>OX421385.1:3971875-5282500 GCA_949126905.1 Amorpha juglandis
ACGGCGCACGCACGGGTGACTTATGCCTGCCATTTTTTTTTTTAGTTTAACCGGCAAACGATTAAGTAGGTAACCTAATGGTAATTAATCTTCACCGCCCATAAACATTCACCATACCTGAGGAATCTAGATGCATTGGAGACCTAAAGGACAGAGATAATAAGGGATTGGAAAGGGGATATGATAAATTAATTCGGGCCACTCATGCTGCAGACAAAACTGTGTATGTACTTACAATGTGGTTCTAACACTTAGTTGAATGTGCTACAACCCTTAGTGTGTATATCTATCGTTATTCTATTGTTGTAATTATTGTATTATCTAGCATTATTTTAAATAAAAAGTAAAAAAAAAAAACAGTTTAACTAAACTCGCGATTAGTTAATACGATTACTGACTCCCTAAGCTCTGTAATTTGACATGTCTACAGAAAAAACGATATTTACTGGCTTCGACGCGAAAAAAATGCGAATCTTCAACAAGTCGACGCAAAAAGTTATTATACATTATTCTTATTCTATTCATAAATTCCTTGTGGAATTACATTTGTATTACCGTGCGTGGGTCGTGTGAAATGAATTTTACTTTGAAATTATCATTATTTTTTTCAGGTCACGGCGCAGCGCTGTTTTCGAGAGGGCGAGTAATCGGTTTGTGGGATAGAAATATGTTATTTTAAGTGTATTATTACATATTACCTAATTAGGTCAGCTTGCAAGACTAAGTACCTCAGGGTGTCGTGTTCAGGGCATTGATGGTTGTAAAATCCTTTAATGCAATCCGCCTTTTGTATCGTGAATAATATTTGGTTTTGTTGTATTTCGGATTGAAGGACATTGAAGCCAGTGAAATTACTGGGCATCATGAGACTTAACATCTTATGTTTCATGGTGACGAGCGCAGTTCAGTGCCATGCGGTGCTTTGTATTTCAAAGTTCTGTGTGGCGTTGCTTCTGTTTATGGGCAGGCGTGGTGCTTACCATAAGGCGAGCGTCTTGCTTGTCTAGTCATTCAATCAAATCAAAATCGCTTATTTCAGATACCGTGAGATCATTAGAATCGCAGGTATGGTGATAGCGGGAACAACTCGCGTGTCCATAGACAATAGGGGGATGTCATGTCTATTTATTAATGTTATTATCCGATACCATAGGCATTTTATTTTTTTTATTTATCGCAGACGCTAGCAAAATGCCGGGATAAAATGTTTATAGTAACAGCTAAAATAAGTTAACGGTTTCAGTAAACCAGGAAAATAAATAAATACACCCAACAGTCACACACATAGTCCTGACCCCACAGTAAGATACGAATATTGTGGCGTCGGTATCAGTAACTACGAGAGACTTTCGGTCTCACAACACCCAGACCCTGAAACAAATATTTGTGGATCACACTAACATTTGTCTCGGTGCGGGGATCGAAGCCGCGGCCTCTCGCTTTACAGCCGGCTACTCGCCCGCTGCGCCACGGAGGCTGTCAATAATGTAAAATAAATTAAAAGCATTAAGAAAATAAAAAAAAATATAAATTCTAAATATGTATTATAGCCTAGCTCTCGAGTATTACGCAATACGTGTCTAAACACTCGTACAAACAAGCTCATCGATCACGAGGTGTCCTTTTGTATCCTCGGAAAAAATATAATAACGCCCCAAAGGAATCGACGACGAGAGTGTTCGATTGAGAGGTCAGCAGTGTCAAGGACATTCACACAGTTTGGTTGACGGTAAATCAACTTTTTTTTTATATGGCTCGGCAAAGTGACTACGCTACACCTGATGGTAAGTGTAGCGCAATCCAAGAATAGTGTCGACCAACGATAAACAATGTGTCCATCGTAGGTCGGCAAGATCATGCCGGCCTGCCAAAGGGCCAAGGGGGAGGGGAAGGAAAAAGGGATGGGAAAAGGGTTAGGACCAGGGGGCAACCGGATATACGCTGGCTGACCCTGGAACGCGACCCACACAAGGTGGGCCACTATGGCATGATTTAGCACCAGTGTACGGTGGTCGCTATCCGGGCGGATACAAGTTTCCTCCCACCAGCAAATCACTCCGATATAATTTAATGATTTCTTATGTGTACCAGAATATTACTCATTGAAATAAAACTAATTTAGTCTGTCCACCCCCACCCCGTGACCACGAAGGCTGAAAAGCTTTCGAAACGTCGGGATCAAAATTAATGATAAACCCCGATAAAATCCGTTTAAATTAATTTTATTTCAATTTTAATTATTAATGTTAATATTCGCGAAAACATTATACTTGTAGTACTGTTTTTTCTTTAACTACATCCAATCTCGATGCGTAAGTATTCTCCATCGGCGTCAGATGAACACTCGAAGCGAGAATTATATTTCCAACCACCGGAATAGATACTATAGCTTAATTATCTTTTATTTTATATAGTTTAATTGTGTTTATTTCGAAAATAACAATAAAAACTTTTTTTCATACGGTGAACCGTTTTCGAGATAGAGAGCGGAGAGCGCGCGGTCACAGGATCACTTCAGGTCAAACGGTGCCTCCGGTCAAAAACGCGCCATATATAGTTGATGAACTATTAATAAATCAATGATTATAAATATTTGTCAATTTTTATTAACTATTATGTTATACTAGCTTTTGCTCGCGGCTCCGCCCGCGTGAACAGCATTTTCCGGGATAAAAGTAGCCTGTAACCGTCTGCAGGGCTCCATCTGTCTTTGTAGGTAAATTCATCAAAATCGGTTCAGTGATTTAGGCGTGAAAGCGTAACAAACAAACTCAGTTTCGCATTTACTTTCACCCCCTTTTTCATCCCTTATTAAATAAAATTTCCAAAATTCCTGAAACATGTATTTATTTATTTTACGTCAATAACCGAAATACAAAATTTCGTTCATGTAACTTTCAAAATGACGGACTTGTGACCGCGCGCTCTCCGCCCTCTATCTCGAAAACGGTTCACCGTATGAAAAAAAGTTTTAAACAAAATTTGTAGAGAATTTTGTATTCTACAATATTGATAATAGATACAAATAGCAAAAAACCCATAGGAAATGAGATATTTACAAAAAAAGCGATTTTTGTGACTTTTGACCTTGAAATTTAATAGTTGCGCACACCCTACCATATGTAGGTTTTGAGACAACTTTTAGGGTGTCAATATACAAGTATTTACAGACTTAACAGCTGGGTATCTCGGATTCCGAGGTGAACTTACTAAAATGACTGGACCATAAGGGTGCGAATAAAACACTATAGCTTAATTATCTTTTATTTTATATAGTTTAATTGTGTTTATTTCGAAAAATGATTAATTTCATAAAAATACAAGATGATCGAATACGTTGGTGTGGATTGTCGCGACCTCTTACGTTCCACTTATAGTGCCGACTGTGCTGGCGCGAACAAATGCTCCATAGAGCGCGCGGACCGTCCCGCTCTCCCGTTTCCGCGCCTACCCCGTTGTTGCCATGGGCGCAGTATACACAACCGCGTATCGACCATAATCGATCTATTGTATATTTAGAATTCTAAGGAATACAAAATACATAAGAAATAAATATTTAGTAAACCTAAAACGCGTCGCCTACAGATACCGTATCTATTATAAATGGTGCCAATTGCATGAACGATGTAAGCATGTAAATTATTTATTAATGGCGTAAAATATCATGAGGGAAACCTGCATATGAGACGAACATTAAAGCCAGTGAAAATACTGGGCTTTATGATACTTTACACCTTATGTCATGTTAGTGCTTTGCAATTATTGAAGGTTTATTGTGGCGTTACTTTTGTTTATGGGTAGGCATGGCGCTTACCATCAGGCGACCTACCTGCTTGTTCCGTCATTCAAGCTTATAAAAAAATAATTTGTATATTATAAGATTAAAACATTATTATAATCTAAATTGCTTTCCTTATCTTACGATCACGGAGATATGCCTAAACAAATTCAGAAGCCATTGTTTCTTTGAAAGTCCATAATTATAATAATCGTAAATACAAAACCCTGAGCTGAAAGCAGTGATAGCATAGCGGGTAGTGGTGAGAACTGCCGAGATGAAATTGCGGGTTCGAAACCATCCCAATAGAAATACACCTTTGACTTTTCTAAGTTACTTGTGTATTTGTCATGATCGCTTCCTTAAAAGATGATAGAAAAAAATAATTATAAGGAAACGTAGGAAACCAGATAATATCACGATTAAAATTTCGAAAGTATGTAAAGTATGCAAACCCGCATTAGTCTAACGTGGTAGACTAAAGCCTAAACCCTCTATTTAGTGGAGGAGGTCCGTGCCAACCAGTAGGACGTATATACAGGGCTATTGATATTATTTCCAAAACCCATAAAAAGTTAATTCAACTATAAACATTCCTGACTCCAAACATCCAGAAAAGCGAATCAGAAATTATAATACGCGAAACTATATTGAAATACTTTTTTTCATGTCACACACGTACGAAATAACACGGAAACTTCACACGCCAAACATTTTCAGTGAAATCAACGCTATACCCTATTTAATGCGGCAATGGTACTGGAAACTCAATCCAACTTTTATATTGAATTTTTAATAAAAAACTTCTCATCTCGAAACAGACACTCAACACGGCGATCGTGAGAAATGAAACTGAATAATTTAACGAGCCACTCGATGCTGTCAAATGTAATGGCGGGCTGCCGTTTGCGGGTACTCGCGGATCAGATAGTCGATTATCTGAGTTCTATTTTCAAATAGTCGATTTTGGAAATTGCTGGTGGTAGGATATTCATATCCGACCGCATAGCGATCACCGTACACATGGTGTTAAAACCTGCCATAGTGAACCACACATCTTGTGTGTATCGCGTTATAGGGGGGATTTGGGGGCTCTGGATATCTCACTCACCATACGGCAGCAAGGCGCTACTTTACATCGGTTCCCTGTCAGGTGGTGGTAACGACTCGATCAAGCTGGTCCATGCATGCTATAGACAAAACTGTCTGTCGTAACCCAAATAAGTATAGAACAGTTAAGTAAGTAAAATTTATTCCAGCATATACCAACTACATTACAATATTTTTCTAAAATACATTTAGGGGCTTTAACGGTTATATGCTATATAAATTGTAGAATTAAAAAACTTTTTTAATAGTTATATTCCACAGCGGAGATTTGGGAACAACAAATCGAAATCATAAACGCTCTCTGACCTCATAAATATATTTACAAACCTATCTATTGCTGCTACATAATTCATTATTATCGTATTCTTACTTCATTCGTTTTATATATTTACTAGATGACCCGGTGAACTTCGTATCACCTACATAATATATTTGTGTAAAATGTGGTCAAAACTTAATACAAATGTTTTATTTACATTAAATGCAATTAAGTGAGGTACTGTGCCATTGCACATGAGGTAGCCCGTCGCACATTTAATTGACTTCGACGACCTAAGTCAGGTCGTCTCCCACCTCCCTCCGGTTGGACAGTCCTGTCCCCGTCCCGTCCCCGTCCTGTCCCCGTCCTGTCCGCGTCCCGTCCCCGTCCTGTCCCCGTCCCGCCTCCTGTCCCTGTCCTGTCCTGTCTCACTGTCCTGTCTCACTGTCCTGTCTCTCTGTCATGTCTCTCTGTCCTGTCTCACTGTCCTGTCTCACTGTCCTGTCTCACTATCCTGTCTCACTGGCCTGTCTCACTGTCCTGTCTCACTGTCCTGTCTCACTGTCCTGTCTCACTGTCCTCTCTCACTGTCCTGTCTCTCTGTCATGTCTCTCTGTCCTGTCTCACTGTCCTGTCTCACTGTCCTGTCTCACTGTCCTGTCTCACTATCCTGTCTCACTGGCCTGTCTCACTGTCCTGTGTCACTGTCCTGTCTCAATGTCCTGTCTCACTGTCCGGTCTCACTGTCCGGTCTCACTGTCCTGTCTCACTGTCCTCTCACTGTCCTGTCTCACTGTCCTGTCTCACTGTCCTGTCTCACTGTCCTGTCTCACTGTCCTATCTCACTGTCCTGTCTCACTGTCCTGTCTCACTGTCCTGTCTCACTGTCCTGTCTCACTGTCCTGTCTCACTGTCCTGTCTCACTGTCCTGTCTCACTGTCCTGTCTCACTGTCCTGTCTCACTGTCCTGTCTCTCTGTCATGTCTCTCTGTCCTGTTTCACTGTCCTGTCTCACTGTCCTGTCTCACTGTCCTGTCTCGCTGTCCTGTCTCACTGTCCTGTCTCACTGTCCTGTCTCACTGTCCTGTCTCACTGTCCTGTCTCACTGTCCTGTCTCACTGTCCTGTCTCACTGTCCTGTCTCACTGTCCTGTCTCACTGTCCTGTCTCACTGTCCTGTCTCTCTGTCATGTCTCTCTGTCCTGTTTCACTGTCCTGTCTCACTGTCCTGTCTCACTGTCCTGTCTCGCTGTCCTGTCTCACTGTCCTGTCTCACTGTCCTGTCTCACTGTCCTGTCTCACTGTCCTGTCTCACTGTCCTGTCTCACTGTCCTGTCTCACTTTCCTGTTTCACTGTCCTGTCTCACTGTCCTGTCCCTGTCCTGTCCCTGTCCAGTCTAGACGCTATACGACCCGTCATCACGGCAAGCTTCGCAACGACAACCATCCGGTTTATACTAAAACATTCCAAAATCAACAACTACTAATAAATTAAAAATTAATTAAAAAAACATTGTCCAGCGGACAAAATTGTGAATCTAAACCATTCTCAGATCCCCTTGAACACACACAAAAAATTTCATCAAAATCGGTCCAGTCGTTTAAGAGAAGTTCAGGAACATACACACTCACAGAAGAATTATATATATAAAGATTTCCACAATATAAAACGGTGTACAGAGATGCGACAAACAGCAATGTTCAAGATATTTTCTTTGTTCTTCTTTACATAGTATAGTGAAGTCGCTTCCGCTGTCTGTTCGCTTAGATCTTTTAAACTATTCAACGGATTTTAAAATAGTTTTCAGCAATAGATAGAGTGATTTAGATTTACGAGGAAGGTTTATATGTATATCACGCTATGACCCATGGAAGCAGGGTAGTAACATGCAGGTGAAACCGCGAGAGACAGCTAGTTGAATTTAAAATTGATCCAGCTTTTTTTGCTTGCAAGCAGTGCGCATATATCTTTTTTTCGGGTGAACTATTTACAAGTAATTATAAATATAATATGATTTTTTATTATTTTCTAGTTTCAATTGAAGTGACCCAAATATAGCTGACATTTCTACTTTTGGTTACAGAAATAATAATAATGTCAACAATAAATCCATGATAATGGGTCAATTTTTTTATCCGAGCACGAAAAAATGAAAAAAACAGTGACAAACAGTGAGTTTTTCAGTGGTCACCAGAATCATGGCAACCTGTATAAATGCTTTTTCACACCCCGAAGAGGGAAAAAGTAAATCGAGGAATCTGCAATAGGAAAGGCGGACTACCGATGCAGGCACAGGAATACAAGGATATACCCTTATACCCACGCCAACCAACAATCAAGTCATGTCGTAAGCCCCTCGAGAGGACTGAATTAACACCCGCTGATCCTGAAACACGATCCACACAAGATGTGCGAGTCACTACGCCAGGTTTTAACACCATGTATAAGGTGATCGCTATCCAGGCGGATACGAATATCCTTTCTTACCTTTTCATGGGTGAGGGAGATTCCATATCAGGTGATCCACTTGCTCGTTTACCAGCTTCAACTATAAAATCAATACACTTAAATAAACAAGACTGCAATATCAGAGTAACATTCAATAAATACCAAAAGGAGTTAGATATACAGATAGCAAACATTCGAGCAATTCCAACTTGTAAATATTGTTTGTAAGACTCATGTTGTATTCTATACACAAAGGACCGAGTACAGGTTGTTACTGCATAGTATTTGTAGACTAATTTATAGAGAACTCGATTGTTTGTGTTTTGAATTGACGTAGGACGGTAAAGCATTCGCCTATTTGTAGAATTTCAATCGAATATAATGAAACTTGTTCCAAAGTGCCAGATAAATACCTATTCTTTGATTCCCCCAAGAGATTTAAGCATAAAATCTGCACAAAAAATATAAAAAATAATAATATAATTAATGGACTAGTGGTAGGTACTTACAGTGTGTAAGCACTGTTGTGTTTCGGTTTGAATGACATTGAAGCCAGTGAAATTACTGGGCATTATTAGACCTAACATCTTACATCTCGGGATGATGAGCGCAGTTCAACGCCATACATGGCTTTGTAATTTAAAGTTCCGTGTGGTGTTGCTTCTGTTTATGGGCAGGCGTTCCCATCAGGCGAGCGCCTTGCTCGTCTCGTCATTCAATCAAATTAAAAAAATAACAATTAATTAGCACCGATTAAAAATGAGTTGATTTTATTTTAATCGTAATACTGGTTTTAAGGTTGTTAATGTATAATTTTAATTATTGGTGTGCAAAAAAGAGTTATCTATCTATCTATCTGATTACCTCTCAAAGAATTACCACAACGGAAATAACTCAATCTGTACTAAAAGGTTCAAAAAGCAATAATTGCTAAATATCGACATCGCCCAATGATGCGTGACGCAAAGAGCTTAAGTTCACTCACGCGTGTACGGAATCATTGACTGAGCAATGTAGGCGGTACTGATCGTATTTTTTTTTATAGCATAGGCCGGCAAACGAGCAAGTGGGTCACCTGATGATAAGTGATCTCCACCGCCCATGTACGCCCACCACCAGAAGAATGATGGGCGCGATGCCGACCTTAAAGGAAAGGGATAATTAGGGATTGGGAAGGGGAGGGGATTTGGGCTTCCGGATATCCCACTTACCGTACGAAACGCAGCAGCAAGCCGCTACTTTACGTCGATTTTCTGTGAGACAGTGGTAACGACTCGGTCGAGCCAGCCCATTCATGCTGTAGACAAAACTGTCTACAGCGTGGCTCTACCACTCAATCGTAATTCTAAAGCCATTTTAATGTAATTATATATATATTTTTATTGATAATTCTTTATTGTACATTGGAATACATACGAGCAAGTAAAACAATTTACAATACAAAAGTACAATTGGCGGCCTTATCGCTCAAGGCAATCTCTTCCAGGCAACCATGGGATGGAGATATAGTAGGAGCCAAAAAGGGATTAGGGTAATTATAAATAATGGCTTATATATTACCTGGTGATTAGCTTAGGATAATAGCGAAATTTACACCAAATAACAGCCCGTAATTAAGTATAAATCAATAATTACTATACAATTCAAACGTCATTCAACAAATAATTATGAATGACCATATCGCAGCTAAATTATCTAGAATATTTTATTTTTGGTGAAATTGGTTTGTACTTGGCGGAGAAATCGAAGTACATATAGATAAAAAGGTAAAAAAGTGCCGAACTGAGAATCTTCTCCTTTTTCAAGTCGGTTAAAAAGGGTTACTGCTTACTTCTACGACGCGTGGTGGCTATTGTGATGATCGGAATTAATCAAAGTTCCTCGCCAAACGCAATTCAGTTCTTAGTACCACAGGGAGTCAGATATATTTTGTTTATGCGTACCATGATGAGTTTGAGCTCTACGAATAATTTGCTACGCCGCAATAACGTAGCAATGCTACACGATATCACCTACGTAATGGCTACGACTGGTTTCTTTAATTCTGTAATGAGAACAAAGAAAGGTCATCCATCATATTCTTTTTCTAGATAAAATGATTGTAAATTAGCAATTTGGGTCACAAATGAAATTAGATAAAATTAAGGTATTTTTTATACATTATAAAATTTGACTGAGTTTGTACATTATTTTAGGGAATTATCTATCAGTAAATAATTCAGAGGTTCATTGACTACTGAAATCCAGGACAATAGGTTTGCATCTTAAATTGGCAATGACCCTTTAAAAGCTAAAATATTTAGTTCCCAGAATGTTTACTAAAGTATCACCATCGTATATCAACTCAGATTTTTGAAAGTCAGGTAGAATCCAGTTCAATAATGTAAATTATTCTAAAGGTGGTTGCTATTTTTATAAATGGCTGTATCAAAGAGAAGTAAATATAAAATCATGTTACAGCTAATAAAAAGGAAAATTAAATAACCTACTAAATAAACCCTATTAGGTACATTTGGCAAAAACACAATTTCATTTACACTTACATTACGCCCCCAAAAATAACGCGCTCTAGGAATTCTCATAAGATACTATAAAGACGTATTTATACCAACATAATAAAAGCGGAGGCTTGCAACATTACTTAAGCATTAATTACGCTCATTTGTCAATCTACCCGCAACTGAATCTAATTGTAGCACAGCGGCATCTTTAATTTGGTCCTTCGAACCTTCTCCACTCTCTTTCACACCCGAGATGATTATATCCTCTATCTCACTTCATCGTGCTGTCATGGCATGTTAATTGAAGGATCTTTTCATCTCAATTGGAGACATCGAGTTGGGTTTGAGTGGAAAGTGAGATTTTATAGTCGGCTATTATTGTTACTTTTGACGCCTATAAGCATTTTATTCTTGTAAATACAGCACCTAAATATATAAAGTTAATGTAGAAGAATAATTATAATAATAATAATTAAATATACCTAACAGCCACACACATAGTCCTGACTCCACACTACGTGAAACCTGTATCGTAGGTATCAGGAACTACGAGGTACTTACGGTCGCAGAACTCCTAGACCCAAAACCAATATTAGTGAATCACACAAACATTTGTCTCGGTGTGGGGATCGACCCACAGCCTCTCGCGTCGTAGCAGGCTCGCCCACAGTCCCATAGAGGCTGTGCTATTTATTTTAAAACCCAATATTATATAAATTGTAATTCTGTATAATATGCCATTAAGCTATTGCGATTATTCTTAGAAGATATTAGATAGAAGATATTCTTTATTTAGAAGATACTAACAAAGACCAGTAAAATCAATCTACTACATATGTAACACTTAGGCTGGATTGCACCATCTTACTTTAACAATAACAAACATGTTAAAGTACCGGTTAAGCAAAAAATGAGTTGCACCATTTGACAAATGTTAGATTACGTCATAACTTTAGCTGTTAACAGTAACTGCCAAAGATTCGCTGGTTAAAGCTATTGTTAAAGTTAGATAGCTGTCAGATGGTTTAATATTCTAAAGATGTTGTAGATAACTATGCCAAAGAATACGATGGTGCAACACATTCCGCAGTCATTGTTAAAGTCAGCGTTAATGTTATCGTCAAATATGACATAAACCTTAACTTTAACAGCTGTCATGGTGCAATCCAGCCTAATTCTACGAAATAATACATAATAGTAAAAAGATTCTTAGCAGAGTTTTATTCTTTCCTCCCACTAGCAATTAGATAGGAATTAGCAACACCTACGCTAAGAAATTAACGCAAATAATATCCTCTCGTATGAGAAAGGCCGTTTGGGTTGGTACCACCGCTTTGTCTATTTCTGCCGCCAAGCACTGTTGTGTTTCGGTTTGAAGGACATTGAAGCCAGTGAAATTACTGGGCATTATGAGACTTAACATCTTATGTGTCGGAGTGACGAGCTCAGTTCAGTGCCATGCAGTGCTTTGTAATTGAAAGTTCTGTGTGGTGTTGCTTCTGTTTATGGGCAGGCGTCATGCTTGCCATCAGCAAGCGATCTGATCATCTCGCCATTTCAGCTAATAAACCGTGATCACGTGCCTAAAAAACTTCCCAATGGACGTGTTTAATCTATAAATAACTTTTTTATTCGCAATCCTGGTCGGAGGCGGGCATTAAGCGATAAATAGATACTTATACGTCGAGCGTAGGCATTAGGAGGGTGCTCCGCATTCTAATTCTCCGTGTTCTGTGAGACTCAGAATGACTGGTGGTAGGATATTAAAACCTACCATAGTGATCCTCATACTTTATGGGGATCGCGTTCCAGGATCAACCAATGTATATCCGGTTCATGTATATCAGGTGTAGTGCAGTCATTTTTGCAATTGGCATTGCCGATGTCCATGAGTGGCGGTGACCGCTTACCATCAGGCGGGCCGCTTGCTCGTCTGCCTATCAAGGCAATAAAAAAAAATAAAAAAAGTCACTTTACTGTGCTCGGATAAAAAAAACTTCGTAACATCATATGATTTTATTAAGGTGAGTATAGCTTTTTGTTTGATCGCTGGTTACACACATTAAATGTAATCATAAATCGAGACTACTGCTAAATAGGGAACCGATTTGTATATTGAATTTGGTTAAAAATAATTGGCGAGGATTTTAAAATATTAGGTACTTCATCAACTTACTTATTACTTGATTATCGCAAAAGTAAATTGAAGCAAAATTCTATGGCAAAGTTTGAACTGCGACAATAAGATCGCTTAATGTTGTGCGATTCGTGCTAGCTCTTACCGTCAAGGTGCCATAATTCAAATGTGTTTACCTGAAACGAAGAATTGAATTCTATTAGTATGAAATTGACCTGATTCCTAGAAGTAATCATAGTAGAAACTAATCTATAGCATCCTGAATACTAGACTTTGAATTATTATTATTAGAAACAGTAGGTCTTATTAGTTCTAAATACGTTCACAGTTTTCGACTTCGTATAAATTTAAAATTAATGAAGTGCCAAACTAGTAGTTCTTACTGTAAAGAAGGAAAGAATCACTCGAAAACTAATTTCATATTCGACTAATCTTTACATTTAAACATTTCGTGTCTTGTTGTTTGTCCGCGATGAACTCCTAAACTATTGAACGGATTTTAATCAAATTATGCAAACTGTGTACGACAGAACGGTGATACCAACCCAGACGACTTCTCGCTTACGAGGGACCTACCACCTTGTAAACTGTCTCGGTCGCGTTCCTCAAAACAGGCCTTAACGACACTATTCGTATGTTTGAATTAACATATTTTATAAAATGAATTCTGATTCGCAGCAACACTATCGGCGCCCGCTTGCAGTACAATCAATGCAGTTCTCCAATTTACAGTCAATTACGGAATAGCATCTTTATTATAATTTTTAACCCCCGATGAAAAATAAGGATGTTATTTTATCCCTTTGATGTTTTCCAATGTGTATGTGTATAATTGCATCGATAGATACACGTATAGTAGCGCACAAATGGCCCGATTTGAATGGGGTTCTTTTTGAATGGTGATTTAATCGGGATGACTATTAAAGTGAAATCTGAAGAAAATCTATTCCAATCAGCTAAAAGTTACAGATATCTTTCTATTTTTCGGGTTCGATTCCCGCACCGAGACCAATATTTGTGTAATCCAGAAATATATGTTATATTATGGTAAATAATGTTAATGAAATATATTATGTTATATATGTTTCGGGTCTGGGTATTTTCTTCCTAGAGGAGATGACGTTAGGCAAGTGACCAATCGTAAAAACTACAAGTCACACCTTTCTTTAACATATGTTAAAAAAGCATGTTACATCAACCCCACTGCGAGTGGGATAGGCAGGTGGAAAAAAACGAATTAACTTAATCGAATGAAATTAGAATCGATTTAATAACGGCATTAACTGTATAGAAAGTTACAAACTCCAGTTATTAGGGTATCGAACGCAATCTCACAAGCCCATGGAGCGGAAACTCAGCTCAATGTATAAAAATATGTAACATATTTAAGTAATCTTATTAAAAGTTTCAAAGATTCCGCCAGACGGAACGTTTCACATAACTGGTTTAATTTGGATGCGATTTCATCTAGTCATATTAAATTTTTTAGATGAATTCTATTTTTAGAGTAGGTACCTACTACTTTATTGTAATTTTCACCTATGCGGCAATGATTTTACAAAGCTTATAATAAGAGTATCAAAATTACTTTACAAAAGTCCAGGTTTTATGTTAACATAATATTATGTTGGCCATCTTCTATTTGGTTAACATGAGAAGTCTTCCATTTGAACTACAAGTACGACAATCTTCATCAATTTTGAGTGGTAGAGCCACTCTGTAGACAGTTTTTTCTACAGCATGAATGGGCTGGCTCAACCGGGTCGTTACAACTGTCTCACAGAAAAACGACGTAAAGTAGCGGCTTGCTGCTGCGTTTCGTACGGTGAGTGATATATCCGGAGGCCTAAACCCCCCCCCCCTTTCCCAATTCCTCGATTATACCTACCCTTAAAATCGGCAATGCCCCTATGATTCTTCTAGTATTATGGGCGTACATGGACGGTAGAGATCACTTATTATCGAGTGTCCCACTTGCTCGTTTGCTGGTCTATGCTATAAAAAAATCCATTTCCAAAAACCAAAAAAAAAAAACTTTTTATCAACATCTTTAAAGGAAAGTATCCCTACATATCATTTTATGTACAAAAACCCAAAGCATATGCCTAAAAGCATAGTCTAAAAATCGCACAATCCTACTAATATTATAAACGCGAAAGTTTGTAAGTATGGATGGATGGATGGATGGATGCATGTTTGTTACTCTTTCACGTAAAAACTACTGAATGGATTTTAATGAAACTTTACAATAATATAGCTTATACATAAGAATAGGACATAGGTTACTTTTTATCCCGGAAAAAGCAGATCACGCGGGCGGAGCCGCGAGCAAAAGCTAGTATTTCAATAAAACATCTAGATGAAACAAATACGTACAGAGCGGGATGCGCACTGATCGCATCTGAATCGATTGAAAGCAACAATGTTGCAAATTTTTATGCTATTTTTGTATCACTCGCATCAAATTTATCGGTCGCACCATAACGCGATGAATCAGATGGCACAAGCTAATTCAATTTTATTCTGTTCTATTGCAAAACAAATATGAAAAAATAAAAATGGAAGATGGGTGGCATTTAATCTATCTTAGTGCTTAGGAACTGTTATAAATAATATCGGTTTCCTTGTCAACATCAAACACGTTGAAATTATATGTTTTTTAGACTGTGGGTAGAAGCGTTTATCTGGTTCGAAGTATCGTGGGCGTCCCCAATTCGCATTTGTCATCGAGGCAAATTGTATTTATATAAATTTACATCCACACCTTATCGTTGACGCATGGCGGATTTCAATTACATTCCCATCCCAATCCTATTTATATGTAGCGATGGGCGCCGCTTACATTGAATTCGAATTTATATACTTCATTACTCTTAGAACTCATTAAGATGATGATTTTTTTTAAGCACTATACCCTGTACAAGTTAGCTTGATTTTTTGACAGACGGGCTAATTTTATTTTGAAGCAATAAAAAGTCTTAAAATTTTCGGATAACGCATGAATCTTTAGGGTAAAGTCCCTATGTCCCTACAGTGTTATATGTATTTTTTTAATATTTTTACAATTAATATATTTAATTTTTAAGAATAATATGTTCGTCATTGCAAAGTTACGTCGATCAGAAAAAATTACATCTGTCAAAAAGATCAAGCTAACATGTACAGGGAATAGTAGGCAACATGTAAAAGTCGTGTCCAGCCCTGTACTGGTTGGGTGGCACTATTATGTGTTCTGACAGACATGGGCTATCTCTTGACGTCCGTACGTTACCGTTGGTGGCTACTGAAAACAAGCACTCTGCTGTGGCTCATTTTAAAACCGTAATACAATTATATATCGTCGATGTAAAATGGCCAATGTACACCAATTTATTCCTTTCATACACAGCTATATTCAGTGAACTATTTGATTCGACCATCAGGTCTTTGTGTGTGCACAATGGAGGGCCGACGTCGCACAACAATAGATCCGTCGGAAACCCGACACTGCCGAGCGACATATTTTATAACTCCTTTAGTTCTTTGTCAACAGTAATAAGATTATTAACGGATAATGTAAGGATTTGTTGCAAAGTAGAAAAGATTATATTCTTTCTGTATAAATAAATACACCCAACCGTCACACATCAGTCCTGACCCCGCTTTAGGATAACCTGTAACAGAAGTTACGATCCCACAACACCCAGATTAGCAACAAATATTTGAAATAAGAAAGAAAGAGAGAATATTTGTTGATGGTCCCTAGTTTTTTGAACTGCACTACGCGTACCATCAGGTGTAGTACAGTCACTTTGCCGTTATAAAAAAAAGTGCTCAATTATTTTTATCGATAAAATAAATATTCCCGCTAAGCAAGAACTGAAAAGTGTCACAAAATCCTCGAGAAGTACACGCATACAAATAAATTCAGTGGTAAAGTTTGTCAGCAGGTGTGACCGAGTGCCGAGTGTACATGCGGAAGTAATCCTTCCCAAATATGCGTTACTCTACACACGGGTGCGAGAATCGACAATGAATCCGCATTCAGAGACATTTAACTTGTTTTTTTTTAATAGCATACAACGGCTAACGAGCAAGTGGGTCTCCTGATGGTAGGTGATCTCCACCGCCCATATACGCTTACAATACTAGAAGAATCTTAGACGCGTTGCCGACCTTAAAGGAAAGAGATAATTAGAGGATTGGGAAGGGGAGGGGGATTTGGTCCTCCGGATATCTTACTCACCGTACCAAATGCACCGCTGTAGACAAATCTGTACAGCGTGGCTCTACCACTCTGTAAGTTTGTTTGCTTGTTGATACCACTGTCTCACAGAAAACCGGCGCTAAGTAGCGGCTTGCTGCTGCATTTCTTACGATGAGTGAGATATCCGGATATCCAAAGTCGTCTTCCTTATCCAATTCCTTAATCACAAAGACAAAAATGTACTTGTCTCGATACGGGAATCGAAGCCGCGATCAGTGGTTTCACAGTTGGTTTAATAAGTGTGAAGCGACTGTTTGAAATACATACTTATAATCTTATAACATGATTACACGCAAATAAGTTGATCAACCCACATGCCCATGTGTAACATTTGGTTTACAAATTTCACTTTTACGGATTCGGGTCAGGTGGGCTCCCTACCCCTAAGATTTTATTCCATTACGTAAGGTGGCGTTATTTGACAGATTAACCAACTGAACGCAGGATAATTTCATTTTGATTCGTTGTTTTTTTACAGCATAAACCAGCCAACGAGCAAGTGGGTCACCTGATGGTAAGTGATCTCCACTGCCCATGTACGCCTACAATACTGGAAGATTCATAGGCGCGTTGCCGACCTTAAAGTAAAGGGATGATTTGGATTTCCGGATATCTCACTTACCGTACGAACGCAACAGAAAGCAGCTACTTTACGTCGATTTTCTGTAAGACAGTGGTAACGAGCCGGCCCATTTATGCTGTAGATAAAACTGTCTACAGCGTGACTGTGACGCGTAGTGGGGACATCTCACTATCTCGCTCGCATACTGCACCGTTATGGCTATTTTACACGGTGACGTTACAAGATACATCTTATTGTTGCCACAATCTTCTCGCATCCTCTCCAGGTGGCCCATCCAGCGGAGTCTCTGACCTTTGGCCTCTTCTATGATGCTAGATTCGGCGACCAGCGCCTTGATAAAAAAGTTTTTTTTAACCCTCGAAGTCACGTCTTTGGGTCAAACCCTTGCCTTGCGCATCATTTTTCTTTCCACCGCTAAAAGCCTCTCTTCTTTAAAGGTTAGTGTCCAAGCCTCGAAACATCAAGATCGGTACTTCTCCGTCACTTCATAAGTACTCATTTTTTTTACTAGCCCTGTAATATATACGTCCCACTGCTGGGGACGGCTGGGGACGGGCTCTACTGAATGAGAGGGATCAGGCCTTAGTACACCACGCTGGCCTAATGCGGGTTGGCAGACTTCACATAACTCGAAAAATCTTTCGAGTTCTCAGGTATGCAGGTTTCCTCACGATGTTTCCTTAACCGTTAAAGCTAGCGATAATTAACAATTAATATACATGTGACTTAGAAAAGCCAGTGGTGTATGCTCTTGGGGCTGGATTCGAACCTGCGACTTTCGTCTCGACAGTCCATACCACTCCCCGCTGAGCTATCGCTGCTTCTCATAAGTACACATAAATGTTTTAATATCCAAGCGAGGCATCTAACGAGTTTCCTAATTAAATACTTGCAGAAACAGGAAGAGAGAGCGATGAGTAATGGACTCAGTAGTGGAACTTGTTTATCGTGGAGACGTGAGCTGAGCCCGCATTCCACGTTTAGCTTAATAAACTCAATAACATACCATTTTCAAGTAATCGAATATCGAGGGAGCCATTCCAGGTTTATATTAATAAAGTTTTAATAAAATGTAAGTTTTAGTTTTATGATTCTTTCGCAGTACTGTTGTTGCGTACAAAATATTTTCGATGTACAATCTATACATAGTATAAAATGAGGCTTCCGCTGTCTGTTCGCTTAGATCTTTTAAACTATTCAACGGACTTTAATGCATGTAACGGTTTTTACATTAATTACAACGTTTCTCTTGTAGTAGTAATATTAAGAAGGACGTATAAGTCGATATTTTGCGAAATGAATAACTATAGAATATTTCACAATTTCTATCAACATATTTTGGTCTCCGTTATTTAAAACATACCTTATATTGAGCTACAATTGCTTCAACTTTAAAAATAACACACAAAATGTGGAACACGATCCAAACAAATCACCAACACGCATTTACAAATCGCCTATCAGCCCAACGGTCTGTAACCAACCGTTGAAGGGGTGACCTTTCCAAATATAGTTTATATTGTGTGGGGTTTGGGTGTTATTTCAAATATATCCGTTTTATGATTCGAAGATATGTCAGTAAATTGGATATGTGCCACTTCAATGTTCCTTTAAGCCCCAGCATTTTTTTAAAATAGAATTTCAAACAAGCAAGTGGGTCACCAGATTATTCCAAACCTTGGTGGTTTATAGATGCTGTTTATTAACCATGTTTATTGTAACTTTTTTGAATACGGTTATTAATTAAAAAAAAGAAGGTAAGTGTTCTCAAACGGCCATGTACGCCCACAATATTAGAAGAATCACAGGCGCGTTGCTGACCTTAAATTGAAGGGATAATTGAGAGATTGGGAAGGGATGGGGAATTGGGCCTCCAGATATCTCAATCACCGTACGAAACGCAGCAGCACGCTACTTCACGTCGGTTTTCTGTGAGATAGTGGTAATGACCAATCAAATGACCCTTGAAAGGCTTATTAGTCTAGTGACAGCGAACTACGGTTAACAACCTGGATGTCCCAGGTTCAATACTTAGGCCTGGCAACCACAATTGGACGTTGTTATCGCAAAGGATCCAATCCACACCGTGCCAATTTTGGATTACGGAACATAAAAGTTTCAAAATGTTTCTTTGTTTATGACTAGTTTTGAATTTCACATTATTTTTATATAATAACGTATGTTTTTAAGAATAAAGAGAAATTTAAGCTAGGCACCAACAAATAAACTCTATTTAAACTTCAATCCTCCATGACTCAAAATTGGCATGTGTGTGTGAGTCACTATGGCAAGTCGTAATACCATGTGAACGGTGGTCGCTATCCGGGTGGATATCAATATTCTACCACCAGCGAAATAGGGCACAGCACGGGCTAATACAGTGTTTTCCAACCTTTTATAGGCCATGCCCCACCATAACACTTTTTTGTTAAATTTGTCACCGATATCTAGCATTGCATTTAAACAACCCAAAGCGAAAGGGTTAAAGTCGTGACGAGTCCATTTTTAAATTGCCCCCCTGTGGGGCGTGGGCCCCACGTTGGGAAACACTGGCCTAATACGATACGAGAAATGCATGTAGTCACTAACTTACAAACACCAATACGCTTTTAAAAGTGAATAAGCCACGCTGAAGAAAGTTTAGTACGCAGCATAAATAGGCCGGCTCAAATGGCTTGTGACCACTGTCTCTCTGAAAACTGAGATGAAGCAGTGGATTGCTGTTACTTTTTGTATAGTGATTGAGACATCCGGAGGCCCAAATTCCCTTCCCATTAACTCCCTTTCAATCATGCGTATGATTTTTCAGGTATTGTGAATATTAATGGGCGGTAGATATCACACAGGTGACTCAATTGCTCGTTTGGCGGCTTCTGTTATAAAAAAAACCTATAAAGACGGATAAATATAAAACAAATTATACATAGAGTCGTATCCAAGCAATGTTCTTGGATATCAAAAAATTACGACACCACTAGGCTATAAAAATAAGCGTTGCGCTGATGTTCTCTGACCCGAGCAATACATCAAAGGGTTTTGTATAAGGTTTTAACATGTAAAAAGATAATTTGGCTTCCTAGTTTTTATTTCCTTGGTTTAGACAGCGCGCGTGTGTCATCAGCGTTTGTACTGATTATTAGTGTTCCGTACCTACATCAACAAGAAAAAAGGAGCCCTATAGGCGACTTTCCGATCCTCGCGACACCAGCATTAGTGTCGCTGTGTCACTGACACCACTCTTTGTTTTAAAAGGCTTTTAAAATATAAATAAATTTAGTACCATTTTTGAAGATGTAATGATACGGAACCTATGACTACTTGCACTTGACTAGTTCTTATTAATATAAATGATTTTAAGCAATATTAATCATGATATTTATTAAAAAACTTAAAATATCAATATATCCGGACTACTTACTATACACATATTATTGTTTGATAATCTGTTAAATATTTTTTTTACTTTAAGTTCATACGATCGTGTTTGTTCAAACTCATATATAATACGTGTAAAGAATATTACAACATTGATTGAACGAGATTCTTTCAAAGTTTACTCTAAATAAAAACTGCCAGAAGCATACAAAGTTGAAGGAATAAACCACATTAAGCTCACGTTTTCGATCTTACATAGGAAAAAAGTGTGCGTCTCGGGACGCTCGACAGAAGTGACAACTTAAACTAATGTGGGTTAAAGTGAGAGCGGAGGAGCCTGCCTACTGCTGCTTTATGCGTGAGAGAAAGGGAAGCCAGAGTGGCGCCGTAACGCGTTACGTTACGAAGTCCGGTCAAAGTCATATCAAAGCCCTGTTAAACTTCTGTCAAAGTCCTGTCAAAGTGCGGTCAAATTCCGGTCAAAGTCCGGTCGAAGTCCTGTCAAATACCGGTCAAAGTCCTGTCAAAATCCAGTCAAAGTCCAGTCAAAGTCCTGTCAAAATCCGGTCAAAGTCCTGCAAAAATCCGGTCAAAGTCCAGTCAAAGTCCTGTCAAAGGCCGGTCAAAGTCCGGTCGAAGTCCGGTCAAATACCAGTGAAAGTCCTTTCATAATCCGATCAAAGTCCAGTGAAAGCCCTATCAAAGTCCGGTCAATAACCGGTCAAAGTCCTGCCAAAATCCGGTTAAAGTCCAGTCAAAGTAATGTCAGTCTTGTCAAAATCCGGTCAAAGTCCTATCAAAGTCCGGTTAAGGCCCAGTCGAAATCCGGTCAAATACCGGTCAAAGTCCTGTCAAAGTTTGTCAAAATCCGGTCAAAGCCCTATCAAAGTCCGGTCAAAGTCCTGTCAAAGTCCGGTCGAAGTCCTGTCAAAGTCCGGTCGAAGTCCGGTTAAAGTCCGGTCAAAGTCCGGTTAAAGTCCGGTCAAAGTCCGGTCGAAGTCTGGTCAAATACCAGTCAAAGTCCTTTCAAAATCCGGTCAAAGTCCAGTGAAAGCCCTGTCAAAGTCCGGTCAATAACCGGTCAAAGTCCTGCCAAAATCCGGTCAAAGTCTAGTCAAAGTCCTGTCAAAATCCGGTCAAAGTCCTGCAAAAATCCGGTTAAAGTCCTGTCAGTTTGTAAAAATCCGGTCAAAGCCTGGTCAAAGCCCTATCAAAGTCCTGTCAAAGTCTTGTCAAAGTCCGGTCGAAGTCCGGTTAAAGTCCGGTCAAAGTCCGGTCGAAGTCCGGTCAAATACCAGTCAAAGTCCTTTCAAAATCCGGTCAAAGTCCAGTGAAAGCCCTGTCAAAGTCCGGTCAATAACCGGTCAAAGTCCTGCCAAAATCCGGTCAAAGTCCAGGCAAAGTAATGTCAGTCTTGTCAAAATCCGGTCAAAGCCCTATCAAAGTCCGGTCGAAGTCCGGTTAAGGCCCAGTCGAAATCCGGTCAAAGTCCTGTCAAAGTTTGTCAAAATCCGGTCAAAGCCCTATCAAAGTCCGGTGGAAGTCCGGTCAAAATCCGGTCGCAGCCCGGTCAAAGTCCTGTCAAAATCCGGTCAAATCCGGCCGAGGTCCTGTGAAAGTCTGGTCAAATACCGGTCAAAGTCCTGCCAAAATCCGGTTAAAGCCCAGTCAAAGTGTTGTCATAATCCGGTCAAAGCCCTATCAAAGTCCGGTCGAAGTCCGGTCAAATACCGGTCGAAGTCCGGTCAAAGTCCGGTCTAAGTCCGGTCAAAGACCTGTCAAAGTCCGGTCAAACTCCAGTCATAGCCCGGTCAAAGTCCGGTCTAAGTCCGGTCAAAGACCTGTCACTTCAAAAATTAAATAACTAACTAAATTTGTTAAAATAACAACAAATAACCTAACCGTTAAACTGCCGACGTCAAGCAGAAAACTATCGGTTGAATATCTTCAACAATAGCCAAGAACCATCTCGTTAGATTAAAAAACTGTATTTTAAACGATCTTCTCGTTTAGACACTACGCTGCCAAATACAGACCAATACACATACCCACAGACAAATAAAGGGGCCAACTTATAGGACCCCTCTTTTTTGTTGGTGATTAAAAGAAAATCTTTCACAATATTTTCTGCATTCCTGCTTCACTTTGTTCTTTTGTGGCTTTACAATTTTTCTGCAAAAAATACTTATACAATAAAAATACTTATATAAATACTAATACAATACGACCAATCAATTCAGTATAGTACCAGGAACGCAGAAAACGATAGGCAGTCAGTCGTCTTCACTGATAGCTCGGTAGTATTTTCTCATTTTCCATCGTCCCTCGAGATTGCCTCGGCAACTGCACCACGGAAATAGATTATTTGCTATTGATTGAATTGACGGCTGGGTTCGTTCTTGACGTAAACAACGACCCGATTTTAGTACTCCGCCGTTTTATGGCACCCTGGTACTTATGAGTTTGTTTATTATATTTATAATACAGAAGTAAATTCCCGGTTATTTATTTACCCTAAACTTGTTTCTAGATGGTAGTTGCCTTGTATCATATACCAGAGGCCGTCTGGGTTGGTACCACCGCTTTGTCTATTTCTGCCGCCAACCAGCTGCAGTGTGTATATTACGGTTTGAATGATATTTAAGACAGTGAAAGTGTTGGACATTATGAGACTTAACATGTTATATCTTGGATTAACCGCTACTCCAAGTAGAGAAGTCCAATGTTTTGCAGTGCTTTGTGCTGTGTAGTATATTACTTCTGTTTATGGGAAGGCATGCAGGTGGTGATTACCATCAATCATCAATAAAGAGCAACCTGCCTGTTTCATCAGACAAGCAAAAAAAATATAAGCCCTAAATATAATTAATGATCGTAGCGCAAATTGGCCTTACTCGTTTTAATACTCATTTAGAATATAAATTCATTAGATTGAGAACCTCCTCTATTTTTAAAGCAATAAAAAACTATCGAATTTAACGTTTTCCAATAAAACCGGTCCACAGTTGGCGAAAACATCGATGTAGATATATAAAAATCAAACAGTATACGCACCGAATTGAGAACCTCCTCGTTTATTTAAATCAGTTACAAATTACCACTTATTCAACCGAGACATAAATCAAATTTAAAATAAACCCCCAGATGCCTCGTCAAACACCATGATTTAAGATTAAGAAATAGTCTGGAGGCAGAATGGTAATCCTATAAAAACTTACCGCTTTGTGTGCGAAATCCTTCCTTGATCTATTGTTTGGCAGGAGTTTCCATACAAAAGATACTTTGTTTGAGTTGACTTTGTTATTGTGCAAATCTGTTTGCCGGAAAGTAGGCTTGCTTTATGGACTTCATTTTGATTCCTAACGTCGTTTTTCGAGTATACTGTTGACCTCTTGGACTTATTGGGCATACTATAAAAGTCATCCAAACAACTAAAACTAATGACTACTGCTTGGCCTCCACATCTTTTAGGGATAATATAGATGTGTAAACAGAGAGGCACCTCCTTTATAGACTGTTGACGATCTTTGAATTTATTGTTGTTATAAGTAAAAAATAGACGCACCTGGCCTACATAATGAGCTGGTTCGTATTTTTGCTCCCAATAATTATATGCAAAACCGGAAGCATCTATTATCCGCAATAACAGTTGGTAGAACAGTTGCGCGATCTAAGTCTCCATTACTTCGCACTCTCAAGGTACTTTTTTTTTTATCCTGGCTCGGCAAAGTGACTACGATACACCTGATGGTAAGTGTAGCGCAATACAAGAATAGTGTCGACCAACGATAAACAATGTGTCCATCGTAGGTCGGCAAGATCATGCCGGCCTGTTAAAGGGCCAAGGGGGAAGGGAAGGAAAAAGGTATGGGAAAAGGGTTAGGAACAGGGGGCAAGACCCCTGGGGAGAACCGGATATACACTGGCTGACCCTGTAACGCGACCCACACAAGGTGGGCCACTATGGCAGGTTTTAGCACCAGTGTACGGTGGTCGCTATCCGGTCGGATACAAGTATCCTCCCACCAGATTAACAGATTCCTGGACTCTACACCAGAGTGTGACGTGTTTACGAGTGACAGTAGATTATTTTTGTTGGAATGCTTGAGGTTCTGCGAGAATGATGAATGAACAGCATTAGCATAAATTATTATAATTATGTTGCTTAGCTTAAATGAATTGTGTAAGTGGTATTTTGTACCGTTCTATTCAAATAAGTAACTAACTGGTTGAGTGCGAGTCGGTCTCACCGAATGTTCCGTACCCACTCTTAAATTTTAACTTTTTGTTATTTTTCGCAAAAGACGATATCATGGCGATAATAGTTTGCTGCTGCATTTGTACGGTGTCAGATAGCTTGAGGCCCGAATCTTCCTCCCCTTCTTCTAATACATACATATAGTACAGAAAAGCTGGAAAATTCAAAGATTTGTAATATGATGTCGTAACAAACATACCCGTGCGAAGCCGGCGCGCGTTGTTAGTGATTAATAAACTATTTCATTCCAGTTCAGTTCATTGTGACTTAAAGAAGATAGCAAAAAGTTTCTTTGAAATACCAAACAACAGCCTTCACCCTTTCAAATCGTGAACAAGTTACTTGTTGAAGTAATTAATTACCGCTCAACCCGTACAAATCTTAGCAGATAACTGTATTGATTACTCACCGGCCTTCAGTTAACACCGCCCGGCGCTTAGTTGAAACTAGCATCCGGATATGAGTTATTGAGGCGTGCTTACAGCGCGTCAGTTATACGATGCGATCGATGCGATTTAAGCTGTTGCTAGTTTGGCACTAGTGACAACGTATACAATACTAGATTCATTCCCCAACTCAGACTATCAAATTTTGAATTAATCAATTTGATAAAACAGACGTAAATATTTTGAGATTTGAATTTGTGTGGGAAGTTACAAATAACGATGAGCTCGGTACACCCAGAATGTACTGGTTACTGCCAACCCTTAGGTTCCTATGCGTGAACTTATATTATGCTCGATTAAAATGCGTGCATACTTACGTGATGTTTTTTTTTTTTTTTTATAGCATAGTCCGGCAAACGAGCAAGTGGGTCACCTGATGGTAAGTGATCTCCACCGCCCATGTACGCCCACCACCAGAAGAATGATGGGCGCGTTGCCGACCTTAAAGGAAAGGGATAATTAGGGATTGGGAAGGGGAGGTGTTTTGGGCTTCCGGATATCTCACTCACCGTACGAAACGCAGCAGCAAGCCACTACTTTACGTCGGTTTTCTGTAAGACAGTGCTTATGACCCGGTCGAGCCAGTCCATTCATGCTGTAGAAAAAACTGTCTACAGCGTGGCTCTACCACTCAGAAAACATCATCGACATCAGCAGATATAACCTAGATGTCGCCGGATCTAGGTTATATCTGCTGTCACATGTACTTATTACGCTAATGTAGACAGGTAGGTGTAACATGCACTATGTCTTTTTGCTGTGCCTTAAAACAAAAAGTGACAACACAATACAACGACATAATATTATAGCGAAATTTTAGGGACTCCCAGAGCTGATCGCTCAGCGACATTAAAAAAATATTTGATAACCGCAACCGTGACTAGTGACTACGCTACACCTGATGGTAAGTGTAGCACAATCCAGGAATAGTGTCGATCAACAACAAACAATGTGTCCATCGTAGGTCGGTAAGATCATGCCGGCCTGCCTAACTGCTTCTTCACACTCCGTTTAAAGGACCTTATATTATAGGAAGGAGGGAACACGTATGCCGGCAAACTATTCCACAGCTTAATGGTCCAGCAGAAGTAAGATTTAGCAAACTTTTTAGTTCGAGCCGAGATGAAGGAGACCACGGATCTGTGGCTCCGCAAGCCAGCACGCGCCAGCAGGTTCTGTTAAGGAAAGAGTTAAGGTCAAACAATTCTTCAGAGCACTCGTGATACAGACGATAAAAAACGCTTCGCAAGGCAATGTTCCTCCGCAATTGCAACGGTTCTAAGACTGTTGTAATATCTGCATCATTCACTTCACAGTTTTTCACGCGTATTTGGCATAGTCACATGTATTTAGCACAGTCACGCCTCTCGTTGCGGCGAAATGTCACGATTTGCTACATTAATGTATGTTTGCAACTGCAACACAATTAATATTTTAAGAGTAGTAGAGCCACGCTGTAGACAGTTTTGTCTAGAATATGAGTGGGCTGGCTCGACCGGGTCGTTGCCACCGTCTCATAGATAACCGACGTAAAGTAGCGGCTTGCTGCTGCGTTTTCTCCTAAATACCCCTCCCTTCATGAGCACCATTAGACCATTCTTCTATTATTGTAGACATGAGCGGTGGAAATCACCATCAGGTGACCCACTTGCTCGTTTGCCAGACTATGCTATAAAATAATACTATGACAAACTCGGGCCATAATACTATTGTAGATAAAATGTTGATTTGCGAAAATGAAATTCGGTTTTCTGCGAGACAGTGGTAACGACCCGGCCGAGCCGGTCCACTTATGATGTAGATAAAACTGTTTACAGCGTGGGTCTAATCTTAAGTTTGTTATTAAAGAGCGACACAGTAGCTAAATAGCATAATAAATATTATTAACACACAGGACACGGTCGACGATAATACGATTAGACAGAAGAAGCCATACCGAGGTGGCAATTGGCACTCGAATATGGGGTAACTTACCGCTGTCTTTTGTATATAGAAGTATTCATTAGAACTTCCAATAATCTATACATACATACAAACTAACCCAAACATAAATAAATAATTCTTAAAGACTGCAGATCAGTTTGTCTATGAGTTCTGTTCAGGAACTAATGTTTTATAGTACATTATGGTTTCTTTATCCGGGCACGGCAAAGTGACTGCACTACACCTGATGGTAAACGCAGTGCAGTCTAATAAAGAACAGTGACCACCAATAAACAATGAGTTTACCGGTGGTCACTAGAGTCATGCCGGCCTATATAAACGCTTCTTCACACTCCGAAGAGGTAAGTAGCAAATCGAGGCCCCTGCGACAGGACAGGCGGATGACCGATGCAAGTACAGGGATACAAGGATGTACTCATATATCCGCCCCAAACCACCATCAAGTCATGTCGCAAGCCACTCGAGAAAACCGGATATACACCGACTGATCCTGGAACGCGAACCACACAAGGTGTGTGGGTCACTATGGCAGGTTTTAACACCATGTGTACGGTGGTCGCTATCCGGGCGGATATGAATATCCTACCACCAGCGGTTAATAACCTCCTCCATATTGCTTTTATACATAAATGTTTATAGTCTATGACACTCTTGTGAAAAAGATGAATCGATCGATGCCTCATTAATCGAAAACGACCGAATAGGGGCGACGCTACTCTACACCATCTATACGTACAGACTTAGAAATATTACCCTTAATTCGCTTCGCCGTAGTCGGTAAATTCATGCTTCGCAACAGTGTAGTGAGTTTTATTTTGCTGTCTAACATTTAAATGATGCGCTCCGGTAATGTACGTTTTTATAAATTAGTACGAATATACAATCAACAAACCAAGTCTTTCTGTAACATATGTTAAAAATCATATTGCTGCGAGTGGGGTTATGGCAGATTGAAGAAAGCGAATATACAATTAATGATAAAAAAATAAAAATCTAACAATCTTACAGATTTCTTTGGATCATCACACATACACATGTTCGTATAAAATTTTCAAAATAATATGCGAATATTGCCGATGAACAGAATTTTAAATTTAGAACCATAAGCCGTGCAAGAAGGCGTAATAAGTATTTTTTTAATTCAAACCTTCTGGCTGTATAATAAAGGCCTTGAACCTCAGCATACACTAAGCCATACGCCATAAGGCATAAAAATAGGTAAAGAATTGGAGTTTAGGCGGGAATTCTGATAGTGCAGTTCATCGCTTATTTTAATTTATTTCATGAACTAGTTTAAAGTAGTTTTTGTTGTATAAAAGTGATGTGGATTTGTTCAATCAACATTGACGGTGATGAACAGTGTATGGAAACATTGAAATAAGTGAATTAAGCATCCTACTGAAAGGAGAACACCAAAACTCCGACAAGGCATTGAAATCGGCCGGAAATTTTATCGTTCTTGTAAAATTAACTTGAGAATTTATTATTATACTTGACACTGGCAAAATGCATAATAATATATAACTGAAATCATAAGATTATTATTTTACATTACGTCTATTCAACTTTATGATATGTACATCAAATGAACAAGAACAATCAATCTTTTAAATTGCCTCGGGATATCATTTGTTTTCAAATAAAACGTATGTTTTGATTCATTGTCATATGTGAGTTTATATTGCTTGTAAAAGGTTAGTAGTTCTAGATACACAAAAGTTAAAAACCGACTTCAAAAATGACGAAAGAAAAAAATATGAATGTCTGTGGAATTAACAATTGGCTATTAACAGTACCACAGACTAATAACTGTTTAGTTTTATTTTAGCTTTTAAGGATTTGCTCAGGCATAATTATCTAATGTTTTGTTAAAAAGTTTTTATTTTAGTATTTTTAGTGAAATAATCAGCAAAATCGATTCATAATTGGACCTGCTTACGCAAACAATAACTAATTCACAGCAAATTAAAATGGAGATACAGATTTTGGGATATTTGAGAAGGGAAGGACGATTTAGGACTTCGGATATCTCATTCACTGTATAAAACACAACAGCAAGCTGCTACTGCGTCACATTGATTTCCTGTGAGGCAGTGGTAACAACCCAGTCGAGCCGGCCCATTCATGCTGTAGACAAAACTGTCTTAAACCAAAATATGCCCGCTTGATGATCGCGGATGCCGAAAAATCTCTGCAGAAATAAAATCTTAATTTCCCGAAATCTCCGAAAGTATCTGATTTATAACGACACTTTTAGGTCGCGAGTCCCATAGGCTTTAATTAAGTCTGCTTTATGAGCAAAGGTCCCGGATTCAATTCCGAAACCTTTCCAAAGGTTATCTTCGGAATGACTCTTGAATATAAATGGCACTGGCATAATTTACGGATTTAAACAGTTAATACTTCAAGGAATCGATAGTAATAAGCTCATGACTGTATTCCAGATTGGTTAAGCAGAAGTACTTCTAATCCACCTACGATTCGTCGAGCATATTTCTGACTCATGGTATGGTATTAAAATCGATTTAATGAAACAAAGTTAAAAAAGGAGGAGGTTCTCAATTCGGCAAGTTTATTTTTTTGCTTTTTTTATGTATCGATTTCTCCGCCAATTGTGGACCGATTTTGTCGGGAAAAAAATCATTCGATAGAGTTTAGCTCTGGTGTGGTCCCATATAAATTGATTAGGATATGATGATGAAGTACGGAGTAAAAAATGAAACTCCTCAACTGACAACAGCTCAGTCGTCGCGATTGTGTTATTGAGTTGGAATGTACATACCATAGCTGTACTTAACACAGAAAATTGTAAAATAAATTATAACCAAACTTAAAAACCGTCTTCAGCTTTCTGCATGTGTCGCTGCCGATCAATTAAAACTGCTAAAATGACTTGAACTATCATTTTTTATAAATACACCCAACAGTCACAAATATAGTCCTAACCCCACTAGGTTATTCTGTATTAGGGTATCAGGAACTACGAGGGACTTGCGGACCAACACCCAGAACTGAAACAATTTTTTATGGAATTGCACAAACATTTGTCTCAGTGCGGGAATTGAACCCACGGCCTCTCACTTTATAGCCAACTACTCGCCCACTGCGCCACAAATACTGACAATTTTATATCAATCCATTCAAGTTTATTATGAAAACGATGACATAAAATTCGCCAATCTTCTCTTAAGGATTAAATTTTGATTGGTTAATCAGACTAAGTTAAAAAGTCACTAAAGGCGCTCACCGACCGCGCTAACCCTTATCGACTCTCCTCACATTGCCACTTGCTCGCCGAAATTTTATTTTCCGACTTGTTTTACAAGCTCGAAACTTGGTATTAAAATGCTCTTTAAATTTAAATTAAATTGTATGCAAATTATCAGATATTTTTATACCTTATACCCAACTAGCAACCACGATGAATTATTTTTATTTTTGTATGTAGCGAATAAACTTAAAAAGTACTGGATCGATTTGAAAAATTCCTTCACCATTAGAATCATTTATCTTACATGAAACTTCTTCAGATTCCGAAATAAATCTTATTATAAATTAGTATATGAGACGGAGCTAGGTGAAACTAACAAAGACACGTTTATGGGGAACATTTGCCATAACGGCGCCATTGTAACGTCTTCATTTCTTTTTATCACCTTTGTTGGTTTTTAAGAGGTATATTTTAGAATTTATTCTTTGTTCTGTCGGAAATGCAATTTACTAGTGGTAGGGGAGCCCACGATGCTAAATGGGGATTTACTCGAGCGTCGTAGAGACCTATTGGGATGCAAAGCTTAGATGATATGAAGAAAAAAATGTTATATGATATATACCTTTACATCGGTGGGGGAAGCGGCTATAGATTTTTAAATATGTAAAAAAAAACTGTTGCATGGACATCCTCGAGCGCGTCAGATATGGATAGCATCAATGCCCTACGTATTTTTAATAATGTACGTATGTTAATCTGATCGTTTGCATGATGCGGGTGGTTGTATTTAAGAGTTGAAAATGAAAAAAAAAAAAAATTAATCGAGCGCGTCAGATTTTCTAAGGGTGTGTTAAGTGCACCAAAGAAAAGCTCTCATTCACTAATCTGATGATTTCGATGGGACGCAAACTCGCGGCCATTTTCATAATGTGCAAAAAAAAATCGCCATTTTGAAATACTCAAGCGCGTCAGATTAAGATATATATAGTTCATCTTTATGTTCTAAACGTACTGTCTTATAATCTGACGATTATCTAGAGGGATTGGCCTGATCTGACAAAAAAAAATTAGAAAAACGGTTCACCTTAAAGGCCATCCCTGCAACTTCCCGCTAATTCCATTCCTGGGCTCTTAAAATTGTACTTATGACGTTTTTGAGCTCAAAATATAATTTATGTGATATTTTGAGCTCGCTGAGTTCAAAGAAATAATATTTCTATGCACTTGAGCTCTCCTAGCTCGAAAGACTGATAGAAGTTTCATAGAACACTATTTTTGGAATTTTCAAACCGCAATAACTTTTGAATGGATGAACCGATTTTCACGCGGTTGGCGGAATTCGACGCAGTTTATCATCCTCATAAGTAATTTTAATTGATCGAACCACAAATTTCGGAGTAATCCCGAAAAAACACTTTTTCGGGTTTCTTTCGTTCACGATATCTCTCGAACGAATCAACCGCTTTTGACCAGCTTGGTGGCGATCGACGTGGTTTTTCAAGCTCAAAGGCGGATTAGTTTTTGAAGTTGATCGATAAAGCCGGTTAAAAGTTATTCCAAAAATTATATTGCAAACACGTTGTAAACAGTATGCCACGAGTCTTTATGATCAATGATGGCGTCATGGCAACAGAAACCAGAGTGGGGACGGAGTGAGAGAGTAATAGATAGAGAAAGAGTGAGAGAGGAATAGAAATGCGGAGAAGGAAATGTAGGCATCACGCAACTGCACGCATTTAACTTTATCGACGAATTTTTGTTATTTCGGCTTGCGGTAATCGTCAGATTATATATTTTTCATTATTCTTGAATGATTTCCTTCAAAATAAAAAAAAATTTAGCTACGCTCGAGAATGTCGAGATGACGTTTTTTTTTTACAACTTTGTTGCCCTCCGCTTTTTTTACGTCACTCTCAAATTGTCAGATTAGTAGAATATACACTTTTTAGGATGTAATTAACTCACCCTACCTTAATCTGACGCGCTCGAGAATTTCTGATGGTCAATTTTTTTTTACTAATCTGATCCTGTATCCTTAACGGGCGGCCTTATATATGGGCCTCATGTTTTGTGGAGGTACTTAACCGGGTACAAGGTATCCCCCTGTATATTAATCTGTCGCGCTTTAGTAAATCCCGAAATCCCCGCTTGGGCTCCCCTACCATAGTATACAACGCAAGGCAATGTTTAAAACCCTTTGGTAATAACATGCTATTATCGGTGTCATATTGGATTAAGCGCCTGTTTCACCACCTCTGATTAAATGCTGCTTACCAAATTAAATATTAATGTTACAATACAAATGTAGATTTTTTAACGGCACGGCAAAGTGACTGTACTACACCTGATGGTAAATTCAGTGCAGGTAAAAATAACCACCGACAAACAATGAGTTTATCGGTCGAAACCAGAATCATACCGACCTGTATAAATGCTTTTTCACACTCCGAAGAAGGGAGAAGCTAATCGAGGGGCCTGTGACAGGACAGGCGGATGACCGATCAGGCAAAGAAATACAAGGATGTACCCCTATACTCGCCCCAATCAACCGGGAGAACCGAATATCTGGCTGATCCTGGAATGCGATCCACGCAAGGTGTGCAGGTCAATATCGCAGGTTTTAACACTATGTGTACGGTGGTCGCTATCCGGGCGGATATGAATTTCCTACCATCATCAAATATACACTAGCTGATCCCAGAACGCGACTCAAACATCTAATGTACTCTAACGTCTTTCACAAATAATGGTTAAATCTATCTCGACACGTTCAAAATTTTTACTGCCACTTCAATGACCTAGTGGTATCCAATTTCGACCTTCAAACCTAAACAGTTTAGTCTACCGGCTCTAGCCGGCTCGATCGGGTCGTTACCACTGACCCACAGAAAACCGACGTAAAGTAGCGGCTTGCTGCTGCGTTTCGTAGTGTGAGTGAGATATCCGGATGCCCAAATCCCCCTTCCCTTCCCAATCTCTAATTATCGGGCTTTTTTTTTTTTTTTTTATCCTGGCTCGGCAAAGTGACTACGCTACACCTGATGGTAAGTGTAGCGCAATCCAAGAATAGTGTCGACCAACGCTAAACAATGTATCCATCGTTGGTCGGCAATATCATGCCGGCCTGCCAAAGGGCCAAGGGGGAGGGGAAGGAAAAAGGGATGGAAAAAAGGTTAGGATCAAGGGGCAAGCCCCCTGGGGAGAACCGGATATACACTGGCTGACCCTGGAACGCGACCCACACAAGGTGGGCCACTGTGGCAGGTTTTAGCACCAGTGTACGGTGGTCGCTATCCGGTCGGATACAAGTATCCTCCCACCAGCAAATAAATATATCTCGGTCAGTTATCTCTTATAGGTCGGCAACGCACCCATGATTCTTCTAGTATTGTGGGTGTACATTGGCGGTGGAGACCACTAACCATCAGGTGACCCACTTGTTCGATTGCTGGGCTATGCTATAAATATCTGAAAGTCTGTTGGTAATTTCATTGCATTAAAATTTGAGCATAATAATAACAGTGAACACTTGAAATGGACAATGCAATGAATATTTAACGCATCAAACAAACAACTATTGCCATTTCGATGTTACAATTTTTTATCTACAAATCCCGTCTCGGGTCGTACCCGTTGACGCAATCTCGACACTGCTTTATTTTTGTTTATTCAACGTAATTTTGCTTTCGCGACAGCGGGAACTCGTTTACTCTGCTTGGGACTTGATGAAGTTACTGTTCAATCATAATTAAAATGATTTCGCTAGTTTACAATGCATACCATGGAATTTATTGACTGTTACGGAGTTTTTAAATCTACCACTTTTTACATGATTCAAACATAAGTGCCCGTGATTTTTCTGGTATTGTAGGCGTACATGGGCGCTGGAGATCACTTAACATCAGGTGATCCAGGAGTCGTTCGCCGGTCTATGCTAAAAAATATATATACAGACTGATTTAATACGGAGGCGATTCAAAGAATTCTAGCACAAATTTTCAATGTCCAACCTAGGATTTAAACCCAGAACCTCACCGATTGCATAGCATAAATACGCTACCACTAAACACGATTTTTGAACTTTTTGTGAATTTGAGATATTTAATTTGTTGTTTTGTGTTCTAATCAATTACGCCTTAACGGCTGAACTAATTTGGATTAAATTTGCTAAACACGTGAACTATAAACTGAATTCTAATTTAATTTTCTCCAAGATAAAAGTCTTCATATTACAATTTTTAGTGAAAGAATCATAAAAATCGGTGCATTAAATAAGTGATGAAGTTTGAATATTTTATCCCCGTTTTCACCCCCTTAGGGGTGGAATTTCTTCTTGAAATTAAAATGGAAAACTTGTGCATGGTTATACAATATATACATTTAAAAAAACTCGTCGAACTGAGAACCTCCACCGTATTTTCGTCGGATAAATTAAAAAAGACACTCATTCAGGCGAAGCCGCATGCAAAAGCTAGTGGGAATAAATAAGATTATTTCTTAACAGAACCACGCGTTCTGGCTTACGGAGCCACGTTTCGTGGTCACCTCCATCTCAGCTGGAACTAAAAAGTTTATACGGAGTATGAAGAAGCAGTTAGACAGGACGGCATGATCTTGCCGACCTACAATAGACACATTGTTTGTCGTTGGTGGACACTATTCTTGGATAGCGCTACACTTACCATGAGATCTATACAGCATAGTAGTATAGAGCATAGTCATATTAGGGAGCCAGGATAAAAAAAAAGATAAAATCACCCTACAAAAATAAATATAATATCTAGGAGTACCAGGACATCATAACTCAGTAGGCGTCGCTCGAGGCGACAGTTCTGTCGCTCGGTCGCCTCACACGATAACACATGACACAATTTGTCTTCGCACTACAATCGGATATGATTTCACGCGTACCATTTATTCAGAGCGAAATTCATATATATTATATCAACACAGAATTTATAGCAAAATTAGTATGTTAGAATTTCTCTGTTCTTTTACTAGCCAGACTGAAACGAGTAGGTCGCTCTTCTGATGATAAGCGCCACGCTTGCCCACGTATGTCATGCCATGTATGCATGTCATTATGCCTATGTCAATACCACACAGAACTTCTCCTTTTTTATTTATGTCTTCGCATTATTATGTATTTCATCAATGACATGTATAATTTATTCTCAAGTCTACACATGAAGGATGAAATATCGGTGTGGAGGTTTTCAAGTTCTTGTTGGAGTTTTGGTGTGAATTCCTTCCAATACGATGCTTAATTCACTTATTTCAATGTTTTCATACACTGTTCATCATCGTCAATGTTTATTGCACAAATCCACACTACTTTTATACAACAACCACAACTTTAAACTAATTTTTGAAATAAATTAAAATTAAAATATCCGGTTCTCCCCAGGGGGCTTGCCCCCTGATCCTAAACCTTTTCCCATCCCTTTTTCCTTCCCCTCCCCCTTGGTCCTTTGGCAAGCCGGCATGATCTTGCCGACCTACGATGGAGACATTGTTTATCGTTGGTCGATACTATTCTTGGATTACGCTACACTTACCATCAGGTGTAGCGTAGTCACTTTGCCAAGCCAGGATAAAAAAAAAAGCGATGAAACGCACTGTCAGTATTCTAGCGAAAACCCACACAAAACTTTGAATTACAAAGCACTAGACTGTATTCGTTACCCGACCCTGTTACAAAATTGTTCATTGACAATGCCCAGTAATTGCATTGGCTGCAATGTTCTTCAAACCGAAACACAACAGCGCAACAGCTAATTTAAACAGATTTTATCGCGGATTATTATTAATTTTGATCCCTAAGTAAGGATCAAAATTAGTTTTATTTCAATGAGTAATATACGCGTAAACATAAGAAATCATTAAGTAAAAGTTATGTAATCATAAACAGGTGCATCGACTTTTTATATCCATATAAAAATATGATAAGAGAACGATAAAAGAGCGATCAGCAATGAGATCATGAGAAAACGTTCCTACCACAATAATACATATTTTACATACTGACTGAGTTATATTGTTTTACTACCATCCAGTTATATAACTCAGTATTCAGCGTAGTATCTACTCCCCGGAACCATTTTGTAGAAATTGTAGATGATTTGCTTTATCGCGTGGCTATTTTCCTTTGATGAGAGTTTTCAGTACTTTAATGACGGAATCGTGGTTTTAAACTATTTATAATCGACTGCATAAAGTTCAGTTCATTTTTCATAGCATAGACTGGCAAACGAGGCAGTGTGCAACTTATGACTAGAAACCTTCAACGCACAAATGTCCACAATTCCAGAATAATTATAAACTGATAGCTAACCTTAAAGGAAAGGGATAATGAGTGAGATATTGGTTATCCGGATATTTCACACACCGCAAGAAACTCAATTGCTACCATTCAGGAAGGTTTTCTGTGATATAGTGGTAATAACCCGGTAGAGCCGGAATCCATTAATGCTGAAGATAAAAATGCCAACAGCATGGCGCTACCACTTAAATTCAAATAAATTATTTATTCACAAAACGAGAATAATATAATTGAAAATAAATGAAATTACATTTAGCATATTTGGAACAAGAAAGACAAAAACAATAATTAATTAACTAATGCAAAGTTACTAACACAAAAACATTCAATTAAGTATAGAGAGCGTTTGAAATTCATGCGAAAACGAAGTTCCTAATGTTACTGAAACAACATTTATAGTAACAAATCGCTGGTTGAGCAAATTGAAACAAAAATATTCAAATGAATCTAGCAACGAGCTATTCTAGTGTAAATAAAGCCTTACGTAAATATCAATTGTAGAATAACGTTGTTGTAAACGTGCGTCTATATTTGTAACATTTCGACGTACCGAGAAACTAACGAACATTTTGCACCGTCTATCACTCCAGTACACGTTGAATATACGTGAGATAGCCGCAGACACTCGGTGCGTCGAAATGTCATAAATGTGGACGCATGTTTAGACATGAAAGGGCGAAAGTATCAAATCTTTGCTGGTATGTATCTCACATATAAAATTGAATATTTGTTTTTTTTTATTCTACCACGGTAAAGTAACTACGCTGAATCAAGTAAAGGGTAATCCAAATATAATGTCAATAGTCAAGAGACATTGTGTCACACATGGTCGGCAGAATTATGCCGGCATGTAGTTCTCTCAGAAGACACGCCTGAACGAGCCACTATGGCGAACCTTTAACCATGTGTACGGTGGTCGCTAATCGATTGGGTACAAAAATTTAAGATACCCTTTCACCAGCACATCTTTTTTACGTTTTTTTGTAAAACACGGCACCTAATTGTAATGCATTGTAGTTTATATATATTTCAACTATTAAGAAAGGTTGCAACCTTCGTCGGTCACACACCCACAAAGCCGAATCACACTGTTTCACACTGGTTCAATTTTAATTAATCAACTGCTAAATCCTTTGTGATTGGAACCGTCTAAACAAACTTTGAAACAAATTTATGAACAAAAACCATGTAGCTTCCACTGATTCAAGTCGGTTGATCAACTAAACTTGAATCGTGTGATCCCGATACACATTACACAACTCGCCGGAACGAGTCATTATGACGAGATTTTTACCATTGCTGTACTTACTCACTATCTAGTAAAGTCCGGTATCCACCAACACATCACCATAACATTTGATATAACCTCCATGGACTAGTGGGCGAGAAGCCAACAGCGTTATGTAAAGCCACGAGTTATATCTCTGCACCAAGACAAATGTTTGTGTGATCCACAAATATTTATATATTAATTCTTAATTGAACACACACAGCCATTACAGGATATACCCAATTTGAACTGGCGGGCCTATCACAAAATAATATAAACATACAATTCTACTATACATACTATAACTATTTATAAAATAAATTATATAACACAAATTAAACTAAGTATAACAAATAACATATAACATGAGCTCACTCGAGTGACATGACAAAACATCTGTTTGATATGCACCTCATTTATGGTTGTAATGGCTCGGGTGAGAGACGTCTTGGCTAAGAGGTTGGCTAATATGTGTTTTTGATCTGGTGTTACGTTTTCTGTGTTGCTGGGTGTAATGTGGTTGTGACCCACCATACAAGTTATCGGGTTTACGCTAGCGATCGTTGGATTTGTTACTTATTATCTAAATATATAAAACTCAAAGGTGACTGACTGACTGACGGACATAGTGATCTATCAACGCACAGCCCAAACCACTGGAGGGATCGGGCTGAAATTTGGCATGCAGGTAGATGTTATGACGAAGGCATCCGCTAATATAGGATTTTGATAAATTTTACCCCCAAGGGGATAAAATAGGGGATGAAAGTTTGTATGAAACTTTGTCAATCTTAAACGTTCACGCGGGCGGAGCCGTGAGCAAAAGCTAGTTTTATTATATATTGGTTCGAATCCGCCGACTCTTATGTCCACTGTGTTACGAAGGTAAAGAAAACAAAACGAATAACACAATTGTATTATACTTAGCAAAATGATTGTTCACAGAAAAGTGGTTTCTATTAAAAGTTTTCAAAGGACGGACAAAAATAGAAACAAACAATAAAACAATTTCAATACAAAATAAAGTTTTTTTAGTTGCTCGTGGAATTCTTAAGATGTACTATACAAAAGGAAGCCATATGCAGGTCATGGTTTAAATTGCGAAAACACACTCAACGCTGCCTTTTAACCCCCAACAAAAAGAGGTATGTTATAAGTTTGACTCTATTTAACCGACGAAATTAAAAGCTGACTTAAAAATAGCTAAGAGTGGGTTGCACTATCTTACTTTAGCAATGACAAACATGTTAAAGTATCGGTTAAGCAAAAAATGAGTTGCACCATTTCACAAATGTTATATGGCGTCATAACTTTAGCTGTTAACCGTAACCGCCCAAGATTCGCTGGTTAAAGCTATTGTTTTAGGTAAATATCTATGAAATAATGCAATTATAACCTCCATCCCGGTATATCTCCTAAAGCGTCTGTGCTCCAAAATAATATTATGTCCCTGCTTCTAGAATTATTATTATTTTTTTATAGCATAGGCCGGCAAACGGGCAAGTGCACCGCCCATGTACGCCCACCACCAGTAGAATCATGGGCGCGTTGTCGACCTTAAAGGAAAGGGATAATTAGGGATTGGGAAGGGGAGGGGATGTGGGCTTCCGGATATCTCACTCACCGTACGAAACGCAGCAGCATGCCGCTACTTTACGTCGGTTTTTTGTGAGACATTGGTAAGGACCCAGTCCAGCCAGCCCATACATGCTGTAGACAAAACTGTCTACAGCGTGGCTCTACCACTCAAAAAATTAATCGAGGAATGTAGTAGTATCATAATACGATGGTGCAACACATTCCGCAGTCAATATTAAAGTCAGCGTTAGGTACTGTTATCTTCAAATTTGACGTAAACCTTAACTATAACTACTATTATGGTGCAATCCAGCCTAATTTTATTTTTAGCTTTTCTGGTCACTTTCGACAGTCCATACCATTCTTCGCTTGGTCATCGCTACTATAATATGATACTGTAACTCTCTTAAATTGCTTTAACGATGAAGGAAATATCATGAGGAACCTTGCATACCTGAGAAGTAAAATTTTGAAGGTATGTGAAATCTGCCAACCCGCATTAGGTCAGCGTGGTTGACTAAGGCCTGCTCCCTCTCATTCAGTAGAGGAATCCCCCACGCCCAGCAGTGGGACGTGTGTAATACAGGGCTAGTATAATAATAATACTCATAACTCATGCGAATCAAATTAACATCATAAAAGTAACAATAAAAGTATAAGTTACTTACAAAAACTGTTCATTGAATATAATACCGGTAACGCAAGTAGCAAACTTAAGTATTAATATCTACAAGTTGGTATAACTTTTATATAACTTATTTTCATCTTTGTATCTTCGTGGCAACACCAACTTTGCCAGGATCAACATTCCTTTTCTATCTGTCTGGCGTTATAGCGGCTTAGTTTTTTTATTTAATTTAATGACGAGACGAACAAGTCGCTTGCCTGATGGTAAGCGCCACACCTGACTATACACAGAAGCAACACCGCACAGAACTTTGAATTATAAAGCACCGCATGGCACACACAAGATATTAAGTCTCATAATGCTCAAATTAAATTTTACTGACAAATATTCTTAATACTGGAACACAATAGTGCTTCCACATTGATGCTTGGCGCAGAAATAGACGAAACGGTGCTACCAACCCAGACAGCCTCTCGCATGAGGAATCTACCACCAGTAAAAAAGTATATATGATTATCATATAAAAACGTAAAAAGATATTGAATTTCCCGACCGCAATACCAATACCGTACACTTAATTTAAGAGTTTATATGGCTCCCAATTTATATCTTTATTGGATCCGCGGAGGCACTATTATTGTAAATTTATCTTTGGGTACCGAACCCGCGCGGTTTCTGATAACTTTGTTGTAATAAGCTTTTGGCCTCACCAAAATCTAGGCTTGTGGTATATCTAATTAAAGCCTATATATCAAGCGAGGAGTAAAGGCAACTCGACGGTATTGTGGAGACATAATTAACTCATACTCAATATGTTTCATTGCCGCACTCGAAAAAGGCAATTCACATGATTAGAAAAGAAAAGTCAAAAATAACTTTATTTGCACAGTTTATAACAGACATATACCATTTTTTTTTTAACACAGCCCTTACCTCACAGTAAGATACAAGTCATGTGTCGTGGGTATCAGGAACTACGAAAGACTCAATCTCATAACACAATAACCCGAAACAAATATTTGTGGATCAGACAAATATTTGTCTCGGTACGGGGATCGAACCCGCGGCCTCACCTTTCACAGTCGGCTACTCGCCTACTACGCTACGGAGGCTGTCAATATTTAATTAACAAATATAAAAAATGGCATTTACACGTCGCAGCTGTGACAAGTACGTGTCCAGTCAGCATACTGCTGTGGTAATGCACGTACATACCAAAACATAGCGCTGGGTTTCAGCGGTTACTTTTTATGACGTACAATCGCCAGCCAGGTGAAATACCTACTTATTCTTTTTTACTTCTGTCTGGCTTTATCCTAGCTTATAAACTAATAAATAAGTCACGCCTGCCTACAAACATAAGCAACACAAATCATAACGACCAACTCTGAAGTACTGCATGGCAGTGGACTACACTCGTCACTTGAGGCCCCTCCGATGATTGATTTTTTTTTTTGTGTGTTGACGCTTGCTGTAAGCCTGACGCGAGTCGGCTGTATACAGCTTCACCGGACTTTCGGGTGAGCGCTTTAGGCGCTCTCAACCCTTGGTTGTGTTTTTTTTTTTCGATTTGGCGTTGTACTGTTAGCCTGATGCGAGTCGGCTTTCTACAGCTTCAGTTCGGAACTTGTATATATTTTGTATATATTTTTTACTTGTATATACATACTCATTCGTCGCGCAAATTTTGCTAGCGCGATGCAGGATTGTTTTTGTGTTGTGCGCGCTAGATGTCGCCATAATATAAAATATTAAGGCTGGATTGCACCATGATAGCAGTTAAAGTTAAGGTATGTCAAATTTGACGATAACAGGAACGCTAACTTTAACACTGACTGCGGAATGTGTTGCACCATCGTATTCCAATAGTGTTATTCCTCGATTAATTCTAGAAGCAGGGACAGGATATTATTTTGAAGCACAGACGCTTTAGGAGATATAACGGTTTGGTTATTAGTTTACGGTTAGGCTATAATTGAGCCATATGACAGCTATCTAACTTAAACGATAGCTTTAATTAGCGAATTTTCTTACCAGCTAGAGTTATGACGTCATCTAACATTTGTGAAATGGTGCAACTCATGTTTTGCTTAACCGGTACTTTAACATGTTTGTCATTGCTAAAGTAAGTTGGTGCAACCCAGCATAACACTTAAAATACTTAGTAATATCACTGGCTTCAATCTCCTTTAATCCGGAACAAGACGGAGCTTATACACGGCTCCTTGGCTGCATCATAGACAAAGGTTACTGGACTCTACCACAAAATAAAACAAGATAATCTGAACATGAAGACAATTCTATTCTAGCACTGTATTCTATTATTAAGAGCATAAAGATTTAATAGGAAAAAACGCTCGTAACCCGTCGCTATGCAATTAGCAAGGCTTTACGGTCGGGCTGTAAAAAGGGCAATGCAATGTTTATGACGTGAACTATGGCTTACGTAGCAGTTGTTACAGCAGATTGTATTGTCATTCGAATATCATGTATTAACATAATTGATAGATTGTTTTAGAAACTTAATGATCCACTTATGGTCGTTCCTTATAATCAATAGTGTTTGACAAATCTTCTTTTTTTATTTAATAGAATGACGGGTCGAGCAAGACGGTGCTTGATGGTAAGCACCGCACGCCTGCCCATAAACAGAAGTAACACCATACAGAATATTGAATTACAAAGTACTGTATGGCACTGAACTGTGCTCGTCACCCCGAGACATAAGATGTTAAGTCTCATAATGCCCAGTAATTTCACTGGCTAATTTCAAACCTAAACACAACAGTTTTGCTTGGCGGCAGAAATAGACAAAGCGGTGGTGCCAACCCATGCGGCCTCTCGCAGACGAGGGACCTACCACCTTGTACAAAAACGGTAAAAAATTAACAGCCAGTAAGCAACTCCGTCGGTAAACAGATTATTGGGGAACAGATTTACAAGGTGATAGATAGGTTTTACTAAATAAAAAAAAAAAATATTATTGACAACAAATCTTTCATCAATCATTATACATAAGGAAAATTAAACAAAAACGATCTCGACATAACATCGGAATTATATTTCCTTTTTACGTTGTTGAAATCTGATCCCTCGGGATTCAGACCCTACTCCGGGACAAAAATGGGTTTATATCACAACATGGAGAAATCAGGTCTAAGAAGACCACTTCGGCTGAATAATAACACGAAACCTGCTAAATTACTTAATTCGATGTAACTACATAAATTATGATTCATAAGTATTTTCAACCGACAACAAAAAGGAGGTTCTCTTTGTTTTTTTGTATGTATAATCATGTATAACTACGGCAAATGTAGACAGCCTCCGTGGCGCAGCGGGCAAGTAGCTGGCTGTGAAACGAGAGGCCGCGGGTTTGATTCCCGCACCGAGACAAATGTTTGTGTGATCCACAAATATTTGTTTCAGGGTCTGTCTGGGTGATGGGAGACCGACTCTCTCGTAATTCCTGATACCCACGACCAAGACTCTTATCTTACTGTGGGGTCAGGACTATGTATGTGACTGTTGGGTGTATTTTAATGTGGACCGATTTGGATTATTCTATTTTCATTCGAACAAGTATGGCTCTAAGTCGGTCCTATTTTTCAAGAAGAAATCCCATACCGAAGAGGTTGAAATCGGGAATTAAAGACTCAAGCTCCTCATTTATGCACTGATTCTGATGATTCTTTCACTAAAAATAGGGAAATATTTTTTTTATAAAACATAAAACTGACTCCAAAAAACATAAAAGCTTAAAATAAAATGAAACAGTGCATCTATTAAACTTCAGTACCCTGTACCACCGACTTCACGTATTGGCGCTTTCGTATTATTGCCTTTCCATTGACGATTATGGTCACAAGATTATTGCATTTTAATCTGTCAATAAATTGTTATTGGTCATTGAATATTTACATTTTTATTGCGTCCCAAAATTAGTGTTGCCAGATGTCCCCGTGTGGAAGGTCTCGCTTTTTACCACTTTCAAAACGCATCCCGCCAACACGCTGGGCAATCGTGCATAGCCTAGATAATTTTGGTAACAAACCTACAGTTATAATGGCAGAAGGTGGTAGGTCCTTCGTATGCGAACGGCCGTATGGGTTGGTACCACCGCTTTGTCTATTTCTGCCACCAAACAACAGTGTGAAGCATTGTTGTGTTTCTGTTTGAAGGGCATTGAAGCCAATGAAATTACTGGGCATTATGAGACTTAACATCTTATGTCTCGGGGTGACGAGCGCAATTCAGTGCCATGCAGTGCTTTGTAATGCAAAGTTCTGTGTGGTGTTGCATCTGTTTATGGGCAGGCGTGGCGCTTACCATCAGGCGAGTGCCGTGCTCGTCTCGTCATTCAATAAAATAAAATATGTAAATAAAAAAGTACATGTTAAACAGGTTTATTTCAGAAAATAAGTTTATTTAGTTATTTATTTTTATTTCTAAACTCTTTATTGTACATCTTAATAAGCAAGAGAAAGAAAGGTATAAAATATAGATACTAAAAAAGTATAAAAGGCGGTCGTGTCGCTAACTGCGATTTCCTTCAGACAACCCTTACTTGTTTTATTATGTTTTTAACCCTGTTCATTTATTTTTTTACTGTTTGCAATTAAAATATCTATTGTTTCGCATTAATAATATCTCGTTTTAATCATATTTTTCATACTTATCTTATATTCTAGAACCAGCAACACTACTATATCTAAATATATAAAACCGAAAGGTGACTGACTGACATAGTGATCTATCAACGCACAGCCCAAACCACTGGAGGGATCGGGCTGAAATTTGGCATGCAGGTAGATGTTATAACGTAGGCATCCGCTAAGAAAGGATTTTGATAAATTCTACCCCCAAGGGGATAAAATAGGGGATGAAAGTTTGTATGAAAATTTGTCAATTTTAAACGATCACTCGGGCGGAGCCGCGAGCAAAAGCTAGTACACTATAACAGTAATCAGCCAAACTGGTGATTGGCCCTTCGTATGCCACGGGGGCTCGCTCCATGGAGACGGGACGCAAGACACCGCGCGGGAGCGGTTCCGGAAGCAATCATAGTTTATCGCAGGATACCCCAGGACTGTCCCGCAAGCGCAGAAGAACGCCACTGCGGGGTTTAACAGGCAGTACCGGGCAGGAAATTGGGGTTACGGACTCGGTACAGCGGCTATCGGGATCGCCATCTCTTGGGTGGTGAGGTTGTGAGTCCTAAGACCGGCTAGTCTAGGATAACTGTTTCGCTCCCCCGGGGCAAAACGTCTGTCTGATCCGGGTCAGGTCCGGTCTGGGTTGGTACCGGCGCTTTGTCTATTTCTGCCACCAAGCAGCAATGTATAAGCACTGTTGCGTTTCGGTCTGAAGGGCATTGAAGGGACATTATGAGACTTAAAAACTTATGTCTCTGGGTGACAAGTGCAGTCGATTGCCATGCAGCGCTTTGGAATTCAAGGTTCCATATGGTGTAATTTTCAACAAAAAGTGCCACGCCTGCCCATAAATAAAAGTAACACCGTCATAACTTTTAAATCATTACATGCACCGACCGACAATGCAAACCAAACCGACGTAAAGTAGCGGCTTGCTGCTGCATTTCGCATGGTGAGTGAGATAACCGGAAGCCCAAATCCCCTCCCCTTCCCAATCCCTAATTATCCCTTCCCTTTAAGGTCGGCAACGCGTCAATGATCTTCTGGTGGTGGGCGTACATGGGCGGTGGAGATCACTTACCATCAGGTGACCCACTTGCTCGTTTGCCGGCCTATACTATAAAAAAAAAGGAAAAAATGCGCTGTTTCCATCTTACCAAGGCACAATATGTCAAATCAAATCTCATAATACCCAGCAATATCTACGGTATTTTGCGAGTTTACTTTAATGAAAATGGAATGAAAATGTATTCATAGAGCTTACAACCTGCATATTGTTAATTCAAGATATTTTCATCACGTTAAATAAATTCTTTATTTAATAAGTGCCTTTTTAACTCTGTTAAATTATGTACTCACCTTATATCAACATTATGAAAACATTAACATTCACGAAGTGAATATTTAATGTAAGAAAGGTAACGTTATTAAAGACAATGGGACCGTGATTTTTAAGTTAAAAATATATTTTACGGTTATTCTTTGTGCTTTCAGTTAAAACATTAACAAATGTAACAGGTGAGGGAGAAAATCTTTTAGTATTTTATATATAAATGAAATTGTAATCTCTTTGGTTGAACTTTTTATACTTGGCTGGTTATGATACAATAAAAAAGCGACATTTGAAAAAAGAAATAAAAAATAATATATTTTTTTATTTGATTGAATGACGAGACCAGCAAGGCGCTCGCCTAATGGTATGCGCCACCCCTGTCCATAAACAGAAGCAACACCATACATAACTTTGAATTACAAATCGCTGCATAGCACTGACTTGCATTCGTCACCCTGAGACATAAGATGTTAAGTCTCATATTGCCCAGTAATTTCACTGGCTTCAATGTCCTTCAAAACGAAACACAACAGTGCTTACACACTGTTGCTTGGCGGCAGAAATATACAAAGCGGTAGTACCAACCCAGACGGCCTCTCGCATCCGAGGGACCTACCGCCTTGTAGACTTACTACTAACTTACATCATTTGCCGTCCTCTGCCATAAAAATTTATATTCTGCCAGGACCTTAAGGTAGAGGTCTCGTCAATCATTATAGCCGACCTGAAAAGCTAATTACGCCCTCTACGCCTCCTATCGGCCAAGTCTCTAACCTAAAGGCAAGCGACAGAGAGACCGCGACACGTGACGCGGGTCAGGCGGAGTATAAAACTAAGTAAAAGTATTCCTTATGGCCTTTTTATAAGATTGTTTGCAATATCTAATGATAACAAGCACTTTTCTATATGTATAATTGTTGTAAATAAAAAGAACCACTCGATTCGGAAATGTATATAAAAGATTGGATAGAATTAAAAAAATATTTTTATAATTTTAATGCTATATAATTTTTAACGGACGATAAAAGTGAGGGTTCGCTTGTGAATTCGTTAGTATATATTTCTTTAATTTTCATTTTTTAAATTCAATAATTTAAATTAATTTTATATCGTATTTTGTTGGAAAATCGGGCATTAAATATATTCCATGTATGATTTTGCAAAAAATACAATATTAAAATCAATTTAAATTATTGAATTTAGCAAAACAATCAACAATCATTATCTACAATTGCACTTGCTGAGCTTGCCACTGAGCCACTGAGCTTTTCCGTCCCATGATGTGAGAGGGTCGAGTTTATCGCCACACCAGGCACAATTCCAGACTAGATGATACTGATTACTTTGTGGTAGAAGAACCCAATATCACAGCGTATATTTACAACAGCGCCATCGAGGCCCTCAAGAAAATATAATTCATAGCAAATTCATAGATGTTAGAACGCCAAGGCTCATAAATGAACTTGTATCCTAAAATAACATTTCACAAGCGTCAATATCGACTGAGATTCAAATAAACCAATCAGACAGTCACGGCCAGTGTAGGTACATAAAATGAGATATTAAAATAACTTAGTTAAATTTGAAAATCGCAGGGCAGGCAACAATTGAATAGGAAAGCAACATTCGACAAAGTTGTAGAATTGCTGGTGGAAGGATACTTGTATCCGACCGGATAACGACCACCGTACACTGGTGCTAAAACCTGCCATAGTGGCCTACCTTGTGTGGTTCGCGCTCCAATGTCAGCCAGTGTATATCCGGTTCTCCCCAGGGGCATGCCCCCAAGGAAAAAGGGTTAGGATCAGGATCCTAACTTTTTCCTTCCCCTCCCCTTGGCCCTTTGGCAGGCCGGCATGATCTTGCCGACCTACGATGGACACATTGTTTATCGTTGGTCGACACTATTCTTGGATTGCGCTATACTTACAATCAGGTTTAGCGTAGTCACTTTGACGAGCCAGGATAAAAAAAAATTGAGGAAAGCAATATGTTCGACAATATTGTAGAATAGCGCGCGGAGTTGCGGATGACGCGCTTCATAAAAACGATTATTATTATTAATTATTCACTGTACTAATTATCGGACGCAAACTCACTGGCCTCCTGTTCCCTAGCTAGTGCACGTAGTTATTACATTATGGTGTATATCGCTTCCTGTCTGAAAGCTGAAGTCAAACCGACGTAAAGTAGCGGCTTGTTGCTGCGTTTCGCACGGTAAATGACATATCCGGAGGCCTAAATCCCCCTCCCTTTCCCAATCCCTAATTATCCCTTCCCTTTAAGGTCGGCAACGCGCCCATAATTCTTCTGTTATTGTGGGTGTACATGGACGGTGGAGATCACTTACCTGTGACCTACTTGCTCGTTTGCCGGCCTATGCTATAAAAAAACGATGATCCCGACGTACGTCTATTGCTTTGGCGCATACTCGTTAAGAGTATCAAGAAATAAAAAAATCCTCTCTGAGCCTCTCTGTTTATTATTACACTACCTTGTTGACAGTACTATATAACTGGCAATACCTAAGCGAAGAATAAGATGGCCTGCCGTTGGCACACATTGCTAACTATTCGAAGCTGTGCATATCGTGACTGGAAAATCAAAAATGATAGCTATAGGAATTATTCGTCTGACCTAAAAAAATTACGTTTTTTGGCATAAACAAAATATATATTTTTAGCTGGTATCATCTTTAATCAATTTTGATCTTCATTTAGTGACTATTAAAACTTGACAAGTTATAATTTCTGTATATATTTGAAAAACATTAAACATTCATAAGTAATCAATCAATCCCACCTCAACGCTTTGATTTACAAAATGTTCCTTTTTTTTCTCTGTTTTCTATCGCTGGCGGCTCAATCGATAATAATGGTACTAGAATTGGCACGACCCGCCTTCTTAATATCTCCATCGAGTGCCAAATCAGTATTCCTCAGGCAAATCTTTTAAGACATACTTGAGAAATCTTAAAAATATAGTCTCCGCAAAACCGATGACTATACATTAAAATGGCCTATATCGCTTTTTACTGACTAAGAATAATAAAAATGATTTAATGCGAAGAATTTTGCACCATAAATTGTACCCGCAAATCTAAATTTTAATTTATTTATTTATTCGACGAGTTTTGCAGCATAAATGGTGTCGAAAAATCCAATTTAATAATTTAATTTATCTTCATATGTATGAAGGCAGACGTTATATCAGAGGCATTCCTTTCTAGCCAACCTTGAATGATGCAGAGAAGAGACAACTTTCTTCATGGTTATTTATGAAACCATTTCATACAAGTAATACTTTTATTATCCGTTAATTATATTACTTTCAGCTTTATTGACACCCAATACCTACTCACACTTTTTTTATGATAATTATAAATATTTAAATAAAATATATAATATTTCACCCCTCTCATTCAGTAGAGGAGGCCCGTGCCCAGGTGTGGGACATGTACAGTACAGGGCTAATAAAAAAAAGTAATTTTGCACTATCGGATTTTAATTTTTAATATTAAGTAGACACACTATACAAAATAATTAAAGCTTTTCTCAATCAGCGTTAAATTTGCAATAAGTGTATCGGCACGAATTGTCTGCTATCTCTGGAAATTGTTTGCGATCTCTGTGTCACGAACTCAGTATACCTACGTAATTTTATTCTGCACTTTGCAATGTACCTAGTTAAATAATGTTTTTGTAATAAATTTAAACAACCATATCAACATCGTCGTAAATATATTTTAGTGATCAGAGTATATTTTTAGTAACAATATACGAATAGCTTAATATAATGGTAGACAATAAAACTACAGTAATAAATGAAAAGTAGTCCTCGTATATCTATATAAATTTACAATAATCATAATGAAGTAAAAATGAATAAAACATTATGAAAACAAATGAATAAAAAATATTTAATTTATAATATAAAATAACAGATCCTTAAATTACTACGTGTCTATAATTATTAACACTTACCTTGAAAAATCCCATCGCCCTCTACCAAAACGCACTGATAATGTTTTGCCACAAAAAGTACAGTTTTCTTAAACTTATCACAATTCTCACGGAGTAAAAAGTTAGCAACACTAAAGCGACCGTAAACTTAACTTTATCTAATTTTATTAGACAATAATTATTTTTTAACACGAGTTTTACTCTTTCGACCCATAGTTTAGTGTTCCAAATTTGAATTTGTCGTTGGCGGGAGAAGGGCGAAGGCCCGCACGCTTGCCTCCTGTACCAAACATTTTATCACACTGAGCGTCAAATCTTCGGTTAGGGACGTGCCGCCGGTCCAATTTTATTGTTGGCAATAATGTCGCTATCGAAAACAATACAATACATTTACTTTTATACGAAACAAATAAACTGCGACAATAAACAGCTTATCCGATATTTATGGAGCCTAGTTGTTGCCTTTTGACCTTTTCCTATCGATTTCACGTAATATGTGACTATTGATACTTGTTATTTATGTTGATGTATAATGACATCACAATTAAAGTACATTATTTAAGAAATTTGTCATAAATTTAAACCAGGCTACACCATCTTTAAACCCTTGTTCCAGCAAGCCTAGGATCTAAACAAAAATAATTATTACACAATAGACTGAACCAAACAAAACTTGATCAAAGCCCGCATACTTCACAAGTAAATAACAACATTAATATTGCTGGTTGCAATATCGATAGTCGATAAAAACTCTGGACAATTCTACATAACTGAGATGTCGAGCGCAACCTTTACGCCTCTAGTCGCACCGCAGCGAACACTGGCGGATCGCACGCATGCGCACAACGTGTTTTTCACGATGAAAACTTGAATTCTACTTCTGTCTGCTGAAAGGAATAAATCTCCCGATGAGACCGGCCTGTATCGGTTTAGTAGTAAACAGCTATATACGTCGGCGTTAAGCGGACCTTTTATTTTGAGTTATAGTTGAATTTTAACCAAAAAGTCAAGTTTCGGATGTAATTTTAAATAAATATAAAGTTTTAATTTTTAAGCAATTTTTATGGTAGGGTTTTTAGTTTATTTTTTGGACAACCATTTTTTTATTTATGAAAACATTAATCAGTCTATATATGATAGAGTCCTAATATTTATTAATTATTTAATGAAAAAAATGCCCAAATACTAAACGCTATTCAACGACCAACTGTCTAACGGCTACTTATTTTCATACAATTTCGACAGATAAGAAGGTCTTAACATAATGATTAGGACCTTAAATGCTTGAGGTGCATTTCAATATGCGGGCAAAAGTCTCCTTAATTGATAAAAAGGGATCGGTGGGATATTTTTATATAATATTCAAATTGAAATAATTATTATTAATGATTTATTATTCAATAGGGTATTCGCAAGCTGAAGCGGCAGTGGGCAGGGCACATGCTCGCAGAACCGATAACCGGTGGGGCAGAAAGGTCCTGAAATGGCGGCCACGTCCAAGCGCAGCGTTGGACGTCCGCCTACAAGGTGACGTACTGATAAAGGTCGCAGGAAGTCGCTGGATGCAGGACGCTTCCTACAGGTCGGTCTGGAAATCTTTGAGAAAGGCCTATGGTCAGCAGTGGACGTCCTGTGGCTGATGAGGATGATGATCAAATTGCGGATACTAAATATTTGAACTCAGTATTTTTACGATCTGCCGTCGTCTACCTTACGTCTATTTCCTTTGAGTTTGAATGGCTCATTGTATAGATAAGAGCTACATTGTAACTTTGTATTGTCTGCAACATCATATACCTATTTATTAGATAGCCATATGTTTATAGTATACTAGCGACCCGCGCCGGCTTCGCATGGTAAAAATAAGTTTGTTACGACATCACGTCATAAATGTTTGAATTTTTCGTTTTGTTTTTACTATAATATGTATGTATTATACATATAAACCTTCCTCATGAATTACTCTCTCTATTGCTAAAACTGCGTCAAAATCCGTTGAATAGTTTAAAAGATCTAAGCTAACAGATAGCGGAAGAGATTCCATTTTATACTATGTAAAGATAAGGATATGATTATGGAATCATCTAAAAGCTAAGTGATCATTTTTACCTTCAGAATCGTCTTCTCATAAAATTCCGTATCATGTGAATATGTAATTACGACACGAATTACTCTTCCATTCCACTGGCAGAGATCGCTATAAGTGGTAAGACCGCTGTAACAGACATTTTACTTTGTTCCCCATTGTTGAAGTGATAACTTCTTATGGGAGGGTGAACCGAAACGTTCCGTAACGCGAGCGGCGACGAGCAGAAGGTTCCAGAATATTCGAGAACCTTCCGTGAGACGTCACGCGGGCGTCAGTTGACCAGCCAGCGCGGCGCTAGCCGACTTCCCTGGAACTTCGATAATTTCGAAGTCCCAGGTGGCGTCACACTGTGACTTTGACCGGACTTTCACAGGACTTTGACAGGACTTTGACCGGACTTTGACCGGAATGTGTTCGTTTTTTTTATGGCGAATAGACATGTTACCGTATTTTTTTTTTTGATATTGATAATAAAATGACGATATTTTACTTATTTTATAATTTGGAAAAAAAGTACCAGGTTCGCATAAACGCGAAGAGAGTAGAATGCCCATTTTTCATGGCGAGTAGCCGTAATTAACAAATGACGATTTGGACAAAGAAAAACTTTTTAGGTATTTTTCTTATTTGGAACATGTTGCCGTAAAAAGTACCAGGCTCGCATAAACGCGAAGAGAGTAGAATGTACTTTTATCATATAGAGTGGACATGTTGCCGTAATTTTGTATTCTCGCATGTTGTTTGGTAAGTTTTCACTTCTGTCGGCACTCCCGGAGTGCAACCCGTAATTTTTTTTTTTATTTAAAATGGATACAATAAAGATTTTTCAATCAGCCAATCAAGTCATGGCCTCAAGCTTTAGTCGCATACGACGCACGGACCTAGTTAAGCGAAAAATCGTTAAAATATTATTATGATTGTGTACATATGTGTGCGTGTAGAATCAGGCTGAACCAATGCAGACCAGTGCGATGCAATGGACCTACTCATGTATGTCATAAATGAGGAGTGTCTTTTCAAAAGGATTTATTAAGATAGACAAAAAAATTACACTCAAATTTCAAATGTTTAACAGAGTAAATATTTATTTTGGATTCTATGTATAGAACAGTCCACAGCCAATGCACTAAGTGGAAAAACAAACAAAAATCACTCTGAACTCAATCTACAGGGCTCTGCAGAATTAACTAATTCTAGCTAATATTTTCACATTAAGATTTGGATTTTTATTATATAAAGCCGGGGGACTTTTCTTTCTGTGAGTATATGTGTGTGAGTATGCGTGCGCGCCTCATATATCTTAGCTCCCTAAATGAATAAACCGATTCGGGGGTCAAACTTAAACCATCCCTCTTTTTTGGAGGGGTTAAATACAATCTGAGCGCAAAGTCCTTTAAAAGTCAACTGCTTATTGAAAAGTTTAAAACCTTTATGCTACAGTGAGGTGTGGGCAGAACCAGCTTATTTTGTTATGAATAGCTGGTGTGGGAGTAAGTACCACCGACCACGGTCACCTTCAACAGTCTCTCCTTCCGAAATAAATATTTCTTCACATAATTACAAGTACACTTTAGATAAATAGTAATAGTAAATCACCGCTGTGGCTAGTTCTTGATAGTGCAAATATGCAGGCTAGACCGATCTCACTATCTCGCAGAAAAATAAAACATGACAAATTCGTTGTTGAGTTTCGGATACCGAATCCGAATTTCGACTTGTTTTTTTTATTAGGCTAAATGACAAAACTAGGCAGGATAAAAAAATGGTAAAAAAGACGCCTCGTTCTATTCCTCGTCATACTACAGTGTAAACATAATTACATATAAGAATCTGAACAAAATCTCATTGATGCGATATCTATTCAGTTCGTAGATAAATCGTAGCAAAAGCTACGCCGTCGTAGGCATGCGTAGCACGCCAGAGACGCACATTAAAATTCTGCTACAGTCTGCATGTACACCGAGAGCTTGCTATGAAATAAACTTAAAGCCATATTTTAGCTTTATTTAAGAATGCACTTATAAATATATACGAGTAATGGCTAGGTGACCCAATACTTTACACCATCGAGGTTAGTTACGTAATTTATTAAAGTAAGAAATAAGTAATTACAATAGAACAAATTAGTTGATTTGACTATCATCAGATGGCACTATGAGTTTTTCATCTTTTTAATAAATAAACCTACACTTTTAAAACATTTGTATATTTCAATCAATACCGCCAAATATAAGCTTTAAAATGGTGTTTGAATCATTAAACTTGATCTAGAATTATGGAAGTTATGGTGTTCCGACCAAATACACTTTTGAGTAATAGTATATAGAGATGCTGGGCACGGGGTTTACTGAATGAGAAGGATTAGGCCTTAGTCCACGACTGTGGGGCCTAATGCTAGTTGGCAGAGTCCACTCCACTCCACTCCACTCTACTGCACTTCACTCCCCTGTATCCCTATGCCAGCATCGGTCATCCGCCTGTCCTGTTCCAGGCCCCTCGATTTGTTTCTTCACTCTTTGGAGTGTGAAGAAGCATTTATACAGTCCGGAATAATTCTGGTAACCACCGATAAATTCATTGTTTGTAGGTGGTTGCTGTTTTTTTTTGGACTGTACTACGCTTACATCGGGTTTAGTACTTTGCCGTGCTTTGATTAAAAAAACTCTACCAACACTCATTAGGGTAGCGTGCTGAACTAAAATAAGTCTATATCCTCTTATTACTAGAGAAAACCCGAACCCATCATAATTGACAACGGTGAAGTGAGATCGACAGATATTTGCTTCAGATTAAGGCGTTGTGAGACCGCAAGTCGCTCGTTCATAACAGGTTAACTTTATAGGTCTTATAAACGTTATAAGCATTGATTAGTATAACACTCTTTTGTTTTTCTGTCAACACGATTTATAAAATGGGTAGAAAGAGTCAAAAACAGTGTTTTAATAAAGCAGTGCTTAAAAAGTTTATAAGTAAAACCCTATGGATGAAAGTATATGTGTAACCGAGTTTCTTAAATAAATAGTAGGTTCTTTATAAAATCATTCTTTATTATCATACATACGGTACCACAGCTTCGCTATTTATCATGGCTTTAACAAAATAGCGCAAGAAAATCTAATATAGCAACATATCGTACTTGTTATTCTCTCATTCCATTCAGAGCTATAATTTAATATTTAGTTAGTTATAAAGCTAGCGAGGAATTACAATTTAGCAAGCAATTTTATTGTTTATACTGCTAAAATATATAAACATTATAGTTCTCATTTCTGTTTTTTATTCATTGAATGACGAGACGAGCAAGTCGCTCGCTTGATGGTAACCGTAACGCCAGCTCATAATTAATAGATAGATGCCACACCACACAGAACTTTGAATTACAAAGCACTGCATGGCACTGAATTGCGCTCGTCACCCCGAACGGAAGATGTTAAGTCTCATAATGTCCAGCAGTTTCACTGGCTTCAATGTCCTTCAAACCAGTGCTTACACACTGTTGCTTGGCTGCAGAAATAGACAAAGCGGTGGTACCAAGCCAGACAGCCAATCCTATATGAGGCACCTACCACTATGTTATTATATTATAGTTCTCCACGGATGGTTACAATATTCACTTCAAATCGCCAAAGACCGTATGAAACGTAGTGAGCTGCCATTTCACGTTGATTTTCTGTGAGATAATGGTAACAAAACAGTCAAGCCGGCCCATTAATGCTAAAAACAAAACTGTTTAAACCTCTTTTATTACATTTTTTTGATATCAATCTCGCTTTCTCGTGTTTTTTAAATACCTATTGTTAACATAATAAAATAAATAAAGTCGTCGTCTCCTGGCCTGTCATTACGGTAGCCTATTTGTGAACATTCAATACCGCTCGAGCCATTGAGCGATCGTTCATATACATATTCATTTACCAAGAGCTTTAACAAAGAATCCAATTGTAAATAACTTTTAAATATAATATCTATTAAATCAGTCTTATGCCCTTCATTCACGATAGAATATTCTCATGGAACTATTTTCATAGCAATTGAATAGTGTAACGAACAGTAAGTTTTTTTTATAGCATAGGCCGGCAAACGAGCAAGTGGGTCACCTGATGGTAAGTGATCTCCACCGCCCATGTACACCCACCACCGGAAAAGTCATGGGCGCGTTGCCGACCTTAAAGGAAGGGGATAATTAGGGATAGGGATGGGAGGGGATTTTGACGTTTCACAGTCGGCTACTCGCCCACAGCGCCACAGAGGCTGTCAAAGGCTGAAATTGATTCAATAGTTTTCTGACGAGAACTTGAACTAGAAGTTGTACTTACCAAAGACATATAGATGTTAACACAATATCTATACACTGGGAAGTATCGCTCGCTTTAAGATTCTGGGAAAACATCGTAAGCAAACCTTAAAACCTAAACTTGAAATAAAATTAATTTAAACAGATTTTACCGCGGCTTTTATTTTAATTTTGGTTGAACCACTATCACGTGACCACGAACGCTAAAAAAGCTTTCGAAACGTCGCGTCGGGACAAAAATTAAAAAAGAATCCGCGATAAAATCCGTTTAAATTAGTTTTATCTCAGTGTGTAATATTGGCGTACTCACTACTACGTCGGTTTCCTGTAAGTAATTGGTAGTAACCCAGTCGAGACGGCCCATTTATGCTATAAACAAAACCGTTTACAGCTTGGCCCTACCACTTAAAAATCTTACTACATGGTGAGACATGGTACGGACTTTTGGTAGAGCCACGCTGTAGACAGTTTTGTCTACAGCATGACTGGGCCGGCTCAACCGGGTCATTACCACTGTCTCACAGAAAACCGACGTAAAGTAGCGGCTTGCTGCTGCGTTTCGTACGGTGAGTGAGATATCCGGAGGCCCAAATACCCCTCCTCTTCCCAATCCCTAATTATCCCTTTCCTTTAAGATCGGCGACGCGCCCATAATTCTTCTATTATGGGCATACATGGGCGGTGGAGATCACTTACCATCAGGTGACCCACTTGCTCGTTTGCCGATCTATGCCATAAAAAAAAATAAAAAAAAAGAGACCCAGTCTTGTCCCATACGTGATAGGGTTGTTAGAGAAATAAAAGCAATTTCATTTTTAGTAATTTTAATTTGATAAAAAATCTTTAAATGTCTTATAAATTATAGTATGGCTAGCTGGTGCTAGTATGGTAGCTGGTATATTCATATCCGCCCGGATAGCGAACACCGCACACATGGTGTTAAAACCTGCTATAATAACCCTCACACCTTGTGTGGATCGCGTTCCAGGATCAGCCGGTGTATATCCGGTTCTGACGAGGGGTTTGCGACATGACTTGATGGTTGGTTGAGGCAGGTATAGGGGTACATCCTTGTATCCCTTTGCCTACAACGGTCATCCGCCTGTTCTGTTGCAGACTCCTCGATTTGCTTCTTCCCCCTCCTAAGAGGGAAGAAAAATTTATACAGGTCGGCTCGACTCTGGTAACCAACGATAAACTCATTATTTGTCGTAGGTCGCTGCTTTTTTAAACTGCACTACGCTTACCATCAGGTGTAGTGCTTACTATCAGTAGTAGTTGAAAAACAAAATATATTTTACAATATTCAAATAAAACAAGTAATATTTTATCGTTTTAATTTATTAAAAAATCCAATGGAAATTCTGAGATTTTGCGTTATTTCATTAACACATTGTATACTACTAAATTATAGGTAGATTTTAAAAACAAACTACAGCAACATCGATAATTTTACAACATATTACAAACGGCAACTGGCAACTGGTTTCATGTGTAAGACAACCATCTGCTTTCTTTTCTTTTCTTTATCCTAAAACGTTTGATTTTATTTTTAGTCACAAAATATAGCTTATTTCACTATTAAAGTACTCCTGAATAAATTGTTGTATTTTTTTTAATAATAAACTAAATTACTGTAATTGTCCAGTTGTTGAGGATGCTATATATAGTTTCTGGATTATAATTTTCCTTTATTTCTGTACTAACTTATTATTAACGCTACTTTAATTGCCTACATGGCCAGTAAACGATAAAATTCATTGATATAGCATGTATCCGGGAAAAACATTTTATTTATCCAACTACTCGGGTCTTTTTGTCAGGTATTAGCAATTTCAGTGATGCCAGGACTACCGATGTGCCATATTCTCCTTAAGTAGTCGATGCTTATATTTTTTTCCTTCGCTTCTCCGGTGTGGATGGGAACATCGCCTCGTCGGCACGGATGAGGCGATTCACTGCGCGACTCAATGACACATCTGCATCCAAAAAAACATACAATCAAATCTAACTAGCTATATATTACACACAACCTCCGTGGCCAGTAGGGCACCTGATGGTAAGTGATCTCCACCGCCCATGTACGCCCACCACCAGAAGAATCATGGGCGCGTTGCCGACCTTAAAAGAAAGGTATAATTAGGGATTAGGAAGGGGAGGGGATTTGGGCTTCCGGATATCTCACTCACCGTACGAAACTCAGCAGCAAGCCACTACTTTAAGTCGGTTTTCTGTGAGACAGTGGTAACGACCCGGTCGAGCCAGCCCATTCATGCTGTAGACAAAACTGTCTACAGCGTGGCTCTACTACTCGTTAGTAAACTCTCGGGTTCGATCGCCGTACAGAGACAAATGTTTGTGTGATCCACAAATATTTGTTTCGGGATCTGGGTGTTGTGAGAACGAACTGTCTCTCGAAGTTCCTGATACCCACCTCAGAAACAAAAATCACATAAGTCAAAAACGAAACTAAACTTTCCTAATGTTAAATAAATAAAAAAAATAAAGTTCGGAACAATTTTATGTATCATAACAGTTTTTTTGCTTCTCCTGGAAAATTAACTTTGCTTGACTTATGGGGTTTCTGAAATATCCGATTGATTAGTAGTGCAGGGTAATGTATGTGACGAGTGAGTGGTTACTGGTTACCAACTGGTTACTGGCTACCTGGTGGGTGTGGTTTATTTTTTTTTTTATCCTGACTCGGCAAAGTGACTACGCTAAACCTGATGGTAAGTGCAGCGCAATCCAAGAATAGTGTCGACCAACTATAAATAATGTGTCCATCGTAGATCGGCAAGATCATGCCGGCCTGCCAAAGGGCCAAGGGGGAGGGGAAGGTAATGGGATGGGAAAGGGTTAGGATCAGGGGGCAAGCCCCCTGGGGAGAACCGGATATACACTGGCTGACCCTGGAACGCGACCCACGGCGCGTGTTCCTGTCCTGATCGCGGATCTTCTTCAGTAATGTATGTGATCAGTGGACACTGGACACTGGACACTGGACACTGGACAGTGAGTGGTGAGTGGTGAGTAGTTACGAACCGGGCGTGGTGTTGGCGAGCCTGCGCATGCGGCGCGTGTTCCTGTCCTGGTCGCGGATCTTCTTCAGTAATGTATGTGATCAGTGGACACTGGACACTGGACACTGGACAGTGAGTGGTGAGTGGTGAGTAGTTACGAACCGGGCGTGGTGTTGGCGAGCCTGCGCATGCGGCGCGTGTTCCTGTCCTGGTCGCGGATCTTCTTCAGTAATGTATGTGATCAGTGGACACTGGACACTGGACACTGGACAGTGAGTGGTGAGTGGTGAGTAGTTACGAACCGGGCGTGGTGTTGGCGAGCCTGCGCATGCGGCGCGTGTTCCTGTCCTGGTCGCGGATCTTCTTCAGTAATGTATGTGATCAGTGGACACTGGACACTGGACACTGGACAGTGAGTGGTGAGTGGTGAGTAGTTACGAACCGGGCGTGGTGTTGGCGAGCCTGCGCATGCGGCGCGTGTTCCTGTCCTGGTCGCGGATCTTCTTCAGTAATGTATGTGATCAGTGGACACTGGACACTGGACACTGGACACTGGACAGTGAGTGGTGAGTGGTGAGTAGTTACGAACCGGGCGTGGTGTTGGCGAGCCTGCGCATGCGGCGCGTGTTCCTGTCCTGGTCGCGGATCTTCTTCAGTAATGTATGTGATCAGTGGACACTGGACACTGGACACTGGACAGTGAGTGGTGAGTGGTGAGTAGTTACGAACCGGGCGTGGTGTTGGCGAGCCTGCGCATGCGGCGCGTGTTCCTGTCCTGGTCGCGGATCTTCTTCAGTAATGTATGTGATCAGTGGACACTGGACACTGGACACTGGACACTGGACAGTGAGTGGTGAGTGGTGAGTAGTTACGAACCGGGCGTGGTGTTGGCGAGCCTGCGCATGCGGCGCGTGTTCCTGTCCTGGTCGCGGATCTTCTTCAGTAATGTATGTGATCAGTGGACACTGGACACTGGACACTGGACAGTGAGTGGTGAGTGGTGAGTAGTTACGAACCGGGCGTGGTGTTGGCGAGCCTGCGCATGCGGCGCGTGTTCCTGTCCTGGTCGCGGATCTTCTTCAGTAATGTATGTGATCAGTGGACACTGGACACTGGACACTGGACACTGGACAGTGAGTGGTGAGTGGTGAGTAGTTACGAACCGGGCGTGGTGTTGGCGAGCCTGCGCATGCGGCGCGTGTTCCTGTCCTGGTCGCGGATCTTCTTCAGTAATGTATGTGATCAGTGGACACTGGACACTGGACACTGGACACTGGACAGTGAGTGGTGAGTGGTGAGTAGTTACGAACCGGGCGTGGTGTTGGCGAGCCTGCGCATGCGGCGCGTGTTCCTGTCCTGGTCGCGGATCTTCTTCAGTAATGTATGTGATCAGTGGACACTGGACACTGGACACTGGACAGTGAGTGGTGAGTGGTGAGTAGTTACGAACCGGGCGTGGTGTTGGCGAGCCTGCGCATGCGGCGCGTGTTCCTGTCCTGGTCGCGGATCTTCTTCAGTAATGTATGTGATCAGTGGACACTGGACACTGGACACTGGACAGTGAGTGGTGAGTGGTGAGTAGTTACGAACCGGGCGTGGTGTTGGCGAGCCTGCGCATGCGGCGCGTGTTCCTGTCCTGGTCGCGGATCTTCTTCAGTAATGTATGTGATCAGTGGACACTGGACACTGGACACTGGACACTGGACAGTGAGTGGTGAGTGGTGAGTAGTTACGAACCGGGCGTGGTGTTGGCGAGCCTGCGCATGCGGCGCGTGTTCCTGTCCTGGTCGCGGATCTTCTTCAGTAATGTATGTGATCAGTGGACACTGGACACTGGACACTGGACACTGGACAGTGAGTGGTGAGTGGTGAGTAGTTACGAACCGGGCGTGGTGTTGGCGAGCCTGCGCATGCGGCGCGTGTTCCTGTCCTGGTCGCGGATCTTGTTCAGTAATGTATGTGATCAGTGGACACTGGACACTGGACACTGGACAGTGAGTGGTGAGTGGTGAGTAGTTACGAACCGGGCGTGGTGTTGGCGAGCCTGCGCATGCGGCGCGTGTTCCTGTCCTGGTCGCGGATCTTCTTCAGTAATGTATGTGATCAGTGGACACTGGACACTGGACACTGGACAGTGAGTGGTGAGTGGTGAGTAGTTACGAACCGGGCGTGGTGTTGGCGAGCCTGCGCATGCGGCGCGTGTTCCTGTCCTGGTCGCGGATCTTCTTCAGTAATGTATGTGATCAGTGGACACTGGACACTGGACACTGGACAGTGAGTGGTGAGTGGTGAGTAGTTACGAACCGGGCGTGGTGTTGGCGAGCCTGCGCATGCGGCGCGTGTTCCTGTCCTGGTCGCGGATCTTCTTCAGTAATGTATGTGATCAGTGGACACTGGACACTGGACACTGGACACTGGACAGTGAGTGGTGAGTGGTGAGTAGTTACGAACCGGGCGTGGTGTTGGCGAGCCTGCGCATGCGGCGCGTGTTCCTGTCCTGGTCGCGGATCTTCTTCAGTAATGTATGTGATCAGTGGACACTGGACACTGGACACTGGACACTGGACAGTGAGTGGTGAGTGGTGAGTAGTTACGAACCGGGCGTGGTGTTGGCGAGCCTGCGCATGCGGCGCGTGTTCCTGTCCTGGTCGCGGATCTTCTTCAGTAATGTATGTGATCAGTGGACACTGGACACTGGACACTGGACAGTGAGTGGTGAGTGGTGAGTAGTTACGAACCGGGCGTGGTGTTGGCGAGCCTGCGCATGCGGCGCGTGTTCCTGTCCTGGTCGCGGATCTTCTTCAGTAATGTATGTGATCAGTGGACACTGGACACTGGACACTGGACACTGGACACTGGACAGTGAGTGGTGAGTGGTGAGTAGTTACGAACCGGGCGTGGTGTTGGCGAGCCTGCGCATGCGGCGCGTGTTCCTGTCCTGGTCGCGGATCTTCTTCAGTAATGTATGTGATCAGTGGACACTGGACACTGGACACTGGACAGTGAGTGGTGAGTGGTGAGTAGTTACGAACCGGGCGTGGTGTTGGCGAGCCTGCGCATGCGGCGCGTGTTCCTGTCCTGGTCGCGGATCTTCTTCAGTAATGTATGTGATCAGTGGACACTGGACACTGGACACTGGACAGTGAGTGGTGAGTGGTGAGTAGTTACGAACCGGGCGTGGTGTTGGCGAGCCTGCGCATGCGGCGCGTGTTCCTGTCCTGGTCGCGGATCTTCTTCAGTAATGTATGTGATCAGTGGACACTGGACACTGGACACTGGACACTGGACAGTGAGTGGTGAGTGGTGAGTAGTTACGAACCGGGCGTGGTGTTGGCGAGCCTGCGCATGCGGCGCGTGTTCCTGTCCTGGTCGCGGATCTTCTTCAGTAATGTATGTGATCAGTGGACACTGGACACTGGACAGTGAGTGGTGAGTGGTGAGTAGTTACGAACCGGGCGTGGTGTTGGCGAGCCTGCGCATGCGGCGCGTGTTCCTGTCCTGGTCGCGGATCTTCTTCAGTAATGTATGTGATCAGTGGACACTGGACACTGGACACTGGACACTGGACAGTGAGTGGTGAGTGGTGAGTAGTTACGAACCGGGCGTGGTGTTGGCGAGCCTGCGCATGCGGCGCGTGTTCCTGTCCTGGTCGCGGATCTTCTTCAGTAATGTATGTGATCAGTGGACACTGGACACTGGACACTGGACACTGGACAGTGAGTGGTGAGTGGTGAGTAGTTACGAACCGGGCGTGGTGTTGGCGAGCCTGCGCATGCGGCGCGTGTTCCTGTCCTGGTCGCGGATCTTCTTCAGTAATGTATGTGATCAGTGGACACTGGACACTGGACACTGGACAGTGAGTGGTGAGTGGTGAGTAGTTACGAACCGGGCGTGGTGTTGGCGAGCCTGCGCATGCGGCGCGTGTTCCTGTCCTGGTCGCGGATCTTCTTCAGTAATGTATGTGATCAGTGGACACTGGACACTGGACACTGGACACTGGACAGTGAGTGGTGAGTGGTGAGTAGTTACGAACCGGGCGTGGTGTTGGCGAGCCTGCGCATGCGGCGCGTGTTCCTGTCCTGGTCGCGGATCTTCTTCAGTAATGTATGTGATCAGTGGACACTGGACACTGGACACTGGACAGTGAGTGGTGAGTGGTGAGTAGTTACGAACCGGGCGTGGTGTTGGCGAGCCTGCGCATGCGGCGCGTGTTCCTGTCCTGGTCGCGGATCTTCTTCAGTAATGTATGTGATCAGTGGACACTGGACACTGGACACTGGACAGTGAGTGGTGAGTGGTGAGTAGTTACGAACCGGGCGTGGTGTTGGCGAGCCTGCGCATGCGGCGCGTGTTCCTGTCCTGGTCGCGGATCTTCTTCAGTAATGTATGTGATCAGTGGACACTGGACACTGGACAGTGAGTGGTGAGTGGTGAGTAGTTACGAACCGGGCGTGGTGTTGGCGAGCCTGCGCATGCGGCGCGTGTTCCTGTCCTGGTCGCGGATCTTCTTCAGTAATGTATGTGATCAGTGGACACTGGACACTGGACACTGGACACTGACAGTGAGTGGTGAGTGGTGAGTAGTTACGAACCGGGCGTGGTGTTGGCGAGCCTGCGCATGCGGCGCGTGTTCCTGTCCTGGTCGCGGATCTTCTTCAGTAATGTATGTGATCAGTGGACACTGGACACTGGACAACTGGACAGTGAGTGGTGAGTGGTGAGTAGTTACGAACCGGGCGTGGTGTTGGCGAGCCTGCGCATGCGGCGCGTGTTCCTGTCCTGGTCGCGGATCTTCTTCAGTAATGTATGTGATCAGTGGACACTGGACACTGGACACTGGACAGTGAGTGGTGAGTGGTGAGTAGTTACGAACCGGGCGTGGTGTTGGCGAGCCTGCGCATGCGGCGCGTGTTCCTGTCCTGGTCGCGGATCTTCTTCAGTAATGTATGTGATCAGTGGACACTGGACACTGGACACTGGACAGTGAGTGGTGAGTGGTGAGTAGTTACGAACCGGGCGTGGTGTTGGCGAGCCTGCGCATGCGGCGCGTGTTCCTGTCCTGGTCGCGGATCTTCTTCAGTAATGTATGTGATCAGTGGACACTGGACACTGGACACTGGACACTGGACAGTGAGTGGTGAGTGGTGAGTAGTTACGAACCGGGCGTGGTGTTGGCGAGCCTGCGCATGCGGCGCGTGTTCCTGTCCTGGTCGCGGATCTTCTTCAGTAATGTATGTGATCAGTGGACACTGGACACTGGACACTGGACACTGGACAGTGAGTGGTGAGTGGTGAGTAGTTACGAACCGGGCGTGGTGTTGGCGAGCCTGCGCATGCGGCGCGTGTTCCTGTCCTGGTCGCGGATCTTCTTCAGTAATGTATGTGATCAGTGGACACTGGACACTGGACACTGGACAGTGAGTGGTGAGTGGTGAGTAGTTACGAACCGGGCGTGGTGTTGGCGAGCCTGCGCATGCGGCGCGTGTTCCTGTCCTGGTCGCGGATCTTCTTCAGTAATGTATGTGATCAGTGGACACTGGACACTGGACACTGGACAGTGAGTGGTGAGTGGTGAGTAGTTACGAACCGGGCGTGGTGTTGGCGAGCCTGCGCATGCGGCGCGTGTTCCTGTCCTGGTCGCGGATCTTCTTCAGTAATGTATGTGATCAGTGGACACTGGACACTGGACACTGGACACTGGACAGTGAGTGGTGAGTGGTGAGTAGTTACGAACCGGGCGTGGTGTTGGCGAGCCTGCGCATGCGGCGCGTGTTCCTGTCCTGGTCGCGGATCTTCTTCAGTAATGTATGTGATCAGTGGACACTGGACACTGGACACTGGACAGTGAGTGGTGAGTGGTGAGTAGTTACGAACCGGGCGTGGTGTTGGCGAGCCTGCGCATGCGGCGCGTGTTCCTGTCCTGGTCGCGGATCTTCTTCAGTAATGTATGTGATCAGTGGACACTGGACACTGGACACTGGACAGTGAGTGGTGAGTGGTGAGTAGTTACGAACCGGGCGTGGTGTTGGCGAGCCTGCGCATGCGGCGCGTGTTCCTGTCCTGGTCGCGGATCTTCTTCAGTAATGTATGTGATCAGTGGACACTGGACACTGGACACTGGACAGTGAGTGGTGAGTGGTGAGTAGTTACGAACCGGGCGTGGTGTTGGCGAGCCTGCGCATGCGGCGCGTGTTCCTGTCCTGGTCGCGGATCTTCTTCAGTAATGTATGTGATCAGTGGACACTGGACACTGGACACTGGACACTGGACAGTGAGTGGTGAGTGGTGAGTAGTTACGAACCGGGCGTGGTGTTGGCGAGCCTGCGCATGCGGCGCGTGTTCCTGTCCTGGTCGCGGATCTTCTTCAGTAATGTATGTGATCAGTGGACACTGGACACTGGACACTGGACAGTGAGTGGTGAGTGGTGAGTAGTTACGAACCGGGCGTGGTGTTGGCGAGCCTGCGCATGCGGCGCGTGTTCCTGTCCTGGTCGCGGATCTTCTTCAGTAATGTATGTGATCAGTGGACACTGGACACTGGACACTGGACACTGGACAGTGAGTGGTGAGTGGTGAGTAGTTACGAACCGGGCGTGGTGTTGGCGAGCCTGCGCATGCGGCGCGTGTTCCTGTCCTGGTCGCGGATCTTCTTCAGTAATGTATGTGATCAGTGGACACTGGACACTGGACACTGGACACTGGACAGTGAGTGGTGAGTGGTGAGTAGTTACGAACCGGGCGTGGTGTTGGCGAGCCTGCGCATGCGGCGCGTGTTCCTGTCCTGGTCGCGGATCTTCTTCAGTAATGTATGTGATCAGTGGACACTGGACACTGGACACTGGACAGTGAGTGGTGAGTGGTGAGTAGTTACGAACCGGGCGTGGTGTTGGCGAGCCTGCGCATGCGGCGCGTGTTCCTGTCCTGGTCGCGGATCTTCTTCAGTAATGTATGTGATCAGTGGACACTGGACACTGGACACTGGACAGTGAGTGGTGAGTGGTGAGTAGTTACGAACCGGGCGTGGTGTTGGCGAGCCTGCGCATGCGGCGCGTGTTCCTGTCCTGGTCGCGGATCTTCTTCAGTAATGTATGTGATCAGTGGACACTGGACACTGGACACTGGACAGTGAGTGGTGAGTGGTGAGTAGTTACGAACCGGGCGTGGTGTTGGCGAGCCTGCGCATGCGGCGCGTGTTCCTGTCCTGGTCGCGGATCTTCTTCAGTAATGTATGTGATCAGTGGACACTGGACACTGGACACTGGACAGTGAGTGGTGAGTGGTGAGTAGTTACGAACCGGGCGTGGTGTTGGCGAGCCTGCGCATGCGGCGCGTGTTCCTGTCCTGGTCGCGGATCTTCTTCAGTAATGTATGTGATCAGTGGACACTGGACACTGGACACTGGACACTGGACAGTGAGTGGTGAGTGGTGAGTAGTTACGAACCGGGCGTGGTGTTGGCGAGCCTGCGCATGCGGCGCGTGTTCCTGTCCTGGTCGCGGATCTTCTTCAGTAATGTATGTGATCAGTGGACACTGGACACTGGACACTGGACACTGGACAGTGAGTGGTGAGTGGTGAGTAGTTACGAACCGGGCGTGGTGTTGGCGAGCCTGCGCATGCGGCGCGTGTTCCTGTCCTGGTCGCGGATCTTCTTCAGTAATGTATGTGATCAGTGGACACTGGACACTGGACACTGGACACTGGACAGTGAGTGGTGAGTGGTGAGTAGTTACGAACCGGGCGTGGTGTTGGCGAGCCTGCGCATGCGGCGCGTGTTCCTGTCCTGGTCGCGGATCTTCTTCAGTAATGTATGTGATCAGTGGACACTGGACACTGGACACTGGACAGTGAGTGGTGAGTGGTGAGTAGTTACGAACCGGGCGTGGTGTTGGCGAGCCTGCGCATGCGGCGCGTGTTCCTGTCCTGGTCGCGGATCTTCTTCAGTAATGTATGTGATCAGTGGACACTGGACACTGGACACTGGACACTGGACAGTGAGTGGTGAGTGGTGAGTAGTTACGAACCGGGCGTGGTGTTGGCGAGCCTGCGCATGCGGCGCGTGTTCCTGTCCTGGTCGCGGATCTTCTTCAGTAATGTATGTGATCAGTGGACACTGGACACTGGACACTGGACACTGGACAGTGAGTGGTGAGTGGTGAGTAGTTACGAACCGGGCGTGGTGTTGGCGAGCCTGCGCATGCGGCGCGTGTTCCTGTCCTGGTCGCGGATCTTCTTCAGTAATGTATGTGATCAGTGGACACTGGACACTGGACACTGGACAGTGAGTGGTGAGTGGTGAGTAGTTACGAACCGGGCGTGGTGTTGGCGAGCCTGCGCATGCGGCGCGTGTTCCTGTCCTGGTCGCGGATCTTCTTCAGTAATGTATGTGATCAGTGGACACTGGACACTGGACACTGGACAGTGAGTGGTGAGTGGTGAGTAGTTACGAACCGGGCGTGGTGTTGGCGAGCCTGCGCATGCGGCGCGTGTTCCTGTCCTGGTCGCGGATCTTCTTCAGTAATGTATGTGATCAGTGGACACTGGACACTGGACACTGGACAGTGAGTGGTGAGTGGTGAGTAGTTACGAACCGGGCGTGGTGTTGGCGAGCCTGCGCATGCGGCGCGTGTTCCTGTCCTGGTCGCGGATCTTCTTCAGTAATGTATGTGATCAGTGGACACTGGACACTGGACACTGGACAGTGAGTGGTGAGTGGTGAGTAGTTACGAACCGGGCGTGGTGTTGGCGAGCCTGCGCATGCGGCGCGTGTTCCTGTCCTGGTCGCGGATCTTCTTCAGTAATGTATGTGATCAGTGGACACTGGACACTGGACACTGGACACTGGACAGTGAGTGGTGAGTGGTGAGTAGTTACGAACCGGGCGTGGTGTTGGCGAGCCTGCGCATGCGGCGCGTGTTCCTGTCCTGGTCGCGGATCTTCTTCAGTAATGTATGTGATCAGTGGACACTGGACAGTGAGTGGTGAGTGGTGAGTAGTTACGAACCGGGCGTGGTGTTGGCGAGCCTGCGCATGCGGCGCGTGTTCCTGTCCTGGTCGCGGATCTTCTTCAGTAATGTATGTGATCAGTGGACACTGGACAGTGAGTGGTGAGTGGTGAGTAGTTACGAACCGGGCGTGGTGTTGGCGAGCCTGCGCATGCGGCGCGTGTTCCTGTCCTGGTCGCGGATCTTCTTCAGTAATGTATGTGATCAGTGGACACTGGACACTGGACACTGGACACTGGACAGTGAGTGGTGAGTGGTGAGTAGTTACGAACCGGGCGTGGTGTTGGCGAGCCTGCGCATGCGGCGCGTGTTCCTGTCCTGGTCGCGGATCTTCTTCAGTAATGTATGTGATCAGTGGACACTGGACACTGGACACTGGACACTGGACAGTGAGTGGTGAGTGGTGAGTAGTTACGAACCGGGCGTGGTGTTGGCGAGCCTGCGCATGCGGCGCGTGTTCCTGTCCTGGTCGCGGATCTTCTTCAGTAATGTATGTGATCAGTGGACACTGGACACTGGACACTGGACAGTGAGTGGTGAGTGGTGAGTAGTTACGAACCGGGCGTGGTGTTGGCGAGCCTGCGCATGCGGCGCGTGTTCCTGTCCTGGTCGCGGATCTTCTTCAGTAATGTATGTGATCAGTGGACACTGGACACTGGACACTGGACAGTGAGTGGTGAGTGGTGAGTAGTTACGAACCGGGCGTGGTGTTGGCGAGCCTGCGCATGCGGCGCGTGTTCCTGTCCTGGTCGCGGATCTTCTTCAGTAATGTATGTGATCAGTGGACACTGGACACTGGACACTGGACAGTGAGTGGTGAGTGGTGAGTAGTTACGAACCGGGCGTGGTGTTGGCGAGCCTGCGCATGCGGCGCGTGTTCCTGTCCTGGTCGCGGATCTTCTTCAGTAATGTATGTGATCAGTGGACACTGGACACTGGACACTGGACACTGGACAGTGAGTGGTGAGTGGTGAGTAGTTACGAACCGGGCGTGGTGTTGGCGAGCCTGCGCATGCGGCGCGTGTTCCTGTCCTGGTCGCGGATCTTCTTCAGTAATGTATGTGATCAGTGGACACTGGACACTGGACACTGGACACTGGACAGTGAGTGGTGAGTGGTGAGTAGTTACGAACCGGGCGTGGTGTTGGCGAGCCTGCGCATGCGGCGCGTGTTCCTGTCCTGGTCGCGGATCTTCTTCAGTAATGTATGTGATCAGTGGACACTGGACACTGGACACTGGACACTGGACAGTGAGTGGTGAGTGGTGAGTAGTTACGAACCGGGCGTGGTGTTGGCGAGCCTGCGCATGCGGCGCGTGTTCCTGTCCTGGTCGCGGATCTTCTTCAGTAATGTATGTGATCAGTGGACACTGGACACTGGACACTGGACAGTGAGTGGTGAGTGGTGAGTAGTTACGAACCGGGCGTGGTGTTGGCGAGCCTGCGCATGCGGCGCGTGTTCCTGTCCTGGTCGCGGATCTTCTTCAGTAATGTATGTGATCAGTGGACACTGGACACTGGACACTGGACACTGGACAGTGAGTGGTGAGTGGTGAGTAGTTACGAACCGGGCGTGGTGTTGGCGAGCCTGCGCATGCGGCGCGTGTTCCTGTCCTGGTCGCGGATCTTCTTCAGTAATGTATGTGATCAGTGGACACTGGACACTGGACACTGGACACTGGACAGTGAGTGGTGAGTGGTGAGTAGTTACGAACCGGGCGTGGTGTTGGCGAGCCTGCGCATGCGGCGCGTGTTCCTGTCCTGGTCGCGGATCTTCTTCAGTAATGTATGTGATCAGTGGACACTGGACACTGGACACTGGACAGTGAGTGGTGAGTGGTGAGTAGTTACGAACCGGGCGTGGTGTTGGCGAGCCTGCGCATGCGGCGCGTGTTCCTGTCCTGGTCGCGGATCTTCTTCAGTAATGTATGTGATCAGTGGACACTGGACACTGGACACTGGACAGTGAGTGGTGAGTGGTGAGTAGTTACGAACCGGGCGTGGTGTTGGCGAGCCTGCGCATGCGGCGCGTGTTCCTGTCCTGGTCGCGGATCTTCTTCAGTAATGTATGTGATCAGTGGACACTGGACACTGGACACTGGACAGTGAGTGGTGAGTGGTGAGTAGTTACGAACCGGGCGTGGTGTTGGCGAGCCTGCGCATGCGGCGCGTGTTCCTGTCCTGGTCGCGGATCTTCTTCAGTAATGTATGTGATCAGTGGACACTGGACACTGGACACTGGACAGTGAGTGGTGAGTGGTGAGTAGTTACGAACCGGGCGTGGTGTTGGCGAGCCTGCGCATGCGGCGCGTGTTCCTGTCCTGGTCGCGGATCTTCTTCAGTAATGTATGTGATCAGTGGACACTGGACACTGGACACTGGACACTGGACAGTGAGTGGTGAGTGGTGAGTAGTTACGAACCGGGCGTGGTGTTGGCGAGCCTGCGCATGCGGCGCGTGTTCCTGTCCTGGTCGCGGATCTTCTTCAGTAATGTATGTGATCAGTGGACACTGGACACTGGACACTGGACAGTGAGTGGTGAGTGGTGAGTAGTTACGAACCGGGCGTGGTGTTGGCGAGCCTGCGCATGCGGCGCGTGTTCCTGTCCTGGTCGCGGATCTTCTTCAGTAATGTATGTGATCAGTGGACACTGGACACTGGACACTGGACAGTGAGTGGTGAGTGGTGAGTAGTTACGAACCGGGCGTGGTGTTGGCGAGCCTGCGCATGCGGCGCGTGTTCCTGTCCTGGTCGCGGATCTTCTTCAGTAATGTATGTGATCAGTGGACACTGGACACTGGACACTGGACAGTGAGTGGTGAGTGGTGAGTAGTTACGAACCGGGCGTGGTGTTGGCGAGCCTGCGCATGCGGCGCGTGTTCCTGTCCTGGTCGCGGATCTTCTTCAGTAATGTATGTGATCAGTGGACACTGGACACTGGACACTGGACAGTGAGTGGTGAGTGGTGAGTAGTTACGAACCGGGCGTGGTGTTGGCGAGCCTGCGCATGCGGCGCGTGTTCCTGTCCTGGTCGCGGATCTTCTTCAGTAATGTATGTGATCAGTGGACACTGGACACTGGACACTGGACACTGGACAGTGAGTGGTGAGTGGTGAGTAGTTACGAACCGGGCGTGGTGTTGGCGAGCCTGCGCATGCGGCGCGTGTTCCTGTCCTGGTCGCGGATCTTCTTCAGTAATGTATGTGATCAGTGGACACTGGACACTGGACACTGGACACTGGACAGTGAGTGGTGAGTGGTGAGTAGTTACGAACCGGGCGTGGTGTTGGCGAGCCTGCGCATGCGGCGCGTGTTCCTGTCCTGGTCGCGGATCTTCTTCAGTAATGTATGTGATCAGTGGACACTGGACACTGGACACTGGACAGTGAGTGGTGAGTGGTGAGTAGTTACGAACCGGGCGTGGTGTTGGCGAGCCTGCGCATGCGGCGCGTGTTCCTGTCCTGGTCGCGGATCTTCTTCAGTAATGTATGTGATCAGTGGACACTGGACACTGGACACTGGACAGTGAGTGGTGAGTGGTGAGTAGTTACGAACCGGGCGTGGTGTTGGCGAGCCTGCGCATGCGGCGCGTGTTCCTGTCCTGGTCGCGGATCTTCTTCAGTAATGTATGTGATCAGTGGACACTGGACACTGGACACTGGACAGTGAGTGGTGAGTGGTGAGTAGTTACGAACCGGGCGTGGTGTTGGCGAGCCTGCGCATGCGGCGCGTGTTCCTGTCCTGGTCGCGGATCTTCTTCTCCATCTCTGCGTTGGTGAGCGTCTCCAGGTGCGGCGCCCACTGTTCCGCCTCCGACGGCTGACGGTACGGCGTCTGTTCAACAATATTAAACTCTATATCAGTGTTTCCCAACATGGGGCCCACGCCCCACAGGGGGGCAATTTAATAGTTAAGGGGGGCAATTAAAAAATGGACTCGACACGACTTTAACCCTTTCGCTTTGGGTTATTTAAATGCAATGCTAGATATCGGTGACAAATTTAACAAAAAAATGTTAAGATGGGGGCATGGCCTAAAAAAGGTTGGGAAACACTTGTGTTGCTTATGTTTATGTGTAGGCGTGGCGCTTACCATCAGGCGAACGCTTTGCACATCGCATCATTCAATCAAATTAAAAAATATATATACAACACACTTCAACAACAGCGAGTGGCGCCTCGCTAAATGCGTATGTTCGTTGGTGCCATCCCAACTGTCCACGTACACTGTACGCGATGCCGGTCACGAACTCTCCGCCCAGTCCCAACTCGGCGCACAACTTCATCGCAAACTGTTCAGGATTGTTCTCCTTCTCTGACATGTCCCATTCCACCTGAAAATTAATTTATTTTATTTATAGTCCATTCTCAAAGTCTCAGGTTCGAAACCAGCCCCAAGAGCATACACCTCTGTGTATATTAATTGTTAATTTATCGCTTGCTTTAACGATGAAGGAAACATTGTTAGGAAACCTGCATACCTGAGAACTCGCTAAGATTTTTCGAAGGTATGTGAAGTCTGCCAACCCGCATTAGGCCAGCGTGGTGGACTAAGGCCTAACCCCTCTCATTCAGTAGAGGTGGTCCGTGCCCAGCAGTGAGACATGTATAAAACAGGGCTAGTAAAAAAACATGAAAAAAGGACATTCTACTCTCTTCGCGTTTATGCGAGCCTGGTACATTTTTACGGCAATATGTTCCAAATTATAAAATAAGTAAAAATTCTTTCTTTGTCGATAGTCATTTTCTTTACCAATATCAAAAACAAAATTATGGCAACATGTCTATTCGCCATAAAAAATAGATATTCTACTCTCTTCGCGTTTATGCGGGCCTGGTACATTTTTACGGCATTTCACTACAAGCGTCTCGGTAACGGTGTCGCGAGTTCGGAGATTTTATCTCATGTAAAAATGTGCGTACTGCGCTAACAGAAATGTACACTTCAAAAACTGTTAACTTCTTTTTGCACAACATCAAAATGTACACAATCACCTGATCAACGAGTGAAGTGTTGCCAACGTGTATGTTCAGTTTGACGACCACCCTCTGGTCGCTGTGCTCCTCCAGTATGGCGGGCGGTTCGCTCGGGAACGCTTCTATCTGCTGACGGATGGACGTCGCTATCGCTGGTATAAAACTATATGAACTTTTTTGCGCAACATCAAAATGTACACAATCACCTGATCAACGAGTGATGTGTTGCCAACGTGTATGTTCAGTTTGACGACCACCCTCTGGTCGCTGTGCTCCTCCAGTATGGCCGGCGGTTCGCTCGGGAACGCTTCTATCTGCTGGCGGATGGACGTCGCTATCGCTGGTATAAAACTATATGAACTTTTTTGCGCAACATCAAAATGTACACAATCACCTGATCAACGAGTGATGTGTTGCCAACGTGTATGTTCAGTTTGACGACCACCCTCTGGTCGCTGTGCTCCTCCAGTATGGCGGGCGGTTCGCTCGGGAACGCTTCTATCTGCTGCCGGATGGACGTCGCTATCGCCGGTATAAATGTGCTTGTGTTCAGCTCTAAATCATCGCACAGCACCTCGGCAAATTGTTCCGGTGTTATTATTGATTCTGGAATATTTTAAACAATTAATATGTACGTATTATACGCATTCACGCCTATGATCCGCAAAGAGTAGGCAGAAGTGTAAACATCACACACACATTTCGCCGAGCGTATTTCCATCGTATAATGTGATAGGGGGCAACCCTATTGCCATTCCGCGCATAATTTCAGACTTCGGGCCGATACTGAGAATTTCATGATAGAAAAACCCAATAGCAAAAAAGGAAAGAAATGAGTCTCTTTAATTTAGATCTAATTTAATCTATTAATAGAGGTATGTTGAAAAAATTAAATATTGTCAATTTATACAAGAAACTTGCAGCTCTAAATCATTTTAACATTACAATGACATAATGATATATTACTACCCAGTTTCTAAATGGTAAATTAATGTAAAAATCAACTAAGCATCTGTCAAATCTCATGTTAAGTCAAAATTGAGTTAGTATTTTGTATCTGTTGTCACAACTCATGCCAGCTTTTATAATACTTATACACTACCATTTTTGTTCCATGTGAATGTGTCCCTGAGTTTTTGTCCTTCTATTTCCATATCTAGTCTGATGGGCACCAATATTTGTTTCTGTGAAGCATTCTCCAGCATCGCTGTCATGTCTGTATCATCGAAACACAGTGGGAATGTGCGTACCTGTAATAATGTTAAATAATACTGCTATTTTAATTTGGAAGTCAAAACGAACTGGTATTTCATGTGTGCTAGCTAACTTTGAACCATTATACTCATAAAGACCACAGATAATACTAGAGTAGACGTTGTGGTTGCCATAGATTGCCATAGATATATACAGAAGGCATTAGTATGATGCCAACAGTAACATACATAATGCTGACCTCTGGTTTAACCAGAATTATAGGTATCAGAGACTATGAAGAACTTGTGGTTCTTAATTAACGACTTAATCTAACATCTAGTATATTATCTGTGGGATCCTTCTTTGTTTTAGAAATAATATTTATTCCTGGCATGCCCTGATTATAACAATCATAATTTAGAAAATAGAAATCCTCATTCCTTAATAGTACGAGAGCTAGCAACGTCAGGAAAACAAGCATTTCAGGTAGGCCAGTTTTTAGATATCCTATCTCTCTCACTCTCCCGCACGTCATATGGACTATCTGGCTGGTGGTAGTGGTTGCGTTCATCAGTGCGCATCCTACCTGCACAGGTAAAATATCGATTTTTTTAAATCATTTTAAAAAAAATCTTTTTTTTATTATTATTTTTATTGAACTTTCCACAACGTAAATCTAATATTGCCAGACATTTTTATTGCTGTTTAAACTGTTCCAGACGCTAATTTCGAATTAAAAATAATTCAAAATAATTCAGTATGGCTGAAATTTTTTTATAATATTATTTAAGTATCTAAAAACTTAAAATTAATTTGCCAAACAATAATTCGGTTGTTAAACCTTCAGCCAGACCGATATAAAATTGAAAAGTTATTGGGCAGTGATAAGTGATTGATTATTATCTTAATTTTGTTCAACAATAAATAATTATTTTGATACTACATTAATCCACACATTTATTCAATAATTTTTAATTCTTTCTCTGTAATTTATTCGACAACTATTTTAAGACCAAGCAAAATGATACCACATCACTTTCCACTTTTAAATCGGTCTGGCTGAAGGTTTAACGACCGAATTATTGTTTGGCAAATTAATTTTAAGTTTTTAGATACTTAAATAATATTATAAAAAAAATTCAGCCATACTGAATTATTTTGAATTATTTTTAATTCGAAATTAGCGTCTGGAACAGTTTAAACAGCAATAAAAATGTCTGGCAATATTAGATTTACGTTGTGGAAAGTTCAATAAAAATAATAATAAAAAAAAGAAACTTCTTAAAATGATTTAAAAAAATCGATATTTTACCTGTGCAGGTAGGATGCGCACTGATGAACGCAACCACTAACACCAGCCAGATAGTCCATATGACGTGCGGGAGAGTGAGAGAGATAGAATATCTAAAAATTGGCCTACCTGAAATTCTCTCTCAAAAACGTTGCTAGCTCTTAGAATATAACTCTTTTAGGAATGATTCTTTTAGAAATTCTATTTTCTTTTTAAATGTAAAATTCATTTTACCTTTTTGTTGTGTACTCGGCTCCTGCTTATCTGAGTTGCTTGCGGTACTGCATCTAAATGTGAGGAGTTTGGCATCACCGGCAGCCATGATGGATTGTGTGGCTTCTTGCTCTTGCTCTCTCTGGGTGTCGCTAACTCTTGACTGACAGACACTGCTTTATACCTTCAAATCAAAATCAAAAATCAAAATCATTATTCATCATGTAGGCTAAGAAAGCGCTTATGACAGGTCAAGTACAAGGGAACTTTGGAATGAGAAAAGGGAGGGCATACTTAAATGAAGGGATTCACGGACTAGGAGGATATGGAAATCGGGACAAGGGCAAGAAGGAGTAGGGTATATATAATATGTTTACGAGTTAAGTAAAGTAATGTATTATTAAAAAATATTAAATTTGAATAATTATTACTAATGCATCTGGATAATCCCACACAGTCCCTGATATTTATACTACAGGTCAACATATTATGTGAAACCTGTAGTGCGGTCTGGACGTATATGTCACTGTTTGGGGGCATCATTATAGTTATTTATTAATATGTCGAAATGCGAGTGGACTTGAGAATGGCATCCATAGCGACGTTCAATTATAGATGGTAATTTTTTGAACCCACATGATAGACAAATAGATATACAATATTTTTGTTTGATGAATATTAACATTACTGTTTGAAAAGTCAATAATTAAAGGCTTTCATAAAGGTATATGATGTGCCACCTGATGATATGTCTTACAATAGCAGACTAATATTTTTCGTACCTTCAAGGATGGGATCTTACAGTAATTACACAGGCTGTTTTAAATACACCAGTAAAGCTATGTGTGTGTTTGAAATGAGCAAGTGGTACACCATCAGTTAAGCCAACCCGTTCATGCTGTAGACAGTTTTGTCGATAGCATTGCTCTACCATATATCCTACCACAGAACATTCAGCTGGCCCACATTTAGGTGGGCATGAGTTTCCTTCATCCCTTTCTGCTAAGATGGATAATGTATCCATGATTCTTCAGGTAATGTGGATGTTCATGGGCGGTGGAGATCACTAGCATCAGGTGACCTACTTGGTCGTTTGTGGGCCTATGTAATGAAAAAGTGCTGTAATTAGCCTTGAAAACAATAGATACATACTTATCGTCATTTCCTTCAATGATGTCCTCAACTTCAGAAGCTTTGAGTAGCGACACCGAGCTGGAAAGCACGTGAGGGCCTAATCCATTATCAATCAAACGTTTCCTTTCCTCATTTGTCAGGGTCCTCCGGGACATGCCCGGGTACTTCTTGTACAGCGACCCGCGAAACAGCCGCAGGTAATTGCCAACCTAGTTTACGAGGCAGTATTAGTATTAGGGTTTAGTATTTATAAATAATAAGCATAAATTACTTGTTTATTCACTAAGTTTGTAGATCTCACCTCGGAACCAACACAATAAAATTCCCCGCCCTCTTCGATTTGAAAACTTATCGGCTTATCGCCGTAAGTTCTTAAAGCCATTTTTGTTGATTTATATCACAGTAACTGCAATAAAAAATAAATATTTCGCTAATTATTATACCCCAATAAGTTTACAATGCAAATTGAATGAAATGAACGGTTTGATTGACCGTTTAAACGAATGGTGAAATCGAAATGTCAAAAATCCCTATTCGACAATAGGGATGCATATTCTGCGATATAAATATTGCTGGATTTAATTGATACGATACATAACATGAGTATTATAGCGGACCTAATAGATGGTCGAAAGTTTAATAAATTAGATCAATTATTTATGTATTGTTCATTCGATCTTTCAAACTAATCGATATATCGGATCAATAATTATAAAAATCACGCCCATCCCTTTGGTCGATTTTTTTATTCTTATATTTTCCCTTTTATTAGGAAGGCAAAGGGATCTAGCCCATACAGCTTCGTCATATGTGATAGGTATTTCAAGAACGGTAAAACACGGGTGTGATCGATTTCAAGGTCTTGCTGGAGTTTTGGTGTTAATTCCTTTCAACACAATACTTCTTAGACGACTTTCTTTAAACGAATCGAACGCACAAGGTCGATCTGTGTCAAAAATCACTTAAATTCATTTGTTTTAATGCTTCCATACATTGTTCATCCCCTTACGGTTAAGTTTCTACTGTCAAATAACTTTCTTAAGGCTCGGGGTACTGGTTTTTTAGAGTAGGTATGTGGTTTTTTTTAAAGCGGAGGCCGGCAAACGTTCAAGTGAGTCACCTCATGGTAAGTGGTCCCCTCCGCTTATGAATACCCGCAATATTTGAAGAAACCTGGACGCGTTGCTAACCTTTAAAGTAACTGATCAGGAAGAAAAGATTGGAGGTTTTATACAGTAGTAACAGTCGAGCCGATCCATTTCATAAGTGCTTAAACCAAAAAATATGGTAATAAAACTCCTCAGATTTAATTAAAGATGTATTTAAAGATCCCGCCAAATTCCGTAAAGTAACTAAATAAATTTATTGTTCTTGACATTCATTCATTTAATTTACCCCTGCTCCACACGTTAGTGTCGCTTTCGTACCAAAACTGGTTGATTATTGCTGCTATTTCCATGACAGAATGACAGTACACGATGGAGATGATGTGATGTAGTATGTTTGATTCAGAAATTAGTGTAAGTACATTTACAATACTGAGTATTATCATTATTATTTTGTTAATGGAAAAAAAAGCAACGGAAAAGAAGTTGGTGAGTTATCACTCATAAAACACGATTGCTGCCACCTCATTGCAGATTCTGGGCTCAAGTCCCAGGTCAGACTACTTTAATTTATGTGTCTAGTTTCGATTCAAATCACACATGGGTTAATCGGGATTGGAATATGTACTCTATATGGCAATAGGTTTACCACCTGGAGATTAACCATCACATCATGAGGTGTATATAAAATAAGTGAACCTTGAGTTTGCACCTCTGTTACCCCTCCAGGAATACGGGGAGAGTGTGATTGATGTGTCGGGACCAGTAATAGCGCTAATGTGTGGAGTTGGTCTATTTTATTTTTCATTCATATTCATACCCCCTCGCCGCACCGTAGCGGCGTAGCCTTGTAGATCAATGGTTTTTCGTTCATTCAAAATTAGTAGGAAAATAAAAGTGGTAGGGGTCGGTTGCCGTGCCGTTGCTGCGGAGTAGTGCCTGATCATAATTTATAATGTCTAATAGACAAGGAACATTTAGAAATCCGTTCTCGAGACCATGGATGTCTGAGACAGGTGCAGCGGCTGCTGCTGGGGGCTCAGGATCGATCGGGTTAAAAGGCGTCGTGGCCGGTGGCATCACCGGAGGCATTGAAATTTGTATCACATTTCCTACTGAATACGTAAAAACACAACTCCAGTTGGACGAAAAAGGTCAGTGTATGCTTATCGTGGTTTAATACGCCAGGTTTCATTCAATAATACCTAATATAATCAAAAGGATATGTAAACATGGACTACATTATTTCCTTCTAAAAATAAATTACTAGATCTACGTCACTTACAAGTGTAAAATTGTACGTTATGTATATTTTTTATTATTATTAAACCTTCACACAAGCGCAAATAAGTTCTAAATAAATTAACGTTACGTACAAAAGCCGGATAACTATGAAATAATAATATTATTAATATTACAACATAATATATATTGCCGTACGAACGCTGCCATAGCTGGAATGGACTTTGCTCTTGTTCAGTCGAAATAAACATTCCAATTTCAAGTTCTTCAAAGACAAAACAAATAGGTAAAATGTTACTTTATTACAATAATTGGACTTGGTTATCTATGCTACAATGTTCATGTTGTTAATGGCCCTACAAATTATCAAAAATCAAATCAATAATAAATAAATAAATATCACCCAACAGTGATACACATAGCCCTGACTCCACAGTAAGATACTTGTCTTGTGTCGTGGGTAAAACATAGAGTACGTGAAGACTTACATTTATCTCGGTCAATTGATATCATTTCAAGACCAAATGTCACTAGAGTTACAGAGAAGAATAACAAACGCATGGAAAAGATTTTGGTCTCTGAAAGACATATTAAAAAACAAGAAATACACAATAAAAACCAAGCGAAGACTATTTAACTCATGTATCTTACCAATCCTGATCTATGGCTGCCAGACATGGGCTCTGACAAAAAAACTCCACCACAAGCTGAGAACTTGCCAGAGGAGCATGGAGAGGAGTATCCTGGGCTGCAAAGTGAGTGACAGGAGAAGAGCAGCAGACCTAAGAAAAATAACAGGGTTTGAAGATGTTACCCGTAAAGCTCAGCAGCTCAAGTGGCGCTGGTCAGGACACATGCTGAGAGAGACAACGAGTAAGTGGACGAAGGACCTCACAGAATGGATTCCGAGGTATAACACCAAGAGAAGAAGAGGAAGACAGCTGAACAGGTGGTCTGATGACATGAAAAAAGTTGCAGGACCCCTTTGGCTAAGAGTTGCGAGAGATAGGGAGAAGTGGAAATGGTTAGAGGAGGCCTATGTGTCTGCAGGACACACTGATTTGCAACCGGACCAATGTGCACAACTATAATTTATGTAACACTCAAATTAGTAATAAAGGCTTTGAATTTGAATTTGAATATCTATGCTACAATGTTCATGTTGTTAATGGCCCTACAAATTATCAAAAATCAAATCAATAATAAATAAATAAATATCACCCAACAGTGATACACATAGCCCTGACTCCACAGTAAGATACTTGTCTTGTGTCGTGGGTATCAGGTATTGCGTCTCACAATATCCAGACCCCAAAATAAATATTTGTTGACCAGACAAAATATTTGTCTCGGTGCGGAATCGAACCTGCGGCCTTACGTTTCACAGTCGGCTACTAGCCCACTGCGAAAATGACAAAATAATACCAAACTGATCACAGGTAATGTGATTTATAAATGCTTAATATAGCCAAAGATGCGTTCACATCTATCTGTTTAAGTCCAATACCTATAATATTATATTTGCTAAAACAATAAATATTCATTATTTATAAAAAAAAATCTGAATACTCTCTGGTGACCAATTACAAGTAGCCTTTACATTGATATAGTATTTAGATAGTTAACAATGTGCAAGTAAAATTTTAAAAATAATTTAGGTACTTAAGAACTAAGGAAAGTGACTTGATGCAGTTGGATATAAATGAGGTAGAAACGAAATTTTACTGTTTTAAGTAACACCTATCTTAGGTGTGCCCATTCTGGCTGAACCAGGTATTTCTATCTACCTGGTGTTATATCGGCTTAATGCTAGAGTCTATCTTCCCATATTAAATTGACAGTGTAATTGGTATTATGTGGGGTGCTACCACTACTTGAACTGTGCAGTATAAGTACATAAATAAATATAAAATAAACTTTATGTATTATTGAACCATGTATGATTTTGTATTCTTCCATTCATAGTGTAATTATCATTTTTAATCATTATTTTAAACATTGTTATATAGGCTGCCAATTAAAACAAATGATTACATGAACCTGTTTAAAAGTCACTGGTGTAATACTGAAATTGGGACAACTTTTGAAAAAAGAAAAAGTATAATATGAATAGTTAGTTATTTTTAAAATTAGTATTCTTTTTGTGCCAGTAATTAACCTAGATCTACCAATGTAGGTAGAACAATTTTCTAAAAACAAAATGTCTCTCATGTCAATGTCTGAAAATAAGCATATTATGTAAAATTATACACACACTCACTTACACCTGTAATACCTGATGGGGTAGGTAGAAATGTAACCAGTACACACACATGTCGCCCAGCCTATCTCTATTCCATAATGTTTATCATACTTTTATTACCATAAATTTTAATCAACCTAGGGATTGAATCCCAGACCCTGGCACAGCAGTTGTACCACATACAACTGTAATACAACTGTGCCAACGAAGCATGTAAGATAGGTAAAAACCTAGGTACATAATAATAATGCTTAGGTATATGTACTTGTAAAATAAATATCTACTAATATTTTTTCGTTATTCCACCTGGTATTCAGACGGTTTTCAGCCAGAAAAAATTAAGCTATTTTACATAGCGTAAAAATCTTTGGTGTTTCAACAATTAAAGAATAGTTCACATATCCATTGCAAAAAATATTTGTAAGGCCTATATGTTACCTAAGTAGTGTGACTATTATTACTTTATCAATTTTAACGCTAAATATGACCTAAATAAACAGCATTATCAATACAGTCTAAATGAAGACTCCTTGTTATTATACTCATTTATATAATGACAATTTGCATTAACAGATATGCTAAGTACATTTCTGTCCACAATAGTTGGATGCTAATATGCAATAACATTTCAACCCAGTTTAAGTAAAAATTAAGATATAAATTTATTTTGCTAAATTCATTAACTTAAATAAATAATAAATTTAAACTTCTATTTTGCATAATCATACACGGAAAAAGTTCCATTTATGATTTATTTTTATACAATACGGAATTTAACGTACTTTAATTCAATATATTTAACGAAATAAATACAATATTTAAATTTTTACTTGATGTGGGTTGAAATATTATTGAATATTTGGGTTTGCGGATTACGAAAAGTAGATGATAAATGCGAGGCCAACTCGCACTTGACCGGTTTTTTTAATACAATTTTCATAGAACTATATATAATTTTCGTATTTTAAACGACGCGATGGGGCCGTTTTTCCCACAATTTTGACCCAGTATAAAAACAGTTCCAGTTCAGCTTTTGTGAAATTTCTCTTTGTCAAATGTCGCATGTGACCCCTTGGTGTATTCATATTTCTTAAAAATGGTCACAAATCAAACTTTTTGTACTACATTTCTAAGATTCGAGTGAACAGGCGCCAGCTGTCGTTAGTTTTTTTTTGAGTTTGTTCTTCCTGTCAATATCTAGTAATAATGCGCCTCATGCGCAGTTGTATTGCGCATGTGGTACGGCTGTTGTGCTGAGGACTCTAGTTCGATCCCGGGTCGGGTAAAAGTGATATTGGGTTTTTCTATCATGAAATGGTTAGTATTATCCCGGAAACTGGAATTAGTGCTGGGTGTGGCGATTTAATTTCAATGAATGTTAACCGATTCGATTGTTTGATTGTTCTGAAATTACTGGACCGATTTGAAAAATTCTTTTACCACTAGAATCCTACATTATCCCTAATAAACATAGGCGATATCGATAATATCAAGGTGCAGAATTTCACACGGGCGAAGCTGCGAGCGAATGCTAGTTTAAAACAGTTTCGGGCTGGAAAATAATTTATTTTCAAAGTAGTAGAAGAAATAAGATCGAGAACCAATGATGTATACGAATAAGTTTCGTTTCGTCCTTGGCTCGACTCGCGCCATCCAGCGTCGTTTAAGTGCACCATTACGCATTCCCAACTTCGGGCGTAGGCAACAGCGTTGCCAAACACATAAAATGTCACGTATTGCATCTCAATCCTAAAGGATATCATTTCGATAGCATGCATTGTATTTAGATAAGTAACAGTCCTTATCAACCCACGATCGATCATCGCCACAGTTGTTTGTCGTGATTATATCACGCAGGCTGTTGACCTCTACGTGTAACTTGACCTACAAATATTAATCACCATGGTCATGCGCCGCGTACGATCTCTGTGCTACTTTTTGGGTTTCCATAGCTAAAACAGCATGAACTGAAAAATTATCCTTCGTCTCTACTCCCTTCCCTTCTTTTCCCTCTCTAAATCAGCTCTTCCTCCCAATTCCCTCCCCAAATCCCTTGACCCTGGGATGACATGTAGAGGACGCCAGTATCCCATTAGCAAGGGCCTCTGCAGTTTATGCCAGAGGAAACTGCGCTGGTCACCCCGAGACAAAAGATGTTAAGTCTCATAATGCCTAGTAATTTCAAATCCAAAACACAACATTGCTTATACACTGTTGCTTGGCGGAAGAAATAGACAAAGCGCTAGTACCAACCGAGACGGCCTCTCGCATACGAGGGCCCTACCACCTTGTGCCAGATAAAGATATATTGATTTCTAAACATGCCTAGTCCACCTTCCAACTAGGTGTATAAACTAAGGCCAACATCAAGACAACTTCCGTGTCGAGGTTAGCGTTTGGTGTGATACTTCAAATCTATATACAGTTCATGCTAAGTGCTTCTAATTATGCTAAATAAGTACGATATGTATGATGGCAAGTGGTCGATCACGGATCGGATCACACAAACATTTGTCTCCGTGAGGTAATAAAACCCGCTGTCTCTCGCTTGAGCCGGCTACTCTCCCACTACGCTATGGGAACTGTAATTTTGTTTATTTCTTATGAAATTACAGATGATAAAATCGATGCAAATAGATTTTAATGTTTATATTCGTTTCTGTTATTTTAGACGCTTTATGATGTAACTAATATATGGATGCAAATATGCAATAACATTTTAACCCATATCATGTAATAATTGAGATATTGTTTTTATTTTGTTAAATTCATTGGATTAAACTAGGTTAAATTCTTTTTTTATCTTATAAAAATAATCATAAATGGAACATTTCCCCTGTACGATTATGCAAAATAGAACTTTAAATTATTTATTTAAGTTAATGAATTTAGCAAAATAAAATTTATATCTCAATTACTTGACGTGAGTTGAAATGTTATAGCATATTTGCATCCATATGCAATTCAATGTTGTGATGTTTGCTCTCGCACGTCAGTATAACGGTAGAACAGAAATAGCCCCATTTACATTAAGATAGTTTATCTTTTCTATGTACCTATTCCATCTGTTCCACGGTGGCGAGAGAAATGTTATTCATTAGTCTCACGTCAGGTCATTTGAGTGGAGTAGCTAGCGGTGACACCCGAAAAACGAAAACTTTAAAATTATATTTGTAATGTATTTTAACCGATTTCAATAAAGGAGGTTCCCGATTTTTGAGTATTTACTTCGGATTTAGGTCGGGTGTTACCCCGAAGCCGGTTGACACCAGGGGCGGAATGTTAATTTGAGCAGGAGAATCGTAGATACGGCCTCGTAGATGGATAGTAGGGAGTGATATGGCCTGTCATGTCTACATGTTAATGGTTATGGGCACGTCCATGCTACGGACTGCTGATACGAAGACACAGGTCGAAACCAGCCCCAAGAGCATGAACCTCTGACTTTTCAGTTGCGTGTAGAATTGTTAATTAACGGTTGCTTTAACGGCGAAGGAAACATAGTGGGGAAACCTGCGTATCCGAGTTCTCCATAAGAATTTCCAAAGTATGTGAAACCTGCCAACCCGCATTAGGTCAGCGTGGTGGACTAAGGCCTAACCCATCTCATTCAGTAGTAATACGGGGCGTGTATAATACAAGGCTAGTATTATATTATTATTTGATGTTTTTCAGGTGGTACCAAAAGGTATACCGGTATTTTTGACTGCGTTACGAAGACTGTTAAGGGACATGGAGTTTTAGGACTCTACAGAGGGCTCAGCGTCCTACTCTATGGATCTATACCGAAATCGGCTGTCAGGTATGTAGATCCATCGTTTTTTTATAGCACAGACCGGCATGAGCAATCTGATGATGGTATGTGACCATGGGCGCCGGCAGCAAGGTGCAAGAGAATGCACTTGCACCCCCCCTGTCAACGGGGCAACGGAGATTCCTCGAGCAATAACGCCAACAATCGACTACAGAGATTAAGTATGCTTTTGATTAGCGAAACATATTCAATCAAATACCCGCGCGATTTGAATTTGACATTACATTTATTTACATAATATACATGTAGTAAATAGTATAATGTGTATGATGCACCTCCCTGAAAGTAATCCTGGCGGCGCCCGTGTATGTGATCTCTACCACTCATGAAAATTCCAATATAAAAAGTTGATCGGTTTATTTATTTTTCCGTATGTTTACATTATCATTGTGTCCAAAAGATGTGATAAACTAAATCCTATAAGGAAAAAAAGATTATTTAATATATCATTGTCTCACAATTCGTCTTAAAAAATAACAAAGTTTATTGCGTGTAAATACGTGACTTGCCTATTTAAAGTACATGCTCGATGACTAGCTGTTTTCGGTCATTCATTCTTTTAATAAAACATAGTGTTGAAATTTTTACAAGTTACTATTTAATATAGATTTATGACATCTGCTATTTACAGTAGTACGTATTATTTAATCTGTGAAAGTTGTCAGTACTATGAATAAAATAGCGCTTCAGCAACTCTATATTTTTATGGAATAGTACGAAAATAAATTCAATATTCAACTGAGCTCGCTTAGCATGTGCGCACGAGATTTTCTCTCGCCCGAGAGAGAAAAAAATATCGTTACCGGCTAGTGTATTGACAATGTGTGTTGCTTAACTTGGCCATGACATAGAGAGATTGAAAGAGGTAGCACGAGAAATTGAGACAACATTTTCTCGTGACATGAATATCACGCCGGTTCGTTAGCTTCGATAGGCACGTAGAGATAAAACATGTCGACAAAATTATCTTGATGCCACATGTTAATGGCGTAGGTACTCAAGTGAATAACTTTTTAATAAAAATAGCTATAACTGTAGCAATTTGTTTGTAAGTCAATGATTAATAGCACCGACTCCAAATTGCTTAGATTTTTATTTTTTCATTCAGATTTTTTAAGTCTGTTCTATTTATGTTTAAAAAAATATTTTCTCTTTGTACTGAAATAATCACAAAAATCGGGGTACATTTATGCCAATTTTTTTACTTTATTCCCTAATTTTACTGTAGATGTATAAAATATGGTAGCAACTTTGAAGTTATGTTTCACTGAATAAAAAATAATCATCAAAATCTGTTAAGAAATGTTGGAGATATCCGGTAAAATATCGTCGATATAGGTGTACATTTAGGTATGCACAGTGGCGTGCACAGGGTTTTGTAACAGGGTAGGCAGCAGTCAACATACTTATATTTCTACTTTTTCATTTTCCTAGGGTTCTAATAGTCACGTGAAAAATCTCTCTCCCGTAATAACAATAAAAACGTTTAAATAAGCCTTATTAGCACAAAAATATTATATCAAATTAAGAACTCACCGTCAAAGTTTCAAGGTCGAAAACACGATATTCTGCGATGACGCCAAATTGAAGAAGGAATTGGCCACCTCAAATATCTTGTCCGTGAGTGATAGTTACGTTACGGAACATGTCACTTGCAAGATATCCGACACATCCTTTAGACACAATTAAACTCATTAAAACTTATCATCAAACGATAATTGCGAAAATAACATTTTGAATAAAATAGGTAAATATACGATTGAAACACATAATTAATACACTAATTCAAATAAGACACAAATAAACTACTATATTTACACTACTTCACGTGTTAAAACGGCTTACTTAATTATATGCAATAAAATCAAAACATAAACAAAGATTGCGAAATTAACAAAACAAATATGGTGACTTAGTGACAACATTTTTAAAGAAATGATTGATTGCGTCATACGTCACGATTGACCAATATAAAAAGAGGTGAGCTGTGATTGGTCCTCCTGCCGCAGGAGATGTCATTCATAATACTTACACATTTTTGGTCGATAGAGTCGAAAATACTCCACTTTTGCAAAAATTTATGAATGGACTGTAGGCACTCGGCAATACTGCCTAATCGCTCTGTCTTGCATTCCTTGCGTCGACGCGATTAGATTTTCGTACCGAATTTGAACTTTTTAAATACGTATTGTATTATTTTATTAACTAGTGAATGAATTTGCTTTATTTTTAATTTTATTTTTACATTATTAAAACCTTGTTGTCTAGTAGGGTAGGCACTGCCTTTTTGCCTATATGGAGTGCACGCCACTGGGTATGCATATAACTATAGGTGCATGATAAATATAAACTAATGTTTTATCTGATGACTTCACCAAAGACGACTGTATTATACAAGAATGATAGCTCTATTGCGCAATTTTTACGTTCCTATCTAGGAAATCTATAACGTTGACCCAAATATCCTTGATCGTACTAAATCCAGTATATCTACGAGATTGATAATTTTGTGTAGTAGCAAAGTCTTTTCATATCTCATCGGTAAATGCGTAAATATTGCTACTTGTATTCTTAACAATCATTTAGTTATATCTGCAAGTGTTAAGGCGTACATCTATCCGCCGTTTGTTTGGAATCAAAACCCAAATAAATCTCCCAGTAATTATCCTACTGAAGATGAACTGGATGCAGGGGATTCTGGTTAATGGATGGAATCCTTAGGAGATTACCGTTGATATGGGGATCAGTGACAAAAAATCCAATAAATCCCCAGAGATCCTAGTGGACGTATCGAATATATATATATATATTAGGGTGGGTCAAAAAAATCGACTATTTTTTTTTTACAAGTGCAACGGAAAAATGGGTGCCTAGACACCTTAAAAAAATTCCCACCAAATATGAGCTCTTAATTTTGAAAGGAACATCCTCCGCATCGCAGTTTTTTATTTTTTTTTCAGTCCAATAGAAAAAAAATCATACCTCTCTATTAATTGACTGTACAAAAAAATGTTTCGAATAAATTTTGTAGGAAATTTGATGCTCTACAAAAAAGGTATCTTATATTTTTTTCGTAAACCTCGCCATTTGAAAGATATAAAGTATTTAATTTTGATTATTTTATGATAAATTTCATTTTTGTTTATGAATTTTATAACTCGACAATAAATGACTTTTACGAAATGCGAAATACCAATTTTTGTTGGAAATTAACTGCTCTATAAAAATGGTTTCTTATGTTTTGGCGATAAAATTAACCGTTTAAAAGATATTCATCATCAAACTTTCATGTGTACGGATCTTAAAAGTTTTTGATTAGATATTCGAAAAATTTCAATTTAATTTATGATTTTTAAGAAAATTTACACGAATTTTAGTTGTTATCGATTGAGAAACGTCAAAATATTTTTTAAGTTTTTATTTATGTTTAAGTATATTTGTCTCGATTTAAAAAATAAATTGGACATTATTTATCGCTCGGTTAAATATATATTGATAAAAAAAGCAAAGTTTTCATTATACATATATTATGATATGTTTCAGTATCAGAGAAAAACAATGTCCAACTAGTTATAAATAAGTATTTTATTTCAATTTTCAAACAAGTTTTTGCACAAGTTTTCCGATCAAATGAATTTCTTTATCCATATTTTCGATAAATATCAAGTTAATTCACGTAGTAACCACAATATTTGTAAATAATTAATCGTTCGATCACATATACAAGACCATAAATTTTGGAAACACTAAAAATGCTGTAGAAATAAATGTATACAAACCAACGACAACATAACGATGAAATAAAAAGTAGGTGTTGCTAGTTCACAATTCAAACAGATGAAATAAAATACGAAACAAAAATTCTCTAGAGATGAAATTTTCCCTAGGATCGTGATTTCTAATGATTAAAACTAAAATGTTTAGAATAATTGAAGAAAAATTTTGATAATTTTGAAAATAAAACTCAAATAATACTTATATTAATGACAAGCAATGAAATTTATAAATTAAATTGAAATTTTTCGAATATCTAATCAAAAACTTTTAAAATCCGTACACATGAAAGTTTGATGATGAATATCTTTTGAACGGTTAATTTTATCGCCAAAACATAGGAAACCATTTTTATAGAGCAGTTAATTTCCAACGAAAATTAGTATTTCGCATTTCGTAAAAGTCATTTATTGTCGAGTTATAAAATTCATAAACTAAAATGAAATTTATCATAAAGTAATCAAAATTAAATCCTTTATATCTTTCAAATGGCGAGGTTTACGAAAAAAACATAAGATACCTTTTTTATAGAGCATCAAATTTCCTACAAAATTTATTCGAAACATTTTTTTGTACAGTCAATTAATAGAGAGATATGAATTTTTTTCTATTGGACTGAAAAAAAAATAAAAAACTGCGATGCGGAGGATGTTCCTTTCAAAATTAAGAGCTCATATTTGGTGGGAATTTTTTTAAGGTGTCTAGGAACCCATTTTTCCGTTGCACTTGTAAAAAAAAAAATAGTCGATTTTTTTGACCCACCCTAATATATATATATATATATATATATATATATATATATATATATATATATATATATATATATATATATATATATATATATATATATATATATATATATATATATATATATATATATATATATACATATCCTATCCTAATCTCCTGTCGCGCATCGCCCAATAGGTCTCTTGAAAAATTAAATGCAACGCAAAAGATTAAAGACAAACCACCACTAAACTGTAGTAATGTAAGATCGATACAAACGATCTCATTCATGCAGCCTTAAATAGCAATTGTTACGGAGACGTTATAATTGTTCGTATCAGGAAGTGTTATGATACGTGCGAAGAAACCAATTGACTTTATTAGTATTGCCTTGGGTATTGCACAGGACCAATTGGAAATATAACCATTATTATTATGGGTCAATAAATACCACCAAATCAAATCAATTGTGACAATTTAGTTCACAATCATTGTGTTTTTCCCTCTGTAAAGGTTGAATGCATGTATCGATAAGAAATTGGTACATACATCTTGTCTATAATTTAAATTGTAATAATCTAATCTCAGAAAATTTGAATCAGTGCTAGTTCAATGTGTTCGTCAATTATTGATACAAAATTGCAAACTCAATATTGGTGAGTTTAGATAAGGGGTTCAATTAAATGTTTGCTTTTCATGTTTATTAATTTTTTTTTGGTTTTGCCACGTTTAGTGAATTAATCAAATCGGTGCATAAATAGTCTGGTCCCAGTTTTAGTATTTCATATTGGATTCGATTCGAGAGGTGGAATATCTTTTTCTTGAAATGCGATCAAATATAAGCTCTATACGCTATTGAATAAAGTCGATTCAAACGACAGTTTGCTGACTTTATTGAATTTCTAGAATGGGAGAGGTGTTATACTGGCAGAATGTAGAGACAGTCCTCGGGGTACAGTAATTTAAAACGTTATTTTTATACGATAATAAACTCACCATGAATCTACCATGTAGGTTCTGTTGTAAGAGGCATAATATTCTGTCGAAGCAACTCAATGCTTAATCCCGGACGTAAATGTGAAAAACCGATATTGTCAATTTCATAAACAACAACGGATAATAGACCGGTGATTTTCCAATTTGAAACATAATTAAATTATAGTAGAATCAAACCCATTGTAAAAGGAAGAGAATACAACAAAATTGATAGGAAAAATAAATTAACGGCGATCTGAGGTCGGGAAGTGGGAAGGGGGGGGGCTTTTAAGGGTAAAAAACGGTTTATCTCGATTTCCGGAAAAACTACAAGTCCTATGGAAAAAAGTTAAATCGCAAAGTTGTAGGTAATAAAAAGATCTACAACTTTTGTATACACACTTTCTTCACATAACCTCAAAATATATGTGAAAAATTCAAATAACCAAGTTTCTTGTTTTTATTTTTATCTATTATAATAAATCATTTTTTTTCACGAAATTTGGTGAAAACTTACCTTTTTGTATCCCAAATACACTGTAATTTTTTTGATTTAAAATATTTATTTTTGCACCTTATTTTGACTTAATATCGAAAAAGCAGCCTAATTTTCAAACGAAAATTCTCACGTCAAAATATGAGCTTTTTTAAAAAAGTTTGTTGGTTTCTTGTTCATTGAATTCTCTACTTTCTGATGGTGTAAAAAAATATATACATTACTATGGTAAATGTGCTCAGAAAATGTAAAGAAACGAACTACTAAATAACAGGTAGTAAGGCCCAGACCCACCTAGCCCCTTCCCCACTTCTTTATGATGGGCTAAAATTTTCCGTAGATCACTCAGGTATATAAGTTATATTAAAATAACAATAAAGAGGCATCTACGCATATAATTTAAAGAAGATTCTACAACTTACTCAAAATATTGTAGATATGTCTTATTAAATATTAACTTATAACTTTACATTTTCTGAGCACATTTACCATAGTAATGTATATATTTTTTTACACCATCAGAAAGTAGAGAATTCAATGAACAAGAAGCCAACATACTTTTTTAAAAAAGCTCATATTTTGACGTGAGAATTTTCGTTTGAAAATTAGGCTGCTTTTTCGATATTAAGTCAAAATAAGGTGCAAAAATAAATATTTTAAATCAAAAAAATTACAGTGTATTTGGGATACAAAAAGGTAAGTTTTCACCAAATTTCGTGAAAAAAAATGATTTATTATAATAGATAAAAATAAAAACAAAAAACTTGGTTATTTGAATTTTTCACATATATTTTGAGGTTATGTGAAGAAAGTGTGTATACAAAAGTTGTAGATCTTTTTATTACCTACAACTTTGCGATTTAACTTTTTTCCATAGGACTTGTAGTTTTTCCGGAAATCGAGATAAACCGTTTTTTACCCTTAAAAGCCCCCCCCCCTTCCCACTTCCCGACCTCAGATCGCCGTTAATTTATTTTTCCTATCAATTTTGTTGTATTCTATTCCTTTTACAATGGGTTTGATTCTACTATAAATTTGTTTCTATTTTTACCATTTTCAACCGGATAATCACCCGTCTATAAGTGATATTTAAACGATTAAACGTCAATTATGTATGATTCATTGTTTTGTTTGCTTTGATTTTTTTAATTGGTTTGATAAAAGTAGGATGTCAGGAACAGACAAAACAAAATTGTTAACTTTCACAGGTTTTTGCTTATCTTTATTACTTAGTAATGAGTGTTACGTCGCGTCGTCATCTAGAACGCGGTGTTTGTTTTCCTTACTTTTTCCATATTTATTTTATCTGTGGCATTTGAAACGCTCGATTATCCTCAATAGTTCGTATTAAAACTATTTTTATAACTGTAATCGATTTGTTTTACGTAATAGCATTGCAATTTCGAAACCAATTTCATCGTTCGAATTTATCTAATCGTCATACAAGATTAGTACCCTTTGAATAACAACCGCTGATACGATTCAAGATAAGTTTGTTCCTAAGGAAAGTTCGATACAAATATTTTCGAAACATTTGTAACCTGAATTTTGGATGGCCTTACTTTGTTATCTTTGAAACATAGATCTTGTTTGAAATACAAATACTGGGTTCTGTATTTAAAAATTGTTATATTTCTTGATTTTGTATAAATTATATTGGAGATAAAGCCGTAGTAGGCAGCATTGTCCACAGCATGGTTGGACTGGGTAGGTCCACGATCAGCCAGTGTATATACAATTTAATAAACATAACGAAATGGTAATGTTACATTATCTACCTTCAGTTTAAATTATTAATTTTTGTCAAAGCCATAGTCAAATAGAGTTGGCAAAAACATTTAACTTCACATCATGTTCATTGAAAAACTGTTAATCATCAAGAAAGTCCTCAGTGACATTGGATGTGTCGCACGACCTCAACTGACACAATGAACTCGGTTTATCAGTCATTAGCGTTCCACTTGGCGGTGACGTGCGACGAGATATCTCGCAAATATTAACTAACTACAACGTTATGTAATCATTTACTAATAACATATTTGAGGATTTTAATATTGTCTTTATTGTAGCGTCATGCGTCCCTGACGAGTAGCCTAATATAAGGACAAACCATTACTATAGTAATTGATTTTTTTTTTATTTAATTGAATGACGAGACGTGCAAGGCGCTCGCCTGATGGTAAGCGCCACGTCTGCCCATAAACAGAAGCAACAGCACACAGAACCTTGAATTGAAGTCACTCCGAGACATAAGATGTTAAATCTTACAATGCCTAGTAATTTCACTGGCTTCAATGTCCTTCAAACCGTAACACAACAGTGGGTACATACTGTTGCTAGGCGGCAGAAATACACAAAGCGATGCTACCAACCCAGACGGCCTCTCGCATTCGAGGGACCTACCACCTTGTAAAAAAAAGCCATAAAAGAAAAAAATAATAATAATAGGAAATTTGTGGCCTTGCAACAAACTAATGTAGTGGCTGTTTAGTTTTCCTTGAGACTGGTTTTACTGGGTCGGTCGTATATACGTCATTACAGATAATACTGCTGCATAATTATGTAATGTCGGATTATCAAATATCTATGCCAAACGAGCCAACGTTTTTCAACAATCACCTCATTGGCTGCTTACGTTGAGAAACCGTTCGGTCCTGAGGTCAAATCCGAGGTCGCGCAATTTGTGTTTGAGTTTTCTATTTAAAAAATCTTACAAGAGCTGCTCAAGTATAGAAATTGTATCTGATATGGCGATAGACTCGAACCCTATAACATGATAGGTCGGAAATAAGCCCAACGAACAATCGTCGCGAGGGTGCTGCTAGCTGCACCGCTGCTTACCCTTCCGGGATACAGGCGTGGGCTTACGGTTTTGGCAAACGTACCTTGGTTGATTATGTTCAATAGAATACTGGTTAAAATGGGCTTTATGGTGTAGTGGATAAGTACTTAATTATAAGAATATATCATGTTATGTAGTCAGTAAACAGTAGCTAATAAACCTTCGTAACGTGAACACATGTCATCACTTATCTCCTCCGTACCCCGCACACCGCAATAGTTTATATAGGGATCAAAACAAACAAAAATGCAATGCATGAACAACTGCATTACATTGGACTGCGCTCGTCACTCAGAGACATGAGATGTTAAGTTTCAAAAGCCCGGTAATTTCATTGGCCTCAAACCGAAACACAATAACTTACACATTGCTGCTTAGCGGCAGATACAGATAAAGCGGTGATGCCAACCCAGATTGCCTTTCACTTACCTACCTACCACTAACACAAGGTCGGTGCTTAGAGTGGCCACTCCATTCGCCTTATGGTAGATTCCATACATTTTTCATTCAAGTAGCCTGCTTATGTTTTCTTATCAGTATGTCGTGTCATTATCATATTATAGCTGTTGGCATTTGTATCAGTGTTGTTTGCTGACTGTCAGATTATGATAAGCAGGTGACAGGTAAATAAAAGCAATCATGAGTGTGCAGAGGGCCTTAGTTTGTTTTTAATCAAACATTTGTTGTCATTCAAAAGCCTCCTTGGCGCTGTAGGTGGGTGGCCGGTTGCGATGCTATCGGGCGCGGGTTCGAATCCACACCGAGACAAATGTTTGTGTGATCGACAAATATTTGTTTCGGGTATCGTTGTATCTCCCCAGAGGGGCTGACGTCAGGTAGGCGGTCGGGTGTAAAAACTGCAAGCGAAATCTTTCTGTAATGGTGCTGCCACACCGCTGTTATAAAATGTTTACAAAACATTATTAAACATTTGCTAACAAAAATTTGATAAATTTTTTCACAATGTTAGATAATGTTAGTAAATGTTTGTAAACATTTTATAACACCGGTGTGGCAGCACCATAACGTGTCCTGGCTGGTGGGAGGGTACCAGATATTTTTGTACCCAACTGGATAGACTACCGTACACATGGTGATAAACTCGCCATAGCGGCTCGTTCAGGCGAGTCACTTTCCGGGGTTAACCATAGTGTGAGCCATTGAAAAGAATCCCAGCGAAGATCTGTAATCAATTTTGTCGAATGGTAGAGCCACCCTGTAGACAGTTTTGTCTACAACCTTCGTAGACCCTCAGGGATCCACGGGAGACTCGATGGGGGTCTACGTTGGCGAGACAATCTTCACAATTTTTGTCGCGTTTTGGGTATATGGGAGAAATGTAGCTGCAGGTGGTCCGCCAATTAATGAATAAACATAGGCGCGATGCCCCTCGGACCGGTCGATACACAACACTAATATCTCCGAATTTAATTGGAGCATGATTAATCAGTTTGTTTTTTTTTATCCGAGCACGGCAAAGTGACTGCACTACACCTGATGGGAAGCGTAGTGCAGTCCAAAAAACCAGCAAACTCATTGTTTATCGGTGGTCACCAGAATCATGCCGGCCAAAATGCTTCTTCCCTCTTCGGAGAAGGAAGAAGCAAATCGAGGGGCCTGCGACACGACAGGCGAATGACCGATGCAGGCACAATAATACAAGAATGTACCCCTGTACCCGCCCCAACCAACCATCAAGTCATGTCGCAAGCCCCTCGGGAGAACCAGATATACACTGGCTGACGCTAGAACGCGACCCACACTAGGTGGGTCACTATGGCAGGTTTTAACACCGGTGTACGGTGGTCGCTATCCGGTCGGATACGAATATCCTCCCACCAGCCAGTTTAATTTGTGCCTATTCATCATTCCAGATTCGGTGTGTTCGAACAAGCCAAACTGTATATGATCAACGAGAATGGCACGTTATCAACTACTGGCAAGTTGGCGTGCGGTCTGGCAGCGGGGACGGCGGAGGCGATATTCGCGGTCACACCCATGGAGACGGTCAAGGTGAAGTTCATCAACGACATGCGCATGGAGAAGCCCAGGTTCAAGGGCTTCTTCCACGGCGTCAGGACCATTGTTAGAGAAGAAGGTGAGCTCAGCAATCGTAATATACATAATGGGGCTAATAATTACATATAAATGTAGATGTATTTTTTCTGACTTTTAATGTTGGGTACTAATTTGGTTAAGTAAGTATTATATTATATTACAAATGTTCTTCACAGGAATTAGAGAATTTTGGCTTAGGGTTGTCTCCTATGTTGAATATTATACATTATTATATACGAAACAGAAAATAATAAGAAAAAGAAACCCTTTAGTTAAAACAGTCAAAATAATTTCAAAAATAAGTGTGAAATTAAACATTTGTTTTTTTATTTTGTTTAATTGAATGACGAGGCGAGCAAGGCGCTTCCCTGGTGGTTAAGCGCCACGCCTGCCCATAAACAGAAGCAAAACCACACAGAACTTTGAAATACAAAGCACTGCATGGCACTGAACTACGCTCGTCACTCCGAGACATAAGATGTTAAGTCTCATATTGCCCAGTAATTTCACTGGCTTCAATGTCCTTCAAACCGAAACAACAATGCTTACACACTGTTGCTTGGCGGCAGAAATAGTCGAAGCCGTTGTACCAACCCAGACGGCCTCTCGCATACGAGGGACCTCGGTCTCGGTGCGAAGATCAAATCCGGGATACAAATTATTAATTGAGTACAATCCATTCCAGGTATCGGTGGTGTGTACAAGGGTGTCACAGCGACCATAATGAAGCAAGGAAGTAACCAAGCGATAAGGTTCTTCGTGATGGAATCACTTAGGGATTGGTACAAGGGCGGCGATAGAGACAAGCCGGTGCCTAAATACATGGTGGGACTGTTTGGTGGTGTAGCAGGTAAATGTCGACTCAAAAACTAGCATCGACCTAAAAACTAATAAAAGCGTATTGAAAATCCAGTCATAATGATTTCTTACGTTTACGCAAATGTTACACATTGAAATAAAACTAATTTAAACGGTCACGGGATGGACTCCGAAGGACTACGAAGGTTGAAAAGTCTTCGAAACGTCGGGATCAAAATTAAAATAAAAAACCGCGATAAAATCCGTTTATATTAGTTTTATTTCAAATCCAGTCATGTGCAAATCTTAGTCACTTACCGAGGTTTCCGTACCGAAATTATTAATTTACGCTTTGGTTACGTGTGTGTGTGCGTGCGTGCACGTGGAACCGTAGTGCCTGAACGAATAGATCTATTTGAAAGAGGTTTTCTTGTTTAAAACGTAATTTAATCGAGATAGTTCTTAGTCAAGTATGAACCACCCACCACGCTGGTTTAACGTGGGTTGGTAGACTTCACATACCTTTGAAATTCATATGTGGAACTACTCAGGTATGCAGGTTTCCTCACGATGTTTCCTTCAACGTTACAGAAAAGATTATTAACTGTGCCTGCATCAGGCATCCGCTGCCCCTGTCGCAGGCCCCTCGATTCGCGTCTCCCTTCTTCGGACTGTGAAAAAGCGCCTGTATAAAGGCCGGCATGATTCTGGTGACCACCGATAAACTCACAGTTTGTCGGTGGTTGCTAGTGTTTATGGCACAGCGTTTACTATGAGGTATAGTTTGACAGCCTCCGTGGCGCAGCGGGTGAGTAGCCGACTGTGAAGCGAGAGGCCGCAGGTTCGATTCGCGCACCGAGACAAATGTTTGTGTGCTCCACAAATATTTGTTTCGGGGTCTGGGTGTTGTGAGACCGAAAGTCTCTCGTAGTTCCTGATACCCACGACACAAGACTCGTATCTTACTGTGGGGTCAGGACTATGTATGTGACTGTTGGGTGTATTTATTTATTTTATTTATTATAACCTCGAAACTTCCCCAGGAGCCGCATCAGTGTTCGGCAACACACCGATAGACGTGGTGAAGACCCGTATGCAAGGTCTAGAAGCGGCTAAATACAAGAACACATGGGATTGCTTCATCAAGACCTGGAAACACGAGGGTCCACTCGCGTTCTACAAAGGTACGGTCCCTAGACTCAGTCGAGTGGTGTTCGACGTAGCTATAACATTCACCATATACGATAGTATAATGGACATGTTTAATTATGTTTGGAAGTAAGTGGTGGTCGTTCGATGTTCTGTTATTGCCAACTTAACTAAGAATAGTTTATTTCTGTCAAACTGACTTGGCTATAAACAGGACTAAAATTTGTTAGGTTAGTTTACATGACTGTTTCAGTGGCGCAGTTGTGTCGGGTACGCGACACGACGCTGTGCTGAGGCCTCGGGTTCGATCTCCGGGTCAGGTTAAAGTGACATTGAGTTTATATCGCGGAATGCTTAGTCGACCCGGAGTCTAGAATTTTGTCGGGTATGGCGATAGACTCGCCACCTATAACATTATGTGACGGAAATACGCTCGAAATTTGGGTGTACTGATTACACTGCTGCCTACCCCTTCGGGGGATAACAGTGCGTATGTATGTATATGCGAACTTAACTAAAGTTAAGTGAGTATAGTTTTAGTTCTACCAAACTAATTGTTCATTACACATCTATTTGACAGGAGTAAACTAAGTTAATTTGGTGATTACAAAACAAACACATCAAGTAGTATACAATATATAGTATACAGCTTTTCTTATAATAAAATGACACGTCAATACCGACTCTGTTTTGTGTATAATAAGATTCAAAATTGAGTGGGAACGTGCGTCATTCTAGATCGTATATCTAAAATGGTTTTGGTCCTTATAGCCGGATAATTGAGCTGAAACCGTTTCGTTATATAAAATGTATGTGATATTGTTCTATGCGTTGATATAACTCAAAAAAGTAATAAAAATTCGATGCAAATATGCAATAATATTTCAACCTACATTAAGTAAAAATTTAGATATTGATTTTATTTTCCTAAAATTATTAGATTTAAGTAGGTTAAATTCCGTATTTAAATAAAATCATAAATGAAACATTTTCCAAATACGATAATGGAAAATAAAACTTTAAATTATCGATTTAAACTAATGGATTTAGCAAAATAGGTTTAATATCTCAATTTTTACCTAACGTGGGTTGAAATATTTTGCACATTATCATTTAATTGTGTTGCTTCAATCAAGAAGGGCTGCCGATTTATTTTAGTAGTTCTTCTTATATACTGCATAATGTGCAAAAGAAAGGATAAAAAATACATTTCGGGTTCAATCCTCTAATCAAACAATTTAATGTAACGTAGACAACCTAGTCAAATAGACAAATTAGTTGATGTTAATTATTAAAAATATTTAATTTACATTATGAAATCAACGATTTACTAATTATACATCTGCGTAATAACTAATTAATTATGTTAATAACAAGTAGTTCAATTCCAGTAGCTATGGCCTAATTGATAAGCACCAAAAATATTTGACTCGTGTAAAACCAAAAAAAAACAGCAAATATTGAATATTTTAAAATGTTTAAGCAATAAATACAAGTATATAGCCCAAGTCTCACTTATCCGATTATAAGAGAACATTTTAAACGCGATCAAACGAAATTGTAATGTAAGTTGACGTGTTAAAGTATATTATAGCTTGGCATATTTGAACGCATTTTGCTCGTACCGAAATTGTGATATCTCGATTGTTTCCTATATTTGTTAATAAACAAAATGTGTTCAAATTGGACGGGACCTTTCAATCTATGTAATATGTTAGTAGGGTGCCGTTGGGGTAAAAAATTATGAGAATGTATATATATAAAAAAAAAACAAATCACCTCATGGCTCTAGTTGCTGCGTATTTAGAGTGAAAATCGGTGAGGTTCTAGGGTTGAACCCAGGTCGAGCAAACACAATTTTTGTGTCATTCGAAATCTCGTAAAGGAGTTGCTCGCTATTAATTCGATGAATTTATGTCAGATATCGCGATCGCACCGCAACGTGGGTATATTAGTTTTATCTGTGCGTACCCTTTCGAGGATACGTCGTGAGCTTATATGTATGTTAAAAATCAATCATCAATCAATGGTTTACAATACAATGTAATGAAATGATCTGATGCGCATTTATTGTGCTTTGACGTCGAAAAAATTTAGCCTATACAGTTTTACATTGTTTATATTTTTCAAACGTCGTTTTTTTATGTTTTTTTTTTTACACCAACGGTACCAAAGTATAAATATTTAGGTACAAAGTGTATGGAGCGAGCAGTGCTTCTCCAATAGGTGTATGTAATGCGTGTTATAGACAACTACGAAAATATATATTTTTGTAGGATGCTTTTATTTATTGTGTAAGTTGTAATTGTTTTTGTGTTGTTCTTATGCTACGACCACGCCCCATTGGTCTTAATAGACACCGTAATACTTTGCGAGGCTGTACGCACTTTGCAAGCAAGGTAATGCATGTAAGATTTACTTACACTGTACTTACAGTCTATACACACTGTTGTAGCTGTCCGCAAATTCTGCAATTAGTTGCAAGAAGAAAGCAAATGCAGTGGCTGAAATAACGTTATATGCACACTAGATCCACTAATGCATAGTGAAAAAGTTGACCAAGATGTCGGCATGTAAAAATACGGTGTCTATTTAGAACTTTGGTTCTATGTTATCGACATTTCAGGGTTTCATTTTATATGTATTTATTATTGTATATAGAATAGGTAATATATACATCACGAAACAGGAATTTTCTACGTGAATCCGAATATATTTTAAATGTAATTTTTTTTTTATAATTTTGGGCTTAATTGTGTTATATTGTTCATAGCTAATGTGATATCTTCAGAATATTATGTTTTACGCTTGTATTTCCGAACTCATTTAATTGTTAGTACAAATTTTAAGGCATGGCGAAATCGATTAGAAACCATGATATTAGCGAGTCAATTGGCTGTTTACACCAAAAACTGTACTGCGTAGAATGTGGCGTAAAAACGCTTTGATTTTGATTGGTCAAGAGAGAACAATGTGTAACTTTTTCCGATAAAAATCTGAGACGGAGTTTTGGCGGGAATTCTGACAGTGTGGTTCATTGCATATTTTAATTTATTTCATAAACTAGTTTGGAGTTGTGTTTGTTGTATAAAAGTGGTGTGGATTTGTTCAATAAACATTGGCGGTGATGAACAGTGTATGGAAACATTGAAATTAGTGAATTAAGAATCGTACTGAAAGGAGTTAACACCAAGACTCCGACAAGACCTTGAAATCGACCGCACCCGTGTTTCATCGTTCTTGTAAAAATAACTTGAGAATGAATTGTACTTGACACTGGCTAAATGCATAGTACTGCAAGAGAAATAAATAAAAAAAAAAATATGAGACGACGCGATGGAACGTTTGGTTTTTTTTCCTTTTTGCATTCTACGGGGCCGCTTTTGGTGTAGGCTATACACTGCTTGCAATATGTTTTGACATTAATGTATTTAAAAAAAGTCTTAAATTGGTGTCTGCAACATTTAGCGTTTGGTTCACAATGTATCAAATATAAGCGACGATAGCAAGTTATAAAAATATCACGCAGTCAATATAGAATGTAAATTTGTACATCATAAACTGGCTGTTAATAATTACATTTAGGTAATTGCACATATTGAGTCAGGCCCTGATAGTAAAAGTTATAGATTGGAAATTAATTCCACCCAATTTATTGTTTCGCCATGTCTATTGCCTGTTACAATAGTCTATAGTTAATGTTATAGAAAAACTGTGTATTTAAATATACTTTTTGTATGCATTTTATAAGCACACATTTCCATTCTTAAGATTTCTTATGGGCTTATAATTTTTTTTGTACAATTAGTCTATTCATTATCGACTGTTGTCGATATGAAAATAAATTTCTATTAATGAACTTTGACTATGTAACACATGTTCTTTTTTCAGAATTTGTGGTTTATTAATGATGTTAATACATTTTTTTTCAAATTCAAAAATGTTTATTTATGAGATGGGGTATATTAAACTAGTATTGTTCGCCGAAATGCTTATGTAGCATATACATATTTAGAAAATTGCTGCTTATCTTGCTTAAAATTAAAATAAGTTAATGACAAATAGTAAAACGGTAATGAAAAAAACAAGATATAATTTTTATATACGAGGTTGCGTCACACAGTTTGAAAAAAAAAACATATGAAATAACCTCGACTATGACTGTTTTCTATTGTATTCTTGCCTATGTATGAGACGAACGAAAAACTCTGCAATTTATACAAACAAAAAACCTAGTTTTATTGGACAAGAAAATAGCTTGTTTTAATTCGTCACTACATACCCAGCTGTTATTATTTTCATTGTGTGTACATATTTTTATTATGTAAATTGAACCGATTTATTATTACTGAATTTGTAATGAAATTATAAAATGCATTAATCAAATACAATAGACCTCGATAATATTTTCAAAGCCCTAAGAATCTTAAATGGACATTCCATTTTACGCTTCTGACATTCAAATGAATTTATATTTTATGTTTACTATGTTTCCGTTCCCCAATCAATGTTGTCATTTTGTATTTATTGAATTTATTTCAGGAATATTTAATAAAATTGTAATAAATTTTCGAGTGCATTTTTATTTTTATATTTTCACCCTGTACACCTGAGAATTCTCCATGATTATTTCGAAGGTATGTGAAGTTTACCAACCCACACTAGATCAGGATGATGTACTAAGGCCTAACCCCTATCATTTGTAGATGCCCGTGCCCAACAGTGGGCTATGGGACGGTATAATAAATAACTCGATATTGCCATTACCATTGTGACAAAAATATCTTTTGATTACACCCAGTATTGTTAAAAAAAAAAAGGCCATAAAATAAAATAATGAAGGTATCATAAAAACAATATTAAAAATATCATATATTTATTTAGAAAAAATATCACAACATGAACAACATACTTTATTACAAAGGCAATAATTGTATATAATTTTATTATAACACTATTAACTTTGTTCTATCACTTTATTCTTATGAGTTATTTAATAATTGCTCCCTTATTCCTTTTACGTATGCCTATATAAAATAACTAAAATTTTGTGACGTTTCGTTAAAAGGGGTAATTTTTAAGATGTCTAAATACAGTAGCGGGGACGCAGTGATGGTCGATGTTATAACTATCGACTATTGCCATCTCTGTCTCCGTCAGTTCAAAATCGAAGATGTCCAGATTTTCTTGCATACGCGACTTTTTGAATGATTTCGGTATCACTGGTATACCACGTTGGACCTGAAAATTACAGAATATTTTTTTTTTCAGTGAGAATCATTAACTGGTAGGATATTGATATCCGCCTGGGTAGCGACCGCCGTACACATGGTGTTAAAATCTGCCATAGTGATCCACACGCCTTGTGTGGATCGTGTTCCAGGATTAGCCAGTGTATATTCGGTTCTCGCGAGAGGCTTGCGTCATGGCTTGATGGTTGGTTGGGGCGGGTATAGGGGTACATCCTTGTATCCCTGTACATGCATCGGTCATCCGCCTGTCCTGTCGCAGGCCCTTCGATTTGCTTCTTCGTTCTCCGGAGTGTAAAGAAGCATTTACAGGCCGGCATGATTTTAGTGAGCATCGATAAACTTATTGTTTGTCGATAGTCGCTGGTTTTTTTGGACTGCACTGCGCTTACCATCAGATGTAGTGCAGTTACTTTGCCGTGCTCGGAAAAAATATGACAGCGTGTCATAAAATTCTGTACAAGAACAACACTTTGCGGATCCTGATGAGTTCTTTGCTAAGCATAGATTTCTGTATGAAATGGATCAATCGCATTTTTTCTTAGCACCAAAAAATATACAGAATTCAACCCAATGCGTTCGCGCTCACTGTTAGATTTCATAGTATAGTTTTTAAGTACAGGGGTTAGTGAACTGTGTCGTTCTAGATCGTTCTTCGCGTTGCGCTTACCATCAAGCGATTGACATGCTTGTCGTATCATTTTGTACATAAAAAATATATACATTTTCACTCACCAGATATCTCAAAGCGACCTGTGCCCGGGTCTTTCCATAATTATCAGCCACTTGACCTAATTTAGGATCAGTTTTTATAATATCTAATCCAATAAATTCAGGTCTCGCTTCAGATATAAGACCTAGAGGGGTGTAAGCGACAGGAATAACGGAGTTTCGTTTACAAAACTCAACTAATTTGTGTTGAGTTAAAGTTGGATTAACCTGGAATGAAATTGTTTGATTTAATATAATCTAAACAGGTGAAAAAGCACTGGTTTGTTGTATTAGAGGCATCAGAGCCAAACTGCCGTCCGGTGATTAAACGACCGTTAAGTTAAACCGTTAACGTTAAGTGTATAAATCTAATTTAAAGAAATGACCACAAAAGTGGAAAAAAGTCCCTAAAACTCTACAATTTCATATATTTTTAAGAGCAAATAAAACAAAAAGTGGGCAATAATTCCCCAAAAATTAAGGATAAATTGAAGCTTTCGAGACACTATTTTCCACTTTTTTTATCTTTACTCAAAATTAGGTTAATTCACATTTTTTTATTAGCCCTGTACTATATACGTCCCACTGTTGGGCACGGGCCTCCTCTACGGAATGAGAGGGATTAGGCCTTAGTCCACCACGCTGGCCTAATGCGGGTTGGCAGACTTCACATACCTTCGAAAAATCTTATCGAGTTTTCAGGTATGCAGGTTTCGTCACGATGTTTCCTTCACCGTTAAAGCAAGCGATAATTAACAATTAAATCATTTAATTCACATACCAGTTTTTTAATAAACGGACGGCAGTAATGGTTTCACTACGGTGATTGCTTAATATCGGGCCAAGTAGAAGCGAAGATGGAAAGCAGTCCCTGACATTAATTGAAACACAACCTTATGGCCTTATACATAGGGATGAGTATACACAAGCGTCATAATATAAAATAATTTATTACCTCAAATTGATTAACAACAGGTTTAATGGTGGCTGCATTTAGTACTCTACCTAATTGTTCTTCATTAAAATTCGATACCCCGATAGATTTTGCTAGACCAAGTTGGAATGCTTCTTCCATACCCTTCCATGTTTCCATATAGTCTATAGACGCTTCTTCACCTTTATCCTGCAAAAAATCCGCCATAGAGTGGCTTGTTCCTGTAAGTCTCGTTTCGTAAACTCGTACCTTCAGGCAGCGGCTGGTATAATTCTGTGCACTGTATTTACTTATAAACGTTGCTTAAGCATTGATTAGTTAAACACTCTTGTCTTTTTTTCTCAACACGATTTATAAAAATGTTAGAAAAAGTAGAAAACAGTGTTTAACTAATGATTACTTAAAAAAGTTTATAAGTAAGGGCCTATGTCTTTTGACAATTGGTATTAAAATAAAACTGCACTATATTTACATCAGGTAATCAAAAAATATATACATATACTCGTATATTACTACACCTGTTATAAAAAAAAACATATATACGCGTAGAATTGAGAACGTTCCCCATTTTTTTCGTCGGTTACAAATTAGGTACATCAATCGTATTGCTAAGTTTGCGGGAGATTTGACAGGAATTTGCAGATCCCAGAATGCTGATTTTTTTATTGTATATGTACCACCTAATTAATGCCTGCGTATAAATGCTTACTTTCTTTCTATCTGGTTTACAATCCCTAGTTAACTCACTTTGGCACTTATAACCTCAATTATACCTTTCCTTTAAGGCCTTTCCTCTAATGCATCCATGATTCTTCATTGTGGATGTTCATGGCCGGTGGGTTATCACTTACCATCTGGTGACTCACTACCTCATTTGCTGGCCTCTGTAATGAAAAATAGTGATAATTATTTTCAATATTATACTTACATTTACTGAGAAAGGCCAATGTATGAGGTATAGATCAACATAGCTTAAATTGAGTCTGGCCAATGACTCTTTTAAAGCAGGCACGACATCTGACTGGGCGTGACGATCATTCCATAACTGAAACACATTTAAATTCAGAAATTATTATTAATATGTAATTTAATTTTCTACTAACATCTACTTAAGGTACCAAAAACATATTTATACATGATTGGATAGCGACCATAGTACACATCGTGAAAAACTGGTTTTCCCGAGGATCTTGTGACATGACTTAATGGTTGTTTGGGGCGGGTATAGGGGTACATTCTTGTATCCGCCTGTCCTGTCGCAAGTCCCTCGATTTGCTTCTTCCATGTTTGGAGTGTGAAGATGCATTTATATAGGCTGGCATGACCACCAATAAACTCATTGTTTGTCGGTGGTCACTGGTTTTTTTGGACTGCACTGTGCTTACCATCAGGTGTAGTTTAGTCACTATGCTATGCCTCGACAAAAAAATGCATAATTGTGCCGACCGTCGACATTGCATTTAGACTGCATTATACTTACAACCATGTAGTTAGTCACATTGCCATGTTAGAATTAAATGTTTAATTGCCATGTTTAAATGATAGCCATGACTTTAAAACCATTAATTTTTTTCTAAGGAAATACAATTTTAAGAGATAACAAATACAATTTTTTTATAGCATATGTCGACAAACGAGTGGGTTACATGATGGTGAGTATTATGTCGAAAGTGTCAGGACAAGAATTCTTCGTGAGGCTTTGAAGAGATAACTAGACATAAACCTTATGGATGTTGCTGTATTCCAAAGCATTCTATCTGAGCCTCATTCCCATACTGCCTTTTTAATGTTAAAGAGCCTGTTCGAGTAACATCAAAATAGGGTACGATGGGGCTGGCATGGTCCATGGAGATCAAAAGTCCCTAAAAATTAATATAATAAAAAAAGTATTATGTAAATTACCTTAGTGGTGACAAAAAGTTGTTCCCGAGTAACAAGCCCCTGTTTTATTATATTATTGATTCCTTCACCAACTTCCACTTCATTGTTGTAACTCGAGGCTGTGTCGATGTGCCGGTAACCAACCTCTATACCCCACTCCACTGCTTGTCTAAACTGACCAGGCTCTGCTTTCCTCTGAAATCATCTGTTTATTTCATACCATGACAGTGACAATATCTAGCTTTGGATACTAATATTCTTTTGTAGTAAATTTACAAGGCAAAATCATAAATATCTTGCTTGAACACTCTTTGACCAAAAGATGTTGCTTTACTAAAAAAATTGTTGTACCAAAAAGTTTATGAGTTAGATTATTTATCTTGAAGGATATTATCCTTTGTTATAGTGGTACAGACAATAGAGACAAAAGTCACAGGTTCGAAACCATCCCCAAGAGCATGCACCTCTGACTTAGGTATGTGTACATTAATTTATTGCTTATTATTGCTTGGTTAAACATTGGAGGCAACATTTTGAAGACAAAGTATTTGAAGCAATGGTATCTACTTTCAATTTTATTGTGGTATTTTGATTTATATTTATCCAAACAGAAGAAAGACAGACATAAAACAAAGACAGAAATAAAACCTTGAAACAGCAATTCTATGAAACAAGGAATTATTAGTTTATTTAAAAACAGAACAAAATCATAGACACAAGTTTTACCTTCTTAAACACTATGCTGATAAATGCCTATTACGTTGAATGAGTCTCTAATAGAGAGTTTTGGCGGGAATTCTGACAGTGCAGTTCATCGCTTATTTTAATTTATTTTATTAACTAGTTTAGAGTTGTGTTTGTTGTATAAAAGTGGTGTGGATTTGTTCAATAAACATTGACGGTGATGAACAGTACAGTAGAAACCCGATTATCCGGACCTCGATTATCCGGATATCCGATTATCCGGACTCATTCTTCACGGCTCTAATTACCGCCGTAAAAATGATTTGACAGCGCAACGAGACATTTTACGACGAGTTTTTTTCCTTCCTCTGAAGTGTAGTGCTGCTCTCATTTGTGTGCGCGATGGTGTTTGCTATTATTTCATTTTAATTGATAGCATCCAACTAATAGGTTGTATTTTTTTACATTTCTGTTTACGTTTTGCGTTAGAAATCTACAATGTCTAAGCGAAAAAGAGTAATGTTATCTCTCAATGACTGCCCTGAATTCCACATTTTAACTGATGAAGAACTCATTAACAATAATTTGAAAAGTAACGATAAAGAAGATGAAGAAGAGACTGAAACTGGTGATGTATGTGAAGCTATTGGAGCTCTAGCGCTTTTAAATGGTTTGAAAGACAGGACAAATTGGATCCCATACAGTTATTACAACTGAAGCGTATTTTTTTTATCCGAGCACGGCAAAGTGACTGCACTACACCTGATGGTAAGCGTAGTGCAGTCCAGAAAACCAGCGACCAGCGACAAACAATGAGATTATCGGTGGTCACCAGAATCATACCGGCTTGTATAATGCTTCTTCCCTCTTCGGAGGGAAGAAGCAAATCGAGAGGCCTGCGACAGGACAGGCGGATGACCGATGGCAGGCACAATAATACAAGAATGTACCACTGTACCCGCCCCAACCAACCATCAAGTCATGTCGCAAGCCCCTCGGCAGAACCGGATATACACTGGCTGACCCTGGAACGCGACCCACACAAGGTGGGCCACTATGGCAGGTTTTAACATCAGTGTACGGTGGTCGCTATCCGGTCGGGTACGAATATCCTCCCACCAGCAAAGTATCAGGGACTTGGCCGCAATGAAAAGATTTTTTTTATTTGATTGAATGACGAGACGAGCAAGGCGCTCCACAGTGTGGAATTTGCCCTAAATTTCGGCCATGGTCTTTTTATATCAAAATTTCATAGTGTTAAACATTTCAAATGGTTGAGTAGAACTCCTGCGAGTCAATTTTTAGTTTTGGAGATATAAATTTCTGAAAATTAAAATTTTTTTGGTCCGAAAAACTTAAAAAAAAATGTAGGCTCGAAAATATAGAACTTATTAATGTTTTGATTTATTTGTATAAACGAGTAGCAAAACGTGAATTTTTTCATGCATTTTGGATATCTCTACGATCAACACATAGAGAGTTATTCATTTTTATTTGTTTTTCATTTTTATTTTTTTTAACGTAAACCATTTGCTATTAGCACAATTTTTTTACATAGTTAATTACTTCTAATAAAGACAAATATATAGTATTAAAACTGAAAGATAATCTTGATGGGTTTAGAAGTTACAAGTACTTACATTTTGGCGTTAGGGCTGTCACTATTTTTTGGACCAATTTATTCTGAGAATTCGAAACAACTAAATAACAGATTTTCTAAATTTAACTACAAAAAAAATCGGTTGTCTGTAAAGTCGGTTTACTGACGATCGCGATAGTTGAACGTGATAACGTCTTAAGAAAATACTGATGGAATGGTAGCATTTTTCAAAAGAAAATTTTAATTTCATTTGTTTAATATTTGATAGTATTTATTGGCCTAATTATAACCTCAAAATCCGAAAGTATTTTATTTATTTTTCGGAATTCTCAAGTGTCCGTAGTTTTAATATAGTTTCAATAAAAATATATTCATTATCTAAAACCCAAAAAGTAAATTCACCTACCTTTTGGTTCTTAGGCCAACTATGTATGGACGACGAACAATGTCCTTTTCGTAAATCTAGTTTTTAAAAAGCCCGCCTCAATGTGTTTCCGTCAAAGGAGAAAATGTTCCCTTTGACGGATGGCTGGTCTAACCTGTCATTTCAGACACGTTGTTGTGATATGTGGAAGATTTAATATTTATGTTTTAATTTTTTTAAATCTCGAACGCTGCCGAACGCAAAGGCCGATTGTGCTTCTTTGTCGCTCGTTCCGCGCTCTCGCTTGCACTTCAAGCCTTAAATGGAACGTGACAGAGCGAGGTAACGACGCATGAGTCATGTTTTTTCGTGCGTGCAGCCGGCTCTATCGAATTATAAGACGTTATCACGTCAAAAGGAAAATAATAAAGGTACAATTGATAGTCTGAAAACGTCTACAATAATAAATTTATTGCTCAAAACATAAATAACACATACAAGGTTAGGTATAAGTTTCAAAGTCGGTTCAACTTTTAACTACTACTTTGCTTTTTGACGAACTAGTTTAATTAATTCTGCGATGTAATTTCGTGTGCTCGGGGGTAAAGCGTAGATCTATGTTCTTTGTAATGTTAAAAACTAAATATTACCTATCCTACTACACAAACTTTCGCGTTTATAATAAACGCGAAAGTTTGTAATCCTACTATCCTATTAATATTATAAACGCGAAAGTTTGTAAGTATGGATGGATGGATGTATGTTTGTTACTCTTTCACGTTCTTTCTTCTCTGTCTAGAGATCAATTAAGAACTAATATAACAAGATTAATGAGTACCAGCGAAAGTTTACTAAATAAGTGCAAGAGAAATCGTCCGTTTTTTATAAAAAAACACAATGTGTATCAATGAAACTTTTATTACTGGGCAACTGCGAGAAGACACTTTGAGGCAACAACCTTGCACCTCATTTGCTGCCTCTTCATTCGATACATTGCCAGCCTTTACCGATTTAAGCGATCGACAACAGCGCAGATTAAAACGTGAACTGGCAACTAAACCGCAAGATGAACCGCAAGAAATACTCATAAAAGTGATTTCGAATACTTTAAAAGTCACCTCCGACGGAACCAAACTGCCCCCTAAGTCTGTTATTTCGCTTAGTATAAGATCTGTACTTTCTTTTCTATACTGCACCTGAATAGGACGACAATACCTATATGATTGTGGAGTACTATTATTCCATATAATATCAGTTTTACCAACGATAGAAATATGTAGGTAGGGGCACTAACGTCGTTGCAAATAGACTATTTTCATCACCTCCTTCAGAATCTGAGAATTTTCGCTTATAAAATGCTTGCCCAGTAGATCCGTCAAAACCCCAAGATCCGTGAAGAATACAGTCTATTTGTGTCATTTCTTGTTCACAATATTGTACAAAAGTATCGTCATCACTCTTTACAATACGCTCAAAAGTATGTTGCAATAAAAACTGAAGATCCACACACGCTTCTCTTTCCGAAACCTGAATATTATTTGGATAGCATGCTTTCCTCGCATTTTTTACTAAGTACTAGGGAGGAAATACTGGGCATTTTCTTTCACCTAAATCAGAACGCAGAAATTCGTACGTTTCCACAGTAAATTTTCTATCTATTACTACAGCAGAGCTTCATCCGGTGTATACGCTCGTGGAGTCTGAGAGATTTTATTTATTGTATCAGTAGACGCTGTCTTGGTTTCTAAACATATATTTATAATAGTTTCTAAGTCCTTAACAGACTTAGGGGGCAGTTTGGTTCCGTCGGAGGTGACTTTTAAAGTAATCGAAATCACTTTTATGAGTATTTCTTGCGGTTCATCTTGCAGTTTAGTTGCCAGGTCACGTTTTAATCTGCGCTGTTGTCCATCGCTTAAATCGGTAAAGGCTGGCAATGTATCGAATGAAGAGGCAGCAAATGAGGTGCAAGGTTGTTGCCTCAAAGTTGCTTCTCGCAGTTGCCCAGTAATAAAAGTTTCATTGAGATACACATTGTGTTTTTTTTTATAAAAAACGGACGATTTCTCTTGCACTTATTTAGTAAACTTTCGCTGGTACTCATTAATCTTGTTATATTAGTTCTTAATTGATCTCTAGACAGAGAAGGCTCATAATCTTCTCCCAAGAAGTTTAAAACTAGGCTTACTCGGTCGTTTAATGATGTGATTTTTATCTTTTAATAGGTCAAAAATTGTCAGCCGAGTTAAAATTTTGTGGTTCGACGGCCTTTGGTTGTCATCATATGTTGGATCTCTTTGCATATTTGCGGTCACACCCAGAGACTGAGGAGCGCCGGTTGCGACGCAGTCCGCTACTTCATTTACCTCTCGTTGACCAGTGTGAGGGTTGGCGCCCTCACACCCTCCTAGCCCTAAGTCCTCCGGTCGGAGCCCGGATGGACGTCCCCCAGCAGGGTGGGTCAGATCCTGCTGAGGCAAAGTGGCATCATGAGTCTTGAACGGCTACATGATGCCTCACCCCCGTATCTCCATACTGCATGTAAAGACTTGGGGTTTTAGCTATAACCTTACGAGGATGGACTCCTTCCCAAGTTTTTGAGTGGTAGAGCCACGCTGTAGACAGTTTTGTCTACAGCATGAATGGGCCGGCTCGACCGGTTCGTTACCACTGTCTCACAGAAAACCGACGTAAAGTAGCGGCTTGCTGCTGCGTTTCGTACGGTGAGTGAGATATCCGGAGGCCCAAATCCCCCTCCCCTTCCTAATCCCTAATTATCCCTTTCCTTTAAGGTCGGCAACGCGGCCATGATGCTTCTGATATTGTGGGCGTACATGGACGGTGGAGATCACTTACCATCAGGTGACCTACTTGCTCGTTTGCTGGCCTATGCTATAAAAAAAAAAAAACATGCACTATTTCATCGATAATGAGACGAAAATCTCAAATAACTGTGTCGAGGCACTTGTCCTTTTTTCTACTTTTTCGTATCCAGAAAGTCCATATCACCATCTGAAACAAAAAAAATATCGAAATACTATCCTAGCTAGCATGTACAACAAAGTTACGTGTCACACTGACTGATAGATAAAGCTCAGCATGATCCATAGATTTGCCCTTGCATATTTATTAAATTATGTTAAGAATAACTGGACTGTATGTTAAGATAAGTGTAATTGAAGCACTTTAAAAAATTACCAAAGTATGTTAGTAGTATTAGGTAGTAGTTGTATTAGCAGTGAGAAGTAGTATTGAAAATACTTACTGTTTTGTCTTGCTTTAACTGTTGTAGATAATAACCTCGTTCACTCACAATGCGATGTGCTACCATTGCACATTAAATCACCGAAACTGCTTAACTCGATTTAAATCTTAAAATAATTTTGGAGAACGCGTTTGCTTTGAAAACAATGTTCAAGTATGAATATGGCATGGAAAATTTAATTATTTTCAAATGAATTTTTTTTCGTCCCGAATTCGGGACGAAAAATATAAAGAAATTTGGTGTCAACCCTAATGACAAAAATTTGGTCCGAAAGAATAATTAATTATATCTTCTAAACCCATCAAGATTATCTTTCAGTTTTAATACTATATATTTGTCTTTATTAGAAGTAATTAACTATGTAAAAAAAATGTGCTAATAGCAAATGGTTTACGTTAAAAAAAATAAAAATGAAAAACAAATAAAAATGAATAACTCTCTATGTGTTGATCGTAGAGATATCCGAAATGCATGAAAAAATTCACGTTTTGCTACTCGTTTATACAAATAAATCAAAACATTAATAAGTTCTATATTTTCGAGCCTACATTTTTTTTAAAGTTTTTCGGACCACAAAAATTTTAATTTTCAAAAATTTATATCTCCAAAATTAAACATAATTGACTCGCAGGAGTTCTACTCAACCATTTGAAATGTTTAACACTATGTAATTTTGATATAAAAAGACCATGGCCGAAATTTAGGGCAAATTCCACACTGTGCGCTCGCCTGATGGTAAGAGCCACGCCTACCTATAAGCAGAAGCAACACCACACAGAACTTTGAATTACAAAGCACTGGATGGTGCTGAACTGCGCTCGTCACCCCAAGACATAGATGTTGAGTTTCATAATGCCCAGTAATTTCTTTGGCTTCAATATCCTTTAAACCGAAACACAACAACCGGCCTCTCGCATACGAGGGATCTACCACCTTGTAAAATGTGATTCATTACGTCAAAGATTAATCACAAATTATTTCCAACCAACATTTTAAATTACATAGGCTACTCGATGTTTTTTATATGTATGTCCCTTTCTATAACAAAAAAGTTATTAAAAATTGATTGTTTTATTTGACTTTGAAATCGATTATCCGGATTTTCGATTATCCGGAATACCCCTGGTTTTAATTGATCCGGATAATCGGGATTCTACTGTATATGAAAACATTGAAATAAGTGAATTCAGCATCGCACTGAAAGGAGTTAACACCAAAACTCCGTGTTTCATCGTTCTTGTAAAAACAACTTGAATTATATTATACTTGACACTGGCAAAATGCATAATAATGCGAAAGCCATAAATAAAAAGAAGAAGAAGAGTCTCTAATAATATGTGATAGGCCATAGACCGACAGTAGTTTTTGGATACCACAACTTTATTTCTACTTATGCGTAGCACTGTGATGTTTTGTTTGAAGGACATTGAAGCCAGTCAAATTACAGGGCATTATGAGACTTAATGAGCCGAGCGTGTTCCAATGTTATGCATAGAAATTACTTTCAAAGTTCTGTGCAGTATTTATTCTAATTATGCGATGGCGTTGCGCTTACCATCACCAACCTGACTGGATTTGTCAGGTTATTAAAAAAAAATAGTCGGTAATGACAAATGAAGGTCAAAACACTAGCCAAAATAAAAATATTTTAAATAAGTTCATTGTATGTACATACTGATAGTAATACTTTACTTACAGCGTAGGTGCCAAGCCCCACTACGGGCATTTCTTTTCCATTCGACAATTTCACCGCAGGAACTTTACTAGCCATTTTTAAAGACTGAAATAAAAAAAGTGGAGTAAGTTAAGTACGGTTTCCGACGTAAGAATACTTAGTCCAAGCAGAAGTTATCACTGTCACTGATATCAATTTATAGAGTTCAAAGTTGAAATGAAATGTCAAAAATAAAGGCAAAATAGTTATGCTCGATATACATCGATATTTACTTTCAATCGTTAACTATTCATCGAGTTATATCATCCGATACATCGAAAAAACGCATCCGATAGGTTTAATGTTAAAGTTAAATTAAAGCATGTAATTGTAACGCTATATTTTATTTTCGTTATGTATGTACAAAATTACATCACACTTTTTAATAAAAAAATGAAGGAATTAATATGTACTATCGTACATTAGGTATTATAGTATTGCATTATAATTATATTTCACTTCGTTGCATCGTACAATGTAATCGTAACACTCAATCAACAAAAATAAATGGAAAGAAAGAAAATGGTTGCGTATTTTGTGGGGAGCCAATCAGTTTTGTAAATCATGAATAATTGGTACCCAATGATTTCTTATATTTACGCGAATATCACACATTGAAATAAAACTAATTTAAACGGATTTCATCGCGATTTTTTATTAATTTTGATTCCGACGTTTCTAAAGCTTTTCAGCCTTCGTGGTCATGCGTTGGACTGAATTCCAAAAGTTTAATTAACATTGACGATGATGAACAGTGTATGGAAACATTGAATTAAGTGAATTTAGTATCGTAATGAAAGGAATTAACATCATCTCCGCCAAGACCTTGACATCAACCGCACCGGTATTTCACCGTTCTTGTTAAACTAAGAAATATCAAAAAATAATACTAAAACAATGTTCAAATTAATAATAATTACTGTTTATTGAATTAAACTTTATTATGAATAAAGAAACAAAATAGTAACGACTAAAGAATTACTCCGGTTATTCTATTTTGTTTAGGGACATTTCCCCATTTTTCGCTTATTATTGCCATGGTGACCGTCGACATTCGACAGAAGAAATAAAAGTTTAAAACCAAATTTAGAACATCGTATGATATAGACTACAGTCGGCATGTCGAAAGTATAAAAAGTTTATATCGGATCGACAATTTTAAAATGTATCAATAACGATTTTGATATGTCGTGAAAAAACATTATATTGATATATCAGCTTGACATTGGATGGCCTTTATTGGCAACATAGTTTTTTTATTTACATTTCATTTTATTACAATAATATCGATTTGGACATGAATTCGGTATGTATTTGATAAAAATATCATTACAACGATATATCGAATTAAAATATATCACAAGAAAAAAATCGATATCCTAATGTATCGATACTTTTCTGACATCTCTACACCACAGTTTCAAACAATTGTAATTTGTAATCAATTGTTTATTTTCCGTCTTGTTACTACTGTTTACTGTCGGACCTTAGTTTTCTTTTATCAAAGAATGGTTTAATTATTTAGTATAGTTATTTTATTTAAAATGGACAATAGTAATGGATCTAACGTACAACAATTTGCCGAGATCGTATTAACACAAATAGAAGAAAACGTGGCTAAAGCGGTAAATAAACAACGTATGTAACTTAATTATTATTTGCATATAGGATTTTTTTATTTTATGAGTTCACCATGTTCATAAAACTTGGTAAAAATAGTTTCAGACGAACAATTACTATCACTACATTCAGTATTCGGGGTAACATTGCAAAAAGCTTTGGACATCTTAGAAAAATACCCTACGTTCACGACATATGCTACATCTAACAAATCGCGTATTTTAATTGAAGTGAACGGTGGAAACGATAGGTGTTATCGTCTCTTCCCTAGAATAAACTACTGTCCGTGTCAGGCGTTCAAACACCTCGTCATAGAGAAGAGAGTGGAGGTTACCTGTAAGCATATTTTGGCGGGAAGACTCGCACAAATCTTGGGCAGGACTGTTGTGCATGAAGTAACTCAGGACCAGTACTTGATGCTGTTGAAGTCTATGTTTGATCTGGAGCAAAATGGATGACGCAAATTCCCAGTACTACTTCACAGCATCTATGGACTCTGGGAAGATATTGTGTAGCTTGTTGAAGGCAATACAGTTTCAAGAGGTATGTATATTGAAATAAAACTAATTTAAACGGATTTTATCGCGGCTTTTTTATTTTAATACTGTCTGTGAGTCTACCCAGTGACCATGAAGGCTGAAGTCTTCAAATGTTAGGACCAAAATTAAAATAAAAAGCCGTGATAAAATCTTTTTAAATTAGTTTTATTTAAATGTGTAACATTCGCATAAATGTAAGAAATCATTAGGTATTTATTATACTAAACTGGCTTTAGCTTGTGGATTCCTTCCATGTGAAGAACCTTTTCAAATCCCCACATTTTTATTTGAAAATATATTTCCAGTCGGCTGTATTTTGTGCACTGCCTGAAGGGTTGAAGCTGACAGTGGAGGAAGGCAAGTGTGTACAGGCATCAGCATATGTACCATCTGATAATTTCACCGAGTATCATGTCCGAGATGATGTGGATGTTATGTTCAAGGTTTGTAGTTGACTTCCTTTTAGTCTACTTTCTGGGATTAAGGGTGAAATGGTTCCATTCATGTGACTTGTAACTGCAACTCTTGTCATCACCACTATAAATATAAATACAATAAAAAAAGGGGTTGCTTTAGTATCCTGTTGCAAGCGAAATAGTGCGGGAGGGGGAGGATGGGGAGGGGGGTGGTAGTTACAACCCCCCCTGAAAGGGGGGAGGTGCGGAAACCAATAGTTTAGGAGATATGATTTTTTTAAATTCCAGGTTTCTGCTTACAATATTTTAGCACATATTGATATTTTCGATGTGGTCACGGGTTATTTTTCATAGGGAGAAGGAGGAAAGTCCCAGTTTACTTTATATTCAATGTTAAAAACAATCTGTAACAAAAATTGCTTATCAAGCAAGCTATAACAACAAGGCGTAGTTGTCGGGGCTACTACTTTTTGGGTGGTTTAAAAAAAAAATAACCACGAAGGGGATGGCAGGGTCTGTTCGCTCGCTTCGCTCGCTCACTGACCCTGCCATCCCCTTCTAACCTAATTTGTCCGCGTCGGGGTGCTCCAAATCCCGAGCTCGCTTCGCTCGCTCACGCGTGCATAAGCCTCGGTTTGTGAGGTTCCTACTTCTGGATGGTTAAGAAAAAAATAACCACCACCAATATCAATAAAGTAAGCAGGTCGAATGGGAGATAATAAGATCACAATAAAAACACAGCAAGCACTCAACAACAATGAAAGTAGGTAGTTGCGAATAGGAAAATAATAACACTGGTCTGCAAAAAAAAATTTTTTTTTCCTCCTCGGTTTCATGCATGATAACGTCATATAGATACGTGCTCTAAACACGGAATATAACATGCAAATAAATACAGCACATATATTTTATATAAAGTGTCGATTTAATTAAAAAACGATATTATAAAATCAACAATAATTACAAAAAGTTAAAAAAGTTACTATGGTCTAAGTTTTATAGTGAAAAATGCGTATTTTACAGTCACAAGTTGTAGAAATATCAGTACAATTATCTTATTATGGTAATACAATTTAAGTTATATTGTAGTTTTTTTGTTTATCCACGTTTCCATCGAAGTTTCTCGGCGAATCAATCAACAAAAATCAGTAAGCATTGCTGCTGACCATTTTCCATTGTAGTGTCTTTCAATATGCATAATAACCATGTCACCATGCTCATCAGATACGGCACCGAGATTTTCCGGAAAGAAATCTACATGCGAGTCCAAAAAATTATTTCTAAGTGACATATTGCATCCTAAAGCTTTATAAGCAGAAAGAAGCTTTCGAATGATTTGTCGGTAGTAGTATGTTGTTGTATATGTTTGGATACACTATCTTGTTTTTTTTTTCGAGAATCTTCGTGTTGATGTCATGCAGAAATAGCAGTCGTTTTCCTAATTATAAGGTTAACTCCAAAGCATTGGCATCATAAACGGCATTGATGTGTGACTTCCTTCAAGCCAACCTCTCAACGTTCTTGAACAACTGTTACAGTACATTTTGGTAACCAACTTTTATCTCTCTCATCGATAGAGAATCCAAAATAAAGCTGATAAGCTTTTTTGACAAGATCTGTTGTCGCATTTCGCTGTGTTTTTATAGTAAACTCACCACTAATGTAGCAAAAACAGTCTGTAGAATTCTTAGAAGTGCGCGGCATTTTAGAACCTAAAGTTGAATGGAATTCATTTAAATAAAAACTATTTTATATTTAACATCTCTGTTCATAATACAATGGATAATCTACGCATAAAATACTTAAAAAAATGTATATATAATATGAATTTTGAGCAAAACTTACTAAAGTATTTGATATAGAAAGTAAACAATTAAAATACAAGTTTTCAACCATCGATATATAAGAAAGGAGGATAGAACGCTACTAATATCGTCAGTGATGCAGGTTTATGATATATGTGTGTGAAAGTTGAGGGATACCAGATAAATGAAAATTTTCCCCAGTTTTAACCAACTCCTAAGAGGTTTTATATTCAACCCGTGTGTATTGAATAAAGTATGTACATGGTAATTAAGTACTTAGTTCAAACAATTAATTGATTCGTTTAATTGTGGGGTAGGTATATGAAAAGATAAAAATTAAATTAAAATCCTTTAGAATGATTTAATTTTTTTATAAACATGCCTTTTACTTTGCACGTCCGTCCGTTCAGTAGCTTCTAATTTGGAAATATGGTGATCTCGAATGCTCAAATATTTTTCTAAAATACATTTAATTAGATTAATCCTATATTCGGTGCCTGCCAGAGTGTGTTTTAATTCCAAATTGAAAAAAAAGTACTATTCGCTATAAAATGTCGTCACCATTCCGCATGACGAGAACCTCGTAAAAGCCAAAAAGATAAAACTACCAAATATTTAGATCTGGCACACGAGGTTACCGAGATGTGGGATGTTGACTCAACAATAATTGTACCGATAGTCGTCTCTGGGTTGATACCGAAGAGCCTCGACAAACATCTTCAGAGGCTCTCAATTGGTCGTTGGGTCAAAGTCCAGATACAGTAAGCGGCGTTATTGGATACAGCACGCATTGTGAGGAGGTTTCTCTCTCTTATGTCCTAACCGCCGGTGGCTTGGGTCCTAGGCCTCGCCATTGGAGAGTATTATTTTTATATTTTTAAATGTTTTGTTTTTTGTTTTTAACTAATATTTAAAAATGTAAAACATCCTTTTAAAATAAAGAGTACTGTACAAAACAAACAAACAAACACAAATTTTACCGAATCCAAAAATACCTTTAGACATTAATGTTATTATTTACTTCTCACAGAGTTTCTTAAGATAAATGTTATGTTTTGGTAATCTAGATAATATGAAGCCGGTTAAGCTTCAAAAAAGAAGGTTCTCAATTCGGCGAATTTATTTTTTTATATATTTGTTTGTTCGAGGAGTTTAATATCTTTACTCCATATTCCGTTATCAGATTTTAACAAAATATATATGCAGTACCATAGCTAGGAAGGAAGAGGGGGGCACTCTACCCCGGTTGTCACCGGTTTTGGGAACTCGACCTGATATAACCCGAAATAATATTCAAAAATGGGGAAATCCTCTCCTCTATCCTCCTTTTTTGAAATCGGTTAAAATACATTAAATCATTTTAAAGCTTTCATTCTTTGGGTGACAGCCAAATCAAATCCACCCCGGGTGCCACCCGTGCTAGCAACGCCACTGTATATAGGAGACCGCTTAGTACCTAAACTTTATCGAACATCAACATATTTCAACAAAGCGGTCCATATTTGATGGGAAAATATATGTTCGTACATTAAAAATAAAATATACGCTTAATTGACAACCTCCTCCTGGTTTAAAGTCGGTTAGTAATTTTTGAACTAATAATGTTCTTAATTACAACGGAATACTCACACTTTGGGGAAAATACCTCATTTATTTTCTGGCAACACATGCACGTGAAGTTGACGTTTATGTTCCGAATATTACGTAAATAATTTTACCAAAAACATTATAAAAGTGATTATAAATTCATATGTTACCTGTGCTAAGTAATTCCTTGATATTTCTTTTTCGATGTCGAATTGTTTTTACAATGTTTTATGACACATGTCGGCATTATTATATTTTTTTAAATCCAAGTTGGAGTGAACGTTACACAAGGCGGTCGTGTCGCGTAATGGCGGAAACTGGCACACTATGATGAGAGTGTGTGCGTGAGACCCGTATACGTACAGCATTCTGGCACACTATGGGTCACTTCACTTTCGATGTATGGGACGTGGTGTCCCCCTTTTTTTATAAGTCGATGTTTTCAACTAACTGTTGTAAAGTAACAGTAAATACTGCGCAGGCGCATATGTACTACCATAGAAATCCCTTTCGGCACTTTCCTTCTTTCTCTTACGACTAGTAAAAACCTATTTCGGACGTATACAGGGTTATTTTTAAAACACCAGCAACCTCGCAGGGGTAGATACCTAAGGTTATAAGCTACTACTTTTGTTCTACGACTTTTGATAATTTGTTAGATTTTATTTTCATACAAAAATAAGTATTCATTTAATTTCCGTCTTAAATGTTACCTACACGCATCGCAGATTACGTAAGCAAACACGCGAAGCGTGGGGAACGGGGCTAGCGTTGAAGGTCATCGCCCGAGCCAGCTGAGCGGCTTCTTTGAGTCGCGCTCGCACGCCGAACGCTACGAAGAAAAATACGACACAACAAAAACTTGTAAAATCATTTTTTTTTAAATATATTGAGTTATATACAAACTCGTAGAACAAAAGTTGTTCCGTATGGGGTCAGCTATCTGGTCCTGCGAGGTTGCTGGTGTTTTAAAATTAACCCTGTATACATTGCTTATAATGTTAATTTATAATGCTTATAATGTTTATGTTAAAACGAATTAAAAATAACCAAAATAATTATGATATTTTGGAAAAAAAATCATATCGAAAAATCTAGACGTGATAGAAAAAATCGGACGTCAGGAACAGATTCAGAGCATCAAAATCTTCATATTTATGACAAAATGGTTTGAAGGAGGATTTTGTTGCAGACCAGTGTAATTATAGTAGTATTGTAAAGAAAAAAAAACGTTCCAGTAACGCGAGCACAACATATTAAGCATTTCGTCTTTATATAACTACTTGTCAAAAAGAGACAGAATTAGTCGCGTTCCACGTTCAATGACATTTGTCTCTTTCTAATTCAAAATTAGTGTGTTTACAACTGTAATAACCTACAAAACTTTAAAAATTAATTTCACAAAAACTATGCATTTCCGCATAATAAACTGCTAGCATTTGTTAATACGGACTAGTGTCTAACGTTTAATATAAAAATTATCAGCAAAATCCCGCACATGGATACTAAAGTCAACCCAAAAAAAATACTACCCTTGTTATTTTTTACATGCTTTTACCCATGCCTTTAACCCGTTGAGGACACATGGGGTCCAACGGACCCCAGACAAATTTCAATACAATTTTAAATCTACAAAGACCCTTAGGGATTAGTTATATAGCTCTATCTGTTGTTGTTTGAAGTCTCCACAACAAGTTTTGACACGTTACGAAGGCCTTTTTAGCATTAGTCATCCTGCAGAGCCATTTTAGTGCGGACGTATTTTTGTGTGGGGTTCTGTAGACCCCGTGTGGCCTTACTGTGGCAGTCTTTAAAAAATTCAATTTTTTTTTATCGTTGATTATTGTTATATTGTTTCTGTAAACGTAAGTATTCATGTATGAATTGAATTTTTTTTCCAGCAATAAATAATGGTTATTAATTAAATATATATGTGTGTATATATAGATGCCTTATAATCTTCGACCTCGAACTATCGCCAGCCGTCTAATGTAAGAAAATAAAGATGGTGGAGGTAATGATGACAATGGATCAGAGTCAGAAGACCATGTTTCGAATGAGTCTGAATATTTACCGCGAAAATGTTTGGATAAACTTTCATTGTATCTTGTAAAGCCGTTCTTAGAACGCCGGTACAGCAATGAAATTATTCGAAAGAGTTTGCGCGGCGCTATTGCTACAATTCTAAATAAATCTCCGCCAGCTGATGGTGTACAACAAGTAGAGCTGCCTACTAAATAAAGATGTGGACTTTGCCCACGATCAAAAGATCGAAAAACTAGCATACAATGTCCTGCCTGCGAACAGCCCATGTGCAACGATCATCGTATGTACTTATGTACCGACTGTGGTGGTCTCGAATGATTTGATTAATTTTTCTTAAAAATATTTACATATTTCGACTGCCGCTACGTACAGTATCGAATCTGCAAAATATCGAATCTATTTTTATTGTACCAGTTGTAAGAGTATATGATTTACTACCAGGAAAACATTGAGTTTTTTGGAAAAAGTTACTCTATAGTCCAGTTTTGAATTGAATATAATCGATTCTACACACTTTGAGCAACTAACATAATCGAAGTTGGTAGATTCGATACTGTTCTCACACGACGATACGCACACATAGCCCGTAACTGACCGAGTTGCTATTGTTCGCCGCGATGTGCGAATAGGAGGATACGTCGTTTTTTTGTAGTTTTAGGGCTATTATTAAGTTATTTTGTGTATTTTGTTTTTTCCGTGCCCGAATGGAAGGTTAACAACTAAAACTATCGAAAGTGGTAGACTCGATAGTATTCCAAGTTCATGTAATATAGACAAATATTGGAAATGGTAGTTTCAATAGTATATGTGGTCATTTGAGATTATATACAATCTAAAAACTATCGAAAGTGGTACTTTCGATAGTTTACTATTAAAAATATTTCTTGAATCTACCAGTTACAATGTTGTTCTACGCTGTTTACTAGTTTCGACTGGCAGATTTGATCGCTGATGGTGTTTCTTTTGCAATTTCTTTGGCTTTTATTAATAAAGTGAGATATTTTAAATACGGTTTTATTTATTTTGGAATCCCCTGTATACTATAAAGTGTACACTGAAGAGGAATGGAAGATTTTCAATTACCCTTATGTCGATATTTTTCCCACATCACAAACAAAGGATGATGAAGGCACACCAATGCCATCGCCATCTTCCGGACAAGACCTCCTCCTCATTAAAACATCATCTAGTACTGATGACCCTGTAAATGCCCTAACTAAAAACTGTACGCCGATGCCATCGTCTTGTTCCAAGCAAGATCTCACTGAAATAACCTCAGCTGTTATTAAATACTCTGTAAACGCCCTACCTACAGAATGTATGGCAATGCCATCGTTTTCCTTCGGGCAAGACCATTTCATTGAAACAACACCAGCTGTTACTGAAGACCTAGACATCCCAAATTTAAATTCATTGATTTCGGCATCCAACAATGATAACCCTATTACTCCCTTATGTCTACTGCAACCAATGGTGCTGTAGACATACGGTTTTGGTCCGACAATTGTACTGGCCAAAACCGCAATAGAGTGGTATACAGTCTTTACATGTATGTCAGTAACAAATTCAATAATAACATTACACACAGATTTCTGGAGTCTGATCATACGCAACAAGAAGCAGATAGTGTACATACTCTTATTGAGAGATTTGCAAAAGGCAAAATAATATATACACGTGATCAATGGTACGCTTTGGTTCGTTGAGCAAAAACAAACAATGAGCCATATCAAGTTATAGAAGTGTGTAAAAACATGCTTTATGATTTAAAAGAGTTGTTGCAAAACAGAAGTTTCAATAAAAACACCTTTAGTCAAGATAGATAAGTTACGCGGGAGCGCCCGGAGGTTTTTAAAAAAAGACAAGTCTTCACAATGAAGCTTTATTGCGAACTGAACTATAATTGACAAATTTCCTTATTTATACCTGTTCATCTGTTGACAATGAATGCTTAGATCTACGCATTATGATCATTACAAGATCACCGTCTAGACGCCAGGCTAGCACTTTTTATTGTCAACATAATTTGATATTAAGAGCTTTAGACAAAACAAGAATATCATATTACAAATAGATAGAATTACATCTGAGTACCTGTGTCAGCAATTGTCATGTCCTTCCTATAGTAAATAAGGTTACATCACATTAGCATGCGGTTATAATGTCATGAGCGGGAGCGGGGTGCATAACTCCTCCCCCCATAGCTTCGAAATTATCAGAGGGATGTATATTTCTCTGATTATTTCGATACACAATATATTTTAAAAAGTTATACTTATACGCTATACACAAAAAGGAACAGAAATATGATTACATATAATAATAGAGTAGCTGCGCTAACACTTTTCACAAAAATGCCTTTTTCACGAATTTCCACTTCACTTTCACTGTTCTTCAACAATTCATTTAGATTCTGTAGATTTTTCAACTCGGCAGCATCCAAATTTATTGGTTTCCATCCTGTTTGTGGCTCTATAGTCGTTACTTCTGGAAGATCAATAATTGGCAGTTTTCTGAAGTTCATTGTGCTTATTCCCGCATAGTCGGATTTCAGGGTAACGTGTCTATTTCGGCAACACAGTGATCGTCAAGTGTGAGGAGGTAAGTCCCTTTTATACTTTCTTTTGTCATTTCATTATGACAGCTTTTCGTAAATATAGTTTCCGCTTTGCTGTAGAGAATCCATCTTCGTTTCTCTATTGGCTCTATTTTTATAGAGTTTATTTCAACTGGTATGGGTTGACAAGAACTGGTGTTGTGCGAAAATTTCATCAATGATGTTATACATGTGTCTTCTAATGGTAATTGAGTTTCATCTTCATAACACAGGAACGTCGCCTCATAGAGTTCGCTGCACGGCTGGGAGAGCGAGACCATATTTGACCCTCTTACTAGGAGGTAGGGATATTTTGGGATTATGATAATTGTTTTACCAAAGGAATTGGTGATGGGTATTGGAATGATTTTGTAATAAATGTATATTTCATCTTTAATTATAGGTATGTCCAAAATGAATGTTATTTGACTTCCTTTTGAATAAACTTTTATCTTAATACATAATTCTAACTTAATTAAATTATCATAGTTTACTGGGTAAATGAGTTTATTAGATTTCTCTATTTCTTTTAACAAAATTAATAATTCGTCAGAATTTAAAAGTGACTGGTGTAAAGTTTTTAATTTACTAAAAGTAATACAAGTTTCAATCTCTTCCAACCGAATGTACAATAATTGGAAATTGTGCAAAAATAAATTATGAATATTAATACATAAAGTTATGAATTGTTATATTAACATTACTCTGGTTTATTAATTTTCTCATTTCCCATAATTATTTATCTATGTTAATAAAATTATTGGTTGTTGAATTATTTATTTTCAAAAGTGATTCAGACATTTCCGATATCAAAGTTTATCAAAATTTTTCAATTGTAGAGTTCATAATAGAATTTATTTGGAGCTTAATATTAAGTAATTGATGGTTAGGTGTACTATTCTTAAAATATTTTCCAACATGATCATTTAAATTAGGATATCTATTAATATTAATTTCTAATTCCTCTTTTGTGATACCTAAATCTAAAGTCTTAATTATAGTCCATTATGATAACTTACTTATCTATCATCATTACTTATCTATGTCTTAACTATCCTTTAAAATTGAAGGGTGTAACTCGTGATCAGCAGCACGAGCTCGAGGAGGTACCTGTGAAGGTCGTTTTACGTCCTTAGTAGGTACAGTTGAACCCTTTTTTTCTTTTGAAATAACGTTTATTTCTGTTAATGTGACCAGTGGCTGTAGGTTTTCGAAAGCGAGGTTTATTTTCACTTCGCTTCATGTTTACAGCTTCATCACGAATAGGAATATCGTTAGTGTCAATATCGTCAGCAGAGTGAACTGTTTCCGGTAATGAACTAGCTGTTATTATACTAGATGAGGGAGAATGAACTGAAAAATTCATAGTATCTTCCGAAATTGAAGGAGCAGATAATGTTTCAGATGAGTCTGATATCACGATTGTGTTTTCAGAATCATCTGTATTAACTTCCATTGATGTATTACCGCTTTTATTGGTAAGAGCATCCAATGTTATATTTGTAAGAGCATCTGCATCACTATTATTTATGCTGGTGGGTATTTGGATGCATGGTTCAGTTCGGGGTTCTAAGGTAATTTCGTGTTCCTGTAAACGTTCACTGCCATCATCAGTGAGTTTTATACTTTCAGTATAAAAAATTTCGCAATAATTTTGTCCATTATTATCGGAAAAATTTACATTTGGGAAATCACTGTACTGTTCATCAGAGTCTTGTATAATCTCAGCATCGCTATCACAATAAAACAAATTGTTATAATCATTATCAGATTCTTGCGTGATTATATTTTGTCTAAGAGGATGGGCAGTACGCCTAAAAACATCAGTATCTTGTACATTATATTGAGGTTGGCTTTGAGGTGGAATCGTGATGATAGTGTGTCTAAGGGGACTGGCAGTACGCATAGATACATCAGTATCTTGAACATTACGTTGAGGTTGGCTTTGAGTTGGAATACCAAACTTAAACTGTTGGTTTGGTGCATTATTAAATGGTCTCATTTGCGCATTATTAAATTGTGGCCTATATCCCTGTTGGGGCACTATGCCAAACTTAAAATTGTTTTGGGGATAGTTGACATTTGGTCTAAACCCTTGTTGATTCGGTAAACCAAATTTAAAATTGCTTTGGGGCTGTGGATAATTCGGTTTGAAATTAAAGCCCTGATTTGGAAGACCAAATTTAAATCCATTTGAATTAACAGGCCTGAAATTATTGGATAATTGATTTGGCATTCCAAATTTAAATTGTTGATTTAAATTATTTAAAGGGTTTGGTCTAAATGTCGGCTGGAAATGAGCTTTATTCACATCTGAATTAGTAGAGTTAGGTGGGTAAGAATGCTGAGGTGGCTTTACAGTACCTCTATTTTTATTTTTTGCATTGTATTGTATTTGGAAGTTTACTTCTTCCATTACAACACTAAGTGCGCTTTCAAGACTTGTGCAATCTTTCAATCTTACAATTCGAATTAAATCTTCAGTAAGGTTGTACATGAACACGTTCAGAGACAAATTATTATAAATTATCATTTTTGCTGCTTTAACATTTTCGTCCAATAATAAGTTTATCTTAGAAAGAAGAGCGCTGCGTATTTGTTGGATGCGATTGCAAAATTGCAAGTAGCTTTCGCCAGAATAGATTTTTAAATTTTCTAATTCAATAGCTACGCACTCCTCAGATCTAGGATCTCCAAAATGTTGGATGAGAACAGATCTGAGTTGTTCCCATGTGGTTATGTCTTCGCGTTCACTCAATAAACCTGCGGCTCTACCACACAATCTACTAGTAATACAATGAAAAACGTATGTGGATTGAACCGGATTATTCACTTCACCAAAATTTCTCAAAATATATTCACATTTTCTTATGTATAAATTCAATATAGTTTGATCTCCATCGAATTTTGGAATTAAGCTTATAAACTCTTTAGGTATCAATTGGAATTCGCCGTTGCGCGACATATTTGCACTCTTAAATATAACACACAATCAGTCAAATAAACATTAACAAACAGTTATACACACAGTAAATTCAAAAAATAAAAATTAACACACAGTTATACACACAGTAAATTCAAAAAATAAAAATTAACACACAGTTATACACACAGTAAATTAAAAAAAATAAAAATTAACACACAGTTATACACACAGTAAATTAAAAAAATAAAAATTAACACAGTAAATTAAAATTCTCTATTAATATCTCAAAATTCAAATGTTTCAATCAAAAATTCAAATATTTCAATCAAAAATTCTTATTTCTTAAAATTAGCCTGCCTATTTTTGTGCAGAAGTCAAATAACTTTCGACTATTTTTGTTCAAAAGTTACGGAGTTCACCTTTTTTTTAAAATTGTGTCGTACAAAATCAACCACAGGAAAAATAGCAAGGATGAGACAGGAAATGTAAAGAGGTCTACTTACAATCCGCTCGATCCCATGCCTTCTCGTAAAGCTGACTTCGTGGGCGACGACCTTCGGTTCCCGCCGTTTATCGTATTTCTTTGGTTCGAGGATACCCGGAGCTATGCCGCAAGACCGATGCTTGTGTACTCGCAGACAGAGCTTACAGTCGCGGATATCCTACCGGCTGCGCCAGATAAGTTACGCGGGAGCGCCCGGAGGTTTTTAAAAAAAGACAAGTCTTCACAATGAAGCTTTATTGCGAACTGAACTATAATTGACAAATTTCCTTATTTATACCTGTTCATCTGTTGACAATGAATGCTTAGATCTACGCATTATGATCATTACAAGATCACCGTCTAGACGCCAGGCTAGCACTTTTTATTGTCAACATAATTTGATATTAAGAGCTTTAGACAAAACAAGAATATCATATTACAAATAGATAGAATTACATCTGAGTACCTGTGTCAGCAATTGTCATGTCCTTCCTATAGTAAATAAGGTTACATCACATTAGCATGCGGTTATAATGTCATGAGCGGGAGCGGGGTGCATAACTAGATATTAAGTGGAACAACATTAAAGAAATCTGTGTAAAGGGATCGGAACCTGATGTTATTTTATACAAGTATGAATTTGGATTCCGATTATTTCAGATTGAATACCTTGGTTCAGACACGTCCTAATAAGAAAACTGTTTTTGCAAAATCCAATGATATATTGAAACCATTGTAGTCATAGAGTTTCCCGATTCCTGAAGCCAAATATAAGGATTTAATGCATCTTTGTGAAACAAGACATATTCCTAAACAACACCATAAATTGTTTAAAACTCTTAAGATGGGCCAAAATAAGAAAATTGTTTTGAGGAGTGATGAAGATGATTTGTTTATATTCGAGCACGGCAAAGTGACTGCACTACACCTGATGGTAAGCGTAGTGCAATCCAAAAAACCAGCGAGCACCAACAAACAATGAGTTTATCGGTGGTCACCAGAGTCATGCCGGCCTGTATAAATGCTTTTTCCCTCTTCGTAGAGGAAAGAAGCCAATCGAGGGGCCTGCAACAAGACAGGCGGATGACCGATGCTGGCACAGTTATACAAGGATGTACCCCTTATACTCGCCCCAATCAACCATCAAGTCATGTCGCAAGCCCCTCGAGAGAACCGGATATACACTAGCTGATCCTGGAACGAGATCCACACAAGGTGCGTGGATCACTATGACAGGTTTTAACACCATGTGTACGGTGGTCGCTTTCCGGGCGGATACGAATATCCTACCACCAGCTAATTAAGTATTAGTATTATGAAGATGATTGGGATTTCATTAATATTTAATGAAATAGTCTGATTCTGATCTCAAAATAGTTTTATATTGCTAAGATACAAAGCAAAAAAGTCAAGTGCTAAAAATAATTATTTTTGCTAAAACCCACAAAATAAGGGATTTTTGTTATAAGTGATGAATTTCTTGAAAATCTTTTGTATGGTGGTAACACGAAAGATTTTCAAAAATTTAAGTTAATATAAAAAAAAACTTTCATATTGAATATAGGGAATATTAAATATAAATTTTTGGGAGTTTGTGAATTTTGATGTTTGTTAGTTTATTACGCTATAAAACGGCTCAACGGTTTAGGATTACATTTCATACACAGGTAGACTAGATTAGGACATAGGCTATTTTTATTCTGGAAAATACTGTTCATGTCGGCGGAACCGCGATCAAAAGCTAGTTTATCATATTATTGTGCAGTTACCATATTTTTGCGGATGTCGTTCTACAGATTAGTTGATTTATTTATACAATAAGTTACTATATATACCTCATAATATAATTCTTATTGTATAGTGCAAAAGTTCCTTTATGATAAGAGTTAAAGATTTAATAATAATTTGTTAAATCTGATTGACGGATCTCATGCTTCGATTATTTATTTTTAATTGTTTGGCGTCATAATTAATAAATATACGTGATTTACTTACAAAACTGAAGTTTAGCTTCGATACACACTCCTAACTTTTTCAGAAAGTAACTGTTACAAGCCAATAACTTAGAAATAAAGTATCGAAACTACTTCCTTTTTTTAGTTTCTACATAATTGTCAAAGAATATTGTCGAAACTATTACATTCGATATTTTTTCAAATTTTATAAACCTTGAACAATATCGAATGTAACACTTTCGATGGAATTTTAGCTTTTACTGACAAGGTAAATCATCGAATGTGAAATATCTATATAAATATATTAGATATTATAAACATGTTTATAGAGAAAGAAAGACGCATAAAATTAGCTATCATATAGGGATGTATTTTCAAGATACTTGTAAAACTCATTATTTTAAACCAAAATATATCTTTAAACTGCTCTACTGAAAAGTATGTGATTTCTAGTTTCGATACTGTACGTAGCGGCAGTCGATTTATGTTATATTTGATTCAATAAATAATTTTTCTATTAAAAAAAATATGCTTTTACATTTTTCTGCATGTTTAGTTGTACTATTTCTTTATTACAAGAATGACCGAAATTCGTGACTTCAAACTTCAAAATAAATATACTTTTTTCAGACTTCATCGGAAATTTTTTTTTTTTCGATAAAATATTGTTTTTTGAACAAAACGTCATCGGATTTTTTTTGTTATTTTGAAAATTTAAATTTCTAATACTATTTTTATAAAAGAAGTTCAATTTCGTGAGTTTTTTTTTCTTAACAATTTTTTAGTATTATAAAATAATAAAAAGATTTAAACAATCATAAGATTATTTAGAGAGAATATAAAATTAAAGTTTCGCACCGGTTTTAAGTCGATACATAGCGTAGAACACAAATGAGAACTATGGACCCCGTGTGTCCTCAACGTTATTTTTTCGATGTGTGTCCTCAACGGGTTAATCCAATCATAGTATTTAATATAACATATTAATGGATATTCACATGGATGGATGTTTACACTAGGTCTATGTCTCTGAACATTGTCACTTAGTATCATTTTATAGCACAGGAATCCTGAATCATTTGCCTCCATCGATTTTAGATGATTTGGTCAATGTCGCTAAATTTATAAAAAGTAATAGCCCAAATAAACATAGGCATCCTTTTTTTATGTGTGGGAAGGTCTACATTTTTGTGGGTACCTGATGCTGTCTATCGTACTCATGGCTGCTTAGCATAAGTCCACGACATATCTGTCGATATTATAGTTTCGCGTTTGTACCGTAACGGCATACAGAGAGCGATAAGAGATATAGATATAGCATGGGAAAACAAAACCGCTACATTTCGTGAAAATCGGGCCGGCATGTTAATTTCGATACACATGTAGAGATGGCCAGATAAAGCAGTTTCTTCATACAAACAGAAAGAAAAAGAAAACAAACTTATGATTCATTTTTCTTCTCAAATTTTCAGATAAGTATAGCTGTGTTGTCAGAATGTCTGAACATATTTGGTTCTGGAGAGGAGTCCAGTTTGAAGATGTACTACAGGTGTGAGGGATCACCATTATTACTTGTGTAAGTTTATTTTTATTCTGGCATGATAATGAGACTTACACACTGTTGCTTGGCGTCAGAAATTGACAAAGCGGTGGTACCAACCCAGACGGCCTCTCGCATACGAGGTTCCTACCACCTTGTAAATACCTACCCAATACATTCCTGAACCATTGAACATTCTAGATTACAACCACAATCACTGCACAATGTAATGACGGACTGTGAGATATCAACACAGAACGCTGACTCGGTGTTGGAGCTCCGAGACGAGGACACCGCTGAAGTAGCCAAACTTGTACTGAAGGCACCGGCGTTCCTAGGACTGCTGGCAGACTTGGAGCGATCCTGTGACGTCATAGAGCTTAATCTGTCACCTGACCACCCTAATGTCAGCATTGTCACTTATGGTATGCAGGTCAGTTGAAGTCCATTACTGGAAGTACTATATGCCAGCCTCCGTGGCGCAGCGGGCGAGTAGCCGGCTGTGAAGCCAGAGGCCGCGGATAGATATCCGGAGGCCCTAATTCCCCTCCCCTTCCCAATCCCTAATTATCCCTTTTCTTTAAGGGCGGCAACGCGCCCATGATTCTTCTGGTATTGTGGGCGTAAATGGGCGGTCACTTACCATCAGGTGACCTGCTTGCTCGTTTGTCGGCTTATGCTATAAAAAAAGTTACATGCAGGTTATAATTGCATTATTACCTACTGCAGGATCGATCGTGCATAGATGTTCCAAAGTCCTCGGATATGGTGCAGAGCTTCAGCTGTGAGAAGCCGGTCACCTTGAAGTACCAGTTGCATCACATAAGACTTATTATGAAAGCTCTGGCAATATCATCCAAGGTTTGTATCCTGACTATATTATTTGGTCTGCAGCATACATTGCTGCGCCGCTGAGGCTGTCAAAAAACTTGTCACTAAAATTAATCCATATATTATAGAGACTTTAAGTTGTAATCAATATCATCAGGTATTTATTCTTGTTACCACCGTCTCATAGAGGCCCGACGCTAAGTACTACCTTGCTGCTACAATTCGTACGGTAAGTGAGATATCCTGAGGCCCAAATCACCCTCCTCTCCCCAATCTTTTAATTATTCCTTTAAGGTCGACAACACTCATGACTCTTCTGGTATTGTTGACTTTCATGGAGTTGGAGATCACTTATCAGGTTGCCCACTTGCTTGTTTTATTTCTAAAAGTCCATCCTCAACTAGCAGCTACTCTTACAATACAAAATAACTTGGCTGGGCTTAAGTACCTCACCCCCTACACATCCCGTGACACTTAAAACTTTTGCCTAATTTCAAATTGGAAAGTTATTCATGGTGAAAACACCAAGTATAATAGTACTGATAATATAGATTTTTACACTTACAGGTCGTACTCCGGTGCAGTTCCAACGGACTTCTGTTACTGCAACTAAAGCTGGAGAAAGAAGACCAAAGGCAGATGTTCTCAGAGTTCTACATTGTGCCTTTACTCGATGACTAGGTTTAAAATTTAATTGAAATAAAAAATATGCAAAATATAGTGTCTATATTTCATTTTTCAAAAATTACATAGGTACACCTTACAAGGAATGTTTATTATTACATGTACAATGTGGCTGAATGGTCAGTGCAGATGTACGAAGTGGTGTCGAGGAAACCCGTATTCGTGAATCTCTATGAAGTCTCAGTGTGTGCGAACGTTTAGAGGCGGAACAAATATAAACAGACATCTACGCATAGTAATGCGACTGGATAACGAATACCGTACACAACTACCGTCCATTTTCTAAAAGACCGATAATTGAATAATCCTCATTTTGAGGAGTGGTCAAAATAGTGGGAAAAAATATCCCTAAATATTTATAATTTACCATATTTTGCGGGAAAAAATTAGGCAATTATGTCGCTAAAGATTTATGTTAGACTTAACACTATTCAAAATAAGGTTTATTCACACAACGGCCTTTTAGGGCCGGCGCTCATAGACGGCATGGCACGGCATGGCATGGCAAAGGATTTTATTACTAATCAAGTTATTTTGAATCTTATTGCCACGAGTTTAGAATTCACGTTACTTTATTTCAATACCACAGTGCCGCGACGTGCCGCGGGATGCTGTGGCATGACGCGACGCGCCGCGGGATGCTCCGGCCAGACGTGTCATGCCGTTTCATTCCACGGATTGCCGCGGTGCGCGAGAGAGAGAGAGTGGCTGGGCATTCAGCAGGATGCCACGGCATGCCACGGGACGCCGCGGGATGCCGCAGCATGACCTGCCGTGCCATGCCGTCAATGAGCGCCGGCCATTAAGGGTTGAGAGCGCCTAAAGCGTTCGCCTGAAAGTCCGGTGAAGCTGTAGAAAGCCGACTCGCGTCAGGCTAACAGTACAACGCCAAACCGAAAAAAAAAACGGCCTTTAGTTTATGGTCGACAGACATGGTGAAAAACCTGCCATAGTGGCTCGTTCCGACGAGTAGCGTTCCAGGGTCAACCAGAGTATACTTAAGGCTTATTATAATTATAATTCTGTCGACCGTCGAGGGACGCCTTTTGACGATTGACATTCATTTTATTAAGAATGCACTGTATTTACCACCACGTGCAGTGTAGTCACTACTGTACCAGGATAAAAAGCTGCCCTATGTATTTTTTTTAAATGCGAAAGTAATTCTATATTATTAAAAGTAAACTCCGCCACGGAGGACAGCCTCCGTGGCGCAGCGGGCGAGTAGCCGGCTGTGAAGCGAGACGCCGCGGGTTCGATCGCCGCACCGAGATAAATTTTTGTGTGATCCACAAATATTTGTTCGGGGTCTGGGTGTTGTGAGACCGAAAATCTCTCGTAGTTCCTGATACCCACGACACAAGACTCGTATCTAACTGTGGGGTCAGGACTATGTGTGACTGTTGGGTGTTAGAATTTATGTATACGGGAGAAATTAGTAGTCACCTTAAACTCCGTTCGTCTGCAGCGACCGTAAGCCACCACGGCAGCAGTTACAGCGAAAATAAAAAGGTGGGTAGTTGACTGGTTACACCACTGTTTACGTCTACGGGGATAATACAGGCGTGAGTGCGGATGTAAGTAACAATGTTTGAAACAGTAGTCACGACTTTGTAGAAAGCAATATGCGAAAATATATATTAAATTTTTTTGTCCTCATTTTTGTTGGTTCAGCAACCCAAGTCAACTACCCAATTACAAAATGTCGATAATTTTATGCACTAAAAGTATTCATACATAATGATTATCGTCAACATATTTAATATAAATATTGAATCGTCACCGCCACAAATATCAACATCAATGCGGACCCATTTCTACTAAATATCCGCGAAAAATCTTTATATCAACTTCGTTGGGTGTTACCAACCAAAGTTTACTTCTCTGCAACATAATATCATGTTACAATTTGCTAAAACATAGATTTACTCGCAGCAACCATCGCTAATATTTATCTTAATACACGCATTGTCTTACATATATATAGCATGGATATTTGACTATGCCCTGTATAGAAATATAGCATGATCGCCATACCTGTAATATAAATGTAAATAAATATATATTTTTTAGTTATTTAGGCGGCAAATGGACCGTTTATTTTGAAAGTGGTGTAAGTCCATTTTTGAGAAAAATGAGCTATCACGTAATTCATACTTAATTTAATGTAAATTTTTTATATATAACTAGTCCGTGTTTAATTTCTCAAAAAAATCCCATGTTTTGTACAACTTAAAATCGGGCGGTAAATGAAATTGCATAATCATTGATTATGAAAGTGGTGTAAGTCCAATTGACAGAAGTAGGTGGCATAGCAGATGGATGCCGATCAATGTTTTGTTATTTTTCATTTATTTTTTACTAGCTGTGTCTCGCGGTTTCACCCGCGGACGATTTGCATTGTTTCCCCTCCGTGTTTCCACTACTCGTAAGTTAAAAGATAGATATTAAAAAATTAGAGAAATGGCATTAAGAAAAATGAATTTTGTGTACACACCACAAGATTACTATAATGTAATAGCACAATGTAGAAAACAGGATAAATTCATTTTATATGAAACTAGCTTTTGCTCGCGGCTCCGCCCGCGAGTACAGCATTTTCCATGATTAAAGTAGCCTGTAACTGTCTCCAGGGTCCCATCTATTCCTGTAGATAAATTCATCAAAATCGGTTCAGTGATTTAGGCGTGAAAGCGTAACAAACAAACTCACTTTCGCACTAACTTTCACCCCCCTTTTCATCTCTTATTAACTAAAATTTCCAAAATTCCTGAAACACGTGTTTATTTGTTTTACGTCAATAACCGAAATACAAAATTTTGTTTATGCAACTTTCAAAATGACGGACTTTCATACATATTATCAACCCCTATTTTGACCCCTTTGGAGTGGAATTTTCTAAAATCCTTTCTTAGTGGGTGCCTATATAACAAAATGAATATACAGTCCGAATTTCATGCTTGTAGCCTTGATAGTTTGCGCTTGGCGATGATGAGTCAGTCAGGACATGTTATTTTATAAGTATAGATGAAACGGGAGAGTTTCATTTCAACAAAAAATTTCCAAAATGCAATTAAAAAACAGATAAAAAAAAATACTAATGGGGAACAAGTCAATTGGTTGCAAATATGTTGGTTGAGGTTCCTCAAAATTGCACCATATACCATTTTTTATAAAACAACGATGACGGACGCAGAATTTAAAATTATCAATTTATTACCTCTACGTCCGAAGACCGTTAAAATTGGAAAAAATCGCCCTGGAGCCTTTGTACCAAAATGCCAGACCTATTACGTACGAAAAATATAAAGGCATGAAGCAGCTACTACCCTATATACCTCCGGTGCATCATGCATATTTTGAAACACTACCACATGCAGAGAATAAGTAAATTCTTGTAATCTTGTAATGACAATGTAATTGCCGTCTAAAATGCGTATTTGTAAACAAAATTATATTAAAATGAAGTATATTTTAAGCAATATATGATTTTTCAAAATTTAAATTAAACGATTTTTACAATTGTCTAATTTTGAAAGTGGTGTAAGTCCATTTACAGCACATAAATATGTGTTATCGTAGTCTAATTAGCCAAAAACAAATTTATATAAACAAATTAAATGTTGATAAAACAATAGAAACAATACCAGACCTCATATGATTAGCCTGTATTTTTAAATCAACAAATATAGAAACCTTTAATTTTCTCGAAACAAAAGAAAATGGACTTACACCACTTTCAAAATAAACGGTCCAAATAAGCATTTTTGAAACTTCTTTATTATCGTTGTGATTTAAAACACTATGAAACGAAAATGCGTCACTACAAAGACAAACATATTCATAAATAGGATTTAGCCTGGGAGAATGAGATAGATTACAAATATGCTATCACGTCTGCGCCTGCGTACAACGAAGCATTCGGAAAACATTTTCCGAATATGACATGTCATAAATAACGTGGTATATTTTGCATTTGCGTATTAAAATTCGTTGGTTAATTAATTTATTTTAATAATTCTGAAGTTTCATTTCTGATTGGGATTCGGATGAGGATTTGAGCTTCCGGCCATCTCATTTACCGTACGAAACGCAGCAGCAAGCCGCTACTTTACGTCGGTTTAGTGTGAGACCAAACCCGGTTGAGTCGTCCCATTCATGCTGTATACAGTACTGTCAACAGCGTGGTTCTGCGACTTAAAAATGATATAACCACAAATTTCAAATAATTCCTTTGCTAGGACCTATCAATTGCTATAGCAAAATACAATGAGGTTAATTTAAAAGTGCGTAGTTATTCGTAGTTATTTGTGTATACATTTCTGAAACAGGCATGGCGATATGCATTGACTAGCTTCACTAAGTAACAGACACCATATTTCTTTTACAAATGTGACGACATTATTTCACATGAGCACATCATAATAAGACATCAATAGTTTACAATACACGCAAAATAACTTTGCCGGTATGAAGTTGGTTGGTTGGGTTTACAGCTTTTGTTTTCATATTCTGATACAACAAGGCGCGGGTGACGTAAAGGGCGAGAGAAGTGACTAACTTCAGCCCGGACAAGTTATTTCGCGCGAATTATAATAATATGTGCAAAACAATGACACTTCCTACTTTTATAGACATGGTAGAAGAATTTAAGTATCTGCCGGTAAGGTTAGTTCTTGATTAAATATATAAAACCGACTTTAAAAAGGAGGTCCTTGATTTGATGTGTATTTTTTGCAGAATATATCATTTATTGACTGCTTCTGCCACGATGCATTTCAAGTCGGTTTTAATTAAACTTATAATAAAGTAGCTTTTGGTCGCGGCTCCGACTGTTTTTCTGGGATAAAAAATAGCCTATGTCCTAGTCAAGGTCATGGTCTAACTGTGTCGAATTTCATTCAAAGACGTTAAGGCGCGATTGACTAACAAACATCAAACCTTTCACATTTAAAGCAGGATAGGATGATTATTCCTACCATCATACATTCACTTGAAATCCGGTGCCCATCCCTCCTCAATGCTTGTAATACTCTGATGACATTATCAGTCAAGAGTAGAGGCCGCTTTAAATTCACTAAACACTAACTATGCTAAAGCCCCGTTTAGATAGTTGCTCGTGCGAGAACAGAAAATTGCATCGACGAGGCCGCGTCATGAAATTCTTTTTTCAAACTGCATGACGCGTCCTCGTAAACAATAGTTTTCTGTTATATTCTGGTATTTTATTTTAGTACGATATCTCCATTGATTGATTCAAGTCTTTGTTCGGCGTTTAAGTAATTTTAAGTGGCATGGTTTTTTTTTATAATTCATAATAACTATTCGTTTTTAATTCCATGGCAGTGAAATATTAACAATATAAACAGTTCCTAAATGAAAATGCATGTTTACAAATATTTCCCACAAACAACTTACCTACTCAACTAACTGCCGCACTCAGACGCGTTAATTAAATATTAATAAGACATTTCTTAGAACCTGATTATCTGTATTCAGTAACGGCGTATAAAACATTGTTTTGCTTAGTGTGGAAATAACCGAATTCTAAGAAATTACCTAATATGTCAATTAAAATTAATTGACGTTTTTACGTCCGACAGTACTAAGGGCCGATGTTGCTATATCAAAGTAAACGTTATTTATTACAAAAGACGAAAAATATAATTTTATTACAAATTGCTTTTATGAGTTATCAGACAAATAAAATTTGTTCGGTCATTTAAAAATCAGCCAAAGTATTTTCTTCGTGAGTAGGAAGAATTAAGTATGATTAGATTCAATTTATAAATAGTTTTTAAGTTAATTAAGCATAACTTATACAAATTTGGCTAAGCCTTAAGTATAAATAAATAAATAATAATAACACTTATTGCACAAAATGTTATATTTTGCACGTTTCCATCCCTAACTTACGCTAAAATGTTGCTAAGCTGTCTTGTGTTCTAACAATCGACATTTCTTAATAAATAATCATATTTTGATAGTTCGACAGCACATTCCATTCGATTCATCGTACCACCAATTTATGTTATTATCCAATTTTATTTCAGTCCAAAAATGTTGTTAGCCATACAGTTCGACAATACTGTAAGGTTCCAACGATGTACCCGCTCGGTCGACCAATAGCTTTAAACTTATGTTTCGTAAGGAAGTAGGTGAAAATAAAGATCTTTTGAGGACCATTACCAAGTCCACTAAAAACCTATTTAACGAAGACGCCGCTGAGCTCTCACTTAGTCAACTCGTGACCACGGCCGATGTAACTCGGTCGTAACATCGGGAAATAAATAAATAATAGGTATATCTACAAACACTATGCGATTAAGACCTATATAAATAAATATTATAAAACCCATTTCTCACTTCAACCTCTATTGGCTGTCGTGTCGAGCATCAATCGACAACTGTTACGACATACGTTGTAGTAACGTATTGGATTTATATTCGCAATTTCATTTGGTAAAGTTCGGTTTGACGAAGTAAGCCGATGGTATCTCTGAGTATTGTCAAACTGATATCAGCTTCTACTACTTACAAACACTTGTAGGGCATAATAAAAAACATCATACTCCAATCTTTCAGTTTAAATTGATCATTGTGTTATGTGCATAAAATATAAGTTAATTTCTTAGTGTGGGTTGCACCATCTGTCGGATAAAGTTACTGTAATAAGCAATAGTTCACTTTGTTTTTAGTACTATCAAAACGTCATAATCTGTAGATGTTGTCAATCATTGCTTGTTACACTTGACTGATGGATGGAGCAATCCACCCTTAAAGTAACTTTTTTTATAAATCTAGCTTCATTGAAGTTCCTATACAACTTATTTATCAGTGCTTATGATCGCCTCAACTTCGAATTCCTCCTTACCAACATGTATTTAAGTGCAAGGAAAATATATTTCCTTATACTGAACGTGCACACTTTACACTAGAATGTGACTAAATAACTATTTTTACATTCATTTATATCAGTACCGATATCAGAAACAAGAGACCAACTTGTGTAGAAGTAATTATCGTCGGATCCGACATCATACATTTCCCTAACATTAATATTGTGGAGAGCCATTTATTTAACACATATTTATAATTTTGACTTTTTATTTATGCCAAAGTTACTGGATAAAGCCGACCGCAAACGACCACACTTTAAAAATCTGATTGGCCAGTCAGAAAGAATCGGTGTCCCATTTGGCGCCCATCGCGATTCAGTTATCTGCAACTGTCCCGAAAACGAGGTGGGTATAATCGACCACACGCTTCGATTGTATAACGACATTAGACTAACATTTGAGTCGACGTAAGAGGTTTGTCGTCTTTGTCGGGAAAAAACACTTCGATAGTTATACAACAGCGACATCGTTTTCGACGAAACGCGAGTAGCAAAGCATTCGAATCGCGGCGAATAATTTGTCGCGACGCTCTCCACAGGTGTGGCGTTACACGAAGCTGTACTGATTGTCCACAGCCCGCACGGTGTCGTGCGTCCCACTCGCCTGCAACAACGCTTCGAGCTCCGCGCGGCGCATGCGCACGTCACTGCCGTGTGTCACGCCCAGCTGCTGACAAAAAAATGGTAACGGTAAAAAAAACCTACCAAGAATGGCAGGTTTTTGTTTGATCAAAAAATATGATCGATTAGGTCGATGGCGACACGCGTGTTAAAGGTTCGCCATCTTTGATCTATACAGACGTCTAGTACTAATGTCATCACAAAAGCTGACTAATAAAAAGCAAAAAAAGATGAAATAAACTTACCAAAAATGAATACGCATACAACACAACACACAGGCAACGAAGAAAAAAAAACAGGCAAAATAAAAGAAAACAAAGCCATTCCATTTATAAAGTTTAATAATAATAAAAATGTACATCCAAGAAATTAAAATTAAAGCTCGGAAGAACATGATTTTGTACAAATAAACATTAAAGTACGCTCTCTAAATACATTTTGTTAGTACATTATAACATAAACAGTCCGTCGTTTCATACTAACATAATATTAATTATAAATAGAATAGTACGCGATGAAAGCGCGGCAAAGGATTTTACAAAAGCAACCTGCCTCCCGCACCAATGACACGAGCAAGCATCAACCGTAAAAACCTAGACACGACTAGCATATAAGCAAGTCTTTTTTCTTATTATTGCACGAAACAGTATAGTGTAGTCAGACTATGCTAAATGGTAGTAATAAAAAATATCGATACTGAAATTCATCGATTTATATACAATCCGTTTTATTTATATTCCCCCACCGCGCTCTCATTTTATATCGATGCAAATAGGCTATTTGACTATTTGATTTCACAGGGATTTTTATATTAAATAGGTAATTATTTTAATATTTACAAGATTTGAAATTCTACCTGTTTTTCGCAACGTCACTTCGTTTTGTGTTTTCAGTAGGTCTAGTACGAGTTACGAATACGTTTAGTTTTGGAATTCGTATAAAATTACTATTGGCGAAGTGTTCTAAGAATTCAAACGGTAAAAAAGAAAAAAAATCGCTCGAAAACTTATATCTTATTCGACTAATATATTACAAATTAATCATTCTAACAATTATAATTCATCATAGTCCCCACCAGTGGCTATTGCTAAAAGATGTATGGAGAGTAAACGAAAACTGTCATCGTTTTAGAAAACTATCAAACTTGTACTAGGCCCACTGATTTGTTTGAAAACGTTATTCGTTTAACAAGGTTGAATCGTATAAAAGCTGATTACGTAATCAAATATCCTATTGTAACCGATAGATAAACTACGCTAAATTAGTTACCTATAATAAAACTGGCATACGTGTAACTTACAAAAAAATATTATATAACCAGAGTTACACATCATGTACACACTACTTCTAAATGCGATTGTAAAAAAAAAACATACTAACGCTCCATTTACACGCAGATAGTTTCTCGCAAGATACATGTGAAACAGAAAAGTCTCGATTACGAGGCCGCATCACTCGATTCTTGCTGTCAAGTTGTATGACACGGCCCATAAACGAGTGTTTTCTGTTTTGTAATCGCCTGACGTATGATAGTCTCTCCGTGTAAACGGGGCTTTTGAACCTAACTCTCCTGTTTCTATAACGATTTATTGGTATAGCCACGATTTACTACAGAGTGGGGCGAGTTTTACTTCAAGGGGGGCAAACCAAAGACTGTAAATAAAATGACTAAATCACACAGCAGAAAGTACGTGTATGACCTCGGTATTTCGAAGTAGGCGTGGTTTTTTTATAGCATAGGTCAGCCAACATACAAATGGTAAGTGATCTCCACCACCCATGTACGACCCCAATACCAGAAGAATCATGGGGGCGTTGCCGACCTTAAAGTGATAATTAAGAGATTGGGAATGGAAGGCGGCTTTGGGTCTCTGGATATCTCACTCACCGTACGAAACACAGTAGCAAGCCGCTATTTTACGTCGATTTTCTGTGAGACAGTGAAAACGACCCGGTCGGGCCGGCACATTCATGCTGTAGTCAAAACTGTCTACAGCGTGGCTCTACCACACAATAATATTAATGTTATTACACACAACAGTGTGGGGCGAGCACCCCACCTTGCCCCACCGTGGCTACGCCCATCGCTATATTTAAATAAAAATATACGCTATGGATGGGTTTAACTCGAAAGAAATAAGAGGCAGTGTTTGCATACACGATTTCAATATCCTATTCAGAGTGGGTTTTGCAATAAAGTGCAACATTGAGCATAATGTCTACAGCCTATATGCAGTACATATTATGTACTCGTACATAAATTGGCCACGTTGTAATATACAAGGCTCCACTCGTAATATAACCGCCGCTCAATACCGTACTGTCAATCCGAATATCAACTATATTTATTTCTAACTTAACACCATTGATCCTATTTTATAAATATAAATAAACACCTTATGGTGGTTCAATAAATAAAATGCACGTTTAGGAATCAATGGTAAATATAATTCTAATTTTAATTGTGTACCTAATTTAAGTTTGTTATAAAAAAATATTAAAGCTATAAGGCGTAATAATAGCCATTGTGTAGAGTATATTATTTTGGATATACTTTCCCCTTTATAATAATTATTATGATTGGCGAAGAAAGGCGAATGCATTCATGTCCAATATATACATTTTATGGTAAACTTTTTTTTTATACATGTGACCAAGGTTGACCACCATCATCGACCGATAAGTAGATAAAATCAATTATGGAACGCCATGTGGATTAAACAATTATTTAACTCGACAGGTAATTTACATACAGAAAAAATATTGTAGTCAAATTAATCGCTTTTAAAGTAAACAAATTCATACACGAGTAACACATGGGTGATTATTCCGAATCAAAAAATCTGTTTGTAATGACAGTAATTAATTATCTATTTAATATGTTAAATTCATTTACTTTTAAGTAAATCGATACTTACTTAGAAATAAATTTAAACTAGGTGACCCGTGCGAATACTTCGCACCGATATTGGTCAGTTACAAACACAGACTCACGCCTGTTTCCCATAGGGGTAGGCAGTCGGACTTTCACCTGCTACGATCCTTACACACCTATAGCCACATTATACAACTGGTCAGTCACGTAATATAATAATGTAGAAATAAATAAATATGAATATCTTGGTTGATTATACCGTCAACAGATGGCACTGTTAATTTTTAACCCTACAAGGCACCCAGTTCCATATATGGCACACACGACTATAATCGTTCCTATAGCTATAAAACTACTGTAGCGACATCCCTTAACATCTTAAAAGAAGCTACTGAAGTTTAGCAATGTAGTAATACGAATCTTTACCTAAATATGTCGTTCGTGTTTTTGTTATAGTGCACTCAGTGTGAAATTTGAATGAAAGTGATACGTTAGTCATTTGTCTGAATTCAAAAATAAATAAAAAATAGTTATTGAACAGTATTTACTCGAAAAAAATACTGTATGTTATAACGAAGTGTATATTTTGTAGAGGTAAGTTGATTTTTATATTACAATAGTAAACGTATTAGTAAATCATTTTTTTATGTGTGTTCCACATACGGTACGTTGAGCTTTAGTGTCCGTTTATACTCATACGTACTTACGATAACTTTCCTTATGAATACTTTCATTTTATTTAAGATAATGTCGCGAAGAAGATTGCGTGATGAAGATATTGAGGGTTTCTTGAATGTTCCTTCTGGGAGTGAAGATGAACAAGGTTTTTCGGACGCTGAAAGTGATGAAGACATCGAAAAAATTCAGTCCGTCCAAAACTTCTTATTCGAGCCTCTTAGCGACGTGAAAACTTCCTTATCTCCGCAGAGACACCGGTGTTCGTCTCTCGTCAACGAGGTTGTTACAAATATTGAAAATCGACAGCCAGACATATATATCAGAACGTCAGCCTGAAGAAGTGACTTCAGAGACAACTACAGGTACCATTACACAATCTTGGGCACCTAGACGATCATCGAGTACTCATAAGTAACGCAATCGGTCATAGATCTAGAATACCTGGCTCTGTGACTGTCACCCAAAGAAAAAAGACAAGATTTATTTGGAAGAACATCTTTTCAATCACCTCCTTTTATATTTACTGGAAATACAAATTTACAGTCACCGATTATAGACTTTGAAACTCCCCTTCAATATTTTTTATGTTTTTTTTATGATGAGTTACTTCAGCATATTATAGAAGAAATGCACAAATTTAGTGTCCAAAAAATCCTTCAAAGCCATTTACAATAACAAGTAATGAATTGAAAAAGTTTATAGGTGTCTGTGTGATTATGAGTTTGGCGCCACTGCCAAATAGTCGAATGTATTGGGCACCTGAATTGGGTATTCCTATGATTATGTTATTAGATTATTGTACAGAAGAGTCGGGAAGCAGCAGCATAGCCCACCCCCAACGAAACAGAAGGACTTCAAATTTGAAGTAGGGAAAAATTTATGCATGTTTGGGCCATCGATAAACAAAAGGAGAGGTAGACCAAGTTTATCTGATGAAATTGAAAATAAAAGGCAGAAGCCAAATACATCAAGCCTACCTCCTCGTGATGTAAGACGTATACCGTAACCCATCAGGGTTTGAGCATTTTCCTGTTTGGGGTGAAAAAGACAACGATGCAAATATCCTGGTTGCAAAGGAAAAACATTCTTATCTTGCGACAAATGTCGCGTAGAACATTGCCTAAATAAATATAATAATTGTTTTAGATCTTTTCATCAATAAAAAAATAACAAATTTATTATATTATTTATATAAGTAAAATTCTTGTATTACATATTACATAAGTAATATAATAAATTTGTTTGTTTTTATTGATGAGAAGATCTAAAACAATTACTATATAATTAAATCATATGATTTTGTATACATATTATAAATTACAATAAAAAAGTAAAATATATAATAGTTATTTCATTTTGTTGAAAATAATAAGTCACTAATTGAAAAAAAATCAAGTAGGAAACTATTTATAAAACAATTCCATTGTACTAGTTTAATACCAAAAAGTATAGTTAAGGCTCAGTGTACCATATGTGGAACTGAAATAAAAAGTTGATTTCTCCGTAAAATATGGCTTGATTTTTATTTTTAAAAGTTTTCCCTATCTTGTAATCACTAAATACAACCTATATATTTTTTACACATACTAAAAAAAAATTGAGCCTTGTAGGGTTAATATTTTTTGAAAAAACATATAATTTTAAAACATTTGTCTCTTTTTCTTCAAGAATCATTAAATTTGACGAAGAATTATGAAAGTTAAGGCGTTGCGAAAAAAAAAACATCTTTGAGAAATAATACATAGAGATATTGGTCTTACTACAGAGGAGGCTCAAGTTCCGGCGAAGTGGAGGCGTCTTAGCAGGAACGCGGACCCTGGCACTAGCCGGGTTTACGTCAGGTAGAAAGAAAAAATAATTAGAAATATATTTCTAGTGTAAATATAATGTGTACTTGGTATATCAAGTAATAATCTAAAATAGCTGGTTGTAGGATATTCATATCCGGCCGGATAGGGTAAACATGGTGTTAAAGCCTGTCATAGTGACCCACGCACCTTGTGGGGATCGCATTTAAGGATCAGCCAGTGTATATCAGATTCTCCCGAGGGGCTTGCAACATGACTTGATGGTTGTTTAAGGCGTTAGGGTGGGTATATGGGTCCATCCTTATATCCCTGTGCCTGCATCGGTCATCGGCATGTCCTGTCGCATGCCCCTCGATTCGCTTCTTTCCTCTTCGAAGGGTGAGGAGCATTTACACAGGCCGGCATGATTCTAATGACCTCCGATAAACTCATTGTTAGTCGGTGGTCGCTGGTTTTTTTAGACTGCACTGCTCTTACCATCAGGTGTAGTGCAGTCACTTTGCCGTAATTGGATAAAAAAAAACCCTACTATAGTGATGAGATTAGGTAACATATATTTATTACATAAGCAGGAAAATAATATTCCAAGAATGATGTCATAAATATACTACTGCATTATATATATACTGTTGTATTATTGTTGTTACGAAGTAACGTGTGTTGATGGTGAACCTCGTGGTGAGGATAAATACATAATTATTTGATGTCGCTCGATAACGTTATAAATATATGTATAGGACATAAATGCATAAATCGTACTAGGTAAGTGTCGTCAGATGTACCGCTGTTACTTGTTAGGTGTACCAGTCTATAAGCTATAACAACATAGCTATAAACAACACAAAATACAACAAATGTAATAACAACAAATTGTAGACACTTGAACATAAATTGGGGATAATATAATTAACATATTTTCTGGCACAGGGACTGTATTTATAACTATAGATCGATTGTTTTTTTCTATGTATTTTAAAGTTGGCACAAAATCTGACCGTAATTTGGTGGATTTCTTTTTTTTATTTTTTTTCGTAATAAAGCACCCGTTATTAAACCAACATTTTATATTGCGTAGTTTAGACGAAAAGCAAATTCGAAGACACAAGATACATCATATTTTGTACAAAAATTTGTTCTATTAGTGATATGAACGAGCCTGAGTAACAACTCAGCAATAATTTTCTGGGAAAATATAGTTTTTTCATGTCCACATTTGAGCCACTTATGCCTGGAACACACATGCTACTTAATAGTAAAACTGTATACCACTTTCGACCCATAGTCAGTTCGGGTTTGTTTTTTATCCGAGCACGGCAAAGTGACTGCACTACACCTGATGGTAAACGTAGTGCAGTCAAAAAAACCAGCGACCACCGACAAAGAATGAGTTTAGTTTAGCGATGGTCAGCAGTCATGCCGGCTTGTATAAATGCTTCTTCATACTCCGAAGAGGGACGAACCGAATCGAGGGGCCTGTGACAGGACAGACGGATGACCGACGCACGTGGTGTGCGTGGATCACTATCATCATCATCATCATCAGCCACAGGACGTCCACTGCTGAAAATAGGCGTCCCCCAAAGATTTACAGACCGACCTGTTGGAAGCAGCCTGCATCCAGCGACATAGTGGATCACTATGGCAGGTTTTAATACCATGTGTACGGTGGTCGCTATCCGGGCGGATATGAATATCCTATCACCAGCAATTATTAACTCTCATATACGGTTTTCGCGAGGGCTTGCGTCATGACTTAATGGTTGCTCGGGGCGGGTACAGGAGTACATCCTTGTATCCCTGTACTTGCATCGGTCATTCGTCTGTCCTGTCGCAGGCCCCTCGATTCGCTTCTTCTCTCTTCGGGGTGTGAAGAAACACTTATACAGGCCGGCATGATTCTGGTGACTGCCGATAAACGAATTGTTTGTCGGTGGTCGCTGTTTTTTTGGATTGTACTGTGTTTACCATCAGGTGTAGTGTAGTGACTTTGCCGTGCTCGGATAAAAAAAGAACAGCGTGGTTATACCGACAGTGATGGCTCAGTATTAACTATAGCATCAATTATTTTGTAGTATGTGTATTTCAGGCTTTTCTATATGCTTCAAGATGTTATCAAACTTTGGATTGAAGCTCATAGCATCGTACGGCGTTCGGTGGGACGATTAATTGGCTTTGTTCAAAATATTGTTTTATATAAACATGTTTTTTATCCATTAATAATAATTAGTGAGCATTTATTACAATATGAAGTGATATAATATTAACAAATTAGTCCCGATTGTAAATTACAACACCAGTTAATAAAAAAATACACCCTAATTGAAAATCTTCTGTTTTGAAGACGGTTAAGGTTATCAATGTATTAATGTTGGATAATAGTATTTATACTGTACCATTTTTATACTATAAAGGATTTTAGAGTGTTGCCATTATTTTGGGAATCGAATATAAAGTTCCGATGGAATATCAAATTTAGTACACTATGACTTCTATACTTTAGTGAAATAAAGTGTGTAATATAATATTGGCAACCCAAGGACAAAAGGCGATAGGTTTGGGGGAATTCTGACAGTGCAGTGGGCCGGTACAATCCCGGTCGGTCCGTCGGTCGGTGTTACTTAGTTCCTAAGCTAGTATAAACTTGTTTATTCTAAAAAAACTGGTGTGAACTTGTATAATAAACATAAGCAATAATGAAAAGTGTATGGACACATTGAAATAAGTAATTTTGGGGGATTATCGTCCGAGCGGGTTGATTGAACTTGTTCGTTTGATCCGCTATGATATATTTGTCTAAGAAGCATCGTTCTGGAGGGAATTTAGACCGAATCTCCGGCAAGATCTTGAGTCGGCCATTACCGTGTTACATCAATATAGTAAAATAATTAATAGAACAAAAAAACATGTAACTTATGCTCAAAGGACTAGCATCCCGAGCTGTAAAAAAATCATAAAGACAGTGGCACCATTTCGGTGTAAGTTGGCCTAAAGACAACGACGGCTAAAAAAACGATTTTAAATCTCACACAACCTATATGATTTTAATGTGTTGTCATAATTATCAATCGGGAACTAATTAACCTACTTTTCAATAGAAGTTGCAGAAAAAGTGCAAGAGTTTTCTTTAAGGTTTATGTAAATATTTAAGTTGTTGAAATCTCATGGTTATAAATCGTGTAAAATGTCTATTTACATTGTTTGCAACTTTTACTGGAAAATATTGTTCCGTAATTTCGGTTTACTTTGGCCTTTTGGAGTAACTTTGGTCCTAACTAGGGAAATGTTTCAGGAATACGAAAATTAATATAGTTAATCTACATTTATATATTATTTCGCCGTAAAAATATAAACACCGGTCAATGATCTTCGTATTGGTGATAAATAACAACATGACCAAATTTACCCTGAATTGGCCAGTTTCCCAGTAATGACCAAGTCACCCAGCTCTGGCCAAACCTGCCATTAATTACTCAGTACTGGCTAGAGTTAACCAGCATTGGCCAAAGTGACCCGAAATGTTAGTGTGCTATGAAACAGCGTGGCTCACTTGTTGTCTCGGATGCGAGTGGTGCGCCACGACGTATTCGGTGAGTGTGACGTCAGCAGCGCCGCCCGACTCCAGCGGGATCGGGTGCGCTCGGAAATGTTCGAGCATGTCGTGCACGTTCGGGAACCACAGGTGTTGCACGCGACACTGGCCAGTCTCGCTGAGTGTCATACGGAGGTGTTTCGCGCGACCCTGACGACCAATTAATATATATAATTTTTTTTTTTTTTTTATAAATAACACCAAGAGTCACACACATAGTCCTGACCCCACAGTAAGATTATTACATTGTTATAAATAATACGTTGTCAATAGAGTAATACTGCCAATATCAACCACGAGTTGTTTTGCGAAACGTCCGTAATTTCGGCGTAATACCCCAGAAATTAGATATAAAATAATTTCTTGATATTTTTTTTTACTGGCCCTGTATCATACATGTCCCACTGCACGGGCCTCCTCTACTGAATGAGAGGGGTTAGGCCTGAGTCCACCACGCTGGCCTAATGCGGGTTGGTAGACTTCACATACCTTCGAAAAATCTTATCAAGTTCTCAGGTATGCAGGGTTCCTCACGATGTTTCCTTCACCGTTAAAGCAAGCGATAATTAACAATTAATATTAATAAGTAATAAATAATCTTGATAAATAAATAAACAAATAAAATAAACATTAATAAAAATATATGGAAGGACAGCCTCCGTGGCGCAGTGGACAAGAAGCCGGCTGTAGTACTAGTCCGCCTTTATACATTTTGTATCATCATCAGCCACAAGACGTTCACTGCTGAACATAGGCCTCCCCCAAAGATTTCCAGACCGACCTGTTGGAAGCGGCCTGCATCCAGCGACATCCTGCGACCTTTATCAGGTCGTCTGTCCACCTTGTAGGTGGACGTCCAACGCTGCGCTTGCCATACATATACATTTATATATTTTTGGAACGAAGTTCCTTACGGCAGGCTTGGAGGGGATAGGGATTTTGCTGCGTGACCGAACTGAAAAAAATGTGATAGTAAAACCGTAAGAAAAATGCGTGGAATAAAAACCGTTAAATGAGACTTTTTTTAACTTAATTTGATATCTAGCACACAAAGTTAAAGTCGAAATTCCGTTAATAAAACAGATGGTTGTGAAACTTATGACATTTGGAAATGTAGACGCGGTTTGAAATTTGAATTTGAATTTTTGATTATAGAACACGGCCGTCCGTTATTTTTAAGTTGATAAAAAATGCTATACAATAGCTTTACCGCGGCAGTCTCCGAGTGCCACACGTCTTTTTTTTATTTCTATTTTTCTATTCTATTTCTATGTAATTTTATGTTGTCAAACAAAAATAAAGAGACCTATTTTGTTATTTCAGTTGATAATTTGAATTTTTTGCAATTTGTGTCGATTCTACATTAGCCGAAGGAACTTCGTTCCTACCTGGTGTCCCACGACACACACCAAATTTTTTTTTTAATATACATTCGTATATAAAGTGTAAAATAAAAATAAATAAATATAGTAGTATAACTGACCTGGAAGTTGAAGGTGAGCACGTACTCGCCGCGCCTGGTCTCGCTCTGTCGCACGAGGTAGCAGCCGTGCGCCGCGGCGCCGCCCGCCAGCACGCAGCCGGCGGCGGTGGCGCGCGCCAGGGTCCCGTGGAACCACGGCCACTCCGCGAGGGACACGCGCCCCTCCCGACCCTCCCGCGCCCCACGACTCTCGCGACTCTCACGCAACTCGCACCCCTCTTCGGCTATCGAACCTGCGCGGGACACGATCATTTTTAGAATGTCGTAGCTAAATGGCTATGACGGAGCCCTTATAATTTCGTCATGTCCATCACAGTAACTTTACTTGGAGACTATTAGCATTATATGAATGAAATTTAGATGATAGGTGTATTCATTGAACCGCTATACAAAGGTGTAAATAAAGAAAAATAATGATTTCTTACGTTTACGCGAATGTTACTCATTGAAATAAAACTAATTTAAACGGATTTTATCGCGGTTTTTTATTTTAATTATGGTCCCGACGCACATAGGTGAAATTTACTCAAAAGCTGGCCATTATTGCGTGATGTGTGTTTACGCTTCTATATTAGTTTAATTTGTCAAATATAATAGTTTAATCATGTATTATGATAAATAAAGCTTTATTCGATAACATTATATAGGAAAAAATATATATTTATTGTACACCTTACAAACAAAACATAGCAATATCATACAACAACTCGTCACACGACCATCTGATATCAAACTAGGCAGAGTCTCTACTATGGTATCCAGATAACTGATAATCATACTTATATTTTTCTATCTGTCTGTCTGTTTTCTGTATCTTTTGATTTCTAAATACAAGATATACTTATAAATTAATGTACAATGGGAGGTCTTATCGCTACAAGCGATCTCTTCCTGACAACTTAAAGATGGACTTTAGGTTTAGAAGAAGCACCAATATGTTGATGGTGTACTACATAAATATTTTTTTTTTTTTTTTTTTTTTTTTTACTAGCCCTGTATTATATACGTCCCACTGCTGGGCACGGGCCTCCTCTACTGAATGAGAGGGATTAGGCCTTAGTCCACCACGCTGGCCTAATGCGGGTTGGCAGACTTCCAGACAGACCTTCGAAAAATCTTATCGAGTTCTCAGGTATGCAGGTTTCCTCACGATGTTTCCTTCACCGTTAAAGCAAGCGATAATTAACAATTAATATACACGTAACTTAGAAAAGTCAGTGGTGTATGCCCTTGGGGCTGGTCTCGAACCTGCGACTTTCGTCTCGACAGTCCATACCACTCCCCGCTGAGCTATCGCTGCTACATAAATAAATAACACATAATAATAAATATATATACCCATATATAATAAAAACAAATATAATACGTAAGCGTATTTTTAGTTAATTTAGAAATCTAATTGATAAGCAGTAAAGGTACGGTCTAAGTAACGATAGATACTGCAATGACAAATAATGATTTTTTGGCATGGACTTAAAAATGGGCAGAGACCGAGCGCATCTAATTCCTAGTGGTAATGCATACCACAAGCGAACTACAATTTTAAATCGTGACTTCTGGTTCTTTCAAAAGAATTATAACATCGCGAGAATAGGATTTTACTTGCACTCGTGGCAGTTTTCTGATATTAGTAGGTAATGTGAGGATCTGATAATATTAAAAGTTGGTGAAACAAATATTCCATATTTTGTCTTGTGGAAAATTTCACAGTAAAACTTTCACGAGACTCTTCTATATCTTTGTTCTTACTTTCTTGGGCCTCTTCTCATAATAGGCCTGAGGGAACTACTGAGAACTGCATGAAAAATGGTTATTGATATTTTATAATTTGTATATGTTGTTGAGTTTTTTTCAATTTTGTTTGGGTGATGCAAGTGGACGCAGCCAAATATAGTATAATATGAAAGCTCACGAAATATACTTTTTAAATATCTATAACAATTGGGTTAAGTGCGATTAAGTATGAACTTTTTCACTATGAGAAAAAGAAACTAAATGATAAAGTATATATGTTGTTGAGTTTCGTTCCATTTTGTATGGGTTATGCCGGTAGACGCAGCCAAATTTAGTATTATATGAAAGCTCTCGAAATATTCTTTTTAAATATGTATAACAACTGGTTTAAGTGCGATTAAGTAAGAACATTTTCACTATGAGAAAAAAAAACTAAATTATAAAGTATTGTATATGTTATTGAGTTTCGTTCCATCTTGTATGGGTGACGCAGGTAGACGCAGCCAAATTTAGTATTATATGAAAGCTCCGGAAATATACTTTTTGAACATGTATAACAATTGGGTGAAGTGCGATAGAGTATTAACTTTTTCACTATGAGAAAAAAAATTAAATGATAAAGTATTGTGTTGTGTTTAAACCTGTCTGCCTTTAAAATAGTAAGTAATATAAACATTTTAGTTAACTAGTAATAGCAATATTTACCTGAAGATATGGAATCCATATTGCTCTAGTACTAATATTCACTAAATAAAATATCAAACGTTATTTAAACAACTATTAAAAATGGTAACAAATTGCTCCATGAACATTCGCTATTTAAATCAAATGTGTAGGTAATGAAATAAAAAGTATCAAACGTTTTACAGATCACAAAAAGTAGGCGAAATATGTCTTGTTGCTAATTTAGGTTACTACTTTTTAATCAGACTAACTTCATTTTTATCAATATTGGCCAGCTTTTGGGTAAATTTCACCTGTGTGCGACGTTTCGAAAGCTTTTCATCCTTCGTAGTCACGGGTGGAGTCCACCCCGTCCGTTTAAATTAGTTTTATTTCAAAGAAAAATAAATTGATTGCACGAAGGCATGTACGGATAGGTCCATAAAAATGATGATGGTACATATAAAAGTATTGCAATTTTGAACTTTTTCCTCAGATAAAACAATGTACAATGCATAAAAATAAAGTCATTCAGTACCTACTGTATGTTATATAAGATAATATTATTATTGCTAAATAACATTCTTTTATTTTTGTACTTTTGCCTACATGATCAATAAATGATTTCAATCTTTCTTTTCTTTAACCTTCATTTATTTAGGGGTTTTTAACAATGTGAACGCCATTGTACCTTTTTAACTAATCTAAATACATAGTATATTATTAGAAAGAAAATCACTGGTGGATACTTGTGGCAAGTGAACACAATATTGCTATCTCTGATTTTGGTTTTGACAGAATACTCTGTATTGTCCTATGTCGAAAAAGATCAATTGAAATTCTTTCACCAGTGATTCCCGCTCAACTTTGTTTTTAACACAATCCCAAAATACATGTTGTACATCCTCAATTCTATTGCAGACCATGCATTTGCAATCTTTCTTTATTTCTGCCCTATATGTCGACGGGCACGCCACATATCACATCATGGGACGAAAATAAGCTTAAACCCGATAGAATACCGAGCTTATGTTTGCAAGTAGAAGAAAAGGAAAAAATATGAGGAAAACATTACAAACATGAGTTCATAGAATTTACAAATGCATTAACAGGAATCAAATCCTATGAGGAAAAAGCTATGCATTGAAGAACCGAATATAGGTAAAACAATATTGGTAGATGCGTGCGTAATTTGTGTTCCACGTCATCATACGCAACAATCAACGTAACATTAGGCATGTTAGACGTAAAAGAGACGCATGCGGCGTGCGACTCTTGCGGTGCGGGTAGATACGTATACTTTATTTTATTTATTTTTATTCGAGCACGGCAAAGTGACTGCTCTACACCTGATGGCAAGCGTAGTGCAATCCAAAAAACCAGCGACCACCAACAAACAATGAGTTTATCGGTGATCACCAGAGTCATGCCGGCCTGTATAAATGCTTCTTTACTCTTCGGAGAGGAAAGAAACAAATCGAGGGGCCTGCAATAGGACAGGCGGATGACCAATGCAGGCATAGTAATACAAGGATGTACCCCTATACCCGCCCCAATCAACCATCAAGTCATGTCGCAAGCCCCTCGGAAGAACCGAATATACATTAGCTGATCCTGGAACGCGATCCACACAAGGCGTCTGGATCACTATGGCCGGTTTAAACACTATGTGTACGGTGGTCGCTATCCGGGCGGATATGAATATCTTACCACCAGCCAATGCTAAAAAGAATAAACACACGTACCCAGCTCGGCCTCTTCAGGCGTTTCGGTCGTCAGGTCGAGATTACTGGAACTGGTGGGCAGGTCTCTACGCGGCGGCAGGTCTGGCGGCGCCGGTTCTAGCCCGCCGGGGAGCGCGTCGGGCGGCGGCTGGGTGGTCGGCGGCGATCGCATACAATACTTGATAGTCGCCAGCCACGACTTCATATCGTCCACGTCGCCCGCCTCTATTACGTATTCCATATTGTTGTCTGCCTGAAGTGACGAAACATTTTTTTATTAGGACAATGTCTTGGCTATGGTGAGGATTTTTATTTTTTTATGGGGTGGGAAAAGCAATTTATCGCTGCCACCCCGCACTGGCGGTAGGCAGATGGTTATGTTGGACTCTACTAGTCTTGCCAGTCTAAGACTCAAAGCCGTCTTAGTAGCCGTCCGGCGCCTCCTACGTGTCTTAATCTCTGTCAGCACACTTCTGCGAGATTACAGCCTCACAGAAGAGGACCATCACACACCAGGATCTCTGGCTGTCGACTATGGCAGACACCACTGCCATTAGTCAAATGTAAACACCAACGGCTGCTAGGAGACCGCTGCGCTTTTCGTCCCAGGCTGGGTATACTTTTAAGGTCTGTTGACATGTGTCAATAAACCCATATCAACAATAAAACATGAAGTGAATTCTAAACATAATAATTCTTATAAGATAATCAATATAATGTTATGTAATTTGTTATATTTATATGATATAGGAGGTATATTATGAACCTTATTTATTAGGCAACTTCTGTTAAAAAGGTGTGAGAATAAGTTGGTCTAATTTAAAGAATATGTAGCTATTGTTGTTTGTTTAGCAAATTGAAATATTTTGTTAATTTAAGAGATCAGAAAGAAAGAAATGTTTATTGTCAATACGAAAACATGCAATTGAAAGAAAGATCAATACAAACTTACATTGGTCATGTAAAGTTAGAAAGGTTTTTTTTATACCTCCAAAGGGGTGAAGAAGAGTGGGAAAGTTGTTATAAATATATTTATCTGGTAAAATTTAAATAAAATTAATGCTCTTTTAAACAAGACTACTAATTCAATCCCAAGGGAGAGAAATGGGATGGTAAAGTTTATATAGGAAAATTACTTATCCCAGAAAATACTTTTGTGAGAGCAAATCTGTGAACAAAAACTAATATTTCATATGTAAGTTTTAGCAGCCATGCTCCCTAAAATGTAATGTACTGTACCTTTAACACAAAAGTATTTTCATGATCTGGCATCTCTAGAGCTGTTGTCTCCCGGGCCTCTGATATTAAGAAACAGAACACGCCACTGCGAGGCTTTTGAGATTTCGGAGGCGAATAAAACTCCAACATGTATCCACCCACAGTCTTAACAAGTGCTAGCCTACATTTCTCCCATTTCTGTGGGCCACTTGGCTGCTCTAAGCTCTCAGGCGTTAAATAATTCACCAAACCCTCCTTCCTACATTCTACCACTATTTTAGCTAGCTTAGTTTTGTGCTTGTTAAGTTCCACTTCGTCTGAATTCTGCTTATGAAATAAACCTTTGCCTCGTCTTAAACCTTTAAATGACAGTCTTCTGAAGAAAGGTTTGTGTTGGGTTTTAGGAGAATCAGTGTCTTCCGAATAGTCACTCTCGTCGTGTCCCGTGTGCGTCCCATTCGGTAGTTTGTGGAGTGTTTTCAGTTTGCCGATTTCGATTTCGAACTGCTCGGTAAAACAATCAACGAATTTCTTCAGTAACTCCTTGTGGGTTGCCGGTGGTCGTGCTGAGGCTTCGTTACCGGTCTGTATATATTGTAAGCAAGCCTTGGCGAAGTCCTGAGCGGTGGTTTTAGCCTGACGCTCGCAGAACTCGACCCATCCGTCGGGGTCGCCGTCGGACGGGCCCGCCATGGCAAGCAGTTTCCTTAACAGCTCCACGAGGATGCTCGTTGTTCCACAAATCACTAAAAAATTATAATATACAATTGATAATTCACTATTACACTTAATTTATTTAGTTTCATGCCACTTTTGCAATCAAAATAATATTCACGATGCTATCACAAGTTTTCTCGCGAAAACAAGTTTGGTTGCCAGATGAGAAAATTTATGTTTTCTTTCATGTTTGTATTTTTTATTGAATTATAAAAAAATAAACATATTTTATAGGAAGCGTCGGGAAATTAAAGGCATATTTCATTTGAAATATTACACGATTAAGGCCCGTAGTATATATAAAAAATGTAAAAGTCTGTAAACATTTATTATACCTAATTACTAAATTTATTTAATTTAACAAATGATAAATTATTAAAATCTAATTTTGTCAACAGTTGAATAATATTGTATAATAATATATATTTTTTGTTTAAATTACATATTATGCTTCAAGGACATCTTTTGGTGATCACCACTATTAAAACAAATTTAAAGGCGTAATTATCCTTCAAGTTCCACTACTCATCACTAGATGTCGTAACATCACGTTATTTGGTTTGGAACGTCATGTAAAACATCGCTTTTTCGTTGTATTATAAAGGCATAATGGTCCGGGTTCCCTGGGCCAGCTGATCCACTTGATTACTATCAAGCAAATTTTCCGTGAGTAGCTTCGTTTCGATGAGACGCCCAACAATTCCCTATGCGAAAATTCTCTATTGTGGTAGCTAACAGAGGTAGCAAGGATAGAATATTTCGATTTGATGATACTCAAAAATTTATTATTTTATTTGTAGGACAATATGACTGTTAAATTATATAAATATTAACTAAGTAAAAACAAAAAAGTCAGCTGGTTAGTAATCATACCTATTGGAAGGAGGGGCTTCCAATAGGTATCGATAACGAGGTCATAAAAATGATTACTAATATTTATATAATTTAACAGTCATATTGTCCTACAAATAAAATAATAAATTTTTGAGTATCATCAAATCGAAATATTCTATCCTTGCTACCTCTGTTAGTTACCACAATAGAGAATTTTCGCATAGGGAATTGTTGGGCGTCTCATCGGAACGAAGCTACTCACGGAAAATTAGCTTGATAGTAATCAAGTGGATCAGCTGGCCCAGGGAACCCGGACCATAACTGTTATAACATAATTATTTTGGTAATAGCTCGTTTTTTTTTTTATTTTATTTTACAAGTTTTTGTTGTGTCGTGTTTTTCTTCGTAGACTGCGGCGCGGCGCGGCGTGCGCGCGCGACTCAAAGGCGCCGCTCAGCTGCTCGGGCGTTGACCTTCATAGGCGCTAGCCCGGTTCCCCACGCTTCGCGTGTTTGCTTACGTAATCTGCGATGCGCGTAGGTAACATTCAAGACGGAAATTTAATGAATACTTATTTTTGTATGAAAATAAAATCTAACAAATTATCAAAAGTCGTAGAACAAAAGTAGTAGCTTATAACCTTAGGTATCTACCCCTGCGAGGTTGCTGGTGTTTTAAAAATAACCCTGTATATAAACATAAATTGTTGTTCTTTAGTATCGCAAAAACTCCTAAATGGTTGGACCGATTTCGATGATTTTTTCGTGTTCGAGTGGGCCCCGGTATGGTTTAGATTCACAATTGGACTCGATAGGTGGCGCTGTAATCGGTTGACCTCTATGTTTTAAAAATTATATGTTGCGGATGAAACAGCGCGGGAAAACTAATTTAACTTATTAATTTATATTTAATTAAGGTGAAATAAAACAACGTGCTTATTTTCATTGAACGGAAGAAGGAGTGACATTTTTTATTAAACTTGAGTTGAACATCAGTTTGCTTGATTTGTACATAGATGGCGTCACTAGTACCTTAACAATGTTATTTTGAGTAATAATTACAAAGATTTACAATAAGAATATTAATTGAACTCAATTCCAGAGCCGTTTTCCATTCCATAAAAAGTGTCCTATAAAGTTCAATTTCCCTAATCTTTTCAAGATTTCTCCCAGCTGGCTCGGAGGTATGTCCGGCTCACCGATACAGATCACTGACTATAGAAATGCCTCTATTCCTTGGTATTATTGACTAAAACCCCGAGATGTTTTACTATTTTTTTTCACAACAAGCTGCTGGTTGCCTATGCATCTGCATACAGCAGCGGCTCAAGGAGGTGGTGGCTTTAGAAGAGCTTACCGATGTCTGAGATTTGATATCTATGACAAGCTACCTTGACTAGAGCTATGAACCACCACCCAGTAGCGAACTAACGTGGTATAAGAGAAGGGTCAAATCTCGATATCTAATACTATGTGCTTATGTGCAAGAAAAAGCTCACCGGGGGCTCCAAATACATTTGACGGTCCGGGCCCCATTAGATTTGCCTTTTCGGGCCCACGACGCGACGTGCTTACTCCGTCACTGCCACCTTTAGGTCTTTAATTTGAGCGGCCTGTCGCTTGTAGGTTTTCATTCATGTTTGTTTCGATTCGTTCGAGTGAATTCATCGCGGCTGGACCGGAGGTCATCTCTTCGGTTTCTTATTCTTCGATTGCGGGAGGGAAGTCTTATGGTTCGCTTCCTGCTCTTCTCAGGTGGGAGAATACCTGCATTTTTGTGTCCGAGTGGACTGGAACTGATAATCCCGCCATAGGGGCTCGTTCAGGCGAGTCGTGATGCATAATACTGCCCTGATAACGAAGAATGCAGTAATCGACATTTTTGTGATTTTCACTTTTTTCCAGAAATGGCATCCCTAGAGGTTCATGTACATGAGAAAAATATATTTTCATAAAAAAATTCACTCGAAGTATGTTTTTTATGTAATGATTTTCGCCGTACTTGCATAAAAACTGCTTCAATGATAAGAAAAAACGCAGTATTAAACATTACCTACTGGGTTACAGGTTAAGTCGACCTAGATCCGTTAAGAGATTATAGTTTCCATCATTCCTAACTGATTTTACTATGAAACACCCTATCCCAAACCTAACGTTCTCAAAATATTCGACTTTGAAGATTTTCGTAAAAAAAGTACCGATTTTTTGCCTATTCTCTTCTTTATGTTGTGTGTTTGTGTCTCAAATTTATTTGTTTATGCGATTTTTGTATAGTAAATAAGTTTGTTCATTACTTTCAACACAAAAACCACATGTAAATTTCCCAACTGGGTTGCAATGGACGATTGATAGTTTAAAAAAAGAAATTATTTGTAAAAACTTTTTGTTCTTGTAAAAATATGTTAAAAAAAGTCTATGACAGCCATGCTGCAGATGCGCTAAATAATATCTACGTTTCTTTAGCTATCCAATAAGGTATAACAAGCTAGGGTGATATCACAATTCTTAGAAAAAAAACCTTGATATAATGCTTCCGAGAAGTAGTAAAAAATAATAGTCCTTAACCATGAAACCTACCACTTGGGTATAAAAACAAAATAGATCTATCAAAATAGGTCGACTTAACCTGTAACCCGTATAAGTCCTTGAGAAGACACAGTACACTCCAACTTAGTTCGGAGCATATAATAATGGCTATAATTATTAAAAAATAATGCAGTAATCGACTTGTGCTAAGACAAAATGCAGTAATACGCGCAAATGCTGCATTTAGTTTTAGTATCCTGTGACTCGGAAACGACCTGATACTAAACCAAAACGCAGTAATACGTATTATAATTGCATATATTAGTAAATTAAATAAAGGAAAATTATCTTGTAAAAGCTAGATTTTTTTCCGAATTTTTAGATATATATTATGACCAATAAAATACGAACATCTTGCTCAGGTGATATGAAATATGTTTTTTGCGTTTATCTCGTAACCGCCATTTTGCGATTACTGCATTCTTAGTTATGACGGCAGAATATAGGTACTGATATTATGTTGAATGAATGAAGTTATTGTATAATATACTGATATTATGTTGAATGAATGAAGTTATTGTATAATATACTGATATTATGTTGAATGAATGAAGTTATTGTATAATATACTGATATTATGCAATAACTTCAGGCCGGAATAATTCTGCCGAACGTCGAGAGACGCAATATTTCTTCACGGTCGACATTGTAGTCACTTTTGTAGACACTGCCCCTGGCAATGCCGATGTCGATGAGTGGCAGTAACCGCTTACCATCAGGCGGGCTGCTTCCTTGTCAAGGCAATAAAAAAACTGTCACAGAAAAATGAAGTAATTTATGACCTTACAAAAATTTACTGAATGTACAATTTTAGAAAACAATACATTTATTCAGCCACTGCGCGGACCGTTCCAGTATAAAATATGCATTTGTTCGTATGACGAACCAAACTGACATCTAGGTATACGACAAATGCGACTAAAAGAATGAATTTGTGAGTAACGATTCGGTACTTCGAGTGAGGCGATGTACTCGTTACTCGGTAACAAATAGGTACATCATCATCATCATCAGCCACAAGACATCCGCTGCTGAACATAGGCCTCCCCCAAAGATTTCTAGACCGAAATGTTGGAAGCGGCCTGCATCTAGCGACTTCCTGCGACCTTTATCAGGTCGTCTGTCCATCTTGTAGGCGGACGTCCAACGCTGCGCTTCCCAGTACGTGGCCTCCTTCCTGCCCCAACATACATACGCTTTGCTACTATTACATACTTTAGTGTTACCTACACCTATCTAGAACATAATATAATATCTACCAAGTTTGAATGTATATAACATTACTGGTAGGCAATTAGCAATCACATTAGAATAATGCAATGAGTTATATTCGTTGAATTTATATTACACATTGTAATACATACATAATAAACACTATACTCGTACTACATTGTAACAATATAATTTGTTTCCATTGTAATTACTAGTGATGGGAAAAGCGTCTATTAAAGTAATAAATAAATACACCAAGCAATCATACACATCATCATCATCATCATCATCATCAGCCACAAGACGTCCACTCCTGAACATAGGCCTCCCCCAAAGATTTTTTATACACATAGTCCATAATATTAATGAGAAAATTTAATTTTAGGATTAAGACTAGGTTTGCTCTAGTACTCAGGTCTTTTAATCTTTTAATTTTAATCTATTTTTATTTCAATGAGTAAGGCTGCGTTTAGACGACGCGAAAAATTTCGCGCGGCGGCTGCACGAAATTTTTCAGTCATAGCAAATGTATGTCTTATTAACTAGGACTTAACGTTGAAATTCTTTGTGAGTAAACAACCGCGCGGCCGCCGCGCGGCGGTCGCGCTCCCGTTTACACGATCGCGCAGTCGCCGCGTGGTTGGAGTGTTGCGAAGTATTAAACATTATGGCTTAGTCGATAGAGTTTACATTAGTTTTTCGAGTGATACGAGCGCGGTGGCAGCGCGGCCGCCGCGCGGCCGCAACGCGGTGGGATTCCTTGTCATATAAATGCGCCCTAACATTCGCGTAAACGTAAGAAATCTTCATTTATGATTCTTAAATAAAATTCGGAATTTAACATGCTTAAATTTAATGAATTTAGCAAAATAAAATCACAATCTCAATTTTAGCTTCATGTAGGTTGAAATGTGACTGTGTATTTGCATTCAATTATAACATGTAAGCTGACAATTGATTTTCTAATGCATTTGTGTTAATTATTGCTTTAATTAATCGTCAATTGCCTACTATATAAAGGCATTCTGAGTCTTAGCCGGTCGAGAAATCTATAAAGTCTGTAAGTAAATAATTAAATAAATACACCAAACAGTCGCACACATTGTCCTGATTCCATAGTAAGATACGTGTCTTGTGTCGTGGGTATCAGTAACTACGAGATACTTTCTGTCTCAACACCCAGACTTGAAAGAAATATCTGTAGATCACGTAAATATTTCTCTCGGTCCGGGTATCGATCCCGCGGCCTCTTGTTTCACAGCTGGCTAGTCGCCTACTGCGCCACGGAGGCTGTCTCTGTTATGATTGAAGCGTTCGTAATAGTTATATTGGTTTACAAAATCAACTGATTCTGTTTTTATTAGTTATTGTTAATATTGAAAATGATTTAAATTACCTGTAAAAACGTGAACTACTGTTTCTTACGAACAGATTAATGTTTAAATTTAAAACAACTTCGTCTACGGCATCAGTAGATACCCCCCCGTTGCTTGTTAAATTAAGTATTACATATTATTGTATACAAGTGAATATTGTATAAAAACAGAATAATGACGCCTGTGACTCAAGAAATGCCAGCAACACAAGAATCGGAGACGGGAGCGTCTCTTGACGGTGACAGGGTGGTCATCTCCGGCATGTCGGGACTCTATCCACAGTGCCGGACTGTCAAGGATCTCTCGGACATATTGTACAATAAGGTAAACTGCAGCTGTTCACTATTAAATGATCGTATAAAAACCAGGGCGTGGATCCGTAAGGTATCCGTGCCTATAGAAAAATTATGTTGCAGAAGTGTTTGGTGTTACAGTTGTAAACTAGGTATTATCGGTTTTTACTTGTTATGCCTAAAAATCAGATTCAGCCTATTTTGCATTAACAAAACTAAAACCAACTCAAAAAAAGTAGAAAACTAAAGGTGTATTCGATAGGATATGTATTTTTACTGCGGTGGAAGTCCCATTTTAATTTGAAGAAACAATTCCACTTTTAATGGGTTAAAATCAAGGATGAAAGACTAAAGTATATAAATGACTCTAATTCCCATAATATACTTTATCATTTGATGCTAGATGCTAGATAACATTATTAGATATTATTATTATAAGATACACTTAAGTGAAGGAAGCTGCTTTCTATTATCTTCAACTTAATTTTTATACACCCAACAGTCTTGACCTCAAATTAGGTGAACCTGTATCGTGGTTATGAGGAATTCCGAGGGACTTACGGTCCCACAATACTCAGACCCGAAGCAATTATTTATGGATCACACAAACATTTGTTTCGGTGCAGGTGTCAAACCCGAGGCCTTTTACAGGAACAGGCTACTCACCCGTTGGGCCACGTAGGCTGTCATTTGAACTAATGTTCCCCAGCAACTCGTTGTAAAAAGAGCTAGCTAATTTATGACAGTTTCTAGATGCCTTTATTGTGTTTCTATTCATATCAATATCTTTTGTTATTCAGATAAACCCAATAAAGCCAAACAGCGCGCGATGGAAGTACAATCACCCTGAAGTGGTGCAGTGCACCGGCATGGTGCCAGACCTGGACCGCTTCGACGCGCAGTTCTTCAAAGTACATTACCGTCTCGGCAACAATATGGACGCCATGGGACGGAAATCTCTCGAGCAAGCCTACCAAGCTATTTATGACGCTGGTAAGCAAATAATTCAAAAATAATTCCTAGTAAAAATTCTAGTAACTGTTGTCAACGTCTTATGTCTCGGGGTGACTCGGATCGTTTTGATTCTGGCACAGGCGTTTGCGACCGGCATATTCCTGTGGTTTCCTCTAAAACGTGACAAAATCACCTTAAGTGATATTCCTGAAGTTTATCTGCCGCATCATGGACTATCACGTATGCGATCTAGTCGTGGAACGTTTCACATCCACCGCAGCATCCTCAATTTCGCGATAAGGATCTCCTTAACATGAAGCTCAAGTACAGGCCACGTATCACACCCATACAGAAACACAGGCCGAATTATGGCCTTATACATAAGACTTCTAAGTATGTTCGGCATCTTTTAATCGCTTGTGACCTCACGCCACTTCGCTCAAGTGGTACCAATGCGTCTGACGTTTTGGTCGTCTTCACCGGACGTGTGCAGTACATACCCTATATATTTAAACTCGTCGATTTTCACGGCTTCTTTTCCTTTCCCGATACTACCCGAATATGTACTTTAATAGGCCATGTAATCGGTCTTCGTAATATTTAGACCATTGTTTTCGAGCGATCCCTTCCACAGTTTCACCACTTCTAGACGCTGTTTGGCCTCGTTTACTATTACCACCTACAATGCTCTCTTAATCTCTTTGTAGAGAATAGGAAGCCGCTTGAGCTTCGAACGTAATTTAGAGATAAAATAGAAAAATAGAATGTAAATTTATATGAATGTTTGTGCAAACATAAATATCCCTATTAAATAATTACGTAAAAAATAAGTACGGAAAGGTGTCAGATGTAAATAAGATGCATAATATTTTAATAATTATTGTGAAATAATGATTAGTAGTACCTACTATAATTAACTCGTCGAGATATTATTATATAGGTGTAAGTCCAGAACAACTTTCCGGAAGAAAAGTGGGTGTTTATATTGGTTCTTGCTTCTCTGAAACGGAAAAAGCCTGCTTCTACGTTTCAAGTTCGAGAAGGGGATTCGGTATTGCAGGGTGAGTAACAATGAACATGAACATTCAAATATTTTTTTTTTATAGCATAGGCCGACTAACGAGCAAGTGGGTCACCTGATGGTAAGTGATGTCCACCGCGCATGTTCGCTCACAATACAAGAAGAATCATTGGCGCGTTGCACCGACCTTAAAGCATAGATAATTAGGGGTTGGGAATGGGAGGGGATTTGGGCTCCGCATACACTCATCGTACGCAACGCAGCAGCAAGCCGCTACTTTAAATCGGTTTTCTGTGAGACAGTAGTAACGACCCAGTCGAGCCGTCCTATTCATGCTGAAGACAAAACTGTCTACAGCGTGGCTCAATCACTCACTCGATTGTCTCTTACAGCGTCAGACGCGTGGTCAATGACGCTGAGGCTCGTATTCATAAACAACACTTAAGTAAGCTTGCCAAGTGTCGAATTTGGCCTTCTGGATTGGTCTATTTTTATTAAGCGGCATAAAATAACTAATGACGTTTAGACTGCTACTGACGAGTACTGAGTCTATTAAACAACTATATCGGTAGATATACGCCAGCTGGCATATGCTTTGCTGCGTCCTTAATATGGCTCTCCGAAGATGCAAGAAGCATTTATACAGTCCGGCACGACTCTGGCGACTACCGATAAATTCATTGTTTGTCGCTGGCTGCTGGTTTTTTGGACTGGACTACGCTTACCATCAGGTATAGTGCTGCATCTTTGCCGTGCTGGGATAAAAAAAATGTATTATTGCTATAGGATCAGTGATATAATATTGATGATATGATGATACTTTCCAAGACGTATCCGTTGGTGGTGACACCTACTATCTTCTTTCATGGCATCGGATAAGGCTGGAATATCCGAGTTTTTAAAGTCCGGTTACACGTGGCACCTATTATGTGAGTAAAGTGTTAGGGCAGAAGGACAGTTTATGATTTCCCAAACATATGTGGCAGGTGGAAATTAGGTAAGCAAAGTCTAGGTGGCTGTATCAGGCAGATGGGTACAATGTAATGTTGCTAGAATTTAGAAAGTTGGAACAATACATTTTTACCAAAATATAACCGACTTAAAAAAAAACACAAGAAAAAAATTATAGGCTAAACAATTTTTATTCGGTGCTGTAGCAGTTTTTGTTAGCACCAACTCAAAATTTGTTAAACTTTAAATTTAAATTCCATTCAAATCGTTTCATTAATATTATGTCAATGACTGTAATCTGTTATTTTTCTTCGTAGATGCAGTAAAACAATGTTTGCCAACCGAATATCATATTGGCTGAATACCAAAGGCCCCTCTGTGTCAATAGACCAGGCGTGTTGTAGTTCGCTCGCAGCCCTGGAGCAAGCATACTTGGCAATCAAGAGAGGAGAGTGTGAGGCTGCTATTGTCGGCGGAGCCAATTTGTGCTTACATCCACAGTCATCCCTACATTATTCAAGGTAATTTGCTATATTATTCAGTACTATAAAATAATTTTGATTTCTAGTTACTTAAATCACTAGCACGAAGTTTGCTGATATTATCAATGTAGTTTTTCCATTTCAGAATCATGACATTATGTAAAGACGGCAAGACGAAGTCCTTCGATCGGAATGCTGATGGATGTGCACGGTCTGAGGCCATCAATGTATTATTTCTTCAAAAAGCTAATAATGCTTTAAGGTAAGTAATTATTTATGGCCTCAGAGAGACGGCCTCGGTTCAATTCTTGGGTCGGGCTATACCCATTTGTGTTTGAGTTTTCGATTAGAAAAATCCCACATGAATTGTATGGGAACGGAATTTGTGCCGGGTATGGCGATAGGCTCGTCTGACGTCTCCTATGACATTATGGTAAGGCGAAACGTGGGTAAAGCTCTAGTTGCACCTCCGTGTACCCTTTGGGGAAAAAGGTGTGAGCATAATATGTATGAAATTAATACCAATTAGGTATAACGTTTAATTTTTGATTTAATTTTATAATGCTTTATTGCAGAATATATGCTGAAGTGCTCCATATTAAATCTGAGTTCACTGCAATAATGCAAAACGAAATAGGACCACGATATGGATTTTATCGAGAGCCAAAAATTATAGCAAATTTTTTAAAGACATTTTATGATGAATCTGGTGTACCTCCTAACGCTGTGGAATACGTTGAAGCGTTTGGTTCAGGTGGCATATAAGAAATATTGTATTTATCTGAACTATACAATCTATAATAGAAATATAACTGTTTTATGTTTCACAGGCGTGTCAGAGGCCGATAAAGTTGAGTTAGAAGTTATTGATGAAATATTTTGTAAACATAGAGATGATCCTCTTCTAGTTGGAAGCGTGATGTCTAATATAGGCTATGGCGAAGCTGCTTCAGGAATATCGGCTATAACAAAGGTTGTAGAGACTGTTACAAATATAAGATGTTTGTTATTCGGTGCAGATTCATATTGGTTGTATTTATTTCTTTAACAGGTTTTGTTAGGTTACCATAAAGGACAGCTAGCGGGCAATTTGCATTATGAAACGCCGAGACAAGATGTGCAAGCGCTGAGAGAGGGCCGTATCCAGATCCTCACCGACCACACTCGCTTAGGAGGCTCGTACACTGCTGTCAACGGCATATCTGTGACTGGAGTAAACGCACATGTACTCTTACATGGTCGTTATAAGCCCAAGGTAACTACTAAAATCTAATCCAAAAACAAACCTTGTTATTCCTTACAATATAAAATGTACGGGTTTGGTACCGTTATTACAATCCCAATTGGAATACGCTGTACAGATTTGGAATCCATTACATAATAAGAACGTAGATTGTATAGATATGGTTTAGAAGTTCATTCGTTGGATGCACTACAATGCTACCGTAGTTGCTTACGATATTAAAAATTTCTAGAAAAATACATGTTATCAATATTATTAGAAAGAGGTTATTGAAGCTATGCTTTTGTGCGATATATACTTCAATAATAAATACAATTCCACTGATAATTATAATTACCATAATGTATTGTAATGTATTAATAGGGCACACATGCGCTCTAGTAGATGTAATCAATTGTTTGCAACACAGGTATATAATATAAAATATAGTTAATTCCTGTACAGGAAAATTTACTCAAATTGATAATTTAGTATTGTGTAGGTAATTCCAAGATGGTCCTAGATAAACTTAAATTTAAGGAATGAATAGAAGTAGTTTTACAAGATGTTAAATATGATACATTATATTGCGTTGAATGTCACTCACTCATAACTATTTATTAGACATTAGTAATTGTTGTTTTAATTGGCTTAGGTCGTAAATAACAGGCGCTCAAATTAAACTATGTAACCGACCATAACATGCAAGCGGCACCGTTTTATCATCTTACGTTATAAAAATTGAATCGGTAACTTGACTGAGAAGTCAATAATTTTATCGTTATTTTCAGGATCTCAGTCGCTACAAATGTGATATTCCGCGTCTAGTTACAATTTCTGGTCGACACAATTCTGCAGTAACAAAAATCATCGAGGATTTGAAAGGACGTTCCATAGACCCCGAAGAATTAGCGTTGTTACATAACGTATACAAAACAAAAATATCAGGTCACTTGGGCAGAGGATTTGTGATCCTAGGTAATTAAAGATTATGAAACAAAGTCTTATCGAGTTTGTAAACTTTATAACTGAACTGCATTTTCATTTTAACTAGATTCTAAAGACGGACAGAACACCGAGAGTATAGGCGAGGAAGTGAATTATTTTGATGATTCGAAGCTGCCTCTGTGGTTTGTATATAGTGGTATGGGATCGCAATGGGCCGGTATGGGCGCGCAACTCATGCGGATACCAATCTTCGCAGCAGCTATTGAACGGTACGATCAAAACATAAGATCAAATGCAGATAACTGCAGCATAGCGGAAAGGAAATATTAAAAAATAAATTGTTATTACAGGTGCCACCGAGCATTAATACCGAAAGGAATAAGTATTGTGGACGTCATAACGTCGGCCGACAAGTCAACATTCGACAACATTCTGCACTCGTTTGTGGGAATTGCTGCCATCCAGATAGGACTTACTGATATTTTACAAGCACTCGGCATTGTACCAGATAAAATTATTGGTACTACAATATTCTTTCTCAGAAGAACATTTGCATCTAATAAAATAAATGTGTTAAAACTGTTTATTTTTATTCTATATGCATATACATTATTCACATTTATCATGTAGGTCACAGTGTGGGAGAGCTCGGATGTGCGTACGCGGATGATTGTCTGACAGCAGAGGAGATGATACTATCGGCGTACAGCCGGGGCTTGGTGTCTGTACAGACTCCCTTCATACGTGGCTCTATGGCAGCCGTTGGAATGGGATACCAACAGGTACTTTCATTGCTGTATCATAGTAATATAATTTATGTAGGTTTTAAAGGGACCTTAACGCTAACACTGGATTGTTCTTTTAGATTCATAAGTTGTGCCCGCCTGAGATCGAAGTGGCTTGTCATAATGGGCCTGAATCCAGCACTATATCTGGTCCAGCCGACATAATGCGGGAATTTGTTGGGCAGTTGACTGAGAAAGGCATATTCGCAAAAGAAGTTCCGTGCTCCAATATCGCTTATCACTCGCAATATATCGCAGAAGCAGGTACTATATTATTGAATGGCCCTAAAAATGTCAGCACAATATATTACTTAGTATCGCTGACAAACGTGAACTTATATTGATTTCATCTCGAGGGTCCATATAAATTTGGTAAAAACGCTGATGTGGATGATGAGTTAATAAATGGATTAACCTCAACGTATAACAGCAAATATTAGATATTTGTATTAGACATTATATGAATTAACTTGTAAGATAAAAATAATATGGTTTAGAACTATGAGAGATTCCAGTAATCTGCTTTCATCACAGTTTTATATGTTTCGTATATCATAGGTCCTGGACTGCTTAAACATCTAAGAAAGGTGATTAAAACTCCAAGACCTCGTAGTGACCGATGGGTGTCAACTTCAGTACCACAACACAGATGGAATGAACCAATCGCTAAATCATCTTCAGCAGAATACCACACCAATAACTTGCTGGTGAGAATGTCGACATGATGAGAAGTACTAACGTAGCATTGATATTAAGGTAATTGATGTAATGTAATTATTTTTATTTTCAGAGCCCCGTACTATTCGAAGAGACGGCTGCTTTGATACCAACGAATGCTGTGGTAGTGGAGATCGCGCCTCATGGATTGTTACAAGCCATTCTGAAACGCTCGCTGCCTGAGAGTTGCTGTAACATAGCACTTACTAGACGTGGACATCCTGATAATGCATATTTAGTACTAGAGGCTATTGGAAAGTTAATATCAAATTAATGTTATACATACAGTATGGCTTTATATTAATATATTTTAACGAATACTTTCGTACTCAATATTTTCAGACTGTATATGAAAGGATACACACCTATTGTTGAAGCGCTCTATCCTAAAGTTGAATTCCCTGTTTCTTCTAGTACGCCAATGTTATCTCATACGGTTGAATGGACACACGATGAAAAATGGTACCGTTTGTTGTTGACTCAATTTGCTTCAAAATGCAAACAGAATCTTAGTTTGTTTTTTTGTAGGAATTTACCATTACACGTATCCGCTAACAGAAAAATGGCAGCATCGTGCAAATTTATATTAAGTGTCCACGATGAGGAAAATAGCTATTTACAAGGACATGTTTTTAGAGGTATAGGAAAAAGATAAATATTTCGTTATATTAAATTAATGAAGCGCAGCTGAAACTAATGTGCAATAATTCTTTATCAGGTAAAACGGTGTACCCGTTTGCTGCAGCTCTTGTAGCCGTGTGGGATACTCTTGCTATGTCCATGAACATTCCAAAGAAGCAAGTGTCGTTGGAATTCCGCGACGTGCATTTGTATGTACAGCCTGTGCTGCACGATCAGCGACAGCTCAGGCTCAGCGTCTCATTGCTCAGAGGGACCGGCTGGTTTGAGGTAATCACGTAAATACGAAATCAATTAGTACTATACATGGTGCTATTGAATAGGCTTTAATATAAAAAGTATATATACAGTCCGTGGTAAACAATTGAAGGGTTATTTACAAAAACAACATATCTGAATTGAATGTCATTTATCAGAAACCTGAAAAAACTTAATTTCTTTGTCAATAATCATGACTGATGCCACATTTCTACATATTATATAAAGAAAAAAATACAGATTAGAAATCATCTCAGTTTGATATTATAACTGTTTTAAATAATAAAATATTTAATAAAAGCTATCTGACACCTATGCAGTTTTTGTGAAATATCCGTAGTTATGTTGTTTTTGTGAAAAAAAAACACAAGTTTACCAAAGTTATGTTGTTTTTGTGAAAAAAAACACAGTCTGCTAAAGTTATGCTGTACCTATTTGCAAAAAAATATCATATTAATCATGATTATTAATCTTCTGTGCCACTGCTATTGTCCTCATTGTCCACATCATCAGCTAAATTAGTGGGTGCTGAAGTACTCAGAAGATTTTTATAGAAGTTGTGAGATGCAAGGTTTGACAAATAAGGCATTAGCTTGCGTAAATCATTTACTTTATGTGGATTCAAAGGCAGCGATGACTGGTACATCCTACTTAATTACAGATCCTCTGGCAATTTGCGTTTATTCCTTATCATAATTCTATGCCAAGGACCTGTGAACGGATATCGTACTAAAACACAAGGAACACCCGTCTTTATTTTGTTCATTCGAACTTCTTTAAGTTTCATTGGAGGTTTGCTTTGACGTAAAAAAATGGCTAACAGCTTCTTTTATATAAAAAAACATGTCATATGTTATTTTGTCGACATTATATAGTGATGGATGTCTTTGAGCTTCTTCCGTTATAATATTCCAGTCTTCAGGTGTCTCTGCAGTGTATTTCTATTTTTATCCCCAATCAAGCTAAAATCCTGACCATTAGGTAGGTATGTGTGTCCTCTTATAGGAAATATATATTTGATTGAGTTAAATAAACCCAAGACATGAACTAAACAATAAAGAAAGTACATCATTATGTAATTTTTATTTTGTCCTGAGCATCCATCACTGATTAGTACTAATTTATTAGAATGAATCTCATACTTATTTAAGTATCTCAGTAGGAGTGATGTTACATCATTCTGTCCCTCCCTCCCTCTGTTTCTAAGCAGCTATTCATAACAACTGGATTATTTCCAACATTATGGATCCCAAATACATACATCCATAGTTGACGACAGTAAAAGACATCACTTGTCATATAATGTAATATGTGGCAGAGGGAGATTCTGTATGAAATCAAAGGTTAAGCAGACAGTTTCACCCTGCTGAGCCTTTTGTTTTTCCATTCGTCTCTCATTAAATGTTTCCACTTTGACCACAGACATGATTTTTTTTACAAAAACTACTTAAGTACAAAATGTTATGCAGTTTTTGTAAAATATTTATGAAGATATGCTGTTTTTGTAAAATGGCATGATTTTTAAAGCCAAATATCTTCGAGATACGTAGTTTTTGCAAAACATGTAATATATCATTCGATAGCTTAGTCAAAGACGAACACAGTGGTACCAATAACAAAAAAATAGTGAAAGTGTTGGTTATGTAGTTTTTGTAAAAAACCCTTCAATTTTTCTATGACATTAAAAAAAGAAATATTTAGAAAATGATGATTAGGTAAGCTGGACATTTACAATAATGTATTTTTTACTGGTAACGTACGAACATTTCGGGGATTACAGGCGTGTGTGTATGTATATATGCTAAAATCTTAGATTACATACATGTATCCCCGCGAAATCTTACGGGGTCTCAGTGCAGACCGCTCCATGGCATTAGATCGTAGTATTTGTCAACCGTCCACACTTGAAAGTTTGTCAAGCGTATTTGTCAAAGTCACGCGTTTCGGTGCAGTGAAATGTGACAAGTGGAGAAATACTTCATGATAATTATGTATTTGGAAAACTTTGAAAGGTTTAGTTTTGAAGATATTATATAGCTTGTATTTTTTTTTATTAGCCCTGTATTATATACGTCCCACTGTTGGACACGGGCCTCCTCTACTGAATGAGAGGGGTTAGGCCTTAGTCCGCCACGCTGGCCTAATGCGGGTTGGCAAACTTCACATACCTTCGAAAAATCTTATTGAGTTCTCAGGTATGCAGGTTTCCTCACGATGATTCCTTCACCGTTAAAGCAAGCGATAATTAACAATTAATATACACGTAACTTAGAAAAGTAAGTGGTGTATGCTCTTGGGGCTGGTTTCGAACCTGCGACTTTCGTCTCGACGTTCCATACCACTCCCCCTTTCCTCCACTTTTTTTGTATGCATATGTTTAATATGTATAATTTTGGGAAAATAGCCAATCCAAATTCATCGTCTAAAATAAGAAGACTATGGAATATAGGTAAAGTACAATGACATTAATTAATGTACATAAAGCTTTTTTAAAAGGTTTTATATTATTATTCTACTACTAGATTCTGAATGAAAACTCGAAAGTTGCTACAGGCTATGTTGTAACTAATAAAAATGAAACAACTGGGAACCTCGTAGAATCCAAAATATGTAATATTATAGATCTTAGAACTGAAGACATATACACATTGTTAAAAAATCAAGATTACTTATACAGGTAAGTAAAACCTTGTATCACCAGAATTATTAAATTTCTACCGATAATAATATTTTAATATAATATGCTAATATGTTGGTGTTTCGATAGCGGTGAATTTCGCAGCATTTACGGAGCAAACTTATCAGTGACAGAGGCTCTCGTGTTGTGGCGCGACAACTGGGTGACTATTCTGGACGGATTGCTGCAGCTTAACGCACTGAGGCATACTTATGAAGGCGTGTCAGTGGCGAGGCATATGAGAACACTTTGTATTGACGTGTTTGAACATTTTAAACATTTAATAAATATAGATGGTAATAGAGTTGTAAAAGCTGAAATATCTGATGTCTACAACTACACTAAGTAAATAAAATTGTTATATGATTAATATAATAATACAGCTGTAAAATATAAGGTAAACGTAAATAGATAACTGTAATATTATATTTACAGATGTGGAGGTATCACAATAGAACATTTAAAACTTCGCGACTTGCCGTTGGAGTCAGTTGCCAGTTTCGATATAAAGATGTTGCAATTTGTTCCTCACAAAAGTCCGACAATTTTTTTTTTTTTTTTTTTTTTTTTTTTTTTTTTTTTTTTTTTTGTGTTGGGATTGCTGTAAGCCTGACTCGAGTCGGCTGTATACAGCTTCACCGGACTTTCGGGCGAGCGCTTTAGGCGCTCTCAGCCCTTGACTAGGTGACCACCGCTGAGGGCACCCCCTTTGGGGTACGAACCTCGGCTCAGGACGGTCACCGGAGAGGGCAGAGACATCTGCGATTGGGGTTTAGGGGACTAATTTTAGGACTCTACTTGATGATTTCAATCATCATTAACATCGGCTCGCGGGCCGGTACTAGGGTCGGGGGCGTTGCGGGGAACGCGGCGCGGTCCTCGGCGGCGAGGACGGTAAATCGGTTGTGTGCAGTGTTTTTTATTGAATTCCTCTCTCCTTCGGATGGCCAGAGTGGTCGCATCGTCGGGGTCAGTGAGGACGCTACGCGGACGTCTCCACTTTGCACGGTCAAAGGGAGTGTATATTGAGGCTCGTCGGACGAGCGGATTCGGATGGTGGGCGGCGCGATCGAAATAGCGCTTGCTGTTCATTTTCATGAACTGCCGGATGGTCGGCAAACCCACGTCCACGTGGATATTGAGATTCCTCACATACCACGGGACCCCAGTAATTCTACGCAGAAAGCGATTCTGCAGGGTTTGCAAGCGTCTAAGTCGGTTTTCGTGTACATGCGCAAACGCGGGCGATGCGTAAGTCATGATCGGCCTAATACAGGTCGTGTAGAGCGATGTTACAATGCGCACGTATCGGTGATATTGGCTCACTCCACTGGGTGCAAGCTCCTGAACTTACCGATGTTGATGTTAAAATAACCGTAAGTGACATTCACGGAATCGTGTGATGAGTTATAGTTCATTATAATTATTTAAGTGCCTATGATTTAAGTCTATAATTATTGTTATAACGAATAACTGATTTTCCTTGATGGGTATTGTTCAGGTACATTACGCTGGGATTAATACAGTGGACGTATTAAAAGCCAGGGGTCTTATTCCATTTGTGAATGATAATGAGTCCTTCGCTAGTGGTTATGGAATGGATTTTAGTGGCATTACAGAAAGGTGATTAATATTCATTTCACATATTTATTTATTAAATTACGGACAGATACACTGACAGATATACAGCTGGAATTATACATGAGCCTGATTTCCTTCTCTGTAACATGGAACAGAAGACACAGTTGCTGTAAAGTGAAGATAGTCATAAAAGATCACGAATTCATTCAGGATTATAGCTTCTTTTTATAGCACAGACAGGCAAATGAGCAGGTGGGTCACTTGATGGTAAGTGAACTCAACGCCCCATGTACGCACACAATACTGGAAGAATCATAGGCGTTTTTGAGACCTTAAAGGTAAGGGATAATTAAGGAAGTGGGAAGGGGAGGGAGATTTGAGATCTCTCACTCACCGTATGAAACGCAGCAGCAAGTCGCTACTTTACGTCGGTTTTCTGAGAGACAGTGGTAACGACCCCGTCGAGCCGGTCCTTTCATGCTGTAGACAAAGTTTAACGTCGACAGCGATAAACAAACATAGGGTTAAACATTTTTAACATTTTAGTTTAATAAATTCCGTGCGGTCTGCACCACGTGCATTTCCCCGCGGGAATTCGAAAAGGCGATAACATTTCGTAAAATATTGCTTACGTTGCATAGTTGGTGCACACTGCGCAGTAATTGTATGTGAGTGACGTGTCCGTCGGTTGTGACACTGTGCAGCGGTTGTCGCGTGATGGGCGTGGTGTCGCGCGGCGCGTGCAGCAGCGAGGTGCGCGCGGCGCCGGAGCTGCTGTGGCCTGTGCCCGAACACTGGACACTCGAGGACGCGGCCACCGTGCCGCTCGCCTATCTCAACGCATTCTACTGCTTTCTACGGACTGTGACCGTGAGTCTCTTTCGTAGCGAATTCCAGCGTAAACATGATTTTGTTTTGTTTGTATGGATTCGATATAAATTTCTTCGATCTTAACTTATTTGTAAACTTGATCGTTAGTCCAATAGTCCATACTAATAGTTCAACTAAAATATTTAAAAAAATCCCAAAGGTATGCGGATGACGGTACATGAAACAAGAAACGTCCATCAAAATTTATAGGTCGATCACAGAGCCTCATTTTTTAAGTCGGGTAGTAATATTATCGAAATCAGTTTGGTAAAATTGAATGTAGACTATTGGAATGACTAATAAACATCGTAGCTTATAATAATATTACAACACGCGTTATGATAGCAGCAAAAACTGAGTGTGAAATAAAATAAATTTGTAAGGTCATTAGTTTATAAATGAAACAAAAATCTGTTTTATACCTAGCGAGCCCAAGTTGCGGACAAGTCTGATCAATATAGTTTGTTGGTACACGGAGGCGCCGGAGCCCTGGGTCAGGCTGCAATATCCATCGGGTTGGGACTGGGTTACGAAGTGTTCACGACCGTTAGTGACGTCATGAAGAAACAGTTTATGCTGAAATTGTATCCACAGTTAAAAGGTCTGTATTTAATGTAAACATTTTGATCGTACCGGTTTATATATATTTAGTTAGTGAAAGATGTGTCCACATTTGTGACATTTTGACAAACCGAGAGTCTGTGGCAGTTTCAAGTACTTGCTATTTATAATGATCTTGTTAATTGACGAGTACAGACTTGGGCAGGGCTACGGATGGGGCTCGGCCTACTCGTATACGCAATGATTGTGTATGGATAGTACGTCAAGACTAGATGTTATTTCAATTCGTTATATTATATTATATTTAAATAAATGGATTACATTTCCTTTGGGATTTGCATTTGTAGGTATATTATTTCATAATCATAAGTGACACACATAAAAATTATTCAGCGCGGAAATGTTATAATTACACTCTACACGTTTATATTTCAGAAGAGAACATTGGAAACTCTCGAGACCACAGTTTTGGGGACATGGTGTTAAATGGTACCAACGGTAAAGGATGTTATATAGTCATAAATAACGTCAGAGGAGATTTGAAAGATGTAAGGATAATGTATTCTCATGATTTGTATGTGCTTTTAAATCTTTAAACCCTTACCAATAATCATCTTTGTGTCGCTTAATAATCATCTTCAGTGTTTATGAAAGTCATATCCAGTAATTCGGTTATTTTAATGATGGTATCACACCTTAAGCGTAAAATTACCAATATTTTTATTACTCCAAAAAAACTAGCTATTTATTCTTTCTCTTGTTGCTATTTTGCTTATGGAATGTTGCCCTCGATAACTAATATTTGTGTGATGTAATATCCATGGACTGTACTAATATGTATTTATATTATTATATTATATTATTATTTATTTGTATTAATGTTGTCAATCCATTATTAAGATCGGCAACGCCAACGTCTTTTGCCTTATCTTCTCTATTAGATCTGTCTTTACTGACTAGACTGGCGATAGAGTTCAAAATTGAAGGAATATAATAAGTAACAACATGTGACATTGCAAGGATTCAATCAATATTTTTAACTAGATTTTTCGTTGGATGTTGAATGTTGAACTTATAGGAACTAACTTTTATCGCCACAACAGCAAAATTAAACATCCGAAAATCGATTTCAGGTGTCACTGCAGTGCTGTGCCGATTTTGGATCTACCTACGATATGTCTCAACTTAGTCATCAGGAAGATTATACCTTTGGAATGTCACATTTATTCAGGGGAAGATCGTATATATCTTTAGATTTAACATCCGTTGTAAAGAACTGGAATTCCAAAGACATGATGGTAAGACAACGGAATAAATCACGGTAGAGATGTATGTAATACAGTTATTCTATATTAATTTATAAGATAAAATACAATAATTCTTTTCTAAAATCATTGAATATGTCGTCCACAAAAAATTACTTAGGCAACGTACGAATAAGGTATATTATGTTAATGTCATAAGTATTATAATATGATGAATATGTGTGCAGATGTTACACGCGATGATGAGCGAGGGTATAGCGCGTGGGTACGTGCGGCCGCTGTCGCGCGTCACGTACGCGCCGCACGACGCGCCGCGCGCCTTCCGTCTGCTCGCCGCCAGCGCGCACCGCGGACGAGTGCTGCTGCACTTGCGCGACACCGACGTGCGTGTGATGCCAAGGTATAATGCGCGGTCTTTTTCTTTCTTTTAGTCTGCCCTTCTGCCGATCGCATGTGCAACTTGATGTTCCTAATCTTGGGTGAATCATATTAAAATGACTGTGTCTTTTAGAACAATGTTACACCACAAGTTCACAACTAAAGAATCCAATGAATGCATACATATCTAGTTACTTTTATTATATTTTACAGGATGAGCTGCAATTCTGATGATGTCCATTTGATACTTTGCGACCAGAGTTTAGTTGGTTTGCACCTGGCGGACAGACTGATCAGCTGTGGAGCTAGAAAACTACATTTGCACTGCGTCTGTCCATCTCAACATCTCCGTCACAAATTTTAGTAAGACATCTTAACGGGTTATTAAATTTCTTTCGTAATTGGATCATGTAGAAGTATAAAAAAATTGAAGATCATCTTTACATATTTTTGCAATGGGGAAAATATAAATTACAGAGCATAAACATATCTTCCTTTCTTTGTTCCAATACCTCATTTATTAGTATTATTTTCGTCAGTTTTTGGCGGAAACAACATGTTCAAGTGGAAGTTTCATCCGAAGACTTAAGTGACGAGGGAGTATCGGCTCTGATAGAGAATGTCAACAGGCGTGGGAACGTGGGTGGTATTTACATCATCGCTACAGATGCTTCTGTTGTAAGTGAAGACAAGTTTGTGTCGTCATTGAGGAAACTGGACTTGATCTCAAGAAAACTGTGTCCTTCATTAAGGTGAATATATTTAGCACGTAATAAAGTGTGCTCAATCCATAGTGATGTGTCGTTTGTAGTAATATCTCTTAATTATTCTGTACTAGGTACTTCACAGTTATAAGCTCTTGTGATATGACAGGAATGCATATATGTGTGGATCGTGTGAACAATGGATATCCTGCAACACTGCTTAATTTGGATATGTCTGATACGGTAAATTACTTTATTTATTTATTTCAAGATCGGAAAACTTACAGCTTAAGGCAGTAATACTTGATTTATGTATAAGTAGGTGACAGAAGGCCATTTACAAGTTTTCACAGGTAATTATAAGATTGTATGTATTAACACAGTGTTAGCAGACAGCTGAGATGACAGAAACTCATTGAAAGAATGCATCAATCAAAACTTTTTTTAGCTTGGAGAAACTTGTATAAAATAGATCTAAATTGCCATCCTCTACTACTGAGTTGAACGATCTACTTGACCTTATTATAAAAGAGTTTTGATGGTGAACAGACGTAAGACTACGATCATTTTGAACAATTTGTCAGAGTGAGGTGAGCCAGGTGAATGAGACGTCAGTGGAGCTGAGCGCGCCCCAGTGTGAGGGAGTGGTGAGTGCAGTGGAGCGCGCGGTGCACTCCGCGCAGCCGGTGCTGGTCGCGCAGCAGCTCCGCGCACGCACACCGCCGCTGCTGCAGCAGCTCGCCGCCGTCGCCGGTCAGTACTCAGTGCCGCGCCTCTTACACTAACAACAACGCACCCCACCACATACTTAAAGACCAAATATATGTATTTACAGACATTATTATTCCGGAGAACTCCGCAGACAACGCTACACTTGAAAGTTTTGGCGTCCAAAATGAGAAATTGGAGAGCGTTCGAAACTTTTTAGAGTTATCCTACAATATTGCATTGAATGATGAAGATGTTATGTCCTTAACCATTAACAGGTAAATGTTTCACTTCGATAACCTTCCTGATCATTGTAACTTATGATAGAATATTAAATATTCTGCACGACTTTTATGAATTAAACTTGCAATGTGTTATTTTAGAGAACCAATTATCTATAATGTAACTATAATGTACATGAACGAACTGTTGATAATTAAAAAAAAAAGTTTAATTCTTTTATATTTTTTATAACAGCGCCCGCCAAACGAGTAAGTAGGTCACCATGGTAAGTGATCTCCATCGCCTATGAACATCTCTAATACGTGAGGTGATCATAGATGCGTTGCGGACCTTAAAGGGAAGTGATAATTAAGGGATGCTTATTGCGTAAACCTTATTATATGGTAAGAGCTGCATTAAAGGAAATTTTGTCTACCCCATGCATGTCCGAGTACTATAGCCTACACGCCTCCTACATACTGACAGGAACAGCTTTGGCGTCGTGTGTCGTGCTCTTAGCGAAATTACTAGAAATCCAAAACATCGGCCCCCATCCCAACCTCCCTTTCTTTAACGCAAGGATAGACTGGATATGTTCAAAGGGTGGCTGTAATCACTTCTGCTATATAATACGTGAGGGTTATCGACATGTTTGTGCGAGGAGTATGTGTGGACTTAAGTACCATTTTAGATACCTAATACTAAATATATTTTCTTTAATTCATAGTATTGTATGTTGCCTTTATGATTATATTTGCAGAATTCGACAGATAGAAGAAACAGTAATCTCGATGGAATTCAAAGAAGTGAAAGGTTTGGAAACGTTTTACACTTACGTCGATCCCGACGAACTTCTTGCTACTACTGAAATGGTGTTCTTGCCTACACTTACATGTAGTTCGTCCATTGTGAGTTTTGGTTCGAATAAAAATTTACTGTGTCTATTATTGACTTGACTTATCAATAATATAATTATAATCTTTTAAATGACAGAGAGATGACGAATTCGACGTCACACAGTCGTACTTGTGCATTGTCCCAGGACTTGAAGGACTCCATAGTCGTTTCAATCATTTGTGCGAACGTCTGAAACTGCGTGCTTTCGTGCTTCAACCTGGTCTAGACAGACCAATGGACACCATCCAAGATACTGCTACAAAATATGCTCAAGTACATAGTGTTTAATATTGCATACAAATTATTTTGTTGCGTGCCTGTTGGAAAGTATTTCATGGTGTTATTTATTGTTTACAGGTGCTTTTAAAGAAGGCTGGATTTAAAAACAACTTTAATATTTTGGGATACGAATGGGGAGTTCCAGTAGCATTAGAAGTAGCATCCATTTTAGAACAACGAGGTACTGAAGTCAGCAATATGAAAATAAAAACTAAACATTAGTGGTTTATGATTCCAATTCTTAAAAAATCTTAGTAACTTTTATATACACATATTTAGGTATACAATGCCATAATATATGTAGGTACTCTTATTCAGATGTCTAGCATTGAGGCGCGCATAGCCAGTTACACTCACTGATCGGTGAACAATTAGCGAGTTAAGCAACCTTTATAGACGGTTGACCGCTTAGTGGTATTTCGACTAAGCGTCTCCGTGCTATGGAGGGCAGGTAAAAAGTGGTCTCGAATGTCATCAACTGCTAGCATTCATTAAGCCAAGTCAGAGGCCATTGGGCGGCTTCAAAAAGTTGGCTACTAATCGTTCGATATAGAGAATAGAATAGATGTCTGGCAGCCAAAGACGATGTTTCTGTTAATGCAGTTACAAAGACTATTCCCATTATTCGAGTTTAAATTATTTTAAAATATAAATTATACAAAGCAGCAGATCTTGTTAGTAGAACATAGGGTTTATTAACCGCCGCGCCGGTCTGCAGCTCTATCCGTAGGTCGAAAAAGTTTTTCGGAAAAACTGTATGCCAACTTTAGTGATAAGATTTCGATAATAGGTTATTATTATTATAGAAACTATAAGTGTACATATGACATTTTGCCGCAACATTTTATTCATCGCGTCGCAAAAATCTAACATCATGAAGGATAGTATATTGAAACAATTTTTTCAGGATTGACCGGTACTGTCTTCTGTGTCGGAGTCGGACCAGAAGAACTAAAAACAGTGCTCGAAGAAGAATTGAGCGAATATAAGAGCGAGGAGGAGTTGCAGAATGGCGTGTTGAAGCACATGTTCAAGTTGATGGTAGGCGACAAATGTGCGGGGATAGAAGAAGTGTTGCACGGGTGTCGCACATGGAGCGAGAAAGTGGACGCGTGTGTACGCACGCTGCTGGGGCGCGTGTCGCACTCGGCGCAGTACGCGCGCGCTCTCCTACAGGCGGCGCTCGGTCGGATCGTGCAGGCGCAGCGCTACAACTGGACGCTGCCGCCGCTGCGCTCGCGGCTGGTGCTGCTGCACTCCCCGCGCGCCCCGCACGCCCCGCACGCCCCGCACGCCCCGCCCCCGCTGCAGCTGAGCGCGCTCACGAGCGGCGAGGTGTCCGTGCACCAGCTCAGCGCGCCGCTCGCGCACGCCGCCCGGGACGCGCGCTGTGCCGCCATCATTAACTCGCATCTGGATCCACAACTCATACAACACTTCCATAACATGAACCTATGCGACACATATCTCCTTAATGCTGACAGCTTCATGACGGACTCTTCCCAGTTAGATAAAATGGAAAAAGTTTAAGTTTTAACGAGAGTTTTGAGTAGCAAATAAAATTACGATTTGAATCTTAATTCCTCTATTGGATGGGGCACATGTGGTCATGATCCGTATTTTCAAATCCGATGCCAAGTTAGTACGGTCCGGTGTGCCCCAAAGTTCAAATATTGCGCTTCTGTTTTGTTAAGTCTGTGTAATGTAAGTTTCTCTGATGGTAAATGATTCCTACCGCCCATAAGTACACCAAAAGCAGTGGGGTCGGGGTAAAATGCTTTTTAACACATGTTGCAGGAAGATTTGACTTGTAGTTTTTATGATCCGTCGCCTGTTTGACGTCAACTCCTCTGGGAAGATTAGATTCGCTTAATAGTATTTAAATCCGTTTTATTTTTTGTTCTCCGTCTTTTCGTCGGTTAAAATATTCAAGAAAATTTATTTGATAATATTTTCTCTATAATCATTACTCATCTGTTAGGAACTATTATGTGGAAGATATGCCAAGGCAGGTTTACATGGGAGATCCTCAGTGTTGCATTGCACTGTTGGTTCCTGTTTGAATGATATTAAAGGCAGTGAAATATTTGGGTACCTTCTTCTTCTTTTTTATTTATGGCTTTCGCATTATTATGCATTTTGCCAGTGTCAAGTATAATTTATTCTCAAGTTATTTTCACAAGAACGATGAAACACGGGTGCGGTCGATTTCAAGGTCTTGCCGGAGTTTTGGTGTTAACTCCTTTTAGTACGATGCTAACTCTCTTATTTCAATGTTTCCATACACTGTTCATCACCGTCAATGTTTATTGAACAAATCCACACCACTTTATACAACAAACACAACTCTTAAAATAGTTTATTAAATAAATTAAAATAAGAGAATTCCCGCCAAAACCCATTTGGGTATCGACCCTTAACATCTTTTTCCTCGAGGTGACAAGCGCAATCCAGTTAAATGCAAGACATCCTTTATACTTTTAAGTTCTGATTTCAATTGTTTCTCTCAGACGAGTGACCTGTCCCTCTCGTTATTAACGTTAATAATAAAAAGAATTAAAATCTATCGTATCGTATATTTAATTAAATTTATTATTTCTTTCATCTATATCCTATATTGTTTTATTTACCTACGAAACCTGAATTATTTGTAAGTAATTATTTGTTGTCGATTTCTATAAAAATTCAAATAAATTGATCTATATAAATAAAAGCGAAATACCACTCCCTCACTGATTACTCACGATATCTCAAAAACGACTAACAGTTAGATCATAAAATTTGGTCTGATGATAGTTTGTGTAATGTTTGTCAGAGACAAGTTATAACTAGAGGCCTGCTAAGAAAGGATTTTTGGAAATTTACATTTTAAGAAGGTAAAAGGGGGGACTGAACGCTGTTTGTAATTTTTTATAGAACGGAATACAACTGTAAATTGAATACTAATATCGCTCATTGAACTTAATGAAATATGTGATTCACTATTTTGTGAAATTCCACTTTACAAAGAGAGGAGGAAGGAGTTGTTAAACTTTGTGTTATAAATGAGAAAGTTTGGGCGTTTGTAGATCTATATTTGGTACACAAATAGACCAAGACCTGAATTAGAATATTGGCTACGTTTATACCAGAAAAAGACAGTCACACGGGCGGAGCCCAACAGCTAGTTACTTATACAATTATATACGTTAAATAAGTGGATCCAGTTTTGCCAAAGTGTAGGTACAGTTGACAAAATAGAGTCGTGACGGTTATTTTTTTCAGGTTCAAAGTCAAAGTTCGAAATTTACATAAATATACATTGCTATGGAAACAGACTTGGTAATCATTCATTTTATTAGACACTCAATGTTAGTAACTACCTACAATGAAATATACCTAGCTATCGCACCTTACTTATCAATATTATAGATGCACTGATTAGTTAAAACTGTTATGACTCATTCTAGCAACTTCGTAATTGGCGATTATAGAGATTTTTTTTATGGTATAGGCCGGCAATCGAGCAAGTGGGTCACCTGATGGAAAGTGATCTCCACCGCCCATGTACGCCCACCACCAGAAGAATCATGGGCGCGTTACCGTCCTTAAAGGAAAGAGATAATTAGGGATTGGGAAGGGGAGGGGATTTGGGATTCCGGATATCTCACTCACCGTACGAAACGCAGCAGCAAACTGCTACTTTACGTCGGTTTTCTGTGAGACAGTGGTCGTCGAGCCGGCCCATTCATGCTGTAGACAAAACTGTCTACAGCGGGGCTCTACCACTCACAGTATTGTATTTGAAATGCGTTAATACGAGATTTTCTTAATTTGATTGAATGACGAGATGAGTAAGGTGCTCGCCTGATGGTAAGCGCCACGCCTGCCTATAAACAAAAGCAACATCACACAAAACTTTGAATTACAAATCACTGCATGACACTGAACTGCACTCGTTACCCCGAGACATGAGATGTTAAGTCTCATAATGCCCAGTAATTTCACTGGCTTCAATGTCCTTAAAACCGAAGCACAACAGTGCTTACATACTGTTGCTTGGCGGCAGAAATAAGAGACAGGAAAGATGCACAATACAAGAAAATATTATAACAATATCTTCATCCGTCTCTCAATTGGTCTTTGGGACAAGAGCCAGATGCAGAAAGCGGTGTTATTGGATACGGCATGCATTGTGAGGAGGATTCTCTCTCTGGGGTCCTAACCGCCAGGTGGCTGGGGTCCTAGGCCTCGCCATTTAAAAGTGATGATTTTTTTGTAAATTAAAGATTTAAAGCTTTAAAAAAGGCTTTTAAAGTAAAAAGTACTGCATATAACGAGAATAATAGTTTTTTTTTATCCTGGCTCGGCAAAGTGACTACGCTACACCTGATGGTAAGTGTAGCGCAATCCAAGAATAGTGTCGACCAACGATAAACAATATGTCCATCGTAGGTCGGCAAGATCAAGCCGGCCTGCCAAAGGGCCAAGGGGGAGGGGAAGGAAAAGGGATGCGAAAAGGGTTAGGATCAGGGGGCAAGCCCCCTGGGGAGAACCGGATATACACTGGCTGACCCTGGAACGCGACCCACGCAAGGTGGGCCACTATGGCAGGTTTTAGCACCAGTGTACGGTGGTCGCTTTCCGGTCGGATACAAGTAGGTATCCTCCCACCAGCAAATTAATACCAGTATTATACCTAAAACCGAGGGTAATCAGTAAACTTTGCATCAACTGTGCAGTTCAAAAACACAGAATTAGAGTCAGAATCATGGCAGTTGTATTATTTTTCACATTCCGAACAGGAAAGAAACAAATCGAGTGGAATGCGAAAGGACAGGTGGTAGGATATTTATATCCGCCCGGATAGCGACCACCATTAAAATAAATAAATACATTAAAATAAATTAAAACCTGCCAAAGTGATCCACACACCTTGTGTGGATTTCCAGGATCAGCCAATAAATGCCATAATAAGCAATATTATCAAATAAATAAATAAATAAATGTTAATAAAAAACTACAATAAATTAAATTAAAGACGACCGATCGTGTAACAAATAAAATAAAATACCTACGTGAATATGGCAATTTTTTAATCGACAAGTCATTCTTTTCGAGAATAGCTTAAGCGGATCAAAAACAAGCCCACTGAGTTTGTTTCACCTGGTCTTCTCAGGCAGGGTCGCGTTTGGATCTGGTGGTAGTTTTAAAACACGTGCCGTTTCGATTATGCGTATGGTCCATATCGACGACCCCCCAAAATATACCTATGATGATTCTGGACTATTCCATAGTAAAAATATGGAAAAATAATAATAATAAATAGATTTAGTGTAATTGCCGAGTGTATTTTGATGATGCTATGTATGTATGTGTACATTAGTTGATACTGATTTCTATATAATACTAGCTGTCCCTCGCGGCTCCGCCCGTGTGATCTGCTTTTTCCGGGATAAAAGTAGCCTAACAGTGGCGCCATGTGTCGAAAATTGATCGTACCCTTTCAGAAACCTTAGTGGGCTCATGCACAACAACTTTGCTAAAGATCATCACATGATCAAATCCATAGTTTTGTTGGGAAAAATTTGATTGTCTTAGTCGCGGCATTGTTAATATGATGATTCAAAGAGAAAACAAATTACTGATGATATTATCAATTACGTTTAGCTATTATTTTTATAATTGTCAAATTTTTTAACCATACTTAACCAACGACAAAATTACGTTTAGCTGTCATTTAAGTTTTGTTATTCCACTGTCATTTGCGTTTAGTGTCATGTCAGATGTGTTTTTATTATACCACGTTTTATAGTGACTTGACTGAAACGGGAACGGGAAAGTCGAACGGGATAAAAAGTATCCTATGTCCGTCTCCTGGTTCTAAGCTACCTCTCCACCAATTTTCAGTTAAATCCGTTCAGCCGTTCTTGAGTTATAAGTGGTGTAACTAACACCACTTTCTTTTATATATATAGATAAGTTTCTTTTAGTTTTGTACTGACTTGTCATAAGCGCTATTTCAATTGCCTACATGATTAATAAACGATTTCATTTCATTACATTTCAGCCAGTGTATATTCGGTTCTCCCGAGGGTCTTGCGACAGGACTTGATGGTTCGTTGGGGCGGGTATAGGGATACGTCCTTGTATCCCTGTGCCTGTATCGGTCATCCGTCTCTTCTGTCGCAGGCCCCTCGATTTGCTTCTTCCCTCTCTGAAGAGGGAAGAAACATTTATACAGGTCGGCATGACTCTGATAACCACCGATAAACTCATTGTTTGTCAGTGGTCGCTGGATTTTTGGACTGTACTACGCTTTCGCTTACGTTTTCGTGTAGCGCCGTCACTTTGTCGTGCTCGGATGATAAAAAAAAAAACATTCTAATGTGTTTTAATTCCACTTTTGTTGTACTAATTATATAGCTCGCTTCTTTATTGTGGTAAAGCCTTTTTATTATCTTGAATGGCGAAACGAGCAGATCGCTTGCTTGGTGGTAAGCGCCACGTCTTCCCATAAACAGACACAACACCATACAAAACTGAAACACATAAAAGATAATGGACTGCGTTCGTCAGCCCGAGACATGTTTACACAGTACTTACAAACTGCTGCTAGGCGGCAGAAATAGACAATGCTGTGGCACCAACCCAGACGACCTCTCGTATTTATTTATAGCCCTTATGGGCTAGTATTAGTACCTAATTAACTTCAATAAAGTGACAAAAAACTAAAATAAATTTAATACATTAAACGTATGTAAATTTTACTTACTTGAAGACGTCAATGAACAAAGAATAATAAATTACCGATAAAACTACGCACGTATCTATTTTTTTTACACACTTAGTCTTGACCCCACACTAGGTTAAACCTGTATCGTGGGTATCAAGAACTACGAGGGACTTACGGTCCCATAGCACCCAAACCCGAAACAAATATCTGTGGATCACACAAACATTTATCCCGGTGCAGGAATCAAACCCACGGCCTCTCGCTTCGCAGCCGGCTACTCGCCAACTGGGCCTCAGAGGCTGTCGAACAATTGCAATGAATTAATATTAGAATAACAAATAAAATGAATAGTCATTTCAAAAAAAGCTTTGGATCACACTAACATTGAACTTGACACTTAGACTAAAACATACATATACATGTATATAACATTATTATGCACTCACGCCTGTAATCCCTGAGGGCAGAAATGTAAGCAGTACACCCACGTTTCGCTGAGATTATTTCCGTCCCATGATAAGATAAGGGGCGAGCCTATCGCCACACCGGGCACAATTACAGACTCCGGGCTGATACTGAGCATTTTGATAGAAAAAAATCCAATATTACTTCTACCCCACCCGGCATCGAACCCGGAATCTTAGCGCGCAGTTGTACCGCGTACGCATTTACAGATGTAAAAGCGCCACGGAGGCAGTCAAAGGGATAAAGACATAGGAAAGGTGTTTCCTAATAGCTGACCTTTCCGCGTCAGTTGTACATCTATTTACCTACTTTAGTAACATCACATAATAACAGATTACTAATGTCAATGTCAATTGGAATTGAAATAAACTAAAGGATCCCGGGTAACATCGACCTTCACCCATCTGTTGGTATGTGTTCAGCAACACATTTTATACCTTAAAATATATTTTTCATTTGGTAAACAGATGGATGAAGGTCGATGTTACCCGGTATTTTAGACCATATGAAGTACAACTGCGTTACTGAGGCGGTCCGTGGATCTTATTGGAACGAAGTTCCTTACGGCAGGCTTGGAGGGGATAGGGATTTCGCTGCGTGACCGAACTGAAAAAATGTGATAGTAAAACCGTAAGAAAAATGCGTGGAATAAAAACCGTTAAATGAGACTTTTTTTAACTTAATTTGATATCTAGCACACAAAGTTAAAGTCGAAATTCCGTTAATAAAACAGATGGTTGTGAAACTTATGACATTTGGAAATGTAGACGCGGTTTGAAATTTGAATTTGAATTTTTGATTATAGAACACGGCCGTCCGTTATTTTTAAGTTGATAAAAATGCTATACAATAGCTTTACCGCGGCAGTCTCCGAGTGCCACACGTCTTTTTTTTGGAACGAAGTTCGTTACGGCAGGCTTGGAGGGGATAGGGATTTCGCTGCGTGACCGAACTGAAAAAAATGTGATAGTAAAACCATAAGAAAAATGCGTGGAATAAAAACCGTTAAATGAGACTTTTTTGGAACGAAGTTCCTTACGGCAGGCTTGGAGGGGATAGGGATTTTGCTGCGTGACCGAACTGAAAAAAATGTGATAGTAAAACCGTAAGAAAAATGCGTGGAATAAAAACCGTTAAATGAGACTTTTTTTAACTTAATTTGATATCTAGCACACAAAGTTAAAGTCGAAATTCCGTTAATAAAACAGATGGTTGTGAAACTTATGACATTTGGAAATGTAGACGCGGTTTGAAATTTGAATTTGAATTTTTGATTATAGAACACGGCCGTCCGTTATTTTTAAGTTGATAAAAAATGCTATACAATAGCTTTACCGCGGCAGTCTCCGAGTGCCACACGTCTTTTTTTTATTTCTATTTTTCTATTCTATTTCTATGTAATTTTATGTTGTCAAACAAAAATAAAGAGACCTATTTTGTTATGTCAGTTGATAATTTGATTTTTTTGCAATTTGTGTCGATTCTACATTAGCCGAAGGAACTTCGTTCCTACCTGGTGTCCTACGACACACACCAATTTTTTTTTGATTATAGAACACGGCCGTCCACCGTTTAGTAGCCAGTCTAAGTCTAAATTAATAAGTTTTTATTTCTATTTTTCTATTCTATTTCTATGTAATTTTATGTTGTCAAACAAAAATAAAGAGACATATTTTGTTATTTTAGTTGATAATTTGATTTTTTTGCAATTTGTGTCGATTCTACATTAGCCGAAGGAACTTCGTTCCTACCTGGTGTCCCACGACACACACCAATTTTTTTTTCAGCTATATTTCTATAAACAAAACAATACGCTGGCCTAGGTTCCACACTGTAAAAAAGTTTTATTAATTTTAATATGTGACTGGCACGTTACTGAAAAAAATCTCTGTAAAAAAAAATCGTTCCAAACTTAAATGTAATATTTAGGCGGGCTTTTCTAAAAATAAAAGAAAAATAATGAACATATTGTGGCGCGCATTGTTGAAAAACATTTTCCTAATCGGGTTGTCGCCCCGGCGATTGCACTACTCGCCACCGCCTAAGGCCACCACTGTTAACATAAGGTCACATAAATCCTAATGAAGGCAAATCATTTTGTAACAATCATGACGTTATAACATTAGCATTTCAGTTTATACAATCAGTTATTTTCCGTATAATTTGAATTGTTTAATGTGGCTGAAGAATGTTATAAATAATTATTAGTTATGGGAAACGTGCCTAGTTTTTAAAAAAATATCTCTATTAGAATTATACTTTGATGTTACGTTTCGTATGATGACTGAAACAACTGGAGATTCAATTCATCCATGATTCTTCCGGTACTGTGAATGATCAGGGGCGGTGGAGGTCATTTAGCAACAGTTGGCCCACTTGTCTTTTTACCGGCTTCGGCTTATACGGTAAGCAGCGGCTTGGTTGTGACCTGGCATTGCTGAAGTCCTTGGGCAGTGAAACTGTCAGGCGGGTCGCATCCTCTACCCGGGCAATAAAAAAAAAATTGTTTTGTTTGTACAGTGGCAGTGTACCTAGGCTGTGAAACTGGTAAATAATATTCTTCAGGGAGACTTTTCTGAAAACGGAGATGTGATAGTTATTGTTTTGTAATATGTGTTAGTGTTTTTGTACCTGGCTGGATAGCGACCATTGTACATATGGCGAAAAACCTGCTAGGATGGCTCGTTCAGGCGAATCTTGATCCGGGATCAGCCAGTATATCCATTAACTGGCTGGCATGATTCTGCGAACCGTCGAGGGCCGCGATCTATGTCACATTCTTTGATACTCCCCAACTTACTCATTAACACCTGTAGGGTACTTCCTGTTCATCTACAATCTTGAAATTTTGCAAATAGTTCGATTTCTATCAACTAGCTTTTGCTCGCGGCTCCGCCCGCGTGAACGTTTAAAATTGTCAAAGTTTCATACAAACTTTCATCCCTTATTTTATCCCCTTGGGGGTAGAATTTATCAAAATTCTTTCTTAGCGGATGCTTACGTCATAACATCTACCTGCATGCCAAATTTCAGCCCGATCCCTCCAGTGATTTGGGCTGTGCGTTGATAGATCACTATGTCAGTCAGTCAGTCAGTCACCTTTGAATTTTATATATTTAGATTGAGGCCTTTCCTTTAAGGTCGGCAACGCGCCTATGATTCTTCTGGTATTGTGGGCGTACATTGGCGGTTAAGGTCACTTACCATCAGGTGACTCACTTGCTTGTTTGTCGTCGCTATAAAAAAATGCGAAGAATCCAAGTACCCAATATAATACCATTGGATTTGATTATATCGATTTCGTATGAGTATCGCTACAAGTTTAATGTATTATGGAAGAGTATACAGTTTTTTACTATAATAGACTACTTTCTTTGTTTGTTAATTAGTTGTGAATGATTATTTAAGTGTTGCAATACGGAAACCTTACGCACTTAGCTCCGGCCAGTCGTGACAACTGTAAGGGTACGTCGTTTAATTTTAATACTCTGTAATGGTATAACGTCCACAAGAAGCGAGAGTCTACGGATTTTATTGATTTTGGCTTCATATATATCCTGGCACCGCTAAGTGACTGCACTGGACGTGATGCTAAGTACAGTACAGTGCAAATATAATGTCGATCGTCAAGGGACATTGCGTCCTCCGACGGTCGGTAGAATAGAGTATTTGTCTATGTTTAAGTTTAGACGTTATTTTAATACGCCACTGACAGTAAATTAGACCGACAATAATAGGAAAAATAACTTATTTTACGAAAACAGAAATAAAATTGGGTAAAAATGAGACTGGAGTTAACATTTTAAATATTGATTTGAGCAAAGGTGTAGTGGGGAAATCTCACTATCTGCCTCGCACACGTGCACTGTAATAGTGGTCTTATCTTGTGACGCCGCTTCCAGCAAATGGCTTCCAACTTATTTATTTTTGACTTATTTTAATTCGTTCGATAGGTAAAAGATTTTGGGGAACGTAGTTTTTTAATTGAAATAATCAAAATAATCGAGTCAAATACCTTATTCCGCCAGCCTGAAGTTACTGGATATGTGCTGGCTGACACCGGAACGCAACTCGTCTTAACGAGTCAATACAGTGGATTTTCCGTCATGTGTACGGTGGTAAGAGCAACGATAGCTCAGCGGGGATTGGTATGGATTGTCGAGACGAAAGTCGCAGGTTCGAAATTAGCCCTAAGAGCATACACCTCTGGCTTTTCTAAGTCACGTGTATATTAGTGAAGGAAACATTGTGAGGAAACCTGAGAACTCGATAACATTTTGATGTGAAGTCTACCAATCCGCATTAGGCCAGCGTGGTGGACTAAGGCCTAACCCCTCTCATTCAGTAGAGGAGGCCCGTGCCCAGCAGTGGGACATGTATAAAAAAAAGTACGATGGTCAAAATTCCTGATAAAGGTAGCAGGAAGTCTCTGGATGTAGGCGGCTTCCAACAGGTCGGTCTAGAAATCTTTGGGGGAGGCATATGGTCAGTAGTGGACGTCCTGTGGCTGATGATGATGTTGATGTACGGTGATCACTATCCAGTCTAGTACAAAAATGATCGCCCCCCCCCCCGATTAGCGATTATTCATACTGACGATAAATGATATAGCTTTTAAACACCATGAAAGAACAAAGATTAACAATTACATATGTTTAATGCTGTATCCGTAACAAATTGTTTCGGATACAGCATTTCTAGATACCCGCGTTGCTTACTATATTAAAGTACTTATTAAATAAGATCACTCCTGTATCCCTAACGAACGCACGCACGCGAATATACGCGAATATTAGTACAGTTTTTGACAGACTCTAAATAATTTATAACATTTTATTATTCAATATTTAATTGATTGATTGATCATTGATTCAATAAATATTTTGATTTTAGGAACACAAATTACCGGGGATTTTAACCCAACACCGAGGCTAAGTAGGTATTATATTTACATAATATATTGATGTATTTTTTGTTTATAACTTAATATAACATTTATTTTCTTGAAACAGATAATGACGCCTGTGCCTCAAGAAATGCCGGTAAGGCAAGAAGCGGAGACAGCTGCGTCGCTTGACGGTGACAGGGTGGTCATCTCCGGCATGTCGGGGCTCTATCCACAGTGCCGGTCTGTCAAGGATCTCTCGGACATATTGTACAACAAGGTAAAATGGAGCTATTTACTACTGGATGATCGGTTCATGTACAGTATGAGGTATTGTCAACTTCATTCGGACTCTCCTCCCAGATCCATCGTGTCGTCTAGTAGGTATGTAAACAGTGTTGTGTTGCAGACGATTTGAAGGACATTGAAGCCAATCAATTTATTGGGCAATATGAGACTTAACTCTGTAACTTGTAAATGTTACGTTGAGTTACAAGACAATGCCGAGAGATTTGGTTGCGGAAATTTCTGTCGAAGCAGAATTTGTATTAGTGCGCTGGACTTATGTCAAAAAGTTTAAATTATTGCTATTTTATAATTCGAATATGGATCTGGAAAAAATATAGTGAATCAACAAATTGATTATTTTTTTTTTCGAAATATTCCTTGTGATCAAATAATATTACGCGTCGCATTGTTTTTACTATAATAATAATAATAATAGTGTTATTGGACACGGCACGCATTGTGAGGAGGTTCCTCACACTGGGGTCCTAACCACCGGTGGCTTGGGTCCTAGGCCTCGCCACTGGAGGGTGATATTTTTTATATTTTTAAATGTTTTATTTTTTAAAAGTCCTATATTTAAAAATGTAAAAATAACCTTTTGGAATAAAGAGTACTGTACATAATAATATAAAAGCCTTCATTAAGAGAAGTTCACAATAATGATTCACACGCGTCAACTAATTACTATTTTATTCGACATCGACAACTTCGTTTATAATTTTCTGGATGCCACTAATCACCTTTACGCATTATTGTTGTACACAGATAAACCCAATAAAACCAAACAGCACGCGGTGGAAGTACAGTCATCCTGAAGTGGCGCAGTGCACCGGCATGGTGCCCGACCTGGACCGCTTCGACGCGCAGTTCTTCAAAGTACATTACCGTCTCGGCAACAGCATGGACTCGATGGGACGGAAAGTGCTCGAGCAAGCCTACCAAGCCATTTATGACGCTGGTAAGCAGAACCATGTCTAAATAAGTAATTTTGACGATAACAATCAAAACGTTATTTGCTACAAGTCAGTCCAATTTCATCGACTTTAGTTTAGATGTTTCGACTATGCTATTCTATGTTACATATATGATTAATTTTTACTTTAACACGACAGCACTAAATTTGACTTTATCATTACTAAATTGAATTGATGAAGTGCTAGAAGTACTTAATTATTAAAAATAAAGATATAACAAATAAAATGTAAATCATGGAACAAAACATATGTTAATACATAATATTATGATTTCAAACTATATTTGATTGTATTTTGTTAAACACTTTCGTCCAGGTGTAAGTCCAGAGCAACTTTCGGGAAGAAAAGTGGGAGTTTACATTGGTTCTTGCTTCTCTGAAACGGAAAAAGCCTGCTTCTACGTTGCAAGTTCTAGAACGGGATTTGGTATTGCTGGGTAAATAAAATTCACAAATTAAACACTGACAGTTAAAAACGCTTTACAGTTACAATGATTTATTTGCAAGACGCGCGCGTCGTGAATCTAAGCGAATTAATGGAGATTGTTCGACGGTAGCGTCACTACTGCTCGGGATCATTGGTACCTTCTTTTTTTAAACCGATCGTCAATAACCTAATAGAAACCCTTTCTGGTAGGTGGTAGGTGGTAAAGACAAATATGGCTATTAAGCCTGTTACACTATAATTTTTCTAGAATTTGAAAACAGTGTTGATATAGAATATACGAGCTCGGTTAGACCTACGATGCTTGTTTTAGTTTCAGAAGCCATCTTCAAATCGTAAAACATGTCCAATCAGTCCAACCTCTTGATTTTGACTGTGGGATCCATTTCTTTGCATTATCCAGCAAAATGGCGGGCTATTGTGCTTAAACTGTATACCAGTTAGAAGTCTATCCTATACTCTAAATAGAGAGAATAGGAGTACTGTGGGGAGAACAGAGTGATCTCGATGTATTAAGAATTTCAGTATTTTTGGGAAGACATTTGCATTTCAAGATGGTTTGGAAAGATGTATCATCGACCGACCGGCATCCCGTATATAGGGGATCGGTCATACCTAGAACATATAAATGTTTATTTAGTGGGCAATGTCTAGTGATAATGCCTTCGATTAAATGTAGGAAAAAATTACTCAACAATTTACTACACACTCCAATCTACGTAATTACAAATTAGATTGCAATAAGATCCTTATAACAAGGCATTTCAAAAAAGGGAAAATTAAATATGTTATTGGCAATAATTATGTACGTATGTAGGCTAATTTGTATCAAGGACTGAGTACATATATTTTGGGAAAATGGTCAATTCTCATTCACGATGTATTATTTCTAGATGTAGTAAAACAATGTTTGCCAATCGAATATCATATTGGCTAAATACAAAAGGTCCCTCTGTGGCAATAGACCAGGCGTGTTGTAGCTCTTTCGCAGCCCTGGAGCAAGCGTACTTGGCAATTAAGAGAGGAGAGTGTGAGGCTGCTGTTGTCGGCGGAACCAATCTGTGTTTGCATCCACAGTCATCACTTCATTATTCAAGGTGATTTGCTCTTATTTGGCTACTTACCGCACTTCTTCACTTTGCTGGTGGGAGGATACTTGTATTCGACCGGATAGTGACCACCGTACACTGGTGCTAAAACCTGCCATAGTGGCCCACCTTGTGTGGGTTGCGTTCCAGGGTCAGCCAGTGTATATCCGGTTCTCCCCAGGGGGCTTGCCCCCTGATCCTAACCCTTTTCCCATCCCTTTTTCCTTCCCCTCCTCCTTGGCCCTGGGATGAGATACTGTGGGGTCGCTAGTATTCCGTTAGCAGGGACCCTGTAGTTCATCCCAGGAACTTTAGTAGGCCGGCATGATCTTGCCGACCTACGATGGACACATTGTTTATCGTTGGTCGACACTTGGACTATGGATTGCGCTACACTTACCATCAGGTGTAGCGTAGTCACTTTGGCGAGCCAGGATGAAAAAAAACTTAGGATGTAAAATTAGTATGCATACATAAACGAAGTTTGCTGCTAATGTTGTATTTTTTGTATTTCAGGATAATTACGCTATGTAAAGACGGCAAGACGAAGTCCTTCGATCAGAATTCTGATGGATGTGCAAAGTCTGAGGCCATAAATGTACTATTTCTTCAGAAATCCAAAAATGCTTTAAGGTAAGTAAGTAATAGGTGCGAATTTCAATAGCCCGCTATCACTTTCCAGCACCTGTTATCACAAATTTTTCACTTGTTCCGCTCTTTCATCTTCTATACTAACGCTACATGTAGTAGCATCCTCCTCTCTATCTATCACCGTAATTGTCGTCTTGCTCACATTTAATTTTATTCTCATAAAACAATACATTCACTAAGCTTAACACGTCCTGTAATTTCCCCGCCAACGGCGCACGTAATACTTCGGTCACGGTCGTCAGTGTAGAGGAGATACTTGACATTCAATTAATCCATTTTAAGTTCACGTGAACCTGAATAAATATCTGCCAAACTGCCCATTACCACCTGAAAATTTAATTTAAAATAATTGTTTTGTAGAATTTATGCTGAAGTGCTCCATATTAAATCTGAATTCACTGCAATAATGCAAACGGAAACCGGACCACGATATGGATTTTATCGGGATCCAAAAATTATGGCTAATTTCTTGAACACGTTTTATGATGAATGCGGTATATCTCCTAATGCTGTAAAGTTCGTTGAAGCTTTCGGTTCAGGTAATATACAAAATATTTTAAATGGCCCCAAAAAGTATTGAGTAATAGGGTAGATGACTTGATTTTTTTATAATTTTAATCAATATGTTACGTTGCCCAAAATTTATTGAAGAAAGAATTTCATTAATCCGTCGATAAAAAGCTATAATAAATTAAATTATAATAGTAAATTAGAAGTCATCTAAGTATGATGGAGGGGGTACTTGTCAAATAATAGACGACGTTAACCTTGAAGTCACCGTGGCAACTGGACGTTACGGTGCACGCATGCGAGCGAGATAGTCAGATGTCCCCACTACGCGCCCACTTTTGCCCATACCAATAAAATCATAATTGATTTTGATTGTGTTTTAACAAAAGGGTTCCTTTTTCGTATTATTCTATGTCGCATATAAAATAATGTTTAATATTCAACATAGGAAACTACCCTATTCTAATTTTTGTTTTTCGTTTCACAGCCGTGCCAGAGGCTGATAAAGTTGAGTTAGAAGTTATTGATGAAATATTTTGCAAGGACAGAGAAGATCCCCTTCTAGTTGGAAGCGTGATGTCTAACATAGGCTACAGTGAAGCTGCTTCAGGAATATCGGCTATAACAAAGGTTGTAGAGACTGTTCAAAAATATCAGTTGATTGTTGGTCGGTGCAGATTGATATTGTTTGGTATATTTATTTCTTTAACAGGTTTTGTTAGGTTACCATACAGGCCAGTTAGCGGGCAACTTACATTATGAAACGCCGAGACAAGATGTGCCAGCGCTAAGAGAGGGCCGTCTTCAGATTCTCACCGACCATACTCGCTTAGGAGGCTCGTACACTGCTGTCAACGGAATATCTGTCACCGGAGTAAACGCACACGTACTCTTGCATGGTCTCAATAAACCTAAGGTACACTATTCAATAATTGGTCAATTTAGAATTATTCATAGTCAAATTATTGATTGAAAGCGTATCGATAAACTGTCTGAAAAGTTAATTAATATCATCCTTTTTATTTTAGGATCTTAGTCCTTACAGGTGCGATATTCCACGTCTAGTTACAATCTCTGGTCGACACGACTCTGCGGTTAAAAAAATCATCGAGGATTTAAAAGTTCGTCCCATAGACCCTGAAGAATTAGCATTGTTATATAACGTATACAAAACAAAAATATCAGGACACATGGCCAGAGGATTTGTGATACTCGGTAAATACGTAGGAAAGAGATTCTTATGAGGTTCAGTACAAAATTCTAATTTTAATTCACTTTTATTTTAACTAGATACTGAAGCGAGTCAGAAAACCGTGAGTTTATATGATGAAGTTAATTATTTTGATAATCCGAAGCGTCCTCTGTGGTTTGTGTACAGCGGAATGGGTTCTCAATGGGCCGGTATGGGTGCACAACTCATGCGCATACCAATCTTCGCAGCAGCTATTGAACGGTACGATCCAATTGGAAGATTCAACGCAGAAAAGTTGAAAAGGAATATCAATATAATATAAAATAAATTGTTGTTCCAGATGTCACCAAGTATTAATACTTAAAGGAATAAATATTATAGACATAATAACGTCAACGGACAAATCCATATTCGACAACATTCTGCACTCATTTGTGGGAATTGCTGCCATCCAGATTGGACTTACTGATATTTTAAATGCACTCGGCATTGTACCCGATAAAATTATTGGTATTAAAATATTCTTTCTCAGAAGAACATTTACATATAATAATATTGCTGTTTATTTTTTATTTTATATGCGAATACATTATTCACATTTACCATGTAGGTCACAGTGTGGGAGAGCTCGGATGTGCGTACGCGGATGGTTGTCTGACGGCAGAGGAGATGATACTATCGGCGTACAGCCGGGGCTTGGTGTCTGTACAGACTCCCTTCATACGTGGCTCTATGGCAGCCGTTGGAATGGGATACCAACAAGTACTTTCATTGCTGTATCATAGTAATATAATATAAATTGTAGGCTTTAAAGGAACCTTGTCACTAACACTGGATTGTTCGTTTAGGTTTCCCAGTTGTGCCCACCTGAGATCGAAGTGGCTTGTCATAACGGGCCTGAGTCTAGCACCATATCTGGTCCAGCCGACATAATGCGGGAATTTGTTGGGCAGTTGACTGCAAAAGGCGTATTTGCGAAAGAAGTACCGTGCTCTAATATCGCATATCACTCACGATATATCGCCGAAGCAGGTAATATATAATTATCAAACGACTTTCAAAAATGTATTCTTTAAATTTTAACCATTTTTCAAGTACAGGTTTTATGTGAATTTGTTTTGATTTAAAATCTGCTAACAGGGTACGCGTACATAATACTTCATAGGGGTATGAGGTTATGGACCAACTTCCTAAACGAATAATAATAAATGCATCAATACTTGACGAGAACATTATATAAACTTATAAACTTGTAAAATAAAAGCAATACCTTTTCATTAAAACTTTACAAGATTCATATATCGTAGGTCCAGGATTGCTGAACCGTCTAAGAGAAGTTATTAAAACTCCAAGACCTCGTAGTGAGCGATGGGTGTCAACTTCAGTACCACAACACAGATGGAATGAACCAATAGCAAAATTATCTTCAGCAGAATACCACACCAATAACTTGCTGGTAAGATTATTGACATGAGAAGCAACACCCAGCTTACAATGATAATAAATTCATTAATGTAATTAATTTGATATTCAGAATCCGGTGCTGTTCGAAGAGACAGCTGCTATGATACCATCGAACGCTGTATTAGTGGAGATTGCACCTCATGGACTATTACAAGCCATTCTGAAACGCTCGCTGCCTGAGAGTTGCTGTAATATGGCACTTACTAGACGTGGACATCCCGATAATGCTTATTTAGTCCTAGAGACTATTGGAAAGTTAATATCAGTTTAGAGTTTTACACACAGTGTGGAATTATGTTAATTTATTTTAACCAAATACATGTCAATCAATATTTTCAGATTGTATATGCAAGGATACATACCTATTGTTGAAGCGCTCTATCCTAAAGTTGAATTCCCTGTTTCTTCTAGTACGCCAATGTTATCTCATACGGTTGAATGGGCACACGAAGAAAAATGGTACTGTTTGTTGTTAACTCAATTTGTTTTAAAATGCAAACAGAATCATAGTTAATATTTTTTTTTAGGAATTTACCATTATACGTATCGGCTAACAGAAAAATGGCTGCATCGTGCAAATTTATATTCAGTGTTCATGATGAGGAAAGTAGCTATTTACAAGGTCATGTTTTAAGAGGTATAGGAAAAAGCTGAAAGAATCATACAATTAAATAAATTAAGCACAGCTGAAACTAAATTGTATAACCCTTTCCCAGGTATAACGTTATACCCATTTGCTGCAGCTCTTGTAGCTGTGTGGGATACTCTCGCTATGATAATGAACATTCAAAAGAAGCAAGTGTCGGTGGAATTTAGTGATGTCCAATTGTATGTACAACCCGTGCTGCACGACCAGCGCCAGCTCAGGCTCAGCGTCTCTCTACACAGAGGGACCGGCTGGTTTGAGGTAATCACTGTAGATACCGATATAATTGTTAATATATGTAACATACTAGCTTTTGCTCGCAGCTCCGCCCGCGTGAACAGCATTTTCCGGGATAAAAGTAGCCTGTAATCATCTCCAGGGTCCCATCTATCCCTATCGATAAATTTATCAAAATCGGTTCAGTGAATTAGGCGTGAAAGCGTAACAAACAAACTCACTTTCGCATTAACTTTCACCTCCCTTTTCATCTCTTATTAACTAAAATTTCCAAAATTCCTGAAACACGTATTTATTTGTTTTACGTCAATAACCGAAATACAAAATGTTATTTATGTAACTTTCAAAATGACGGACTTTCATACATATTATCATCCCCTATTTTGACCCCTTTAGGGTGGAATTTTCTAAAATCCTTTCTTAGTGGGTGCCTACATAACAAAATGAATATACAGTCCGAGTTTCATGCTTGTAGCCTTGATAGTTTGCGCTCGGCGTTGATGAATCAGTCAGTCAGTCAGGACATGTTATTTTATAAGTATAGATTTAGGCAGGACAGAAGGATTTAGGCATCTCGATAAAACAGCATTTTTTTATATTTTGTTTATTAGGTTTTGGATGACAACTCTAAAGTTGCTACAGGTTATGTTGCTATTAGAGAAGAAAGAACTAAAAACCGCGCAGAATCTAAAACAGACAATACTATAGATCTTAGATGTGAGGACGTCTACACATTGTTAAAAAATAAAGATTATTCATACAGGTGAGTAAAAAATAGTATCAACAATAAAAATATTATTTAGTTTTATTTATTCCGTTAATTTGTTTGTGTTTGGTTAGCGGAGAGTTTCGCAGTATTTACGGTGTGAACTTGTCAATGACGGAGGCTCTACTACTGTGGCGCGACAACTGGGTCACATTACTCGACGGGTTGCTGCAGTTAAACGCCCTGAGGCATACTCACGACGGCGTATCAGTGGCGAGGCAAATAAGAAAACTTTGTATTGATGTGATGGAACATTCTAAACATATAATAGGCCTAGATGGTAATACAGTTGTGAAAGCTGAAGTATCTGATGTGTACAACTACACTAGGTAAATAAAATGATTTTATTAAACTATTATAGAAAAATAATCAAATAACCAGTAAAATATAATAGAAATGTTATGAAATTGTAATTTAATGTTTACAGATGTGGAGGTATCTTAATAGAACATTTAAAACTCCGTAACTTGCCGTTGGAGTCACGTGACACTTTCGATGTGAAGATGTTGCAATTTGTGCCGCGCTTTTATAATAAACTAGATGTCAGTATCCATTCTTAGTTATTGAGAAGAGTGATCTTTATTATAAAGAGGAATATTTGTTTGTTAGTATGTATGCAGGGGGTCATTTGGGTACTATTACCCTGTCTCACAGCGGCTTGCTGCCACGTTTCGTACGATGAGTGAGATATCCGGAAGCCCAAACGGGAGGGGGCCGTTCGCGATCCCTTCTGATCTTGTTAAGCAGTCCTATTTGAATTTAAAGCCCTTAAAATCTGGGACATGCATAGTATATAAAACAATGTATTTTGTCTAACCAAGGTCTGCGTAGCACGCAGGCGAATCCGAGGGCAAAGCTAATAGATTATATTTTTTTAAGGTTATTTAAGGTTTCTATTGATAACATAATATTTTTTACACATTTTTAGTCTGTCTCTACATTGCACGTCTACTTGCAAATAGTTGCAGAAAACGTTAATAGAAATAATGTAAAAATTGCTTCTCTTGTGGTTGATAATAAGGATGAGAAGATTTTCAAAGAAATTAAACACGTGCTAAACAATATTAATGACTTAAACTTCACATATGAAGAAATAAATATACAAGAGGTTAAACAAAATAATAACAATCTTCTGGCTGATATTAATCTTGTTTTCATTCGGGATTTTTCTGCAGAAAATGTAAGTTTTGGTACATTTTACTTTGGATTTTTTATATCTATCATGGCTCTAGGAAATAATAACTGCATTTATAATTATTGACTCTCATAGAATGGAATGGGACTTAATCAATAAATTTAATTGGACATAATATAATACTCGTGCGTACCTTAAAACTGATCCTGCGAAGCACTGAAATGAGTCGCTTAAAGGTTTTCACCATAATACACAGTGGTGAAAATATAGGCAAGATCTGGCCTGATCTTATATGCCTATTGCATAATATAGTATAGTATAGTATATTAAGCAGAAGCTTGTTATCTATGGAATTTACGATCCTGAATTTGATTGTGGTTCGGAAATATGTTAGCGGGCATAATATGTGATATGCATCACATGCCGGCAACATCATCATATACCTATTATTACATGCACTCATGTTTGATAAACAAAATTAATTATAATGTAGAGGTGAGTGGTTAAACAACAAAAATACTAATTATAAATTCGTCAGCAGATGTGTCAATTATTGTATCGAGCACTGAAGCGGAACACCTTCGTAATAAGCCAAGATGATAATGATAAGGAAAACAACAATCGTCCATTGGCGGTATATCGTAAGCTGAGCGCCGGTGGTGGTCTTCAGTTAGTTCGTTGGAGGCCCACGGGTGCACCTCCGATTGGAGCGGCTGTGTCTGTATGCACCGCGTTGGACATTCCTCGACTGAGTGAGACGCGCGCCGCGATGCAGCCACGTGCTCGCTTACTGGTGCTAGCACCGTATCCACCGCCACCTGGTCTCACAGACCTCATACGTTCGTGGAGGATAGAACCTGACCGCAACCAAATTTCGCTAGTCGTCACTGACTCCACAGCTTCTGAAGATCTTACGGATACCGATATTGACTTAGGTTTTAACGTTTGGAACGCGGTAAGATAATAGATCAATATGAAGCAAATTACTTACATAACTACAGTACTACATCGATTTTTTTTTATCAGGGAGTATGGGGTGGAGAATACTATGTGCCCTTACAAGAGAAGTACCAAAGTACAACAAGGATGATGCTTCAAAGCGGACGTGTCGGTGACATTGGATCGCTGCACTGGGTTCAAGCTGTTGAGGCTTTTGATGTTGGTGTTAAAATAACCGTAAGTGACGTTTACGGAGTCGTGTGATATGTTATATTCATGAAAATGATTTAAGTATCTATGATTAACAATGAACTGTGCTATGATTAAATTCATGCTTAGGTGATCTTCGTCTTTTTTGGGAATACGAAGGCGTGATGATGCTGACCTAATCAGACCTATAACATTAGATTTTACTTAGTACTTGTTTTCTGTTTAGTACCTAACCAGGCACAAACGACTGGAGTTTGTTTTTTTTATATAGAAAAGATCAACAAACCAGCAAGTCGGTCACTAAAGTGAAAAAATGTTAAATGATCGCCACCGTGGATACATACATACTATAATACAAAAGTATTAAGGATGTGTTGGCGACTTAAACGAAAAGGAAAGAACAGTGGGAAGAGACGGGGATTCAGACCTCTGAAAATCTCAATCACCGTTAGAAACGCAAAAAGAAGCTGTCACATGACGTCGGGTTTATGTGAAACGGTGGTACCGACTCGGTCGAGGCGGCTTATTCATGCTGTAGAAAAGCTGTCAACGTGAAAAACAATGCTTTAGATAGTTGTGTTTCACATAATATTTCAATTAACGATCTTAGTTTGAGTCTCCCGATCGAACCCACAAATGAGCCAATAAGAATACAGCTTGCAAGTTACGCGTACAAGTTACTTAGTTTAATCGGTCGATTTTCGGGATCGATCTGGAGAATAAAACTAAGATAATTTATTGAAATCGGTTTATATACAACTTGCAGTAGTTCGCATATTTGTACTAATTAACAAAAAAAAACAAGTGATTAACGCGGGTATTATTTATAATGCTCGAGCAGTGTGAATAAGACAAATCGGGTCATGTGATTACTAATTATTTGACTTTATTGTTCTTGCCTGATCATTATAAATAATACTAACAGATTATTTTGCAATTTGATAATTTAGATATAACACAAGACGTAGGAATCAGGATCAAATAACTGCTCTCTGTAGAGCGGATTGTTTATTTTTACACCATTTACACACACACTTATAAGAAACAATAGATTATACGAGTATTATATACATGTTGTACGTGGTGTGACATTAAATATTTGAGCTGAACGAGCGTACTGTTCGTGTTGCGGCAACCGCCGTTAAGTGCCAGAATCAAATACGTATAGGTAATCTAATAACTACTCACACATTCTATATACATATTCGTCAAAAGTCCCATTAGTAATTTAATAGATTATTCTGTCCCAATAAGTGCAATTATTCCCTGACCAGTTTAATATTTTCAATATTTATTTACTTGTTTCCATCTCTGGTCTGATGGCTCAATAATCATATGGCCCTTTTTATACTGTATTGTTCAGGTACATTACGCTGGGATTAATAAAGTGGACGTATTAAAATCGAAGGATCTTATTCCATTTGTGAACGACAACGAGAATGCTAAGAATGCTAGTGGATATGGAATGGATTTTAGTGGGATTACAGAAAGGTAATTAATATGTCTGATACGTGTGCACTTATATCATCATCATCATCATCAGCCACAGGACGTCCACTGCTGAACATAGGCCTCCACCAAAGATTTCCAGACCGACCTGTTGGAAGCGGCCTGCATCCAGCGACTTCCTGCGACCTTTATCATGTCGTCTGTTCACCTTATAGGTGGACGTCCAACGCTGCGCTTGCCAGTACGTGGCCTCCATTCCAGAACCTTTCTGCCCCATCGGTTATCGGTTCTGCGAGCTATGTGGCCTGCCCACTGCCACTTCAGCTTGCTAATCCGCTGAGCTATGTCGGTGACTTTCGTTCTTCTACGGATCTCCTAATTTCTGATTTGTTCACGTAGAGAAACACCGATGCACTTATATATTTTAAATTATTATGGAGATTCACATTTTAGTATGGATATAATACACACCTCATTGCTAGACACGCCATCTCCTAAAATGGGTGAGAGGCGTTAGGTCTTATTCCACCACGCTGGCCTAATGCGGGATGGCAAACTTCACATACCTTCGAAATACTTATGGAACTTTTCATGCATGCATGTTTCTTCACTATATTTGCTTTATTCTCAGAGAAAGCAAAAAAAATATACAGGGTTAATTTTAAAACACCAGCAACCTCGCAGGACCAGATAGCTGACCTCATACGGAACAAGTTTTGTTCTACGAGTTTGGATATAACTCAATATATTTAAAAAAAATGATTTTACAAGTTTTTGTTGTGTCGTGTTTTTCTTCGTAGACTGCGGCGCGGCGCGGCCCGCGCGCACGACATCAAAGCCGCCGCTCAGCTGCTCGAGCGTTGACCTTCAAAGCCGCTAGCCCGGTTCCCCACGCTTCGCGTATTTGTTTACGTAATCTGCGATGCGCGTTGTTAATATTCAAGACGGAAATTAAATGAATACTTATTTTTGTATGAAAATAAAATCTAACAAATTATCAAAAGTCGTAGAACAAAAGTAGTAGCTTATAACCTTAGGAATCTACCCCTGCGAGGTTGCTGGTGTTTTAAAAATAACCCTGTATATGAGAATTAATATCTGTTTGGTATTAAAAGTCTGCCTTCTTCGAGTCCACAAGCATTCGTGCAATTGAGTTATTTTTTTTTGTCAAGATTTAGTTATTTGCAGTTACGTAAAGATTTAATTCTAATAAAGACTAAATCAAAATAGATGTGAACTTGGTACTTGAATAAAGTATTTATTGACACATTGCAGCGGGTGTCGCGTGATGGGCGTGGTGTCGCGCGGCGCGTGCAGCAGCGAGGTGCGCGCGGCGCCGGAGCTGCTGTGGCCTGTGCCCGAACACTGGACCCTCGAGGACGCGGCCACCGTGCCGCTCGCCTATCTCAACGCATTCTACTGCTTCTTACGGACTGTGACCGTGAGTCTCTTTAATAGCGGATTCTGTTTAATATCCTTCAACAAACCTAACGCTGTTTTTAAGCTAAAGTTAATTTGATATTAAATAAAAGAAGAAATTCATTTGTTAGAATTGAAGACTTCAACTGATTTGTAATCTTACGTGTTTGTCTACGTATATTTTACGTTTGGTAACAAAATTATTTGTTTTTGTACTTAGCGTGTCCGATTAGTGGAGAAGTCGGACCAATACAGTTTGTTGGTACACGGAGGAGCCGGAGCTCTGGGACAGGCTGCAATATCCATCGGGTTGGGACTGGGCTACGAAGTGTTCACGACCGTTAGCGACGTCACGAAAAAACAGTTTCTGTTGAAATTGTATCCACAATTAAAAGGTCTGTTTTTAAATATATACTTTGTTCATATTAATTGGCCCTTTTCTCTGAATTGTTTTCTGTAGTTGTACTTTAAAGTATGTCCCTTAATTCAGCATGACGGTTGGCAAAACCTCCTTTAGCTGTTTCTAGTACCTAGACTTTCCTCTGATTTACGCCAGACAATAATTTACCGAAGCCGAGTGTGCGTGCGACCAGGATGCAGCATAACGGCTGCGATTTTAATACTTAAAATATATTATGTCAGTTTCTTTGTTAAGAAGTTAAAATAATACGTTGCGCAAGATTTATGTGAATCGATAAATAAATTCACTGGTTAATTTGCGTCAAAGATTATAATTAAAACTGTTTTTAGACTAGTTATGAGTATTTCGCCGATATGGTACAGACACCATGACAAGTACGTTCATTTTGAATGCAGTTTGTATGGAAACTGGCGCCCGGCCCTCTGGGATCGTGTCTTGGTCGCGCATTTCTAAGACTACTACTTACGCTCTTATATTTCAGAAGAGAATATTGGAAACTCTCGAGACCACAGTTTCGGAGACATGGTGTTAAATGCTACCAACGGTAAAGGATGTTATATAGTTATAAGTAATGTCAGAGGAGATTTGAAAAATGTAAGTTTGTTACATTCTCATGTTTTGCTTATTTTTTAAATCTTTAGTCCTTTTATAAAATTCATCCTTTCAAAAAATACTTTTGATATTTTTAATCAATGTTTAAAAATATTTTGCTGGTAGTAGGATTCATATCCGCCCGGATAGCGACCACCGTACATATGGTGTTAAAATCTGCCATAGTGATCCACACGCCTTGTGTAGATCGCGTTCTAGAATCAGCCAGTGTATATCTGGTTCTCCATACGACTACTTCATATAGCTTTGCACTTCTTATCTATCTATATATATAAAAGAAAGTGGTGTTAGTTACACCTCTTATAACTCAAGAACGGCTGAACGGATTTAGCTGAAAATTGGTGGAGAGGTAGCTTAGAACCAGGAGACGGACATAGGATACTTTTTATCCCGTTCGACCGCGTTTCAGTCAAGTCACTATAAAACGTGGTATAACAAAAACACATCTGACATGACACAAAACGCAAATGACAGTGGAATAACAAAACTTAAATGACATCTAAACGTAATTTTGTCTTTGGTTAAGTATGGTAAAAATTTGACAATTATAAAAATTATAGCTAAACGTAATGGATAATATCATCAGTAATTTATTTTCTCTTTGAATCATCATTAACAATGCCGTGACCAAGACGATCAAATCTTTCTCGACAAAACTATGCATTTGATCATGTGATGATCTTTAGCAAAGTTGTTGTGCATGAGCCCACGAAGGTTTCTGAGAGGGTACGATCAATTTTCGACACATGGCGCCACTGTTAGGCTACTTTTATCCCGGAAAAAGCAGATCACGCGGGCGGAGCCGCGAGGGACAGCTAGTGTACGTATAAAATTTAAAGTTTATATGTGTTTAGGTTGAATTAATCTATGTCTATCTTTTTATATATGGCTTTCGCATTATTATGCATTTGTCAAGTATAATATAATTAAAGTTGTTTTTACAAGAACGGTGAAACACGGGTGCGGTCAATTTCAAGGTCTTGCCGGAGTTTTGGTGTTAACTCCTTTCAGTACGATTAATTTACGTATTTCAATATTTCCATACACTGTTCATCACTGTCAATGTTTATTGAACAAATCCACACCACTTTTATACAACAAACACAATTCTAAACTAGTTTATGAAATAAATTAAAAAATTAGCGATGATGTCAGAATTCCCGCCAAAACTCAAAAACACAATTTTTATGTTAAAAAGCTTTTTTTTCTCGTCAAGGTTATGATAAGTGGCCAGTATGATTTGTTAAGCAAAAAAGTTTTATGTTTGCCCATCGATATATTACTGTGTATATAGAGGTGTGGAGGTATAACCCCCCCCTGAAAGGGGGGAGGTGCGGAAACCAATAGTTTAGGAGATATGATTTTTTTACATTTCCAGGTTTCTGCTAACAATATTTTAGCACATATTGATATTTTCTATGTGGTCACGGGCTATTTTTCATCGGGAGAAGGAGGAAAGTCACAGTTTACTTTATATTCAATGTTAAAAAAAATCTGTAACAAAAATTGCTTATGAAGCAAGTAATAGTAACAAGGCGTAGTTGCCGGGGCTACTACTTTTTGGGTGGTTTAAAAAAAAAATAACCACGAAGGGGATGGCAGCCATCCCCTAATCGGGTTATCCGAGTCGGGGTACTCCAAATCCCGAGCTCACTTTGCTCGCTAACGCGTGCACAAGCCTCGCATAGTCTATGTTGTTGTAAAGAAAAAAACGTTCCAGTAACGTGAGCACAATATATTAAGCATTTCGTTTTTATATAACTACTTCTCAGAAAGAGACAGAATTAGTCGCGTTCCACGTTCAATGAGATTTGTAATTGAATATTAGTGTGTTTACAACTGTAATAACCTAGAAAACTTAAAAAAATATTTCACTAAAACTATGCATTTCCGCATAATAAACTGCTAGCATTTGTTAATACGGACTAGTGTCTAACGTTTACTATAAAAATTATCAGCAAAATCCTGCATCCGGATACTAAAGCCAACCCTAATAATTAAATATTTGAAAACAAAACTTAGACGTCCCAGATACACACCAAGAAAAAGAGAGCGAGAGGCAGAAAACAAGAAAAAGGTGTGTGTGTGTGTGTGTGTGTGAGAGAGAGAGAGAGAGAGAGAGTGGTTTTTAAGTAATCACAATATACAATAAACATTTAATCAGTGCTGTATTGTACCTGTGTGCAAAAATACGATATGAAAAGTATCTGGTAAAGTTCACTTTCATTTCCTACGAGATATGAACTTGAAATTAAATTTTGTGGAGTAAATGAATGAGTACCGCACTCAGGGACGTCAAATAACATCATTAAGTAATTTCTTAGAATTGGATTATTTCCATACCCACAGCCTGTTTTCACAGCTTTATGATCCGTTAATGAATTCAAAAAATGATTGATTCTCCGATACGAGTACAGGAAAAATATTAATCGACTTCTTTGACAAATAATCGAGTTCTAAGAAATTTATCAATATCAATAAAATTTTAGAGACGTCTCTGAGTGTAGTAGTTAATCCTCCGTAAGCTCCGACGCTCCTAGAATTCGCGGTAATCTTTTTTTTTATCCTGGCTCGGCAAAGTGACTACGCTACATCTGATGGTAAGTGTAGCGCAATCCAAGAATAGTATCGACCAACGATAAACAATGTGTCCATCGTAGATCGGCAAGATCATGCCGGCCTGCCAAAAGGCCAAGGGGGAGGGGAAGTAGAAAGGGATGGAAAATGGGTTGGGATCAGGGGGCAAGCCCCCTGGGGAGAACCGGATATACACTGGCTGACCTTGGAAGGCGCCCCACACAAGGTGGGTCACTATGGCAGGTTTTAGCACCAGTGTACGGTGGTCGCTATCCGGTCGGATACAAGTATCCTCCCACCAGCGAATATCTTCATTAGCGACCTGATAAGATTGGAATAGGGTTGTTAAACTTTTCTGTTTTTTTTTTTTTATCCTGGCTCGGCAAAATGACTACGCCACACCTGATAGTAAGTGTAGCGCAATCCAGGAATAGTGTCGACCAGCGACAAACAGTGTGTCCACCGTTGGTCGGCACGATCATGCCGGCCTGCCAAATTGTAATCATTATCAGCCACAGGACGTCTACTGCTGAACCAAGGCCTCCTGCAAAGAATTCCAGACCGACCAGTTGGAATAATAATAATAATATAAGCTTTGTAATAGCTTTTGTTTTTTTTCACATAAAATTTGCATGCGCTGCTGAAGTAAATATTTTAAATGGTGGTGTAATACATGCAACAAGATGACATATCTCCATCCAATCATCTCCAAGTTTTAAAGTATTTCTTTATAAGTATGAATCTAAAGATGATTTAAATCTTCACGAAAATTATAGATTAGGTACCTATGTTAAAGGAATTGATTTGATCCGCTATTTAAATAAAATAGTAAATAAATATTGTAATTGAATTACACTGCAAATCAGTAGCATATCAGTAGAAATTGTGAAAAAGGACGTTAACATATTTGCTCCCACTTCTCTAGTAGATCTGTCTTTAATACTGATTGCTCTGTGCCGGCTGAATTAAAGATTGATGAAATTTAAAATAACTATTAACTGTTGTCATGGTGACAATAGACAACCGTAACATTATACACTCGACAATCTCTTTCAGGTGTCTCTGCAATGCTGCAGTGATTCTGGAACTACCTACGATATATGCCAACTTAGTCATCAGGAAAATTATACCTTTAGAATGTCACATTTATCTAGGGAAAGATCATATGTTTGTTTAGACATATCTTCTATAATACGAAATTGGAATTCCAAGGATGTAAAGGTGAGGCAAACTAAATCATGGTAGAGATTTAATATGTCGTATAGTTGTTTAAGGGAACATTAATCAGGAGTATGAATACGTGTGCAGATGTTACACGCGATGATGAGCGAGGGTATAGCGCGTGGGTACGTGCGGCCGCTGTCGCGCGTCACGTACGCGCCGCACGACGCGCCGCGCGCCTTCCGTCTGCTCGCCGCCAGCGCGCACCGCGGACGAGTGCTGCTGCACTTGCGCGACACCGACGTGCGCGTCATGCCGAGGTATTGAATTTCGATTTACAAAGAGAATAATTTTAATAGCAGAATTTCAAAACCAATATTTAAAAATATAGATATGGATATCAACTTTATTATATTTTACAGGATTAATTGTAAATCTGATGATGTCAACTTAATACTCTGCGACCAGAGTTCACTTGGCTTTCATCTGGCGGACAGACTGATCAACCGTGGAACCAAGAAACTACACTTGCACTGCATCTGTCAACCTCGATATCTGCATTATAAGCTTGGGTTTGTTTATGCCTAATTAACTTTATTCCATAAAGTCTGGTATAGGTATACAGTCAGTGCATGTAGAAATATAAAAATAATTGAAGCACAATCTATACTTATAAAAAAACATGTCCTGACTGACTGACTGATTCATCATCGCCAAGCGCAAACTATCAAGGCTACAAGCATGAAATTCGGCCTGTATATTCATTTTGTTATATAGGCACCCACTAAGAAAGGATTTTAGAAAATTCCACCCCAAAGGGGTCAAAATAGGGGATGATAGTATGTATGAAAGTCCGTCATTTTGAAAGTTATATAAACAAAATTTTGTATTTCGGTTATGGACGTAAAACAAATAAACACGTGTTTCAAGAATTTTGGAAATTTTAGTTAATAAGAGATGAAAAGGGGGGTGAAAGTTAGTGCGAAAGTGAGTTTGTTTGTTACGCTTTCACGCCTAAATCACTGAACCGATTTTGATGAATTTATCTACAGGGAGAGATGGGACCCTGGAGAAAGTTACAGGCTAATTTTATCCCGGAAAATGCTGTTCACGCGGGCGGAGCCGCGAGCAAAAGCTAGTTATAAATATTTTTACAGCCGGTCAGAATAGAAATTTGTTTAAAAACCTATCATTGTTATTAAATTCTTTCTCAGTTCTTGGCGAAAGCGACATGTTCAAGTGGAAGTTTCATCCGAAGACTTAAGCGACGAGGGAGTATCGGCTCTGATAGAGAATGTCAACAGGCGTGGGAACGTGGGTGGTATTTACATCATCGCTACAGATGCTTCTGTTGTAAGTGAGGACAAGTTTGTGTCGTCATTGAGTAAACTAGACTTGATCTCCAGAAAACTGTGTCCCTCATTAAGGTAAATAAATATATTTAGCACGTAATAAAGTGTGTTCAGTCCATAGATATGTCGTTTGTAGTAATATCTCTTAATTATTCTGTACTAGGTACTTCACAGTTATAAGCTCTTGTGATATGACAGGAATGCATATATGTGTGGATCGTGTTAACAATGGATATCCCGCAACACTACTTAAGTTGAATATGTCTGATACGGTAAGTGATGAAAATCTTTTAAATTGATAATTCCTACACAAATTGTGATTGACAGACTTTGGATTTCAAGGGTTTCTCAGCTTAAATAGGTTGGCAGTAGACCAATGAAGCAACAAGATATTTAGGTGCATTAAACAAGACTGAAATAATTTAAAACTATGCAATATTAGTCCATTGAAATGTTACTTGAGCTTTACATTTATTAGAGGACGCTATTTTATTTTTGGGATATGTGTGGGGTGGGGGTCAATAGAAGCTTAACCTCAAGTTTCCACAAACTTGGGGCAACAAGAGGGACAAAAGCGGCAACCCTACGGCCGCTTTTGTCCCTCCGCCGCCATCTTAGAAAAAGGGGTGCAAACATCTTTTTCGCGATATCTCGGAAACTATGCGTCCTACCCATTTCCAAGATAAAGAAAATTGCCTCCTCTAATAAATGCAATATCCTTAAAATGTAACATTTCAATGGACTATATGTTAATAATTTGTCAGAGTAAGGTGAGCCAGGTGAATGAGATGTCAGTGGAGCTGAGCGCGTCCCAGTGTGAGGGAGTGGTGAGTGCAGTGGAGCGCGCGGTGCACTCCGCGCAGCCGGTGCTGGTCGCGCAGCAGCTCCGCGCACGCACACCGCCGCTGCTGCAGCAGCTCGCCGCCGTCGCCGGTCAGTACTCAGTGCCGCGCCTCGTGCACAAACAACAACGCACCCCACCACATACTTACAGACCAAATATATGTATTTACAGACATTGTTATTCCGGAGAACTCCGCAGATAACGCTACACTTGAAAGTTTTGGTGTCAAAAATGAGAAACTGGAGAGTGTTCGAAACTTTTTAGAGTCATCCTACAATGTTGCATTGAATGATGATGATGTTATGTCCTTAACCATTAACAGGTAAATGTTAGGAACTTATAACGCTATAAATTCTGCTCGTCTTCCACAAAATAAAATTGTGATATGTTACTAAAAGTAAATGATAATTCATCCTGAATTGTATGTTAAAATTTGCAGAATCCGCCAGATAGAAGACACATTACTATCGATAAAATTTAAAGAAGTGAAAGGTTTGGAAACGTTCTACACTCACGTCGATCCTGACGAACTTCTTGCTACTACTGAAATAGTGTTCTTGCCTACTCTTACATGTAGTTCCTCCACTGTGAGTTTTGGTTTGGATAACACTTTACTGTGTCCATTTTCCTATAATATCCATTACATAATTTTAATCTTATATATGTTACAGAGAGATGACGAATTCGACGTCTCGCAGTCGTACTTGTGCATAGTGCCAGGACTTGAGGGACTCCACAGCCGTTTCAACTATTTGTGCGAACGTCTGAAACTGCGTGCCCTCGTACTTCAACCTGGTCTAGACAGACCAATGGAAACAATCAAAGACACTGCTAAAAAATATGCTCAAGTATATAGTATTTAATGTTACATTTAACTACTATAATTAACGACTATATAATATGTTTTATATCGTACTTAATAGAAGGTATTTCACGGTGTAATTTGTTTCTTTACAGGTGCTTTTAAAGAAGGTTGGATTTAGACGCAACTTTTATATTTTGGGATACGAATGGGGAGTTCCAGTGGCACTGGAATTAGCTTCTATTTTAGAAAAACAAGGTACTTATTATCTTGAAAAGGTCATATTTACGAAAGTTATAGAAAGTTTGTGTATTTTTGGAAGTTCTCGTTAACCAACCTAAATAGCGTTACAGGTTACTAATATATTTTTGTGGGCATGGCATCCGATGTTTTCATTAATCGGCGACATTATGTCTAAAAATATGTAAAACACCGCAATAATATTCGTTTAAATTAGTTTTATTTCAATGTGTAATATTCGCGTAAACATAAGAAATCATTACATTAATAATGCGTAAATTAAAACAAAATTAACATGTGCAATATAATTATGAATAAATCGTAATACTTCAAACTTATTAAGATACCTATACAAACGTAATTAAGCTAATGTTAAAATGCCTAGTTGCCCTACACTACGTTTGCCTAAGCGTGGTATCCACTTCAGAACCTGTCTGCTCCATCGACCATCTGCCCGTCTGCAGACATGACCGGCCCTCTTTCACATCAGCGTGCTGATCTTTCGAGCAATACCGATGACTTTGGTTCTCTGGCGGATGACTTCATTTCGGATTTTATCCACCAGAGAAATTCCAAACATTGCTTGCTCCATAACACACTGAGCGACTTTGAACTTTTGGGCCAGTCCACTAGTCAGTGTCCAAGTTTCAGCTCCATAGGTCATTACGGGTAGGACACAATGGTTAAAAAACAACGTTTTTAAACACTGACGGATCGACGACTCAAACATGTTACTGAATATATCTCTATGTAAAAGCTTTTGTGAAATCAATTTTGCCACGATTCCATTCTTTCAGAACATCATTTGTATAGTCAGCTATTGTAACAAGTAATGGTTCATACTATTTAAAGACTGTATCATTTCTTTTTAGTACTATCAACATATCAACATCTGTCGAATTCGTCAAGCATGCTTGTTATATTAACATTGTTACATAACATTATAATACTAATAGAGTGTACATAAATTTAGCTGCTACATGCGTAGGTTAATACTTCTATAGCGACAATCTAACACCAATAAGATAAGGGCAGGAGGAATAGAGTAAGTTTAATATTTTTTTTTGGATTCAGGATTGATCGGTACCATATTCTGTATTGGAGTTGGACCGGAGGAACTGAAAGTAGCGCTTGAAGAAGAACTGAGTGAATATAAGAGCGAGGAAGAGCTGCAGAATGGCGTGTTGAAGCACATGTTCAAGTTGATGGCAGGCGACAAGTGTGCGGGGATAGAAGAAGTGTTGCACGGGTGTCGCACATGGAGCGAGAAAGTGGACGCGTGTGTACGCACGCTGCTGGGGCGCGTGTCGCACTCGGCGCAGTACGCGCGCGCTCTCCTACAGGCGGCGCTCGGTCGGATCGTGCAGGCGCAGCGCTACAACTGGACGCTGCCGCCGCTGCGCTCGCGGCTGGTGCTGCTGCACTCCCCGCGCGCCCCGCACGCCCCGCACGCCCCGCACGCCCCGCCCCCGCTGCAGCTGAGCGCGCTCACGAGCGGCGAGGTGTCCGTGCACCAGCTCAGCGCGCCGCTCGCGCACGCCGCCCGGGACGCGCGCTGTGCCGCCATCATTAACTCGCATCTGGATCCACAACTCATACAACACTTCCATGACATGAACCTATGCGACACATACCTCCTTAATGCTGGCAGCTTCATGACAGAATCTTCCCAGTTAGATAAAATGGAAAAAGTTTAACATTATATGGGAGTTTTGAGTAGCAAATAAAATTAAGATTTGAATCTTAATTCCTCTATTGGATGCGTCACATGTGGTTATGATCCGCATTTCATATCCGATGTCTAGTTAGTACAATCCGGTGTGGCCCAATGTTCTCATATTACGCTTCTGTTTTATTAAGTCTTTGTGATGTAAGTTTTTATAGCAGAAATAAGTACTTAGGTCATCTGATGGTTAATGATTTCCACCGCCCATAAGTACCCACAACGTCAGAAGAACAAAATGTGCGTCACAGGCCTTTATGAAAAGAATGAGGGATAAATTAGTGAAAGCATTATTATTTAAGATCTCTGCTGTAGTCCGATATTATTCGACTCTAGGCTTGCACAATTGAAATTGCTCCCATCTGAACATAAGCGGTATCATCCTCACTATGTTTCTGTATAAGTTTATAGATAGATAAATCCCTATTATCAAAATTCTCTAAAAATGTTAGATACTCTTGCAGAACTTTTTTACTTTACGAAAAAAACCTAAACATTAAATAAAACAATTTTGAACCGATGCGATTGCAGTGATTGACCGCAACTGCTCATATTCTTCTGCTCTTATCCCACTTGCGATGGGGTCGGGGTAAAATGATTTTTAACACAATATGTTACAGAAAGATTTGGCTTGTAGTTTTTATGACCTGCCGCCTGCCTGACGTCAACTCCTCTGGGGAGAATAGATTCGCTTGATAGTATTTTTTGAATGCGTTTTATTTTTTGATCTCCGCCTCCTTTATCAACGCAGGGCCTAAACCGCTGCGGCTACAAACTTGAAATACTGGCAGTTGATGCATTTTATGTTGTAAGCATCCACCAAGGAAGGATTATTAGAAATGTCATCCATAAGGATGTAAAGTAAGGGATGAACGATTGAATGGAAGTACGTCGAAAAAATGACGGAGCAGAATTTCACGCGTGCGGAGCCGCGAGCAAATGCTAGTCTAGTAAACTCTCTTTGATGGAGAATGTTCATCCAATGACGACAATACATGACACACAATGTTACGAGTATATTGCTACTAAATTACATATACAGCGTTACTTTTAAAACACTAACAACCTCGCAGGACTAGATAGCTAACCCCATAAGGAACAACTTTTGTTCTATGACTTTTGATAATTTGTTAGATTTTATTTTCATATAAAAATAAGTATTCATTTAATTTCCGGTTTGTATTTTTGTATCTCTAAGCGCATCGCAAAGGTTACGTAAACAAACCCCTGCGAAGCGTGATGAAGGGGGTGCAGCGCTAGCGCCTTTGAATTTGACCCATTTATCTAGCCGCCAGTCGTCTGTCATTCTGTCATTTTTTTTTCATGTTTTGAGTTATATACGAACTCGTAGAACAAAAGTTGTTCCTTATGGGGTCAGTTATCTAGTCCCGCGAGGTTGCTGGGGTTTTAAAAGTAGCTTTGTATATACGAAGATATAAATTTGATAAAGGAATTGTATGTCGCGGCCTCGTAAATGACAAGAAACTACATCAATTTGTGGAAGGTATACCTAAGCCGTTCTGGTTCAAGACAGGTATATATACCTGCGAGAGGTCCTCAGTATTGTATTGCACTGTTGGCTCCTGTTTGAAGGACATTGTAGCCAATGAAATATCTAGGTATCATGAACCTTAAAATCTTGTTCCTCGGGGTAACAAGCGCAGTCCAGTGCAGTACAATACATACTTTATAATTTTAAGTTTTGGTTAGTATTGTTTCTCTCAGGCGAGCGACCTGCCCCTCTTTATTATTGATTTTCAGTATCTCCAGCTTGTGATAAAAATAAACATATTCTGTATATAATGTTCATACATATTAATAATGGGATAATGTTTGTTGATCGTTTATTAAATTAAATTAATTATTTCTTTCATCGCTATCCTATATTGTTTCATTTACCTACCTGCATTATTTGTAAAGTTGTCAATCTCCATAAAAGTTCAAATAAATTAATTACCGTAAAGCAGTTTTATTTGGCCTGGTGAGGCTATTTGGGACATTTCTAATTATTTTTTTCATCTGCCTATATTAGACCGGTGATTATCCGGTTGAAAATGGTAAAAATAGAAACAAATTTATAGTAGAATCAAACCCATTGTAAAAGGAAGAGAATACAACAAAATTGATAGGAAAAATAAATTAACGGCGATCTGAGGTCGGGAAGTGGGAAGGGGGGGGCTTTTAAGGGTAAAAAACGGTTTATCTCGATTTCCGGAAAAACTACAAGTCCTATGGAAAAAATTTAAATCGCAAAGTTGTAGGTAATAAAAAGATCTACAACTTTTGTATACACACTCTCTTCACATAACCTCAAAATATATGTGAAAAATTCAAATAACCAAGTTTTTTGTTTTTATTTTTATCTATTATAATAAATCATTTTTTTTCACGAAATTTGGTGAAAACTTACCTTTTTGTATCCCAAATACACTGTAATTTTTTTGATTTAAAATATTTATTTTTGCACCTTATTTTGACTTAATATCGAAAAAGCAGCCTAATTTTCAAACGAAAATTCTCACGTCAAAATATGAGCTTTTTTAAAAAAGTCTGTTGGTTTCTTGTTCATTGAATTCTCTACTTTCTGATAGTGTAAAAATATATATACATTACTCTGGTAAATGTGCTCAGAAAATGTAAAGTTATAAGTTAATATTTAATAAGACATATCTACAATATTTTGAGAAAGTTGTAGAATCTTCTTTATATTATATGCGTAGATGCCTCTTTATTGTTATTTTAATATAACTTATATACCTGAGTGATCTACGGAAAATTTTAGCCCATCATAAAGAAGTGGGGAAGGGGCTAGTTGGGTCTGGGCCTTACTACCTGTTATTTAGTAGTTCGTTTCTTTGCATTTTCTGAGCACATTTACCATAGTAATGTATATATTTTTTTACACCATCAGAAAGTAGAGAATTCAATGAACAAGAAACCAACAGACTTTTTTAAAAAAGCTGATATTTTGACGTGAGATTTTTCGTTTGAAAATTAGGCTGCTTTTTCGATATTAAGTTAAAATAAGGTGAAACAATGAATATTTTAGATCAAAAAAATTACAGTGTATTTGGGATATAAAAAGGTAAGTTTTCACGAAATTTCGTGAAAAAAAAATATGTTTTCTAAAAGATAAAAATAAAAAACTAAAAACTTGGTTTTTTGAATTTTTAACATAAATTTTGAGGTTATGTGAAAAAAGTATGTGTACAAAAGTTGTAGATCTTTTTATTACCTACAACTTTGCAATTTAAATTTTTTCCATAGGACTTGTAGTTTTTCCGGAAATCGAGATAAACCGTTTTTTACCCTTAAAAGCCCCCCCCTTCCCACTTCCCGACCTCAGATCGCCGTTAATTTATTTTTCCTATCAATTTTGTTGTATTCTCTTCCTTTTACAATGGGTTTAATTCTACTATAATTTATTTATGTTTCAAAATGGATAATCACCAGTCTATATTCTTTTTATAACTAACTAGATGACCCGGTGAACTTCGTATCACCTACATATTATATTTGTGTAAAATGTGGTCAAAACTTAATAGAAATGTTTCATTTACATTAAATGCAATGAGGTACTGCATCATTGTACGTGAGGTAGCCCGTCGCACATTTAATTGACTTCGACGACCTAAGTCAGGTCGTCTTCCACCTCCCCCCGGTGGGACAGTCCTGTCCCTGTCCCTGTCCTTGTCCTGTCCCTGTTCTGTCCTGTCCCAGCCCTGTACTGTCCCTGTCCTGTCCCTGTCCTGTCTTGTCCTGTCCCTGTCCTGCCCCTGTCCTGTCCCTGTCCTGTCCCTGTCCTGTCACTGTCCTGTCACTGTCCTGCCCCTGTCCTGTCCCTGACCTGTCCCTGTCCCTGTCCTGTCCCTGTCCTATCCTGTCCCCGTCCTGTCCCCATCCTGTCCCCGTCCTGTCCCTGTCCCCATCCTGTCCCTGTCCTGTCCTGTCCCCATCCTGTCCCCGTCCTGTCCCTGTCCCCATCCTGTCCCTGTCCTGTCCATGTCCCCGTCCCTGTCCTGTCCCTGTCCTGTCACTGTCCTGTCCCTCTCTTGGCCCTGCCCTGTCCCGGCCCTGTCCCTGTCCTGTCACTGTCCTGTCCCTGCCCTGTCCCTGTCCTGTTCTGTCCCTGTCCTGTTCTGTCCCTGTCCCTGTCCTGTCCCTGTCCTGTCACTGTCCTGTCCCTCTCCTGGCCCTGCCCTGTCCCTGTCCTGTCCTGTCCCTGTCCTATCCTGTCCCCGTCCTGTCCCCATCCTGTCCCCGTCCTGTCCCTGTCCCCATCCTGTCCCTGTCCTGTCCATGTCCCCGTCCCTGTCCTGTCCCTGTCCTGTCACTGTCCTGTCCCTCTCTTGGCCCTGCCCTGTCCCGGCCCTGTCCCTGTCCTGTCACTGTCCTGTCCCTGCCCTGTCCCTGTCCTGTTCTGTCCCTGTCCTGTTCTGTCCCTGTCCCTGTCCTGTCCCTGTCCTGTCACTGTCCTGTCACTGTCCTGTCCCTCTCCTGGCCCTGCCCTGTCTGTCCCTGTCCTGTCCTGTCCCTGTCCTGTCCTGTCCCTGTCCTATCCTGTCCCCATCCTGTCCCTGTCCTGTCCATGTCCCCGTCCCTGTCCTGTCCTGTCCCTGTCCTGTCCCTGTCCTGTCCCTGTCCTGTCACTGTCCTGTCCCTCTCTTGGCCCTGCCCTGTCCCGGCCCTGTCCCTGTCCTGTCACTGTCCTGTCCCTGCCCTGTCCCTGTCCTGTTCTGTCCCTGTCCTGTCCTGTCCTGTCCCTGTCCTGTCCTGTCCCTGTCCTGTCCCCGTCCTGTCCCTGTCTTGTCCCTGTCCTGTCCCTGTCCTGCCCCTGTACTGTCCCTGTCCTGTCCCCGTCCTGTCCCCATCCTGTCCCCGTCCTGTCCCTGTCCCCATCCTGTCCCTGTCCTGTCCATGTCCCCGTCCCTGTCCTGTCCCTGTCCTGTCACTGTCCTGTCCCTCTCTTGGCCCTGCCCTGTCCCGGCCCTGTCCCTGTCCTGTCACTGTCCTGTCCCTGCCCTGTCCCTGTCCTGTTCTGTCCCTGTCCTGTTCTGTCCCTGTCCTGTTCTGTCCCTGTCCTGTCCCTGTCCCTGTCCCTGTCCCTGTCCCTGTCCCTGTCCCTGTCCCTGTCCCTGTCCCTGTCCCTGTCCCTGTCCCTGTCCCTGTCCCTGTCCCTGTCCCTGTCCCTGTCCCTGTCCCTGTCCCTGTCCCTGTCCCTGTCCCTGTCCCTGTCCCTGTCCCTGTCCCTGTCCCTGTCCCTGTCCCTGTCCCTGTCCCTGTCCCTGTCCCTGTCCCTGTCCCTGTCCCTGTCCCTGTCCCTGTCCCTGTCCCTGTCCCTGTCCCTGTCCCTGTCCCTGTCCCTGTCCCTGTCCCTGTCCCTGTCCCTGTCCCTGTCCCTGTCCCTGTCCCTGTCCCTGTCCCTGTCCCTGTCCCTGTCCCTGTCCCTGTCCCTGTCCCTGTCCCTGTCCCTGTCCCTGTCCCTGTCCCTGTCCCTGTCCCTGTCCCTGTCCCTGTCCCTGTCCCTGTCCCTGTCCCTGTCCCTGTCCCTGTCCCTGTCCCTGTCCCTGTCCCTGTCCCTGTCCCTGTCCCTGTCCCTGTCCCTGTCCCTGTCCCTGTCCCTGTCCCTGTCCCTGTCCCTGTCCCTGTCCCTGTCCCTGTCCCTGTCCCTGTCCCTGTCCCTGTCCCTGTCCCTGTCCCTGTCCCTGTCCCTGTCCCTGTCCCTGTCCCTGTCCCTGTCCCTGTCCCTGTCCCTGTCCCTGTCCCTGTCCCTGTCCCTGTCCCTGTCCCTGTCCCTGTCCCTGTCCCTGTCCCTGTCCCTGTCCCTGTCCCTGTCCCTGTCCCTGTCCCTGTCCCTGTCCCTGTCCCTGTCCCTGTCCCTGTCCCTGTCCCTGTCCCTGTCCCTGTCCCTGTCCCTGTCCCTGTCCCTGTCCCTGTCCCTGTCCCTGTCCCTGTCCCTGTCCCTGTCCCTGTCCCTGTCCCTGTCCCTGTCCCTGTCCCTGTCCCTGTCCCTGTCCCTGTCCCTGTCCCTGTCCCTGTCCCTGTCCCTGTCCCTGTCCCTGTCCCTGTCCCTGTCCCTGTCCCTGTCCCTGTCCCTGTCCCTGTCCCTGTCCCTGTCCCTGTCCCTGTCCCTGTCCCTGTCCCTGTCCCTGTCCCTGTCCCTGTCCCTGTCCCTGTCCCTGTCCCTGTCCCTGTCCCTGTCCCTGTCCCTGTTTCATACCCAGGAACAGTTTGTACTGGAAAATTAAGTTGTCGTTTTAGTGTTTTCCTTTACTATTATCATACCCAGGAACAGTTTGTACGGGAAAAGTAAGTTGTCGTTTTTAGTGTTTTCCTTTACTTATTATTTATGTTACTCATTTTTTCTCACCGGGTAAACCTTCCCTGAAGTTCTACAAATATTTCAAGATCAGAATTAGCCAAATTGGTACAGCCAGTCTCGAGTTTTTGCGAGACACACGCACAGCGATTCATTTTTATATATATAGATTATAGTAGGTTGTGAAAAATGTTATCTGGCGATAATTTATTTGTCTAAGACCTTGGCAGATTAATGTTAGAGGTTATGTCGAACATGAGTAATAAAAATAACGAATTTTAAATGTGCTTCGTTTTTGTAAAAAGAAATATTATGGTGTCTAACTTTGGTCTGCAGAAGGAATGCTGTAAATGTAAGTAAACTATCAATATAAACAACGAAATGTATGGCTATCTGGGACTAAAACGCGTGCGTCAGAATCGCTGGTTGTCTGTGGCGTTGGTCCATGAGAGTTGATTCGAAAATTGCTACATAATTGCTTCTATTTGGTACATATAATAGATAATTGCTACATAGGATATATATTTAGAAATTAAATATTTTTTTTGACCAGCCATCCAAACGTTTGAATGGCTGGTCAACTTCTAGTTTAAAGTCAAGCATGCAGAATTTCCCGAAACGTATTGTGCCAATAATTGCTACATATTTGCTTCATTTATCTAATTTAACTGTAACTTCAAACATATGTTAAATAAAGCATGTAGCAATTATTTAAATTATCCCAAGGAAAAGTGCCTGATAAAATAATAAAGGCAAATAGTTGCAGTGTCTTCACTAAAATGAATTGCTATTTTAGGAGACAGGCGTTTTAAATTGTTGAATGGCATGTTATGTTATGAGTAGGTAAGCGGGTAATAAGCACATCAAAAAGGTACCTATCCTATCCTACTAATATTATAAATGCGAAAGTTTGTAAGAATGGATGTATGTTTGTTACTCTTTCACGTAAAAACTACTGGATGGATTTTAATGAAACTTTACAATAATATAGCTTATACATCAGAATAGGACATAGGCTACTTTTTATCCCGGAAAAAGAAGAACACGCGGGCGGAGCCGCGAGCAAAAGCTTGTTGTAAATATTAGGTCCTTACATATGAAATTGGCGTTTTTCGTACTGGCCACTTTAATCACAAATTTCTCCTCTTTGGTAAGGAATTCCAAATTCAAATTTGTACAGCTATAGACTCATGTATTTTTGCTTCGATGATCGTCATTCATTTGTTTTTTTTCTTCTGTTTTTTTCTGTTTGCGTCACTCATTTTACAAAATGGAAAACTTAAAATATCGCATTATTTACGAGTACGAGTTCTGCCGTGGCACTAGTGCTGCGGAAACAACTCGAAGGGTGAATGATGTGTATGGCGGTCGTGTTGCAAAAGAAAACACAGTTCGTTTTTGGTTCCAACGTTTTCGTTTTGGAAATTTCGACCTGCAGAACAAGCCCCGTGGACGGCCTGAGACTCAAGTTGATAATGAAGAGTTGAAGGCTATTGTGGAAGCGGATCCATCGCAAACCACGTCCGAGTTAGCTGCAGGCTGCGATGTTAGTGATAAAACTGTTTTAATTCACTTGAAGCAAATTGGGAAGATTAAAAAGCTTGAAAGGTGGGTACCTCACGAATTGGCTGAAGCAAACCGGCAAACGCGCGTCGACTGCTGCGTTACATTACTAAACCGGCACAATAATGAAGGTATTTTAAACCGAATCATTACCTGTGATGAAAAATGGGTTCTTTACGATAATCGGAAGCGCTCAGCGCAATGGTTGGATCCTGGCCAGCCAGCCAAATCCTGCCCCAAGCGAAAATTAACCCCAAAAAAGTTACTTGTAAGCGTTTGGTGGACTAGTGCCGGTATTGTTCATTACAGTTTTCTCAAATCTGGCCAGACTATTACGGCTGATGTCTATTGTCAGCAATTGCAAACCATGATGGAAAAACTAGCGGCTAAACAACCTAGGCTGGTCAATCGCTCCACGCCACTGCTGCTTCACGACAACGCTAGACCACACACTGCGCAACAGACGGCTACTAAATTAGAAGAGCTTCAATTGGAAAGTCTAAGACATCCTCCGTACTCCCCGGACCTTGCTCTAACAGATTACCATTTTTTTCGAAATTTGGATAACTTCTTGCAAGGGAAAAAATTAAACTCCGATGGGGCAGTCCAAATCGCCTTCAAAGATTTTATTGATTCCCGTCCGACTGGTTTTTTTAGTAAAGAGATCAATGAACTACCTATGAGATGGCAAAAGTGCATATAAAATAATGGTTCATACTTTGATTAATTAAATATATTATATTAAAAAATATTCGACTTTTTGTTCCTCCCATACAAAACGCCAATTTCATACGTAAGGACCTAATAAAAACAAAATTTAGGTCGTTCATAAAATTCAGTTTAATATTATTACAATTTACTTAAAAACTATTCAATTATTAATGTTTCTTATTTTCACATTATTTTTTCGCATATATTATACAATGTGGATGATGATGGGTGATTTACAAGAATCTGCAAATGCTTTAATTAATGCTCAAGAACTTACAGAATGCCGGCGACGTAAATGTAAAGGTGTTAAATCATTTAGTGTATCTTTGCGAGATCTTATTGCATTTTAATTTCATTCCACTCAATTTATTTCAATAGATGATCCACCAACATCTCTTTTGTTAGAAGGATCTGAGTTTCATTTACTGTCAATAATAGAATTCGTGCCCCCAGTATGTGAAACACTAATTGGTCACTATAAAGCTCATTGCAGACGAAATTCATAATGGAAATGTTATGATGACGAATCGAAAAAATTACGAAGAGAAAAGAACTTAATTCCACGTCTAAGTATATAAAACCCAAAGGTGACTGACTGACATAGTGATCTATCAACGCACAGCCCAAACCACTGGAGGGATCGGGCTGAAATTTGGCATACAGGTAGATGTTATGACGTAGGCATCCGCTAAGAAAGGATTTTGATAAATTCTACCCCCAAGGGGATAAAATAGGGGATGAAAGTTTGTATGAAACTTTGTCAATTTGAAACGTTCACGCGGGCGGAGCCGCGAGCAAAAGCTAGTTGTATAATATATGCGAAAAAATAATGTGAAAATAATATAAATTAATAATTGTATAGTTTTTAAGTACATTGTAATAATATTAAACTGAATCTTATGAACGACCTACATTTTGTTTTTATTTACGACTCGCTTTTGCTCGCGGCTCCGCCCGCGTGATCTGCTTTTTCCGGGATAAAAAGTAGCCTATGTCCTATTCTGATGTATAAGCTATATTATTGTAAAGTTTCATTAAAATCCATCCAGTAGTTTTTACGTGAAAGAGTAACAAACATACATCCATTCTTACAAACTTTCGCGTTTATAATATTAGTAGGATAGGATAGGTACCTTTTTGATGTGCTTATTACCCGCTTACCTACTCATAACATAACATGCCATTCAACAATTTAAAACGCCTGTCTCCTAAAATAGCAATACATTTTAGTGAAGACACTGCAACTATTTGCCTTTATTATTTTATCAGGCACTTTTCCTTGGGATAATTTAAATAATTGCTACATGCTTTATTTATGGACAGGGAGCCCTTGGGTAGCTGATCTACTTGACTACTATCAAGCTCATTTTCCGTGAGTAGCTTCGTTTCGATGAGACGACCAACTATTCCCTATGCGAAAATTCTCTATTGTGGTAGCTAACAGAGGTAGCAAGGATAGAATATTTCGATTTGATGATACTCAAAAAATTATTATTTTATTTGTAGGACAATATGACAGTTAAATTATATAAATATTAACTAAGTAAAAACAAAAAAACCAGCTGGTTAGTAATCATTTTTATGACCTCGTTATCGATACCTATTGGAAGCCCATCCTTCCAATAGGTATGATTACTAACCAGCTGATTTTTTTGTTTTTACTTAGTTAATACTTATATAATTTAACTGTCATATTGTCCTACAAATAAAATAATAATTTTTTGAGTATCATCAAATCGAAATATTCTATCCTTGCTACCTCTGTTAGCTACCACAATAGAGAATTTTCGCATAGGGAATAGTTGGTCGTCTCATCGAAACGAAGCTACTCACGGAAAATGAGCTTGATAGTAGTCAAGTGGATCAGCTACCCGAGGGCTCCCTGTCTATTAACATATGTTTGAAGTTACAATTAAATTAGATAAATGAAGCAAATATGTAGCAATTATTGGCGCAATACGTTTCGGGAAATTCTGCATGCTTGACTTTAAACTAGAAGTTGACCAGCCATTCAAACGTTTGGATGGCTGGTCAAAAAAAATATTTAATTTCTAAATATATATCCTATGTAGCAATTATCTATTATATGTAGCAAATAGAAGCAATTATGTAGCAATTTTCGAATCAACTCTCATGGACCAACGCCACAGACAACCAGCGATTCTGACGCAGGCGACTAAAACTCAGTATTAGCTAGTTACAGTTAAACATTTATCTTATTAGATTTTTCCAATTACTTTGTGAGCCGTGATATTTGGGACAGGTTTTGGTGTTATTTGGACCGGCCGTCCCAAATAGCCCGTTATGCAAAATGGCTATTTATTTAATAAAATACATTAATGTTATTTTTTTCTCTTTACAGCGATACATATAAAATCGTTTATAAAGAGATATGGGCCGTAAATATAAGCGGATTAACAGGCATACCAGAAATGGTAAAAATTACACACCATATAATTCATTTAATAAAGATGATTTAATTAAAGCAATAGAAAAGGTTAAAACTAAAGAAATGTCAATCAAAAGTGCTGCAAAACATTTCAGTATCCCTAAATTGACATTAGATCATTCCTGCAAGCGGATGGTTCGATAATATTGGCTTCGAAAATTGGTTTAATACAGAAGTAATAATATCATATTTCAGGAATAAGACAGGGCCTAAGTTATGGTTGGCGACAATTTATCATTACATTTCTCAGTAAACGTACTCAAAAGCTGTCAGGAAAATAATATAAAGTTAGTTTGCCTTCCACCAAATACTACCCATCTGCTACAGCCACTAGACATGGCTTTTTTTAGCAGAATACCTTTGCCAAAACAGATTTTCCCAAAATTATTGTCAAAGTTGCATACACGATTGGTCCAAAATGACACTACAGCTAGAAACTTGCAACAAGTGGTCACAAACACTGTCCCTGTCCCTGTCCCTGTCCCTGTCCCTGTCCCTGTCCCTGTCCCTGTCCCTGTCCCTGTCCCTGTCCCTGTCCCTGTCCCTGTCCCTGTCCCTGTCCCTGTCCCTGTCCCTGTCCCTGTCCCTGTCCCTGTCCCTGTCCCTGTCCCTGTCCCTGTCCCTGTCCCTGTCCCTGTCCCTGTCCCTGTCCCTGTCCCTGTCCCTGTCCCTGTCCCTGTCCCTGTCCCTGTCCCTGTCCCTGTCCCTGTCCCTGTCCCTGTCCCTGTCCCTGTCCCTGTCCCTGTCCCTGTCCCTGTCCCTGTCCCTGTCCCTGTCCCTGTCCCTGTCCCTGTCCCTGTCCCTGTCCCTGTCCCTGTCCCTGTCCCTGTCCCTGTCCCTGTCCCTGTCCCTGTCCCTGTCCCTGTCCCTGTCCCTGTCCCTGTCCCTGTCCCTGTCCCTGTCCCTGTCCCTGTCCCTGTCCCTGTCCCTGTCCCTGTCCCTGTCCCTGTCCCTGTCCCTGTCCCTGTCCCTGTCCCTGTCCCTGTCCCTGTCCCTGTCCCTGTCCCTGTCCCTGTCCCTGTCCCTGTCATCAAAAAGACATCAAGTGTTTCATACCCAGGAACAGTTTGTACTGGAAAATTAAGTTGTCGTTTTTAGTGTTTTCCTTTACTTATTATTTATGTTACTCATTTTTTCTCACCGGGTAAACCTTCCCTGAACTTCCACAAATATTTCAAGATCAAAATTAGCCAAATCGGTACAGCCAGTCTCGAGTTTTGGCGAGACACACGCACAGCGATTCATTTTTATATATATAGATTACATAAGTTGATAAAAAATGCTATACAATAGCTTTACCGCGGCAGTCTCCGAGTGCCACACGTCTTTTTGTTTTTATTTCTATTTTTCTATTTCTATGTAATTTTATGTTGTCAAGCAAAAATAAAGAGACATATTTTGTTATTTTAGTTGATAATTTGAATTACGATGTTTTTTTATTTTAAGTAATTTATTTGCAATTGGTGTCGATTCTACATTAGCCGAAGGAACTTCGTTCCTGCCTGGTGTCCCACGACACACACCAATTTTATTTTTTTTTATTAGAAATTACAACACTCTGGACAACGATTCATTTAATATCACATGCGCAAGATTGTTCCCAATTTTTCAAAGTTTCATTTCAAATCAATTGCTGTGAGTAAAATTCTTTTTCTTTTTTAAATTATGTCCCGAATAACACCGATGTACGGTACTAAAAAAAACATAGACTTTAAATAAGTAGATTCAGTTTTGCCAAAATATTGGTTCAAACGACAAAATTGAGTCGTGATACTTATTACTTTTCAAGTATTCAAATTCAAAGGTCGCGTTGGTCGCGAAGTTCATTTTCATAAATATACATTTCCTTGCAAAACAAACTTGTTATTTCTTTTATTAGAAACTGAATGTTACTAACTACACTGAAACGCGTCTGTATGTCCTAATGGACCTACTCAAATCTTCATTTTCCGTTAAAAAAGTGTAATCAGTATTTTACTACAAGATGTAGCTTTGAAAATTAAAACCATTTTGAAAGCGAACATATAAACTCCTTTGCAAAAAAAACGGGCACCTTACACACACACTTTACCTTAGCTTTTCTATGGGTAAATATTATTATATTTTTAGTATGTCATTAGCTTGGATGACTAGAAATTTCTTATTATCAATGAGAATCTAGTTTTTTAACACTTTTATCCTGGTATCGGTGTTTTAGTCAATGTAAACAGAGAGCCGTGTTAAAATGGACATTTTTATGGGTATAATGAAATTAAGACTACGAGTATTTTTATGGTATTTTAATAAAAGAGACATTAAAAAATAAAAATTAATAACGAGTATGACCTCCTCTTGCAGCGATTACGGCATGTAATCGTCTTGGCATGCTTCCCACCAGGCTTTTGATGGTGTCCTGTGGAATGTGTTCCCACTCAGTCGAGATTACACGTTTAAGCTCTCTGATGTTTTGTGGAGGTGGTTGGACAGATCGTACTCGCCTTTTTAGGAGGTCCCAAACGTGCTCAATGGGGTTAAGGTCGGGGCTCCGCGCTGGCCAATCCAAACGACGAATACCGACCTCTTGCATATAAGCATCTACGTCGCCAGAACGGTGGGCCCGAGCATTATCGTCCATGTAAATGGCATCTTCACCAATTACAGTCAGTGCGGGTTGTGCATTTTGAGAAAGGATTTCTGTTATGTACCTATGCGCATTTAGTGAGCCATTTTCTATGAATACTATCTCGGTACGATAGTTGGAAGTTACGCCCGCCCAAAACATAACGGACCCTCCACCATAAGGGGTGATTTCTTCAAAACACACATCGGCATAGCGTTCCCCTGGTCTTCGTAACACTCGCCGACGTCGGTCCTCACCATGCAGACAAATTCGAGCCTCATCGGAGAAGAGTACGCTACTCCAGTTACCTGGTGTCCAAGATAGGCAATTTCTAGCGAACCTCAACCGCGCAATCCGGTGCTCACGGAGTAACTTGGGGGCCCGCGCTGGTCGTCGACTACGTATATCAGCAGCTAAAAGTCTTCTCCTCACAGTCCATAGGCTAACTTGTGCTCCTCGTACCTCTTCAAGGTTTCTTTTGAGGTCTATGTAACTGCATTTGCGGTTCCTCAGCGCCTGAGTCACTAAAAAGCGATCGTCTCGCGGCTGTGTGCAACGTTTTCTCCCAGAACCTTGCCTTCTCTGAACGGAACCTGTCTCTTGGTATCGAGTCCAGGTTCTTTGTACGGTTGAACGACTCACGTTTAACCGCTGTGAGACGTAACATTGGCTACACCCCTCTTCCAGCAGCGCTATAATTTTACTAGCTCTCATTGCTTTTTCTGCCATTACGATAGACACAAAGATATCTGTTTTAAGTCACAATAAGGCAGAATTATGCGATAAACATAAATTGTTGTACTAAAAATAACGAAAAGTTACTTTTAGTTGCTTGATAACCTTTTAACCGCAAACCCGCGAAAAGTGTCACAAAATGAAAAAGGGATTAATAATTTAAAAAACAAAAGTTTTGAATTTGGATTGAACTTTTTTTCATACCCAGACTCTTTATTAAGTGCCAGTAACATAGTTTGGCTATTAAAACCTCTGAAGAACTAAATTATTACCAATAATGTTAAAAAATCAAACCCGCCCGTTTTTTTTGCAAAGGAGTGTATATCTATTTCTCTTATTCTATTTCAAAAATGGCGCTGATGTACTGATTACAAAGACATAGCAAATATTTTGAATTGAAAAATTATTCCCTAGTCAGTACCTACCAGTATTCGAAGGTAGCTGTATTTCGGGACTGATATAAATACACGAGCGGCCCGGCCGCGTGTCCCTTGTCTTGATTAAATAGTATTGAGTACACTTCCATTTTATTCAACAAAAAAAAAACGAGATGGCCTGGGTTCCATGCATTTCTAAAATAGTTAGATATCTTCTTTATCCTATTAATCGATACAAAAAACGTTATACCTAAGCAATCCTAAATTTTTATTTATGACAGGTTATTTATAAGAATGATATTTTTAGCCAAACATGCAGCCCTTGGAGTATATAAGATTAGAGGCCAGTAGTGAGTTTATCGGTGGTTACCAGAATCAGGCCGGTGTGTATAAATGCGTCTTCACACTCCGAAGAGGAAGAAGCAAATCGATGGGTCTGCGACCAGACAGGCGGGTGACCGATGGAGGCACAATGATACAAGCGTGTACCACTACACCTGCCCCACCCAACCATCAAGCCATGTCGCAAGCCCTGATAATAACACAATGGCTGATCCTGAAACGCGATCCACACAAGGTGTGTGGGTCACTATGGCAGGTTTTAACACTATGTGTACGGTGGTCGCTATCCGAGTGGATATGAATTTCCTACCACCAGAAATAGAAATAGAAACATCTTTAAGTTATAACCAGTCGTTACTTCTCCACGTTCAAACATCGCATCTTGTTACTTCTTCGTACTTTATTTATTCATCTTCTATTTTCAATCATTCACACTGAGTTTCTGGTGGAAGGAGGGTACCTGACACTTTTGTACCCGAATACCGACCACCGTATGTATTATGAAAAACCTGCCATGATGGCTCGTTCAGGCGAGTTGTATTCCGGGATCAGCTAGTGTGTCTTTTGACAATCGATATTATATTTTGGACTGCTCTGTACTTTAACATCGGGTCCAGCACGACGTCGTTATATTGTTGTGCCAGAATAAAAGAAAAACAGTGCATTCACATAATCAAAAAACCAGCCAAGCGTATTATATATCCTATTGATATAAGGAATTTCGTACCCTTCCTTTAATATACATTTATGTTTCCGTACCTCAAAAGAAAATCGGAACCGTTGCTGAAATTAATATCAAATACTAAGGTCTACGGTGCCTTAAAATTGTAAATAACTCAAGCTTCTATGTCAGCGTAATAAAAAGCACGGCTATCTATGTCATATATTTTGATACTCGCTAACTTACTCATTAACACCTATAGGGTACTTCCTGTTGATCTACAATCTTGAAATTTGGCAAGTCGGTACATCTTGGGGCAAAAACGAAAGAAAATAGTCGTATGTAATTCATTTCAAATAAAAAGTTTTTTTATTACTACTGTATTTCAAAAGTCGTACTTGGGGGCCAACAATGGGTAGAATGTTTAATAATTTTGTTTGTAAATGCAAAAAATCCAAGTATTCAATTGATTACCATTGGATTTGAATAAATCGATTTCGTATTAGTATCGTTACAAGTTTAACGTATTACGGAAGAGGATATCTAATTATCATAATAGATTATTATTTCTTTGTTTGTTAATTAGTTGCGAATTATTATTTAAGTGTTGCAATACGGAAAACTTAGGCAGTTATTTTCGGCCAGCCGTGACATCTGTAAGGGTACGTCGTTTTATTTTAATATTCTGTAATGGTAAGCAGCGATAGCTCAGCGGGGATTGGTACGGACTGTCGAGATGGAAGTCGCAGGTTCGAAACCAGCCATAAGAGCATACACCTCTGACTTTTCTAAGTCACGTGTATATTAATTGTTAATTATCGCTTGCTTTAGCGGTGAAGACAACATCGTGAGGAAACCTGCATACCTGAGAACGCGAAAGATTTTTCAAAGGTATGTGAAGTCTACCAACCCGCATTAGGCCAGCGTGGTGGACTAAGGCCTAACCCCTCTCACTCAGTAGAGGAGGCCCGTGCCCAGCAGCGGGACATGTATAATACAGGGCTAGTAAAAAAAATAGTAAAACCTCAACAAGAAGCAAGGATTTTCTTGATTTTAACTTTATATATGGGGCATTTCATGTCAAGCGGACAATGAAAAAAAATGAGGTCGTGAATTTTGTTTATACTCTGGCCAGTTATACTTCTAGTAGACGTAGATGTGTACACACATTTTTTTTTCGTATGGTGCTTTATTGCTGAGTTATGAGCTTTTAAAAATTTACTAAGTATGAAGTCATGATTTTTTTTATGCTTATTATCATTTTTTTCGTTGTCCGCTTGACGTGGAATGCCCCATATATCTCGGCACCGTAAAGTGACTGCACTGGACGTGATGTCAAGTACAGTGCAGTTCAAATATAATGTCGACCGTGAAGAGACATTGCGTCCTCCGACGGTCGGCAGGATAGAGTATTTGTCTATGTTTAAGTTTATATATTATTTTAATATGCCGCCGACAATAATACGAAACATAAATTCTTTTACGAAAACAGGAATAAAATAAGAGTAAAAAACTAGGTCGCAGTTTATATTTTAAATATTGGTATGAGCAAAGGTGTAGTGGGGAAATCTCACTATCTCGCTTGCACGCGTGCACCGCAAAGCGTGACCTGTCTTGTGCCACCCCTTCTCCAGCAAATAGCTTCTCACTTATTTATTTTTGAATTAATTTATATAATTCTTTAGATAAGTAATAGATTTCGGGGAACGTAATTTATTGATTGAAATAATAAAGATAATAAGAGTCAAATACCTTATTACGCCAGCCTGAAGTTATTAATACTAAAAATAAATTAAGCAATGTGGAAGCATCGCAGCTTATTAATGTTACAGAATTGAAGAAAAAGGTAATAAAGCAGGAATATAAAGAATTAATTGTAGGCTTACATAGTCGAGGATGGGACACTCTACTATTTTAAATAACGATGTCTTCATCTATTGCAGTTTGAATAGTTTGTAGTAATTAATTAAACTATGATAGTAAAACATCGAATTATTAAGACCCTTTCAATAACAATCAATGGCCAATTTTTCTTTTAAAGATCGAAATATGTTGCATTTCATGAATCACCATCAGGTTGTGCTAAAGTTAATTCAGTAAAATGATATTCATTGTGTGAGCCAAACGTTTTAATTGATCTATTTTCCTGGTGACAATTGAGTAACTGATTTTGTAATTAAAAAAATATCTTTAGTAAATTATTTCTCATGTCTTCTAATAATGTTTGTAGATCATTGTAATTTTGTTTTAACACAAATTTTGCATGTTCGGTTAATCTAGTTTTTAATACAAGATTTTTGAATAATCGCTTAGAGTTTTTATTAATTATACGGCCATAAAATTCTTTGTTATATTAAAATAATAATTATTAATTACTTATATAAAACAATAATTAATTATAATTGTTTGGTTATTTTTTCATCCCCAGTCATTACGGGCAAATGTTCATTGGACGTTTCCAAATCAATAAATTCTGACATTTGCAATAATTTTCATTCTTCTTAAATCTAGTTTAATTCTTCGTAATTATTTTCTTAAAATCTTTAATTTTTTTCTGAAACATTTCATTTAATTTTAATTCATTTTATAATGATTTATTTATTTTTTTATTTTATCGCGGTATTTTATTAATTAATAAATAAGCAAAAACCAAAAAAAAAATCCGATTAAAGTAGTTTTATTTCAATTCATTTTATTTTCTTATTCTTAATTTTTTCTGTTTACAATATTCAACTTTTTTGTGTCTTCATTTTCCATTTTTGTATATTCATTCCTTTAGCTTTCAATCTTCATCTTATTTCTCGCGCTTAATTTTTTCTTCTTTTTACTATAAATATATTGGTTTCAACACGCGTCGCACGCTCGGCCATGACTGCACCGACGTGACCGGCAGGGTCGCCATGTAGTGATGTTGGCACCTACACGTGTTGAAAGCTCAAGTGCTCAGTTACGACTCTTTATTAAGAGTATGATACACACAACTATATCTATTTACACACTACACAGCGATTATTCTTACTGACAATAAATGAATCAACTTTTAACCTCCTAACTACCTCGAACTATTACTGCTTAAGAAAGGTTTACGATTACATATTATGTTTGAAACAATTTGTTTCAGATACCGCATTTCTAGAGATCGTGTTGCTTATTATATTAATGTACTTATTAAATAGAATCACTCCTAAATCCCCGGAGGGGTAGGCGAAAAAACAACTAGTGCTGAATCCAAAACTAGAGGTAGAGTTTTTACAGAGTCTAAACAACGTATAACATTTTATGGATTCACTAAATTTTCTGATTTAGAAACACAAATTGTAATTGTCCAACTGGGGATTTAAACCCAAAGTTTGTATAACCAAGAGACCAATGAGGCGTTTATATTGACGTACTTATTGTTTATAACTATTTTCTTAAAACAGACAATGACGCCTGTGCCTCAAGAAATGCCGGTAAGGCAAGAAGCGGAGACAGCTGCGTCGCTTGACGGTGACAGGGTGGTCATCTCCGGCATGTCGGGGCTCTATCCACAGTGCCGGTCTGTCAAGGATCTCTCGGACATATTGTACAACAAGGTATACTGCAGCTGTTCACTATATTAAATGATCGGTATATAAACCAGAATGCAACCAGTGTGGATCAATAATTTATCCGTATCCGATCCGTAAAAATCTGATAAATTGTATTTATTAGCTTTTAATTTTGTTGTGTGGGATGTTTGGTTAGAAGTTTTGTTGGTAATTTTTTTATAGCATAGGGCGGCAAACGAGCAAGTGGATCACCTGATGGTAGGTGATCCCCACCGCCCATGTACGCCCACGGTACTAGAATAATCATGGGCGCGTTGGTAACCTTAAAGTAAAGCGATAATTAGGGATTGGAAGGCAAGGTTTTGGGCCTCTGGATATGTCACTCACCGTACGGAAAGCAGCAGAAAGCCGCTACTTTATGCCGGTTTTCTGTGAGACAGTGGTAACGACTCGGTCAAACCAGCCCATTCATGCTGTAGACAAAACTGTCTACAAGATTGATTTACCACTTATGTAAAGGTCGAAGAAATCCTTCCCACCGACCATTAATCTCTCTGTCACTTTTTTGAGTTCACTAGTACGAAAATGGGGTAGACGGTACAAAAAAATTAGGTCACAGGTGGGGTCTCTCATATGGAAGCTTGACTTGACATGACTTGATGGTTAGTTAGGACGGGTATAAAGGTACATCCTTGTATCCCTGTACCTGCATCTGCCTATCCTGTCGCAGGCCCCTCGATTTGCTTCTTCGACCTTTGGAATGTGAAGAGGCATTTATTTAAACAGGCCGGCAAGATTCTGGTGACTACCGATAAACTATAGCAATTTTAAAGATCTTAAGAAATCTTATTTAGAAATATTATTAGGATGCTTACAAAAAAAATAAAAAAATTGGTGTGTGTCGTGGGACACCAGGTAGGAACGAAGTTCCTTCGGCTAATGTAGAATCGACACAAATTGCAAAAAATTCAAATTATCAACTAAAATAACAAAATATGTCTCTTTATTCTTGTTTGACAACATAAAATTACATAGAAATAGAATAGAAAAATAGAAATAAAAAAAAGACGTGTGGCACTCGGAGACTGCCGCGGTAAAGCTATTGTATAGCATTTTTTTATCAACTTATGTAATTATAAATAATAACGAGCTAGCGTAATCTTTTAAAAATCGAAGGAGATATAAAAATACTTCAAGTATAACTGGCTGAATGAATTTCATTTTAAAAAAGGAACTAACGCTGGCTGGTTATGCGACTGTCGCGCATTTAACGCTTTTTTCTTACGCTTTTTTCTTACGGTTTTACTATCACATTTTTTTCAGTTCGGTCACGCAGCAAAATCCCTATCCCCTCCAAGCCTGCCGTAAGGAACTTCGGTCCAATAAAGATTTTTTTGCGAATTCTTCTTCTTTTCTAACATGTGTAGGTACTATTTGAACACGTACAGTCAGTACAGGTACCGCTTGAAGTATTGTGACCTCCGAGGGACTATCGGTCCTTCAATACCCAGACCAGAAGCAAATATTCCTGGGTCAAACAAACTCTTTTCTCGGTGTAGGGATAGAAGCCGCTGCCTTTCGTTTCACAGGCAGCTATTCACCTGCTAGGCCACGTGGACTATCATTTGAAGTAATATTTCACAGTGCTTCGTTATGAAAAGAGCTACCTAATTTATGGCTGCTTCTAAATGCCTTTTATCATTTTATCTATTTAATATCTTTTGGTACACAGATAAACCCAATAAAACCAAACAGCGCGCGATGGAAGTACAATCATCCTGAAGTGGCGCCGTGTATTGGCAAGGTGCCAGACCTAGACCGCTTCGACGCGCAGTTCTTCAAAGTACATCACCGCCTCGGTGACAATATGGACCCCATGTCACGGAAAGCTCTGGAGCAAGCCTACCAAGCTATTTATGATGCTGGTAAGCAAATTATTAAAATATAAGTCCAAAAAATCCTATTTGTTAAAAACGTGTTTAAAAAGAGCTTTTTTACTGAATTGTCTTCTATTAAATGTGTTGTCATGTTAAATGATTATGATTATAACGTGTCAAGAAAAATTAAATTGTGGGACCCCCAAATATAGTTTAGAGTGTCAATTTCCGTTAAAGGTGACGTAATTTCATTTTTTCTACCTGGTGCTATCTCAGCTTAGTGACTGGATCCGCCGTCCTATTAAGAAGTCTCCACTTTACTCCACCACTTATGCTGGTGGGAGGATACTTATATCCGACCGGATAGCGACTACCGTACACTGGTGCTAAAACCTGCCATAGTGGCCCACCTTGTGTGGGTCGCGTTCCAGGGTCAGCCTGTGTATATCCGGTTCTCCTCAGGGGGCTTGCCCCCTGATCCTAACCCTTTTCCCATCCCTTTTCCTTCCCCTCGCCCTTGGCCCTTTGGCAGGCCGGTATGATCTTGCCGACCTACGATGGACACATTGTTTATCGTTGGTCGACACTATTCTTGGATTGCGCTACACTTACCATCAGGTGTAGCGTAGTCACTTTGCCGAGCCAGGATAAAAAAAAAAACTTTGCTCAATCTTGAGGATCCTCTATAGTGATACTATTGGTTTTGATGTGTCCCTCTTATAAGTCAGCGATTTTTGGCTACGTCCGTTACGATCGTTTTGGTATAATCTCGTACAGTCATTTGTAACTGACATAATATACAGGGCTATTTTTAAAACACCAGCAACCTCGCAGGGGTAGATTCCTAAGGTTATAAGCTACTACTTTTGTTCTACGACTTTTGATAATTTGTTAGATTTTATTTTCATACAAAAATAAGTATTCATTTAATTTCCGTCTTGAACGTTACAACGCGCATCGCAGATTACGTAAACAAATACGCGAAGCGTGGGGAACCGGGCTAGCTCCTTTGAAGGTCAACGCCCGAGCAGCTGAGCGGCGCGTTTGATGTCGCGCGCGCACGCCGCGAAAAAAACAAAAAAAAAACACGCTTTTACAGAAAGTATAACTACAAAATAGAAAATAAATTTGAAGAAAGCAATGTATTTTATTGTAAAATAAGCGTGGGGTGCTTTTCAAGATACTATTTAAATGATAATTCTTCTACTCATATCTGTCAATACAATTTTTATTACTATAGGCACCATACACCCCACGCTTTTTTTACAATAAAATACATTGCTTTCTTCAAATTTATTTTCTATTTTGTAGTTAGACTTTCTGTAAAAGCGTGTTTTTTAGTTTTTTTTAATAACTATTATTTATTTTTCATTTTATAGTTAAAATAAAAATATATTATAGCGGAGAGTATAATTTTAATTTTAAACCCGAATATCAAAAAAGCGCCATCTATTGACGCTCTTAGACACTACGATATTCCCTATAATTAACGAAGATCCAGAGAGTACAATTTTAATTGCTAACCCGAATATCAATAATTAATTAAATTAAATTATTATATATTTTTTTATTATTATTATTAATATATATATATATATATATATATATATATATATATATATATTTTTTTTATCAAATTAGTGTATTGTCATCGGTCCTCGATAAATCTACAAAGTTTGAACGAAATCTGGCCGTTTAAAGTGGGTCAAAATCGCGCCCAAAGGAGTCGGTTACAAACATACAAACAAACATACAGGTGAAGTTAATAAAAAGCGTGTAAAAACACGACACAACAAAAACTTGTAAAATCATTTTTTTTAAATATATTGAGTTATATCCAAACTCGTAGAACAAAAGTTGTTCCGTATGGGGTCAGCTATCTGGTCCTGCGAGGTTGCTGGTGTTTTAAAATTAACCCTGTATACTCCTATGGTCCTCCTACCTATAAACAACATCCCTGAAGTTTATCTGCCACATTACGGACTACCTCGGAAGTATTCATTACGTACACGATTTAGTAACGTAACGATCGTGAAATGTTGCATATCCACCGCAGCATCCTTAAGTGCAGGCCACATCTCACACCAATACAGGAGCACTGGCCAAATGATGGTCTGCTACATAAGACCTCTACGTATCATTGGCATCTTTCAATACGAACCCTAGACATTTCCCACGGCAATTTTTTGCACGTCAACTTTTTTTCTAGCCGCTTATTATCTTTCAGTTATACAGGGTTATTTTTAAAACACCAGCAACCTCGCAGGGGTAGATACCTAAGGTTATAAGCTACTACTTTTGTTCTACGACTTTTGATAATTTGTTAGATTTTATTTTCATACAAAAATAAGTACCGGGTAACCGGGCTAGCGTTGAAGGTCATCGCCCGAGCCAGCTGAGCGGCGCCTTTGAGTCGCGCGCGCACGCCGAACGCTACGAAGAAAAACACGACACAACAAAAACTTGTAAAATCATTTTTTTTTAAATATATTGAGTTATATACAAACTCGTAGAACAAAAGTTGTTCCGTATGGGGTCAGCTATCTGGTCCTGCGAGGTTGCTGGTGTTTTAAAATTAACCCTGTATAATAATGTACTCTGTGTTATTATCCATGTCTGTATTTTAGTAGGTCATGTACTCGGTCTTCGCAACATTTAGTTCCAAATCATCGTTTTTAAGCGTTTCCTTTCACAATTTTATCTTTTATTTTGTTCTCGTCTATTATTGTCATCTACAATAGCCTCTTATCCTCTTTGTAGAGAATATGGTTCGCTAGAGCTTTGATAATATAGATGGAATTTAACTAAAAATTAAATAGAATGTAAATTAATATGAATGATAGTGCAAGCATAATTATTCCTTTAATCAATTCCATTTAATCATTATAAAAAAATAAGCACGTTACGGTGTCCGATGTAAATTAGATGTATAATATTGTAATATCAACTATAATTGACCCATCAATATATTATTATATAGGCGTAAGTCCAGAACAACTTTCCGGAAGAAAAGTGGGAGTTTATATTGGTTCATGCTTCTCTGAAACGGAAAAAGTCTGCTTCTACGCTGCAAGTACGAAAAGGGGATTTGGTATTGCAGGGTGAGTAACATTAAACAATAAACTTGAATGTTTCAATACCTTTTAGAGTGTTAACGCATTGCGTTCGATCTGAATCCGTGATTATAATCCGAACTGGGGATACTCGAGACTTCGGAACACGTAATTAGGACCCTGGGCGCATCCGCTCATACAAATAGATACAACTACTTCGGACCGAGATTGAATCCGACTCGGATTGAGACCGGATTGTAGTGCGAAGTTTTACTTGGTGCTACGGCAATTTTGTTGTACGTCAGTAATGGTCCGGAGTCGCTGGGGTATTTGATCCACTTGATCACTATCAAGCTCATTTTCCGTGAGTAGCTTCGTTTCGATGAGACGCCCAAAAATTCCCTATGCGAAAATTCTCTATTGTGGTAGCTAACAGAGGTAGCAAGGATAGAATATTTCGATTTGATGATACTCAAAAGTTTATTATTTTATTTGTAGGACAATATGACTGTTAAATTATATGAATATTAACTAAGTAAAAACAAAAAAAAATCAGCTGGTTAGTAATCATACCTATTGGAAGGAGGGACTTCCAATAGGTATCGATAAAGAGGTCATAAAAAATGATTTGAATGAGTTGATTTTTTTGTTTTTACTTAGTTAATTAATATTTATATAATTCAACAGTCATATTGTCCTACAAATAAAATAATAAATTTTTGAGTATCATCAATTCGAAATATTCTATCCTTGCTACCTCTGTTACCTACCACAATAGAGAATTTTCGCATAGGGAATTGTTGGACGTCTCATCGAAACGATGCTACTCACGGAAAATGAGCTTGACAGTAATCAAGCGGATCAAATACCCCAGGGACTCCGGACCATAATGGATGGCATCAATCAAATAGTTTTATTAATTTTATGTCAATGACTATTCTCTGATATTTTTATTCGTAGATGCAGTAAATCAATGTTTGCCAACCGAATATCATATTGGCTGAATACGAAAGGCCCCTCTGTGGCCATAGACCAGGCGTGTTGTAGCTCGCTCGCAGCCCTGGAGCAAGCATACTTGGCAATCAAGAGAGGAGTGTGTGAGGCCGCTATTGTCGGTGGAGCCAATCTGTGCTTACATCCACAGTCATCGCTACATTATTCAAGGTGATTTGCTATATTATTTAGTACCGTAATTTTGACTTCCAGTTACTTAATTCACTGGCAAGAAGTTTGCTGATATTATCAATGCAGTTTTTCCATTTCAGAATCATGACATTATGTAAAGACGGTAAGACGAAGTCCTTTGATAAGAATGCTGATGGATGTGCAAGATCTGAGGCCATCAATGTACTATTTCTTCAAAAAGCTAAAAATGCTTTAAGGTAAGTAATTACTTATCGCCTCATTGCTCTTGTGGCAGCGTATTTAGATTTAGCGTACCGCACGTAGCGACCTCGGTTCTATTCTTAGGTCGGGCTATACCAATCTGTGTTTGAGTTTTAAAAATCGCACTTGAATTCTCCGGGAACGAAACTTGTGCGGGGTATAGCGATAGGCTCGTCTCCTATCACATTGTGGTAAGGCAATAAGCGGACGAAACGTGGATAAAGCTCTAGTTGCACCTCTGTATACCCTTTTGGAGATAAAGGCATAAGCTTAATAATACGAATTTAGTACGTATTATAACGTTTAATTTCATTTAATAATGCTTTATTACAGAATATATGCTGAGGTGATCTATATTAAATCTGAGTACACTGCAATTATGCAAAACGAAATAGGACCTCGATATGGATTTTATCGAGATCCAAAAATTATAGCTAATTTCTTAAAGAAATTTTATTCTGAATCTGGTGTACCTCCTAATGCTGTAGAATACGTTGAAGCCTTTGGTTCAGGTGACATATAAGAAATATTGTGTTAATGTGAAGAAGTGTACAATCAATAATAGAAATACAATTATTGTTTTGTGTTTCACAGGCGTGTCAGAGGCCGATAAAGTTGAATTAGAAGTTATTGATGAAATATTTTGTAAACATAGAGATGATCCTCTTCTAGTTGGAAGCGTGATGTCTAATATAGGCTATGGCGAAGCTGCTTCAGGAATATCGGCTATAACGAAGGTTGTAGAGACTGTTAAAAATATAAGATGTTTTTTATTCGGTGAAGATTAATATATTGGTTATGTTTATTTCTTTAACAGGTTTTGTTAGGTTACCATAAAGGACAGCTAGCGGGCAATTTGCATTATGAAACGCCGAGACAAGATGTGCAAGCGCTGAGAGAGGGCCGTCTCCAAGTCCTCACCGACCACACTCGCTTAGGAGGCTCGTACACTGCTGTCAACGGAATATCTGTGACCGGAGTAAACGCACATGTACTCTTATATGGTTGTTATAAGCCCAAGGTAACAAGTAAAATCTTAAAAAGAAAATCTGTTCCTTAATTGATATTTTTGTTATTTGTGTACGTAATTCCAAGAAGATTGTTCTAAGTAGACTTAAATTGGAGGAATGAATAGAAGTCGTTTTACTAGTACAAGATATTAAATTAATATGTGTAATATACATTTCGTTGCGTTGAATTTCACTCAATTATAACTATTTATTAGATAGACATTAGTAATTGTTATTATAATTAGCGGTTGTAATGCACCTGCCTATAAAGTAAATTAAAATAATACTGTAATACAATAGTCTCAATACATTATTTTCGATGAAACATGTACACGGCGTAAATAAACATTTTATTCTAGTCCTCACTGGAATGGCAATTCCTAAAGTAAAAAATTTTTGTTTACAGGGTGTGAGCATTTTATTGAAAATTATATAACTTTTATTTTATTACGTCTTTTGTTGTTGTTGTACGTTTTATCTAAGTTGTGGTTAAGCCTTACATACTTAGTAATACTGGAGAAATGTAAATTTTGTAACAAATTAGCATATAGTTTATGTATTATACTTATAAATAAATTAATTAATATTTGTTGATATAAATAAATAAAAAATGTATATAATTTAAATCGATATCCCGACTAAGAAGTCAATAATTGTATCGTTATTTTCAGGATCTCAGTCGCTACAAATGTGATATTCCGCGTCTAGTTACAATCTCTGGTCGACACGACTCTGCAGTGAAAAAAATCATCGAAGATTTGAAAGGACGTGCCATAGACCCCGAAGAATTAGCGTTGTTACATAACGTATACAAAACAAAAATATCAGGTCACTTGGGCAGAGGATTTGTAATCCTAGGTAATTAAAGATCATGAAACAAATTATTATCGAGTACCGTTGTGTACTTTATAATTGGAATGCGTTTTAATTTTAACTAGATTCCAAAACCGGACAGAAAACCAAAAGCATAGGCGAGGAAGTGAATTATTTTGATGATTCGAAGCTCCCTCTGTGGTTTGTATACAGCGGTATGGGCTCGCAATGGGCCGGTATGGGCGCGCAACTCATGCGGATACCAATCTTCGCAGCAGCTATTGAACGGTACGATCAAAACAAAAGCTTAAATGCAAATATCTATAGAAAAATAGAAAATAAATATAAAAAAATAAATTGTTGTTACAGATGCCACCGAGCATTAATACCGAAAGGAATAAATATTGTAGATATAATAACGTCGGCCGACAAGTCCACATTCGACAACATTTTGCACTCATTTGTGGGAATTGCTGCCATCCAGATAGGACTTACTGATATTTTGCATACACTCGGAATTGTACCAGATAAAATTATTGGTACTACAATAATATGTTCTTTCACATAAGAATATTATTTTACGTTATTTACAGCTCTTCATTTTTAATTCTTTACGCAAAAATTCCGTTTGTCGTAGGTCATAGTGTGGGAGAGCTCGGGTGTGCGTACGCGGATGGTTGTCTGACGGCAGAGGAGATGATACTGTCGGCGTACAGCCGGGGCTTGGTGTCTGTACAGACTCCCTTCATACGTGGCTCTATGGCAGCTGTCGCCGTTGGATACCATCAAGTTATTGAACCACTTTGTCACACTTATAATATAAGTAGGCTATAAACCATAAACACTGAAATGTTTGTTTAGATTTCCAACATGTGCCCGCCTGAGATTGAAGTAGCGTGTCATAACGGGCCTGAATCCAGCACCATATCTGGTCCAGCCGACATTATGAAGGCATTTGTTGAGCAGTTGACTGCAAAAGGCATATTCGCGAAAGAAGTACCGTGCTCTAATATCGCATATCACTCACGATATATCGCCGAAGCAGGTAATATATTATTATAAAATAACTTCCAAAAATGTATTCTTTAAATTTTAACATTTTTTTAGAGTGAATTTAATCTGCTAACAAATGATGGGTATGTAATACTTGATACGGGTATGAGGTTATAGAGCAACTTTCTCAACGAATAATAACAAGTGCATCAATACTTGAAGAGTCGAACATTTATTCACTTGTAAAATAAAAGCAATATCTTTTCATTAAAACTTTATAAGTTTCTTATATCGTAGGTCCTGGATTGTTGAACCATTTAAGGGAAGTTATTAAAACTCCGAGACCTCGTAGTGAGAGATGGGTGTCAACTTCAGTACCACAACACAGATGGAATGAACCAATCGCTCAATCATCTTCAGCAGAATACCACACCAATAATTTACTGGTGAGAATATGGATATGATGAGAAAGAAGTACTAACGTAACATTGATATTAAGGTAATTGATGTAATTATTCTGATACTCAGAGCCCTGTTCTATTCGAAGAGACAGCTGCTTTGATACCATCGAACGCTGTGTTAGTGGAAATCGCACCTCATGGACTATTACAAGCCATTCTGAAACGCTCGCTGCCTGAGAGTTGCTGTAACATAGCACTTACTAGACGTGGACATCCTGATAATGCATATTTAGTGCTAGAGGCTATTGGAAAGTTAATATCATTTTGTTTTTTACATACAGTATGACATTATTTTAATACATTTTTAACGAATACTTTTAAACTCAATATTTTCAGATTATATATGAAAGGATACACACCTATTGTTGAAGCGCTTTATCCTAAAGTGGAATTCCCTGTTTCTTCTAGTACGCCAATGTTATCTCATACGGTTGAATGGGCACATGAAGAAAAATGGTACGATTATTTTTGACTCGTTTTATTTCAAAATGCAAATAGAATCTTAATTTTTTTCTTGTAGGAATTTACCATTATACGTATCGGCTAACAGAAAAATGGCTGCATCGTGCAAATTTGTATTAAGTCTTCATGATGAGGAAAATAGCTATTTACAAGGACATGTTTTAAGAGGTATAGGAAAAGGATAAATGTGTATATTAAATAAATAAAGCGCAGTTGAAACTAATTTGTAATAATGTTTTATCAGGTAAAACGGTGTACCCGTTTGCTGCAGCTCTTGTAGCCGTGTGGGATACCCTTGCTATGTCCATGAACATTCCAAAGAAGCAAGTGTCGGTTGAATTCCGCGACGTGCATTTGTATGTACAGCCTGTGCTGCACGATCAGCGACAGCTCAGGCTCAGCGTCTCATTGCTCAGAGGGACCGGCTGGTTTGAGGTAATCACGTAAATACGAATTCAAGTATTACTATACATGATGCTATTGAATAGGCTTTTAACCAAAAAAGTACATCAACACAGTTCGTGGTACAGAATTTTTCTATAGCATTATAAATAAATAAATACACCCAACAGTCACAAACATAGTCCTGACCCCACACTAAGGTACGAGTCCTGTGTCGTGGGTATCAGTGGTATATTTGTGGATCACACAAGCATTTTTCGCGGTGCGGGGATCGAACCCACGACCTCTCGCTTCACAGCTGGCTACTCGCCCGCTGCGCCACGGAGGCTGTCTTTAAAAAGACATATTAAGAAAATGATGATGAGATAAGCAGGACCTTTACAATACCGTATTTTTCACTGGTAATGTGCGGACAATTCAGGAATTACGGGCGTGTGCGCATGCATGTATGTATTAAAACAAATAAATGCCTAAACCTTAAATTACATGTCACGGCGAAATGTTACGGGTCTCAGAGCGGATTGCTCCATTGTATTATATTGTAGTATTTGTCGACCGTCCACGCTTGGAAGTTGCGGGTTTCGTCACCGTCACACTTCTCTGTGCGGCGACAATGTCATAAGTGCAGAAACACTTAATATGATACTTATGATTAGTTTTGGAAATATTATACAGCCTTTTTTTGTAATTAGGTATGCATAATATATGTAGGATAGATAAATAAAGATAGATTTAATATATTAGGCATAAATTAAACACTTATGGAGTAATTAAAATAAAGACGTATAAATAATTAATCGTACAAACTACAATGAATTTAGCAATACCAAATGAACATAGTAACAAGCTAATAATATTAACTTGATGTTACCAAACAGCTCAGAGCACCACCGCGCCGTGTCTACCGTTGGACAACTTCTGAGCCGTCGACATTTTTTTTTATACCCTTGCTGTAAGCCTAACGCGAGTCGGCTGTATACAGCTTCACCGGACTTTCGGGTGAGCGCTTTAGGCGCTCTCAACCCTTATATTTAAGTGACCACGCTGAGGGCACCCCCTTTGGGGTACGGACTTCGGCTCAGGACGGCCACTGGGGGAGGGCAGAGACATCTGCGATTATTGGTTTAGGGGAGTAGCGATTATTGGTTTAGGGGAGTGTGCCGTCGACAGTTGCGCGCCCCCCTTTATACTATGATTGTAAAGTGGGGGTAATACGGTGCAACGACAAGTCGAATATAATACTTATTTTATAAACGGAAAACGGATATCAGACTCATTTAATAATTTGAAGTTTTAAAGGAAATACTCTCTCACATATACATACATATGTTTTGGGAAAATAGCCAATCCAAATTCACCATGTCAAATATGAGAACTATATTTTATTAATTATTATTATTTTTACTAGATACTGAATGATAACTCTAAAGTTGCCACAGGCTATGTTACACTTAAAAATAAGCCAATTACTAAAAACCTCGCAGAACCCAAAATATGTAATATTAAAGATCTTACAAATGAAGATATCTACACATTGTTAAAAAATAAAGATTACTCATACAGGTGAGTAAAACCTTGTATCATAATTATTATATATTTAATTTTTATTGATTATAATACTCTATATGTTAATGTATTGGTGTTTGGTTAGCGGTGAATTTCGCAGTGTTTACGGAGCAAACTTACCAGTGACAGAGGCTTTAGTGTTGTGGCGCGACAACTGGGTCACAATTCTGGACGGGTTGCTGCAGCTAAACGCACTGAGGCATACTTATGAAGGCGTGTCAGTGGCCAGGCATATTAGATCACTTTGCATTGACGTCTTTGAACATTTTGAACATTTAATTAACATAGATGGTGAAACAGTTGTGAAAGCTGAAGTATCTGATGTCTACAACTACACCAAGTAAATAAAATTGTTGCATAATGAATATAATAATATTGCTGGAAAATATATGGTAGGTATACGTAAATGGATATCTATAATATTATGTTTACAGATGTGGAGGTATCACAATAGAACATTTAAAACTTCGCGACTTGCCGTTGGAGTCAGTTGCCAGTTTCGATATAAAGATGTTGCAATTTGTTCCTTACAAAAGTCCGACAAGAGCGATGTTACAATGCGCACGTATCGGTGATATTGGGTCACTCCACTGGGTGCAAGCTCCTGAACTTACCGATGTTGATGTTAAAATAAAAGTAAGTGACATTCACGGAATCGTGTGATGAGTTATAGTTCATTATAATTATTTAAGTGCCTATGATTATTGTTATTATGAATTACGAATTTTTCTTTATGCACATTGTTCAGGTACATTACGCTGGGATTAATACAGTGGATGTATTAAAAGCCAGTGGTTGTATTCCATTTGTGAATGATGATAATAAGTCCTTCGCTAGTGGTTATGGAATGGATTTTAGTGGAACTACAGAAAGGTAATTAATATTCATTGCACATATTTGTATATAAAATTACGGAAACATCACCTGGAATAATACTTGAGCCTGATATCCTTCCGCGTACCGTGAAACAGAAGTTTCAGCTGTAGTAAAGTGAGGAAATTCATAAAATGATCACGAATTCGTGCAGGATTTTAACTGGATGAGGAACAACGTAGTCATATTTAGTGCCTAAAACTAACCACAACAATAACTTGGTCGACACCGTACATCAAATCATTCAAAGCTTTCAGATTCAGTCCTTGGTATGCGCCTTATGATTGACTTTGAGGTGGAAAGGAGCTCGCAATATTTCGTGTAATATTACACATCACCAGTACGTCGGCCCTTCTCTTTTCATAAACATTTCCGGAAGATCGTTAGAGTTTATAATGTAGATGTCTAAAAGAGTCCATTTTAGCCTACTTGCAAAATAAATTTCTCATATTCAATTTATGGTGCCGCGTAGCGGGCCCTAATAAAAGAACCCGAGATAAATGGCAGTGCAACATATCGTGCTGTCAGTGACGTCAAAATTAGTCCTTATTGTAAGCGCCTCCTACGGCCGCTAAGCAGTTACAACAACAATACAGAGCGCACTCAGAATCTCACGGGACTGACCACTTGCGCCGAAGAATGTCACCACTGGCACTCTAGTTTTTATAGCAGTATAGGGATTTTGGTTAGGGACTCGCTCCAGCGGTCTTCGGGTAAAGATAACGGATAATCGGAAGGCTGATGAGTCTATAACCATTCATTCCTACTCCCCGTTATGTTATTGAGAGTGAAAAATGCACTTTCTCAATATTGAATAGCTTTATAATTGGTAATTACAATTAATACCCGTTCACATTTTTATTCTATTCAGCACTCCAGAGTGGAAGGAAACATAAACATGGCTTTATTTCGTGCGGTCTCCACCACGTGCATTTCCCGCGGAAATAAGATCTTCCGATAATAAAATTTCGTAAAATATTGCTTACGTTGCATAGTTGGTGCACATTGTAAAGTAATTGTATTTGAGTAACGTGTCCGTCGGTTGTGACACTGTGCAGCGGGTGTCGCGTGATGGGCGTGGTGTCGCGCGGCGCGTGCAGCAGCGAGGTGCGCGCGGCGCCGGAGCTGCTGTGGCCTGTGCCCGAACACTGGACCCTCGAGGACGCGGCCACCGTGCCGCTCGCCTATCTCAGCGCATTCTACTGCTTCCTACAGACTATAACCGTGAGTCTCTTTCGTAGAGCATTCTCACGTGATATAAACACTATTGAACATGTTTTTGTTATTGTATGATGATCTAAACGTTACTGACAATAAAACTTATGATGAGAGTTTGTTAACTATAAGTCCAATACTAATAGTTCAACCATGATATTTAAAACGAAAATCCCGAAAGTATATGGATTATGGAAGATGAAATAAGAAATAACCATCAAAATTGATTCGTCAATTTTTGAGAAAATCGCGAACAAGCTTACAAATATTATCGCAATCATTTTGGTAGAATTGAATGTAGACTATGACGAATGACTAATAAAAGCCGTAGCTTATAATAATATTACATGTGTTATGATAGCAGCAAAAACTGAGTGTGAAATAAAATAAATTTGTAAGGTCATTAGTTTATAAATGAAACAAAAATCTGTTTTATACCTAGCGTGCCCAAGTTGCGGAGAAGTCTGATCAATATAGTTTGTTGGTACACGGAGGCGCCGGAGCCCTGGGTCAGGCTGCAATATCCATCGGTTTGGGACTGGGCTACGAAGTGTTCACGACCGTTAGTGACGTCATGAAGAAACAGTTTATGCTGAAATTGTATCCACAGTTAAAAGGTCTGTATTTAATGTATACATTTTGATCGTACTGGTTTCATAGTATTAAGTTAGTGAAAGATGTGGCCATATTTGTGACATTTCGACAAACTGAGAGTTTGTGGCTGTTTCGAGTACTTGCTATTTATAATGATCTAGTTAATTGACGAGTACAGACTTGGGCAGGGCTACGGATGGGGCCCGGCCTTCTCGTATACGCAACTATTGCGCATGGAGTGTACGTCAAGACTAGATGTTATTTCAAATCGTTTAACATCATATCTAAATAAATGGATTACATTTTCTTTGGGATTTGCATTTGTAGGTATATTATTTGATAATCATAAGTGACACGCATAACTTATAACTACACTCTACACGTTTATATTTCAGAAGAGAACATTGGAACCTCTCGAGACCATAGTTTTGGGGACATGGTGTTAAATGGTACCAACGGTAAAGGATGTTATATAGTAATAAATAACGTCAGAGGAGATTTGAAAGATGTAAGAATAATGTATTATCTTGATTTGTTTGTGCTTTTAAATGTTTAAACCCTTACCAATAATCATTTTTGTGTCTCTTAACAATAATCATTTTCAGTGTTTATGAAAGTGATATCCAGTAATTTAGTTATTTTAATGACGGTATCGCTCCTTAAGCGCAAAATTATCAATATTTTTTATTACTCCAAAAAAAGCTATTTAGCTATTTATTTTTTCTCTTGTTGCTATTTTGCTTATGGAATATTGCCCTCGATAACAAATTTTTATATAATGTCATATGCATGGATTGTACTAATATAAATTTGTTTGTATCAATGTTGTGAATCTATTTTGAAAAAGGGCAATGCCAACGTCTTTTGCTTTGTCTTCTCTATTAGATCTACCTTTACTGACTGGACTAGCGACAAAGTTCAGAATTAAAGTAATTTAATAAGTAATAGGTAACATATGACATTGCAAGGATTCAATAAATATTTTAACTAAATTTTTCGTTGAATGTTGAACTTATAGGAATTAACTTTAATCGCCACTACATTGAACATCCGAAAATTTTAGGTGTCACTGCAGTGCTGTGCCGATTTTGGATCTACCTACGATATGTCTCAACTTAGTCATCAGGAAGATTATACCTTTGGAATGTCACATTTATTCAGGGGAAGATCATATATATCTTTAGATTTATCTTCCCTTGTAAAGAACTGGAATTCCAAAGACATGAAGGTAAGACAATGGAATGAATCACAGTAGATATGTATGTATTATAGTTATTCTAATTAGGAGATATCGTATTAAAAAAATATAAAGCGACAGTAATCACTTCAACTTATAGTATATTGGTTGCTTTCACAATGTCACTGCTTTTGCTTTTTGCTTTGTGTTTACGGATCACAACCCCGTGTCAGGATGCATTAGATACAACTCTTTAATGATTTATTACTATGACCGAATAACAATCCTGCAAAGATACCGCGTACCCAACTCTTAGACTATCGATCGAGTACTGATGACTAAGTACCGGAGACTATGAACTGACGACGACTGGTGATTGACCGAGTGCGCCCGCTCCCAATTAAGAGGCACTCTTTTATAATGCCCCTGGCAACCCTGCTGGGCACGTAACAGATTTATCTACCCGCTATGATTATTTGCACGACTAATATTTCCACACACACGATCATAATATTTATTATCGTACACCCTCAAAGTTACCAATAAAACAAGAATACCTTGAACCTATATTCATTTATAAGAGAAAATACTATCATTCTTTGCTAAGATCATTGAATATGTCGTCCACAAAGAGTTACTTAGATATGTGAAAGTGAAATAGAAAATTATATCCTTCTGGTTATAGTTAATAAATTTCAAAGCATTTAAGCAATATTTTCAGCATACACACGACTTGTTTAATGTTAAATATGAAAAAGATGCCTAGATACGATATATCTTTAAGTATGAAAGAGATAATATACTGATGATTGATGATCACAATTCTATTACCTATAACCAATGATATATTATGTTACTTAAGTCCTGTAACTGTATTTATGTGAAGAACAACATGGGTCACAAACAAAACGGGTTGTACAATTGAAACAAATTCGGCCTATCTTGTTGATTACATCTCATGCAGTTTAGACGAGAATCTTAGGAGATTTTAGAAAATATTTCAACTGAGTGGCCTTATTTAATTTTCTGGTCGAGTGATGTGCTATATGCAAACTCTCTTAGTGACCGTAAGCAATTTTTTCAAACCGATTTTTTCACAGCTCTTAAATACTCATTCAATAGTTAATCAGGAATCCGCGTCGAGACGATTATTTTAATGATAGATGACCTCGTTTATGTCGTCAATCATGTATTTTTATTTTCACGGGAAAAATCCGCGTATACTTTCCAATCTTAGGGAGGAGGGATGGTTGTGCCGGACTTATCAGATTCCCAATCTAACTGTCTACCTAAGCGGTTACTCATGATGACCTTTGGTCATTCTTCACGGCCCACTAATGCCACTTACACGGTAGATGAGAGAGAGCTATGTTATAGATTTGATCATAAGCTAAAGTTTCATGATCATGTAAAGAACTTGACTGTCGACTCTGTCAAACGCCTTGGTTTCATTTTGTGGAACGCGTCTACCATGCAAAGTCCCAAAGTTATTATTCGGCACCCTAGTGACGAGTAAACTCGAGTCTGCTACAAAAGCCTGAACGCGTTATAAAGCTGTCTACGTTTTAATGATATAAAACTTCAAAAAGCTCTTTTACGTAAGATACTTATATATGAAAGTACGATTACTGTTGATTATCTAAACTTTAGGAGTTCGATACGCTCTCTGGATCTGGACAAAATACATTGTGTGACCAATTTTTCCCTAACAATTACTTACACCAAAGGCCCTCTAAATTAAATAGGTTGTTAGACGATTTTCTATCGTGGAGAGTATAGGTACAAGTTGGAAGCGGACGACATGACGCAGCAGCAGACGACGTGTCGCAGCGACACTACTGGTTTCTATGTATTTCTATGAAATTACCTCCGTAGTCAGCGACACGAAGCTAGCGACGCGTCGTCGAGCGGCAGACGCCAGTGTCGTCCGACCGCGGATCAGTAGTGCCGCTGACGACACGTCCAGCGAGTTTCTTTTCAAAATGAATTTCAAGATTCAAACGACAATACTGTCTGAATTCTTTAATATCGCTTTCTAAATGGTTTTTAATCAATATTGAATAGGTTCCCTCACTTGTTCTGCATTTAAGCATAGGGCGTATGGCTTCTCGTCTTTTTCTGTACAAGTACAACAAAAACAAGTCATCATAGTCTTCTTCCTCTTCTAATAAAAGTTATAAAAAAATGCATCTTGTTTCACGGAACACTCGGTACCAACTGGATTCCATCTGCTGTTGCCGTCTGCAGTCGGGTTCGAAATCATGACTGCAGCGACAGGTCGTAACGACGTGTCGTGACGACATGAAGCGATTACACGTCGTCTGCTGCCGCGTCATGTCGTCCGCTTCCAACTTGTACCTTAACGCGCGCAGTCCACCTTGAGCCGCGGATTGCGGAATTAATTCTCTGCAGCAAAGCACGTGTAGATTGTAACGAATTCTTTGACTAATGGTGCTTAAAATAATTAGCCAAAATTTTTACGAGAAAAGTAACTTATGCATGAGCTATATTTTGTTAATGTCATAAGTATTATAACAAGTGCGAATATGTGTGCAGATGTTACACGCGATGATGAGCGAGGGTATAGCGCGTGGGTACGTGCGGCCGCTGTCGCGCGTCACGTACGCGCCGCACGACGCGCCGCGCGCCTTCCGTCTGCTCGCCGCCAGCGCGCACCGCGGACGAGTGCTGCTGCACTTGCGCGACACCGACGTGCGCGTCATGCCGAGGTACTGAATTTCGATTTTCAAAGAGAATAATTTTAATCCCAGAATTTCAAAATCAATATTTAGAAATATAGAGATGGATATCAAATTTATTATATTTTACAGGATTAACTGTAAAGCTGATGATGTCAACTTAATACTCTGCGACCAGAGTTCACTTGGCTTTCATCTGGCGGACAGACTGATCAACCGTGGAACCAAGAAACTACACTTGCACTGCACCTGTCAACCTGGATATCTGCATTATAAGCTTGGGTTTGTTTATACCTAATTAACTTTATTCCATATAATCAGTGCATTTAGAAATATATAAATAATCGAAGCACAATTATAAATATTTTTACAGTCGGTCAAATTAGAAAGCAAAAAATTCTTGGTTTGAAAACCTTTCATTGTTATTAAATTCTTTCTCAGTTCTTGGCGAAAACGACATGTTCAAGTGGAAGTTTCATCCAAAGACTTAAGCGACGAGGGAGTAACGGCTCTGATAGAGAATGTCAACAGGCGTGGGAACGTGGGTGGTATTTACATCATCGCCACAGATGCTTCTGTTGTAAGTGAGGACAAGTTTGTGTCGTCATTGAGGAAACTAGACTTGATCTCCAGAAAACTGTGTCCCTCATTAAGGTAAATATATTTAGCACGTAATGAAGTGTGTTCAATCCATAATGATGTGGCGTTTGTAGTAATATCTCTTAATTATTCTATACTAGGTACTTCACAGTTATAAGCTCTTGTGATATGACAGGAATGCATATATGTGTGGATCGTGTTAACAATGGATATCCCGCAACACTACTTAAGTTGAATATGTCTGATACGGTAAGTGATGAAAATCTTTTAAACATGTACAAATAGTACATGAGTATGTGATTTTTCAAATTGATAATTCAAACACAAATTGTGATTGACAGACTTTGAAGGGTAAGGCCTCAAAGTTTCTCAGCCTAAGTAGGTTGGCAGTAGACCAATGAAGCTACAAGATATTTAAGTGCATTAAACAAGACTGAAATAATTTAAAACTATGCAAAAAAAAAAACTAAATAAATAAAATATAATAATAATTATAAACTATTATTTTTTAGCGATAAGACCGCCGATTGTTACACATATGTTTATAATTATTTTGTTTCCTATTGTTAATATTATTAGTGGTGTACAATAAAGAGTTATCAATCAATCAATCAATCAATCAATATGTTAATAATTTATCAGAATGAGGTGAGCCAGGTGAATGAGACGTCAGTGGAGCTGAGCGCGTCCCAGTGTGAGGGAGTGGTGAGTGCAGTGGAGCGCGCGGTGCACTCCGCGCAGCCGGTGCTGGTCGCGCAGCAGCTCCGCGCACGCACACCGCCGCTGCTGCAGCAGCTCGCCGCCGTCGCCGGTCAGTACTCAGTACCTCGCCTCTTACACAAACAACAACGCACCCCACCACATACTTAAAGACCAAATATATTTACAGGTATTGATATTCTAGAGAACTCCTCAGAAAACGCTACACTAAAAAGTTTTGGTGTCAAAAATGAGAAATTGGAGAGCGTTCGAAACTTTTTAGAGTTGTCCTACAATATTGCATTGAATGATGAAGATGTTATGTCCTTAACCATTAACAGGTAATTGTTAGAAACTTATAACGCTATAATATAATATCATCAATTCTGCTCATGTTCCATAAAATAAAATTGTAATATGGTACTAAAAGTAAATGATAATTAATCTTGAATTGTATGTTTAAATTTGCAGACTCCGCCAGATAGAAGACACAATACTATCGATAAATTTCAAAGAAGTGAAAGGTTTGGAAACGTTTTACACTCACGTCGATCCTGACGAACTTCTTGCTACTACTGAAATAGTTTTCTTACCTACTCTTACATGTAGTTCCTCCACTGTGAGTTTTGGTTTGGATAACACTTTACAGTGTCTATTTTGCTATAATGTCCATTACATAATTATAATCTTATATGTTACAGAGAGATGACGAATTCGACGTCACTCAGTCGTACTTGTGCATAGTGCCCGGACTTGAGGGACTCCATAGTCGTTTCAGCTATTTGTGCGAACGTCTGAAACTGCGTGCCCTCGTACTTCAACCTGGTCTAGACAGACCAATGGAAACCATCCAAGACACTGCTAAAAAATATGCTCATGTATGTAGCATTTAATATTACATTTACCTACTATAAATAATTACTAATATATGTTTTATATCGTGCTTATAGGGGGTATTTTATGGTGTAATTTGTTTTTTCACAGGTGCTTTTAAAGAAGGTTGGATTGAGACGCAACTTTTATATTTTGGGATACGAATGGGGAGTTCCAGTGGCACTCGAATTAGCTTCTATTTTAGAAAAACAAGGTACTTATTATCTTAAAAAGGCCAAATTTACGAAAGAGATAATAATTAAAAACTTAAAATTACTACATCACTTGTTTTGTTATTTTCATGTTTAGTGCATGTACGAGCCGTTTTTTTCACAGCAAAAATCTGGACCTTTTTACTAATGGATTAAAGCTAAAAAAAAAAATATAATAATAATAAAAACTACTAGTTATTTAAAAAAAAATGAGTTGATTTTTGCTGCAAAAAAAACGGGTCGTAGCTATGCACTAAACATGAAAATAACAAAACAAGTGATGTAGTAATTTTAAGTTGAAGGTAAAAACAGTAGATTCTGTGAGTATCAGATTTTTATCTCGCAGTCAACACGTTCGTTTCATAACCTGAAAATTGAGATTTTTTAAAATTCCAAAATTTGAAGCAAAGTTTTTTTCTATGAAGAGTGGGCTGCTCAAGTCAACTTGTGGCTGAATTTTGTCTATGATATGTATACTTAATTCCCGCGGAGCATGAGTTTTTAATTCTCAACAGTTAAGACGCTAGAGTCGATTAAAATTCACGAAAAATGACTAAAAAACACTCATTTTCAGCATGCTGCTATTATTCAAAGGGATCGTCCGAGCCAATTATCTTCATTTACACTTAAACTACTATCTTTCCCACTGTGAATTCCGATCATGCAGATAGCTTCAAACAGAAAAAATTCACAGGAAAAGTTGATAAGGTTTAAAAATATCGATTTTTAAAAGTCTATAGTTAAATAGGCGGGAACAAGCGCTTGTAAAAATCAAACTCGTGTAAATTTTGTTCTTTGGGACCCTAGAGTAGAGTTTCTCAAAGTTACACCAAAATCTAAAATGAGTCGGCAACAATTTTTTTTATTTTCAGACGATTTTATATGGAATGACCCATATAATAGAATGTCCAAGTTTGTACCGTTCGGGTCCTCGTTGTATGGGATATCTGTATATTGTATAGTACCTAACAATGTTTATAAATTTCAGCAATAGGAACAAAATGGTAGCTAGTTTTTTCAATGCTCACATGGGATCATATTATATGATTCGGAACCGTATTTAAATGATCATTAGCTTACATTCAATAAGTAAAAATACCATATAGTCTAGTCGGAATCGGCGCATGAGTACCGAAAAAAATTCCACCTCATTTTTTTTATGCGATCCCCTTCAAATTGCCCTACGGATGATATAAATACATGTTGCCATGGGGCAACCCCGTGCCATATTGTTTAAACCGAAATTGTTTAAACAGTTTCAAGGAATTGTTGTTTTTTAACCAGACAATTTATTTAATACTCTTTATTGAAATACAAAAAAAGGTATAAATAAATCTCTGTGAGCGCGCGAAATTAACAATTAAAAAAGACAGGTAAACAATGATGTTTTTTTTAATGTTCTATTAAGAATATTATTAATTATTGTATATAAAGAATTAAAAAAAATATATATTTATATTATTTTATTTTTGACATATTGTTCATGGGTCAAAAGTACCCAAATTTTTCGAACCTTTAAAAATTCATATCTCTAAAAATATTAACTTTATCGTGAAAAATCATAGAACCTTTTTTTGTATTTCAATAAAGAATATAAAAAAATTGCCCGGTTGAAAAATTACAATTCCTTGAAATTATTTAAACAATTTCGATATAAACAATATGGCACGGGGTTGCCCCATGGGAACATGCATGTATATCATCAGTAGGGCAATTTGAAGAGGATCGCATAAAAAAAATGATGGTAGAAAGTTTTCGATACTCATGCGCCGATTCCGACTACACTAATAAGCATTTAATCTGTGTAAGAGCTCATATTTAATGTGGTCGGATATTTTATTATTCTGATTCACCGCAATTCAATGACAATTAATGTAACTGTTCTAATTCACGGAACCCAGAAGAAGTCGCTGCTGTAAACGAAAATGTCCTTAGTGCGACTACAGATTACAACATAGTTTACAGATCTAGTCGGATCGTAGTATTTAGGCTTTATACCGCCGCTTTGTACGCATGTTGAATATCTCTTTGTAAAAGCTTTCGTGAAATTAATTTTGCCACGATTCAATTCTTTCAGAATATAGTTAGTGTAGTCAGTTTTTATTACAATACTAATAAACTGTATGTGAATATAGCTGCTACATGCGTAGATAAATACGTCTATCGCGACAAACCTGTCTGTGAGATAAGGGCAGGGTGAATAATAGAGTAAAATTAATCACTTTTTGGATTCAGGATTGATCGGTACCATATTCTGTATTGGAGTTGGACCGGAAGAACTGAAAGTAGCGCTTGAAGAAGAATTGAGCGAATATAAGAGCGAGGAAGAGCTGCAGAATGGCGTGTTGAAGCACATGGTCAAGTTGATGGCAGGCGACAAGTGTGCGGGGATAGAAGTGTTGCACGGGTGTCGCACATGGAGCGAGAAAGTGGACGCGTGTGTACGCACGCTGCTGGGGCGCGTGTCGCACTCGGCGCAGTACGCGCGCGCTCTCCTACAGGCGGCGCTCGGTCGGATCGTGCAGGCGCAGCGCTACAACTGGACGCTGCCGCCGCTGCGCTCGCGGCTGGTGCTGCTGCACTCCCCGCGCGCCCCGCACGCCCCGCACGCCCCGCACGCCCCGCCCCCGCTGCAGCTGAGCGCGCTCACGAGCGGCGAGGTGTCCGTGCACCAGCTCAGCGCGCCGCTCGCGCACGCCGCCCGGGACGCGCGCTGTGCCGCCATCATTAACTCGCATCTGGATCCACAACTCATACAACACTTCCATGACATGAACCTATGCGACACATACCTCCTTAATGCTGACAGCTTCATGACGGTCACTTCCCAGTTAGATGATGTGGAAAATGTATAAAACATGTTAATAGTAGATTTTGTGTTTCTGTTTAGTTTAGTCTTTGTGATTGTTTTTATAGCATACTAGCTTTTCCTCGCGGCTCTGCTCACGTGATATCAGGGATAGTGTAGAATCCTACACTACATGGTGAAAAAAAATTTCAAATCGGTCCAGGAGTTTTAAGTTCATTCGTTACATACAAAAATATAAAATCTTTCCTCTTTGTAATATTAGTGTAGAAGACCGGTAAACAATCACCTTGGTCATCTGATGGTAAATAATCATCACCCATGAACACCAATAGTATCGGAAAAATTATATTGTCGACTTTTATGGAAATTAATGGGAGGGGATTCGGTTAGGGCATTAATCAGGTTTTGAGTGCATATCGTTCAAAATTTCTAATTGAACAGTGAATTCAAAATATCGAATTAGAAATTATAGTCAAAACTGGCATATATCATACTCGAGACATTTGATAGTACATTGTTCCCGCAAAGAAAGAAAGAAAGAAAAGTAGAAGAGGTATAATAAATGTAAATGTTACAAAAAACTTAAATAGAAATAAATTAACTTGCTCCAACAACAGGATCCCTCATTCAGCTACTTGCTGCAGTACGGCCTTGGCATTACTACAGCGCTGATTTCCAATGAGGGGTCCAAGTGACGTGCGGAAGCCAAGTCAGAGACACAATTTAAAAAATAAATTAAAACACATACGTAACACATATAACGTATATCTTTTATCGAATCTGACAACAAATCACACAAAATAAAATAATAAAAAAATGTACATATGTATGTGTTGACAGCACACACAATACGTAAATAATAACTAATGAAGCGATATGTGTTCTTACTAAATAAAACAGTTAATTTACTTGCACCATAGTACTCAAATGTTTAAAAAACATACTTTATAATATTGGTTTAATGTGTGTAGCTATTTCTTTTACACTTTTTAGTATGTTATATAAATTAGTATTCTTGTAACAATATTATGCTTATCTTATTCTTCTCCATAAGAGTACACTACAGGTTTACACTTGTTTTAAATTAATTTAAATTTATAACACCACATTTATTTTCTGTATGTTTAACATCTGCTGTGCTGGCTAAAAGTATAATAATTAATATTAGTGTATTCCTATTAAAAATGAAGCATGCAAGCTATGAAGCAGCGATAGCTCAGCGGGGAGTGGTATGGACTGTCGAGACGAAAGTCGCAGGTTCGAAACCAGCCCCAAGAGCATACACCACTGACTTTTCTAAGTTACGTGTATATTAATTGTTAATTAGCGCTTGTTTTAACGGTGAAGGAAACATCGTCAGGAAACCTGCATACCTGAGAACTCGATAAGGTTTTCGAAGGTATGTGAAGTCTGCCAACCAGCATTAGGCCAGCGTGGTGGTCTAAGGCCTAATCCCTCTCATTCAGTAGAGGAGGCTCGTGCCCAGCAGTGGGACGTATATAATACAGGGCTAGTAAAAAAACAAATCCTATTACTTTTGAAGTTCCACGATACAGATTAGCATAGTGTGGGGTTAGCACTGTATCTGACTGTTGGGTGTATTTATTATTAGAATTTACACAGTTTTATGACACTTATCTAATGTTTTATAAATGGCTTAGGTTTTTGGAAGACGAATGTCCAGTTATGGGGATCAAGAGAATTAAAATCCACATGTATTAATCTCATGGTACAATATAAGGTAAATAAATGTTTGTTTAGGCAACATATTATCTAAAAGTGCTTTTGATATATTATGTATGTTCATAATTTTATTATAATGCTACATATAATTGCATATGACATCCTCATTGCATATGGCGCAGTAGGAGAGAAACCAGAGGCTGTAGGTTCGATTCCCGCACCGAGACAAATTTTTGTGCGATCTACAAATATTTGTTTCGGGTCAGGGTGTTGTGGGACCGCTAGTCCTTCGTTGTTTCTAATATCTACGATACAGGTTAATCTTGTGTGGGTTCAGTACTATGTGTGTGACAGTTGGGTTTATTTATATATTTAATTCATACAATAAATAACGTTTGTTCATCGTATATATTAAACGCACTATTAAATATATTATATGTTGTTTCATTTAATTATCTGCATTACAGTATTAAATATGGATGGAAAACAATTGTTTTTTTAATCCATGAAAATGATGTGTACAGGCGAGACACACATTATGTACATTTCATATTTATTCAAAGACAGGGCAAGCCCCTGGAAAAGAAGCTGTGAGGATGTTTGGGTTAAAGTTGAATTTAACCACTCTAGTTTTCCAAAGCTGTCTGGATACTTACCTTAATAAATGTGATGTTGCTTTGGAATCTTCTTCCAACACAGTTATTTTTGGTGGTTTCAACCTGAGGAAAAAACTGGGGCTTTAATCCCGACAATTTTTACTGTACACCCAACAATTACTCTAATTGCTCTATTAAAAGTAATCTTAAGAAAACAAAATATATAGGAATTTAATGTGAGACTTTTAAATAATAGGACACAAATAAAATGATCACTTTCAAACCGATTTATTCTACTCACAGAGAACAAACCCGTGTCAGGATGAACCAATTACTTTACCTTGCCTTACTTTAATTGCACTTGTAAACACGCTTAGTATGATTAACTACAACGGAATTACTACTATTGTAACTGTCAGCCGAGCAGAAGGCTTGACTACGATAATAACGATCATGACTGGCACTAAGGTTCCTTACTACGCGACGAGTGAATGCGAACTGCCCCTGTCGCGATTTTTTTTTTGTTTTGCGTTTGCTGTAAGCCTGACGCGAGTCGGCTGTATACAGCTTCACCGGACTTTCGGGTGAGCGCTTTAGGCGCTCTCAACCCTTGACCAAGTGACCACGCTGAGGGCACTCCCTTTGGGGTACGGACCTCGGCTCAGGACGGCCACTGGGGGAGGGCAGATACATCTGCGATTATTGGTTTAGGGGAGTCGCGAGTCGTGCGCTACTCTTTTATACATTATTTTAGGCGTATCTACCCGACGACAATTTTAGAAACACCGTTCGCATCGATTAATAAAAATGAACACCTAACTATACATCTTTGACAATATATTATGTCAGGGTCTTTTTAACACGTTTTATTAGTTTCATACGTTTTTTTAGTACGTAACGGAATATGTATGTTATTATGGTTTATCGAGTTATATATATTATCTCTATAAGAACAGGCAACAATCCTTAGGATTTGTAACAGCTCAGTAATTGTGATAATCGAGTACGTCGGGGTATATACAATAAATACACATTAGAACATCTACATACAAATGCATCAAATGGTGATTAGAGTGGTAGAGCCCTCCTGTAGACAATGATGGCTACATTTTTAATGGACCAGTTGTTGTTGTTGTTGTGTTGTTTCTACTGTCACACAGAAACCTGGCGTAAAGTAACGGCTTATTGCTGCGTTTCGTACAGTGAGTGAGATATCCGTAGGCCCAAATCCCTCCCCCCTCCAAGTTGAAGGAGTTAATGGGCGGTGGAGATCACTAACCATTAGGTGGCAGTGGACAAGTAGCCGCTTGTAAAGCAAAGGCCGCAAGTTTGATTCCCGCACCGAGACAAATGTTTGAATGGTCCATAAATATTTATTTCAGGTTTGGGTGATGTGGGACCTTAAGCGTATCGCAATTCCTAGTATCTACGATAAAAGTTAAACTAGTGTGGGGTCAGTTTATTATTATATATTTTTTTTGTGGGCTCTATGCCCCACTCTCGTCCCTCTGATATTATTTTTCAGAGTTTTTACCCATCTGTAAATTCTCAACATTTTTTATTATAAAAACCCCGTAGTAATGCAAGAGTAAAAAAGTATATATAAGATATATAAGTAACAAAAAATAAAAGAAATGCACACATTATAGTGTTTGTCTGCATTAATACGGCTATAAAGAGTACAGAGACATTAAAAATTTAATTTTACACAATAAAAACATACAATTGTAAAAACAGATCACACATCTTGTGATTGTCTGTACTGTCCTGAAAAATCATTCGTCCGACAACTACACAGTAAAACAAATTATAAAATCATTATAAATATGCCAATAAAAACACATTCTTAGAAAAGAAGCTTAAACAGTCACAGTGCATACTTATTACTAAAACGCAGTTTTTACACAATTATTAGGATATAGCATGTCTCCTTCTCTAAGAACACACTTTCCTCGGCAACTAAGTTCTCATAATATCATATTAGGAAGCATAGTTGCCCCGGCTATCTATTTCTCAACAACACTTTACATGCTATACAATAGCTCAAAAATTTACGTCTTACTGTACCGGTCTCCAGTATTCTGCCTAGGTTCTCTTTACAAATTTTAATATCAATTTCGTGCTCAGCTTTCAGACGTTGATACAGAAATACTGGGCACTCGGTCAACACGTGTGCGACATCCTCTATAGCTGCCGGGTCGCAGATACATGAGGGGATCTCCTTGCACTTGAAGCGATTCAAGTACTCAGAGAATCCCCCATGGCCCGTGAACACCTGCGTGAGAACCGGGTCCAAAGGCATCTTCCGGATTACGCTGTAAGCCTTCCTGGCGTCAGGGAAAAACAACTTGGTCACTGAAGCTGCCTTCCCGGCCAAGTAGCGCTCGTTCCACTCGTCAATCGACTCCTGACGGATATGACGCTTGACGAATGAAACGGGGCATAGATCATAATCAGGCTTCTTCTTCAGCTTTAGAGCCGCTGCTTTTGCGAGCTCGTCGGCGCGTTCATTTCCAGCCACTCCCACGTGCGCCTTAACCCAATAAAGGCTAATGGTTTTTCGGTACTGTACGTACACTGTACGGCCTTATTCAAAAAAATGTTGACTCGAGCGCGGCCCTTGAATCACAGAAGATGCTGTATTGGCTGCAATCGCTCTGTAAGGCCATTTGCACAGCTTTCCGCAGAGCCAACAGTTCTGCTTGGTAAACGGTGCAGAACGATTCCAGTCGCATTTTGGTGGCTTTCGTCTCGGCGTCGCCGTCCCATAGGGACACCGATGCTCCGACTCGGCCACCAATTTTGCTGCCATCTGTGAACACCTTGACGGTGTTGGCAGCCTTGAGGATCAGTTCTGCATCGTTCACCACGCATTCGAACTGCAGCGCTCTGCGATCAGCTGGGTGTTTAAAGGTGGCGAATGGCACAGGACATTCCACCTCCCAGTCCCCCACTACTTGCCGAGTGTGTCCCTTTTTCACTTCAAATAGAAGCGCCGCTTCTCGGACACGAATGTCTAGCGGAAGGATCCCAGCAAGCAGCAGGGCCGAGTTCAGCGAAACTGTCCTGTAGCCCTTCACCATCTTCAGTGCAAAGCCCCGTTGAACCCTTGCAAGCTTCTTTTGAATGCATATTTTATTGCTTGCAGGCGCCCAGGCACTGGCTGCATAAAGTATGGTGGGTTCAACTACCGCCGTATACAGGGTTCTCACAACCTCAGGTCCCAATCCCCATTGTACTTTTGCAGCGGTTTCCAACTTTTTGTAGAAGGCAATTGCCTTTCTACAAACATCTGAGACATGCGTGTTGAATGTCAACTTATTATCCACTGTCAAGCCCAGTATTTTGATTTGTTGCGACAGGCCTATATCGACGCCGCCCAGGTCAGTTTATGTATGTATGTGACTGTTAGGAGTGTTTATGGTCATCTCAGCTTATTGCCGTCTACTGCTGAACGTAAGCCTCCCCAAGTGAGCGCCAACCATCCCGGTCTTGGGCAACCCGCATCCATCCGTTACCTGCCATCTTTTTCAAGTTGTCGGTCCACCGTGTAGCCAGGCGCCCTACACTACGTTTGCCTAAACGTGGTCTCCACTCCAGCACCTGTCTGCTCCACCGACCATCTGTCCGTCTGCAGACATGACCGGCCCACTTCCACTTCAGCATGCTAATTTTGCGAGCAATATCGATGACTTTGGTTCTCTGGCGGATGACATCATTTCGGATCCTATCCACCAGAGAAATTCCAAGCATTGCTCGCTCCATAGCACGCTGAGCGACTTTGAAATTATGGACCAGTCCGCTAGTCAGTGTCCACGTTTCAGCTCCGTAGGTAATTACAGGTAGGACGCACTGGTTAAAAACTTTCGTTTTTAAACACTGAGGGATCGACGACTCGAAAATATAACGTAGTAATATATTCTCTTCGTTGCATCATCAGTCGTAACACGACTGAAAGAAATTGGTGGTGTATTTTTTGGGCAGACAATAATTAGTTTTGTAAATCATTAATTATTATTACCCACATCCTCTGGCATTCCGTATCTTTAGTTATTCTAGATACATTTACTTATCCGATTTGACTTGCAAAAGTCCCACATATACGGAAAAAACCAAACGACTTTACTCGTATCACTAAATGCAAACAATGTTAAAATTATTATAAAATATTTTTTGTTAGAATATACAATAATATGATTATAGAAAGAATATACTTACGACTTAAAAGTTACTCCGGTTATTTTATTTTGGTTTTGGCAACGGGATTTATAGTTTCACAATGTCCCATTTTTCGTTTGGTCATGGTTACCGTCGGACAAACTGCTGGGGACCATTTTACAAACACTAGAAGTCTCGTAATGGCAGACTTGGCGTTGTCGCGTCAATTTATAGATTCCTTAATAATTGCGTCAATTGCACATATAGGTACTTTGTTAATATAATTTAAAATAACAAACGTGAAAATTGGAATTGATTAAAACTAATCAGACATTCAAGGCCAGTCGTACCGCGTATGCAATACAACTGCTGAACTGCACCACCGAGGCAGTTCCTGGATTTTATTTTAGCTATATTTCTTAATACAAAACAACAATCTGGCCTAGGTTCCATGAGGTTTCTAAAATAGGTAGGTATTTCTTTTATCACGATTTATAAATTGTGTTAGCTTCGCAATCCTAAGTTTCAATGTATGACAGATTTTATTTATAAGAATGTAATTTTTAGCCAAACATGTTGGTGGCTTCGAGAGGCCAAGGTTAAAAGACAACAGATAGGATAGGATATGAATATCCGACCACCAGCAATAGAAATAGACATTGTTAAGTTTTTGTCAATCAACAAGATTACGACAGCCTCATCGTGAATTGGTGTGTGTCGTGGGACACCAGGTAGGAACGAAGTTCCTTCGGCTAATGTAGAATCGACACAAATTGCAAAAAATTCAAATTATCAACTGAAAAACCAAAATAGGTCTCTTTATTTTTGTTTGACAACATAAAATTACATAGAAATAGAATAGAAAAATAGAAATAAAAAAAAGACGTGTGGCACTCGGAGACTGCCGCGGTAAAGCTATTGTATAGCATTTTTTATCAACTTAAAAATAACGGACGGCCGTGTTCTATAATCAAAAATTCAAATTCAAATTTCAAACCGCGTCTACATTTCCAAATGTCATAAGTTTCACAACCATCTGTTTTATTAACGGAATTTCGACTTTAACTTTGTGTGCTAGATATCAAATTAAGTTAAAAAAAAGTCTCATTTAACGGTTTTTATTCCACGCATTTTTCTTACGGTTTTACTATCACATTTTTTTCAGTTCGGTCACGCAGCAAAATCCCTATCCCCTCCAAGCCTGCCGTAAGGAACTTCGTTCCAAAAATCCATAAGAGGTATATGGTACAGAACCATGCAAATTGCACTGTGAACCTTCTCGTATACCATGGTTTGCAAATGTATAAATTAGCAAACATGTTATGGTGACTGCACATAGATTAAACTTAAAAATAAAATTAAAAGCTGATTTTTTTGTTTTTACTTAGTTAATATTCATATAATTTAACAGTCATATTGTCCTACGAATAAAATAATAAATTTTAGAGTATCATCAAATCGAAATATTCTATCCTTGCTACCTCTGTTAGCTACCACAATAAAGAATTTTCGCAAAGGGAATTGTTGGGCGTCTCATCGAAACGAAGCTACTCACGGAAAATGAGCTTGATAGTAGTCAAGTGGATCAGCTGGCCGAGGGACTCCGGACCAGAAGCTTCTATGTCAGCGTAATAAAAAACACGGCTATCTATGTCATATATTTTGATACTCGCTAACTTACTCATTAACACCTATAGGGTACTTCCTGTTGATCTACAATATTGAAATTTGGCAAGTCAGTAGATCTTGGGGCAAAAACGAAAGAAAAGAGTCATATGTAATTCATTTCAAATAAAAAGTTTTTGGAACGAAGTTCCTTACGGCAGGCTTGGAGGGGATAGGGATTTCGCTGCGTGACCGAACTGAAAAAAATGTGATAGTAAAACCGTAAGAAATATGCGTGGAAAAAATGCGTGGAAAAAATGCGTCGAATAAAACCGTTAAATGAGACTTTTTTTTAACTTAATTTGATATCTAGCACACAAAGTTAAAGTCGAAATTCCGTTAATAAAACAGATAGATAACTTATGACATTTGGAAATGTAGACGCGGTTTGAAATTTGAATTTGAATTTTTGATTATAGAACACGGCCGTCCACCGTTTAGTAGCCAGTCTAAGTCTAAATTAATAAGTTTTTATTTATAATTACATAAGTTGATAAAAAATGCTATACAATAGCTTTACCGCGGCAGTCTCCGAGTGCTACACGTCTTTTTTTTATTTCTATTTTTCTATTCTATTTCTATGTAATTTTATGTTGTCAAACAAAAATAAAGAGACATATTTTGTTATTTTAGTTGATAATTTGTATTTTTTACAATTTGTGTCGATTCTACATTAGCCGAAGGAACTTCGTTCCTACCTGGTGTCCCACGACACACACCAATTTTTTTATTACTATTGTATTTCAAAAGTCGTAGTTGGGGGCCAACAATGGGTAGAATGTTTAATAATTTTATTTGTAAATGCGAAAAATCCAAGTATTCAATTTATTACCATTGGATTTGAATAAATCGATTTCGTATTGATACCTATCGTTACAAGTTTAACGTATTACGGAAGAGTATATCTAATTATCATAATAGATTATTATTTCTTTGTTTGTTAATTAGTTACGAATTATTATTTAAGTGTTGCAATACGGAAAACTTAGGCAGTTATTTTCGACCAGCCGTGACATCTGTAAGGGTACGTCGTTTTATTTTAATATTCTGTAATGGTAAGCAACGATAGCTCAGCGGGGATTGGTACGGACTGTCGAGACGGAAGTCGCAGGTTCGAAACCAGCCACAAGAGCATACACCTCTGACTTTTCTAAGTCACGTGTATATTAATTGTTAATTATCGCTTGCTTTAACGGTGAAGGAATCATCGTGAGGAAACCTGCATACCTGAGAACTCGAAAGATTTTTCAAAGGTATGCGAAGTCTACCAACCCGCATTAGGCCAGCGTGGTGGACTAAGGCCTAACCCCTCTCACTCAGTAGAGGAGGCCCGTGCCCAGCAGAGGGACATGTATAATACAGGGCCAGTAAAAAAAAATTGGTAAAACCTCAGCAAGAAGCAAGGATTTAAGGATTTCCTTGATTTTAACTTTATATATGGGGTATTTTACGTCAAGCGGACAACGAAAAAAAAGTGAGGTCGTGAATTTTGTTTATACTCTAGTCAGTTATGGGTACTTCTAGTAGACATGGATGTGTACACACAATTTTTTTTCGTTTGAAGCCAGCCATATATTTTTTGATATTACGCCAGCCTGAAGTTAAAGGATATGCGCTGGCTAACCCCGACATGCAACTCGTCTAAACGAACCACTATGGCAGATTTTTCGTTATATGTAAAGTGGTCGCTATCCAGTCTAGTACTAAAACGATCAGACCCTCCCACCAGTGTAGTGATGGTGGGAGCTAGGAGACGTGTGGAAAGCTCAGGTGCTCAATTACGATGTTAAAAAATGAATATAATGTTACATTCTTATATATTTTTATAAACAAAGTTTACGTGATAATTTTAAGTATATAATAATAAAATTACACATATATGGTTAAATAAAATAAAAAGGTGAAGAGTTTTATAGAAATATGTAAAGAGTAATAGGCGATCTGTAGTTATAACTTAGATTTAGATGATAGTAATAAGACAATGATATTTCTTTAATTGTTTCTGTAAAACATTTATTATAAAATATTTTAATCAACATAATTTTTAGTCACCTTTACTCTCATATTTATAACGTTATTGTCTAATCTTATCCTTGGATACTTTACATTATATTTTCTCATAAACCGTATAAAGTTATTAATATCCCTACAATTGTTATTAAAGTGATAACTTCTTATGGGAGGGTGAACCGAAACGTTCCGTAACGCGAGCGGCGGCGAGCGGAAGGTTCCAGAATATTCGAGAACCTTCCGTGAGACGTCACGCGGACCAGTTGACCAGCCACCGCTAGCCGACTTCCCTGGAACTTCGATAATTTCGAAGTCCCAGGTAGCGTCACACAGTGACCAGTCGGATTGGACCGGACTTTCACAGGACTTTGACCGGACCGTGTCCATTTTTTTTTATGGTGAATAGACACATGTTACCGTAATTTTGTTTTTGATATTGATAATAAAATAACGATATTTTACTTATTTTATAATTTGGAACATGGTGCCGTAAAAAGAGTACTAGGTACGCATAAACGCGAAGAGAGTAGAATGTCCATTTTTCATGGCGAGTAGCCGTAATTAATAAACAAATGACGATTTGGACCAAGAAAAACTTTTTAGGTTTTTTCTTATTTGGAACATCTTGCGGTAAAAAGTACCAGGCTCGCATAGACGTGAAGAGAGTAGAATGTACTTTTATCATGTCGAGTGGACATGTTGCCGTAATTTTGTATTCTCGCATCTTCTTTGGTAAGTTTTCACTTCTGTCGGCACTCCCGGAGTGCAACCCGTATTTTTTTTTTTTTTTTCAACTCTTTAATATTCTTATCTCTAATAAAAATGTATAAATCTTTTACCAACTTTTCGCCTATCGCTAAAACTTTAACTATAAATACAAGTTCCTTTTCAAAGATATATATAAACAAAACATGGATTGATCTTTATGGCATAGGGACGTGACGACCCCACCGCCCGCTGGTGGGATAATCTTGTGACAGAGATTATTCCACCAGTGCAATCAGTCATTATGGTCAGAGGGTCATTCTTGTGTTAATCTGTCCGGTTGCCACATAGAATGATCGGGTACGCGACCCTGGCCCCTCGAGCCTCCATTGCCGCATACCTTCCCCTCTCTCCACGGTCATGGTGTCCTAGTCCCACCCCTTCTCTCCCGTCACTGGTGGTAGGGCTAAGCACTGAGTGAATGTGTATTTTGCTCGGTGCTTGGCCCGAGCGGATTGGTACCACCGTCCTGCCTATTTCTGCCGCCAAGCAGTAATGCGTTTCGGTGGAAGGGTTGGATAGCCGTTCCTGCCCTGTCCTTTCCTCTCCGTGTTGGTGGTTTCACACGGTACCCGGAACATGCGGTGCTAAAGGCCTGGTCGGCACGATGGGCGTGAGGGGCTGACGCGGGGTACAGGGAGACCCGATGGGAACGGTCGCCGCCGGCCGCCTGCCGGTCAGTAGGGGACCTGAACCCGGGAATTCACACTTTCAAACTCCCTTCCCGGGAAGCTGTCCCACCAACCGGCGAAAATCCCGTTGTACAGTCGTCGTGCCAGAGTGGGAGACTGGAGTGGATCCCGGCGCCTGAACACGGGGGGGCATCGGGGGCCCTTCCGTGCGCCGTGCCAGCTCCTCACATTACCCACGTGCCCGTCTCGCATCACGCTCCGCCCTTTTTTATCCGGGTGCCGTACTGAGCCCACTACACACATCCATATCCCTTCCTACTCTTTTATAATATAATAAAAATATGAAGGTCAAAAAAAAGAGAAGTATCTACTCGGCGGAAACTGCATCCACATTAGGAGTGGACTTCTGCAATGTTAGGGGTCTACACAGCAACCTCGATGCCGTACATCACCACCTTGAGACGGCACGGCCTGCCCTGCTCTTTTTAACGGAGACTCAGATATCTACCCCTGATGATACATCGTACTTAAACTACCCCGGCTACGTATTGGAGCACTCATTCCAGCGTAAGGCCGGGGTGTGCGTTTTCGTTAGGGGTGATATCTGTTGTCGCCGCCTTCGGGGCCTCGAGCATCGGGACCTGTCGATATTGTGGCTTTGTGTAGACCATGGGGGTCGTACCCGAATCTACGCATGCCTCTACAGGTCCCATGCCACTGAAGTGGGGTCTACTTACTTATTTGAGAACGTTCAAGTGGGGACTGACCAAATTCTTGAACAGTTCCCATCCGCGGAGGTGGTGGTCCTTGGCGACTTCAATGCTCATCACGTTGAGTGGCTGGGGTCGCGGACCACCAACCTCCCGGGTCGGACTGTTTATGAAATGGCCTTGGCTTATGGTCTCACACAACTGGTAACGCAGCCCACCCGTGTTCCTGATGTTGAGACCCACGAGCCTTCCTTGTTGGATCTTCTGCTGACTACACACCCTGACGGATACAGAGTGGTGGTCGACGCCCCTCTAGGGTCATCTGACCACTGCCTGATCCGTTCGACAGCCCCTGCTATGTATCGCGGTCGCGTTTCTGCCACTGGGACTCGCAGGGTCTGGCGGTATGGGTCAGCAGATTGAGATGGACTTCGCGAATTCTTTGCGTCCTACCCATGGAAGCAGCTCTGCTTCTCCTCGGAAGATCTTGACGTTTGTGCGGACTCTGTTAGGGACGTGGTGCTCACGGGGATGGATATGTTCATCCCCAACACCACAATACCCGTCCGGCGTCGTAGCCGGCCCTGGTATGATAATACCTGCGCCGAAGCTGCGCGCCTAAAGCAGTCCGCATACGAGGCGTGGGTTGACGCCAGAAAACGTCAAGATCCGAATGCCAAAGAGGAGAAGCGGAAAAATAATGCTGCTTCTAGGTTCAACAAGAGGGCTATAGTCAAGGAAGGGCGGAACACATTGGCAGAATTGGCGAGCGACTGAAGAGCTACCCCTCTGGAAGCCGTGCTTTCTGGTCGCTTGCCAAAGCTGTCCAAGGTAACTTCTGCCGGTCAAGTCTCCCGCCACTGCGTAAGCCTGATGACAGTCTGGCCCACAGTGCAAAGGAAAAGGCTGATCTTCTGGCTCAATCCTTTGCCTCGAACTCGACTCTGGATGATCGAGGAGCCACACCGCCGAACATCCCCCGGTGCGAGTTCTCCCTGCCCAAAATCCGCATAAACCAGCGTGCGGTCAGGAGGGAATTGAGGCTTCTCGACATTCGTAAGTCGAGTGGACCAGACTGCATCCCCGCGGTGGTTCTTAAAACGTGCGCCCCTGAGTTGACCCCCATTCTCACGCGCCTATACCGTCTTTCCTATTATACCAACAAGGTCCCAACCTCGTGGAAGGTAGCTCATGTCCATCCGATCCCTAAAAAAGGTGACCGGTCGGACCCTTCAAATTATAGGCCGATAGCGGTCACATCCCTGCTCTCCATAATCATCGAGCGAGTAATCAACGCCCAGTTGTTACGTTATCTTGAAGAGCACCAGCTGATCAGTGATTGACAATACGGTTTCCGTCACGGTCGGTCAGCTGGTGATCTTCTTGTATTCCTCACACACCGCTGGGCTGAGGCTTTGGAGGGCAGGGGTGAGGCTATGGCTGTTGGCCTAGATATCGCGAAGGCGTTCGATCGAGTATGGCATAGAGCCCTTCTATCGAAGTTGGTATCCTGGATGGTCGGAGCATCAAAGTCGTTGTAGACGGCTGTTGCTCCGAGACTCTGTCCGTTAATGCTGGCGTTCCACAGGGCTCGGTGTTGTCGCCGACTCTCTTCATCTTGCATATCAATGATATGCTGTCTATAGACGGCATACATTGCTATGCAGATGACAGTACGAGTGACGCGCGATACATCGGCCATCAGAATGTTCCTCGGAGTACTGTGGAGGAAAGACGGTCTCAACTTGTGTCTGAAATCGAGAGCTCTCTGGGGCGGGCCTCGGAATGGGGGGAAAAGAACTTGGTTCAATTCAACCCCATGAAGACACAAGTTTGCGCGTTCACTGCAAAGAAGGACCCTTTTGTCATAGCGCCACAGTTCCAAGGAGTACCTCTCCGGGTTTCCGAGAGTATTGGGATCCTCGGCGTCGAAATATCCAGTAAAGTCCAGTACAGGAGTCATTTGGAGGACAAAGCCAAATTGGCTGGCAAAAAGCTGGGTATCCTAAACAGAGCGAGGCGATACTTCACGCCGGGCCATAGACTTGCGCTCTATAAAGCTCAAGTACGGCCCCACGTGGAGTACTGCTCTCATCTCTGGACAGGAGCCCCCAAATACCTGCTTGACCCACTTGACTCCTCACAAAGGCGGGCTATTCGACTTGTCGGGGACCCCAGTCTCACGGATAACTTGGAACCTTTAGGAACGCGGAGAGACTTTGGTTCTCTCTGCGTATTCTATCGTTTGTTCCACGGGGAGTGCTCTGAGGAACTGTTTAAGATGGTACCAACATCACCATTTTACCATCGCACTACCCGGCACCGCAGTAGAGTTCATTCGTACTACCTGGAAACCATGCGATCTAGCACCGTACGTTTCCAGCGCTCATTTATACCACGCACGTGTAAGCTCTGGAATGAACTCCCTGCCTCGGTGTTTCCCGAGCGCTATGACATGTCCTTCTTTAAACGAGGCTTAAAAAGAGTATTCCTTCAACGGTAGGCAGCGGCTTGGCTGTGTCCTTGGCATTGCCGATGTTTATGAGCGGCGGTAACCGCTTACCATCAGGTGGGACCGCTTGCTCGTCTGCCTATTAAGGCAATAAAAAAAAAAAAAACAATCTTTAATATTTTTAATTTATCCTCAATATTATTTCCTACAATTAATTCTTTATATTCCTGCTTTATTACCTTTTTCTTCAATTCTTTAAGATTAATAAGCTGCGATGTTTCCACATTGCTTAATTTATTTTTAGTATTAATGATTGTTTATGTATTTGGTACGATCAATTCAGTAATATGGTCTAAGATGCTATCAACGAATTCAAATTTCATAACTGTCTTATTTAAATTTCATATTGACACACTCCGACAAGTTACTTTGCGATGATAGCCGAGCTTGTGGAATGCGAGCGCTGCTGGTCATATGATCACTTTATTTCCTTATTGTAGCTGACTGGAATATCTCGTAATTGGGACTTGCACTATGAATATAATTATTACTATCTATGTATGTATGAAAACTTTTATTTGTAAATATAATTATTACATTGTCGAGACTGGGATACTAATATTTTCAATAACGATGTCTTCATGAATTGCAATTTGAATAGTTTGTAGTAATTAATTAAACTATGATAATAAAATATCGAATTATTAAGACCCTTTCAATAACAATCAATGGCCAATTTTTCTTTTATAGATCGAAATATATTGCATTTTAATGAATCACCATCAGATTGCGCTAAAGTTATGATACATATTATATTATATACATCTTATGTCACGGGGTGACGAGCGCAGTTCAGTGCCTTGCAGTGCTTTGTAATTCAAAGTTTTGTATGGTGTTGCTTCTGTTTATTGGCAGGAGTGGCGCTTACCATCAAGCGAGCGCCTTGCTCGTCTCGTCTCGTCTCGTCATTTGATCAAAGAATAAAAAACAGTAAAATGATATTAAATAAATAAATAAATAATAACACCCAACAGTCAAACACATAGTCCTGACCCCACAATAAGATACTAGTCTTGTGTCGTTGGTATCATCAACTACGAGAGGCTTTCGGTCTCACAACTCCCAGACCCCGAAACAAATACGAGTATTTGTGGATCAGACAAATATTTGCTCGGTGCGGGAATCGAACCCACGGCCTCACGTTTCGCAGTCAGCTATTCGCCCACTGCGCCACGGAGGCTGTCAATATCATATTCAATGTGTGAGCCAAACATTTTAATTGATCTATTTCCTTGGTGACAATTAAGTAGGTAACTGATTGTGTAATTCAATAAATGTCTTTTTGGGTTATAAATTATTTCTCATGGCTTCTAATTATGTTTGTAAATCATTATAATTTTAACACAAATTTTGCATGTTCGGTCAATTTATTTATTTATTTATTTATAACTTTATTGTACATCACAACAAAAAATATTGATAATACACAAAAGACATCTAAAAATAATAAAAAAGAAGTACAATTGGCGGCCTTATTGCTAACGGCAATTTCTTCCAGGCAACCTTTAATTGACAATATAGTTTTTAATAGAAGTTTTTCAATAATCGCTTAGAGTTTTTATTAATTAAACGGCCATAAAATTCTATGTTATATTAAAACAATAATTACTTATATAAAACAACAATTAATTATAACTGTTTGGTTATTTTTTCATCCCTAGTCATTACGGGCAAAAATTAATTGGAAGTTTCCAAATAAAAATAAAATTGTCATTTTGCAATATTTTTCATTCTTCTTAAATCTAGTTTAATTCTTCGTAATTATTTTCTTAAAATCTTTAATTTTTTTCTGAAACATTTCAATTAACATTAATACATTTTATAATGATTTATTTTGATTTTTATTTTATCGCGGTATTTTATTAATTAATAAATAACCAAAAACCAAAACCAAAAAAAAATCCGTCTAAAGTAGTTTTATTTCAATTCATTTTATTTTCTTATTCTTAATTTTTTCTGTTTACAATGTTCAACTTTTTTGTGTCTTCATTTTCCATTTTTGTATATTCATTCCTTTAATTTTCAATCTTCATCCTTTTCTTATTTCTCGCGCTTAATTTTTTCTTCTTTTTACTAAAAATATATTGGTTTCAACACGCGTCGCACGCTCGGCCATGCCTGCACCGACGTGACCGGCAGGGTCGCCATGTAGTGATGTTGGCAGCTAGACGTGTTGAAAGCTCAAGTGCTCAGATGCGACACACAACTATATCTACTTACTACACACACTACACAGCGATTATTATTACTGACAATTAATGAATCAACTTTTAATACCTCGAACTATTACTGCTTAAGAAAGGTTTATGATTACATATGTTTGAAACAATTTGTTTCAGATACTTCATTTCTAGAGACCGCGTTGTTTATTATATTAAGGTACTTATTAAATAGAATCACTCCTATATCCCCGGAGGGGTAGGTGGAGAAACAACTAGTATAGAATCGAAAACGCGAATAGTGGCAGAGATTCAGACAGAGTCTAAAGAATTAATAACATTTTCGGATTCACTAAATTAAATCAATTATAAACACAAATTGTTATTGTCCAATTGGGGATTTTAAGCCAAGACTAAGTTTTGTCAGTCTAGGTAGGTTGCCAAGAAACAAACGAGGCGTTTATATTGATGTACTTATTGTTTATAACTTAATATAACATTTATTTTCTTTAAACAGACAATGACGCCTGTGCCTCAAGAAATGCCGGTAAGGCAAGAAGCGGAGACGGGAGTGTCGCTTGACGGTGACAGGGTGGTCATCTCCGGCATGTCGGGGCTCTATCCACAGTGCCGGTCTGTCAAGGATCTCTCGGACATATTGTACAACAAGGTATACCGCAGCTATTTATTATTGGATGGTCGGTATATGTACAGTGTAAGATGTTTGATTGTCAACTTCATTAGAATTCCTCAAAGAAAGATTCCTCGAAGATCCATCGTGCCGTGTATAATAATAGTAAACCCCATATTCCGGCGTCAAGAAACAGTATGTTGTGCACTGGTTCTTTTGCTTTCCACGAATGTACCTATCTAGACAGAAAATGAGGTATTGCAAAACCTATTGGGTGAAACTATTATCATTTTCAGAAACACTTGATCGAAGGAAACTGCCTCGGACTTGCTCCAATCTGGTTTGAGTTCACCACCGTAGTCAGTTTGAAAACTACGTAATTTATAACTATTTCTGGATGCCACTTATACCCATCACTTTTACCCATTATTTTGGTAAACAGATAAACCCAATAAAACCAAACAGCACGCGGTGGAAGTACAGTCACCCTGAAGTGGCGCAGTGCACCGGCATGGTACCAGACCTGGACCGCTTCGACGCGCAGTTCTTCAAAGTACATTACCGTCTCGGCAACTGCATGGACTCGATGGGTCGGAAAGTGCTCGAGCAAGCCTACCAAGCTATTTATGATGCTGGTAAGTAGAACCATGTGCATATAAATTCTTTTGACGATAACAATGAATACGTTATTTGGTAAAAGTCAGTCCAATTTCATCGACGAGCGCTGTACAGTGTCATGTAGCAGTTCTAGTGGTAGGGCCATGCTGTAGACGATTTTGTCTATAGTATGAATAGCCCGGTTCGACCAGGTCTTTACCACTGTCTCACAGCAAACCGGCGTAAAGTAGCAGCTTTCTGCTGCATTCGTACGGTGAGTGATATATCCGGAGACCATAATCCCATTTGCCGTCGTTGACCGACCAACTTGCTCGATTGTCGGTCTATGCCATTAAAAATACAATTGGCTACGACTTCGAGGTAAGACCGCACTGAGCGCAGTCGATCAAGCATTATATTATTATGATTTGTAACGTTAGTTTAGATGTTTCGACTATGCTATTCTGTGTTGTATCTGATTCTTTTTTTAATTAAAACACGACAGTACTAAATTTGATTTTATCATTACTAAATTGAATTGATACAGTGCTAGAAGTACTAAAATATTATATAAAAATAAACATATGACAAATAAGAGGTAAATCATAGAACAACAAATAAGTAAATACATAATATGAGTTCAAACTATATTTAATTGTACTTTGTTAAACACTTTCGTCTAGGTGTAAGTCCAGAGCAACTTTCGGGAAGAAAAGTGGGAGTTTACATTGGTTCTTGCTTCTCTGAATCGGAAAAAATCGGCTTGTACGTTACATGTTTTAGAACAGGATTGGGTATTCCTGGGTAAGAAAAATTTACGAATAAACACTCTTTGGCGTTAAATTGATTTAATCGCAAGTCGCGTGAGTCGTGAATGTAAGCGAATTGATGGAGATCGTTCGACGGTAGCGTCACGACTGCATGGGATCATTGGTAACTTCTTCTTTTATCCCGATCGTCGAAAATCTGTATATCTTCTATGGTAAGTGGTAGGTGATAGGGTAAGTAAAGACAAATGTGGCTGTTTTGTCTGTGACACTACAATGTTACTAGAATTTCATCATCATCATTTTCATTTCATCGACCGACAGGCATCCTGAACATAAGGGGCTGTCGGTCATACCTAGAACATATAAATGTTTGTTAAGTGGACAATGTCTAATAATGATGCCTACTACTAAATGAAGGAATGTCCTGTTAAAAGTCAATCCATGGTGTGGAATTACTCAACAATTTACTACACTCTCCAATCTATATAATAACAAATTAGACTGCAATAAAATTCTCATAACTAGCCATTTCAAGAAATTAAAAATAAAATATGTTTTTGGCAATAATTATGTACGTATTTAAGGTAATTCGTATTATCATACTCAGGTCGTAGGTATATTTTAGGAAAATGGCCAATTCTCCATGTATTATTCCTAGATGCAGTAAAACAATGTTTGCCAATCGAATATCATATTGGCTAAATACAAAAGGCCCCTCTGTGGCAATAGACCAGGCGTGTTGTAGCTCGCTCGCAGCCCTGGAGCAAGCATACTTGGCAATCAAGAGAGGAGAGTGTGAGGCTGCTGTTGTCGGCGGAGCCAATCTGTGTTTACATCCACAGTCATCACTGCATTATTCAAGGTGATTGCTTTTTTGGCTACTCACTGCACTTCTGATGTGAAATTTGTATGCAAACGGAAATGAAGTTTGCTGCTAATGTTGTATTTTTTGTATTTCAGGATAATCAAATTATGTAAAGACGGCAAGACGAAGTCCTTCGATCAGAATTCTGATGGATGTGCAAAGTCTGAGGCCATCAATGTACTATTTCTTCAGAAATCCAAAAATGCTTTAAGGTAAGTAAGTAAGTAGTACGTAAGTTCGACAGCCTTCGTGGCACAGCGGGCGAGTAGCCGGCTGTGAAGCGAGAGGCCGCGGGTTCGATCCCCGTACCGAGACAAATGTTTGTGTGATCCACAAATATTTGTTTCGGGGTCTGGGTGTTGTGAGACCGAAAGTCTCTCGTAGTTCCTGATACCCACGACAAAAGACTCGTATCTTACTGTGGGGTCAGGACTATGTATGTAATTATTGGGTGTAAAAAAAAAAAGTTATCATGCTAGCCACATACACAAATTCTTTCACTTGTTCCGCTCTATAATCTTCTATACTAATTCTATATGTACTAGCATCCTCCTTTATATCCATGACCATAATTGTCGTCTTATTCACATTTAATTTTTGAAGTTATACTTCTTTAGGCGCGTTATGAAAAAATGATGAGAGTGAAATTTTAAGATGCGCGCGCACCTGTGACACAAAAAATTAACAGTATGAAGTTAGGCGCGTTAAGAAAAAATGATGAGAGTGAAAGTAGCCGTAATTAATAAACAAATGACGATTTGGACAAAGAAAAACTCTTTAGGTTTTTTCTTATTCGGAACATGTTGCCGTAAAAAGTACCAGGCTCGCATAAACGCGAAGAGAGTAGAATGTACTTCTATCATGTCGAGTGGATATGTTGATATAAATTAAAATACTTTTATTTAATATAATTAACACTAAATATTATTAAATTATTAATGTTACGATATTTCATCGTTGTTGTGAAGACTTGAGAATAAATTACACTTGTCTTTGGCGAAATGCATAACAATGCGAAGCTTAAGAGTGTTGTTACAAAGACTTGGCTGTATGAGCTACAATACCTTTGCCTATTAAAAACCCGAATTTGAACCAAAAATTATAATACCGAGGACTATGACGGAAGTGAATACTTTTTAAATTGTTTTCGAAATTAATAAGTGTCCGTTCTATTGAAACTATGAATCAACACGCATGAAACATTTACTATAATAATAATTATAATGTACATTATAAATAATAATTATTATTATAGTAAATGTTCCATGCGTGTTGATTCATAGGCCATTTTTGACAATGTCCTTTATAATTTATATATGTGCTAATAAATTATATTCAGTAGTGATTTAAATTGAATATTTTGATTGATATTACTTACTATTTGTGAATATTAGTGAAAAAAATTGTGCTTATATACTTTTTCAAGTGCTCCAATATAATTGAGGTTAACTATCCGTATGTATTATTATATTCAGTAGTGATTTAAATTGAATATTTTGATTGATATTACTTACTATTTGTGAATATTAGTGAAAAAAATTGTGCTTATATACTTTTTCAAGTGCTCCAATATAATTGAGGTTAACTATCCGTATGTATTATTTATTGATATAAATTAAAATACTTTTATTTAATATAATTAACACTAAATATTATTAAATTATTAATGTTAAATACTTATTATTGGTTATTTAATATTCACAAAATAAAGAAATAAATTTAATAAAACATTTAATAAAAAGTTTGTGATAAAAATTAAAATTGAACATCAAATAATAATATTAATTTTTAATATTTGCTATTAAATTGAATAAATAACAAAGAAGTATAACTTCTCACGCGCGTACATAAGTACACGCACCCATTTTTTTTTTCTCACGAAACAATACATTCATAATAATTTTAATATAATAATGTACTCTGTGACACATACTGTGCTTTCCTCGTCAACAGTGCACGTAATACTTGATCGTCAGTATAGCGGAGACTTGACATACAACTCATCCATTCCATCATTCACGTGCCATCTCTGTCAAAATTGTCCATTACCACCTGAAAATTTAATTTAAAATAATTGTTTTGTAGAATTTATGCTGAAGTGCTCCATATTAAATCTGAATTCACTGCAATAATGCAAACGGAAACAGGACCACAATATGGATTTTATCGGGATCCAAAAATTATGGCTAATTTCTTAAACACATTTTATGATGAATGCGGTATATCTCCTAATGCTGTAGAGTTCGTTGAAGCCTTCGGTTCAGGTAATATACAAAATATTTTAAATGGCCCAAAAAAATATCCAGTAATAGGGTAGTTGATTTCATTTTTTTTATTTTAATCAATATGTTAGGTTACCCAAAACGTATTGTAGAAAGAATTTCATTAATCCGTCGAAAAAAATATAATAAATGAAATAATAATAATAAATTAGAAATCATTCAAGTCTGATGGAGGGGGCACTTGTCAAATAACAGACGACGCCAACCTTGACGTCACCGTGGCAAATGGACGTTACGGTGCACGCGTCCGAGCGAGATAGTGAGATGTCCCCACTACGCGCCCAACTTTGCTCATACCAATAAAATCATAATTGCGGGCTCATTCATGAACCGATTTTAATTGTGTTTTAACAAAAGGGTTTCTTTTTCGTATTATTCTGTGTTGCATATAAAATAATGTATAATATTCAACATAGGAAACTGCCCTATTCTAATTATTGTTTTATGTTTCACAGCCGTGCCAGAGGCTGATAAAGTTGAGTTAGAAGTTATTGATGAAATATTTTGTAAGGACAGAGAGGATCCCCTTCTAGTTGGAAGCGTGATGTCTAATATAGGCTATGGCGAAGCTGCTTCAGGAATATCGGCTATAACAAAGGTTGTAGAGACTGTTCAAAAATATCAGTTAATTGTTGTTCGGTACAGATTGATATTGTTTGGTATATTCATTTCTTTAACAGGTTTTGTTAGGTTACCATACAAGCCAGTTAGCGGGCAACTTGCATTATGAAACGCCGAGACAAGATGTGCAAGCCCTAAGAGAGGGCCGTCTTCAGATCCTCACCGACCACACTTGCGTAGGAGGCTCGTACACTGCTGTCAACGGAATATCTGTCACCGGAGTAAACGCACACGTACTCTTGCATGGTCGCAATAAACCTAAGGTAACCTATTAAATAATTGATCGATTTAGAATTCTTCTTAGTCAAAATATTGGTTGAAAGCGAATCAATAAACTGACTGAAAAGTTAATTAATATCATCCTTTTTATTTTAGGATCTTAGTCCTTACAGGTGCGATATTCCACGTCTAGTTACAATCTCTGGTCGACACGAATCTGCGGTTAAAAAAATCATCGAGGATTTAAAAGTTCGTTCCATAGACCCTGAAGAATTAGCGTTGTTATATAACGTATACAAAACCAAAATATCAGGACACATGGCCAGAGGATTTGTGATACTAGGTAAACAAGTAGGAAAGAGATTCTTATGAGGTTCATTACAAAATTCTAATTTTAATCCACTTTTATTTTAACTAGACACTGAAGCGGGTCAGAAAACCGTGAGTTTATATGATGAAGTTAATTATTTTGATAATCCGAAGCGTCCTCTGTGGTTTGTGTACAGCGGAATGGGTTCTCAGTGGGCCGGTATGGGCGCACAACTCATGCGCATACCAATCTTCGCAGCAGCTATTGAACGGTACGATCCAATTGGAAGATTAAACGCAGAAAAGTTGAAAAGGAATATCAATATAATATAAAATAAATTGTTGTTCCAGATGTCACCAAGTATTAATACATAAAGGAATAAATATTATAGACATAATAACGTCAACGGACAAATCCATATTCGACAACATTCTGCACTCATTTGTGGGAATTGCTGCCATCCAGATTGGACTTACTGATATTTTAAATGCACTCGGCATTGTACCCGATAAAATTATTGGTACTAAAATATTTTTTCTCAGAAGAACATTTGCATATAGTGTTATAGATGTTTATTTTTTATTCTATATGCGAATACATTATTCACATTTATCATATAGGTCACAGTGTGGGAGAGCTCGGATGTGCGTACGCGGATGGTTGTCTGACGGCTGAGGAGATGATACTATCGGCGTACAGCCGGGGCTTGGTGTCTATACAGACTCCCTTCATACGTGGCTCTATGGCAGCCGTTGGAATGGGATACCAAAAAGTACTTTCATTGCTGTATCATAGTAACATAATTTAAGTAGGCTTTAAAGGGACCATAACGCTAATACTGGATTGTTCGTTTAGATTTCCAATTTGTGCCCGCCTGAGATCGAAGTGGCTTGTCATAACGGGCCTGAATCCAGCACCATATCTGGTCCAGCCGACATTATGAAGGCATTTGTTGGGCAGTTGACTGCAAAAGGCATATTCGCGAAAGAAGTACCGTGCTCTAACATCGCATATCACTCACGATATATCGCCGAAGCAGGTAATATATTATTATCAAATGACTGTCAAAAATGTATTCTTTAAATTGCTTGTTTGTTTAAAGTATATGTATAAGTATGATCTTATGTGAACTTATTTTGATTTAAAATCTGCTAACAGAGTACGGGTACATAAGACTTCATAGGGGTATGAGGTTATGGACCAAATTCCTCATCGAATAGTAACAAATGCATCACTACTTTAAGAGAACATTTATAAACTTGTAAAATAAAAGCAATACCTTTTTATTAAAACTTTACAAGTTTCATATATCGTAGGTCCAGGATTGCTGAACCGTCTAAGAAAAGTTATTAAAACTCCAAGACCTCGTAGTGAGCGATGGGTGTCAACTTCAGTACCACAACACAGATGGAATGAACCAATAGCAAAATTATCTTCAGCAGAATACCACACCAATAACTTGCTGGTAAGATTGTTGACATGATAAGCAACACACAACTAACAATGATAATATTATATTCATTAATGTAATTAATTTGATAATCAGAACCCGGTGCTGTTCGAAGAGACAGCGGCTATGATACCATCGAACGCTGTATTAGTGGAGATCGCACCTCATGGACTGTTACAAGCCATTCTGAAACGCTCGCTGCCCGAGAGTTGCTGTAACATAGCACTTACTAGACGTGGACACCCCGATAATGCTTATTTAGTCCTAGAGGCTATTGGAAAGTTAATATCAGTTTAAACACAATGTGAAATTATGTTAATATATTTTAACAGAATATTTATCAATCAATATTTTCAGATTGTATATGCAAGGATACACACCTATTGTTGAAGCGCTCTATCCTAAAGTTGAATTCCCTGTTTCTTCTAGTACGCCAATGTTATCTCATACGGTTGAATGGGCACACGAAGAAAAATGGTACCGGTTGTTGTTGACTTAATTTGTTTTTAAATGCAGACAGAATCATAGTTAATATTTTTTTTAGGAATTTACCATTATATGTATCGGCTAACAGAAAAATGGCTGCATCGTGCAACTTTATATTAAGTGTTCATGATGAGGAAAATAGCTATTTACAAGGACATGTCATAAGAGGTATAGGAAAAGGATAAATGTTTCGTTATATTAAATTAAAAAAACTAAAAAACACGCTTTTATAGAAAGTCTAAAAAATAGAAAATAAATTTGAAGATAACAATGTATTTTATTGTAAGAAAAAGCGTGGGGTGCATGGTATCAATAGTTATAATTATTGTATTGACAGATATGAGTAGAAGGATTATCATTAAGATCTTAAAAAGCACCCCACGCTTTTTTATGCAATAAAATACATTGTTTTCTTCAAATTTATTTTCTATTTTTTAGTTAGACTTTCTATAAAAGCGTGTTTTTTAGTTTTTTTTTCTATTATTTATTTTTATTTTTTTAGTTAAAATATAAATATATTGTAGTCGGTTGAGGTCCGAATATCAAAAAAGCGCCATCTATTGACGCTCTTAGATACTACGACTATAATTAGCAAAGGTCCAGAGAGTATAATTTCAATTGACGCAAATTGACAATCTATTGACTCGTCGACGACGAATCTTATGCGTCGTGTAGATGGCGCTAAACTAAACTACACAACAATTATTTATAATTATTAATCACAATTTGCAATACATTTTTTTTTGAAGTGATAACTTCTTATGGGAGGGTGAACCGAAACGTTCCGTAACGCGAGCGGCGGCGAGCGGAAGGTTCCAGAATATTCGAGAACCTTACGTGAGACGTCACGCGGGCCAGTTGACCAGCCAGCGCTAGCCGACTCCCTGGAACTTCGATAATTTCGAAGGCCCAGGTGGCGTCACACAGTGACCAGTCGGATTGGACCTGATTTTGACCGGACTTTGACAGGACTTTGACCGGACTGTGTTAGTTTTTTTTATGGCGAATAGACATGTTAACCGTAATTTTGTTTTTGATATTGATAAAATGACGATATTTTACTTTATTTTATAATTTGGAACATGGTGCCGTAAAAAAAGTACCAGGTTCGCATAAACGCGAAGAGAGTAGAATGTCTATTTTTCATGGCGAGTAGCCGTAATTTATAAACAAATGACGATTTGGACAAAGTAAAACTTTTTAGGTATTTTCTTATTTGGAACATGTTGCCGTTAAAAGTACCAGGCTCGCATAAACGCGAAGAGAGTAGAATGTACTTTTATCATGTCGAGTGGACATGTTGCCGTAATTTTGTATTCTCGTATCTTGTTTGGTAAGTTTTCACTTCTGTCGGCAGTCCCGGAGTGCAACCCGTATTTTTTTTTAATATAATATGGCATTGTCATCGGTCCTTGATAAGTATGCCAAATTTCAATTTAATCCGACGTTTTAAAGGAGGTCAAAATCACGTTTAAAGACAAGTTACAGACAAACCTACCAACCTACCAACATACCAACATACAAACATACCAACATACATACGTCTGAAGCTAATAAAAGCGTGTTAATAAATGAAGCAGCGCAGCTGAAACTAATTTACAATAACGCTTATCAGGTAAAATGGTGTATCCGTTCGCTGCAGCTCTTGTAGCCGTGTGGGATACCCTTGCTATGTCCATGAACATTCCAAAGAAGCAAGTGTCGGTGGAATTCCGCGACGTGCATTTGTATGTACAGCCTGTGCTGCACGATCAGCGGCAGCTCAGGCTCAGCGTCTCATTGCTCAGAGGGACCGGCTGGTTTGAGGTAATCACGCAAATGTGAATTCAAGTAGTTTTTAAACAAAAAGTATACCAGTATATGCACAGTTCGTGGTACATAATTTTTCTATGGCATTAAAAAAGACATATTTAGAAAATAATCGTAAGATACGCGGGACCTTTACAATAATGTGGATGTTTTGCATAAAAACAAAACATGTAGTAAGATATAAACAAAACAAGGATGGTCAGTCAGTTCGGCCTAGTAATAGGATCGATAAAAAACTGGGCACTCACAAGGCTAATCTAAAGAGGAATCAGCCTAAATCAGCCACCAATCAGGAAGTACAAAAGTGACAATCAAAAAATGTTCACGGCGCGATGTTTAAGGGGATATGTAGAGTCATGGGTCCAATTCAGGGCCAACCAGTTCATTATAAAAAAAAAAAAAAATTGTCGCATAACATTCATCAAAAAGCCACCTTTATCTGTACGAAATCACCAGATTATGAAAAATTACTCAACACAAGTTTCTTCTGCCATGACCGAGATGATAAGCAAGTTCAAAGAGCAAAAGGTTTTGGAGAGACCAGTTAATCTGGATGCCAGATTCTATTCAAGTATGTTTTTAGTGAAAAAGCCAGATGGCTCTCGGAGACCAATATTCGATTTAAGGAACCTTTGTTTCAACTAGTTATTTTCAGCTAGTCTCACAGATGACAGTGGTCGATTTCCTTCAATATTAAGACTGGCTTGTGAAAATCGATTAAAATAAAATATTGGTTATAAGTTAAAATATGGAAATATGGATACCAAGCATATTTTCACTTTCCAATTTCAGAGGCTCACCGCACGTACCTTCGAATACTTTACTAGGGCGAAATCTTACAGCTGACAGCCCTACCGTTTGGCCTGTCTTCTGCCCCCCCCCCCCGTACTTTTGCGGCCGTACCGAACTGGATCGCTCAGGCCCGAGGTATTCGTGTTCTAGTATACCTTGACGATAACCTCTAACGCGTATTCTAACTACAAATTCTAAATATTGAGTTAGGTAACTAGCCTGCGATATCAAGGAGTTGATTCGCTAGTCATTATAGTCTACTTGCATACCTGAAATATGCGATTCATGCTGCAATGATCGTCGCGGACGATTATTAGGCGGTGGCGAGGAAATACCTTCCTCAAGAAATAAATTCTAATGAGCTATCACTGGACGAAACTGTAAGCTCCAGCGTAACTTATTATATTATGTATTTTTCTTAATATTTGGGAGAATTCACGACACTTCTTCATCTCAACACTGTGTGTTTTAGAAAGACACGTAATGTATTTTTTACTGGTAACTTGCGAATTCGAGGATTCAGGCGCGTGCGTACGTATGTATTAAAACAAATAAATGCCAAAACTTAAAATTACATGCTATGTCAATATCATAACATTCAGTCTCTCTCTCTCTCAGAGCGAATTGCTCCATTGTATTAGGACGTAACATTTGTCGACCGTCCATGCTTGAAAGTTTGTCACGCGTTTTTATCACAGTCACACTTTTCGGTGCGCCAAATTTCACAAGTTAGAAACACTTATAATAATTATGTTTTTGGCAAACTTTGAGAAGCTTAGTTTTGAAGATATTATACAGCCTTTTTTGTAATTGTGTATGCATAATATACATACATATAATGATTTCTAACATATGTTTTGGAGAAATAGCCAATAAAAATTCACCGTGTCAAAAAGGAGAACTATGGGATATAGGTAAATGTAATGATGTTTATTAATTATTATTATTTTTACTAGATACTGAATGATAGCTCTACCGTTGCCACAGGCTATGTTGTATTTAAAAATAAGCCAATTACTAAATACCTCGCAGAACCCAAAACATGTAATATTAAAGATCTTAGAAATGAAGACATCTACACATTGTTAAAAAATAAAGATTACTCATACAGGTGAGTAAAACCTTGTATCACCATTATTATTTAATTTTTATTGATAATAATACTCTATATGTTAATGTGTTGGTGTTTGGTTAGCGGTGAATTTCGCAGTATTTACGGAGCAAACTTATCAGCGACAGAGGCTTTAGTGTTGTGGCGCGACAACTGGGTCACAATTTTGGACGGGTTGCTGCAGCTAAACGCACTGAGGCATACTTATGAAGGCGTGTCAGTGGCCAGGCATATTAAAACACTTTGCATTGACGTCCGTGAACATTTTAAATATTTAATTAACATAAATGGTGAAACAGTTGTGAAAGCTGAAGTATCTGATGTCTACAACTACACCAAGTAAATATATTTTTTTATGTAATTAATATAGTAATATAACTGTAAAATATATTATATACGTAAATGGATATCTGTAATATTATGTTTACAGATGTGGAGGTATCACAATAGAACATTTAAAACTTTGCGACTTGCCGTTGGATTCAGTTGCCAGTTTCGATATAAAGATGTTGCAATTTATCCCTCGCTTTTGTAATGGTTTAGATGTGGGTATTTATTATTTAATACATTAACGTAATATGAAAATGTTCGAAGTATGTAATGATAATATAATATGTTTTACTATATTTTTAGTTTGTCTCTACATTACACGTCTACATGCAAATAGTTGAAGAAAACGTCACTCGAAACAATATTAACATTGCTTCGCTTGTCGATAATAATAAGGATATTAAGATTTTTAACGAAATAAAGCACGTGCTAAATAACATGAATAGCATAAACTTCAGATACAAAGAAATTAATATAGAAGAAGTTAAACACAAGGGAGATAGTATTCTGGCTGATATTAATCTCGTTTTTATTCAAGATCTTTCTACAGATGATAATGTAAGCTTTTATGCATTTTTAGTTATATTATCTTTTTATCAAGGCTTATGAAAGTGAATATAGGTAAGGCACTTATATCAGACGGGACGGTAATATGACGAGAGACAATAATTTCATCGAATGGAATCTGTATGACAATTATTGTAATAATATGGGCATAATGTGCTGGTGGGATATTCATATCCGCCAGGATAGCGACCATTGTACAAATGGTGTTAAAACCAGGCATAGTGATCCACACGCCTTGTGTGGATCGCATTACAGGATTAGCCAGTGTATATCCGGTTCTCCCGAGGGGCTTGCGACATGTCTGGATGGTTGGTTTGGGCGGGTATAGGGGTACATCCTTGTATTACTGTGCCTGCATCGGACATCTGCCTGCCCTGTCGCAGGCCCCTTGATTTCCTGCTTCCCTCTCCGAAGAGGGAAGAAGCATTTATACAGGCTAGCATGACTCCCGTGACCACCGATAAACTCATTGTTTGTCGGTAGTCGTTGGTATTTTGGACTGCACTACGCTTACTAAGCAGCTGGTAGTACGCTTGTACTAACAGCAGTAGTGCAGTCACTATGCCGTGCTTGGATAAAAGAACATTAATAGATAAATTCGTATGTACCTCAGTTGGTATACAAATTTCACTGGTATGAGTCATTAAAGGTTTTTTATCCCAAACGCGGCAGTGGTGATCACAGAAACCTTTTTCTCTGACGGTGGTGATATTCTAGGCTCTTGCCTAAATTTAAATTAATTTGCCTGGTCTTCCAGGCAAATTAATTTAAATTTGATTCGGAAATATGATAGCGGGTATATTATGAGATATGTCCTATATGGTGATAACATGATACCTATCGTCTAATGTGATGTTAATATAGTTGAAAAAAATGGAAGACTAATTAAATTTGTCCGCAAAAACATTAATTGTAATTCCAACAGGTGTGTCAATTATTGTATCAAGCACTCAAGCAGAACACCTTTATTATAAGCGAAGATGATAATGATAAGACAAAACACATTCGTCCATTGGCGGTATATCGCAGGCTGAGCGCTGGTGGTGGCCTGCAGTTGGTTCGTTGGAAGCCCACGCGTATGTCCTCGACCGCATCAGCTATGTCTGTACGCACGGTTTCGGACATTCCTCTGCTGAACGCGACGCGCGCCGCGATGCAGCCGCAAGGATGCTTATTAGTAGTGACATGGCAACCCCGGCCGCCTGGCCTCACGGACCTCATACGTTCCTGGAGGAACGAAACTGACCGCAACCAAATTTCTCTAGTAGTTATTGATTCGAAAACTACTGACCACCCAATAGATACCGATATTGACCTAGCTTTTAATATTTGGAACAAGGTAAGACAATTCAAAATTGAATAATCCGATGCTAACTCATATTACGTTATTGAATTATAATTGTATCAGCTGATATTTTTACTTAGGGAGAATGGGGTGGAGAATATTATGTGCCGTTACAAGATAGTTACAAAAGTCCGACAAGAACGATGTTACAATGCGCACGTATCGGTGATATTGGCTCACTCCACTGGGTGCAAGCTCCTGAACTTCCCGATGTTGATGTTAAAATAACCGTAAGTGACATTCACGGAATCGTGTGATGAGTTTATAGTTCATTATAATTATTTAAGTGCCTATGATTATTGTTATAATGAATTACTGATTTTTCTTTATGTGCATTGTTCAGGTACATTACGCTGGGATTAATACAGTGGATGTATTAAAAGCCAGTGGTCTTGTTCCATTTGTGAATGATAATGAGTCCTTCGCTAGTGGTTATGGAATGGAATTTAGTGGAACTACAGAAAGGTAATTAATATTCATTGCACATATTTGTATATTAAATTACGAACAGATCAGCTGGAATTATACGTGAGCCCAATATCCTTGTAACATTCTCCGTGTAACATGGAACAGAGTCTCAGCTGTAGTAAAGTAAAGACAGTCACAAAATAACGAATTCGTGCAGGAATTTAACTGGATAAGGAACAACGTAGTCATTTTTAGTGCCTGAAACCAACCGCACCAATAACTTGGTCGACGCCGTACATCAAATAATTTAAAGCTTTTAGATTCACTGGTATGCGCCTTATGATTTACTTTGAGGTGGAAAGGAGCTCGCAATATTTCGTGTAATATTACACATCGCCAGTACGTCGGCCCTTCCCTTTTCGGAACTTTTAAATTATAAGAGATATTTTTTTAAGGAAATGTATATGAAAATATATATTAAGTTTCTTCTCAGGCTAATGGACATTTCCGGACGATCGTTAGAGTTTATAATGTAGGTGACTAAAAGAGTCCATTTTAGCCTACTTACAAAATATTTTTGCCATAATAAGAAACCCCGAGATGAATGGCAGTGCAATATATCGTGCTGCCGGTGACGTCAAAATTAGACGTATTATTGTAAGCGCCTCCTGAGATGGGCCGCTTATAGCCCGTTCAATTTAGACATTTCAAATAACAAAAAATCCCACAAAGCTAAATTTTGGTGGAGGGCTGAGGTTTACCATTACAAATAAAGTTTTAAAAATCCCCATCGATCCCATGTGTGCTTCAAAAGTTATTCGGGGTCAAAGGTTAAAGTTTGAGGTTTTTTGGATTTTTCTCAAAAACGATAAGTTTTATCAATTCTCAAACCAAAGTTGTAGACCTTAAAATTTTCTACAAAAATGGTCTTAATAATTTTTTCCTAAGAGTTACCATTCCTGAGATATCGCGATTCTAAGAGTCACATTATACATGATATGCACATACTAGCTTTTGCTCGCGGCTCCGCCCGCGTGAACAGCCTTTTCCAAAAAGTAGCCTGTAACCGTCTCCAGGGTCCCATCTATCCCTGTACATAAATTCATCAAAATCGGTTCAGTGATTTAGGCGTGAAAGCGTAACAAACAAACTCACTTTCGCAGTAACTTTCACCCCCCTTTTCATCTCCTATTAACTAAAATTTCCAAAATTCCTGAAACACGTTTTATTTGTTTTACGTCAATAACCGAAATACAAAATTTTGTTTATATAACTTTCAAAATGACGGACTTTCATACATATTATCATCCCCTATTTTGACCCCTTTGGGGTGGAATTTTCTAAAATCCTTTCTTAGTGGGTGCCTATATAACAAAATGAATATACAGTACCAATTTCATGCTTGTAGCCTTGATAGTTTGCGCTTGGCGATGATGAATCAGTCAGTCAGTCAGGACATGTTATTTTATAAGTATTAGACCGGTGATTTTCCAATTTGAAACATAATTAAATTATAGTAGAATCAAACCCATTGTAAAAGGAAGAGAATACAACAAAATTGATAGGAAAAATAAATTAACGGCGATCTGAGGTCGGGAAGTGGGAAGGGGGGGGCTTTTAAGGGTAAAAAACGGTTTATCTCGATTTCCGGAAAAACTACAAGTCCTATGGAAAAAAGTTAAATCGCAAAGTTGTAGGTAATAAAAAGATCTACAACTTTTGTATACACACTTTCTTCACATAACCTCAAAATATATGTGAAAAATTCAAATAACCAAGTTTTTTGTTTTTATTTTTATCTATTATAATAAATCATTTTTTTTCACGAAATTTGGTGAAAACTTACCTTTTTGTATCCCAAATACACTGTAATTTTTTTGATTTAAAATATTTATTTTTGCACCTTATTTTGACTTAATATCGAAAAAGCAGCCTAATTTTCAAACGAAAATTCTCACGTCAAAATATGAGCTTTTTTAAAAAAGTCTGTTGGCTTCTTGTTCATTGAATTCTCTACTTTCTGATGGTGTAAAAAAATATATACATTACTATGGTAAATGTGCTCAGAAAATGCAAAGAAACGAACTACTAAATAACAGGTAGTAAGGCCCAGACCCACCTAGCCCCTTCCCCACTTCTTTATGATGGGCTAAAATTTTCCGTAGATCACTCAGGTATATCTTTATATATATAATTCTTCTGTGAGTGTGTATGTTCCTGAACTTCTCTTAAACGACTGGACCGATTTTGATGAAATTTTTTGTGTGTGTTCAAGGGGATCTGAGAATGGTTTAGATTCACAAATTTGTCCGCTGGACAATGTTTTTTTTATTAATTTTTAATTTATTAGTAGTTGTTGAGTTGTCGTTGCGAAGCTTGCCGTGATGACGGGTCGTATAGCGTCTAGACTGGACAGGGACAGGACAGGGACAGGACAGTGAGACAGGACAGTGAGACAGGAAAGTGAGACAGGACAGTGAGACAGGACAGTGAGACAGGACAGTGAAACAGGACAGAGAGACAGGACAGTGAGACAGGACAGTGAGACAGGAAAGTGAGACAGGACAGTGAGACAGGACAGCGAGACAGGACAGTGAGACAGGACAGTGAGACAGGACAGTGAGACAGGACAGTGAGACAGGACAGTGAGACAGGACAGTGAAACAGGACAGAGAGACATGACAGAGAGACAGGACAGTGAGACAGGACAGTGAGACAGGACAGTGAGACAGGACAGTGAGACAGGACAGTGAGACAGGAAAGTGAGACAGGACAGTGAGACAGGACAGTGAGACAGGACAGTGAGACAGGACAGTGAGACAGGACAGTGAGACAGGACAGTGAGAGGACAGTGAGACCGGACAGTGAGACAGGACAGTGAGACAGGACAGTGAGACAGGACATTGAGACAGGACATTGAGACAGGACAGTGAGACAGGACAGTGAGACAGGCCAGTGAGACAGGATAGTGAGACAGGACAGTGAGACAGGACAGTGAGACAGGACAGTGAGACAGGACAGAGAGACAGGACAGAGAGACAGGACAGAGAGACATGACAGAGAGACAGGACAGTGAGACAGGACAGTGAGACAGGACAGTGAGACAGGACAGGACAGGGACAGGACAAGACGGGGACAGGACGGGGACGGGACGGGACGGGGAAAGGACGGGGACGGGACGCGGACAGGACGCGGACAGGACGGGGACAGGACGGGGACGGGACGGGGACAGGACTGTCCAACCGGAGGGAGGTGGGAGACGACCTGACTTAGGTCGTCGAAGTCAATTAAATGTGCGACGGGCTACCTCACGTGCAATGGCGCAGTACCTCACTTAATTGCATTTAATGTAAATAAAACATTTGTATTAAGTTTTGACCACATTTTACACAAATATATTATGTAGGTGATACGAAGTTCACCGGGTCATCTAGTAAGTTATATTAAAATAACAATAAAGAGGCACCTACGCATATAATTTAAAGAAGATTCTACAACTTACTCAAAATATTGTAGATATGTCTTATTAAATATTAACTTATAACTTTACATTTTCTGAGCACATTTACCATAGTAATGTATATATTTTTTTACACCATCAGAAAGTAGAGAATTCAATGAACAAGAAGCCAACAGACTTTTTTAAAAAAGCTCATATTTTGACGTGAGAATTTTCGTTTGAAAATTAGGCTGCTTTTTCGATATTAAGTCAAAATAAGGTGCAAAAATAAATATTTTAAATCAAAAAAATTACAGTGTATTTGGGATACAAAAAGGTAAGTTTTCACCAAATTTCGTGAAAAAAAAATGATTTATTATAATAGATAAAAATAAAAACAAAAAACTTGGTTATTTGAATTTTTCACATATATTTTGAGGTTATGTGAAGAAAGTGTGTATACAAAAGTTGTAGATCTTTTTATTACCTACAACTTTGCGATTTAACTTTTTTCCATAGGACTTGTAGTTTTTCCGGAAATCGAGATAAACCGTTTTTTACCCTTAAAAGCCCCCCCCTTCCCACTTCCCGACCTCAGATCGCCGTTAATTTATTTTTCCTATCAATTTTGTTGTATTCTCTTCCTTTTACAATGGGTTTGATTCTACTATAAATTTGTTTCTATTTTTACCATTTTCAACCGGATAATCACCCGTCTATATAGATAAGCCACGTATACACATAATCAGGCACTTAATGGTGCTGCCACACCGATGTTATAAAATGTTTACAAACATTTTCTAACATTATAATTGTTACATTTTGTTAGGAGTTGTTAGATGTTTTAAGTGCTCCCACACCGACGGAAAATGTTTGCAATCATTTTCTAACATTTATTAACATTTTCTAACATTTTATAACATTTTAAAACATTTGAAAACATGACATCGGCCCTTCTTCTTTGACGGCTTCTTTGACGGCGCCGCTCTCAAAAGTACCGCCGCCCGCGGTTAAAAAATGTTATGGTGCTGCCACACCGGTGTTAGAAAATGTTATATAACATTTTATAACAGCGGTGTGGCAGCAACATTTCTTAACAATTTGTAAAATTTTTGAACATTGTTTAACAGCGGGCGGCGGTACTTTTGAGAGCGGCGCCGTCAAAGAAGAAGGGCCGATGTCATGTTTTCAAATGTTTTAAAATGTTATAAAATGTTAGAAAATGTTAAGAAATGTTATAAAATGTTAGATTTAATGTTAGAAAATGTTTGTAAACATTTTATAACATCGGTGTGGCAGCACCATTACAAATTGTTAAGAAATGTTTACCAAATGGTGCTGCCACACCGCTGTTATAAAATGTTTTATAACACTTTCTAACATTTGTTAACAAGCATTTTTTAACATTTTATCACAATGTTAGATAATGTTAATAAATGTTTAATGTTAGAAAATGTTATATAACATTTGATAACAACGGTGTGGCAGCACCATAAGAAAAGTATAAATACCTATTTGTGTCTCTCTTATATACAGTGTAAACTCTATGAAACGACACTGAAAGGACTGTGCATTTTCTGTGCAAAATAACATGTCCTGATTGACTGACTGATTCATCATCGCCGAGCGCAAATTATCAAGGCTACAAGCATGAAATTTGGACTGTATATTCATTTTGTTTTGTAGGCACCCACTATGAAAGGATTTTAGAAAATTCCACCCGAAAGGGGTCTAAATAGGGGATGATAATATGTATGAAAGTCCGTCATTTTGAAAGTTACATAAACAAAATTTTGTTAACTTATGAAGCACACATGGGATCGATGGGGATTTTTAAAACTTTATTTACAATGGTAAACCCCAGCCCTCCACCAAAATTTGGCTTTGTGGGAATTATTGTTATTTGACAACTATTTTTATGTCTAAATTGACCGGACTATTATCGGCACGGCGCAGGGGCAGTTTATTTATTGGAACGAAGTTCCTTACGGCAGGCTTGGAGGGGATAGGGATTTCGCTGCGTGACCGAACTGAAAAAAATGTGATAGTAAAACCGTAAGAAAAATGCGTGAAAAAAATGCGTGGAAAAAATGCGTGGAAAAAATGCGTGGAATAAAAGCGTTAAATGAGACGTGCGCAGGCGCGACAGTCAATGTGTCAATTTTAATGTCAGTCATTAATATGTAATTTATGTTGTCAAACAAAAATAAAGAGACATATTTAAAATGAAATTCATTCAGCCAGTTATAATTGAAGTATATAAAAATACTCCTTCGATTTTTAAAAGATTACGCTAGCTCGTTATTATTTATAATTACATAAGTTGATAAAAAATGGTATACAATAGCTTTACCGCGGCAGTCTCCGAGCGCCACACGTCTTTTTTTTATTTCTATTTTTCTATTCTATTTCTATGTAATTTTATGTTGTCAAACAAAAATAAAGAGACATATTTTGTTATTTTAGTTGATAATTTGAATTTTTTGCAATTTGTGTCGATTGTACATTAGCCGAAGGAACTTCGTTCCTACCTGGTGTCCCACGACACACACCAATTTTTTATTTCTTTGTTACAGCAGCAATCTAGAATACACTTAGAATCTCACGGGACTGTCCACTTAAGCCGAACAATGCTACCACTGGCCCTTTAGTTTGTATGGCAGCATAGGGATTTTGGTTAGGGACTCGCTCCAGCGGTCGTCCGGGTAAAGATAACTGGATCGGAAGGCTGATGAGTCTACAATTTGTGAACCATTCCTTTTCCTTTATTTCGTGCGGTCTCCACCACGTGCATTTCCCGCGGAAATAAGGTCTTCCGATAATAAGATTTCGTAAAATATTGCTTACGTGACATAGTTGGTGCACTCTGCAAAGTAATTGTATGTGAGTGACGTGTCCGTCGGTTGCGACACTGTGCAGCGGGTGTCGCGTGATGGGCGTGGTGTCGCGCGGCGCGTGCAGCAGCGAGGTGCGCGCGGCGCCGGAGCTGCTGTGGCCTGTGCCCGAACACTGGACCCTCGAGGACGCGGCCACCGTGCCGCTCGCCTATCTCAACGCATTCTACTGCTTCCTACGGACTGTGACCGTGAGTCTCTTTCGTAGCGCATTCCCACGTGATATAAACACTATTGAACATGTTTTTTGGAACGAAGTTCCTTACGGCAGGCTTGGAGGGGATAGGGATTTCGCTGCGTGACCGAACTGAAAAAAATGTGATAGTAAAACCGTAAGAAAAATGCGTGGAAAAAATGCGTGGAATAAAAGCGTTAAATGAGACGTGCGCAGGCGCGACAGTCAATATGACAATTTTAATGTCAGTCATTTCTATGTAATTTTATGTTGTCAAACAAAAATAAAGAGACATATTTAAAATGAAATTCATTCAGCCAGTTATAATTGAAGTATATAAAAATACTCCTTCGATTTTTAAAAGATTACGCTAGCTCGTTATTATATTTATAATTACATAAGTTGATAAAAAATGCTATACAATAGCTTTACCGCGGCAGTCTCCGAGCGCCACACGTCTTTTTTTTATTTCTATTTTTCTATTCTATTTCTATGTAATTTTATGTTGTCAAACAAAAATAAAGAGACATATTTTGTTATTTTAGTTGATAATTTGAATTTTTTGCAATTTGTGTCGATTGTACATTAGCCGAAGGAACTTCGTTCCTACCTGGTGTCCCACGACACACACCAATTTTTTATATTTTTTTTATTGTATGATGATCTAAACGTTACTGACAATAAAACTTAAGATGAGAGTTTGTAAACTTAGTTGTTAATCCAATAGTAAGTCCAATACTAATAGTTCATCTAAGATATTTCAAAAACCCCCGAAAGTATACGGATGATGGTAGGTGAAATCAGAAATAACCATCAAAACTGAATCGTCAACTATTGAGGAAATCGCGAACAAGCTTACAAATATATAGGTGGATCAGAGAGAGTCTTTTTTTAAGTCGCTTATTAATATTATCGAAATCAGTTTGGTAAAAAATAATGTAGACTTTGGCGAATGACTAATAAACACCGTAGCTTATAATAATATTACAATATGCGTTATGATAGCAGCAAAAGCTGATTGTGACATAAATAAAGTTGTATGTAGTGATTAGTTTATGAAACAAAAATCTGTTTTTATACCTAGCGTGCCCAAGTTGCGGACAAGTCTGATCAATATAGTTTGTTGGTACACGGAGGCGCCGGAGCCCTGGGTCAGGCTGCAATATCCATCGGTTTGGGACTGGGCTACGAAGTGTTCACGACCGTTAGTGACGTCATGAAGAAAAAGTTTATATTGAAATTGTACCCACAGTTAAAAGGTATGTATTTAAATGTATACATTTAATCACACTGGTTTTATATTATTTAGTTAGTGAAAGATGCGTCCACGTTTGCGACATTTCGACACACCGAGAGTCTAACTATTTCAAGTACTTGCTATTTATAATAGTCTAGTTAAACGACGCGTACAAACTTAAGCAGAGCTAGTGACGGGGCCCGTTCAACTGATGTACACAACGACTACATCACGCGTCTCTAAAACTACCGAAGTTATGACGATCACAACAAATAAACCTGCTGCGTCTTATATGCGAGTAAGTTGCTCCTCTGTTCCTTGTCCGTGGCTCGGCTCGCGCTACCACGAGTCGTTTCACTGCAGAATAATGTGGTTGACACGACAAAATGTTCATTAGTTTCAACGAGGTCTCAGAACGAATCGCTTCTTACCACTAGGTTGTAACATTTATCAACGGTCTACACTATATCACGCCCATCTGAGACGGTCATGTCGTCTCGGTGCAGTGCAGCACTTGAATGTTTCTTTTCAAATCTAGATCGACACCATTGATGTCACGGAGTGTACGTCAAGACTAGATATGATTTTAAGTCATTCAACATGATATTTTAATAAATGGATTATAATTATTTTCTTCGGTATTTAAATTTGTAATTATATTATTTGATAATCATAAGTCACGGACAAAAAAGTTACTTAGCGCGGAGATTTTATAATTATACTCTACACGTTTATATTTCAGAAGAGAACATTGGAAACTCTAGAGATCATAGTTTCGGGGACATGGTGTTAAATGGTACCAACGGTAAAGGATGTTATATAGTTATAAACGATGTCAGAGGAGATTTAAAAGATGTAAGGATACTGTATTCTCATGATTTATTTGTGCTTTTAAATCTTTAAAACCTTATCAATGACCATTCTGGATCAGTGTTTATGGACGTCATATCCAGTAATTCAGTTATTTTAATGACAGTATCACTCCATAGGGGCTTAAGCGCAAAATTATCAATATTTGTATCATCATCATCATCATCATCAGCCACAAGACGTCCACTGCTGAACATAGGCCTCCCCCAAAGATTTCCAGACCGACCTGTTGGAAGCGGCCTGCATCCAGCGACATCCTGCGACCTTTATCAGCTCGTCTGTCCACCTTGTAGGTGGACGTCCAACGCTGCGCTTGCCAGTACGTGGCCTCCATTCCAGAACCTTTCTGCCCCATCGGTTGTCGGTTCTGCGAGCTATGTGGCCTGCCCACTGCCACTTCAGCCTGCTAATCCGCTGGGCTATGTCGGTGACTTTCGTTCTTCTACGGATCTCCTCATTTCTGATTTGATCACGTAGAGAAACACCGAGCATAGCTCTCTCCATAGCTCGCTGAGTGACTGTGAGCCGTCTTATACGGCCCATATTCAGAGGCCACGTCTCAGTGCCGTATGTCATCACTGGTAACACACATTGGTCGAAGACTTTGGTCTTCAGGCACTGAGGTATTTTGGACGAGAAGACCTTGCCAAGTTTCCCGAACGCTGCCCAGCCGAGCTGGATTCGACGATTGACCTCTCTCTCGAAGTTGGACCTGCCTAGTTGGACTACTTGTCCTAGATAGACATATTCGTCGACAACTTCGAGAGATGAGCTTCCAACAGTAATCGGGGTGGCACAACATGGACATTCGACATGACCTTCGTCTTGTCCATGTTCATGAATGAAATTACAGAAATTACAGAAAATTAAAATTACCCCCCAATGAAATTACAGACCAAAACCAGGCCCCCAGTCCCCGGCAGCCCCGCTATTCCTAGTTCTGGTAGCAGCTACGGTAACGGCGGGGCAGGGGGTGCTAAGAATCCCCGGGTAAGATCCCGCTACCACCCCCGACGACAACTGGCCCTGGTAACACACAACACTCGCACTTTGAGGACTGACGAGAAGATCCTTGAGCTGGAAGAAGGAATGAGTAGGTTACGATGGGACATCTTGGGATTATCAGAAGTCCGAAGGAACGGGGAGGACACGATAATCCTCAAGTCTGGTAACCTACTCTACTACCGGGGTGGCGATCAACAGTCTCGAGGTGGTGTCGGATTTCTCGTCCACAAGTCCCTCGTTAACAACATCGTCGCCATCGAAAGTATGTCGAGCAGGGTAGTATACCTTATACTCAGAATATGTGAGAGATATTCATTGAAGGTCATACAGCTATATGCGCCGACCTCGACACACCCAGATGAGGAAGTAGAGGAGATGTATGACGACATTAGTCGGGCCATACACACCTCCGAAACCTACTTCAATGTTGTTATGGGGGATTTCAACGCAAAACTGGGCAAGAGAAGAGAGGAGGAGCTGAGAGTGGGGCAATTTGGATATGGGCAACGAAACCCCAGGGGACAAAGGCTGGCCGATTTCCTGGAGAAAGAGGGACTGTTCGCAATGAACTCTTTCTTTCAGAAGCCGCCTCACAGGAAATATTTGTATTACTCCAAAAAAACTAGCTATTTATGTTTCTCTTGATGCTATTTTGCTTATGGAGTGTTGCCCTCGATAACTAATATTGACTAATATGACATTGCAAGGATTCAATAAATATTTTTAACTAGATTTTTCGTTGGATGTTGAATGTTGAACTTATAGGAATTCACTTTAATCGTCACTACAGCAACATTGAACTTCCGAAAATCGATTTCAGGTGTCACTGCAGTGCTGTGCCGATTTTGGATCTACCTACGATATGTCTCAACTTAGTCATCGGGAAGATTATACCTTTGGAATGTCACATTTATTCAGGGGAAGATCATATATATCTATAGATTTATCTTCCCTTGTAAAGAACTGGAATTCCAAAGACATGAAGGTAAGACAATGGAATAAATCACAGTAGATAATTCTAATTAGGAGATACGTGAGAAGCGTATTCAAAAAAATATAAAACGACATTGGTTGGTTGGTCTACTGTTGGGCCGTGTGCTCGCTACAATTACCCGGATGAATGGTGGCATATGTCGAATTTCTCCTTTCTTATCCGACACGGGAACGAATCAAAACGTCCACGCTCCGACTGCACCAAGCATACCTACCAAATGTTTGCTTTACGCTGACCAACTCGTCTTCGAACTGGAGGGTGATACTGAATACATACACCTCCGACATGATTTTGAAAATAAATATACATACACATTCACGCCTGTAATCCCTAAGGGGGTAGGCAGAGGTGTATGCTGTACACCCACATAGACGACACATTTGACGAGCGTATTTCCGTATCATGATGTGATAGGAAGCGAGCCTATCACCATACCGGGCACAATTCCAGACTTTAGGATGGTACTGAGCAGTTCATGATAGAAAAACCCAATATCACTGTACCAGACCCGGGGATCGATCCCGAGACCTCAGCTCAGCAGTCGTACCGCGTACGCAATACAACTGCGCCACCGAGGTAGACTGAAAATAAAGTTTTAAAATAAATGTCATGTTTGAAAAGAAAATGCTCTTAATTATAAAAACTTGAGAGGTGTCAAGGGACACCCGGATGGAACGAAGTTCCTTTCGATTATTTTTAATTTTAATTTTGAGGGTCAAGGTCTGTGTCAAGGTCAAGGTCGGAGTCAAGGTAAAAATCGGGGTCAAGGTGAAGGTCGGGGTCAAGGTCAAGGTCGGAGTCAAGGTAAAAATCGGGGTCAAGGTCAAGGTCGGGGTCAAGGTCAAGGTCGGAGTCAAGGTAAAAATCGGGGTCAAGGTCAAGGTCGGAGTCTAGGTAAAAATCGGGGTCAAGGTCAAGGTCAGGGTCGGAGTCTAGGTAAAAATCGGGGTCAAGGTCAAGGTCGGGGTCAAGGACAAGGCGGAGTCTAGGTAAAAATCGGGGCCAAGGTCAAGGTCGGGGTCAAGGTCAAGGTCACGGTTGGGGTTCAAGGTCAAATTCTTGTCCGGTCCAAGCTGACTGGTCACTGTGTGACGCCACCTGGGACTTCGAAATTATCGATGTTCCAGAGAGGTCAGCTAACGCTGGCTGGTCAGAGAATTATGTCGTGACAAATTTTTCGTGCCAACTTTTCGTACCAATTTTTTCCGTCTAGCCCCCTTTCGCAACGCGCGATAAGGAACTACGTTCCAAAAATTGTTGCATGATGATCTTTGGTCGTCCTTCACAGCTCACTAATGCCACTTACAAGTTAGATGAGAAAGAGCCATGTTTTACGTTTGATCAGAAGCTAAAATTTCATGATCATATAAAGAACTTGACTGTCGACTTTGTGAAGTCCCTTGGTTTCATTCTGTGGAACGCGTTTATTATGCAAGTCCCAAGGTGATTATTCGACATCCTAGTGACGAGTAAACGAGAGTCTGCTACAAAAGACTGAACGCCTCATTAAATTATCTGTTTTAATGATAGAAAAAGTTCAAAAAGCTCTTTTACGTAAGATACTTATTTTAAAAAAGTACAAATGCTATCGCTTATCTAATCTTTTATAGATTATCTAATCGTAATCGATACGATTAAGATTTTTATACTCCACCAAGTTTCTTTTAGGCACGCTAGGTTACAAATCCCGAATTGTTTATAGGACGAATGATCAAGTTTTCTTCGCCTTCAGGGTTTTTACAAGTTCGATACGCTCTCTGGATCTGTACAAAATACATTGTGTGACCAATTTTTTGCTAACAGTCAATTACGCTAAAACCCTCTAAAATACATAGGCTGTTTGACAAATTTCTATCATGGAGAGTAACGTACGCAGTCCCCCTTGAGCCGCATGCATAGCAGAATGAATTCTCTGCAGCAGAGCACGTGCAGATTGTAACGATTTTTTGGACAAATGGTGCTTAAAATAATTTGCCAAAATTTTTGCGAGAACGGTAAGTTATGAAAGAGCTATATTTTGTTAATGTCACAAGTATTATAACATAGTGAATATGTGTGCAGATGTTACACGCGATGATGAGCGAGGGTATAGCGCGTGGGTACGTGCGGCCGCTGTCGCGCGTCACGTACGCGCCGCACGACGCGCCGCGCGCCTTCCGTCTGCTCGCCGCCAGCGCGCACCGCGGACGAGTGCTGCTGCACTTGCGCGACACCGACGTGCGTGTCATGCCGAGGTACTGAATTTCGATTTTCTAAGAGAATAATTTTAGTACCAGAATTTGTAAATCAGTATTTAGTAATATAGAGATGAATATTAACTTTATTATATTTTATAGGATTAACTGTAAAGCTGATGACGTAAACTTAATACTCTGCGACCATAGTTCACTTGGCGTTCATCTGGCGAATAGACTGATCAACCGTGGAACCAGGAAACTACACTTGCACTGCATCTGTCAACCTCAATGTCTGCATTATAAGCTTGGGTAGGACGTTTGTGTATGCCTAATTAACTTAATTCCACGTATAATCAGTGCATATAGAAATATAAAAATAATCGAAGTACAGTTATAAATACTTTTGCAGTACGCCAAATTAGAAAGTTTTTTTTTTGTTTTTTTATCCTGGCTCGGCAAAGTGACTACGCTACACCTGATGGTAAGTGTAGCGCAACCCAAGAATAGTGTCGACCAACGATAAACAATGTGTCCATCGTAGATCGGCAAGATCATGCCGGCCTGCCAAAGGGCCATAGGGGAGGGGAAGGAAAAAGGGATGGGGAAAGGGTTAGGATCAGGGGGCAAGCCCCCTGGAGAGAATCGGATATACACTGGCTGACCCTGGAAAGCGACCCACACAAGGCGGGCCACTATGGCAGGTTTTAGCACCAGTGAATTTCTTTGTTTAAAAACCTATCCTTGTTACTATTTCTCAGTTCTTGGCGAAAACAAAATATTCAAGTGGAGGTTTCATCCGAAGACTTAAATGATGAGGGAGTATCGGCTCTGATAGAGAAGGTCAACAGGCGTGGGAACGTGGCTGGTATTTACATCATCGCTACAGATGCTTCTGTTATAACTGAAGATAAGTTTGTGTCGTCATTGAGTAAACTAGACTTGATCTCAAGAAAATTGTGTCCTTCATTAAGGTAAATATATTTAGCACGTAATAAAGTGTATTCAATCGATAGTGATGTAGTAATATCTCTTAATTATTCTTTACTAGGTACTTCACAGTTATAAGCTCTTGTGATATGACAGGGATGCATATATGTGTGGATCGTGTTAACAATGGGTATCCCGCAACACTACTTAAGTTGAATATGTCTGATACGGTAAGTGACGAAAATCTTTTAAACGTATACAATAGTACATCACATGAGGATGTGATTTTTCAAACACAATTTGTGACTGACAGACTTTGGATTTGAAGGGTAAGGCCTCACGGTTTCTCAGCGTAAGTAGGTTGGCAGTAGACCAATGAAGCGAAAAGATATTTAAGTACAAGACTTAAATAATTTGAAACTATGCAATATGTTAATAATTTGTCAGAATGAGGTGAGCCAGGTGAATGAGACGTCAGTGGAGCTGAGCGCGTCCCAGTGTGAGGGAGTGGTGAGTGCAGTGGAGCGCGCGGTGCACTCCGCGCAGCCGGTGCTGGTCGCGCAGCAGCTCCGCGCACGCACACCGCCGCTGCTGCAGCAGCTCGCCGCCGTCGCCGGTCAGTACTCAGTGCCTCGCCTCGTACACAAACAACAACGAACCTCACCACATACTGACAGACCAAATATATTTACAGATATTGATATTCCGGAGAACTCCCCAGAAAACGCTACACTTAAAAGTTTTGGTGTCAAAAATGAGAAATTGGAGAGCGTTCGTAACTTTTTAGAGTTATCCTACAATATTGCATTGAATGATGAAGATGTCATGTCCTTAACCATTAACAGGTAATTGTTAGAAACTTATAATGCTATAATATATCATCAATTCCGCTCGTCTTCCACAAAATAAAATTATTATAATATGGTACTAAAAGTAAATGATAACACATTTTGAATTGTATGTTTAAATTTGCAGAATCCGCCAGATAGAAGACACACTACTGTCGATAAAATTTAAAGAAGTGAAAGGTTTGGAAACGTTCTACACTCGCGTCGATCCTGACGAACTTCTTGCTACTACTGAAATAGTGTTCTTACCTACTCTTACATGTAGTTCCTCCACTGTGAGTTTTGGTTTGGATAACACTTTACTGTGTCTATTTTGCTATAATATCCATTACATAATCATAAACTTATGTATTGACAGAGAGATGACGAATTCGACGTAACCCAGTCGTACTTGTGCATAGTGCCAGGACTTGAGGGACTCCACAGCCGTTTCAGCTATTTGTGCGAACGTCTGAAACTGTGTGCTCTCGTACTTCAACCTGGTCTAGACAGACCAATGGCAACCATCCAAGATACTGCTAAACAATATGCTCAAGTAAGTAGCATTTAATATTACATATAAAAACTATTATATATTTTATGTTGTGCTTAATAGATGGTATTTCACGGCTTAATTTGTTTCCTTACAGGTGCTTTCAAAGAAGGTTGGATTTAGACGCAACTTTTATATTTTGGGATACGAATGGGGAGTTCCAGTGGCACTCGAATTAGCTTCTATTTTAGAAAAACAAGGTACTTATAAGGTTTTTATCGTAAAAAGGACATATTTACGATAGATATGTGCCTTGTAAAATTTTGTATCCACAGGATATTTAAAGGAGTGTATTTTTTGAAGTTCTTATTAACGGACTTAAATAGCGTTACCGGTTGTATATATATTTTTTTTGTGGGCCCTATCTTTTCATTCATCGGGAACTACAAAAATTAAATCATAATGAACAAGTGGATTACAATAATTAACGAATCTAAGTAGTACTTCAAACTTATTAAGATACCTATTCATATCGCGGGCTTCAAACCATAGGGGCGTATACGCACATGTGTCATTTTTTTTTTATTACGTCAACCTTTTCTAATTTTATCGATACACAACCTCAATTTTTTTTGTAGTAATCGGTTAATTATTTTAAAAGATATAAACAAAACTCTTTTTGACGTATGACTGACAGTCAGATATTACTGTCATACCAGAAAGACGTACTGCGGTCGTAACCATGAGTGACGAATAGTTGTATCGTACCATAAAAACGTATGTGCATACGACCATCTATTTTTATTGACTTAATGTCATACAATTAGGACGTATGTGCATGCTGCTATCGGTTTTTTAATGATCTACCAAACGAATGTCACCCAAATCATTAAATTACAGTTTTCATGCTAATTCGGAGACGATTAATGTGTGTCAACCTTTTTTTCTTCGTACACTGGACATCAGTGACAAGATGGTTCGTACTGCTTTAAAGAAGCTCGTCGAGGAGTGGGTAATATTTCATCCCCTGACAAAAGAGGTCATCACGCACCATCGAACAAATTGCATACAGAGGACTTAAAGTTCGCAAAGGATCACATAGATTAATTTCCTAAAGTGCCTTCCCATTGGTGTCGTAAGGATACAAAAAAGATTTACTTGGAGACAGCTCTAAACAAAGAAAAAATTTACGATTTATACAAGCAGTTTTGTTCGGAGAATAATAAGAACCCAATCGGCAAGACTTCCTATAAAAAACTAATTTTATAAATAATATAGGTTTTCACAAACCAAGAAAGGACCCAGTGTTGGTATAACAAATATGAACAGTTAACTGAAGAAGAACAAAAGGAGAAACAAGAAGAATACGAAGAGCATGTTAACAGAAAATATTATGCACAGGAAGAAAAGAAATCTGATAACATGGAAGCAAAAGTCAATAGTCACTTTCATGTTTGTACTTTTGACTTTGAAGCAGTGCTATACTGTCCTTTGGTTTTAGGAAGGCCTGTATTTTATAAGCGCAAGTTAGGCAGAATGAATTTTACGATTCATAATGCAGCGACAAAACAAGGTTATTGCTATTTTTGGCCGGAATATGAAGAAAACTGTGGATCAAACGAAGTATCAACATGTCATATCGTTTCATGAATTGCTAATATTTGGAAATTAATTTGCGGTCCCACAAGGTTCCAACTGAAAAACAGCGTTACGGATTAATCTGTAGCATAACGCTGAGTTGGTACCTTTTCTGCAATTCTGTACATAGCAGTAACCAACGTGCAGAATCTTAACTTGTATTATTATTATTATTACTATAATATATTAATGTTTGTTGTAGTGTACAGATTTGCATAAATAAAGCTTTCTTTCTTTCTTTCTTTCTTTCACACACATAGTTACATTACAAATCTTTCCGAAGTTGACCACCTTGTATTGGTATTCTGTTGCTGTCCAGGACAAAATAGAAATTCAGTGCTCGTATCTATGCTTAATTATTTAATTACATCATCTGACAATGCTATTAAAGTTATTGACTATGAATTTCTTGAACCAGGGCATACTTATATGGAATGTGACAACATGCATTCTATAATCGAACGAGCATCTGAGTATGCCAAAATCTACATCCCATATGACTGGCAAAATGTCTTACGACTAGCCCGCAAAGACAACCCATACAGTGTTCAAGTTATGGAACATACAGATTTTCTGGATTTTAAAGGAATTTGCAGTAATATTTTTCCAAATAAAATTAAAGCCACTGACGGAACTGTTTTACATTGGGCTAACTTAAGATGGTTACGATTGAACAGAGACTTTCCAAATTCGTTGTTTTTTAAATTTGATTACTGGGAGGGATTCAAAGAGGTAAAGTTAAAGGAGAGGGTGACAAGATCGGAACGTAACACACAGATCTGATTGACTTGTGCAAAGATGGGACTATTCCAAAACATAATCACTCGTACTACGAAAATCTGCCGGTGGTATCAGCACAGGCAGCTTTTCGTTGCAATGACGAATTGGAACTATCTGCGACTAGAGCCGCCTACTTAAAACGTAGGTCAGGAAATAAGAACTGATTACGTACCATAAGTTTAATTACATTTCACGTTACCAAAAGGAGAGGGATAAAGACTAGAAATTATTGTAGTTTATGCTATTGATCTCAAATTATTAATATTTTATAGCTGTTTATGTTGTCAGTATGTATTTATTTATGTACCTACGATGCCTAAGCGATACCTATGTCACAGATATAAAGGCCAATACACACGTTGCTATACTCTAAACGTGCTATACAGTTATAATACATTTTGATACTATCCATACTCGTTGCTACGGCTTTAGCTTTTTATGTCAAAATGTGATACTGAAAATTGACAGTGCTATACTTATAGCGCTAAAGAGTATAGCGATGTGTGTATTGACTTTAAGAATATTAAACTTGTACCTAGCTAGGTATAAGATGGTTAATTGAGCTGTGTTGTTTTAAATTTAGTTGATTCACATAAAATTTTTGTAATAAGTGAACTTTGTTTAAATTTTAAGTTATTCATTTAATAAAACTATTGAAAACTTTTTATTAGTACATTCTTTTACTTCACCATCAAAGAAATTAACCCTAAATAGATCTATACGTCTGCCTATGAACAAACCTAATTTAAAATTTTTGACAAGCCAAACGGACGTAAAATTTCTCAAAATTGTAGAAATAGTGGATTTAACTGTATGAAAAAATAACTCAATATAACATTTACGATACTTTTACTAATTTAATATGTTTTTTTAATATTGCATTGCATACAAAAGTTTTGTATTATACGTCCATCCCTAACAAGCAATTTTTAAGAAAAAATAACATACGGTTAGTCCAATAATGTCAAGTCATATAGAAGTAAGTGCATTATTGTGGGTATTAAAATATTTACTGAAAAATTAATAATTGCATCTATATTTAGAAGTACTTTTATGAATACGTTTTAATTTTTAATTATGTAGGTACAGTAATTAAAAAGTTATTAAGTTTTTTTTGTCTCCTGAAAAGTAGACGTTTTGCTTATACGCCCCTATGGTTTGAAGCCCGCGATATGTAATTAAGCTGATGTTAAAATGTCTAGTGGCTAAAAAAAAATATGTATTATTATAAAGCATTCCAGCGTTTACTGCGGTTCTGCTAATGAAGCCGTTATTTTTGTTTGATACAGCGTTTTGTTTGATTTAAGTTTGGTTGATATAAGCGCCACGCCTTCCCATAAACAGAGGCAACACCACATAGAACTTTGAATATCAAAGCACTGCATGGCTCTGAACTGCGCTTGTCACCCCTATACATAAGATGTTAAGTCTCACAATGCCCAATAATTTCACTAGCTTCAATGTCTTTTAAACCGAAACATAACAGTGCTTATACACTCATCATTTGATAAGCAAACGTACCATAAGTATTTGATCTGTGTCTGAGCTCATTTTTAATTTGGGCGGATATTTTGTTATTCTGATTAGACATTCACCGCAATTCAATGACAAATGGGTCATTCCATATAAAATCGACTGAAAAAAAAAAAATCCCGACTAATTTTAGATTTTGGTGTAACTTTGAGAAACTCTACTCTAGGGTCCCAAAGAACAAAATTTACACGAGTTTGATTATTACAAGCGCTTGTTTCCGCCTATTTAAATATTGACTTTTAAAAATCTATATTTTTAAACCTTATCAACTTTTGCTGTGAAAATTTTCTGTTTGAAGCTTTTTTTTTTTTTTTTTATTGCCTTGATAGGCAGACGAGCAAGCGGCCCGCCTGATGGTAAGCGGTCACCGCCGCTCATGGACATCGGCAATGCCAGGGGCACAGCCAAGCCGCTGCCTACCATGCATGATCAAGACGGAATTCACAGTGGGAAAGATAGTAGTTTAAGTGTAAATGAGGATAATTGGCTCGGCTTTGGCTCGTTTAGTGCAAGTACGAGCCGTTTTTTTTTTCACAGCAAAAATCTGGACGTTTTTACTAATGGATTAAAACTAAAAAAAAAATAAAAAAATAAATAATAAAATCTTCTAGTTATTTAAAAAAAATTGTGTTGATTACTAAACATGAAAATAACAAAACAAGTGATGTAGTAATTTTAGGTTGAAGGTAAAAACAGTAGATTCTGTGAGTATCAGATTTTTATCTCGCAGTCAACACGTTCGTTTCATAACCTGAAAATTGGGAATTTTTAAAATTCCAAAATTTGAAGCAAAATTTTTTTTCTATGAAGAGTGGTCTGCTCAAGTCAACTTGTGGCTGAATTTTGTCTATGATATGTATACTTAATTCCCGCGGAGCATGAGTTTTTAATTCTCAACAGTTAAGACGCTAGAGTCGATTAAAATTCACAAAAAATGACTAAAAAACACTCATTTTCAGTATGCTGCTATTATTTAAAGGGATCGTCCGAGCTAATTATACTCATTTACACTTAAGTCTTAAACTAGTATCTTTCCCACTGTGAATTCCGTCTTGATCATGCAGATAGCTTCAAACAGAAAAATTTCACAGCAAAAGTTGATAAGGTTTAAAAATATCGATTTTTAAAAGTCTATATTTAAATAGGCGGAACCAAGCGCTTGTAAAAATCAAACTCGTGTAAATTTTTATTTGGGACCCTAGAGTAGAGTTCCTCAAAGTTACACCAAAATCTAAAATTAGTCGGGTTTTTTTTTCAGTCGATTTTATATGGAATGACCCAAATGTAACTGTTCTAATTCACAGAACCGTAGTGACTTTTACATGAAACCTGTTTAAGAGTCAGAGCTGTAGACGGTACTGTGCTTAGTGTGGCACTACTTTTTATAGACCTAGTGGGACCTAGCCGGTTTTGTGAAATTAATTTTGTCAAGATTCGATTCTTTTAGAACATAATTAGTGTAGTCAGTTATTATTATAATACTAATAAAGTGTTTGTAAATTTAGCTGCTACGTGCGTAGGTAAATACGTCTATCGCGACAAACTAACATCAATAAGGAAAAGGCAGGAGGAATAATAGAGTAAAATTAAGAATTGTTGGATTCAGGATTGACCGGTACTATATTCTGTATTGGAGTTGGACCAGAAGAACTGAAAGTAGTACTTGAAGAAGAATTGAGTGAATATAAGGGCGAGGAGGAGTTGCAGAATGGCGTGTTGAAGCACATGTTCAAGTTGATGGCAGGCGACAAGTGTGCGGGGATAGAAGAAGTGTTGCACGGGTGTCGCACATGGAGCGAGAAAGTGGACGCGTGTGTACGCACGCTGCTGGGGCGCGTGTCGCACTCGGCGCAGTACGCGCGCGCTCTCCTACAGGCGGCGCTCGGTCGGATCGTGCAGGCGCAGCGCTACAACTGGACGCTGCCGCCGCTGCGCTCGCGGCTGGTGCTGCTGCACTCCCCGCGCGCCCCGCACGCCCCGCACGCCCCGCACGCCCCGCCCCCGCTGCAGCTGAGCGCGCTCACGAGCGGCGAGGTGTCCGTGCACCAGCTCAGCGCGCCGCTCGCGCACGCCGCCCGGGACGCGCGCTGTGCCGCCATCATTAACTCGCATCTGGATCCACAACTCATACAACACTTCCATAACATGAACCTATGCGACACATACCTCGTTAATCCTGACCGCTTTATGACTAACTCTTCTCAGGAAAATGTTTAAAAATGTAAATCTACTATTTACATTTTTTAAACATTTTCCCATCCATCTTTCGGGCTTCTGTTTAGTTTAGTTTTTGTGGTTGTTTTTATAGCTAGCTTGGTTTTTACTAGCTTTGCTTCGCGGCTCCGCCTGCGTGATCTGCTTTTTCCGGGTTAAAAAGTAGCCTATGTTCATCAGGGATAATGTAAGTTTGAAGAAAGGATTTTTGTAATCGGTGTAGTAGTTTTTGTTAGTAGTTTTTAAGTTTATTCCTTACACACAAAAATACAAATCTTTCCTCTTTATATTAGTGTAAATTATTAGTAGCGCCGCAACCGCTATGTCGCTGCATTTTAAATCTGTAATATCTTCCAACATTTTATCTAAATTACATGCCTTAAAGAGCCATATTGATCTATGTTAAATGCACAATGTATTTAAGGTACATACTTAATTGGATAAGGATTAATGCTGTCTTGCTTAAAATCGTTTCGTAAATAAACCATTATTTCTCGTAAAAAGTAAAGGATAAAAATGGTAATTATGGGTTATCCCTAAGAGATAGACGTATACCATCGCGGACTTTTTTGTAGATCTTTTTAAGTTGCACAATACTGTGGTATTATATTATTATCATTATTTTGATCTATCTCGTAGGGTTTAGCCAGCGTTTGAGTGCAAAAAAGGTGTTTATTTACGACATCACATTAGAAGCCTCTAAAATTATCAGTGTTTCTCTACTATATTATGCATGTATTGTATATATAAACCTTCCTCTTGAATCACTCTATCTATTAAGAAAACTGCATCAAAATCCGTTGCGTAGTTTTAGAGATCTAAGCATACATAGGGACAGACAGGCAGGGGGAAGCGACTTTATTTCCTACTATGTAGTGAAGACCGGTAAACCGAAGACCACCTGGTAAGTAATGATCACCCATAAACACCAATAGCATCGAATCATAGGTGAGGGAAAAATGGTAGGTGTTAACCTTTTTGGAAATGAATGGGGGCGGGGCATTTTAATTAGGGTATTAATCAGATTTTGAGTGCATATCGTTTAAAATTTCAGATTATGTATATTATTATTATTATTAAATTCATATTATATATTAGATTCAAACAGTTAATTCAAAATATCAAATTAGAAATTATAGTTAAACCTGGCATATAACATTCTGAATACTCGGAGACATTCGAGATAGTACACTGTTCCCGCAAAAAAGTTATATGTGTTCTTGCAAAACATTTAAGTTAATTTACCATTGAAATAAAACTAATTTAAACGGATTTCATCGCGGTTTTTTTTTATTTAATCCACCCCGTGACCCCGTGACGAAGGCTAAATTCATTTTAATTTATAACACCGCAGTTGTTTTTTGGCTCTGTTTCTTCACAGTACACACACTTTCTGTACAGTAAAATTCCTATTACTTTTGAAGTTCCACGATACAGATTACTAGGTTAATGTAAGGTCAGCACTGTATCTGACTGTTGGGTGTATTTATTACTAGAACTTGCACAGTTTTATGACACTTGTCTGATGTTTTATGAATGACCTAGGTTTTTTGAAAGACGAAAGTGCAGTTATGGGGATAAAGGGAATTAAAATCCACATGTATTAATAATGCACTTGTAGAATATAAGGTAAATAAATGATTGTTTACGCAACATATTTGCAAGTTCTTTTGATATACGTATGCTCATAATTTTATTATAATGCTGCCTAAATTGTATATGACATCCTCCGTGGCGTAATGCGTGAGTAGCCAGAGACTGTAGGTTCGATTCCCGCACCGAGAATTTACTTTGTGCGACCCACAAATATGTGTTTCGGGTCAGGGTGCTGTAGGACCACAAGTCCTTCGTTGTTTCTAATATCTACGATACAGATTAACCTTTTTTTTTAATATAGCATAGACCGGCAAACAAGCAAGTGGGTCACCTGATGGTAAGTGATCTCCACCGCCCATGTACGCCCAAATACCAAAAGAATCATGAGCGCGTTGCCGACCTTAAAGGAAAGGGATAATTAGGGATTGGGAAGGGGAGAGGGATTTGGGCTTCCGGATATCTCACTCACCGTACGAAACGCAGCAGCAAGCCGCTACTTTACGTCAGTTTTCTGCGAGACAGTGGTTACGACCCGATCGAGCCTGCCCATTCATGCTGTAGACATTACTGTCTACAGCGTGGCTCTACCACTCATAAAAGAGTGTGGGTTCAGTACTATGTGTGTGGTAGTTGGGTGTATTTATTTATTTAATTCATACAATAAATAACGTTTGTTTATCGCGTTTATTAAACGCATTATTATATATATATTACTAGCTTTTGCTCGCGGCTCCGCCCGCGTGATCAAACAAACAAACAAACAATCAAACTCTACAGCTTTATAATATTAGTTTAGATTTGGGTAGCTTAGCAACGGAAGCCTTCAAATATGAATAATTTTCCCCGTTTTTGCAATATTTTTCACTGATGCTTCGCTTCTAATGATCGCAGCGTAATGTTATATAGCCTAAAGCCTTCCTCGATAAATGGACTATCCAATACAAAAAGATTTTTTCAATTCGAACCAGTAGTTCCTGAGATTAGCGCGTTCAAACAAACAAACAAACAATCAAACTCTACAGCTTTATAATATTAGTATAGATATGTTGTTTCATTTAATTATCGACATAACAGTATTCAATATGGATGGAAAACAATTGTTTTTTTAATCCATGAAAATTATGTGTACAGGCGAGACAGGGACATTTCATATTTATTCAAAGATAGGGCAAGCCCTTCCCCTTAGGGGGGATTGCTATTAATAAGAAATTCAAATCAAAGTGACTGTGAGGATGTTTGGTTGGGTGGGAAGTTGAATTTAACCACTCTGGTTTTCCAAAGCTGTCTGGATAAATGTGATTAATAATTTAATAATTTAATTTATAATTTTTACCTTAATAAATGTGATGTTGCTTTGAGATCTTCTTTCAACACAGTTATTTTTGGTCATTTCAACTTGAGTGGAATAAACTGGGTTTTTAATTCCGACAATTTTTACTCTGATTGCTCCATTAATATTAATCTTTAGAGTCAAAAAAAAGAAAATAAATAAATAAATTTCAAGACAAACATTAAAATATATCATCAGTTTGTCAGTGCGCGAGAACTTTATTTACTGTCATTGTTTTAAAATGCCAAGGAGAAGACAACTTTTTTTTTGTTTTCGCGATGAAAAGCGTTTTGTTGCTACTGTCTTACCGGGGGGAGGTGGAACGGTTATGTTGGGCTCTACCGGTCTTACGACCCAGCGTTGAGCTGCCCGGGAGAGATGGAAAACATCCGGGTGACCGCTAGGCCGAGTCCCTAACACTATGTACACCCTATGCCGGCAAATACCAACTAAAAACCCCGCTGTGGCCATCTTCGGCACATTAAGAACGGCCCCGGGTTACCGAAGCGAGAAGTGCCCCTGCTTCAGCCGGAACCACCCCTGCGCGATGCCGCCTTGAGGCCCGTCTCCAAATGTGGGGGGCTCATGTAGGAGGTTTTAGAAATAAGGCACTGCTATTAGTACTTAAGTTACTGTATTAAAGAATAATTATACAAGAAGTTTTCTTTCACGTAACGTATCCGCAATAACCAACAAGAGAGAGAGAGTGGCGCCGTGAAGCGGCAACAATTGGAACTACTCCGGTTGCGTTCCAATTCTACCAGTATTTCTTACAGCTCAGATGCCCCCGCGCACTAAAGGAGAAGACGACCTGACTTAGGTCCTCAAAGTCAACCAAATGTGCGACGGGCTACCTCACGTGCAATGGTGCACGTACCTCACTTAATCCAATTTTTTTATTTACATTAAGTGCATAACTGTGTTGCATTAATGTAGATAAAACATGAATTGTATTAAGTTTTGACCACATTTTACAATATTTTTGGATGTATATTTATGTAAGCGATACGAAGTTCCGGTGAACCTAGTATATGGTATATATAACCTAGGTGAATCTAGTTTACAATAATATGTTTATAGAAAATATATACTTACGACTTAAAAGTTACTCCGGTTGTTTTATTCCCCATTTTTCGTTTGTTATAATCATGACATGGTTACCGTGGGACAAACTACTGAAGACCATTTACAAACACTGGATGTCTCGTAATGGCAGACTTGGCGTTGTCGCGTCAATTTATAGATTCCGTCAATTGCACATCTAGGTACTTTGTTAATATAATTTAAAATAACAAACGTGAATATTAATTGGAATTGATTAAAACTAATCAGACATTCAAGGCCAGTCGTACCGCGTTTGCAATACAACTGCACCACCGGGGTAGTTCCTGGCTTTCATTTTATCTATATTTCTTTATACAAAACAACAATCTGGCCTAGGTTCCATAAGGTTTCTAAAATAGGTAGGTATTTCTTTTATCACGATTTATAAATTGTGTTAGCTTCGCAATCCTAAGTTTCAATGTATGACAGATTTTATTTATGAGAATGTAATTTTTTGCCAATCATGTTGGTGGCTTCGAGAGGCCAAGGTTAAAAGACAACAGATAGGATAGGATATGAATATCCCACCACCAGCAATAGAAATATAAAAGTCGTTAAGTTTTTGTCAATCAACAAGATTACGACAGCCTCATCGTAAAAAAATAATAAACACAGAAGGTTAACACATTAGGTTTAATTGCTCACGAATTTAAAATTCTTAGAGCATCCACACAGTAAGGTTTGGATAAGATTGTGTGAAACACACCTGTATCCAATATATTAAAATTCCCTCAATAATGTTTCTCTTTCATTTATATCGGACACATTCCATTAATATGCGGTGGGCATCTTCTACAATTCCACATTGATCGCAATTAGGACTGCTGGTTTTCTTCATTAAGAAGCCAAACTTATTCAATATTATGTGTCCAGATCTTAATCTATGTGCAGTCACCATAATATTTTTGCTAATTTTTACATTTGCAAACCATGGAATACGAGGAGGTTCACAGTGCAATTGGCATGGTTCTGTACCAAATACCTCTTATGGATTTTTTAAATTAATTTTCTATATACTTACTATACTTTCTTCCTTGAGCAACTTTGCTAAAGCAATTTGTTTAGGCAACTCTTGCTTTGATATAATGCATACTTCACTTGTAACTTCAATTAACTAATTTCTCTTACTATTTGCACCGTCTATGGATGTGCTTCAAATTAATCGTTTGGAGATTCTTCTCACGATCGTAAATTCTACATCCTACTAATATTATAAACGCGGAAGTTTGTAAGTATGGATGGATGGATGGATGGATGTATGTTTGTTACTCTTTCACGTAAAAACTACTGGATGGATTTTAGTGAAACTTTGCAATAATATAGCGTATACATCAGAATAGGACATAGGCTACTTACTATGTTTTTCAAAAATCAACCCCTGAAGGGTTTAAAAGGGGATGAAAGTTTGTATGAAAAATCTAAACCGCTGAACCGATTTCAATGAATTTTGGCACAAATATAGTTGATGTTTTTTTAGGTTCAGGTCAGGTTTTATTTATAAGAATGTAATTTTTAGCCAAATATGCAGCCTTTGGAGTGGATAAGGTTAAAGGCAGCAGTGAGTTTATCGGTGGTCACTAGAATCATGCCAGTCTATATAAATGCTTCCTAACTCCGAAGAGGGAAGAAGCAAATTGATGGGCCTGCGACCGGACAGGTGGTTGACCGATGGAGGTGATAGATGGAGATACAAGCGTGTACCCTTTGTACCTGCTCCACCCAACCATCAAGCCATGTCGCAAAGTCCTGACAATAATACAATGGCTGATCCTGAAACGCGATCCAAACAAGGTGTGATTCGTGGATCACTATGGCAGGTTAACACCTTGTGTACGGTGGTCGTTATTTGGGTGGATATGAATATCCTACCACCAGAAATAGAAATAGAAACATCTTTAAGTTATAACCAGTCGTTACTTCTCCACGTTCAAACATCGTATCTTGTTACTTCTTCGTACTTTATTTATTCATCTTCTATTTTCAATCATTCACACTGAGGTTCAGGTAGAAGGAGGGTACCTGATACTTTTGTACCCGAATACCGACCACTGTATGTGTTTTCATAAGAAAAGCCTGCCATGATGGCTCGTTCAGGCGAGTTGTATTCCGGGATCAGCTAGTGTGCCTTTGACAGTCGATATTGTATTTGGACTGCTCTGTACTTTAACATCGGGTCCAATGCAACGTCGTTGTATTGTTGTGAATATAGAAATAAAAATAGAATAACAAAAAACAGTGCATTCACATAATCAAAAAACCAGCCAAGCGGGATTCCTATTGACATATTAGGAATTTCGTACCCTTCCTTTTATATACTTTTAGGTTTCCGTACCTTAAAAGAAAATCTGAACCGTTGCTGAAATTAATATCAAATACTAAGCTGCCTTAAAAGTGTAAATAACTCAAGCTTCTATGTCAGCGTAAATATTCTATTTATATTTATATTATATTCTATTTATAAAAAACACGGCTATCTATGTCATATATTTTGATACACGCCAACTTACTCACCTGTTATCTACAATCTCGAAATTTGGCAAGTAGGTAGATCTTGGGGCAAAAACTAAGGAAAAGATTCGTACATAATTCATCGATTTCGTATTAGTATCGTTACAAATTTTATGCATTACGGAAGAGTGTACTTAATTATTTCTTTGTTTGCTAATTAGTTGCGAATGGTTATTTAAGTGATGCAATGCGCGAAACCTTATGCAGTCAGTTTCGGCTAGTCGTGACATCTGTAAGGGTACGTCATTTTATTTTAATATTCTGTAATGATCATTCGTTAGCAAGAAATAATTAAATAATAATTCGTTTTAAGGATTTTCTTGATTTTAACTTTATTTATATCCTGACACCGTAAAGTGACTGGATGTGATGTCAAGTACAGTGCGGTTCAAATATAATGTCGACCGTCAAGAGACATTGCGCCCTCCGACGGTCGGCAGACTACTATGTATTAACTCTATGTATTTGTCTATGTTGAAGTTTACTCATTATTTCAATATGCCACCGACAATAATACGAAATATAAATTCTTTTACGAAAGCAGAAACAAAATAGGGTAAAAATTAGGCCGCAGTTTATATTTTAAATATTGATATGAGCAAAGGTATAGTGGGGAAATCTCACTTTGCGGTGCACGCAGACCTGTCCTGTGCCACCCCTTTCAGCAAATAGCTTCTAATTTATTTATTTTTGGCATAATTTATATTATTTAAATAAGTAATAGATTTTGGGGAACGTAATTTATTGATTGAAATAATAAAAATAATCTAGTCAAATACCTTATTACGCCAGCCTGCAGTTATTAATACTAAAAATAAATTAAGCAATGTGGAAACATCGCAGCTTATTATTGTTATAGAATTAAAGGTAATAAAGCAGGAATATAAAGAATTAATTGTAGGCTTACATAGTCGAGGATGGGACACTCTACTATTTTAAATAACGGTGTCTTCATCTATTGCAGTTTGAATAGCTTGTAGTAATTAATTAAACTATGATAGTAAAACATTGAATTATTAAGACCCTTTCAATAACAATCAATGGCCAATTTTTCTTTTAAAGATCGAAATATGTTGCATTTTCATGAATCACCATCAGGTTGTGCTAAAGTTAATTCAGTAAAATGATTTTCATTGTGTGAGCCAAACGTTTTAATTGATCTGTTTTCCTGGTGATAATTAAGTAACTGATTATGTAATAAAAAAAATGTCTTTTTAGGTAGTAAATTATTTCTCATCTCTTCTAATAATGTTTGTAAATCATTATAATTTTGTTTTAACACACATGTTGCATGTTCGGTTAATCTAGTTTTTAATACAAGATTTTTGAGTAATCGCTTAGAGTTTTTATTAATTATACGGCCAAAAAATTCTGTGTTATATTAAAACAATAATTACTTATATAAAACAATAATTAATTATAATTGTTTGGTTATTTTTTCATCCCCAGTCATTACAGGCAAAAGTTCATTGGACGTTTCCAAATCAATAAATTCTGACATTTTGCAATATTTTTCCTTCTTCTTAAATCTAGTTTAATTCTTCGTAATTATTTTCTTAAAATCATTATTTTTTTTCTGAAACATTTCATTTAAAATTAATGCATTTTATAATGATTTATTTATTTTTTTATTTTATCGTGGTATTTTATTAATTAATAAATAACCAAAAACCATAAAAAAATCCGTTTAAAGTGGTTTTATTTCAATTCATTTTATTTTCTTATTCTTAATTTTTTCTGTTTACAATATTCAACTTTTTTGTGTCTTCATTTTCCATTTTTTTATATTAATTCCTTTAATTTTCAATCTTCATCCTTTTCTTATTTCTCGTGCTTAATTTTTTCTTCTTTTTGCTAAAAATATATTGGTTTCAACACGCGTCGCACGCTCGGCCATGACTGCACCGACGTGACCGGCAGGGTCGCCATGTAGTGATGTTGGCAGCTACACGTGTTGAAAGCTCAAGTGCTCAGATGCGACTCTTTATTAAGAGTATGATACACACAACTATATCTACTTACTACACACACTACACAGCGATTATTATTACTGACAATTAATGAATCAACTTTTAATACCTCGAACTATTACTGCTTAAGAAAGGTTTATGATTACATATGTTTGAAACAATTTGTTTCAGATACTTCATTTCTAGAGAACGCGTTGTTTATTATATTAAGGTACTTATTAAATAGAATCACTCCTATATCCCCGGAGGGGTAGGTGGAGAAACAACTAGTATAGAATCGAAAACGCGAATAGTGGCAGAGATTCAGACAGAGTCTAAAGAATTAATAACATTTTCGGATTCACTAAATTAAATCAATTATAAACACAAATTGTTATTGTCCAATTGGGGATTTTAAGCCAAGACTAAGTTTTGTCAGTCTAGGTAGGTTGCCAAGAAACAAACGAGGCGTTTATATTGATGTACTTATTGTTTATAACTTAATATAACATTTATTTTCTTTAAACAGACAATGACGCCTGTGCCTCAAGAAATGCCGGTAAGGCAAGAAGCGGAGACGGCTGCGTCGCTTGACGGTGACAGGGTGGTCATCTCCGGCATGTCGGGGCTCTATCCACAGTGCCGGTCTGTCAAGGATCTCTCGGACATATTGTACAACAAGGTATACTGCAGCTATTTATTATTGGATGGTCGGTATATGTACAGTGTAAGATGTTTGATTGTCAACTTCATTAGAATTCCTCAAAGAAAGATTCCTCGAAGATCCATCGTGCCGTGTATAATAATAGTAAACCCCATATTCCAGCGTCAAGAAACAGTATGTTGTGCACTGGTTCTTTTGCTTTCCACGATTGTACCGATCTAGACAGAAAATGAGGTATTGCAACACCTATTGGGTGAAACTATTATCATTTTCAGAAACACTTGATCGAAGGAAACTGCGTCGGACTTGCTCCAATCTGGTTTGAGTTCACCACCGTAGTCAGTTTGAAAACCGCTAGCGACACGTAACTACGTAATTTATAACTATTTCTGGATGCCACTTATACCCATCACTTTTACCCATTATTTTGGTAAACAGATAAACCCAATAAAACCAAACAGCACGCGGTGGAAGTACAGTCATCCTGAAGTGGCGCAGTGCACCGGCATGGTACCAGACCTGGACCGCTTCGACGCGCAGTTCTTCAAAGTACATTACCGTCTCGGCAACTGCATGGACTCGATGGGTCGGAAAGTGCTCGAGCAAGCCTACCAAGCTATTTATGATGCTGGTACGTAGAACCATGTGCATATAAATTCTTTTGACGATAACAATGAAAACGTTATTTGGTAAAAGTCAGTCCAATTTCATCGACGAGCGCTGTACAGTGTTATGTAGCAGTTCTAGTGGTAGGGCCATGCTGTAGACGATTTTGTCTATAGTATGAATAGCCCGGTTAGACCAGGTCGTTACCACTGTCTCTATGCCGTTAAAAATACAATTGGCTACGACTTTGAGGTAAGACCGCACTGAGCGCAGTCGATCAAGCATTATATTATTATGATTTGTAACGTTAGTTTAGATGTTTCGACTATGCTATTCTGTGTTGTACCTGATTATTTATTTTATGAAAACAGACAGCACTAAATTTGATTTTATCATTACTAAATTGAATTGATACAGTGCTAGAAGTACTTAAATATTATATAAAAATAAACATATGACAATAAGAGGTAAATCATAGAACAACAAATAAGTAAATACATAATATGAGTTCAAACTATATTTGATTGTACTTTGTTAAACACTTTCGTCTAGGCGTAAGTCCAGAGCAACTTTCGGGAAGAAAAGTGGGAGTTTACATTGGTTCTTGCTTCTCTGAATCGGAAAAAGTCGGCTTGTACGTTACAAGTTCTAGAACGGGATTGGGTATTCCTGGGTAAGTAAAATTTACGAATAAACACTCTTTAGCATTAAATTGATTTAATCCCGAGTCGCGTGAGTCGTGAATGTAAGTGAATTGATGTAGATCGTTCGACGGTAGCGTCACGACTGCATGGGATCATTGGTAACTTCTTCTTTTATCCCGATCGTCGAAAATCTGTATATCTTCTATGGTAAGTGGTAGGTGATAGGGTAAGTAAAGACAAATGCGGCTGTTTTGTCTGTGACACTACAATGTTACTAGAATTTCATCATCATCATTTTCATTTCATCGACCGACAAGCATCCTGTACATAAGGGGCTGTCGGTCAAACCTAGAACATATAAATGTTTGTTAAGTGAGCAATGTCTAATAATGATGCCTACGAATGAAGGAATGTCCTGTTAAAAGTCAATCCATGGTGTGGAATTACTCAACAATTTACTACACTCTTCAATCTTTATAATAAAAAATTAGACTGCAATAAAATTCTCATAACTAGCCATTTCAAGAAATTAAAAATAAAATATGTTTTTGGCAATAATTATGTACGTATTTAAGGTAATTCGTATTATCATACTCAGGTCGTAGATATATTTTAGGAAAATGGCCAATTCTCCATGTATTATTCCTAGATGCAGTAAAACAATGTTTGCCAATCGAATATCATATTGGCTAAATACAAAAGGTCCCTCTGTGGCAATAGACCAGGCGTGTTGTAGCTCGCTCGCAGCCCTGGAGCAAGCATACTTGGCAATTAAGAGAGGAGAGTGTGAGGCTGCTGTTGTCGGCGGAGCCAATCTGTGTTTACATCCACAGTCATCACTGCATTATTCAAGGTGATTTGCTTTTTTGGCTACTTACTGCACTTCTGATGTGAAATTTGTATGCATACGGAAATGAAGTTTGCTGCTAATGTTGTATTTTTTGTATTTCAGGATAATCAAATTATGTAAAGACGGCAAGACGAAGTCCTTCGATCAGAATTCTGATGGATGTGCAAAGTCTGAGGCCATCAATGTACTATTTCTTCAGAAATCCAAAAATGCTTTGAGGTAAGTAGCTGGTGCGAATTTCAATAGTCCGCTAGCGCTTTTCACTTACAGCACTCCGCACTTTCCAGCTCTTGTTATCATGCTAGCCAGATACACAAATTGTTTCACTTGTTCCGCTCTTTCATCTTCTACACTAACGCTTCATGTAGTAGCATCCTTCCAGTTCAGTGACATCACGGCCAGTACGGGCGCTTAGCAGCTGTTGGATCAACTGACCAAATAAACAATAACGCAATCGTTTTTTAAAGCTTTAAAGTTATATACCATAAATGTACAGGGCTTATGTGTGCGTGTGTTTTCGCTTAAATATATCGTAGCATAAAGTGGTAATAACCTCTGTGAATATTTGGAAAAATTTATAACATTTTCGTTAATTGGTCATTTAAAAGTTTTACGACGACAAAAGACAAAGACGACAAACCTAAAGTTGTGTACGGTAGCAATTACTTTGCGAGGAGCTAGAGTGCTCTCACGCTGTCACCAGCGTATCGTCCACGTAGCAGATGACTGCGACGCCTCGAGGATTGGTACCACTCGTCGAGCACCCAATCGTAGCCGATGTTCCACAGCAGAGGGCCCAGAACTGAGCCCTGTGGAACATCGCAAGCCATTGCTCTTCGGTGCCATCCGTCGGCGCCCGGATACACAACGTACCTATCGGATAGGTACGAGCGCACCAGACGCCGTAAATACGGTGGCACCACATGGTACCGCAGTGTTTCATTGATGCAAGCCCAGGGTAGCAAATTAAACGCGTTGGCGATGTCATGAGACACCGCCATGACCACCTTGCCCCGGGCTACTGCATCCTCCGCATGTGTCTTGACCCGCAAAATCGCGTGGATGGTGGATCGACCTTGCTGGAACCCGAACTGATAATTCGCCAAACAGGCGGAGAAAAGGCCGCGGACCCTTGCACCCAGGTGCTCGAGGGCTAACACACAGGCCTAGCCTGGGCTGCCGTCGAGACCCGGGGTGGTGTTTTTGCACCGCAGCCGCACCACTGCCGCCATAATCCAATCTCTGCCGAACTCGACGATGGCGCCGATGGACGTGGCGCCATCGGTGGAGGAGTGGCATCCTCCGTGCCCGAGAATTAAGCCGCGATGACCTCTTGGATGAGATCACCCCGGAGACTCTGGGTCAGCAGGGGCGCCTACGAGCGACACTTCTTCATCGCAAGCGGGACGGAGGCCCCCACGGATCACTGTCGAGAATATTCCGGAACTCTCTCTGAGCCGCAGACTTCGCACTCGCAATCGTCACATCTTCGTCGCAGACGTGCGACATTGCCGCCGGAAACCACGCCGCCTCGTCCTCGGGTCCCAGACACGGTGGGCAAGTGCTGGGGTTGCAAACTTGATGTCCACCACCGAACCGCCATTGTACCGCACGCACGTGTCCACCGACCCGCGATTCACGACGGCCAGGCCGGATGAAATCGCCCACTCAACAACCACTTTATCTAGATTAAGATTAATTCCGTAAGATAAGGTAGGCCTGATGTATTGCAATGAGTTCCAGTGACATTATTGACACATGACAATTAATTTTAAAGCTTACTTTGCGTTGTAAATTTTTGTCATAGAATTCAGCTCCTAGATCATGATTACCTTTAGATCCATTTGTAAATATACTGTGCCATCCATTATATTTCTCTTTTATTTCTGCGATACCATTGTTCACTAAGATATTGGGCTCAAAATTTTTTTTAGAATATGGGATACTTTCAACATTTACACAAATATTTTTTGATACTTATAACCTATGTGCCTAATTTAAACATACCAAGAATATCATTAGAGTTAACCTTACTTTGACTCACATCGTTGTAAGTTTTAACGAGTAAAGGTTTTCTTTTGTTTTTCCAATAACTTAAGTCACAATGAGCACTTAACTTGGAACTCCAGTTAGTAGTTATGGTGCTGCCACACCGCTGTTATAAAATGTTATAAAATGTTTACAAGCATTTTCTAACATTTGTTAACAAACATTTGCTAACATTTTATCACAATGTTAGATAATGTTAGTAAATGTTTAATGTTAGAAAATGTTTGTAAACATTTTATAACACCGATGTGACAGCACCATTACATTATTACACCAAGATATTAATTTCAAGCTATATTTATATGCTAGATATTGCCTTCTTAACGATAACGGTAGTATAATATGTGAGACAGTATTTCCTTAAAATTTTTAAATTATTAAATAAGTCTGATATCCGTTTTCCGTTTATAAAATATGTATATATATTTTTTTTTTAATAATACACCCAATAGTCACATACATAGTCCTGACCCCACATTAAGATACGAGTCTTGTGCCGTGGGTATCAGGAACTACGAGAGACTTTCGGTGTCAGACCCCAAACCCCCAAAAACCCCAGACCCCTAAACAAATATTTGTGGATCACACAAACATTTGTCTCAGTGCGGGGATCGAACCCGCGGCCTCTCGCTTCACAGCCGGCTACTCGCCCGCTGCGCCACGGAGACTGTCACTGTATTTGACTTGTCGTTGCCCCGCATAACCCCCACTTTACAATCATAGTATAAAGGGGGGCACGCAACTGTCGACGGGTCAGAAGTTGTCCGACTGTGGTCACGGCCAGTGGTGCTCTGAGCTGTCTGGTAACGTCAAGTTAATATTATTAACTTGTTACTACACTAATTTGCTATTGCTATATTCATTGTAGTTTGTACGTTTAATTTTTTATACTTTCTTTTAAATAGTCCATAGGTGTTTAATTTATGCCTAATATGTTAAATCTACTTTATGGTGTTAATTATTCCGCCGTCTCCTACATATATTTAGCTCACTTTCCATAACGTGATTCGGTGTACTTTTAATAAAACCGCCTATAAATTTTTAAGCTTAATTTGTAATTTATCCAGTTTTGCAGTTGCAATCATAAATGAAACAACTATAATCCATTCGGCTTCTGATTATTGCAATGTATAATAATCTGCGCATGTGAATTGTATGCATTCCAAAGTTTTATTTTTCAATTATCACATTTATGTGTTTGCCCCAATTCAGAATTCTATCTAGCCATATACCTAAGTGTCTGATGTACTATGCAAAGGCAATATTACGACCCATTATCTTTAATTTGGGTTATATTCGACTTCGTCTTATACTAAAAAGGCAGAATTTTGATTTGCTAGGAGATAATTGTTTTTTTTTGGAACGAAGTTCCTTATGGGGCGTTGCGGAGGGGTACCCTACCCGGAAAAAATCTGAGATTTTTTTAAGTGTTTAAATAATTTTCTATCTAGCATACAAAGTTGAAAGTCTAAATTCCGTTAATACAAGTTGTAGGCGAAACGGCCGCTTACATACAGGGTTATTTTTAAAACACTGACAACCTCGCAGGGCCATATAGCTGACCCCATAAGGAACAACTTTTGTTCTACGAGTTTGGATATAACTCAATACATAAGAAAAAAAAATATTTTACAAGTTTTTGTTGTGTAGTTTTTGTGTTCGTACGTCTACACTCTACGTTTCAGTCATAAACGAACGACCCGACGCGCGCTCGCGAGCGTGCAATAGTGAAATCAGCTGACGGCTGGGTGTAGGTATTATCGATCGATACGGCGCGGCGGGTCATTGAACTGACGCGTGCGCCCGCGTGTATTACGTAATCTGCGATGCGCGCAGAGCGTAGGCAAAATTCAAGACGTCAATTAAATTCATAATTATTTTTGTATGAGAATAAAATCTAACAAATTATGAAAAGTCGTAGAACAAAAGTAGTAGCAAATGACCTTAGGAATCTACTCCTGCGAGGTTGTCAGTGTTTTAAAAATAACCCTGTATATGTTTTGGAGCGTGCGCCCGCGCCCCTACGATTTCCGGGCGTGACGTCGACGGCACGCCATTTTCGAAAAACCAACAGTTTCATTACCGACGACGTCACGGGAGCGCGTGCACCCGCTGTCGCTCCAAATTCCGTAATCCGTGTACTTAATTGTGTATGTTAATTGTGTGTAAAGTGGCAAATTATATTCTTTTACGTGACTCGGATATTTCATTTGGACATTCAGCACTACCCCGCGCCAATTCTGTTACACAAGTAAAAGGACATAATCCCATTCAGACAGGTGAAAAACGTGGGTAGCGTGAGATTTTTTAAGTGTTTAATTAATTTGACATCTAGCACACAAAGTTAAAGTCGTTAATGGGTGTGAAACGTTAAATTTGAATTTTTAGGTCACGCATTCTACGCTAATGCAGAAAGCCGGAGATCCACGTGCACAGGTTGTCGGGGAGCGCATATGCCGGAAGCTTGGAGAAAAGACCATGGTGCCAGACCCTATCAAAAGCTTTAGCAATGTCGAGACTTACGGCTAGAGACTCGCCATGCGGGTTCTGCCAAAATAATGGCTTTCTCTTGCGGCCTGTGGGCCAGGGATCCATCCGGATATCTCAGCGGTGGCAACGAGGGGCGACAGAAATTAGATTGGACGGCTTTGGCAAGACTCTAATAGGCACGACTGCTCGTCGGATGATCCGCCAAAGCCCGTTGAATCCTATTGATGCGCTGGGCACCCGCTCTATCGTATGCCTTCTTGCAGGCCTTGACGGGTTGGTTATAGGCTGCTTTGAGAGAACTTATATTGGGATCCTTCATAGCGCGACCCTAATCCAATCGCGATATGCAGCCTGTTTCTCACTAACAGCATCTGCGCAGTTGCGATTGAATCAGGAGCGTCCGCGACCACCACCGACGACCTCCGAGGAAGGAATATAATGTTCTATTCCTAACCGGATCTTGCCGGCAATAGCGTCGGCACTCGCGGAGGGATTTTTGCCCTCAAAGCAGCGCTGCCCCCAAGGGATGGATGCAAAATACTCTCGTATGCCATCCCAATCTGCCAACGCGTAGTGCCAGATTCTGCGCCTGATCTTTACAGGTGGTGGAGGCGCAGCACCAGGCACTGTGGATCCAACCAGGCAATGGTTGGAGGTACCCCATGGGGCGCCCACCGTCACATTGTACCCGGCTGGATTACTCATCAGCAGAAGGTCCAGCAATGAAGGCGTGTGACTTGCCACATCTGGGATTCTGGTGGGCTGATTCACCAGTTGTGACAATTCGTGAGTCAGAGCAAATGTATGAGCAGTACGTCCAGCATGGTCAGTCTTGGAGGAGCCCAACCACAGCTCGTGGTGCGCGTTGAAGTCCCCCAAGACCACCAGTTTCGCTGTCGGATACTGCTCCTGCGCATCATCTGTCGCCTGGCTGATATAGTTAAACAGCCGAGTTGTCTCGTCATCCCCGTCATGAGATCTGTAAAGGCACACATAGATCCGACTCTAAGCGCCAAGATCCACGTGTACCCACAGTGTGGAAAAGGAAGGATCCTTCATGCAGTGCAGACGGTGACATCTGACGTCCGACTGGACATACAAACATATCCCGGCCCTTGGCTTGAAGCTCTCTTCAAATAAGTAGCCGGGATAGTGTAAATATACCGTGTCGGCCGGCCGACAGTTCTGCGTCTCCGTCAAGAAGAGCATTGCAGGCCGGGCCGTCTCAAGATGGTGGTGGACGGCACTAAGGTTCGAATGGAGTCCACGGATGTTAGTGAACCCCATTGTGAACGCAGTAGTGGGCCTGTGCACCGCTGTAGGACTTTCTCTCTTGATTGGCATTGTCATGGTGATGAGAAAGGAAGGAGGAAGAAGCACCTTGCGGGACCTACGACGTGACAGATGGATGACGGTGACCTGCATAATTATGGTCATAGGTCGGCCGAATGGAGGTAAACTGATCCGCCGGACGGAAGGGCTGGGACCCCACATCTGGTCACCAACCGGCACGACGGACCTACCCAAGATTATGCGTGGCATGGTGAGGCAACCTCTCGAGGTAGGTCTCGATCGAGCGCCTGTACTGTATCCACGGGCGGCCAGCGGAACAACCGTTTCTACGGGTCTCCCTGGCCGGCGAATCAATACACCTCCATCCGACAGTAGACCGATATACACGACCCTGCCAGCCATCATGTCACGTCGCAGACTCCACAAGAACCGGATGTACACTAGCTAATCTTGGAACGCGATCCACCGACTATGTGGGTCACTGTGGCAAGTTTTACACCATGTGTACGGTGGTCGCTATCCGGGCGGATGTAATATCCTACCACCAGCTGAGCGGTTGTTAGCTCATAGATCCCTCGGTCGCCTCTTACGGTCCCTCGGGAAAGATAAGGGGAAGCGGTTTGTATTTTTATGCCGCCGCTCCACGGACTAAAAATTTTCTGGTTGACGCGATTTTAACGCGATGTCATTAACCAATTTAACTGTTGTGGTTATCCTATTATTAAGAGAAATGAATGAATTTTCTAGAGCTGAATCCATAATTTGCATACCTCTCGGTTTTAACCGACCAGTTGGTATGATGACTGTTGAAGTACCCCGCTATTATCGTAGCTTTAGGGAAATATGCAAAAAATTCATACCAATCCGAGAGGTTGGTTGGCACCGAAGAAGGGCAATAGACACAATATATTCAAAATCTTTACAATTTACTAATTTTACACTAACGATCTCTTTACCTGAATTAGTAAAGTACATTGGGTTTAAGTAAGATTGAATGGATTTATGTACTATTATTGAAATGCCCCTATAGGAATCGGGTCTATCTTTACGACATACATTATAACCATTAATATTGATGTGGGTTTTTATCTAACCATGTCTCACTAAGTATACCTATATGAATGTTTTTCTGGTTTAATAGTTCTGTAAATGAAATTAAATTGGGATGTAAACTTTGTGCGTTCGACTGATATATGTTTATGCGAATATCATAAACCTTATTATCCATTTAAAAATCTAAAAAATGTTTCAATATAGTCTGCATTAGAAAACATAGTTATTAAAATATTTTTTAAACTACCCCAAATTCTATAAGTTGAATTTCTTATTTATCGAGCGACATAAAAATATGTTTTATTTCTAGCATTGTTTTTTTAAACTCAAACACATCTGTAAAGGTTCCTCTTCCATTTTATTTTTTTTCTTTGATCTTTTATTTCCATACCTTCCTCCACTATTTGTTCTAAATGGTTCTGCGTTATTTCTATTTTGTGCTTATTATTTCGCGCCTCCTTCGGTGGAGATACAAAGTTTGGTTCTACAAATGATTCCCTTCATTCAAACATTTCATTGGGTTTGTATCTATTGGCCTCGGTCCTTGATGCATCATCGCCTTAGCCACTACGTTACTATACGTTTCAACATTTATTGCTGTATATTTTGTAGTTAGAGAAGATTTATGTATGATTTGAGATGAACATTCTTAAAAAAAACAATAATAATAATTAAAAAAAAACTGTGAAAAATAATTGTTTTGTAGAATTTATGCTGAAGTGTTCCATATTAAATCTGAATTCACTGCAATAATGCAAACAGAAACCGGACCACGATATGGATTTTATCGGGATCCAAAAATTATGGCTAATTTCTTAAAAACATTTTATGATGAATGTGGTATATCTCCTAATGCTGTGGAGTTTGTTGAAGCCTTCGGTTCAGGTAAAGTATATTAAAATATATTATAATATATTATACAATATATTTTAAATGGCCAATAAAAATATTCAGTAATTCTAATGATTGTTTTATGTTTCACAGCCGTGCCAGAGGTCGATAAAGTTGAGTTAGAAGTTATTGATGAAATATTTTGTAAAGACAGAAAGGATCCCCTTCTAGTTGGAAGCGTAATGTCTAACATAGGTTACAGTGAAGCTGCTTCAGGAATATCGGCTATAACAAAGGTTGTAGAGACTTAAAAATATCAGTTGATTGTTGTTCGGTGCAGATTGATATTGTTTGGTATATTTATGTCTTTAACAGGTTTTGTTAGGTTACCATACAGGACAGTTAGCAGGCAACTTGCATTATGAAACGCCGAGACAAGATGTGCCAGCGCTAAGAGAGGGCCGTCTTCAGGTTCTCACCGACCATACTCGCTTAGGAGGCTCGTACACTGCTGTCAACGGAATATCTGTCACCGGAGTAAACGCACACGTACTCTTGCATGGTCGCAATAAACCTAAGGTAACCTATTAATAATTGAGCTATTTAGAATTATTTATATTCAAATTATTTATTGAAAGCGAATCGCTAAACTGACTGAGACGTTAATTAATATCATCGTTTTTATTTTAGGATCTTAGTCCTTACATGTGCGATATTCCACGTCTAGTTACAATCTCTGGTCGACACGACTCTGCGGTAAAAAAAATCATCGAGGATTTAAAAGTTCGTCCCATAGACCCTGAAGAATTAGCGTTGTTATATAACGTATACAAAACAAAAATATCAGGACACATGTCCAGAGGATTTGTGATACTAGGTAAATACGTAGGAAAATGATTCTTATGAGGTTCAGTACAAAATTTTAATTTTAATCCACTTTTATTTTAACTAGACACTGAAGCGGGCCAGAAAACCGTGAGCTTATGTGATAAAGTTGATTATTTTGATGATCCAAAGCGTCCTCTGTGGTTTGTGTACAGCGGAATGGGTTCTCAGTGGGCCGGTATGGGCGCACAACTCATGCGCATACCAATCTTCGCAGCAGCTATTGAACGGTACGATCAAATTCGAAGATTAAACGCAAAAAGTTGAAAAGGAATATCAAAAATAAATTGTTGTTCCAGATGTCACCAAGTATTAATACATAAAGGAATAAATATTATGGACATAATAACGTCGACGGACAAATCCATATTCGACAACATTCTGCACTCATTTGTGGGAATTGCTGCCATCCAGATTGGACTTACTGATATTTTAAACGCACTCGGCATTGTACCCGATAAAATTATTGGTACTAATATATTATTGTTTCTGAGAAGAACATTTGCATATAGTGTCATAACTGTTTGTTTTTTTTATATATGCGAATACATTATTCACATTTATCATGTAGGTCACAGTGTGGGAGAGCTCGGGTGTGCGTACGCGGATGGTTGTCTGACGGCAGAGGAGATGATACTATCGGCGTACAGCCGGGGCTTGGTGTCTGTACAGACTCCCTTCATACGTGGCTCTATGGCAGCCGTTGGAATGGGATACCAACAAGTATTTTCATTTTATTTATTTATTTATAACTTTATTGTACATCACAATAAAAAGTATTAAAAATACACAATAGACATCTAAAAATAATAAAAAGAAGTACTGGCGGCCTTATTTCTAACGACAATTTCTTCCAGGCAACCTTTGGATGCACTGGATTGATAGGTAAATGAGCGGGCGGTCAATATATAAATGAAATACATACATAGAATAGATGTATATATTTTACGATTTACTAATATAATAATACTATATACGTGTATACAAAAAATATATAAATAAATACATAATCCAATCTCTGCATAAACTACAAACAGACATATACACATACAAATCAAAATAAGACTTATCGAGGAATTTGGAGGTATGCTTGGGAATTTCGAGTTCTAAATTCAAATCGTAATAAAACACAACAAAGATAAAATTCGACGTATTTCGACGAAGGCATATAGGTAGCCACTTGAGTTTAGTCCGAAATTCAGATATTTGTTCATACTTGCATAGTCCAAATATGAACCGGATGCAGAAATTCTGAAGCCTCTCAAGTTTTTCAAATTGGGGTTCTGTAAGATCTAGATAGCTGGCATCAGCATAGTCAAGGAGAGGAAATAGAAGCGACTGCACAAGTGCAATTTTCGTAGAAATAAGCAGAAAATTACGTAAACGTCGCAAGGACCCCACAGGTGCAAACATTTTACGACTTACTTCTTGCAGTTGGGGACCCCAAGATACATTTTTATCAATCAGTATCCCCAAATTTTATAATATATATTACTATCTATACCTGCTGTATCATAGTAATATTGTAAAAAATAGGCTTTAAAAGAACCTTAACGCTATCACTGGATTGTTCGTTTAGATTTCCAAGTTGTGCCCGCCTGAGATCGAAGTGGCTTGTCATAACGGTCCTGAATCCAGCACCATATCTGGTCCAGCCGACATAATGCGGGAATTTGTTGGGCAGTTGACTGCAAAAGGCATATTTGCGAAAGAAGTACCGTGCTCTAATATCGCATATCACTCACGATATATCGCCGAAGCAGGTAATATATTATTATCAAACGACTTCCAAACATGTATTTTTTAAATCTTAACCATTTTTAAGTAAGGTTTTATGTGAATTTAATCTGCTAACAGTTTACGGGTACATAATTCGTGATAGGGGTAGAAGGTTATGGACCAACTTCCTCAACTAATAATAACAATACGCGAAGAGAATATTTATTATCGTTTAAAATAAAAGCAATATATTTTCATTAAAACTTTATAACTTTCATGTATACGTATTTCATGTATACGTATACGTAGGTCCAGGATTGCTGAATCATCTGAGAGAAGTTATTAAAACTCCGAGACCTCGTAGTGAGCGATGGGTGTCAACTTCAGTACCACAACACAGATGGAATGAACCAATAGCAAAATTATCTTCAGCAGAATACCACACCAATAACTTGCTGGTAAGAATGTTGACATGATAAGAAGCATCCACTTAACAATGATAATATATTTATATTAATGTAATTAATTTGATATTCAGAACCCGGTGCTGTTCGAAGAGACAGCTGCTATAATACCATCGAACGCTGTATTAGTGGAGATTGCACCTCATGGACTGTTACAAGCCATTCTGAAACGCTCGCTGCCTGAGAGTTGCTGTAACATAACACTTACTAGACGTGGACATCCCGATAATGCTTATTTAGTCCTAGAGACTATTGGAAAGTTAATATCAGTTTAAAGTTTTACACGCAGTGTGGCATTATGTTAAAATATTTTAACCGACTTGTCAATCAATATTTTCAGATTGTATATGCAAGGATATATACCTGTTGTTGAAGCGCTCTATCCTAAAGTTGAATTCCCCGTTTCTTCTAGTACGCCAATGTTATCTCATACGGTTGAATGGGCACACGAAGAAAAATGGTACCGGTTGATGTTGACTCAATTTGTTTTAAAATTCAAACAGAATAATAGTTAATTACACATAGTTAATATTATGTTTTAGGAATTTGCCATTATATGTATCAGCTTACAGAAGAATGGCTGCATCGTGCAAATTTGTATTAAGTGTTCATGATGAGGAAAATAGCTTTTTACAAGGACATGTTTTAAGAGGTATAGGAAAAGAATAAATGTGTCGTTATATTAAATAAATGAAGCGCAGCTGAAACTAATCTGCAATAACGCTTTATCAGGTAAAACGGTGTACCCGTTTGCTGCAGCTCTTGTAGCCGTGTGGGATACCCTTGCTATGTCCATGAACATTCCAAAGAAGCAAGTGTCGGTGGAATTCCGCGACGTGCATTTGTATGTACAGCCTGTGCTGCACGATCAGCGACAGCTCAGGCTCAGCGTCTCATTGCTCAGAGGGACCGGCTGGTTTGAGGTAATCACGTAAATATGGACTCAAGTAGTACTATACGTGGCGCTATTGAATAGGCTTTTAAATAAAAAGTATACGAGTGTATACACAGTGCTTGGTACAGAATTTTTTTATGGCATTATAAAAGATATATTTAGAAAATGTGATAAGATAAGCTGGACCTGTACAATAATATATTTTTTATTCGAGGATTACAGATGTATGCGCATGTATATATTAAATAAAGTAAATGCTTAAACCTTAAAATGAAATGTTACGGGATGTCAGAGCAGATTGCTCCATTGTATTAGATCGTAATATTTGTCGACCGTCTGCACTTGGAAGTTTGTCACGCGTTTTTGTCACAGTCACACTTTTTTTGTCACAGTCACACTTTTCGGAGCAGCAGAAATGTCACAAACGCAGAAACACTTATAATAATTATTATGTTTTTGGTAAACTTTGAAAGGCTTAGTTTTAAAGATATTATACACATTTTATTAATGGGTATGCATAATATACATACAAATGTTTTGGGGAAATAGCCTAATAAATACGAGAAATTAGTTATTTGTAATAAACCATTTTATTTCAAGTCTATCAATGAATGACAAGTGACATATATAATTCAAATAATTATTCTTCTTTGATGTGACATACACTATGCCATTAGCAAAGGAAGAGGTAAATATCCAATAGGTCTCCGCCCTTAATTATTGCGTTATAGCTCCATCGATTAAGGTGCTTAACATTTGGTCAATGTGCCTTCTCCACGTCGCACCAGAATCCGTTAAAACCTCATAATGTAGCTGGCCCAAGCGTTTGACCACTGTGCCAAATTCCCATTTCTTCTTCCCACTATAATTTCGTAGTTGGACTCTCTGCCCTGAACGGAATGTTCTTAGATCACGTCCAGTCTGGTTAGTGAGTGAGACGGACTGTGCTATCTGCGCTTGTGGTTTCTGGAACATGGCGTGGAACAACGTTCTCACCAACCGCCCACTAAACATTTGTTCGTAAGGACTTTCCCCAGTTTGTCTAGAGGGCGTTCTTCGCAGTTGGGATTTGATTTTTAAAATTTTCTCGTATATTGAGCCAGATTCGTTATCCATACTATGCAAAGCTTTCTTTACTGTCTGGACGAATCGTTCAGCTTGCCCGTTCGTGGCTGGGTGATATGGAGCTGAAGTTTTGTGAGACACTCCGTTCTCACGTAAGAATGACTCAAATTCTTGAGATGTAAACTGCCTGGCGTTGTCCGAAACAAGAACGTACGGTAAGCCAAAATCAACGAATAAATTTCTAAGTTTTGAGATACACCACTTACTTGTGGTTGTTTGAGTTGGGATTATTTCAACCCATTTTGACATTGCATCAACTATTACGAAGAGATAATAGCCGCGTACTGGACCCGCGAAATCAATATGTATACGCTGCCAGGGCGCTGTCGGTGCTTCCCAGTGGTGTAATGGGGCTTTCTCTGGTTCGTTTAGTTTGAGACGACATTCACGACATTTGCTGACCAATTCCTCGATATCTTTGTCAATATTTTTCCAATATACATAACTCCGCGCTAAAAGTTTCATTTTTAGTATACCAGTATGGCTTGTATGTAATTCCTTCAATATATTGTGTCGGAGATTTTGAGGAATCATAACTCTAGTTCCTTTAAGAAGACAGTCGTCTTCAATTGTTATTTCATTGTCACCGTAGCCCAATGTTCTTAGAATCTGTCCATTCCTTAGTTTATCTTTATATATATAATTCTTCTGTGAGTGTGTATGTTCCTGAACTTCTCTTAAACGACTGGACCGATTTTGATGAAATTTTTTGTGTGTGTTCAAGGGGATCTGAGAATGGTTTAGATTCACAATTTTGTCCGCTGGACAATGTTTTTTTTATTAATTTTTAATTTATTAGTAGTTGTTGAGTTGTCGTTGCGAAGCTTGCCGTGATGACGGGTTGTATAGCGTCTAGACTGGACAGGGACAGGACAGGGACAGGACAGTGAGACAGGACAGTGAGACAGGAAAGTGAGACAGGACAGTGAGACAGGACAGTGAGACAGGACAGTGAAACAGGACAGAGAGACATGACAGAGAGACAGGACAGTGAGACAGGAAAGTGAGACAGGACAGTGAGACAGGACAGTGAGACAGGAAAGTGAGACAGGACAGTGAGACAGGACAGTGAGACAGGACAGTGAGACAGGACAGTGAGACAGGACAGTGAGACAGGACAGTGAGACAGGACAGTGAAACAGGACAGAGAGACATGACAGAGAGACAGGACAGTGAGACAGGACAGTGAGACAGGACAGTGAGACAGGACAGTGAGACAGGAAAGTGAGACAGGACAGTGAGACAGGACAGTGAGACAGGACAGTGAGACAGGACAGTGAGACAGGACAGTGAGACAGGACAGTGAGACAGGACAGTGAGACAGGACAGTGAGAGGACAGTGAGACAGGACAGTGAGACCGGACAGTGAGACAGGACAGTGAGACAGGACATTGAGACAGGACAGTGAGACAGGACAGTGAGACAGGCCAGTGAGACAGGATAGTGAGACAGGACAGTGAGACAGGACAGTGAGACAGGACAGTGAGACAGGACAGAGAGACAGGACAGAGAGACATGACAGAGAGACAGGACAGGACAGGGACAGGACAAGACAGGGACAGGACGGGGACGGGACGGGGACGGGACGGGACGGGGAAAGGACGGGGACGGGACGGGGACAGGACTGTCCAACCGGAGGGAGGTGGGAGACGACCTGACTGAGGTCGTCGAAGTCAATTAAATGTGCGACGGGCTACCTCACGTGCAATGGCGCAGTACCTCACTTAATTGCATTTAATGTAAATAAAACATTTGTATTAAGTTTTGACCACATTTTACACAAATATATTATGTAGGTGATACGAAGTTCACCGGGTCATCTAGTTTATTATATTTTTGTATTCTGGATCGTTCATTGTTTCCTTCGCTATTATTTTGCGGTTAATTGTAAGTACATTAAGTTGATTCTGCTGAAATATACTGTGTTGGTCTATATGGTGTTCCGGAACTCGTTCCACTGGAAATCTTGAGAGATAATCTGCATTACTGTTGTTCGCTGAATTTCTGTATTCAATGTTGTAGTCGAATCCCGAAAGAAAGTGTGCATAGTGAAACAACCGCATCGTGCTCATTGCAGGTAAGGTTTTGTGTGGGTGGAATATGGACGTTAAAGGCTTATGATCCGTAATAAGCGTGAATTTCCTTCCGTAACAATAATGAAAGAACTTCTTTACTCCCCAGTAAATTGCTGTTGCTTCTTTATCTATTTGGCTGTACTTCTTTTCGCTAGATGTTAGTGAACGTGATGCAAACGCAATTGGTCTGTCGGTCCCATCAGCCAATCGATGTGAGAGCACGGCACCCAGGCCGGTCGGTGAAGCATCTGTAGCGAGGACCAGGGCCTTCTTTTGGTTGAAATGCATTAGGACTCGTTCACTAATTATTTCTTCTTTAATTTTCTTGAAACTATTTTCGCAAGCTTCTGACCACATAAATTTCGTGTTTTTCTGTAATAATTTGATGAGCGGATTAGTAATCGTTGCAAGATTAGGTATGAATTTGTTATAATAATTACTCATACCCAAAAATGTTCTTAATTCATTTACATTGTAGGGTTTCTTTGCTTCAAGTATGGCTCGAATTTTATCTTTATTTTTGTGTAGTCCGTGCTTGTCTATTGTATGGCCTAAATAATTTATACTAGTTTTGAAGAAATGGCATTTATCTTTATTCAATTTGAGATTGTGTTCTTGTAATCTTCCTAACACTGTTTCTAATCTTTGTTGTAATTGTAGTTCTGTCGATCCTTGTATAATAATATCATCAAAAAAACATTTCACACCCTGTATATCTTGAAGAATTTTATCCATAAATTTTTGCCACAAGCTTGGGGCCACCTTTACCCCAAACATCAAACGATTCACCTTAAATGTTCCCTTGTGAGTGCTAAGTGTCTGTAAAATAGAGCTTTCTTCATCCATTTGCATATTAAGGTAGGCTCGACAAATGTCTAATGTGCAGTAAAATTCGCCACCGTTCATCTCTGAAAAGATATCTTCTATGATAGGAATCGGGTATTGTTCATCTTTAATCACTTTATTTAGGGTGACTTTATAATCAGCACATAGACGTATGCTTCCGTCAGGTTTTACGATCGGTACGACTGGAGTTCCCCATTCTGAGCTATCTATTTTCGTTATCACTCCTTCTTGACACAGGCGATCTATTTCTTTATCAACCTTTTCTTTCAATGCGTAGGGAATACGTCTGGGCTTAATGTAAATTGGTGTAGTGTTTTCCTTTAAAGTTAAATGCCCTTTGTAATTTGGAATGCATCCCAGTTTGCCATCAAAGACTGGTGAAAATTTTGAAATGATATTGTCCAATCGTGAGTTGTCGGCCCTTTCTAATGATATTTTCTTCATGTCTGCTATATTAATATTGATTTCTCTAATCCAATCTCTTCCGAATATGGCGTCGACGTTTTGTCTGATAATAAAGAGTTTTCCATAGAAAGGTTGCTTTTCATAGTTGCACTTGACGTATATAACTCCAACTGGTGTAATAAGTTCACCTGTGTATGTTCTCATTCTTACTGTTGTTTTAAATATCTGTTTGTTTAATTGGAACCGTCTGTAGTCTCTCAACGAAATGGATGAAAGTGCTGCACCTGTATCTAGTTCCAGCTGTACCTTTTTGTCTTCAATAGTTACGTCAACCATAAACTTATCTGAACCAATAGTGTTGACGGCATTGATATCGCCAATGTTTTCATCGTCAACTGAGTTCGGTTCTTCCACCTGGTGTGCTGTATTCTGTTTTAATCTCTGTAGGCAAACACGAGCTAAATGTCCTGTCTTTCCGCATTTAATGCAATCGGAGTTGATGTGTTTGCATTTATTGGCTCTGTGATTAGCATTCCCACAGCGGAAACATCTTCCTTGAATATCTTTGAATGAAGTGATTTGGTTTGGTAGTGGTTTCACCGCGGGTTTGCCTTTATTATGAACTGAATGTACTGGTACTTCGTTGTTTGGATCATGTTTGTTTTTCATGAAGTCATTGTCAGCTTTAGCTATTTCTGTTGCTGTCGCCATCTGTATTATTTCTTTAAATGTACTTATTTTGTTGTCTTGCAATATTTTCGTTCTAATTTCGCCATCTCGAACGCCTCTGATAAATTGTAGTGATAAAAAGTTCTCATTTAGCGACTTTTTGCAATGTTCACAGCTAAACTCACAATCGTGTGCTAGATGTTTCAATTCTGTACTGAAATTGGTTACGGTTTCATTCTCAGCTTGTATACGCGTTATAAACTTATGACGTCGTGCCCAAATACTGGGTTTAGGATCTATGTATTGTTCCAGCAAATCTACTAGTATCTGAAACTTAATTTGTGATGGATCTTCTGGTGCACATAAGTCGCATGCCCGTTCATGTAACTCTGGGCTTAAGGAACTAAGTAGTACGCAAGTCATCATATGATCTTCATTGCAATTTGTCATTTGTAAATATGTTTTCAGTCGTTTTACGAAATTTTTGAAACTTTCCTTTTCTTGGAATGGTTGAAAGTTAACCTTAGGTATCTGGTACCGTGCGTTGCTCTCTGTAGTGCTCGCGCTTGCTATCGGAGCAGGTGGAGCTGCGTCATGAGAGCATGCTGTTGAAGTTCTTGGTGGCCGTAGATTGTGTAAAAATATCTTTAAGTTTATGATTTCTTGTGTTACCTCAAAGTGAAGGTCAATCTCTTCTTGTGGATTTAGAGTGATAATTTCGATTTTCTCTTGTAAAATTTCGAATTTTTCCTCATTTTTTTTAAGTGACGTAAGTCGTGAATTGTATTCGACATCCGAAATTTCTCTCAAAGTTTGTAAATAATTGGATAATTTTGTTAATTGACCTTTAATAACACTCCTTGAACGTTTGAGTGTACTCAAATCTTCTTCCATTGTCGCCATTAATAAATACGAGAAATTAGTTATTTGTAATAAACCATTTTATTTCAAGTCTATCAATGAATGACAAGTGACATATATAATTCAAATAATTATTCTTCTTTGATGTGACATACACTATGCCATTAGCAAAGGAAGAGGTAAATATCCAATGGGATGCATTCCAAATTACAAAGGGCATTTAACTTTAAAGGAAAACACTACACCAATTTACATTAAGCCCAAGCGTTTGACCACTGTGCCAAATTCCCATTTCTTCTTTCCACTATAATTTCGGAGTTGGACTCTCTGCCCTGAACGGAATGTTCTTAAATCACGTCCAGTCTGGTTAGAGGGTGAGACGGACTGTGCTATCTGCGCTTGTGGTTTCTGGAACATGGCGTGGAACAACGTTCTCACCAACCGCCCACTAAACATTTGTTCCTATTGGATATTTACCTCTTCCTTTTCTAATAGTATAGTGTATGTCACGTCAAAGAAGAGTAATTATTTGAATTATATATGTCACTTGTCATTCATTGATAGACTTGAAATAAAATGGTTTATTACATATAACTAATTTTCTCATATATTGAGCCAGATTCGTTATCCATACTATGCAAAGCTTTCTTTACTGTCTGGACGAATCGTTCAGCCATATCCATCCAATAGCCAATCCAAATTCACCGTGTAAAATAGGAGAACTATGGAATACATGTATACAATGATATTTATTAATTATTTTTATTTTTACTAGATACTGAATGATAACTCTAAAGTTGCCACAGGCTATGTTGTAGCTACAAAACAGGTAAATACTAAATACCTCACAGAACCCAAACTATGTAATATTATAGATCTTAGAAGTGAAGACATCTACACATTGTTAAAAAATAAAAATTACTCATACAGGTGAGTAAAACCTTGTATCACCGTTATTACTTAATTTTTATTGATAATAATACTTAATATATTAATATGTTGGTGTTTGGTTAGCGGTGAATTTCGCAGTATTTACGGAGCAAACTTACCAATGACAGAGGCTTTAGTGTTGTGGCGCGACAACTGGGTCACAATTCTGGACGGGTTGCTGCAGCTAAACGCACTGAGGCATACTTATGGAGGCGTGTCAGTGGCCAGGCATATTAGAACACTTTGCATTGACGTCCGTGAACATTTTAAACATTTAATTAACATAGATGGTGAAACAGTTGTGAAAGCTGAAGTATCTGATGTCTACAACTACACCAAGTAAATAAAATTGTTACGGTTAAAGAACTTTATTACTCATAAGAATTTACATTCACTTACATGAGTTATCTATATTAACAATTTACCTTAATTATCGTGGGCAATTCGTACAAAATATGTTTTAAAATACATTATCTATAAAAAAGTAAGAAAAATATGAATGTGGGTAGTTAGCTCGTTTATCAAACCAGTAAACTAAACTCACCGAATTTAGCGTTACTAGATGTGGCTAACACATTGATGCTGGATATTTAAATTAGTTACAGATTTTTTACAGATTATTTGTTTAAGTATGTATGTATTGGTTTATATTATTTATTATTTCATAAGATGATGTTTGAGTAGTCGTTTAAAAGTGTATATTGATTTTGATTCTCTTATGTCTTTAGGTAATTTGTTGTATAGTTGGGCGCCTTCATACATAATAGTTTTTTTACCATAATTTGTACGTGGTTTTAATAATCTAATATCATTATTATGCCTGAGTTTCATTTTGTGTTGTTGTATTTTCTTTGAAAATGTTATTTTTGTGTTTATATCTCTATTCAGTATTTTTCGTACTAATATACAAGTTTGATATATGTATGTTTGTGAAATATTCATGACTTTAATTTGTTTGTAGAGTTTATTCGTCGGTGTGAGGAAATCGAGATGAAATAATACTTTCAATAATTTGTTCTGTGCAGTTTGTAGTATTGCTAGATTGGTTTTGGCTGCAGATCCCCATATTTCTACCAAGTCGTCAATGTGTGGCTTTATAAGAGAATTATAGATCATATACCGTACAGGTTGAGGAAGACAGCGAACAATACCTTTCACCATACCCATCAAAGATGTCAGCTTGGATTTTATTTTTTTAATGTGTGGAAGCTAAGTTAACTTATTGTCTAAAACAAGCCCTAAGTACTTTTCCTGCTCCACTTTATGAATTTTTGTGCCATTGATCACTAAAGGACTAAAATCACCAATATTTTTATTTTTTGCGGTAAAAATCATATAGCTAGTTTTAGTTAAATTAATTGTTAGAAGATTGTTTTGGAACCACTTATTCAGCAAATTTAAATCCTTTTGTGCGTCCAGTATAATGGATTCGATTGACTCTCCAAAGTAGAAGAGACATGTATCATCAGCGTATAAAGTCACATCCCCACTTAGTCGTATTTTGCTGATATTATTAATATATACGAGAAAAAGTAGTGGCCCTAAAATTGAGCCTTGAGGTACACCAAAAGTCAGAATCCTAGAAGAATTTTGTGATTCACCTAACTTTACTACTTGTCGGCGGTTACTTAAATAAGATTTAAAAATAGCAAGTGCAGTGTTGGTTATACCGATGTTAGCAAGTTTCTGTAAAAGAAGCTCATGGCTGACTGTATCAAAAGCTTTCTTAAGGTCAATAAATACACCAAGTGCAATTTGTTTCCTATCTATACTCAATTAAATTTTTGTTATAATGTCTGTTGTGGCTGATAGTGTATTAGATTTTGATCTAAAACCATATTGTTTATCATAAAGGAAATCAATTGATGCTAAAAAACTTTCAAGCCGAGTGTATAATACTCTTTCGAAGATTTTAGAAAGCACGGGAAGAACTGATATTGGTCGGTAATTTCCAGGATCCAATTTTGGTCCCGATTTGTAAATTGGAGTGACTCTGGCAACCTTAAGACTTTCTGGGAAAACTCCTAACTCTAAACATGTATTAATACAGTCGGTTAGTTCTACGTTTATTACATTTTTAATACATTTTATTACGTTGGGGTTTATGTCATCTAGACCTGAACTGGAGTTAGAATTTAGATTATCAATAATTTTGGAAATCTCATCTGTAGTTGCTGGTACTAAAAAGCTAAGTTTATGTGAGCCAAATCCAGAGACACATTGGTAAGTACTATTGTCACCAGAATGAGAGCTTTTAATTTGGTTAGCCAGTGTCGAGCCAACACTAGCAAAAAATTGATTAAAATATTCACAAATGTCGTCTTCTCTCGTCAGGGTAAGTCCATCTTTGTTCTTTAGTTTACTAGGTACAATTTGTTCTTTCGCTTTATTATTAGACAAATTATTAATTAAACTCCACATTTTTTTTGGTTTGTTTTTAAAATTACAAAAAGCCTTCATATAGTATTTACCTTTTGCTTTCTGCACATTTTCGGAAACTTCATTTCTTTTCTTTATAAATTCACCTTTTATAGCATCATTGAGGGGGTTATGTTTATATTGTCGCCATAATATATTTCTATTATTTATATCTTGGATTATTTCTTTATTTATCCAGTCTTGTCGTGGAGGGTTTAAAATTTTTATTTTAGTTATTCTACTTTGTTTAATACAGTTTATCAGTTTTTCTTCCAGCTTAGGATATAATTTGAATACATTTGTTGTGTGATCAGTCTGCAAAATTTCAAAAAGTTTCTTGTAGTCTATGGCTTCATACTGCACTTTCTTCAGTGATACTGGTTCATATCGTTTAACTTCTATGTATAGTTGCTTGTGGTCTGAGATGGGTGTATCTAAAATAGCTAAGTGAAAATAATATTCTTTGAGGTTAGTACATATATGATCAATAATAGTTTTAGATCTTACAGTTTCTCTAGTACAAAACTTTTCATCGATATTATTTATTATTTTATAACCACTTTCTAGCAATATTTCCTTATATAAAGTTGTTCCACGGTCATTAAGCAGTAAGTTAATATTAAGGTCGCCAATTATGATTGCTCTATTATGTTTATTTATTTGGTTTTCATATTCATCTAGAAATTGTTGTAAATTCATATCTGGTTTTCTATAAACTGTGCCAATATCTAAGCAATATTTTTCGAGATGGATCTAGAGAAAATGGTGGCCATCAAGAGACGAGTCCTCAGTATGGCTGTGCTTTAGCTTATTTTGAACAAAAATCGACACACCGCCACCTCTTCCAGTGGTCCTATAATTATAGTAGTGACTGTAGTTTGGTATAACAAAACGCTTTGCTTCCGCTTCAGTCTTTATCCAAGTTTCAGTTAGAATTATGACATTGATAGTGTTTTTGAATGCTTTAAGAGTGCATTGCAATTCATCAAATTTTCCTGGGGTGACAATACTACGTATATTGGTGTAGTATACTGTTAATGATTTTTCGTGTCAGATAATTTCTTCATAGTTATTAACCACTTGGTAAGTATTATATTTATTGTTGTTGGCATTGTCACCCACATTACAAACTTTTATTGTTTTAAGTTTTTTGAGGTACTAACTATTTTTGGCATTTCATTAATATATTTTATTGTTAAATTTTCTTCGCCTTTTTTAGTTCTATTACTTAATTCTTGACACAGCTCCTTTAGGTACATTTTTTTGTTGTGGTGTTTGGTCGGAATACAACCTTATTTTACCATCTTTCAATTTTGCTTTGTTCTTTAATATGGATTTAGCGATATCTTGAGATTCAAAAGAAATTTTAATGGGGCGATTTTTACCTGGTATGAATTTTCCAAGTCGGTTGATTCTTCTTGGTTCCGGACATGTTGCATTAAGTTCTGTTAAAATCTTTATTATCTCACATTTATCTACCTTGATTTTTTCTTCTCGATCAATTGCTACATTCTCAGGAATCCCTACGATTATAATATTTTTGCTTCTATATTCACGCTCTTTTATTTCTGCCATAATTGTTTCAGTTATTTTATGTTCAGAAGAGGTTGCTGAGTTTTCTTTTAGATTAGTTATTTCGCATCCAAGATTATCTACCTTCGCTTCCGTGTTATTATATTTATTTATTAAGTTTGCCATATCCAATTTTAATGTTTTATGTTCAATGTTAATAAGGTCAACTGCTGATTTTATGCCGTTTATTTGTTCCTTTAGTTCAGCCACGTTTGAAGATATTTTTTCCATAAATTCTTTTTGACTCGTGCAAATTGTATTTAACATGGACATTACCTGCGCCATGTTATTGGTGAGTTCTCCTATTTCTTTTTTTATAACTGTAATATCCTCCATTTCTCCTGGGTGTTTTCTTTTATTCCGAAAGGTAACTATTTGCGACTCATTCAGTTGCGAGTCACTAAGCGCATCTCTTAAGTCACTTCCAGTCGGCGAGCGTAGCACATTCATTGTTGATCTATGTTTGTGGGCGCGGTTCGACTTAGGTGGTGGTAGCCAGCTCCTGCGATATTGTCGAATATAGTTTCAAACTCGATGCACTTGTTCAACCGATATTAGCACTAAAGTATTTAACAATACGGCTGTGTATAGTTTAATAGTTTTAGTTAATATTTAGAATAAAATGAAAACACGTCCGCTCTGTACGAAGCCCGGTCGCATGTTTTTATAAAAATAAAATTGTTGCATAATTAATATGGCTGTAAAATATAAGGTATACGTAAATGGATATCTGTAATATTATGTTTACAGATGTGGAGGTATCACAATAGAACATTTAAAACTTCGCGACTTGCCGTTGGATTCAGTTGCCAGTTTCGATATAAAGATGTTGCAATTTATCCCTCGCTTTTGTAATGGTTTAGATGTGGGTATTTATTATTTAATACATTAACGTAATATGAAAATGTTCGAAGTATGTAATAATAATATAATATGTTTTACTATATTTTTAGTTTGTCTCTACATTACACGTCTACTTGCAAATAGTTGAAGAAAACGTCACTCGAAACAATATTAACATTGCTTCGCTTGTCGATTATAATAAGGATATTAAGATTTTTAACGAAATAAAGCACGTGCTAAATAACATGAATAACATAAACTTCAGATACAAAGAAATTAATATAGAAGAAGTTAAACACAAGGGAGATAGTATTCTGGCTGATATTAATCTCGTTTTTATTCAAGATCTTTCTACTGATGTAAGCTTTTATGCATTTTTAGTTATATTATCTTTTTATCAAGGCTTATGAAAGTGAATATAGGTAAGGCAGTTATATCAGACGGGACGGTAATATGATGAGAGACACTAATTTCATCGAATGTAATCTGTATGACAATTGTAATAATATGGGCATAATATGCTGGTGGGATGGACCACTGTACAAATGGTGTTAAAACCAGCCATAGTGATCCACACGCCTTGTGTGGATCGCATTCCAGGATTAGCCAGTGTATATCCGGTTCTCCCGAGGGACTTGCGACATGACTTGATGGTTGGTTTGGGCGGGTATAGGGGTACATCCTTGTATTACTGTGCCTGCATCGGTCATCTGCCTGCCCTGTCGCAGGCCCCTCGATTTCCTGCTTCCCTCTCCGAAGAGGGAAGAAGCATTTATACAGGCTAGCATGACTCCTGTGACCACCGATAAACTCATTGTTTGTCGGTGGTCGCTGGTATTTTGGACTGCACTACGCTTACTAAGCAGCTGGTAGTACACTTGTACTAACAGCAGTAGTGCAGTCACTATGCCGTGCTCGGATAAAAGAACATTAATAAATAAATTCGTATGTACCTCAGTTGGTATAGAAATTTCACTGGTATGAGATTTTAAAGGTTTTTTTTATCCCAAACGCGGCAGTGGTGATCACAGAAACCTTTTTCTCTGACGGTGGTGATATTCTAGGCAAGACCAGGCAAATTAATTTAAATTTGATTCGGAAATATGATAGCGGGTATATTATGAGATATGTCCTATATGGTGATAACATGATACCTATCGTCTAATGTGATGTTAATATAATTGAAAAAAATGGAAGACTAATTAAATTTGTCCGCAAAAACATTAAATGTAATTCCAACAGGTGTGTCAATTAGTGTATCAAGCACTCAAGCAGAACACCTTTATTATAAGCGAAGATGATAATGATAAGACAAAACACATTCGTCCATTGGCGGTATATCGCAGGCTGAGCGCTGGTGGTGGCCTGCAGTTGGTTCGTTGGAAGCCCACGCGTATGTCCTCGACCGCATCAGCTATGTCTGTACGCACGGTTTCGGACATTCCTCTGCTGAACGCGACGCGCGCCGCGATGCAGCCGCAAGGATGCTTATTAGTAGTGACATGGCAACCCCGGCCGCCTGGCCTCACGGACCTCATACGTTCCTGGAGGAACGAAACTGACCGCAACCAAATTTCTCTAGTAGTTATTGATTCGGAAACTACTGACCACCCAATAGATACCGATATTGACCTAGCTTTTAATATTTGGAACAAGGTAAGACAATTCAAAATTGAATAATCCGATGTTAACTCATATTACGTTATTGAATTATAATTGTATCAGCTGATATTATTACTTAGGGAGAATGGGGTGGAGAATATTATGTGCCGTTACAAGATAGTTACAAAAGTCCGACAAGAACGATGTTACAATGCGCACGTATCGGTAATATTGGCTCACTCCACTGGGTGCAAGCTCCTGAACTTGCCGATGTTGATGTTAAAATAACCGTAAGTCACATTCACGGAATCGTGTGATGAGTTATAGTTCATTATAATATTTTAAGTGCCTATGATTATTGTTATAACGAATAACTGGATTTTCTTTGTATAATATATTGTTCAGGTACATTACGCTGGGATTAATACAGTGGACGTATTAAAAGCCAGGGGTCTTGTTCCATTTGTAAATGAGTCCTTCGCTAGTGGTTATGGAATGGATTTTAGTGGAACTACAGAAAGGTAATTATTATTCATTTCACATATTTGTATATGAAATTACGCAAAGATCAGCTGGAATTATACTTGAGCCTGATCTACTTCCGTGTACCATGGAATAGAAGTCTCAGCCGTAGTACAGTGAGGAAAGTCATGAAATGATCACGAATTCGTGCAGGATTTTAACTGCATGAGGAACATATTTAGTGCCTAAAACTAACCACACCAATAACTTGGTCGACGCCGTGATGTTGTCGCATCTATCGTCAACTATATGGAAGGTCGACAGTTCTATCCTCACTTAATGAAAAGAAGAATATTGTACCACTCAAATCAAAAAAAATCAATAAATCAAAAATCATACAATCAGCGGGTGAAAATATAAAAGATGTCGCAGCGGACGGAGGAGTTTTAGTTGATATATTACTATCATAAAGGCAACATAATAATTGTATACTTTAATCACCGATACATAATAGATGTATCAGTGAAGTATACAATTATTATATCCGTATATATAGCGTTATAATTTGACCTATTATAGTACATCAAATAATTTAAAGCTTTCAGATTATGTCCTTGGTATGCGCCTTGTGATTTACTTTGGCGTGGAAAGGATATATTTCGCAATACTTCGTGTAATGTTACAAATCGCCAGTACGTCGGCCCTTCTCTTTTCAGAACTTTTAAATTATCACACATATGGCATTTAAGAGATATTTTTGAAGGAAAAATATATGAAAAGATATATATTAAATTTCCTCTCAGGCTAATGGACATTTCCAGAACATCCTTAGAGTTTATAATGTAGAACATCTAAAAGAGTCCATTTTAACCTACTTGCAAAATATTATTTTCATATTTGATTTTCGGTGCCGCGTGACGGGCCATAATAAGAGACCCCGAGATGAATGGCGGTGCAATATATCGTGCTGCCGATGACGTCAAAATTAGTCCTTATTGTAAGCGCCCCCCAGATGGTGATAATTTTATTTGAGTAATATTATATATGTAAGTAGGTATATTTATAGCATGTTGCGTCTTAAGTACCGAATAAACCAGTGCGTTATAAGCAAGCGTTGGCTTCACTCGTGTCTGTATTGCATAAACAACAAGTAACGTATCCCGTCGGTTGTGACACTGTGCAGCGGGTGTCGCGTGATGGGCGTGGTGTCGCGCGGCGCGTGCAGCAGCGAGGTGCGCGCGGCGCCGGAGCTGCTGTGGCCTGTGCCCGAACACTGGACCCTCGAGGACGCGGCCACCGTGCCGCTCGCCTATCTCAACGCATTCTACTGCTTCCTACGGACTGTGACCGTGAGTCTCTTTCGTAGCGTATTCCTACGTGATATAAACACTATTGAACATGTTTTTATTTATTGTATGATGATCTAAGCATTACTGACAATAAAACTTATGATGAGAGTTTTTAACCTTGATTGTTAGTCCAATAGTAATGGACAGGGAGCCCTCGGGTAGCTGATCCACTTGACTACTATCCTTATGACCTCGCTATCGATACCTATTGGAAGCCCCTCCTTCCAATAGGTATGATTACTAACCAGCTGATTTTTTTTGTTTTTACTTAGTTAATATTTATATAATTTAACAGTCATATTGTCCTACAAATAAAATAATAATTTTTTGAGTATCATCAAATCGAAATATTCTATCCTTGCTACCTCTGTTAGCTACCACAATAGAGAATTTTCGCATAGGGAATTGTTGGTCGTCTCATCGAAACGAAGCTACTCACGGAAAATGAGCTTGATAGTAGTCAAGTGGATCAGCTACCCGAGGGCTCCCAGTCTATAAGTCCAATACTAATAATTTAACTCAGAAATTTAAAAAGAAAATCCCGAAAGTATGGCAGCAGCAGCAACAACTGATTAGTATGACATGAAGCTGTGTTGGTGATTGGTTTATGAAACAAAAATTTGTTTTTATCCTTAGCGTGTCCAAGTTGCGGATAAGTCTGATCAATATAGTTTGTTGGTACACGGAGGCGCCGGAGCCCTGGGACAGGCTGCAATATCCATCGGGTTGGGACTGGGTTACGAAGTGTTCACGACCGTTAGTGACGTCATGAAGAAACAGTTTATACTGAAGTTGTATCCACAGTTAAAAGGTATGTCTTTAAATATATACATTTAATCACACTGGTTTTATATTATTTAGTTAGTGAAAGATGCGTCCACATTTGCGACATTTCGACACACCGAGAGTCTATTTCAAGTACTAGCTGTTTATAATGGACTAGTTAAACGACGCTTACAAACTTAAGCAGAGCTAGGTGACGGGACCCGTTCAACTGATGTACACAACGACTACATCACGCGTCTCTAAAACTACCGAAGTTATAACGATCACTACAAATAAACCTGCTGCGTCTTATATGCGAGTAAGTTGCTCCTCTGTTCCTCGTCCGTGGCTCGGCTCGCGCTACCACGAGTCGTTTCACTACAGAATAATGTGGTTGACACGACAAAATGTTCATTAGTTTCAACGAGGTCTCAGAACGAATCGCTTCTTACCACTAGGTTGTAACATTTATCAACGGTCTACACTATATCACGCCCATCTGAGACGGTCATGTCGTCTCGGTGCAGTGCAGCACTTGAATGTTTCTTTTCAAATCTAGATCGACACCATTGATTTCACGGAGTGTACGTCAAGACTAGATATGATTTTAAGTAATTCAACATGATATTTTAATAAATGGATTATATTTTCTTAAGTATTTAAATTTGTAATTATATTATTTGATAATCATAAGTCACGGACATAAAAGTGACTTAGCGCGGAGATTTTATAATTATACTCTACACGTTTATATTTCAGAAGAGAACATTGGAAACTCTAGAGACCATAGTTTCGGGGACATGGTGTTAAATGGTACCAATGGTAAAGGATGTTATATAGTTATAAACGATGTCAGAGGAGATTTGAAAGATGTAAGGATAATGTATTCTCATGATTTATTAGTGCTTTTAAATCTTTAAAACCTTACCAATGACCATTTTTGATCAGTGTTTATGGACGTCATATCCAGTAATTCAGTTATTTTAATGACAGTATCACTCCTTAGGGGCTTAAGCGCAAAATTATCAATATTTGTATTACTCCAAAAAAACTAGCTATTTATGTTTTTCTTGATGCTATTTTGCTTATGGAGTGTTGTCCTCGATAATTAATATTGACTAATATGACATTGCGCGGATTCAATAAATATTTTTAACTAGATTTTTCGTTGGATGTTGAATGTTGAACTTATAGGAATTAACTTTAATCGTCACTACAGCAACATTGAACATCCGAAAATCGATTTCAGGTGTCACTGCAGTGCTGTGCCGATTTTGGATCTACCTACGATATGTCTCAACTTAGTCATCGGGAAGATTATACCTTTGGAATGTCACATTTATTCAGGGGAAGATCATATATATCTTTAGATTTATCTTCCCTTGTAAAGAACTGGAATTCCAAAGACATGAAGGTAAGACAATGGAATAAATCACAGTAGATAATTCTAATTAGGAGATACGTGAGAAGCGTATTCAAAAAAATATAAAACGACATTGGTTGGTTGGTCTACTGTTGGGCCGTGTGCTCGCTACAATTACCAGAATGAATGGTGGCATACGACGAACGGGAACGAATCAAAACGTCCACGCTCCGACTGCACCAAGCATACCTACCAAATGTTTGCTTTACGCTGACCAACTCGTCTTCGAACTGGAGGGTAATACTGAATACATACACCTCCGACATGATTTTGAAAATAAATATACATACACATTCACGCCTGTAATCCCTAAGGGGGTACGCAGAGGTGTATGCTGTACATCCACATTTTGACGAGCGTATTTCCGTATCATGATGTGATAAGAAGCGAGCCTCTCACCATACCGGGTACAATATCACTGTACCAGACCCGGGGATCGATCCCGAGACCTCAGCTCAGCAGTCGTACCGCGTACGCAATACAACTGCGCCACCGAGGTAGACTGAAAATAAAGTTTTAAAATAAATGTCATGTTTGAAAAGAAAATACTCTTAATTATAAAAAACTAGCTTTTGTTCGCGGCTCCGCCCGCGTGATTTGCTTTTTCCGGGATAAAAAGTAGCCTATGTCTTATTCTGACGTATAAGCTATATTATTGTAAAGTTTCATTTCAATTTATATAGTAGATGGTTTGTAGTACATGCTATGTATCAGAGATGGCGCTGTATTTAAAAAATGATTTTCCCTATTTTCCCGCTTTTCTATTGAAATTTTTCCTAGATTTTCGTTGCTATAAACCTCACGGAGCCCGAGACCTTTCCAACGAATGCAAAACCGTGGAAATCGGTTCGTGCGTTCTGGAGTTACATTGTCAGGAAGGAAAACCCGACTTATTTTTATATAATAGATTGTTGCATGATGATCTTTGGTCGTCCTTCACAGCTCACTAATGCCACTTATAAGTTAGATGAGAAAGAGCCATGTTTTACGTTTGATCATAAGCTAAAATTTCATGAACATATAAAGAACGATACAACTTCCGACGAGCTCGATCTGTTATTCAGAAAATATCCAAGGGCAGCTGTTGCTTCTTCGTCTACATCAAGTAGTGGCGATGGGCTTATTGAGAAGGCGAGCTCAAAAACAAAATCTCGGAAGCTGTGATGACCGTGTTTTGAGCACATTTTACGTTGTTGTATTTTAGCTTCGGAACGTGAACATTTTTATTATTTGTAAATTCATAATTTTTCGTCTTAAATTCACATTATTTGCTCTCTAATAACTTTTGTTAGCACTTAAAATAAGACTTTATTATGCGTGATTCATTCTACCCACACTAAAACAATTTCTATTTATCAAAATTGATATTCGACTTGACATTGACGTTTGATGTGACAGTTTTGGCACGTACGTTCCGATGCTTTAATTTTACTGTTGTAAGTTTTGTTACACTGTATTTTTATTTTTCTTTTAGTACAGTCAACCTGGGTAACTTTAGCTTTCAATGTAACATTGACTCACTAACTTGTATTTGAACGTTATTTTTTTCTCTGCTTACTGAATCACTGTATAATAATAAGTTGTTTAATCTATGAAGCTAAAAAGTGTTTTTGAACGAAACCTGCAGCGACATTTGACATTTGTCAAATATAATATTTATTTCTCATCATTCAAAATTTTGGCGGTAAATAGAGTTAAAAATAAACTCGCTAAAAAGTTGTGTATAGCAGTTACTACAAAAGAACTACAGAAGGCGAGTTCAGTTTTATGTTGAAGAATCATATGTTTTTTATGTAATAACACTGAAATATCCCGCAATATTGTAGATTTTTTAAAAAATCTTTATTTAATCTTCGATCCGTTTCATTTTCAGACCATTTGGGGTAACATTAGCTCGGGGCGAGGACAGACAATGCGTGAAAATTTCAATTATGCAAAAAAGTTTTGAAGGGTGGAAGTGGCCATCAAAGCTTGACATATTTAATTGTCACCCCCGAAATATAGTTAGTCGATTTGGAGGATCTAAAATCACAAAACGAGGCGATTCTTATGCGATTAATGATCAATTTCTATACATGGTATGGGGGAATTGAGAGCCGACATTATGTTTCTTTTTTATATGTGATTGAGTTTGTTTTATTGTTTTTTATTATTTTAGGCATTGCTCAATGATTATAAGTACATCGAAACCTGATTAATACAATAATAACTTGATTTAAGAGTTCCATAAAATAGAAGTTGATTTCGATAAACCAGGCAGTTTAATATTGTATTAATATAGCAATCCTACGTTGCCACTAAAAAGGAGGTAGTGATATAAACGAAATGTATTTTTTTTATCAATATGACAAGCTAATCTTACCGAGGAATAAAAAAAAACTACATAAATTAGAGATTTTCTTCATCAACTCCTCATACTTATTAATGTTACCTAAATGTCAGTGTAACTTTGGCTCACCAAATTTTTGGTAATTTAAGGGTCTTTGATTTATCGTTTTGATAAATAACACAGGAATTTAGATTATAAAGGCCAATATTCCACTAGAAACACTCATTTATGACAAATAACAATAAAAGTAAATCCGTACTACTATAAATTACCTCTAAAGTGAGCCAAAATAACCCAGGTGGACTGTACATATCTTTTCTTTAACGATTAAGTTGCGTTGCAATGTTATATTTATCTTGTTGTGTGTATGTATAGCTGCTGGTGGGTGGTGCAGAGTACGTTTAGTTGCACCATACCGACACGTTTATTATTTTTCTTAGCACATTATTAATATTTAGTATTTTTAACATATATAAAACAATATTTATAATACTTAGTTATGATTTCTGATGATGAATCGTATCACTCAGCTAATGAATCTGCCATTTCGTTCAGCGATGACAGCTTCTGCTCGGCGACTGATGGGCTCGGGGACTTGATACGGCAAACATTCGACACAAAAACTTGTCACTCTTTCAATGTATGTCATATCAATGCTCAGAGCATACCCAGCCATTATAGTGACCTTTTGGAGGCGTTTGCTGATGCAAATGTTCATGCCGTCCTGATTTCTGAGAGTTGGCTCAAACCTCACCTTCTTTCTGCTACTTATCCCCTCCCTGGTTTCATCCTGATTAGGAATGACCGTCTCGATAGGAGAGATGGTGGGGTTGCTATCTATCTGCGTAGCAATTTTCCCCATAAAATAATAGCATCCTCTTCACCTTACTCTGCTTCTGCGGAATATTTGTTTCTCGAGGTTTGGGTCAAGGGAGTTAAAGCCGTACTTGGTGTCATCTACTGTCCTCCTTCAATTGACTACTTCTCCAGTCTCGAATCGGTTCTGGAATCTTTAGGATCAGAATATGCACACTACATCATCATGGGCGATTTCAATACCAACTTCCTTATTCCCCATTCCCCTCGTTCACTCAAACTCCTCAACATCGTGGAGTCAGCCAGTCTACAAGTGTTACCTCTACAAGCAACGCATCATAACAAAGATGGCAATGATTCTTGGCTTGACCTGATCCTTACATCTAATCCCTCTCTTGTTGCCAGTCATGGACAACATCTTGCCCCTGGTTTTTCCCATCACGACCTTATTTTCCTAGCCTATGCTCTTAAAACCCCCAAATCCTCTCCCAAGGTTCTGCACATGCATTGTTTCGGTCGCATGGATGCTGATAAGTTGTGCAGGGATACTGCAGCTTTACATTGGGACAATCTGATGGCGGCGACTAAAGTGAACGAAAAAGTTCAAATTTTTAATGATAAAGTTCTTGCACTCTACGACGTCCATGCCCCGATCAGAAAAATTAGGCTGAAGCGACCCCCTGCACCTTGGTTGACAAACGGGATTCGGATGGCGATGAGGCGTAGAAATAGGGCCTTTCGAAAATACAAGAAGGATCGCTCTGAGGATAACTGGACCTTGTACAAAGCTGCTAGGAATCGGTGTAACCAGATGATACGTAATGCCAAACGCCGCCACATTCTCGATAACATCACTTCCTCTTCTCCTGCCAACATCTGGAAGTTCCTCGGGACCTTAGGTGTTTGCAAGGAGAAGCACTTAGATTTTCAGAGGACAATTGGTTTGGACGATATCAATGACTATTTCACAACTCCCGCCCCGATTGATCACCAAACCAATTGCCGTACTCTGGATTTCTTAGCTGGTCTTCCTCATCCCAACATTAATCCCTTTCACTTTTCTCCAGTTGCGACGGAGGAGGTCAAAAAAATAATCCTTTCGATAAAGTCTAACGCGACAGGCTGTGACAAAATTAGTCGTCGCATGATCGTCGCATGATCGTCGCTATTCTCGATCATGTTCTCCCTGTAATTTCCCATATAATAAATGTCTCCTTCAGCACAGGGAGTTTTCCGTCCTCGTGGCGGAAGGCCCTTGTTATTCCTCTCCCAAAAATTCCTAGTCCAACCCTTGTCAACCACTTCCGACCTATATGCCTTCTCCCTTTCCTATCTAAGGTACTTGAGGCCTGTGTCCACAAGCAGCTGTCTACCTTCGTACACCTGAACAGTCTGTTAAGTCCACTACAGTCTGGTTTCAGACCAGGTCACAGCACCGTTTCCGCACTCCTGAAAGTGACTGATGGTATCAGGACGGGGATGCAGGACACCAAAGTCACGGTGTTGACTCTGGTGGACTTCTCCAACGCTTTCAATACCGTCAGTCACGATATCCTACTGGCTCTCCTCTCCCATCTAATGATCTCTTCCGTAGCGCTAGATTGGTTCTCATCCTATATTCGAGGGCGTCAGCAGTCGGTGCGTCTTGGCGAGTCTTCGTCAAACTGGCGTGAACTTGACGCTGGTGTTCCTCAAGGCGGTATACTTTCTCCTCTATTGTTTTCTATTTTCATCAATTCCATAACCCAAAATCTTCAGTGCACGTGTCATCTGTACGCCGATGACTTACAAATTTATGCTCAGGCGAGCGTTGATGATGTGACGGCAGTCATAGCTAAAGTTAATAGGGATCTGGACAAGATAAAAAATTGGTCCGACCGTTTCGGTTTAGGAGTAAACCCGAATAAATGTCAAGCAATAATTGTAGGTAGCTCGCGTATGATTAACAGACTGGACACAGCAACACTTCCACCAATTATCTACAATGGTTTCGCAATCGCTCTGTGTCCTGTAGTTAAAGATTTAGGGTTACATATAGACTCAACCTTAAATTGGCAGGCTCAAGTAACCTCTGTTTGCCAACGAGTCACTAGCACCCTTCGCGCTCTCTGTCGCCTGAAGAACTTTCTCCCGTGTAAAACCAAGATAATGCTTGTGCAGACCTTAATCTTTCCTATCCTCGACTATGGTGACGTGTGCTATTATGATCTGAATGCAGATCTTCTGAATAAACTTGACCGTCTTCTTAATAACTGCATTCGATTCATTTTCAATCTCCGGAAGTACGACCATGTATCTTCTTACCGCTCCCAACTCAAGTGGTTACCCATCCGCCAGCGTCGTAATCTGCGTGCCCTTACTACACTATTTTCTATTCTCACCTCTCCTAATCCACCCTCTTACCTAGCTTCCCACTTTCAATACCTTGGATCTAACCATGATAGGAACCTTCGCTCTACAGGCAGTCTTCTTCTTCAATGTCCCCCTAACAATTCTGACTTCATCCACTCCTCCTTTGCTATCCAATCCATACTTCTGTGGAATACGCTCCCCCTCGAAATTAGGACGTGCACCAATCGGTTAACTTTCAAAATAAAAGTTCGCATGCTCATGGCTGATGATGTAACAGGGTCAGATCTTTAATAGATTCATCTCTTATTAATTATGTCACATGTATGTATATATATTTATTTATATAATATGTATTTTATATTGTATATTTATTTATATTTGTTGTTTGCACATTTAAGTATTCATTTATATACCTATGTTAGTAGATTTATATATTTATCTGAAATTGCTGATTTAATTTCTTTTATAACTTTTATACACCCACATTGTCTCGTCTCTGCATCACCTGTAGGTTGGCTGTTAGAGAATGCCTCTGGCATTAAGCCCGCCTTTATACATATTTTGTATATTAAGTTTAAATAAATAAATAAAATAAACTTGACTGTCGACTTAGTCAAGTGCCTTGGTTTCATTCTGTGGAACGCGTTTATCATGCAAGTCCCAAGGTGATTATTCGACATCCTAGTGACGAGTAAACGCGAGTCTTCTACAAAAGCCTGAACGCCTCATTAGATTATCTATGTTTTAATGACTTTTACGTAAGATACTTATTTTAAAAAAGTACGAATGCTATCGCTTATCTAATCTTTTATAGATTATCTAATGGTAATCGATACGATTAAGATTTTTATACTCCACCATGTTTCTTTTAGGCACGCTAGGTTTCAAATCTCGAATTGTTTATAGGACGAATGATCAAGTTTTCTTCGCCTTCAGGGTTTTTACAAGTTCGATACGCTCTCTGGATCTGTACAAAATACATTGTGTGACCAATTTTTTCCTAACAGTCAATTACGCTAAAACACTCTAAAATACATAGGCTGTTTGACAAATTTCTATCATGGAGAGAAGCGTACGCAGTCCCCCTTGAGCCGCATGCATAGCAGAATGAATTCCCTGCAGCAGAGCACGTGCAGATTGTAACGATTTTTTGTACAAATGGTGCTTAAAATAATTTGCCAAAATTTTTGCGAGAACGGTAACTTATGAAAGAGCTATATTTTGTTAATGTCACAAGTATTATAACATAGTGAATATGTGTGCAGATGTTACACGCGATGATGAGCGAGGGTATAGCGCGTGGGTACGTGCGGCCGCTGTCGCGCGTCACGTACGCGCCGCACGACGCGCCGCGCGCCTTCCGTCTGCTCGCCGCCAGCGCGCACCGCGGACGAGTGCTGCTGCACTTGCGCGACACCGACGTGCGCGTCATGCCGAGGTACTGAATTTCGATTTTCTAAGAGAATAATTTTAATACCAGAATTTGTAAATCAGTATTTAGTAATATAGAGATGAATATTAACTTTATTATATTTTACAGGATTAACTGTAAAACTGATGACGTAAACTTAATACTCTGCGACCATAGTTCACTTGGCGTTTATCTGGCGAATAGACTGATCAACAGTGGAACCAGGAAACTACACTTGCACTGCACCTGTCAACCTCAATGTCTGCATTATAAACTTGGGTAGGACGTTTGTTTATGCCTAATTAACTTAATTCCACGTATAATCAGTGCATATAGATATATAAAAATAATCGAAGTACAGTTATAAATACTTTTGCAGTAAGTCAAATTAGAAAGCAAGTTTTTTTTTGTTTTTTTGTCCTGGCTCGGCAAAGTGACTACGCTACACCTGATGGTAAGTGCAACCCAAGAATAGTGTCGACCAACGATAAACAATGTGTCCATCGTAGGTCGGCAAGATCATGCCGGCCTGCGAAAGGGCCAAAGGGGAGGGGAAGGAAAGAGGGATGGAGAAAGGGTTAGGATCAGGGGGCAAGCCCCCTGGAGAGAATCGGATATACACTGGCTGACCCTGGAAAACGACCCACACAAGGCGGGCCACTATGGCAGGTTTTAGCGCCAGTGTATTTCTTTGTTTAAAAACCTATTCTTGTTACTATTTCTCAGTTCTTGGCGAAAACAAAATATTCAAGTGGAGGTTTCATCCGAAGACTTAAATGATGAGGGAGTATCGGCTCTGATAGAGAATGTCAACAGGCGTGGGAACGTGGGTGGTATTTACATCATCGCTACAGATGCTTCTGTTGTAACTGAAGATAAGTTTGTGTCGTCATTGAGTAAACTAGACTTGATCTCAAGAAAATTGTGTCCTTCATTAAGGTAAATATATTTAGCACTAAATAAAGTGTATTCAATCGATAGTGATGTACCGTTTGTAGTAATATCTCTTAATTATTCTTTACTAGGTACTTCACAGTTATAAGCTCTTGTGATATGACAGGAATGCATATATGTGTGGATCGTGTTAACAATGGGTATCCCGCAACACTACTTAAATTGAATATGTCTGATACGGTAAGTGATTAAAAACTTTTAAACGTATACAATAGTACATCACGTGAGGATGGTCCAGTCATTTTAGCTTAAATTAGGTAAGAATCTCGGAATTCGAGATACCCAGCTGTAAGTCTGTAAATACTTGTATATTGACACACTAAAAGTTGTCTCAAAACCTACATATGGTAGGGTGTGCGCAACTATTAAATTTCAAGGTCAAAGGTCTCAAAAATCTTTTTTTTTGTGCTTTTTTTGTAAATATCTCATTTCCTATGGGTTTTTTGCTATTTGTATCTATTATCAATATTGTAGAATACAAAATTCTCTACAAATTTTGTTTAGAACTTTTTTTCATACGGCGAACCGTTTTCGAGATAGAGGGCGGAGAGCGCGCGGTCACAGGATCACTTCAGGTCAAACGGTGCCTCCGGTCGAAAACGCGCCATATATAGTTGATGAACTATCGATAAATCAATGATTATAAATATTTGACAATTTTTATTAACTATTATGTTATACTAGCTTTTGCTCGCGGCTCCGCCCGCGTGAACAGCATTTTCCGGGATAAAAGTAGCCTGTAACCGTCTGCAGGACTCCATCTGTCTCTGTAGATAAATGCATCAAAATCGGTTCAGTGATTTAGGCGTGAAAGCGTAACAAACAAACTCAGTTTCGCATTTACTTTCACCCCCTTTTTCATCCCTTATTAAATAAAATTTCCAAAATTCCTGAAACACGTATTTATTTATTTTACGTCAATAACCGAAATACAAAATTTCGTTCATGTAACTTTCAAAATGACCGCGCGCTCTCCGCCCTCTATCTCGAAAACGGTTCACCGTATGAAAAAAAGTTTTAAACAAAATTTGTAGAGAATTTTGTATTCTACAATATTGATAATGGATACAAATAGCAAAAAACCCATAGGAAATGAGATATTTACAAAAAAAGCGATTTTTGTGACCTTTGACCTTGAAATTTAATAGTTGCGCACACCCTACCATATGTAGGTTTTGAGACAACTTTTAAGGTGTCAATATGCAAGTATTTACAGACTTAACAGCTGGGTATCTCGGATTCCGAGGTGAACTTACTAAAATGACTGGATCAGGATGTGATTTTTCAAATTGATAATTCAAACACAATTTGTGATTGACAGACTTTGGATTTGAAGGGTAAGGCCTCACGGATTCTCAGCGTAAGTAGGTTGGCAGTAGACCAATGAAGCGAAAAGATATTTAAGTACAAGACTTAAATAATTTGAAACTATGCAATATGTTAATAATTTGTCAGAATGAGGTGAGCCAGGTGAATGAGATGTCAGTGGAGCTGAGCGCGTCCCAGTGTGAGGGAGTGGTGAGTGCAGTGGAGCGCGCGGTGCACTCCGCGCAGCCGGTGCTGGTCGCGCAGCAGCTCCGCGCACGCACACCGCCGCTGCTGCAGCAGCTCGCCGCCGTCGCCGGTCAGTACTCAGTGCCGCGCCTCGTACACAAACAACAACGCACCCCACCACATACTTAAAGACCAAATCTATTTACAGATATTGATATTCCGGAGAACTCCCCAGAAAACGCTACACTTAAAAGTTTTGGTGTCAAAAATGAGAAATTGGAGAGCGTTCGAAACTTTTTAGAGTTATCCTACAATATTGCATTGAATGATGAAGATGTTATGTCCTTAACCATTAACAGGTAATTGTTAGAAACTTATAACGCTATAATATATCATCAATTCCGCTCATCTTCCACAAAATAAAATTATTATCTTATGGTACTAAAAGTAAATGATAACACATCTTGAATTGTATGCTTAAATTTGCAGAATCCGCCAGATAGAAGACACACTACTATCGATAAAATTTAAAGATGTGAAAGGTTTGGAAACGTTCTACACTCACGTCGATCCTGACGAACTTCTTGCTACTACTGAAATAGTGTTCTTGCCTACTCTTACATGTAGTTCCTCCACTGTGAGTTTTGGTTTGGATAACACTTTACTGTGTCTATTTTGCTATAATATCCATTACATAATCATAAACTTATGTATTGACAGAGAGATGACGAATTCGACGTAACTCAGTCGTACTTGTGCATAGTGCCAGGACTTGAGGGACTCCACAGCCGTTTCAGCTATTTGTGCGAACGTCTGAAACTTTGTGCTCTCGTACTTCAACCTGGTCTAGACAGACCAATGGCAACCATCCAAGATACTGCTAAACAATATGCTCAAGTAAGTAGCATTTAATATTACATATAAAAACTATTATATATTTTATGTTGTGGTTAATAGATGGTATCTCACGGCTTAATTTGTTTCCTTACAGGTGCTTTCAAAGAGGGTTGGATTTAGCCGCAACTTTTATATTTTGGGATACGAATGGGGAGTTCCAGTGGCACTCGAATTAGCTTCTATTTTAGAAAAACAAGGTACTTAAAAGGTTTTTATCGTAAAAAGGACATATTTACGATAGAAATGTGCCTTATAAAATTTTGTATCCACAGGATATTTAAAGGAGTGTATTTTTTGAAGTTCTTATTAACCGACATAAATAGCGTTACCGGTTATATATATATTTTTTTTTATGGGCCCGATCTTCTCATTCATCGGCAACTACGAAAATTAAATCATAATGAATAAGCGGATTATAATAATTAACGAATCTAAGTAGTACTTCAAACTTATTAAGATTCATATGTAATTAAGCTGATGTTAAAATGCCTAGTGGCCAAATTGTGTATTATTATAAAGCATTCCAGCTTTTACTGCGGTTTCGCTAATGAAGCCGTTATTTTTGTTTGCTACAGCGTTTTGTTTGATATAAGTTTGGTTGATATAAGCACCACGCCTTCGCATAAACAGAGGCAACACCACATAGAACTTTGAATTACAAAGCACTGCATGGCTCTGAACTGCGCTTGTCACCCCTATACATAAGATGTTAAGTCTCACAATGCCCAATAATTTCACTAGCTTCAATTTCTTTTAAACCGAAACATAACAGTGCTTATACACCGATCATTTGATAAGCAAACGTACCATAAGTATTTAATCTGTGTCTGAGCTCATTTTAATTTGAGCGGATATTTTGTTATTCTGATTAGACATTCACCGCAATTCAATGACAAATGGGTCATTCCATATAAAATCGACTGAAAATAAAAATAAAAATTCCCGACTAATTTTAGATTCTGGTGTAACTTTGAGAAACTCTACTCTAGGGTCCCAAAGAACAAAATTTACACGTGTTTGATTTTTACAAGCGCTTGTTTCCGCCTATTTAAATATAGACTTTTAAAAATCGATATTTTTAAACCATATCAACTTTTGCTGTGAAAATTTTCTGTTTGTAATTTTAGGTTGAAGGTAAAAACAGTAGATTCTGTGAGTATCAGATTTTTATCTCGCAGTTAACACGTTCGTTTCATAACCTGCTAATTGGGATTTTTTAAAATTCCAAAATTTGAAGCAAAGTTTTTTTCTATGAAGAGTGGTCTGCTCAAGTCAACTTGTGGCTGAATTTTGTCTATGATATGTATACTTAATTCCCGCGGAGCATGAGTTTTTAATTCTCAATAGTTAAGACGCTAGAGTCGATTAAAATTCACGAAAATTGACTAAAAAACACTCATTTTCAGTATGCTGCTATTATTCAAAGGGATCGTCCGAGCCAATTATCCTCATTTACACATAAACTACTATCTTTCCCACTGTGAATTCCGTCTTGATCATGCAGATAGCTTCAAACAGAAAAATTTCACAGCAAAAGTTGATAAGGTTTAAAAATATCGATTTTTAAAAGTCTATATTTAAATAGGCGGAACCAAGCGCTTGTAAAAATTAAACTCGTATAAATTTTGTTCTTTGGGACCCAAGAGTAGAGTTTCTAAAAGTTACACCAAAATCTAAAATTAGTCGGGTTTTTAACACGCTTTTATTAGCTTCAGACGTATGTATGTTGGTATGTTGGTATGTTTGTATGTTTGTATGTTGGTAGGTTTGTCTGTAACTTGTGTTAGAACGTGATTTTGACCTACTTCAAAACGTCGGATTAAATCTTGACATCGCGATGTAGATGTGCCAGTGGCGCCATCTCATGATTTTTTCTTGTCAACTTGTAGTTTAAATGCAATAAAGGTGGCGCTGGTTGTTTTGTTGTGTTATTTTGATACGAGTTTAGAACAAAATAAATAAATATTGTAAAAATTAAAACTTCCTTAAATATTTCATTGAATAATTGTTATAAATTACAAATTTATTACCTACAACTGTTATTAAAATTACTTCAGTAGTAAGGGATGTTCGCAAAACACTTTTTTTAACACGCTTTTTTACATTATTTACAATAAGTGGCAGCAATATAATAGAACATTGGATTATAGTCTACATGACACATTAAAATAAAACAAGAAAAAATCAAGAAATGGCGCCACTGCTGTAGAATAATCCATATTGTATGGGACATCTACATCGCGATGTCAAGATTCTCCAGCGAATCATTACCTCCGACGCTTTGTATGAACTACGGGTTTTGTACGATTGATCGCATAGATAATACACTATAATATATAACATTGATCGGGTACAGTTTTACGAATGGCTTGTTAAACAAGCCATTCGTATAACTTGTTTCTTTCCTACCTCCTTCGTGACATTTTTACGTTTCAGCGAATTTTCCAATCACAAAGATTCGAAAGAAGTTTCACTTCAAAAAATGGTAAAAAATGATAAAAAACTGAAAATACACCTTTTTATAGAAAATCAAACTAAAAAATTAAAAATAAATAATAGTTTAAAAATATATACAGGGTTAATTTTAAAACACCAGCAACCTCGCAGGACCATATAGCTGACCCCATACGGAACAACTTTTGTTCTACGAGTTTGTATATAACTCAATATATTTAAAAAAAAATGATTTTACAAGTTTTTGTTGTGTCGTATTTTTCTTCGTAGTGTTCGGCGTGCGCGCGCGACTCAAAGAAGCCGCTCAGCTGGCTCGGGCGATGACCTTCAACGCTAGCCCCGTTCCCCACGCTTCGCGTGTTTGCTTACGTAATCTGCGATGCGTGTAGGTAAAATTCAAGACGGAAATTAAATGAATACTTATTTTTGTATGAAAATAAAATCTAACAAATTATCAAAAGTCGTAGAACAAAAGTAGTAGCTTATAACCTTAGGTATCTACCCCTGCGAGGTTGCTGGTGTTTTAAAAATAACCCTGTATAAATTCGAATTCATAAAAATTTATTTTTTTTATGTTTTAGTTGGATTTTATGTTAAAGCGTGTTTTTTAGTTTTTTTAAACTATTTTTTTTTCAGTCGATTTTATATGGAATGTCCCAAATGTAACTGTTCTAATTCACAGAACCGTAGTGACTTTTACATGAAACCTGTTTAAGAGCCAGAGCTGTAGACGGTACTGTCACTTGTGCTTAGTGTGGCACTACTTTTTAAAGACCTAGTGGGACCTAGCCGGTTTTGTGAAATTAATTTTGTCAAGATTCGATTAATTTAGAACATAATTAGTGTAGTCAGTTATTATTATAATACTAATAAAGTGTTTGTAAATTTAGCTGCTACGTGCGTAGGTAAATACGTATTTCGCGACAAACTAACATCAATGAGGTAAAGGCAGGAGGAATAATAAGTAAAATTATTAATTTTTGGATTCAGGATTGACCGGTACTATATTCTGTATTGGAGTTGGACCAGAAGAACTGAAAGTAGTACTTGAAGAAGAATTGAGTGAATATAAGAGCGAGGAAGAGCTGCAGAATGGCGTGTTGAAGCACATGTTCAAGTTGATGGCAGGCGACAAGTGTGCGGGGATAGAAGAAGTGTTGCACGGGTGTCGCACATGGAGCGAGAAAGTGGACGCGTGTGTACGCACGCTGCTGGGGCGCGTGTCGCACTCGGCGCAGTACGCGCGCGCTCTCCTACAGGCGGCGCTCGGTCGGATCGTGCAGGCGCAGCGCTACAACTGGACGCTGCCGCCGCTGCGCTCGCGGCTGGTGCTGCTGCACTCCCCGCGCGCCCCGCACGCCCCGCACGCCCCGCACGCCCCGCACGCCCCGCCCCCGCTGCAGCTGAGCGCGCTCACGAGCGGCGAGGTGTCCGTGCACCAGCTCAGCGCGCCGCTCGCGCACGCCGCCCGGGACGCGCGCTGTGCCGCCATCATTAACTCGCATCTGGATCCACAACTCATACAACACTTCCATAATATGAACCTATGCGACACATACCTCGTTAATCCTGACCGCCTTATGACCAACTCTTCTCAAGAAAATGTTTAAAAATGTAAATCTACTATTTACATATTTAAACATTTTCCCATACATCTTTCGGGCTTCTGTTTAGTTTAGTTTTTGTGGTTGTTTTTATAGCTAGCTTGGTTTTTACTAGCTTTGCTTCGCGGCTCCGCCTGCGTGATCTGCTTTTTCCGGGATAAAAAGTAGCCTATGTTCATCAGGGATAATGTAAGATTGAAGAAAGAATTTTTGTAATCGGTGCAGTAGTTTTTGTTAGTAGTTTTTAAGTTTATTCCTTACACACAAAAATACAAATCTTTCCTCTTTATATTAGTGTAAATTATTAGTACCGCCGCAACCGCTATGTCCCTGCATTTTAAATCTGTAATATCTTCCAACATTTTATCTAAATTACATGCCTTAAAGGGCCATATTGATCTATGTTAAATGCACAATGTATTTAAGGTACATACTTAATTGGATAAGGATTAATGCTGTATTGCTTAAAATCGTTTCGTAAAATAGCCATTATTTCTCGTAAAAAGTAAAGGATAAAAATGGTAATTATGGGTTATCCTTAAGAGATAGACATATACCATAGCGGACTTTTTTGTAGATCTTTTTAAGCTGTACAATACTGTAGTATTATATTATTATCATTATTTTGATCTATCTCGTAGGGTTTAGCCAACATTTGAGTTGACAGCCTCCGTGGCCCAGCGGGCGAGTAGCCGGCTGTGAAGCGAGAGGCCGCGGGTTCGATCCCCGCACCGAGACAAATGTTTGTCTGATCCACAAATATTTGTTTCGGGTGTTGTGAGACCGAAAGTCTCTCGTAGTTCCTGATATCCACGACACAAGACTCGTATCTTACTGTGGGATCAGGACTATGGGTGTTTATTTACGACATCACATTAGAAGCCTCTATAATTATCAGTGTTTCTCTACTATATTATGCATGTATTGTATATATAAACCTTCCTCTTGAATCACTCTATCTGTTAAGAAAACTGCATCAAAATCCGTTGCGTAGTTTTAAAGATCTATGTATAGGGACAGACAGGCATTGGGAAGCGACTTTGTTTCCTACTATGTAGTGAAGACCGGTAAACCGGATAAGATCATCTGGTAAGTAATGATCACCCATAAACACTAATAGCATCGGAAAAATCATACGTGTTAACCTTTTTGGAAATGAATGGGGGCGGGGCATTTTAATTAGGGTATTAATCAGATTTTGAGTGTATATCGTTTAAAATTTCAGATTATGTATATTATTATTATTATTAAATTCATATTATATATTAGATTCAAACAGTTAATTCAAAATATCAAATAAGAAATTATAGTTAAACCTGGCATATAACATTCTGAATACTCGGAGACATTCGAGATAGTACACTGTTCCCACAAAAAAGTTATATGTGTTCTTGCGAAAGATTTAAGTTAATTTACCATTGAAATAAAACTAATTTAAACGGATTTTATCGCGGTTTTTTTTCATTTAATCCACCCCGTGACCACGAAGGCTAAATTCATTTTAATTTATAACACCGCAGTTGTTTTCTGTCTCTGTTTCTCCATCTTGTTTGCTGGCTAAAACTATGATAAATATAATTGTACTGTGTACAGTAAAATTCCTATTACTTTTGAAGTTCCACGATACAGATTACTAGGTTAATGTAGAGTCAGCACTGTATCTGACTGTTGGGTGTATTTATTACTAGAACTTGCACAGTTTTATGACACTTGTCTGATGTTTTATGAATGACCTAGGTTTTTTGAAAGACGAAAGTGCAGTTATGGGGATAAAGGGAATTAAAATCCACATGTATTAACTAATGCACTTGTAGAATATAAGGTAAATAAATGATTGTTTACGCAACATATTTGCAAGTTCTTTTGATATACGTATGCTCATAATTTTATTATAATGCTGCATAAAATTGTATATGACATCCTCCGTGGCGTAATGCGTGAGTAGCCAGAGACTGTAGGTTCGATTCCCGCTCCGAGAATTTTCTTTGTGCGATCCACAAATATGTGTTTCGGGTCAGGGTGCTGTGGGACCACAAGTCCTTCGTCGTATCTAGTATCTACGATACAGATTAACCTAGTGTGGGTTCAGTACTATGTGTGTGATAGTTGGGTGTATTTATTTATTTAATTCATACAATAAATAACATTTGTTTATCGTGTATATTAAACGCATTATTATATATATTATATGTTGTTTCATTTAATTATCGACATTACAGTATTCAATATGGATGGAAAACAATTGTTTTTTTAATCCATGAAAATTATGTGTACAGACGAGATTTTTTTTTTTTTTTTTGTGCTGCTAGAGCTGTAAGCCTGACTCTAGTCGGCTGTATACAGCTTCACCGGACTTTCGGGCGAGCGCTTTAGGCGCTCTCAGCCCTTGACTAGGTGACCACCGCTGAGGGCACCCCCTTTGGGGTACGAACCTCGGCTCAGGACGGTCACCGGAAGAGGGCAGAGACATCTGCGATTATAGGTTTAGGGGACTTTTTAAAATCTACTTAATGATTATCATCATTATTAACATCGGCTCGCGGGCCGGTACTAGGGTCGGGGGCGTTGCGGGGAACGCGGCGCGGTCCTCGGCGACGAGGACGGTAGGTCGGTTTTGTGAAGTGTTTTTTCATGAATTCCTCTCTCCTTCGGATGGCCAGAGTGGTCGCATCGTCTGGGTCAGTGAGGACGCTACGCGGACGTCTCCACTTTGCACGGTCAAAGGGAGTGTATATTGAGGCTCGTCGGACGAGCGGATTCGGATGGTGGGCGGCGCGATCGAAATAGCGCTTGCTGTTCATTTTCATGAACTGCCTTAGTGTCGGCAAGCCCGTGTCCACGTGGGTATTGAGATTCCTCACATACCACGGGACCCCAGTAACTTACGCAGAAAACGATTCTGCAGGGCTTGCAAGCGTCTATATCGAATTTCGGGTACATGCGCAAACGCGGGCGATGCGTAAGTCATGATCGGCCTAATACAAGTCGTGTAAATCCTAATCTTGTTGCGGATCGAGAGTTTGCTTTTACGGTTCAAGAGCCAGTAAAGCTGGCCTAACGCGAATGCGGCTCGCGCGCGTACCGCGTTTAAGTGGGGAATGAAGGTAAGCTTCTGGTCAAGGGTCACTCCTAGATATTTGACTGTCTTGGTCCAGGGAATGGGCATGTTAAACATGGTCACATTCGGGACTGGAGCAAGACGGGCAGGGTTTCGATAAAAGAGGATCGCGGCGCTTTTGGACGGGTTGATGGTGATTCGCCATTTGCGGAACCACTGGCCGAGTTCGTCGGCAGCGGCTTGCAAAGTGCGGACCACCTCAACCGGATTTTTGCGCGATGTATAGATCGTGGTATCATCAGCAAAGAGCGCCAGATGGGCGTCCTTTGGTTTGGGAATATCGCTTGTGTACAGCGAGAAAAGGAAGGGAGAGAGAGCGGAGCCTTGCGGGACTCCGGCCGAAATGGTGTGTCGGGAAGAGAGGCTTCCCTCCACGCGATATCTGAAACCGCGATTCGACAAGAACGCTCGTATGATGTGCACGAGCTGAGTGGGCACGTTCATGGAATATAGCTTGTGAAGCAAGCCATTGTGCCACACCTTGTCGAATGCTTTTTCGATATCGAAAAATATGGCTCCGGTGGGGATCATTCTAATGTTTTTATCGTGAATGTGCTCCGTGATGCGGAGCACCTGATGCACGCAACTGTGGCGGGCTCGGAACCCAAACTGCTCCTCGGGGAGCAGATTGTGGTTCTTGGCTACTATTTTCAAGCGATCGAGGAACAGGCGAGACAGGGACATTTCATATTTATTCAAAGATTGGGGGATTGCTATTATAAGAAATTCAAATCACGCCGTTTATATGAATGGAAAAGTGACTGTGAGGATGTTTGGTTGGGTGGGAAGTTGAATTTAACCACTCTGGTTTTCCAAAGCTGTCTGGATAATTACCTTAATAAATGTGATGTTGCTTTGAGATCTTCTTTCAACACAGTTATTTTTGGTCATTTCAACTTGAGTGGAATAAACTGGGTTTTTAATTCCGACAATTTTTACTCTGATTGCTCCATTAATATTAATCTTAAGAGTCAAAAAAAGAAAATAAATAAATAAATTTCAAGACAAACATTAAAATATATCATCAGTTTGTCAGTGCGCGAGAACTTTATTTACTGTCATTGTTTTAAAATGTCAAGGAGAAGACGATTTTTTTTTTGTTTTCGCGGGGAAAAGCGTTTTGTTGCTGCTGTCTTACCGGGGGGAGGTGGAACGTTTATGTTGGGCTCTACCGGTCTTACGACCCAGCGTTGGGCTGCCCGGGAGAGATGGAAAACATCCGGGTGACCGCTAGGCCGAGTCCCTAACACTATGTACACCCTATGCCGGCAAATACCAACTAAAAACCCCGCTGTGGCCATCTTCGGCACATTAAGAACGGCCCCGGGTTACCGAAGCGAGAAGTGCCCCTGCTTCAGCCGGAACCACCCCTGCGCGATGCCGCCTTGAGGCCCGTCTCCAAATGTGGGGGGGCTCATGTAGGAGGTTTTAGAAATAAGGCACTGATATTAGTACTTAAGTTACTGTATTAAAGAATAATTATACAAGAAGTTTTCTTTCACGTAACGTATCCGCAATAACCAACAAGAGAGAGAGAGTGGCGCCGTGAAGCGGCAACAATTGGAACTACTCCGGTTGCGAACAGCTCAGATGCCCCCGCGCACTGAAGGAGAAGACGACCTGACTTAGGTCCTCAAAGTCAATCAAATGTGCGACGGGCTACCTCACGTGCAATGGTGCACGTACCTCACTTAATCCAATTTTTTTATTTACATTAAGTGCATAGCTGTTGTTGCATTAATGTAGATAAAACATGAATTGTATTAAGTTTTGATCACATTTTACAATATTTTTGGATGTTTATTTATGTAAGCGATACGAAGTTCCGGTGAAACTAGTATATGGTATATATAACCTAGGTGAATCTAGTTTACAATGATATGATTATAGAAAATATATACTTACGACTTAAAAGTTACTTCGGTTGTTTTATTCCCCATTTTTCCCCATCACAAGTGTTATTTTGGATTTAAAGATAGGAAACAACACCTCACAGCAACGATTAACAATTTTTAATAATATCTCAACAACAATTATCAGCTTTTCCAACAATCGGAAATTATATATTCATCAGAGCCGTGACAGTGACACCCACCCATCAATAGGTTTTTATTTTATAAAAACAAAAGTTTAGGCCATATACATTATACCGCAGATATAAAGAAAGGTTAAATGTTAATAATTATGCTGTATGTGCCTGCGACGGGTCAAAGCTCGCTAACACTCGGCCATCCTGCAGCGGCGTCCGCGTCCCGCGACGCTCAGTATTATTCTCCGCAGTGTTCCATTTCTGAAAGCCAAAGAAAATTCGCAGCAGTATATGATAAAGAATTACGGATTAGACAAAAATGAAGATTAATTTTATTTATGGTTTCGATTGTGTCACACAGATCACACAGTTTTTAGTTTCACACAGCATGTTAAGTCACACAGTAGTTATTATTGTCACACAGATCACACAGTTTTTAGTTTCACACAGCATGTTGTGTCACACAGTAATTATAATTGTCACACAGATCACACAGAATATATTTTCACGCAGTGTACCCCCAGCATGAATGTATAATATGGTATGTACCACACAGAACATATCACACAGTATGTATCATATAGTATGTATCATACAGAACATATCACATAGTATGTATCATATAGTATGTATCACACAGAATATATTACACAGTATGTATCATATAGTGTGTATTACACAGCATATATCACACAGTATGTATCATATATTATGTATCACACAGAACATATCACATAGTATGTATCATATAGTATGTATCACACAATATGTATCACACAGTAATATTGGTTCTTGGTTATTCACACAGATCACACAGATTTTATTTTCTTATATGTATATTATGTTCAATTCAATTTTTATTATCGACGTATCACCTTGCTCAGTGATTGAGTACAAGCATTTCCAAATCCCTTCATAATTGCGTCTGATGGACTTAGCTTTAGTTCCAGATTATTGGACAATGCCAGCGTTATTATATTCAATTGACTACCCGTATCCATATATGCAGTCAATTAACAGACATTTTTTTTTGTATAAATCTTGAAACACGCTACAAATAACATATAGAACGCCTCTCACCTGGTGTTGCTTGGATGTAACTCGAAACCTACAGCTTGCGGTCGCGTGCCCCATTCGTTGGCAATTGTCGCATCGAACCTGAGATCTGCAGTCACGTGCCTCGTGTTCTGGGCGACGGCAAGAGTAGCATATTTTCAGCAGGATCAGCGGCCACATTGTAGAACTTCCGGCGTTGGCTGCAGTACCAGTGATGGAACTTGCACTGGCTGTACTTTCAACATTACCGCGCCTCCAGCTTGACTTCCTCATGGTACTAGCCGCTTCAACACTTTCATAGTCCTCTAGTGACGATAAGTAACCATAATAAAGCTCTTGTGGGTTGTCGCACTTAAAAGCCTTAGCGTTTGCTCGTATTTCTACGGGTAGGCCTTTGATGACACAGGAGATAGCGTCTTCGCCCTCAATATTAATTTTTTTGACGTGATAACGTCTTATAATTCGATAGAGCCGGCTGCACGCACGAAAAAACATGACTCATGCGTCGTTACCTCGCTAGATGTCACGTTCCATTTAAGGCTTGAAGTGCAAGCGAGAGCGCGGAACGAGCGACAAAGAAGCACAATCGGCCTTTGCGTTCGGCAGCGTTCGAGATTTAAAAAAATTAAAACATAAATATTAAATCTTCCACATATCACAACAACGTGTCTAAAATGACAGGTTAGACCAGCCATCCGTCAAAGGGAACATTTTCTCCTATATCAAACACATTGAGGCGGGCTTTTTAAAACTAGATTTACGAAAAGGACATTGTTCGTCGTCCATACATAGTTGGCCTAAGAACCAAAAGGTAGGTGAATTTACTTTTTGGGTTTTAGATAATGTATATATTTGATTGAAACTATATTAAAACTACGAACACTTGAGAATTCCGAAAAATGAATAAAATACTTTCGGATTTTGAGGTTATAATTAGGCCAATAAATACTATCAAATATTAAACAAATGAAATTAAAATTTTCTTTTGAAAAATGCTACCATTCCATCAGTATTTTCTTAAGACGTTATCACGTTCAACTATTGTCAGTAAACCGACTTTACAGACAACCGATTTTTTTTAAAAGTGTCATTTTTGTGTGAAAATATTTAGTCATTGTCTCTGTGTCAGTTTTAGTTCTCGACAACATTTCTTCTAAACGGTCGACAAAGTCGGTAGACCGCGTAAAAGCAGTTTGTAATGCTAGCTTCCAATCATCCCAAGTGAGGTCGTAGTCTTCTAGATCATCATACCAATCTCTTGCAGATCCTCTTAGGCGTATTTGCATCACAAATTGACGATCCTTGCTGTCCCAGCCGTAAACATCTCCAAGCTGATCGATCTTATGCAACCAATTGACAACATTACCCGTTTTCTCGTCTGGTCTAAACTTCGGTATCAGTTCGGCGTCCATTTGTGTTATACGTCTATTTTTGGTAATACAATGTTCATCATAACAAAATAAATCCTTATTTTTGTCGCACGTGGGTTTTGGTAATGTTTTAGAGGAACGCCATTTTCTTTTTCCGAGACCTTCTTTATATGGCACAGACATTTTAGGATCCCACTTCTGAGGTGTTATTTTGGATTTAAAGATAGGAAACAACACCTCACAGCAACGATTAACAATTTTTAATAATATCTCAACAACAATTATCAGGTTTTCCAACAATCGAAAATTATATATTCATCAGAGCCGTGACAGTGACACCCACCCATCAATAGGTTTTTATTTTATAAAAACAAAAGTTTAGGCCATATACATTATACCGCAGATATAAAGAAAGGTTAAATGTTAATAATTATGCTGTATGTGCCTGCGACGGGTCAAAGCTCGCTAACACAAACTACTGAAGACCATTTACAAACACTGGATGTCTCGTAATGGCAGACTTGGCGTTGTCGCGTCAATTTATAGATTCCGTCAATTGCACATCTAGGTACTTTGTTAATATAATTTAAAATAACAAACATGAATATTAATTGGAATTGATTAAAACTAATCAGACATTCAAGGCCAGTCGTACCGCGTTTGCAATACAACTGCACCACCGAGGTAGTTCCTGGCTTTTGTTTTAGCTATATTTCTTTATACAAAACAACGATCTGGCCTAGGTTCCATAAGGTTTCTAGGTATTTCTTTTATCACTTTGAGCGATTTATAAATTGTGTTAGCTTCGCAATCCTAAGCTTCAATGTATGACAGATTTTATTTATAAGAATGTAATTTTTTGCCAAACATGTTGGTGGCTTCGAGAGGCCAAGGTTAAAAGACAACAGATAGGATAGGATATGAATATCCCACCACCAGCAATAGAAATATAAACATCGTTAAGTTTTTGTCAATCAACAAGATTACGACAGCCTCATCGTAACTAAAAAACAATAAACACAGAAGGTTAACACATTACGAATTTAAAATTCTTAGAGCATCCACACAGTAAGGTTTGGATAAGATTGTGTGAAACACACCTGTATCCAATATATTAAATTTTAATTCCCTCAATAATATTTCTCTTTCATTTATATTGGACACATTCCAATAATATGTGGTGTGGTGCATCTTCTACAATTCAACATTGATCACAATTAGGACTGCTTGTTTTCTTCATTAAGAAGCCAAACTTATTCAATATTATGTGTCCAGATCTTAATCTATGTGCAGTCACCATAACATTTTTGCTAATTTTTACATTTGCAAACCATGGTATACGAGGAGGTTCACAGTGCAATTGGCATGGTTCTGTACCAAATACCTCTTATGGATTTTTAAAATTATTTTTCTATAATACTCTGTATACTTTCTTCCTTGAGCAACTTTGCTAAAGCAATTTGTTTAGGCAACTCTTGCTTTGATGTAATGCATACTTCACTTGTAACTTCAATTGAGTAATTTCTCTTATGACTATTTGCACCGTCTATGGATGTGCTTCAAATTAATCGTTTGGAGCTTCTTCTCACGATCGTAAATTCTACATCCTACTAATATTATAAACGCGAAAGTTTGTAAGTATGGATGGATGGATGTATGTTTGTTACTCTTTCACGTAAAAACTACTGGATGGATTTTAATGAAACTTTGCAATAATATAGCGTATACATCAGAATAGGACATAGGCTACTATGTTTTTCAAAAATCAACCCCTGAAGGGTTTAAAAGGGGATGAAAGTTTGTATGAGAAATCTAAACCGCTGAACCGATTTCAATGAATTTTGGCACAAATATAGTTGATGACCCAGGGTTAAACATAGGGTATTTTTTACTTTAAGCTAGTCCTTTGTGCGAAGTGTAATTCCCGGAGGTGGCGGCAACGGGTTCCAAATAGCAATTGGCGTCAGCAACAGCGTGCCGCCCAATATCGTAGCCGGTGAGGCGGAGACAACCCTCACTTCAGCGGAGAGTAATAGTCCACAACGGAACACACGGAAACCTCCACAACGTTATGATTGGGAGGACTGATGTTTAATTGTTCATTGTAAATGATTAGTTAAGTATGAGATTAGATTATTAGTTATGGTATGGTGTACTAAGTTTAAGCTTAAATTTGTAAGGTTTATTGTCAGTGTATAATTTAGATATACTTGTAGTTTAAGGATGGAGGTATTAGATATTAAGATATTCGAGGGTAGCTGTATTACGGGCCTGATATAAATACGTGAGCGGCCCGGCCGCGTGTAGGGACACATTACAAGGGTGTATTTAAATATTATTGAGTGCACTTTCATTTTATTCAAAAAGAAACGAGCTGGTCTAGGTTCCACGCATTTCTAAAATAGGTGGATATCTTCCTTATCACATTGATATTGATGCACAAAACATGATAGTAGTACGTAGTTACGCAATCCTAAATTTCAATTTTACAGGTTTTATTTATAAGAATGTCATTTTTAGCTAAATATGCAGCCTTTGGAGTGGATAAGGTTAAAGGCAGCAGTGAGTTTATCGGTGGTCACTAGAATCATGCCAGTCTATATAAATGCTTCCTAACTCCGAAGAGGGAAGAAGCAAATTGATGGGCCTGCGACCGGACAGGTGGTTGACCGATGAAGGTGATAGATGGAGATACAAGCGTGTACCCTTTGTACCTGCTCCACCCAACCATCAAGCCATGTCGCAAAGTCCTGACAATAATACAATGGCTGATCCTGAAACGCGATCCAAACAAGGTGTGATTCGTGGATCACTATGGCAGGTTAACACCTTGTGTACGGTGGTCGTTATTTGGGTGGATATGAATATCCTACCACCAGAAATATAAATAGAAACATCTTTAAGTTATAACCAGTCGTTACTTCTCCACGTTCAAACATCGTATCTTGTTACTTCTTCGTACTTTATTTATTCATCTTCTATTTTCAATCATTCACACTGAGGTTCAGGTAGAAGGAGGGTACCTGATACTTTTGTACCCGAATACCGACCATTGTATGTGTTTTCATAAGAAAAACCTGCCATGATGGCTCGTTCAGGCGAGTTGGATTCCGGGATCAGCTAGTGTGCCTTTGACAGTCGATATTGTATTTGGACTGCTCTGTACTTTAACATCGGGTCCAATGCAACGTCGTTGTATTGTTGTGCCAGAATAACAAAAAACAGTGCATTCACATAATCAAAAAACCAGCCAAGCGGGATTCCTATTGACATATTAGGAATTTCGTACCCTTCCTTTTATATACTTTTAGGTTTCCGTACCTTAAAAGAAAATCTGAACCGTTGCTGAAATTAATATCAAATACTAAGCTGCCTTAAAATTGTAAATAACTCAAGCTTCTATGTCAGCGTAATAAAAAACACGACTATATATCTATGTCATATATTTTGATACACGCCAACTTACTCATTAACACCTATAGGGTACTTCCTGTTATCTACAATCTCGAAATTTGGCAAGTAGGTAGATCTTGGGGCAAAAACTAAGGAAAAGATTCGTACATAATTCATCGATTTCGTATTAGTATCGTTACAAATTTTATGCATTACGGAAGAGTGTACTTAATTATTTCTTTGTTTGCTAATTAGTTGCGAATGGTTATTTAAGTGATGCAATGCGCGAAACCTTATGCAGTCAGTTTCGGCTAGTCGTGACATCTGTAAGGGTACGTCATTTTATTTTAATATTCTGTAATGATCATTCGTTAGCAAGAAATAATTAAATAATAATTCGTTTTAAGGATTTTCTTGATTTTAACTTTATTTATATCCTGACACCGTAAAGTGACTGGATGTGATGTCAAGTACGGAGCGGTTCAAATATAATGTCGACCGTCAAGAGACATTGCGCCCTCCGACGGTCGGCAGACTACTATGTATTACTCTATGTATTTGTCTATGTTGAAGTTTACTCATTATTTCAATATGCCACCGACAATAATACGAAATATAAATTCTTTTACGAAAGCAGAAACAAAATAGGGTAAAAATTAGGCCGCAGTTTATATTTTAAATATTGATATGAGCAAAGGTATAGTGGGGAAATCTCACTTTGCGGTGCACGCAGACCTGTCCTGTGCCACCCCTTTCAGCAAATAGCTTCTAATTTATTTATTTTTGGCTTAATTTTTATTATTTAAATAAGTAATAGATTTTGGGGAACGTAATTTATCGATTGAAATAATAAAAATAATCTAGTCAAATACCTTATAACGCCAGCCTGGAGTTATTAATACTAAAAATAAATTAAGCAATGTGGAAACATCGCAGCTTATTAATGTTATAGAATTAAAGGTAATAAAGCAGGAATATAAAGAATTAATTCTAGGCTTACATAGTCGAGGATGGGACACTCTACTATTTTTAATAACGATGTCTTCATCTATTGCAGTTTGAATAGCTTGTTGTAATTAATTAAACTATGATAGTAAAACATCGAATTATTAAGACCCTTTCAATAACAATCAATGGCCAATTTTTCTTTTAAAGATCGAAATATGTTGCATTTTAATGAATCACCATCAGATTGCGCTAAAGTTAATTCAGTAAAATGATATTCATTGTGTGAGCCAAACGTTTTAATTGATCTGTTTTCCTGGTGATAATTAAGTAACTGATTATGTAATAAAAAAAATGTCTTTTTAGGTAGTAAATTATTTCTCATCTCTTCTAATAATGTTTGTAAATCATTATAATTTTGTTTTAACACACATGTTGCAAGTTCGGTTAATCTAGTTTTTAATACAAGATTTTTGAGTAATCGCTTAGAGTTTTTATTAATTATACGGCCAAAAAATTCTGTGTTATATTAAAACAATAATTACTTATATAAAACAACAATTAATTATAATTGTTTGGTTATTTTTTCATCCCCAGTCATTACAGGCAAAAGTTCATTGGACGTTTCCAAATCAATAAATTCTGACATTTTGCAATATTTTTCCTTAAATCTAGTTTAATTCTTCGTAATTATTTTCTTAAAATCATTATTTTTTTTCTGAAACATTTCATTTAAAATTAATGCATTTTATAATGATTTATTTATTTTTTTATTTTATCGTGGTATTTTATTAATTAATAAATAACCAAAAACCATAAAAATTCCGTTTAAAGTGGTTTTATTTCAATTCATTTTATTTTCTTATTCTTAATTTGGTCTTCTGTTTACAATATTCAACTTTTTTGTGTCTTCATTTTCCATTTTTGTATATTCATTCCTTTAATTTTCAATCTTCATCCTTTTCTTATTTCTCGTGCCTAATTTTTTCTTCTTTTTGCTAAAAATATATTGGTTTCAACACGCGTCGCACGCTCGGCCATGACTGCACCGACGTGACTGGCAGGGTCGCCATGTAGTGATGTTGGCAGTGCTCAGATGCGACTCTTTATTAAGAGTATGATACACACAACTATATCTACTTACTACACACACTACACAGCGATTATTATTACTGACAATTAATGAATCAACTTTTAATATCTCGAACTATTACTGCTTAAGAAAGGTTTATGATTACATATGTTTGAAACAATTTGTTTCAGATACTTCATTTCTAGAGACCGCGTTGTTTATTATATTAAGGTACTTATTAAATAGAATCACTCCTATATCCCCGGAGGGGTAGGTGGAGAAACAACTAGTATAGAATCGAAAACGCGAATAGTGGCAGAGATTCAGACAGAGTCTAAAGAATTAATAACATTTTCGGATTCACTAAATTAAATCAATTATAAACACAAATTGTTATTGTCCAATTGGGGATTTTAAGCCAAGACTAAGTTTTGTCAGTCTAGGTAGGTTGCCAAGAAACAAACGAGGCGTTTATATTGATGTACTTATTGTTTATAACTTAATATAACATTTACTTTCTTTAAACAGACAATGACGCCTGTGCCTCAAGAAATGCCGGTAAGGCAAGAAGCGGAGTCGGGAGCGTCGCTTGACGGTGACAGGGTGGTCATCTCCGGCATGTCGGGGCTCTATCCACAGTGCCGGTCTGTCAAGGATCTCTCGGACATATTGTACAACAAGGTATACTGCAGCTATTTATTATTGGATGGTCGGTATATGTACAGTGTAAGATGTTTGATTGTCAACTTCATTAGAATTCCTCAAAGAAAGATTCCTCGAAGATCCATCGTGCCGTGTATAATAATAGTAAACCCCATATTCCAGCGTCAAGAAACAGTATGTTGTGCACTGGTTCTTTTGCTTTCCACGATTGTACCGATCTAGACAGAAAATGAGGTATTGCAACACCTATTGGGTGAAACTATTATCATTTTCAGAAACACTTGATCGAAGGAAACTGCCTCGGACTTGCTCCAATCTGGTTTGAGTTCACCACCGTAGTCAGTTTGAAAACCGCTAGCGACACGTAACTACGTAATTTATAACTATTTCTGGATGCCACTTATACCCATCACTTTTACCCATTATTTTGGTAAACAGATAAACCCAATAAAACCAAACAGCACGCGGTGGAAGTACAGTCATCCTGAAGTGGCGCAGTGCACCGGCATGGTACCAGACCTGGACCGCTTCGACGCGCAGTTCTTCAAAGTACATTACCGTCTCGGCAACTGCATGGACTCGATGGGTCGGAAAGTGCTCGAGCAAGCCTACCAAGCTATTTATGATGCTGGTACGTAGAACCATGTGCATATAAATTCTTTTGACGATAACAATGAAAACGTTATTTGGTAAAAGTCAGTCCAATTTCATCGACGAGCGCTGTACAGTGTCATGTAGCAGTTCTAGTATTACATTCATGACTGGTAGGGCCATGCTGTAGACGATTTTGTCTATAGTATGAATAGCCCGGTTAGACCAGGTCGTTACCACTGTCTCTATGCCGTTAAAAATACAATTGGCTACGACTTCGAGGTAAGACCGCACTGAGCGCAGTCGATCAAGCATTATATTATTATGATTTGTAACGTTAGTTTAGATGTTTCAACTATGCTATTCTGTGTTGTACCTGATTATTTATTTAATGAAAACAGACAGCACTAAATTTGATTTTATCATTACTAAATTGAATTGATACAGTGCTAGAAGTACTTAAATATTATATAAAAATAAACATATGACAATAAGAGGTAAATCATAGAACAACAAATAAGTAAATACATAATATGAGTTCAAACTATATTTGATTGTACTTTGTTAAACACTTTCGTCTAGGCGTAAGTCCAGAGCAACTTTCGGGAAGAAAAGTGGGAGTTTACATTGGTTCTTGCTTCTCTGAATCGGAAAAAGTCGGCTTGTACGTTACAAGTTCTAGAACGGGATTGGGTATTCCTGGGTAAGTAAAATTTACGAATAAACACTCTTTAGCATTAAATTGATTTAATCCCGAGTCGCGTGAGTCGTGAATGTAAGTGAATTGATGTAGATCGTTCGACGGTAGCGTCACGACTGCATGGGATCATTGGTAACTTCTTCTTTTATCCCGATCGTCGAAAATCTGTATATCTTCTATGGTAAGTGGTAGGTGATAGGGTAAGTAAAGACAAATGCGGCTGTTTTGTCTGTGACACTACAATGTTACTAGAATTTCATCATCATCATTTTCATTTCATCGACCGACAAGCATCCTGTACATAAGGGGCTGTCGGTCAAACCTAGAACATATAAATGTTTGTTAAGTGAGCAATGTCTAATAATGATGCCTACGAATGAAGGAATGTCCTGTTAAAAGTCAATCCATGGTGTGGAATTACTCAACAATTTACTACACTCTTCAATCTTTATAATAAAAAATTAGACTGCAATAAAATTCTCATAACTAGCCATTTCAAGAAATTAAAAATAAAATATGTTTTTGGCAATAATTATGTACGTATTTAAGGTAATTCGTATTATCATACTCAGGTCGTAGATATATTTTAGGAAAATGGCCAATTCTCCATGTATTATTCCTAGATGCAGTAAAACAATGTTTGCCAATCGAATATCATATTGGCTAAATACAAAAGGTCCCTCTGTGGCAATAGACCAGGCGTGTTGTAGCTCGCTCGCAGCCCTGGAGCAAGCATACTTGGCAATTAAGAGAGGAGAGTGTGAGGCTGCTGTTGTCGGCGGAGCCAATCTGTGTTTACATCCACAGTCATCACTGCATTATTCAAGGTGATTTGCTTTTTTGGCTACTTACTGCACTTCTGATGTGAAATTTGTATGCATACGGAAATGAAGTTTGCTGCTAATGTTGTATTTTTTGTATTTCAGGATAATCAAATTATGTAAAGACGGCAAGACGAAGTCCTTCGATCAGAATTCTGATGGATGTGCAAAGTCTGAGGCCATCAATGTACTATTTCTTCAGAAATCCAAAAATGCTTTGAGGTAAGTAGCTGGTGCGAATTTCAATAGTCCGCTAGCGCTTTTCACTTACAGCACTCCGCACTTTCCAGCTCTTGTTATCATGCTAGCCAGATACACAAATTGTTTCACTTGTTCCGCTCTTTCATCTTCTACACTAACGCTTCATGTAGTAGCATCCTTCCAGTTCAGTGACATCACGGCCAGTACGGGCGCTTAGCAGCTGTTGGATCAACTGACCAAATAAACAATAACGCAATCGTTTTTTAAAGCTTTAAAGTTATATACCATAAATGTACAGGGCTTATATGTGCGTGTGTTTTCGCTTAAATATATCGTAGCATAAAGTGGTAATAACCTCTGTGAATATTTGGAAAAATTTATAACATTTTCGTTAATTGGTCATTTAAAAGTTTTACGACGACAAAAGACAAAGACGACAAACCTAAAGTTGTGTACGGTAGCAATTACTTTGCGAGGAGCTAGAGTGCTCTCACGCTGTCACCAGCGTATCGTCCACGTAGCAGATGACTGCGACGCCTCGAGGATTGGTACCACTCGTCGAGCACCCAATCGTAGCCGATGTTCCACAGCAGAGGGCCCAGAACTGAGCCCTGTGGAACATCGCAAGCCATTGCTCTTCGGTGCCATCCGTCGGCGCCCGGATACACAACGTACCTATCGGATAGGTACGAGCGCACCAGACGCCGTAAATACGGTGGCACCACATGGTACCGCAGTGTTTCATTGATGCAAGCCCAGGGTAGCAAATTAAACGCGTTGGCGATGTCATGAGACACCGCCATGACCACCTTGCCCCGGGCTACTGCATCCTCCGCATGTGTCTTGACCCGCAAAATCGCGTGGATGGTGGATCGACCTTGCTGGAACCCGAACTGATAATTCGCCAAACAGGCGGAGAAAAGGCCGCGGACCCTTGCACCCAGGTGCTCGAGGGCTAACACACAGGCCTAGCCTGGGCTGCCGTCGAGACCCGGGGTGGTGTTTTTGCACCGCAGCCGCACCACTGCCGCCATAATCCAATCTCTGCTGAACTCGACGATGGCGCCGATGGACGTGGCGCCATCGGTGGAGGAGTGGCATCCTCCGTGCCCGAGAATTAAGCCGCGATGACCTCTTGGATGAGATCACCCCGGAGACTCTGGGTCAGCAGGGGCGCCTACGAGCGACACTTCTTCATCGCAAGCGGGACGGAGGCCCCCACGGATCACTGTCGAGAATATTCCGGAACTCTCTCTGAGCCGCAGACTTCGCACTCGCAATCGTCACATCTTCGTCGCAGACGTGCGACATTGCCGCCGGAAACCACGCCGCCTCGTCCTCGGGTCCCAGACACGGTGGGCAAGTGCTGGGGTTGCAAACTTGATGTCCACCACCGAACCGCCATTGTACCGCACGCACGTGTCCACCGACCCGCGATTCACGACGGCCAGGCCGGATGAAATCGCCCACTCAACAACCACTTTATCTAGATTAAGATTAATTCCGTAAGATAAGGTAGGCCTGATGTATTGCAATGAGTTCCAGTGACATTATTGACACATGACAATTAATTTTAAAGCTTACTTTGCGTTGTAAATTTTTGTCATAGAATTCAGCTCCTAGATCATGATTACCTTTAGATCCATTTGTAAATATACTGTGCCATCCATTATATTTCTCTTTTATTTCTGCGATACCATTGTTCACTAAGATATTGGGCTCAAAATTTTTTTTAGAATATGGGATACTTTCAACATTTACACAAATATTTTTTGATACTTATAACCTATGTGCCTAATTTAAACATACCAAGAATATCATTAGAGTTAACCTTACTTTGACTCACATCGTTGTAAGTTTTAACGAGTAAAGGTTTTCTTTTGTTTTTCCAATAACTTAAGTCACAATGAGCACTTAACTTGGAACTCCAGTTAGTAGTTATGGTGCTGCCACACCGCTGTTATAAAATGTTATAAAATGTTTACAAGCATTTTCTAACATTTGTTAACAAACATTTGCTAACATTTTATCACAATGTTAGATAATGTTAGTAAATGTTTAATGTTAGAAAATGTTTGTAAACATTTTATAACACCGATGTGACAGCACCATTACATTATTACACCAAGATATTAATTTCAAGCTATATTTATATGCTAGATATTGCCTTCTTAACGATAACGGTAGTATAATATGTGAGACAGTATTTCCTTAAAATTTTTAAATTATTAAATAAGTCTGATATCCGTTTTCCGTTTATAAAATATGTATATATATTTTTTTTTTAATAATACACCCAATAGTCACATACATAGTCCTGACCCCACATTAAGATACGAGTCTTGTGCCGTGGGTATCAGGAACTACGAGAGACTTTCGGTGTCAGACCCCAAACCCCCAAAAACCCCAGACCCCTAAACAAATATTTGTGGATCACACAAACATTTGTCTCAGTGCGGGGATCGAACCCGCGGCCTCTCGCTTCACAGCCGGCTACTCGCCCGCTGCGCCACGGAGACTGTCACTGTATTTGACTTGTCGTTGCCCCGCATAACCCCCACTTTACAATCATAGTATAAAGGGGGGCACGCAACTGTCGACGGGTCAGAAGTTGTCCGACTGTGGTCACGGCCAGTGGTGCTCTGAGCTGTCTGGTAACGTCAAGTTAATATTATTAACTTGTTACTACACTAATTTGCTATTGCTATATTCATTGTAGTTTGTACGTTTAATTTTTTATACTTTCTTTTAAATAGTCCATAGGTGTTTAATTTATGCCTAATATGTTAAATCTACTTTATGGTGTTAATTATTCCGCCGTCTCCTACATATATTTAGCTCACTTTCCATAACGTGATTCGGTGTACTTTTAATAAAACCGCCTATAAATTTTTAAGCTTAATTTGTAATTTATCCAGTTTTGCAGTTGCAATCATAAATGAAACAACTATAATCCATTCGGCTTCTGATTATTGCAATGTATAATAATCTGCGCATGTGAATTGTATGCATTCCAAAGTTTTATTTTTCAATTATCACATTTATGTGTTTGCCCCAATTCAGAATTCTATCTAGCCATATACCTAAGTGTCTGATGTACTATGCAAAGGCAATATTACGACCCATTATCTTTAATTTGGGTTATATTCGACTTCGTCTTATACTAAAAAGGCAGAATTTTGATTTGCTAGGAGATAATTGTTTTTTTTTGGAACGAAGTTCCTTATGGGGCGTTGCGGAGGGGTACCCTACCCGGAAAAAATCTGAGATTTTTTTAAGTGTTTAAATAATTTTCTATCTAGCATACAAAGTTGAAAGTCTAAATTCCGTTAATACAAGTTGTAGGCGAAACGGCCGCTTACATACAGGGTTATTTTTAAAACACTGACAACCTCGCAGGGCCATATAGCTGACCCCATAAGGAACAACTTTTGTTCTACGAGTTTGGATATAACTCAATACATAAGAAAAAAAAATATTTTACAAGTTTTTGTTGTGTAGTTTTTGTGTTCGTACGTCTACACTCTACGTTTCAGTCATAAACGAACGACCCGACGCGCGCTCGCGAGCGTGCAATAGTGAAATCAGCTGACGGCTGGGTGTAGGTATTATCGATCGATACGGCGCGGCGGGTCATTGAACTGACGCGTGCGCCCGCGTGTATTACGTAATCTGCGATGCGCGCAGAGCGTAGGCAAAATTCAAGACGTCAATTAAATTCATAATTATTTTTGTATGAGAATAAAATCTAACAAATTATGAAAAGTCGTAGAACAAAAGTAGTAGCAAATGACCTTAGGAATCTACTCCTGCGAGGTTGTCAGTGTTTTAAAAATAACCCTGTATATGTTTTGGAGCGTGCGCCCGCGCCCCTACGATTTCCGGGCGTGACGTCGACGGCACGCCATTTTCGAAAAACCAACAGTTTCATTACCGACGACGTCACGGGAGCGCGTGCACCCGCTGTCGCTCCAAATTCCGTAATCCGTGTACTTAATTGTGTATGTTAATTGTGTGTAAAGTGGCAAATTATATTCTTTTACGTGACTCGGATATTTCATTTGGACATTCAGCACTACCCCGCGCCAATTCTGTTACACAAGTAAAAGGACATAATCCCATTCAGACAGGTGAAAAACGTGGGTAGCGTGAGATTTTTTAAGTGTTTAATTAATTTGACATCTAGCACACAAAGTTAAAGTCGTTAATGGGTGTGAAACGTTAAATTTGAATTTTTAGGTCACGCATTCTACGCTAATGCAGAAAGCCGGAGATCCACGTGCACAGGTTGTCGGGGAGCGCATATGCCGGAAGCTTGGAGAAAAGACCATGGTGCCAGACCCTATCAAAAGCTTTAGCAATGTCGAGACTTACGGCTAGAGACTCGCCATGCGGGTTCTGCCAAAATAATGGCTTTCTCTTGCGGCCTGTGGGCCAGGGATCCATCCGGATATCTCAGCGGTGGCAACGAGGGGCGACAGAAATTAGATTGGACGGCTTTGGCAAGACTCTAATAGGCACGACTGCTCGTCGGATGATCCGCCAAAGCCCGTTGAATCCTATTGATGCGCTGGGCACCCGCTCTATCGTATGCCTTCTTGCAGGCCTTGACGGGTTGGTTATAGGCTGCTTTGAGAGAACTTATATTGGGATCCTTCATAGCGCGACCCTAATCCAATCGCGATATGCAGCCTGTTTCTCACTAACAGCATCTGCGCAGTTGCGATTGAATCAGGAGCGTCCGCGACCACCACCGACGACCTCCGAGGAAGGAATATAATGTTCTATTCCTAACCGGATCTTGCCGGCAATAGCGTCGGCACTCGCGGAGGGATTTTTGCCCTCAAAGCAGCGCTGCCCCCAAGGGATGGATGCAAAATACTCTCGTATGCCATCCCAATCTGCCAACGCGTAGTGCCAGATTCTGCGCCTGATCTTTACAGGTGGTGGAGGCGCAGCACCAGGCACTGTGGATCCAACCAGGCAATGGTTGGAGGTACCCCATGGGGCGCCCACCGTCACATTGTACCCGGCTGGATTACTCATCAGCAGAAGGTCCAGCAATGAAGGCGTGTGACTTGCCACATCTGGGATTCTGGTGGGCTGATTCACCAGTTGTGACAATTCGTGAGTCAGAGCAAATGTATGAGCAGTACGTCCAGCATGGTCAGTCTTGGAGGAGCCCAACCACAGCTCGTGGTGCGCGTTGAAGTCCCCCAAGACCACCAGTTTCGCTGTCGGATACTGCTCCTGCGCATCATCTGTCGCCTGGCTGATATAGTTAAACAGCCGAGTTGTCTCGTCATCCCCGTCATGAGATCTGTAAAGGCACACATAGATCCGACTCTAAGCGCCAAGATCCACGTGTACCCACAGTGTGGAAAAGGAAGGATCCTTCATGCAGTGCAGACGGTGACATCTGACGTCCGACTGGACATACAAACATATCCCGGCCCTTGGCTTGAAGCTCTCTTCAAATAAGTAGCCGGGATAGTGTAAATATACCGTGTCGGCCGGCCGACAGTTCTGCGTCTCCGTCAAGAAGAGCATTGCAGGCCGGGCCGTCTCAAGATGGTGGTGGACGGCACTAAGGTTCGAATGGAGTCCACGGATGTTAGTGAACCCCATTGTGAACGCAGTAGTGGGCCTGTGCACCGCTGTAGGACTTTCTCTCTTGATTGGCATTGTCATGGTGATGAGAAAGGAAGGAGGAAGAAGCACCTTGCGGGACCTACGACGTGACAGATGGATGACGGTGACCTGCATAATTATGGTCATAGGTCGGCCGAATGGAGGTAAACTGATCCGCCGGACGGAAGGGCTGGGACCCCACATCTGGTCACCAACCGGCACGACGGACCTACCCAAGATTATGCGTGGCATGGTGAGGCAACCTCTCGAGGTAGGTCTCGATCGAGCGCCTGTACTGTATCCACGGGCGGCCAGCGGAACAACCGTTTCTACGGGTCTCCCTGGCCGGCGAATCAATACACCTCCATCCGACAGTAGACCGATATACACGACCCTGCCAGCCATCATGTCACGTCGCAGACTCCACAAGAACCGGATGTACACTAGCTAATCTTGGAACGCGATCCACCGACTATGTGGGTCACTGTGGCAAGTTTTACACCATGTGTACGGTGGTCGCTATCCGGGCGGATGTAATATCCTACCACCAGCTGAGCGGTTGTTAGCTCATAGATCCCTCGGTCGCCTCTTACGGTCCCTCGGGAAAGATAAGGGGAAGCGGTTTGTATTTTTATGCCGCCGCTCCACGGACTAAAAATTTTCTGGTTGACGCGATTTTAACGCGATGTCATTAACCAATTTAACTGTTGTGGTTATCCTATTATTAAGAGAAATGAATGAATTTTCTAGAGCTGAATCCATAATTTGCATACCTCTCGGTTTTAACCGACCAGTTGGTATGATGACTGTTGAAGTACCCCGCTATTATCGTAGCTTTAGGGAAATATGCAAAAAATTCATACCAATCCGAGAGGTTGGTTGGCACCGAAGAAGGGCAATAGACACAATATATTCAAAATCTTTACAATTTACTAATTTTACACTAACGATCTCTTTACCTGAATTAGTAAAGTACATTGGGTTTAAGTAAGATTGAATGGATTTATGTACTATTATTGAAATGCCCCTATAGGAATCGGGTCTATCTTTACGACATACATTATAACCATTAATATTGATGTGGGTTTTTATCTAACCATGTCTCACTAAGTATACCTATATGAATGTTTTTCTGGTTTAATAGTTCTGTAAATGAAATTAAATTGGGATGTAAACTTTGTGCGTTCGACTGATATATGTTTATGCGAATATCATAAACCTTATTATCCATTTAAAAATCTAAAAAATGTTTCAATATAGTCTGCATTAGAAAACATAGTTATTAAAATATTTTTTAAACTACCCCAAATTCTATAAGTTGAATTTCTTATTTATCGAGCGACATAAAAATATGTTTTATTTCTAGCATTGTTTTTTTAAACTCAAACACATCTGTAAAGGTTCCTCTTCCATTTTATTTTTTTTCTTTGATCTTTTATTTCCATACCTTCCTCCACTATTTGTTCTAAATGGTTCTGCGTTATTTCTATTTTGTGCTTATTATTTCGCGCCTCCTTCGGTGGAGATACAAAGTTTGGTTCTACAAATGATTCCCTTCATTCAAACATTTCATTGGGTTTGTATCTATTGGCCTCGGTCCTTGATGCATCATCGCCTTAGCCACTACGTTACTATACGTTTCAACATTTATTGCTGTATATTTTGTAGTTAGAGAAGATTTATGTATGATTTGAGATGAACATTCTTAAAAAAAACAATAATAATAATTAAAAAAAAACTGTGAAAAATAATTGTTTTGTAGAATTTATGCTGAAGTGTTCCATATTAAATCTGAATTCACTGCAATAATGCAAACAGAAACCGGACCACGATATGGATTTTATCGGGATCCAAAAATTATGGCTAATTTCTTAAAAACATTTTATGATGAATGTGGTATATCTCCTAATGCTGTGGAGTTTGTTGAAGCCTTCGGTTCAGGTAAAGTATATTAAAATATATTATAATATATTATACAATATATTTTAAATGGCCAATAAAAATATTCAGTAATTCTAATGATTGTTTTATGTTTCACAGCCGTGCCAGAGGTCGATAAAGTTGAGTTAGAAGTTATTGATGAAATATTTTGTAAAGACAGAAAGGATCCCCTTCTAGTTGGAAGCGTAATGTCTAACATAGGTTACAGTGAAGCTGCTTCAGGAATATCGGCTATAACAAAGGTTGTAGAGACTTAAAAATATCAGTTGATTGTTGTTCGGTGCAGATTGATATTGTTTGGTATATTTATGTCTTTAACAGGTTTTGTTAGGTTACCATACAGGACAGTTAGCAGGCAACTTGCATTATGAAACGCCGAGACAAGATGTGCCAGCGCTAAGAGAGGGCCGTCTTCAGGTTCTCACCGACCATACTCGCTTAGGAGGCTCGTACACTGCTGTCAACGGAATATCTGTCACCGGAGTAAACGCACACGTACTCTTGCATGGTCGCAATAAACCTAAGGTAACCTATTAATAATTGAGCTATTTAGAATTATTTATATTCAAATTATTTATTGAAAGCGAATCGCTAAACTGACTGAGACGTTAATTAATATCATCGTTTTTATTTTAGGATCTTAGTCCTTACATGTGCGATATTCCACGTCTAGTTACAATCTCTGGTCGACACGACTCTGCGGTAAAAAAAATCATCGAGGATTTAAAAGTTCGTCCCATAGACCCTGAAGAATTAGCGTTGTTATATAACGTATACAAAACAAAAATATCAGGACACATGTCCAGAGGATTTGTGATACTAGGTAAATACGTAGGAAAATGATTCTTATGAGGTTCAGTACAAAATTTTAATTTTAATCCACTTTTATTTTAACTAGACACTGAAGCGGGCCAGAAAACCGTGAGCTTATGTGATAAAGTTGATTATTTTGATGATCCAAAGCGTCCTCTGTGGTTTGTGTACAGCGGAATGGGTTCTCAGTGGGCCGGTATGGGCGCACAACTCATGCGCATACCAATCTTCGCAGCAGCTATTGAACGGTACGATCAAATTCGAAGATTAAACGCAAAAAGTTGAAAAGGAATATCAAAAATAAATTGTTGTTCCAGATGTCACCAAGTATTAATACATAAAGGAATAAATATTATGGACATAATAACGTCGACGGACAAATCCATATTCGACAACATTCTGCACTCATTTGTGGGAATTGCTGCCATCCAGATTGGACTTACTGATATTTTAAACGCACTCGGCATTGTACCCGATAAAATTATTGGTACTAATATATTATTGTTTCTGAGAAGAACATTTGCATATAGTGTCATAACTGTTTGTTTTTTTTATATATGCGAATACATTATTCACATTTATCATGTAGGTCACAGTGTGGGAGAGCTCGGGTGTGCGTACGCGGATGGTTGTCTGACGGCAGAGGAGATAATACTATCGGCGTACAGCCGGGGCTTGGTGTCTGTACAGACTCCCTTCATACGTGGCTCTATGGCAGCCGTTGGAATGGGATACCAACAAGTATTTTCATTTTATTTATTTATTTATAACTTTATTGTACATCACAATAAAAAGTATTAAAAATACACAATAGACATCTAAAAATAATAAAAAGAAGTACTGGCGGCCTTATTTCTAACGACAATTTCTTCCAGGCAACCTTTGGATGCACTGGATTGATAGGTAAATGAGCGGGCGGTCAATATATAAATGAAATACATACATAGAATAGATGTATATATTTTACGATTTACTAATATAATAATACTATATACGTGTATACAAAAAATATATAAATAAATACATAATCCAATCTCTGCATAAACTACAAACAGACATATACACATACAAATCAAAATAAGACTTATCGAGGAATTTGGAGGTATGCTTGGGAATTTCGAGTTCTAAATTCAAATCGTAATAAAACACAACAAAGATAAAATTCGACGTATTTCGACGAAGGCATATAGGTAGCCACTTGAGTTTAGTCCGAAATTCAGATATTTGTTCATACTTGCATAGTCCAAATATGAACCGGATGCAGAAATTCTGAAGCCTCTCAAGTTTTTCAAATTGGGGTTCTGTAAGATCTAGATAGCTGGCATCAGCATAGTCAAGGAGAGGAAATAGAAGCGACTGCACAAGTGCAATTTTCGTAGAAATAAGCAGAAAATTACGTAAACGTCGCAAGGACCCCACAGGTGCAAACATTTTACGACTTACTTCTTGCAGTTGGGGACCCCAAGATACATTTTTATCAATCAGTATCCCCAAATTTTATAATATATATTACTATCTATACCTGCTGTATCATAGTAATATTGTAAAAAATAGGCTTTAAAAGAACCTTAACGCTATCACTGGATTGTTCGTTTAGATTTCCAAGTTGTGCCCGCCTGAGATCGAAGTGGCTTGTCATAACGGTCCTGAATCCAGCACCATATCTGGTCCAGCCGACATAATGCGGGAATTTGTTGGGCAGTTGACTGCAAAAGGCATATTTGCGAAAGAAGTACCGTGCTCTAATATCGCATATCACTCACGATATATCGCCGAAGCAGGTAATATATTATTATCAAACGACTTCCAAACATGTATTTTTTAAATCTTAACCATTTTTAAGTAAGGTTTTATGTGAATTTAATCTGCTAACAGTTTACGGGTACATAATTCGTGATAGGGGTAGAAGGTTATGGACCAACTTCCTCAACTAATAATAACAATACGCGAAGAGAATATTTATTATCGTTTAAAATAAAAGCAATATATTTTCATTAAAACTTTATAACTTTCATGTATACGTATTTCATGTATACGTATACGTAGGTCCAGGATTGCTGAATCATCTGAGAGAAGTTATTAAAACTCCGAGACCTCGTAGTGAGCGATGGGTGTCAACTTCAGTACCACAACACAGATGGAATGAACCAATAGCAAAATTATCTTCAGCAGAATACCACACCAATAACTTGCTGGTAAGAATGTTGACATGATAAGAAGCATCCACTTAACAATGATAATATATTTATATTAATGTAATTAATTTGATATTCAGAACCCGGTGCTGTTCGAAGAGACAGCTGCTATAATACCATCGAACGCTGTATTAGTGGAGATTGCACCTCATGGACTGTTACAAGCCATTCTGAAACGCTCGCTGCCTGAGAGTTGCTGTAACATGACACTTACTAGACGTGGACATCCCGATAATGCTTATTTAGTCCTAGAGACTATTGGAAAGTTACTCCCGCGACCGCGACCGCGACCGCGACCGCGACCGCGACCGCGCCCGCGCCCGCGCCCGCACCCTTAGTCGCCCCTCAGGCGAATAACCCCTCTCCCCAATCGGCGGGAGTTAGGTCCTTCCTCCCGGAGGAGGACCTATATCTGGCCACAGAGCCTATCTCGGCCCAAGCGTGGGACCGAGTTAGAGCCCTGACCTCCGCGGGTAACGACTTCGTTACCCGCATCGCAGTTCGCGTCCAACGTGTCATGCGTCTGGGCGACTGCGACCAGACTCGTTCCCTTCTGGACGAGATATCTGTCCTGCAGACCCAGCAGAGACAATACATGTTGCAAACCATTCTCGGTTCCTGATGGCTGCGAATGTTTTGCAACGCCCCTCGCGGACTAAACCCTGCTCCCTCAGAGTGGGGTTTTTCAACATAAACGGCATCAAGGATGACCGTTTAGAGCTCTCTCATTTTGTCCGCGACAACGACTTAGACGTTTTCCTCATCCAGGAAACGTTTCTCAAGCCTCCAAGGCGTAGTCCAAATCTTCCCAACTACCGACTCGTGCGCAACGACCGCGTTACGGGTCCATTAGGCGGCACTCTCATTTATTATAAAAGGTCCCTGCACTGCATACCTCTTGATCCCCCGGTAGGGCTGAGGAACATTGAGGTCTCGGTCTGTAGGTTAGCCATGACAGGCCATCTGCCAATCACCATAATATCCGCTTATCTCTCTCCCAGTAAGGAGCTTCACTCCACAGACTTAGATATCCTATTTGCATTGGATGATTCCGTCCTAGTGGCGGGAGACTTCAATGCCAAGAATACCCTCTGGAGCTGTCATCGCACAAATGCGAATGGCATCGCTCTGGAGGCTAATCTTGAAAGAATAGGCATAGATATCCTTGTACCGAACGAACCGACTCACTACGGACATGTAGGACAAACGCCCGAGATACTCGACATAGCGCTTGTGAAGAACGTATGCTTACGCATGCGTTCTATACAGGTGCTACAAGAGCTAGACTCGGACCACAGACCTGTGATCTTAGATTTTGTTCCCCATAGAGGCCCCGATGACACAGGTCTTAATAAACCGACGAGGGTTCGGACAGATTGGCGCCTTGTAGGCGACAAGCTGGCCGACACCTCGTCCAGTGCTCTTGCCGCGATCCCTGACCGTATCGAAACTCCCGAAGAAACGACAGTGGCGGTACGTTGTTTCACCACTCACCTGCAAAACGCCGTGAGCGAAAGCTCCAGGGAGGAACATGTGGCTGTTCCCAGTCACATGTTGCTCCCTAACGACGTGCGGGCCGTGGTGAGAAAACGGAACGCAGCCTTAAAGCGCAACGCGAACACCCCCCATCCGACTCGACTCGCCCCTGCGCGTTACTTCCAGAGGGAAGCTAAACGTCGCATGAAGGGGCTAGTCGAGTCGAAATGGGACGGGTTTCTCGGCGATATCCGCCCGACCCATCAGGCGTTTTGGCATCTCTGTCGTTCCTTCGAGAAACGAGACGTATCGACCATGCCCCCGCTTGATCGTCCGAATCAACGCCCAGCGTTTGATGACGACGAGAAAGCGGAATACCTTGCCGACAGTCTGGAAACTCAATGTTCTCTCAGCGAAGTCCTCCCCTCAGAGCAGGCCCATCTTGTTGCGGTCAATGAGTTTGTCGAAAGTAGGAACGCGTTCCCGCCGCCGACGCAACCGATCCCTCTCCCCACCGCCACCACCTCCGCCGTCGACCCGGATGTCGATGAGCCTTTTAATCCACTGTCACCGGTGACATTCGATGAAGTAAGCAATCTGGTCAGGAAACTCAAAAGACGTAAAGCCCCCGGGGGCGACGGTATCTCCACCCGCGTCCTTAAGATGCTCCCCAGCCATCTGCTGGAAATCCTTACTGCGATTTTAGACGCAGCTTTCCGCAATTGCCTCTTTCCACAAGAGTGGAAGGAAGCAATTGTCATAGGAATACCCAAACCGGGTAAACCCAAATCTAGTCCGACATCTTACCGCCCCATTAGTCTCTTGAGCTCTTTGGGTAAGGTGTACGAGCGACTCGTCCTCGATCGCTTAAAAGTAGTAGCAGCGAACCACAATCTGCTCCCCGAGGAGCAGTTTGGGTTCCGAGCCCGCCACAGTTGTTTGCACCAGGTGCTCCGCATCACGGAGCACATTCACGAGCAAAATTTTAGAAAGATCCCCACCGGAGCCATATTTTTCGATATCGAAAAAGCATTCGACAAGGTGTGGCACAATGGCTTGCTTCACAAGCTATATTCCATGAACGTGCCCACTCAGCTCGTGCACATCATACGAGCGTTCTTGTCGAATCGCGGTTTCAGATATCGCGTGGAGGGAAGCCTCTCTTCCCGACACACCATTTCGGCAGGAGTCCCGCAAGGCTCCGCCCTCTCTCCCTTCCTTTTCTCGCTGTATACAAGCGATATTCCCAAACCAAAGGGTGCCCATCTGGCGCTCTTTGCTGATGATACCGCGATCTATACATCGCGCAAAAATCCGGCTGAGGTGGTCCGCACTTTGCAGGCCGCTGCCGACGAACTCGGTCAGTGGTTTCGCAAATGGCGAATCACCATCAACCCGTCCAAAAGCGCCGCGATCCTCTTTTATCGAAACCCTAACCATCTTGCTCCAGTCCGGAATGTGACCATGTCCAACATGCCCATTCCCTGGACCAAGACAGTCAAATATTTAGGAGTGACCCTTGACCAGAAGCTTACCTTCATTCCCCACTTAGTCGCGGTACGCGCGCGAGCCGCATTCGCGTTAAACCAGCTCTTCTGGCTGTTGAACCATAAAAGCAAACTCTCGATCCGCAACAAGATTAGGATTTACACGACATGTATTAGGCCGATCATGACTTACGCATCGCCCACGTTTGCGCATGTACCCGAATCCCGATATAGACGCTTGCAAGCCCTGCAGAATCGCTTTCTGCGTAAAATCACTGGGGTCCCGTGGTATGTGAGAAATCACAATACCCACGTGGACACGGGCTTGCCGACCATCCGGCAGTTCATGAAAATGAACAGCAAGCGCTATTTCGATCGCGCCGCCCACCACCCGAATCCGCTCGTCCGACGAGCCTCAATATACACTCCCTTTGACCGTGCAAAGTGGAGACGTCCGCGTAGCGTTCTCAATGACCCTGACGATGCGACCACTCTGGCCATCCGAAGGAGAGAGGAATTCATGAAAAAACACTTCACAAAACCGACTTACCGTCCTCGCCGCCGAGGACCGCGCCGCGTTCCCCGCAACGCCCCCGACCCTAGTACCGGCCCGCGAGCCGATGTAAATGATGATTGAAATCATCACCAATAGAGTCCTAAATTATAGTCCCCTAAACCCCAATCGCAGATGTCTCTGCCCTCTCCGGTGACCGTCCTGAGCCGAGGTTCGTACCCCAAAGGGGGTGCCCTCAGCGGTGGTCACCTAGTCAAGGGCTGAGAGCGCCTGAAGCGCTCGCCCGAAAGTCCGGTGAAGCTGTATACAGCCGACTCTCGTCAGGCTTACAGCAAGCGTCAACACACAAAAAAAAAAAAAAAAAAAAAAAAAAAAAATGGAAAGTTAATATCAGTTTAAAGTTTTACACGCAGTGTGGCATTATGTTAAAATATTTTAACCGACTTGTCAATCAATATTTTCAGATTGTATATGCAAGGATATATACCTGTTGTTGAAGCGCTCTATCCTAAAGTTGAATTCCCCGTTTCTTCTAGTACGCCAATGTTATCTCATACGGTTGAATGGGCACACGAAGAAAAATGGTACCGGTTGATGTTGACTCAATTTGTTTTAAAATTCAAACAGAATAATAGTTAATTACACATAGTTAATATTATGTTTTAGGAATTTGCCATTATATGTATCAGCTTACAGAAGAATGGCTGCATCGTGCAAATTTGTATTAAGTGTTCATGATGAGGAAAATAGCTTTTTACAAGGACATGTTTTAAGAGGTATAGGAAAAGAATAAATGTGTCGTTATATTAAATAAATGAAGCGCAGCTGAAACTAATCTGCAATAACGCTTTATCAGGTAAAACGGTGTACCCGTTTGCTGCAGCTCTTGTAGCCGTGTGGGATACCCTTGCTATGTCCATGAACATTCCAAAGAAGCAAGTGTCGGTGGAATTCCGCGACGTGCATTTGTATGTACAGCCTGTGCTGCACGATCAGCGACAGCTCAGGCTCAGCGTCTCATTGCTCAGAGGGACCGGCTGGTTTGAGGTAATCACGTAAATATGGACTCAAGTAGTACTATACGTGGCGCTATTGAATAGGCTTTTAAATAAAAAGTATACGAGTGTATACACAGTGCTTGGTACAGAATTTTTTTATGGCATTATAAAAGATATATTTAGAAAATGTGATAAGATAAGCTGGACCTGTACAATAATATATTTTTTATTCGAGGATTACAGATGTATGCGCATGTATATATTAAATAAAGTAAATGCTTAAACCTTAAAATGAAATGTTACGGGATGTCAGAGCAGATTGCTCCATTGTATTAGATCGTAATATTTGTCGACCGTCTGCACTTGGAAGTTTGTCACGCGTTTTTGTCACAGTCACACTTTTTTTGTCACAGTCACACTTTTCGGAGCAGCAGAAATGTCACAAACGCAGAAACACTTATAATAATTATTATGTTTTTGGTAAACTTTGAAAGGCTTAGTTTTAAAGATATTATACACATTTTATTAATGGGTATGCATAATATACATACAAATGTTTTGGGGAAATAGCCTAATAAATACGAGAAATTAGTTATTTGTAATAAACCATTTTATTTCAAGTCTATCAATGAATGACAAGTGACATATATAATTCAAATAATTATTCTTCTTTGATGTGACATACACTATGCCATTAGCAAAGGAAGAGGTAAATATCCAATAGGTCTCCGCCCTTAATTATTGCGTTATAGCTCCATCGATTAAGGTGCTTAACATTTGGTCAATGTGCCTTCTCCACGTCGCACCAGAATCCGTTAAAACCTCATAATGTAGCTGGCCCAAGCGTTTGACCACTGTGCCAAATTCCCATTTCTTCTTCCCACTATAATTTCGTAGTTGGACTCTCTGCCCTGAACGGAATGTTCTTAGATCACGTCCAGTCTGGTTAGTGAGTGAGACGGACTGTGCTATCTGCGCTTGTGGTTTCTGGAACATGGCGTGGAACAACGTTCTCACCAACCGCCCACTAAACATTTGTTCGTAAGGACTTTCCCCAGTTTGTCTAGAGGGCGTTCTTCGCAGTTGGGATTTGATTTTTAAAATTTTCTCGTATATTGAGCCAGATTCGTTATCCATACTATGCAAAGCTTTCTTTACTGTCTGGACGAATCGTTCAGCTTGCCCGTTCGTGGCTGGGTGATATGGAGCTGAAGTTTTGTGAGACACTCCGTTCTCACGTAAGAATGACTCAAATTCTTGAGATGTAAACTGCCTGGCGTTGTCCGAAACAAGAACGTACGGTAAGCCAAAATCAACGAATAAATTTCTAAGTTTTGAGATACACCACTTACTTGTGGTTGTTTGAGTTGGGATTATTTCAACCCATTTTGACATTGCATCAACTATTACGAAGAGATAATAGCCGCGTACTGGACCCGCGAAATCAATATGTATACGCTGCCAGGGCGCTGTCGGTGCTTCCCAGTGGTGTAATGGGGCTTTCTCTGGTTCGTTTAGTTTGAGACGACATTCACGACATTTGCTGACCAATTCCTCGATATCTTTGTCAATATTTTTCCAATATACATAACTCCGCGCTAAAAGTTTCATTTTTAGTATACCAGTATGGCTTGTATGTAATTCCTTCAATATATTGTGTCGGAGATTTTGAGGAATCATAACTCTAGTTCCTTTAAGAAGACAGTCGTCTTCAATTGTTATTTCATTGTCACCGTAGCCCAATGTTCTTAGAATCTGTCCATTCCTTAGTTTATTTATTATATTTTTGTATTCTGGATCGTTCATTGTTTCCTTCGCTATTATTTTGCGGTTAATTGTAAGTACATTAAGTTGATTCTGCTGAAATATACTGTGTTGGTCTATATGGTGTTCCGGAACTCGTTCCACTGGAAATCTTGAGAGATAATCTGCATTACTGTTGTTCGCTGAATTTCTGTATTCAATGTTGTAGTCGAATCCCGAAAGAAAGTGTGCATAGTGAAACAACCGCATCGTGCTCATTGCAGGTAAGGTTTTGTGTGGGTGGAATATGGACGTTAAAGGCTTATGATCCGTAATAAGCGTGAATTTCCTTCCGTAACAATAATGAAAGAACTTCTTTACTCCCCAGTAAATTGCTGTTGCTTCTTTATCTATTTGGCTGTACTTCTTTTCGCTAGATGTTAGTGAACGTGATGCAAACGCAATTGGTCTGTCGGTCCCATCAGCCAATCGATGTGAGAGCACGGCACCCAGGCCGGTCGGTGAAGCATCTGTAGCGAGGACCAGGGCCTTCTTTTGGTTGAAATGCATTAGGACTCGTTCACTAATTATTTCTTCTTTAATTTTCTTGAAACTATTTTCGCAAGCTTCTGACCACATAAATTTCGTGTTTTTCTGTAATAATTTGATGAGCGGATTAGTAATCGTTGCAAGATTAGGTATGAATTTGTTATAATAATTACTCATACCCAAAAATGTTCTTAATTCATTTACATTGTAGGGTTTCTTTGCTTCAAGTATGGCTCGAATTTTATCTTTATTTTTGTGTAGTCCGTGCTTGTCTATTGTATGGCCTAAATAATTTATACTAGTTTTGAAGAAATGGCATTTATCTTTATTCAATTTGAGATTGTGTTCTTGTAATCTTCCTAACACTGTTTCTAATCTTTGTTGTAATTGTAGTTCTGTCGATCCTTGTATAATAATATCATCAAAAAAACATTTCACACCCTGTATATCTTGAAGAATTTTATCCATAAATTTTTGCCACAAGCTTGGGGCCACCTTTACCCCAAACATCAAACGATTCACCTTAAATGTTCCCTTGTGAGTGCTAAGTGTCTGTAAAATAGAGCTTTCTTCATCCATTTGCATATTAAGGTAGGCTCGACAAATGTCTAATGTGCAGTAAAATTCGCCACCGTTCATCTCTGAAAAGATATCTTCTATGATAGGAATCGGGTATTGTTCATCTTTAATCACTTTATTTAGGGTGACTTTATAATCAGCACATAGACGTATGCTTCCGTCAGGTTTTACGATCGGTACGACTGGAGTTCCCCATTCTGAGCTATCTATTTTCGTTATCACTCCTTCTTGACACAGGCGATCTATTTCTTTATCAACCTTTTCTTTCAATGCGTAGGGAATACGTCTGGGCTTAATGTAAATTGGTGTAGTGTTTTCCTTTAAAGTTAAATGCCCTTTGTAATTTGGAATGCATCCCAGTTTGCCATCAAAGACTGGTGAAAATTTTGAAATGATATTGTCCAATCGTGAGTTGTCGGCCCTTTCTAATGATATTTTCTTCATGTCTGCTATATTAATATTGATTTCTCTAATCCAATCTCTTCCGAATATGGCGTCGACGTTTTGTCTGATAATAAAGAGTTTTCCATAGAAAGGTTGCTTTTCATAGTTGCACTTGACGTATATAACTCCAACTGGTGTAATAAGTTCACCTGTGTATGTTCTCATTCTTACTGTTGTTTTAAATATCTGTTTGTTTAATTGGAACCGTCTGTAGTCTCTCAACGAAATGGATGAAAGTGCTGCACCTGTATCTAGTTCCAGCTGTACCTTTTTGTCTTCAATAGTTACGTCAACCATAAACTTATCTGAACCAATAGTGTTGACGGCATTGATATCGCCAATGTTTTCATCGTCAACTGAGTTCGGTTCTTCCACCTGGTGTGCTGTATTCTGTTTTAATCTCTGTAGGCAAACACGAGCTAAATGTCCTGTCTTTCCGCATTTAATGCAATCGGAGTTGATGTGTTTGCATTTATTGGCTCTGTGATTAGCATTCCCACAGCGGAAACATCTTCCTTGAATATCTTTGAATGAAGTGATTTGGTTTGGTAGTGGTTTCACCGCGGGTTTGCCTTTATTATGAACTGAATGTACTGGTACTTCGTTGTTTGGATCATGTTTGTTTTTCATGAAGTCATTGTCAGCTTTAGCTATTTCTGTTGCTGTCGCCATCTGTATTATTTCTTTAAATGTACTTATTTTGTTGTCTTGCAATATTTTCGTTCTAATTTCGCCATCTCGAACGCCTCTGATAAATTGTAGTGATAAAAAGTTCTCATTTAGCGACTTTTTGCAATGTTCACAGCTAAACTCACAATCGTGTGCTAGATGTTTCAATTCTGTACTGAAATTGGTTACGGTTTCATTCTCAGCTTGTATACGCGTTATAAACTTATGACGTCGTGCCCAAATACTGGGTTTAGGATCTATGTATTGTTCCAGCAAATCTACTAGTATCTGAAACTTAATTTGTGATGGATCTTCTGGTGCACATAAGTCGCATGCCCGTTCATGTAACTCTGGGCTTAAGGAACTAAGTAGTACGCAAGTCATCATATGATCTTCATTGCAATTTGTCATTTGTAAATATGTTTTCAGTCGTTTTACGAAATTTTTGAAACTTTCCTTTTCTTGGAATGGTTGAAAGTTAACCTTAGGTATCTGGTACCGTGCGTTGCTCTCTGTAGTGCTCGCGCTTGCTATCGGAGCAGGTGGAGCTGCGTCATGAGAGCATGCTGTTGAAGTTCTTGGTGGCCGTAGATTGTGTAAAAATATCTTTAAGTTTATGATTTCTTGTGTTACCTCAAAGTGAAGGTCAATCTCTTCTTGTGGATTTAGAGTGATAATTTCGATTTTCTCTTGTAAAATTTCGAATTTTTCCTCATTTTTTTTAAGTGACGTAAGTCGTGAATTGTATTCGACATCCGAAATTTCTCTCAAAGTTTGTAAATAATTGGATAATTTTGTTAATTGACCTTTAATAACACTCCTTGAACGTTTGAGTGTACTCAAATCTTCTTCCATTGTCGCCATTAATAAATACGAGAAATTAGTTATTTGTAATAAACCATTTTATTTCAAGTCTATCAATGAATGACAAGTGACATATATAATTCAAATAATTATTCTTCTTTGATGTGACATACACTATGCCATTAGCAAAGGAAGAGGTAAATATCCAATGGGATGCATTCCAAATTACAAAGGGCATTTAACTTTAAAGGAAAACACTACACCAATTTACATTAAGCCCAAGCGTTTGACCACTGTGCCAAATTCCCATTTCTTCTTTCCACTATAATTTCGGAGTTGGACTCTCTGCCCTGAACGGAATGTTCTTAAATCACGTCCAGTCTGGTTAGAGGGTGAGACGGACTGTGCTATCTGCGCTTGTGGTTTCTGGAACATGGCGTGGAACAACGTTCTCACCAACCGCCCACTAAACATTTGTTCCTATTGGATATTTACCTCTTCCTTTTCTAATAGTATAGTGTATGTCACGTCAAAGAAGAGTAATTATTTGAATTATATATGTCACTTGTCATTCATTGATAGACTTGAAATAAAATGGTTTATTACATATAACTAATTTTCTCATATATTGAGCCAGATTCGTTATCCATACTATGCAAAGCTTTCTTTACTGTCTGGACGAATCGTTCAGCCATATCCATCCAATAGCCAATCCAAATTCACCGTGTAAAATAGGAGAACTATGGAATACATGTATACAATGATATTTATTAATTATTTTTATTTTTACTAGATACTGAATGATAACTCTAAAGTTGCCACAGGCTATGTTGTAGCTACAAAACAGGTAAATACTAAATACCTCACAGAACCCAAACTATGTAATATTATAGATCTTAGAAGTGAAGACATCTACACATTGTTAAAAAATAAAAATTACTCATACAGGTGAGTAAAACCTTGTATCACCGTTATTACTTAATTTTTATTGATAATAATACTTAATATATTAATATGTTGGTGTTTGGTTAGCGGTGAATTTCGCAGTATTTACGGAGCAAACTTACCAATGACAGAGGCTTTAGTGTTGTGGCGCGACAACTGGGTCACAATTCTGGACGGGTTGCTGCAGCTAAACGCACTGAGGCATACTTATGGAGGCGTGTCAGTGGCCAGGCATATTAGAACACTTTGCATTGACGTCCGTGAACATTTTAAACATTTAATTAACATAGATGGTGAAACAGTTGTGAAAGCTGAAGTATCTGATGTCTACAACTACACCAAGTAAATAAAATTGTTACGGTTAAAGAACTTTATTACTCATAAGAATTTACATTCACTTACATGAGTTATCTATATTAACAATTTACCTTAATTATCGTGGGCAATTCGTACAAAATATGTTTTAAAATACATTATCTATAAAAAAGTAAGAAAAATATGAATGTGGGTAGTTAGCTCGTTTATCAAACCAGTAAACTAAACTCACCGAATTTAGCGTTACTAGATGTGGCTAACACATTGATGCTGGATATTTAAATTAGTTACAGATTTTTTACAGATTATTTGTTTAAGTATGTATGTATTGGTTTATATTATTTATTATTTCATAAGATGATGTTTGAGTAGTCGTTTAAAAGTGTACATTGATTTTGATTCTCTTATGTCTTTAGGTAATTTGTTGTATAGTTGGGCGCCTTCATACATAATAGTTTTTTTACCATAATTTGTACGTGGTTTTAATAATCTAATATCATTATTATGCCTGAGTTTCATTTTGTGTTGTTGTATTTTCTTTGAAAATGTTATTTTTGTGTTTATATCTCTATTCAGTATTTTTCGTACTAATATACAAGTTTGATATATGTATGTTTGTGAAATATTCATGACTTTAATTTGTTTGTAGAGTTTATTCGTCGGTGTGAGGAAATCGAGATGAAATAATACTTTCAATAATTTGTTCTGTGCAGTTTGTAGTATTGCTAGATTGGTTTTGGCTGCAGATCCCCATATTTCTACCAAGTCGTCAATGTGTGGCTTTATAAGAGAATTATAGATCATATACCGTACAGGTTGAGGAAGACAGCGAACAATACCTTTCACCATACCCATCAAAGATGTCAGCTTGGATTTTATTTTTTTAATGTGTGGAAGCTAAGTTAACTTATTGTCTAAAACAAGCCCTAAGTACTTTTCCTGCTCCACTTTATGAATTTTTGTGCCATTGATCACTAAAGGACTAAAATCACCAATATTTTTATTTTTTGCGGTAAAAATCATATAGCTAGTTTTAGTTAAATTAATTGTTAGAAGATTGTTTTGGAACCACTTATTCAGCAAATTTAAATCCTTTTGTGCGTCCAGTATAATGGATTCGATTGACTCTCCAAAGTAGAAGAGACATGTATCATCAGCGTATAAAGTCACATCCCCACTTAGTCGTATTTTGCTGATATTATTAATATATACGAGAAAAAGTAGTGGCCCTAAAATTGAGCCTTGAGGTACACCAAAAGTCAGAATCCTAGAAGAATTTTGTGATTCACCTAACTTTACTACTTGTCGGCGGTTACTTAAATAAGATTTAAAAATAGCAAGTGCAGTGTTGGTTATACCGATGTTAGCAAGTTTCTGTAAAAGAAGCTCATGGCTGACTGTATCAAAAGCTTTCTTAAGGTCAATAAATACACCAAGTGCAATTTGTTTCCTATCTATACTCAATTAAATTTTTGTTATAATGTCTGTTGTGGCTGATAGTGTATTAGATTTTGATCTAAAACCATATTGTTTATCATAAAGGAAATCAATTGATGCTAAAAAACTTTCAAGCCGAGTGTATAATACTCTTTCGAAGATTTTAGAAAGCACGGGAAGAACTGATATTGGTCGGTAATTTCCAGGATCCAATTTTGGTCCCGATTTGTAAATTGGAGTGACTCTGGCAACCTTAAGACTTTCTGGGAAAACTCCTAACTCTAAACATGTATTAATACAGTCGGTTAGTTCTACGTTTATTACATTTTTAATACATTTTATTACGTTGGGGTTTATGTCATCTAGACCTGAACTGGAGTTAGAATTTAGATTATCAATAATTTTGGAAATCTCATCTGTAGTTGCTGGTACTAAAAAGCTAAGTTTATGTGAGCCAAATCCAGAGACACATTGGTAAGTACTATTGTCACCAGAATGAGAGCTTTTAATTTGGTTAGCCAGTGTCGAGCCAACACTAGCAAAAAATTGATTAAAATATTCACAAATGTCGTCTTCTCTCGTCAGGGTAAGTCCATCTTTGTTCTTTAGTTTACTAGGTACAATTTGTTCTTTCGCTTTATTATTAGACAAATTATTAATTAAACTCCACATTTTTTTTGGTTTGTTTTTAAAATTACAAAAAGCCTTCATATAGTATTTACCTTTTGCTTTCTGCACATTTTCGGAAACTTCATTTCTTTTCTTTATAAATTCACCTTTTATAGCATCATTGAGGGGGTTATGTTTATATTGTCGCCATAATATATTTCTATTATTTATATCTTGGATTATTTCTTTATTTATCCAGTCTTGTCGTGGAGGGTTTAAAATTTTTATTTTAGTTATTCTACTTTGTTTAATACAGTTTATCAGTTTTTCTTCCAGCTTAGGATATAATTTGAATACATTTGTTGTGTGATCAGTCTGCAAAATTTCAAAAAGTTTCTTGTAGTCTATGGCTTCATACTGCACTTTCTTCAGTGATACTGGTTCATATCGTTTAACTTCTATGTATAGTTGCTTGTGGTCTGAGATGGGTGTATCTAAAATAGCTAAGTGAAAATAATATTCTTTGAGGTTAGTACATATATGATCAATAATAGTTTTAGATCTTACAGTTTCTCTAGTACAAAACTTTTCATCGATATTATTTATTATTTTATAACCACTTTCTAGCAATATTTCCTTATATAAAGTTGTTCCACGGTCATTAAGCAGTAAGTTAATATTAAGGTCGCCAATTATGATTGCTCTATTATGTTTATTTATTTGGTTTTCATATTCATCTAGAAATTGTTGTAAATTCATATCTGGTTTTCTATAAACTGTGCCAATATCTAAGCAATATTTTTCGAGATGGATCTAGAGAAAATGGTGGCCATCAAGAGACGAGTCCTCAGTATGGCTGTGCTTTAGCTTATTTTGAACAAAAATCGACACACCGCCACCTCTTCCAGTGGTCCTATAATTATAGTAGTGACTGTAGTTTGGTATAACAAAACGCTTTGCTTCCGCTTCAGTCTTTATCCAAGTTTCAGTTAGAATTATGACATTGATAGTGTTTTTGAATGCTTTAAGAGTGCATTGCAATTCATCAAATTTTCCTGGGGTGACAATACTACGTATATTGGTGTAGTATACTGTTAATGATTTTTCGTGTCAGATAATTTCTTCATAGTTATTAACCACTTGGTAAGTATTATATTTATTGTTGTTGGCATTGTCACCCACATTACAAACTTTTATTGTTTTAAGTTTTTTGAGGTACTAACTATTTTTGGCATTTCATTAATATATTTTATTGTTAAATTTTCTTCGCCTTTTTTAGTTCTATTACTTAATTCTTGACACAGCTCCTTTAGGTACATTTTTTTGTTGTGGTGTTTGGTCGGAATACAACCTTATTTTACCATCTTTCAATTTTGCTTTGTTCTTTAATATGGATTTAGCGATATCTTGAGATTCAAAAGAAATTTTAATGGGGCGATTTTTACCTGGTATGAATTTTCCAAGTCGGTTGATTCTTCTTGGTTCCGGACATGTTGCATTAAGTTCTGTTAAAATCTTTATTATCTCACATTTATCTACCTTGATTTTTTCTTCTCGATCAATTGCTACATTCTCAGGAATCCCTACGATTATAATATTTTTGCTTCTATATTCACGCTCTTTTATTTCTGCCATAATTGTTTCAGTTATTTTATGTTCAGAAGAGGTTGCTGAGTTTTCTTTTAGATTAGTTATTTCGCATCCAAGATTATCTACCTTCGCTTCCGTGTTATTATATTTATTTATTAAGTTTGCCATATCCAATTTTAATGTTTTATGTTCAATGTTAATAAGGTCAACTGCTGATTTTATGCCGTTTATTTGTTCCTTTAGTTCAGCCACGTTTGAAGATATTTTTTCCATAAATTCTTTTTGACTCGTGCAAATTGTATTTAACATGGACATTACCTGCGCCATGTTATTGGTGAGTTCTCCTATTTCTTTTTTTATAACTGTAATATCCTCCATTTCTCCTGGGTGTTTTCTTTTATTCCGAAAGGTAACTATTTGCGACTCATTCAGTTGCGAGTCACTAAGCGCATCTCTTAAGTCACTTCCAGTCGGCGAGCGTAGCACATTCATTGTTGATCTATGTTTGTGGGCGCGGTTCGACTTAGGTGGTGGTAGCCAGCTCCTGCGATATTGTCCAATATAGTTTCAAACTCGATGCACTTGTTCAACCGATATTAGCACTAAAGTATTTAACAATACGGCTGTGTATAGTTTAATAGTTTTAGTTAATATTTAGAATAAAATGAAAACACGTCCGCTCTGTACGAAGCCCGGTCGCATGTTTTTATAAAAATAAAATTGTTGCATAATTAATATGGCTGTAAAATATAAGGTATACGTAAATGGATATCTGTAATATTATGTTTACAGATGTGGAGGTATCACAATAGAACATTTAAAACTTCGCGACTTGCCGTTGGATTCAGTTGCCAGTTTCGATATAAAGATGTTGCAATTTATCCCTCGCTTTTGTAATGGTTTAGATGTGGGTATTTATTATTTAATACATTAACGTAATATGAAAATGTTCGAAGTATGTAATAATAATATAATATGTTTTACTATATTTTTAGTTTGTCTCTACATTACACGTCTACTTGCAAATAGTTGAAGAAAACGTCACTCGAAACAATATTAACATTGCTTCGCTTGTCGATTATAATAAGGATATTAAGATTTTTAACGAAATAAAGCACGTGCTAAATAACATGAATAACATAAACTTCAGATACAAAGAAATTAATATAGAAGAAGTTAAACACAAGGGAGATAGTATTCTGGCTGATATTAATCTCGTTTTTATTCAAGATCTTTCTACTGATGTAAGCTTTTATGCATTTTTAGTTATATTATCTTTTTATCAAGGCTTATGAAAGTGAATATAGGTAAGGCAGTTATATCAGACGGGACGGTAATATGATGAGAGACACTAATTTCATCGAATGTAATCTGTATGACAATTGTAATAATATGGGCATAATATGCTGGTGGGATGGACCACTGTACAAATGGTGTTAAAACCAGCCATAGTGATCCACACGCCTTGTGTGGATCGCATTCCAGGATTAGCCAGTGTATATCCGGTTCTCCCGAGGGACTTGCGACATGACTTGATGGTTGGTTTGGGCGGGTATAGGGGTACATCCTTGTATTACTGTGCCTGCATCGGTCATCTGCCTGCCCTGTCGCAGGCCCCTCGATTTCCTGCTTCCCTCTCCGAAGAGGGAAGAAGCATTTATACAGGCTAGCATGACTCCTGTGACCACCGATAAACTCATTGTTTGTCGGTGGTCGCTGGTATTTTGGACTGCACTACGCTTACTAAGCAGCTGGTAGTACACTTGTACTAACAGCAGTAGTGCAGTCACTATGCCGTGCTCGGATAAAAGAACATTAATAAATAAATTCGTATGTACCTCAGTTGGTATAGAAATTTCACTGGTATGAGATTTTAAAGGTTTTTTTTATCCCAAACGCGGCAGTGGTGATCACAGAAACCTTTTTCTCTGACGGTGGTGATATTCTAGGCAAGACCAGGCAAATTAATTTAAATTTGATTCGGAAATATGATAGCGGGTATATTATGAGATATGTCCTATATGGTGATAACATGATACCTATCGTCTAATGTGATGTTAATATAATTGAAAAAAATGGAAGACTAATTAAATTTGTCCGCAAAAACATTAAATGTAATTCCAACAGGTGTGTCAATTAGTGTATCAAGCACTCAAGCAGAACACCTTTATTATAAGCGAAGATGATAATGATAAGACAAAACACATTCGTCCATTGGCGGTATATCGCAGGCTGAGCGCTGGTGGTGGCCTGCAGTTGGTTCGTTGGAAGCCCACGCGTATGTCCTCGACCGCATCAGCTATGTCTGTACGCACGGTTTCGGACATTCCTCTGCTAACCGCGACGCGCGCCGCAATGCAGCCGCAAGGATGCTTATTAGTAGTGACATGGCAACCCCGGCCGCCTGGCCTCACGGACCTCATACGTTCCTGGAGGAACGAAACTGACCGCAACCAAATTTCTCTAGTAGTTATTGATTCGGAAACTACTGACCACCCAATAGATACCGATATTGACCTAGCTTTTAATATTTGGAACAAGGTAAGACAATTCAAAATTGAATAATCCGATGTTAACTCATATTACGTTATTGAATTATAATTGTATCAGCTGATATTATTACTTAGGGAGAATGGGGTGGAGAATATTATGTGCCGTTACAAGATAGTTACAAAAGTCCGACAAGAACGATGTTACAATGCGCACGTATCGGTGATATTGGCTCACTCCACTGGGTGCAAGCTCCTGAACTTGCCGATGTTGATGTTAAAATAACCGTAAGTCACATTCACGGAATCGTGTGATGAGTTATAGTTCATTATAATATTTTAAGTGCCTATGATTATTGTTATAACGAATAACTGGATTCTCTTTGTATAATATATTGTTCAGGTACATTACGCTGGGATTAATACAGTGGACGTATTAAAAGCCAGGGGTCTTGTTCCATTTGTAAATGAGTCCTTCGCTAGTGGTTATGGAATGGATTTTAGTGGAACTACAGAAAGGTAATTATTATTCATTTCACATATTTGTATATGAAATTACGCAAAGATCAGCTGGAATTATACTTGAGCCTGATCTACTTCCGTGTACCATGGAATAGAAGTCTCAGCCGTAGTACAGTGAGGAAAGTCATGAAATGATCACGAATTCGTGCAGGATTTTAACTGCATGAGGAACATATTTAGTGCCTAAAACTAACCACACCAATAACTTGGTCGACGCCGTGATGTTGTCGCATCTATCGTCAACTATATGGAAGGTCGACAGTTCTATCCTCACTTAATGAAAAGAAGAATATTGTACCACTCAAATCAAAAAAAATCAATAAATCAAAAATCATACAATCAGCGGGTGAAAATATAAAAGATGTCGCAGCGGACGGAGGAGTTTTAGTTGATATATTACTATCATAAAGGCAACATAATAATTGTATACTTTAATCACCGATACATAATAGATGTATCAGTGAAGTATACAATTATTATATCCGTATATATAGCGTTATAATTTGACCTATTATAGTACATCAAATAATTTAAAGCTTTCAGATTATGTCCTTGGTATGCGCCTTGTGATTTACTTTGGCGTGGAAAGGATATATTTCGCAATACTTGTAATGTTACAAATCGCCAGTACGTCGGCCCTTCTCTTTTCAGAACTTTTAAATTATCACACATATGGCATTTAAGAGATATTTTTGAAGGAAAAATATATGAAAAGATATATATTAAATTTCCTCTCAGGCTAATGGACATTTCCAGAACATCCTTAGAGTTTATAATGTAGAACATCTAAAAGAGTCCATTTTAACCTACTTGCAAAATATTATTTTCATATTTGATTTTCGGTGCCGCGTGACGGGCCATAATAAGAGACCCCGAGATGAATGGCGGTGCAATATATCGTGCTGCCGATGACGTCAAAATTAGTCCTTATTGTAAGCGCCCCCCAGATGGTGATAATTTTATTTGAGTAATATTATATATGTAAGTAGTTATATTTATAGCATGTTGCGTCTTAAGTACCGAATAAACCAGTGCGTTATAAGCAAGCGTTGGCTTCACTCGTGTCTGTATTGCATAAACAACAAGTAACGTATCCCGTCGGTTGTGACACTGTGCAGCGGGTGTCGCGTGATGGGCGTGGTGTCGCGCGGCGCGTGCAGCAGCGAGGTGCGCGCGGCGCCGGAGCTGCTGTGGCCTGTGCCCGAACACTGGACCCTCGAGGACGCGGCCACCGTGCCGCTCGCCTATCTCAGCGCATTCTACTGCTTCCTACGGACTGTGACCGTGAGTCTCTTTCGTAGCGTATTCCTACGTGATATAAACACTATTGAACATGTTTTTATTTATTGTATGATGATCTAAGCATTACTGACAATAAAACTTATGATGAGAGTTTTTAACCTTGATTGTTAGTCCAATAGTAATGGACAGGGAGCCCTCGGGTAGCTGATCCACTTGACTACTATCCTTATGACCTCGCTATCGATACCTATTGGAAGCCCCTCCTTCCAATAGGTATGATTACTAACCAGCTGATTTTTTTTGTTTTTACTTAGTTAATATTTATATAATTTAACAGTCATATTGTCCTACAAATAAAATAATAATTTTTTGAGTATCATCAAATCGAAATATTCTATCCTTGCTACCTCTGTTAGCTACCACAATAGAGAATTTTCGCATAGGGAATTGTTGGTCGTCTCATCGAAACGAAGCTACTCACGGAAAATGAGCTTGATAGTAGTCAAGTGGATCAGCTACCCGAGGGCTCCCAGTCTATAAGTCCAATACTAATAATTTAACTCAGAAATTTAAAAAGAAAATCCCGAAAGTATGGCAGCAGCAGCAACAACTGATTAGTATGACATGAAGCTGTGTTGGTGATTGGTTTATGAAACAAAAATTTGTTTTTATCCTTAGCGTGTCCAAGTTGCGGATAAGTCTGATCAATATAGTTTGTTGGTACACGGAGGCGCCGGAGCCCTGGGACAGGCTGCAATATCCATCGGGTTGGGACTGGGTTACGAAGTGTTCACGACCGTTAGTGACGTCATGAAGAAACAGTTTATACTGAAGTTGTATCCACAGTTAAAAGGTATGTCTTTAAATATATACATTTAATCACACTGGTTTTATATTATTTAGTTAGTGAAAGATGCGTCCACATTTGCGACATTTCGACACACCGAGAGTCTATTTCAAGTACTAGCTGTTTATAATGGACTAGTTAAACGACGCTTACAAACTTAAGCAGAGCTAGGTGACGGGACCCGTTCAACTGATGTACACAACGACTACATCACGCGTCTCTAAAACTACCGAAGTTATAACGATCACTACAAATAAACCTGCTGCGTCTTATATGCGAGTAAGTTGCTCCTCTGTTCCTCGTCCGTGGCTCGGCTCGCGCTACCACGAGTCGTTTCACTACAGAATAATGTGGTTGACACGACAAAATGTTCATTAGTTTCAACGAGGTCTCAGAACGAATCGCTTCTTACCACTAGGTTGTAACATTTATCAACGGTCTACACTATATCACGCCCATCTGTGACGGTCATGTCGTCTCGGTGCAGTGCAGCACTTGAATGTTTCTTTTCAAATCTAGATCGACACCATTGATTTCACGGAGTGTACGTCAAGACTAGATATGATTTTAAGTAATTCAACATGATATTTTAATAAATGGATTATATTTTCTTAAGTATTTAAATTTGTAATTATATTATTTGATAATCATAAGTCACGGACATAAAAGTGACTTAGCGCGGAGATTTTATAATTATACTCTACACGTTTATATTTCAGAAGAGAACATTGGAAACTCTAGAGACCATAGTTTCGGGGACATGGTGTTAAATGGTACCAATGGTAAAGGATGTTATATAGTTATAAACGATGTCAGAGGAGATTTGAAAGATGTAAGGATAATGTATTCTCATGATTTATTAGTGCTTTTAAATCTTTAAAACCTTACCAATGACCATTTTTGATCAGTGTTTATGGACGTCATATCCAGTAATTCAGTTATTTTAATGACAGTATCACTCCATAGGGGCTTAAGCGCAAAATTATCAATATTTGTATTACTCCAAAAAAACTAGCTATTTATGTTTTTCTTGATGCTATTTTGCTTATGGAGTGTTGTCCTCGATAATTAATATTGACTAATATGACATTGCGCGGATTCAATAAATATTTTTAACTAGATTTTTCGTTGGATGTTGAATGTTGAACTTATAGGAATTAACTTTAATCGTCACTACAGCAACATTGAACATCCGAAAATCGATTTCAGGTGTCACTGCAGTGCTGTGCCGATTTTGGATCTACCTACGATATGTCTCAACTTAGTCATCGGGAAGATTATACCTTTGGAATGTCACATTTATTCAGGGGAAGATCATATATATCTTTAGATTTATCTTCCCTTGTAAAGAACTGGAATTCCAAAGACATGAAGGTAAGACAATGGAATAAATCACAGTAGATAATTCTAATTAGGAGATACGTGAGAAGCGTATTCAAAAAAATATAAAACGACATTGGTTGGTTGGTCTACTGTTGGGCCGTGTGCTCGCTACAATTACCAGAATGAATGGTGGCATACGACGAACGGGAACGAATCAAAACGTCCACGCTCCGACTGCACCAAGCATACCTACCAAATGTTTGCTTTACGCTGACCAACTCGTCTTCGAACTGGAGGGTAATACTGAATACATACACCTCCGACATGATTTTGAAAATAAATATACATACACATTCACGCCTGTAATCCCTAAGGGGGTACGCAGAGGTGTATGCTGTACACCCACATTTTGACGAGCGTATTTCCGTATCATGATGTGATAAGAAGCGAGCCTCTCACCATACCGGGTACAATATCACTGTACCAGACCCGGGGATCGATCCCGAGACCTCAGCTCAGCAGTCGTACCGCGTACGCAATACAACTGCGCCACCGAGGTAGACTGAAAATAAAGTTTTAAAATAAATGTCATGTTTGAAAAGAAAATACTCTTAATTATAAAAAACTAGCTTTTGTTCGCGGCTCCGCCCGCGTGATTTGCTTTTTCCGGGATAAAAAGTAGCCTATGTCTTATTCTGACGTATAAGCTATATTATTGTAAAGTTTCATTTCAATTTATATAGTAGATGGTTTGTAGTACATGCTATGTATCAGAGATGGCGCTGTATTTAAAAAATGATTTTCCCTATTTTCCCGCTTTTCTATTGAAATTTTTCCTAGATTTTCGTTGCTATAAACCTCACGGAGCCCGAGACCTTTCCAACGAATGCAAAACCGTGGAAATCGGTTCGTGCGTTCTGGAGTTACATTGTCAGGAAGGAAAACCCGACTTATTTTTATATAATAGATTGTTGCATGATGATCTTTGGTCGTCCTTCACAGCTCACTAATGCCACTTATAAGTTAGATGAGAAAGAGCCATGTTTTACGTTTGATCATAAGCTAAAATTTCATGAACATATAAAGAACGATACAACTTCCGACGAGCTCGATCTGTTATTCAGAAAATATCCAAGGGCAGCTGTTGCTTCTTCGTCTACATCAAGTAGTGGCGATGGGCTTATTGAGAAGGCGAGCTCAAAAACAAAATCTCGGAAGCTGTGATGACCGTGTTTTGAGCACATTTTACGTTGTTGTATTTTAGCTTCGGAACGTGAACATTTTTATTATTTGTAAATTCATAATTTTTCGTCTTAAATTCACATTATTTGCTCTCTAATAACTTTTGTTAGCACTTAAAATAAGACTTTATTATGCGTGATTCATTCTACCCACACTAAAACAATTTCTATTTATCAAAATTGATATTCGACTTGACATTGACGTTTGATGTGACAGTTTTGGCACGTACGTTCCGATGCTTTAATTTTACTGTTGTAAGTTTTGTTACACTGTATTTTTATTTTTCTTTTAGTACAGTCAACCTGGGTAACTTTAGCTTTCAATGTAACATTGACTCACTAACTTGTATTTGAACGTTATTTTTTTCTCTGCTTACTGAATCACTGTATAATAATAAGTTGTTTAATCTATGAAGCTAAAAAGTGTTTTTGAACGAAACCTGCAGCAACATTTGACATTTGTCAAATATAATATTTATTTCTCATCATTCAAAATTTTGGCGGTAAATAGAGTTAAAAATAAACTCGCTAAAAAGTTGTGTATAGCAGTTACTACAAAAGAACTACAGAAGGCGAGTTCAGTTTTATGTTGAAGAATCATATGTTTTTTATGTAATAACACTGAAATATCCCGCAATATTGTAGATTTTTTAAAAAATCTTTATTTAATCTTCGATCCGTTTCATTTTCAGACCATTTGGGGTAACATTAGCTCGGGGCGAGGACAGACAATGCGTGAAAATTTCAATTATGCAAAAAAGTTTTGAAGGGTGGAAGTGGCCATCAAAGCTTGACATATTTAATTGTCACCCCCGAAATATAGTTAGTCGATTTGGAGGATCTAAAATCACAAAACGAGGCGATTCTTATGCGATTAATGATCAATTTCTATACATGGTATGGGGGAATTGAGAGCCGACATTATGTTTCTTTTTTATATGTGATTGAGTTTGTTTTATTGTTTTTTATTATTTTAGGCATTGCTCAATGATTATAAGTACATCGAAACCTGATTAATACAATAATAACTTGATTTAAGAGTTCCATAAAATAGAAGTTGATTTCGATAAACCAGGCAGTTTAATATTGTATTAATATAGCAATCCTACGTTGCCACTAAAAAGGAGGTAGTGATATAAACGAAATGTATTTTTTTTATCAATATGACAAGCTAATCTTACCGAGGAATAAAAAAAAACTACATAAATTAGAGATTTTCTTCATCAACTCCTCATACTTATTAATGTTACCTAAATGTCAGTGTAACTTTGGCTCACCAAATTTTTGGTAATTTAAGGGTCTTTGATTTATCGTTTTGATAAATAACACAGGAATTTAGATTATAAAGGCCAATATTCCACTAGAAACACTCATTTATGACAAATAACAATAAAAGTAAATCCGTACTACTATAAATTACCTCTAAAGTGAGCCAAAATAACCCAGGTGGACTGTACATATCTTTTCTTTAACGATTAAGTTGCGTTGCAATGTTATATTTATCTTGTTGTGTGTATGTATAGCTGCTGGTGGGTGGTGCAGAGTACGTTTAGTTGCACCATACCGACACGTTTATTATTTTTCTTAGCACATTATTAATATTTAGTATTTTTAACATATATAAAACAATATTTATAATACTTAGTTATGATTTCTGATGATGAATCGTATCACTCAGCTAATGAATCTGCCATTTCGTTCAGCGATGACAGCTTCTGCTCGGCGACTGATGGGCTCGGGGACTTGATACGGCAAACATTCGACACAAAAACTTGTCACTCTTTCAATGTATGTCATATCAATGCTCAGAGCATACCCAGCCATTATAGTGACCTTTTGGAGGCGTTTGCTGATGCAAATGTTCATGCCGTCCTGATTTCTGAGAGTTGGCTCAAACCTCACCTTCTTTCTGCTACTTATCCCCTCCCTGGTTTCATCCTGATTAGGAATGACCGTCTCGATAGGAGAGATGGTGGGGTTGCTATCTATCTGCGTAGCAATTTTCCCCATAAAATAATAGCATCCTCTTCACCTTACTCTGCTTCTGCGGAATATTTGTTTCTCGAGGTTTGGGTCAAGGGAGTTAAAGCCGTACTTGGTGTCATCTACTGTCCTCCTTCAATTGACTACTTCTCCAGTCTCGAATCGGTTCTGGAATCTTTAGGATCAGAATATGCACACTACATCATCATGGGCGATTTCAATACCAACTTCCTTATTCCCCATTCCCCTCGTTCACTCAAACTCCTCAACATCGTGGAGTCAGCCAGTCTACAAGTGTTACCTCTACAAGCAACGCATCATAACAAAGATGGCAATGATTCTTGGCTTGACCTGATCCTTACATCTAATCCCTCTCTTGTTGCCAGTCATGGACAACATCTTGCCCCTGGTTTTTCCCATCACGACCTTATTTTCCTAGCCTATGCTCTTAAAACCCCCAAATCCTCTCCCAAGGTTCTGCACATGCATTGTTTCGGTCGCATGGATGCTGATAAGTTGTGCAGGGATACTGCAGCTTTACATTGGGACAATCTGATGGCGGCGACTAAAGTGAACGAAAAAGTTCAAATTTTTAATGATAAAGTTCTTGCACTCTACGACGTCCATGCCCCGATCAGAAAAATTAGGCTGAAGCGACCCCCTGCACCTTGGTTGACAAACGGGATTCGGATGGCGATGAGGCGTAGAAATAGGGCCTTTCGAAAATACAAGAAGGATCGCTCTGAGGATAACTGGACCTTGTACAAAGCTGCTAGGAATCGGTGTAACCAGATGATACGTAATGCCAAACGCCGCCACATTCTCGATAACATCACTTCCTCTTCTCCTGCCAACATCTGGAAGTTCCTCGGGACCTTAGGTGTTTGCAAGGAGAAGCACTTAGATTTTCAGAGGACAATTGGTTTGGACGATATCAATGACTATTTCACAACTCCCGCCCCGATTGATCACCAAACCAATTGCCGTACTCTGGATTTCTTAGCTGGTCTTCCTCATCCCAACATTAATCCCTTTCACTTTTCTCCAGTTGCGACGGAGGAGGTCAAAAAAATAATCCTTTCGATAAAGTCTAACGCGACAGGCTGTGACAACATTAGTCGTCGCATGATCGTCGCATGATCGTCGCTATTCTCGATCATGTTCTCCCTGTAATTTCCCATATAATAAATGTCTCCTTCAGCACAGGGAGTTTTCCGTCCTCGTGGCGGAAGGCCCTTGTTATTCCTCTCCCAAAAATTCCTAGTCCAACCCTTGTCAACCACTTCCGACCTATATGCCTTCTCCCTTTCCTATCTAAGGTACTTGAGGCCTGTGTCCACAAGCAGCTGTCTACCTTCGTACACCTGAACAGTCTGTTAAGTCCACTACAGTCTGGTTTCAGACCAGGTCACAGCACCGTTTCCGCACTCCTGAAAGTGACTGATGGTATCAGGACGGGGATGCAGGACACCAAAGTCACGGTGTTGACTCTGGTGGACTTCTCCAACGCTTTCAATACCGTCAGTCACGATATCCTACTGGCTCTCCTCTCCCATCTAATGATCTCTTCCGTAGCGCTAGATTGGTTCTCATCCTATATTCGAGGGCGTCAGCAGTCGGTGCGTCTTGGCGAGTCTTCGTCAAACTGGCGTGAACTTGACGCTGGTGTTCCTCAAGGCGGTATACTTTCTCCTCTATTGTTTTCTATTTTCATCAATTCCATAACCCAAAATCTTCAGTGCACGTGTCATCTGTACGCCGATGACTTACAAATTTATGCTCAGGCGAGCGTTGATGATGTGACGGCAGTCATAGCTAAAGTTAATAGGGATCTGGACAAGATAAAAAATTGGTCCGACCGTTTCGGTTTAGGAGTAAACCCGAATAAATGTCAAGCAATAATTGTAGGTAGCTCGCGTATGATTAACAGACTGGACACAGCAACACTTCCACCAATTATCTACAATGGTTTCGCAATCGCTCTGTGTCCTGTAGTTAAAGATTTAGGGTTACATATAGACTCAACCTTAAATTGGCAGGCTCAAGTAACCTCTGTTTGCCAACGAGTCACTAGCACCCTTCGCGCTCTCTGTCGCCTGAAGAACTTTCTCCCGTGTAAAACCAAGGTAATGCTTGTGCAGACCTTAATCTTTCCTATCCTCGACTATGGTGACGTGTGCTATTATGATCTGAATGCAGATCTTCTGAATAAACTTGACCGTCTTCTTAATAACTGCATTCGATTCATTTTCAATCTCCGGAAGTACGACCATGTATCTTCTTACCGCTCCCAACTCAAGTAGTTACCCATCCGCCAGCGTCGTAATCTGCGTGCCCTTACTACACTATTTTCTATTCTCACCTCTCCTAATCCACCCTCTTACCTAGCTTCCCACTTTCAATACCTTGGATCTAACCATGATAGGAACCTTCGCTCTACAGGCAGTCTTCTTCTTCAATGTCCCCCTAACAATTCTGACTTCATCCACTCCTCCTTTGCTATCCAATCCATACTTCTGTGGAATACGCTCCCCCTCGAAATTAGGACGTGCACCAATCGGTTAACTTTCAAAATAAAAGTTCGCATGCTCATGGCTGATGATGTAACAGGGTCAGATCTTTAATAGATTCATCTCTTATTAATTATGTCACATGTCGCTGCTTTAAAACAAAAGGGCCACAAATCAAAAAATTTCAAAATCCTTTTTATTGTAAAAATTCAAATGTTGTCGGTTATATTTTCATAATTTAAAAAGATCCCCATGAATTTCTCACTTTAAGCAATAAAAATACTACTGACGCCTTTTTTGTATTTTCGAATTTACGCTGCAACATATGTGCAAAGCTGCCATTTTGTGAGTTGCGGCCCGAACGTTGACGAAAGTGCACGTTTGTTTCGTGCTAAAGGGCCATAACGCTAAAAAATCCCTTGGTTAAACTTTTATTATTTAAACAAAAGTGCCATATTTTGAAAAACGTCCGTTTTGCATATAATATTCATGTAAGTATCACATATTTTACTTAATCAAAAGGACCATATTACAAAAAAGCCTGTTTTGTCTATAACACTTTATAGGAGTTGTAATAACAATTTAAAAACAAAAGTACCATATTTTGAAATAAGTATGTTTTGCATAGAAGATGCATTTAGGAGATAATAATTACGTTATTTCAAAAGGGACATGTTAGGAATACGTCCGTTTTGCTGGTGATTTTTTCTAGGTTATAGTAATTATTAATGAATAAAAGTTATTATTTTGATATACATTTGCATTGTATATTTATTTTTAAAAGTAAAATCATGTTATTTTATAATTAAATAGACTATTTTTGCTTATTATTTTTATTGTAAGTTTCTTTTATTAAGGTAAAGGTTTATTTTATGCATTTTAACATTTGTTTTAATTATTTTTTATATAATGAACAATTGAGCGCATAGGATACTCAACATGGTAAAGTACAAAAACCAAATCAAGCAGCCAAATGACAATGATGAAACTTTATTTAAAAACAGCGACGTTGAAAGTGATCCCTGTATTGAGGAGATGAATAACGCACCAGCATTGAATGACTCCTCGGACAGTGGTTCCATTCCTGATAGTCAATACAATTTCAGTTTATTGATTTTTTATTTGTTTTTGTTTGTATTTGTTTAGTAAGTAATTTAAAATTTAAATTAAAACTTACCAATTACTTTTAAAGGGCACTCTGAAATCACCGCCACGAATAACATTTAACAACGTTTTAGTTAAAAGAAAAGGATCGGTTTGCTACCTTGGGCTAGTTTTAGAACGATTTTTTTCTTTTCTGGAGCATATTAAAAACGTGGGAGAAAAGTATAAACGTAATTTTTATGCCTTGACAAGGATATCAACTTCGACGTGGGGTCTATCATTTAGCACATTAAAAGTCATCTATGGAGCTATTTACTTGGGATGTATTTGCTATGGATCACCTGTATGGGCTGATAGGGCTACTATCAGTGCCGTACGAAGAAAACTGCTCCAAAGCCAACGCCTGGCGTTGATATTCTTGTGTAAGGCGTATAGAACAGTTAGCACCGAAGCTTTGGTGTCCTTGCGGGTGTACTTCCAGTCGATCTGGAGGTGCAGCGTCGCACCGCTATGTACCTGTTACTCTACGAAAGAAAATATGGACAAAAGTTTTCTTACGTCGCGGGAGCTATTAAGAATCAGTCGACTTTTCAAATCGTGCTCCGAAAATGACAACGATCTGCTAAACGAATGGCAATGGCGATGAGACAATTCTACTAAGGGACGGCATCTGTAGCAGTACTTTCCGTCGGTTTGCGATCGTCTAACAAAAACTTGGGTAGAAGTTGATCATTGTGTTTCCCAATTTCTCACGGGTCATGGCAACTTTAAGTTAAAACTGTTTTCATTTAGGTTGGTTGATTCGGCTGCGTGCCCATGCTCTACACTTAACCGCCGGTATGAGCAATCCGCAAATCATATTCTTTGGGAGTGTAGTCTCTGGCAACATGAGCGCAACATTATGTTAGACAGTATGCAAATAACATCTGGAGCTGTATACTATATGGATCTTGTGGAGACTAGAAAGAATTTCCGTGCTTTCCGGCGTTTTTGCCATACCTATTATTGGAATCAAGTATAACAGCTCGCGTGATAGGACCCACTTATGACATCCGTGGTGCTTTACATCTGGCTTCTCCAGTTGTAAATGTCCTTACACTTGAGGTTAATACCTCCTCAATTCATTATTTTGACTCCCGCTTTGCTATGGAGGGAAGTGGACAATTAATATTTCCAACTCTTCCCTAACCTGATTAATTTCGTTGCGGGACAAAGACATTTAGGCATTTCCAGAGACTCGCCAAGGTTCACTGCTCGGTGTCGATAAAAATGCATGCCACTGTTGATCCTGGTGCACAGGAGTTACAGTGGCGGGTGTGTGGGCGGGATAGTCTCTACAAAAGAAAGTAATGTTTTTGTAGCATTTCTTTATATTTCACAGAAGAAAAAGTTGTTTTAGTAATTATTTTTATGTGACATGGTCACTTCCTTTGGTTTATAATATATTTTTTCTAATTTGTGTAAGCTATGGTACAAAATGAACCATGAATACATATTATTTTTAAAACTTGTGACTGTTTTGTTAAATTTTCCCCATAATTCAAACAATATCTTTATATACAAAAGAGACATATCTGCTCATAACTTTTTTTTTAGAAAAAAATACACATAACCGAATTAACCATTAAAAGCAGATTAAAAATATCTTTCTAACAGTGTATAACACCTATTTATCAGTTTTAAAATCACAGAGAAATTATACAAAAACTGATTTTGAAAACTTTAAATGGCTCTCCTGTAAAATTAGGTCTATTCGCGTTGTGGCCCTTTTGTTTTGAAGCAGCGATGTATGTATATATATTTATTTATATAATATGTATTTTATATTGTATATTTATTTATATTTGTTGTTTGCACATTTAAGTATTCATTTATATACCTATGTTAGTAGATTTATATATTTATCTGAAATTGCTGATTTAATTTCTTTTATAACTTTTATACACCCACATTGTCTCGTCTCTGCATCACCTGTAGGTTGGCTGTTAGAGAATGCCTCTGGCATTAAGCCCGCCTTTATACATATTTTGTATATTAAGTTTAAATAAATAAATAAAATAAACTTGACTGTCGACTTAGTCAAGTGCCTTGGTTTCATTCTGTGGAACGCGTTTATCATGCAAGTCCCAAGGTGATTATTCGACATCCTAGTGACGAGTAAACGCGAGTCTTCTACAAAAGCCTGAACGCCTCATTAGATTATCTATGTTTTAATGACTTTTACGTAAGATACTTATTTTAAAAAAGTACGAATGCTATCGCTTATCTAATCTTTTATAGATTATCTAATGGTAATCGATACGATTAAGATTTTTATACTCCACCATGTTTCTTTTAGGCACGCTAGGTTACAAATCTCGAATTGTTTATAGGACGAATGATCAAGTTTTCTTCGCCTTCAGGGTTTTTACAAGTTCGATACGCTCTCTGGATCTGTACAAAATACATTGTGTGACCAATTTTTTCCTAACAGTCAATTACGCTAAAACACTCTAAAATACATAGGCTGTTTGACAAATTTCTATCATGGAGAGAAGCGTACGCAGTCCCCCTTGAGCCGCATGCATAGCAGAATGAATTCCCTGCAGCAGAGCACGTGCAGATTGTAACGATTTTTTGTACAAATGGTGCTTAAAATAATTTGCCAAAATTTTTGCGAGAACGGTAACTTATGAAAGAGCTATATTTTGTTAATGTCACAAGTATTATAACATAGTGAATATGTGTGCAGATGTTACACGCGATGATGAGCGAGGGTATAGCGCGTGGGTACGTGCGGCCGCTGTCGCGCGTCACGTACGCGCCGCACGACGCGCCGCGCGCCTTCCGTCTGCTCGCCGCCAGCGCGCACCGCGGACGAGTGCTGCTGCACTTGCGTGACACCGACGTGCGTGTCATGCCGAGGTACTGAATTTCGATTTTCTAAGAGAATAATTTTAATACCAGAATTTGTAAATCAGTATTTAGTAATATAGAGATGAATATTAACTTTATTATATTTTACAGGATTAACTGTAAAACTGATGACGTAAACTTAATACTCTGCGACCATAGTTCACTTGGCGTTTATCTGGCGAATAGACTGATCAACAGTGGAACCAGGAAACTACACTTGCACTGCACCTGTCAACCTCAATGTCTGCATTATAAACTTGGGTAGGACGTTTGTTTATGCCTAATTAACTTAATTCCACGTATAATCAGTGCATATAGATATATAAAAATAATCGAAGTACAGTTATAAATACTTTTGCAGTAAGTCAAATTAGAAAGCAAGTTTTTTTTTGTTTTTTTGTCCTGGCTCGGCAAAGTGACTACGCTACACCTGATGGTAAGTGCAACCCAAGAATAGTGTCGACCAACGATAAACAATGTGTCCATCGTAGGTCGGCAAGATCATGCCGGCCTGCGAAAGGGCCAAAGGGGAGGGGAAGGAAAGAGGGATGGAGAAAGGGTTAGGATCAGGGGGCAAGCCCCCTGGAGAGAATCGGATATACACTGGCTGACCCTGGAAAACGACCCACACAAGGCGGGCCACTATGGCAGGTTTTAGCGCCAGTGTATTTCTTTGTTTAAAAACCTATTCTTGTTACTATTTCTCAGTTCTTGGCGAAAACAAAATATTCAAGTGGAGGTTTCATCCGAAGACTTAAATGATGAGGGAGTATCGGCTCTGATAGAGAATGTCAACAGGCGTGGGAACGTGGGTGGTATTTACATCATCGCTACAGATGCTTCTGTTGTAACTGAAGATAAGTTTGTGTCGTCATTGAGTAAACTAGACTTGATCTCAAGAAAATTGTGTCCTTCATTAAGGTAAATATATTTAGCACTAAATAAAGTGTATTCAATCGATAGTGATGTACCGTTTGTAGTAATATCTCTTAATTATTCTTTACTAGGTACTTCACAGTTATAAGCTCTTGTGATATGACAGGAATGCATATATGTGTGGATCGTGTTAACAATGGGTATCCCGCAACACTACTTAAATTGAATATGTCTGATACGGTAAGTGATTAAAAACTTTTAAACGTATACAATAGTACATCACGTGAGGATGGTCCAGTCATTTTAGCTTAAATTAGGTAAGAATCTCGGAATTCGAGATACCCAGCTGTAAGTCTGTAAATACTTGTATATTGACACACTAAAAGTTGTCTCAAAACCTACATATGGTAGGGTGTGCGCAACTATTAAATTTCAAGGTCAAAGGTCTCAAAAATCTTTTTTTTTGTGCTTTTTTTGTAAATATCTCATTTCCTATGGGTTTTTTGCTATTTGTATCTATTATCAATATTGTAGAATACAAAATTCTCTACAAATTTTGTTTAGAACTTTTTTTCATACGGCGAACCGTTTTCGAGATAGAGGGCGGAGAGCGCGCGGTCACAGGATCACTTCAGGTCAAACGGTGCCTCCGGTCGAAAACGCGCCATATATAGTTGATGAACTATCGATAAATCAATGATTATAAATATTTGTCAATTTTTATTAACTATTATGTTATACTAGCTTTTGCTCGCGGCTCCGCCCGCGTGAACAGCATTTTCCGGGATAAAAGTAGCCTGTAACCGTCTGCAGGACTCCATCTGTCTCTGTAGATAAATGCATCAAAATCGGTTCAGTGATTTAGGCGTGAAAGCGTAACAAACAAACTCAGTTTCGCATTTACTTTCACCCCCTTTTTCATCCCTTATTAAATAAAATTTCCAAAATTCCTGAAACACGTATTTATTTATTTTACGTCAATAACCGAAATACAAAATTTCGTTCATGTAACTTTCAAAATGACCGCGCGCTCTCCGCCCTCTATCTCGAAAACGGTTCACCGTATGAAAAAAAGTTTTAAACAAAATTTGTAGAGAATTTTGTATTCTACAATATTGATAATGGATACAAATAGCAAAAAACCCATAGGAAATGAGATATTTACAAAAAAAGCGATTTTTGTGACCTTTGACCTTGAAATTTAATAGTTGCGCACACCCTACCATAATATGTAGGTTTTGAGACAACTTTTAAGGTGTCAATATGCAAGTATTTACAGACTTAACAGCTGGGTATCTCGGATTCCGAGGTGAACTTACTAAAATGACTGGATCAGGATGTGATTTTTCAAATTGATAATTCAAACACAATTTGTGATTGACAGACTTTGGATTTGAAGGGTAAGGCCTCACGGATTCTCAGCGTAAGTAGGTTGGCAGTAGACCAATGAAGCGAAAAGATATTTAAGTACAAGACTTAAATAATTTGAAACTATGCAATATGTTAATAATTTGTCAGAATGAGGTGAGCCAGGTGAATGAGATGTCAGTGGAGCTGAGCGCGTCCCAGTGTGAGGGAGTGGTGAGTGCAGTGGAGCGCGCGGTGCACTCCGCGCAGCCGGTGCTGGTCGCGCAGCAGCTCCGCGCACGCACACCGCCGCTGCTGCAGCAGCTCGCCGCCGTCGCCGGTCAGTACTCAGTGCCGCGCCTCGTGCACAAACAACAACGCACCCCACCACATACTTAAAGACCAAATCTATTTACAGATATTGATATTCCGGAGAACTCCCCAGAAAACGCTACACTTAAAAGTTTTGGTGTCAAAAATGAGAAATTGGAGAGCGTTCGTAACTTTTTAGAGTTATCCTACAATATTGCATTGAATGATGAAGATGTCATGTCCTTAACCATTAACAGGTAATTGTTAGAAACTTATAATGCTATAATATATCATCAATTCCGCTCGTCTTCCACAAAATAAAATTATTATAATATGGTACTAAAAGTAAATGATAACACATTTTGAATTGTATGTTTAAATTTGCAGAATCCGCCAGATAGAAGACACACTACTGTCGATAAAATTTAAAGAAGTGAAAGGTTTGGAAACGTTCTACACTCACGTCGATCCTGACGAACTTCTTGCTACTACTGAAATAGTGTTCTTACCTACTCTTACATGTAGTTCCTCCACTGTGAGTTTTGGTTTGGATAACACTTTACTGTGTCTATTTTGCTATAATATCCATTACATAATCATAAACTTATGTATTGACAGAGAGATGACGAATTCGACGTAACCCAGTCGTACTTGTGCATAGTGCCAGGACTTGAGGGACTCCACAGCCGTTTCAGCTATTTGTGCGAACGTCTGAAACTGTGTGCTCTCGTACTTCAACCTGGTCTAGACAGACCAATGGCAACCATCCAAGATACTGCTAAACAATATGCTCAAGTAAGTAGCATTTAATATTACATATAAAAACTATTATATATTTTATGTTGTGGTTAATAGATGGTATCTCACGGCTTAATTTGTTTCCTTACAGGTGCTTTCAAAGAGGGTTGGATTTAGCCGCAACTTTTATATTTTGGGATACGAATGGGGAGTTCCAGTGGCACTCGAATTAGCTTCTATTTTAGAAAAACAAGGTACTTAAAAGGTTTTTATCGTAAAAAGGACATATTTACGATAGAAATGTGCCTTATAAAATTTTGTATCCACAGGATATTTAAAGGAGTGTATTTTTTGAAGTTCTTATTAACCGACATAAATAGCGTTACCGGTTATATATATATTTTTTTTTATGGGCCCGATCTTCTCATTCATCGGCAACTACGAAAATTAAATCATAATGAATAAGTGGATTATAATAATTAACGAATCTAAGTAGTACTTCAAACTTATTAAGATTCATATGTAATTAAGCTGATGTTAAAATGCCTAGTGGCCAAATTGTGTATTATTATAAAGCATTCCAGCTTTTACTGCGGTTTCGCTAATGAAGCCGTTATTTTTGTTTGCTACAGCGTTTTGTTTGATATAAGTTTGGTTGATATAAGCACCACGCCTTCGCATAAACAGAGGCAACACCACATAGAACTTTGAATTACAAAGCACTGCATGGCTCTGAACTGCGCTTGTCACCCCTATACATAAGATGTTAAGTCTCACAATGCCCAATAATTTCACTAGCTTCAATTTCTTTTAAACCGAAACATAACAGTGCTTATACACCGATCATTTGATAAGCAAACGTACCATAAGTATTTAATCTGTGTCTGAGCTCATTTTAATTTGAGCGGATATTTTGTTATTCTGATTAGACATTCACCGCAATTCAATGACAAATGGGTCATTCCATATAAAATCGACTGAAAAAAAAAAAATCCCGACTAATTTTAGATTTTGGTGTAACTTTGAGAAACTCTACTCTAGGGTCCCAAAGAACAAAATTTACACGTGTTTGATTTTTACAAGCGCTTGTTTCCGCCTATTTAAATATAGACTTTTAAAAATCGATATTTTTAAACCATATCAACTTTTGCTGTGAAAATTTTCTGTTTGTAATTTTAGGTTGAAGGTAAAAACAGTAGATTCTGTGAGTATCAGATTTTTATCTCGCAGTTAACACGTTCGTTTCATAACCTGCTAATTGGGATTTTTTAAAATTCCAAAATTTGTAGCAAAGTTTTTTTCTATGAAGAGTGGTCTGCTCAAGTCAACTTGTGGCTGAATTTTGTCTATGATATGTATACTTAATTCCCGCGGAGCATGAGTTTTTAATTCTCAATAGTTAAGACGCTAGAGTCGATTAAAATTCACGAAAATTGACTAAAAAACACTCATTTTCAGTATGCTGCTATTATTCAAAGGGATCGTCCGAGCCAATTATCCTCATTTACACATAAACTACTATCTTTCCCACTGTGAATTCCGTCTTGATCATGCAGATAGCTTCAAACAGAAAAATTTCACAGCAAAAGTTGATAAGGTTTAAAAATATCGATTTTTAAAAGTCTATATTTAAATAGGCGGAACCAAGCGCTTGTAAAAATTAAACTCGTATAAATTTTGTTCTTTGGGACCCAAGAGTAGAGTTTCTAAAAGTTACACCAAAATCTAAAATTAGTCGGGTTTTTAACACGCTTTTATTAGCTTCAGACGTATGTATGTTGGTATGTTGGTATGTTTGTATGTTTGTATGTTGGTAGGTTTGTCTGTAACTTGTGTTAGAACGTGATTTTGACCTACTTCAAAACGTCGGATTAAATCTTGACATCGCGATGTAGATGTGCCAGTGGCGCCATCTCATGATTTTTTCTTGTCAACTTGTAGTTTAAATGCAATAAAGGTGGCGCTGGTTGTTTTGTTGTGTTATTTTGATACGAGTTTAGAACAAAATAAATAAATATTGTAAAAATTAAAACTTCCTTAAATATTTCATTGAATAATTGTTATAAATTACAAATTTATTACCTACAACTGTTATTAAAATTACTTCAGTAGTAAGGGATGTTCGCAAAACACTTTTTTTAACACGCTTTTTTACATTATTTACAATAAGTGGCAGCAATATAATAGAACATTGGATTATAGTCTACATGACACATTAAAATAAAACAAGAAAAAATCAAGAAATGGCGCCACTGCTGTAGAATAATCCATATTGTATGGGACATCTACATCGCGATGTCAAGATTCTCCAGCGAATCATTACCTCCGACGCTTTGTATGAACTACGGGTTTTGTACGATTGATCGCATAGATAATACACTATAATATATAACATTGATCGGGTACAGTTTTACGAATGGCTTGTTAAACAAGCCATTCGTATAACTTGTTTCTTTCCTACCTCCTTCGTGACATTTTTACGTTTCAGCGAATTTTCCAATCACAAAGATTCGAAAGAAGTTTCACTTCAAAAAATGGTAAAAAATGATAAAAAACTGAAAATACACCTTTTTATAGAAAATCAAACTAAAAAATTAAAAATAAATAATAGTTTAAAAATATATACAGGGTTAATTTTAAAACACCAGCAACCTCGCAGGACCATATAGCTGACCCCATACGGAACAACTTTTGTTCTACGAGTTTGTATATAACTCAATATATTTAAAAAAAAATGATTTTACAAGTTTTTGTTGTGTCGTATTTTTCTTCGTAGTGTTCGGCGTGCGCGCGCGACTCAAAGAAGCCGCTCAGCTGGCTCGGGCGATGACCTTCAACGCTAGCCCCGTTCCCCACGCTTCGCGTGTTTGCTTACGTAATCTGCGATGCGTGTAGGTAAAATTCAAGACGGAAATTAAATGAATACTTATTTTTGTATGAAAATAAAATCTAACAAATTATCAAAAGTCGTAGAACAAAAGTAGTAGCTTATAACCTTAGGTATCTACCCCTGCGAGGTTGCTGGTGTTTTAAAAATAACCCTGTATAAATTCGAATTCATTAAAATTTATTTTTTTTATGTTTTAGTTGGATTTTATGTTAAAGCGTGTTTTTTAGTTTTTTTAAACTATTTTTTTTTCAGTCGATTTTATATGGAATGTCCCAAATGTAACTGTTCTAATTCACAGAACCGTAGTGACTTTTACATGAAACCTGTTTAAGAGCCAGAGCTGTAGACGGTACTGTCACTTGTGCTTAGTGTGGCACTACTTTTTAAAGACCTAGTGGGACCTAGCCGGTTTTGTGAAATTAATTTTGTCAAGATTCGATTAATTTAGAACATAATTAGTGTAGTCAGTTATTATTATAATACTAATAAAGTGTTTGTAAATTTAGCTGCTACGTGCGTAGGTAAATACGTATTTCGCGACAAACTAACATCAATGAGGTAAAGGCAGGAGGAATAATAAGTAAAATTATTAATTTTTGGATTCAGGATTGACCGGTACTATATTCTGTATTGGAGTTGGACCAGAAGAACTGAAAGTAGTACTTGAAGAAGAATTGAGTGAATATAAGAGCGAGGAAGAGCTGCAGAATGGCGTGTTGAAGCACATGTTCAAGTTGATGGCAGGCGACAAGTGTGCGGGGATAGAAGAAGTGTTGCACGGGTGTCGCACATGGAGCGAGAAAGTGGACGCGTGTGTACGCACGCTGCTGGGGCGCGTGTCGCACTCGGCGCAGTACGCGCGCGCTCTCCTACAGGCGGCGCTCGGTCGGATCGTGCAGGCGCAGCGCTACAACTGGACGCTGCCGCCGCTGCGCTCGCGGCTGGTGCTGCTGCACTCCCCGCGCGCCCCGCACGCCCCGCACGCCCCGCACGCCCCGCCCCCGCTGCAGCTGAGCGCGCTCACGAGCGGCGAGGTGTCCGTGCACCAGCTCAGCGCGCCGCTCGCGCACGCCGCCCGGGACGCGCGCTGTGCCGCCATCATTAACTCGCATCTGGATCCACAACTCATACAACACTTCCATAATATGAACCTATGCGACACATACCTCGTTAATCCTGACCGCCTTATGACCAACTCTTCTCAAGAAAATGTTTAAAAATGTAAATCTACTATTTACATATTTAAACATTTTCCCATACATCTTTCGGGCTTCTGTTTAGTTTAGTTTTTGTGGTTGTTTTTATAGCTAGCTTGGTTTTTACTAGCTTTCTTCGCGGCTCCGCCTGCGTGATCTGCTTTTTCCGGGATAAAAAGTAGCCTATGTTCATCAGGGATAATGTAAGATTGAAGAAAGAATTTTTGTAATCGGTGCAGTAGTTTTTGTTAGTAGTTTTTAAGTTTATTCCTTACACACAAAAATACAAATCTTTCCTCTTTATATTAGTGTAAATTATTAGTACCGCCGCAACCGCTATGTCCCTGCATTTTAAATCTGTAATATCTTCCAACATTTTATCTAAATTACATGCCTTAAAGGGCCATATTGATCTATGTTAAATGCACAATGTATTTAAGGTACATACTTAATTGGATAAGGATTAATGCTGTATTGCTTAAAATCGTTTCGTAAAATAGCCATTATTTCTCGTAAAAAGTAAAGGATAAAAATGGTAATTATGGGTTATCCTTAAGAGATAGACATATACCATAGCGGACTTTTTTGTAGATCTTTTTAAGCTGTACAATACTGTAGTATTATATTATTATCATTATTTTGATCTATCTCGTAGGGTTTAGCCAACATTTGAGTTGACAGCCTCCGTGGCCCAGCGGGCGAGTAGCCGGCTGTGAAGCGAGAGGCCGCGGGTTCGATCCCCGCACCGAGACAACTGTTTGTCTGATCCACAAATATTTGTTTCGGGTGTTGTGAGACCGAAAGTCTCTCGTAGTTCCTGATATCCACGACACAAGACTCGTATCTTACTGTGGGATCAGGACTATGGGTGTTTATTTACGACATCACATTAGAAGCCTCTATAATTATCAGTGTTTCTCTACTATATTATGCATGTATTGTATATATAAACCTTCCTCTTGAATCACTCTATCTGTTAAGAAAACTGCATCAAAATCCGTTGCGTAGTTTTAAAGATCTGAGCATACATAGGGACAGACAGGCATTGGGAAGCGACTTTGTTTCCTACTATGTAGTGAAGACCGGTAAACCGGATAAGATCATCTGGTAAGTAATGATCACCCATAAACACTAATAGCATCGGAAAAATCATACGTGTTAACCTTTTTGGAAATGAATGGGGGCGGGGCATTTTAATTAGGGTATTAATCAGATTTTGAGTGTATATCGTTTAAAATTTCAGATTATGTATATTATTATTATTATTAAATTCATATTATATATTAGATTCAAACAGTTAATTCAAAATATCAAATAAGAAATTATAGTTAAACCTGGCATATAACATTCTGAATACTCGGAGACATTCGAGATAGTACACTGTTCCCACAAAAAAGTTATATGTGTTCTTGCGAAAGATTTAAGTTAATTTACCATTGAAATAAAACTAATTTAAACGGATTTTATCGCGGTTTTTTTTCATTTAATCCACCCCGTGACCACGAAGGCTAAATTCATTTTAATTTATAACACCGCAGTTGTTTTCTGTCTCTGTTTCTCCATCTTGTTTGCTGGCTAAAACTATGATAAATATAATTGTACTGTGTACAGTAAAATTCCTATTACTTTTGAAGTTCCACGATACAGATTACTAGGTTAATGTAGAGTCAGCACTGTATCTGACTGTTGGGTGTATTTATTACTAGAACTTGCACAGTTTTATGACACATGTCTGATGTTTTATGAATGACCTAGGTTTTTTGAAAGACGAAAGTGCAGTTATGGGGATAAAGGGAATTAAAATCCACATGTATTAACTAATGCACTTGTAGAATATAAGGTAAATAAATGATTGTTTACGCAACATATTTGCAAGTTCTTTTGATATACGTATGCTCATAATTTTATTATAATGCTGCATAAAATTGTATATGACATCCTCCGTGGCGTAATGCGTGAGTAGCCAGAGACTGTAGGTTCGATTCCCGCTCCGAGAATTTTCTTTGTGCGATCCACAAATATGTGTTTCGGGTCAGGGTGCTGTGGGACCACAAGTCCTTCGTCGTATCTAGTATCTACGATACAGATTAACCTAGTGTGGGTTCAGTACTATGTGTGTGATAGTTGGGTGTATTTATTTATTTAATTCATACAATAAATAACATTTGTTTATCGTGTATATTAAACGCATTATTATATATATTATATGTTGTTTCATTTAATTATCGACATTACAGTATTCAATATGGATGGAAAACAATTGTTTTTTTAATCCATGAAAATTATGTGTACAGACGAGATTTTTTTTTTTTTTTTTGTGCTGCTAGAGCTGTAAGCCTGACTCTAGTCGGCTGTATACAGCTTCACCGGACTTTCGGGCGAGCGCTTTAGGCGCTCTCAGCCCTTGACTAGGTGACCACCGCTGAGGGCACCCCCTTTGGGGTACGAACCTCGGCTCAGGACGGTCACCGGAAGAGGGCAGAGACATCTGCGATTATAGGTTTAGGGGACTTTTTAAAATCTACTTAATGATTATCATCATTATTAACATCGGCTCGCGGGCCGGTACTAGGGTCGGGGGCGTTGCGGGGAACGCGGCGCGGTCCTCGGCGACGAGGACGGTAGGTCGGTTTTGTGAAGTGTTTTTTCATGAATTCCTCTCTCCTTCGGATGGCCAGAGTGGTCGCATCGTCTGGGTCAGTGAGGACGCTACGCGGACGTCTCCACTTTGCACGGTCAAAGGGAGTGTATATTGAGGCTCGTCGGACGAGCGGATTCGGATGGTGGGCGGCGCGATCGAAATAGCGCTTGCTGTTCATTTTCATGAACTGCCTTAGTGTCGGCAAGCCCGTGTCCACGTGGGTATTGAGATTCCTCACATACCACGGGACCCCAGTAACTTACGCAGAAAACGATTCTGCAGGGCTTGCAAGCGTCTATATCGAATTTCGGGTACATGCGCAAACGCGGGCGATGCGTAAGTCATGATCGGCCTAATACAAGTCGTGTAAATCCTAATCTTGTTGCGGATCGAGAGTTTGCTTTTACGGTTCAAGAGCCAGTAAAGCTGGCCTAACGCGAATGCGGCTCGCGCGCGTACCGCGTTTAAGTGGGGAATGAAGGTAAGCTTCTGGTCAAGGGTCACTCCTAGATATTTGACTGTCTTGGTCCAGGGAATGGGCATGTTAAACATGGTCACATTCGGGACTGGAGCAAGACGGGCAGGGTTTCGATAAAAGAGGATCGCGGCGCTTTTGGACGGGTTGATGGTGATTCGCCATTTGCGGAACCACTGGCCGAGTTCGTCGGCAGCGGCTTGCAAAGTGCGGACCACCTCAACCGGATTTTTGCGCGATGTATAGATCGTGGTATCATCAGCAAAGAGCGCCAGATGGGCGTCCTTTGGTTTGGGAATATCGCTTGTGTACAGCGAGAAAAGGAAGGGAGAGAGAGCGGAGCCTTGCGGGACTCCGGCCGAAATGGTGTGTCGGGAAGAGAGGCTTCCCTCCACGCGATATCTGAAACCGCGATTCGACAAGAACGCTCGTATGATGTGCACGAGCTGAGTGGGCACGTTCATGGAATATAGCTTGTGAAGCAAGCCATTGTGCCACACCTTGTCGAATGCTTTTTCGATATCGAAAAATATGGCTCCGGTGGGGATCATTCTAATGTTTTTATCGTGAATGTGCTCCGTGATGCGGAGCACCTGATGCACGCAACTGTGGCGGGCTCGGAACCCAAACTGCTCCTCGGGGAGCAGATTGTGGTTCTTGGCTACTATTTTCAAGCGATCGAGGAACAGGCGAGACAGGGACATTTCATATTTATTCAAAGATTGGGGGATTGCTATTATAAGAAATTCAAATCAAATCAAATCATTATATGAATGGAAAAGTGACTGTGAGGATGTTTGGTTGGGTGGGAAGTTGAATTTAACCACTCTGGTTTTCCAAAGCTGTCTGGATAATTACCTTAATAAATGTGATGTTGCTTTGAGATCTTCTTTCAACACAGTTATTTTTGGTCATTTCAACTTGAGTGGAATAAACTGGGTTTTTAATTCCGACAATTTTTACTCTGATTGCTCCATTAATATTAATCTTAAGAGTCAAAAAAAGAAAATAAATAAATAAATTTCAAGACAAACATTAAAATATATCATCAGTTTGTCAGTGCGCGAGAACTTTATTTACTGTCATTGTTTTAAAATGTCAAGGAGAAGACGATTTTTTTTTGTTTTCGCGGGGAAAAGCGTTTTGTTGCTGCTGTCTTACCGGGGGGAGGTGGAACGGTTATGTTGGGCTCTACCGGTCTTACGACCCAGCGTTGGGCTGCCCGGGAGAGATGGAAAACATCCGGGTGACCGCTAGGCCGAGTCCCTAACACTATGTACACCCTATGCCGGCAAATACCAACTAAAAACCCCGCTGTGGCCATCTTCGGCACATTAAGAACGGCCCCGGGTTACCGAAGCGAGAAGTGCCCCTGCTTCAGCCGGAACCACCCCTGCGCGATGCCGCCTTGAGGCCCGTCTCCAAATGTGGGGGGGCTCATGTAGGAGGTTTTAGAAATAAGGCACTGATATTAGTACTTAAGTTACTGTATTAAAGAATAATTATACAAGAAGTTTTCTTTCACGTAACGTATCCGCAATAACCAACAAGAGAGAGAGAGTGGCGCCGTGAAGCGGCAACAATTGGAACTACTCCGGTTGCGAACAGCTCAGATGCCCCCGCGCACTGAAGGAGAAGACGACCTGACTTAGGTCCTCAAAGTCAATCAAATGTGCGACGGGCTACCTCACGTGCAATGGTGCACGTACCTCACTTAATCCAATTTTTTTATTTACATTAAGTGCATAGCTGTTGTTGCATTAATGTAGATAAAACATGAATTGTATTAAGTTTTGATCACATTTTACAATATTTTTGGATGTTTATTTATGTAAGCGATACGAAGTTCCGGTGAAACTAGTATATGGTATATATAACCTAGGTGAATCTAGTTTACAATGATATGATTATAGAAAATATATACTTACGACTTAAAAGTTACTTCGGTTGTTTTATTCCCCATTTTTCCCCATCACAAGTGTTATTTTGGATTTAAAGATAGGAAACAACACCTCACAGCAACGATTAACAATTTTTAATAATATCTCAACAACAATTATCAGCTTTTCCAACAATCGGAAATTATATATTCATCAGAGCCGTGACAGTGACACCCACCCATCAATAGGTTTTTATTTTATAAAAACAAAAGTTTAGGCCATATACATTATACCGCAGATATAAAGAAAGGTTAAATGTTAATAATTATGCTGTATGTGCCTGCGACGGGTCAAAGCTCGCTAACACTCGGCCATCCTGCAGCGGCGTCCGCGTCCCGCGACGCTCAGTATTATTCTCCGCAGTGTTCCATTTCTGAAAGCCAAAGAAAATTCGCAGCAGTATATGATAAAGAATTACGGATTAGACAAAAATGAAGATTAATTTTATTTATGGTTTCGATTGTGTCACACAGATCACACAGTTTTTAGTTTCACACAGCATGTTAAGTCACACAGTAGTTATTATTGTCACACAGATCACACAGTTTTTAGTTTCACACAGCATGTTGTGTCACACAGTAATTATAATTGTCACACAGATCACACAGAATATATTTTCACGCAGTGTACCCCCAGCATGAATGTATAATATGGTATGTACCACACAGAACATATCACACAGTATGTATCATATAGTATGTATCATACAGAACATATCACATAGTATGTATCATATAGTATGTATCACACAGAATATATTACACAGTATGTATCATATAGTGTGTATTACACAGCATATATCACACAGTATGTATCATATATTATGTATCACACAGAACATATCACATAGTATGTATCATATAGTATGTATCACACAATATGTATCACACAGTAATATTGGTTCTTGGTTATTCACACAGATCACACAGATTTTATTTTCTTATATGTATATTATGTTCAATTCAATTTTTATTATCGACGTATCACCTTGCTCAGTGATTGAGTACAAGCATTTCCAAATCCCTTCATAATTGCGTCTGATGGACTTAGCTTTAGTTCCAGATTATTGGACAATGCCAGCGTTATTATATTCAATTGACTACCCGTATCCATATATGCAGTCAATTAACAGACATTTTTTTTGTATAAATCTTGAAACACGCTACAAATAACATATAGAACGCCTCTCACCTGGTGTTGCTTGGATGTAACTCGAAACCTACAGCTTGCGGTCGCGTGCCCCATTCGTTGGCAATTGTCGCATCGAACCTGAGATCTGCAGTCACGTGCCTCGTGTTCTGGGCGACGGCAAGAGTAGCATATTTTCAGCAGGATCAGCGGCCACATTGTAGAACTTCCGGCGTTGGCTGCAGTACCAGTGATGGAACTTGCACTGGCTGTACTTTCAACATTACCGCGCCTCCAGCTTGACTTCCTCATGGTACTAGCCGCTTCAACACTTTCATAGTCCTCTAGTGACGATAAGTAACCATAATAAAGCTCTTGTGGGTTGTCGCACTTAAAAGCCTTAGCGTTTGCTCGTATTTCTACGGGTAGGCCTTTGATGACACAGGAGATAGCGTCTTCGCCCTCAATATAATTTTTTTCAAAAGTGTCATTTTTGTGTGAAAATATTTAGTCATTGTCTCTGTGTCAGTTTTAGTTCTCGACAACATTTCTTCTAAACGGTCGACAAAGTCGGTAGACCGCGTAAAAGCAGTTTGTAATGCTAGCTTCCAATCATCCCAAGTGAGGTCGTAGTCTTCTAGATCATCATACCAATCTCTTGCAGATCCTCTTAGGCGTATTTGCATCACAAATTGACGATCCTTGCTGTCCCAGCCGTAAACATCTCCAAGCTGATCGATCTTATGCAACCAATTGACAACATTACCCGTTTTCTCGTCTGGTCTAAACTTCGGTATCAGTTCGGCGTCCATTTGTGTTATACGTCTATTTTTGGTAATACAATGTTCATCATAACAAAATAAATCCTTATTTTTGTCGCACGTGGGTTTTGGTAATGTTTTAGAGGAACGCCATTTTCTTTTTCCGAGACCTTCTTTATATGGCACAGACATTTTAGGATCCCACTTCTGAGGTGTTATTTTGGATTTAAAGATAGGAAACAACACCTCACAGCAACGATTAACAATTTTTAATAATATCTCAACAACAATTATCAGCTTTTCCAACAATCGAAAATTATATATTCATCAGAGCCGTGACAGTGACACCCACCCATCAATAGGTTTTTATTTTATAAAAACAAAAGTTTAGGCCATATACATTATACCGCAGATATAAAGAAAGGTTAAATGTTAATAATTATGCTGTATGTGCCTGCGACGGGTCAAAGCTCGCTAACACAAACTACTGAAGACCATTTACAAACACTGGATGTCTCGTAATGGCAGACTTGGCGTTGTCGCGTCAATTTATAGATTCCGTCAATTGCACATCTAGGTACTTTGTTAATATAATTTAAAATAACAAACGTGAATATTAATTGGAATTGATTAAAACTAATCAGACATTCAAGGCCAGTCGTACCGCGTATGCAATACAACTGCACCACCGAGGTAGTTCCTGGCTTTTGTTTTAGCTATATTTCTTTATACAAAACAACGATCTGGCCTATGTTCCATAAGGTTTCTAGGTATTTCTTTTATCACTTTGAGCGATTTATAAATTGTGTTAGCTTCGCAATCCTAAGCTTCAATGTATGACAGATTTTATTTATAAGAATGTAATTTTTTGCCAAACATGTTGGTGGCTTCGAGAGGCCAAGGTTAAAAGACAACAGATAGGATAGGATATGAATATCCCACCACCAGCAATAGAAATATAAACATCGTTAAGTTTTTGTCAATCAACAAGATTACGACAGCCTCATCGTAACTAAAAAATAATAAACACAGAAGGTTAACACATTAGGTTTAATTGCTCACGAATTTAAAATTCTTAGAGCATCCACACAGTAAGGTTTGGATAAGATTGTGTGAAACACACCTGTATCCGATATATTAAATTGTAATTCCCTCAATAATATTTCTCTTTCATTTATATCGGACACATTCCAATAATATGTGGTGTGGTGCATCTTCTACAATTCGACATTGATCGCAATTAGGACTGCTGGTTTTCTTCATTAAGAAGCCAAACTTATTCAATATTATGTGTCCAGATCTTAATCTATGTGCAGTCACCATAACATTTTTGCTAATTTTTACATTTGAAAACCATGGTATACGAGGAGGTTCACAGTGCAATTGGCATGGTTCTGTACCAAATACCTCTTATGGATTTTTAAAATTAATTTTCTATATACTCTGTATACTTTCTTCCTTGAGCAACTTTGCTAAAGCAATTTGTTTAGGCAACTCTTGCTTTGATGTAATGCATACTTCACTTGTAACTTCAATTGAGTAATTTCTCTTATGACTATTTGCACCGTCTATGGATGTGCTTCAAATTAATCGTTTGGAGATTCTTCTCACGATCGTAAATTCTACATCCTACTAATATTATAAACGCGGAAGTTTGTAAGTATGGATGGATGGATGGATGGATGTATGTTTGTTACTCTTTCACGTAAAAACTACTGGATGGATTTTAATGAAACTTTGCAATAATATAGCGTATACATCAGAATAGGACATAGGCTACTTACTATGTTTTTCAAAAATCAACCCCTGAAGGGTTTAAAAGGGGATGAAAGTTTGTATGAAAAATCTAAACCGCTGAACCGATTTCAATGAATTTTGGCACAAATATAGTTGATGTTTTTTTAGGTTCAGGTCAGGTTTTATTTATAAGAATGTAATTTTTAGCCAAATATGCAGCCTTTGGAGTGGATAAGGTTAAAGGCAGCAGTGAGTTTATCGGTGGTCACTAGAATCATGCCAGTCTATATAAATGCTTCCTAACTCCGAAGAGGGAAGAAGCAAATTGATGGGCCTGCGACCGGACAGGTGGTTGACCGATGGAGGTGATAGATGGAGATACAAGCGTGTACCCTTTGTACCTGCTCCACCCAACCATCAAGCCATGTCGCAAAGTCCTGACAATAATACAATGGCTGATCCTGAAACGCGATCCAAACAAGGTGTGATTCGTGGATCACTATGGCAGGTTAACACCTTGTGTACGGTGGTCGTTATTTGGGTGGATATTAATATCCTACCACCAGAAATATAAATAGAAACATCTTTAAGTTATAACCAGTCGTTACTTCTCCACGTTCAAACATCGTATCTTGTTACTTCTTCGTACTTTATTTATTCATCTTCTATTTTCAATCATTCACACTGAGGTTCAGGTAGAAGGAGGGTACCTGATACTTTTGTACCCGAATACCGACCACTGTGTGTGTTTTCATAAGAAAAACCTGCCATGATGGCTCGTTCAGGCGAGTTGGATTCCGGGATCAGCTAGTGTGTCTTTGACAGTCGATATTGTATTTGGACTGCTCTGTACTTTAACATCGGGTCCAATGCAACGTCGTTGTATTGTTGTGAATATAGAAATAAAAATAGAATAACAAAAAACAGTGCATTCACATAATCAAAAAACCAGCCAAGCGGGATTCCTATTGACATATTAGGAATTTCGTACCCTTCCTTTTATATACTTTTAGGTTTCCGTACCTTAAAAGAAAATCTGAACCGTTGCTGAAATTAATATCAAATACTAAGCTGCCTTAAAAGTGTAAATAACTCAAGCTTCTATGTCAGCGTAAATATTCTATTTATATTTATATTATATTCTATTTATAAAAAACACGGCTATCTATGTCATATATTTTGATACACGCCAACTTACTCATTAACACCTATAGGGTCCTGTTATCTACAATCTCGAAATTTGGCAAGTAGGTAGATCTTGGGGCAAAAACTAAGGAAAAGATTCGTACATAATTCATCGATTTCGTATTAGTATCGTTACAAATTTTATGCATTACGGAAGAGTGTACTTAATTATTTCTTTGTTTGCTAATTAGTTGCGAATGGTTATTTAAGTGATGCAATGCGCGAAACCTTATGCAGTCAGTTTCGGCTAGTCGTGACATCTGTAAGGGTACGTCATTTTATTTTAATATTCTGTAATGGTCATTCGTTAGCAAGAAATAATTAAATAATAATTCGTTTTAAGGATTTTCTTGATGTTAACTTTATTTATATCCTGGCACCGTAAAGTGACTGGATGTAATGTCAAGTACAGTGCGGTTCAAATATAATGTCGACCGTCAAGAGACATTGCGTCCTCCGACGGTCGGCAGACTACTATGTATTACTCTATGTATTTGTCTATGTTGAAGTTTACTCATTATTTCAATATGCCACCGACAATAATACGAAATATAAATTCTTTTACGAAAGCAGAAACAAAATAGGGTAAAAATTAGGCCGCAGTTTATATTTTAAATATTGATATGAGCACAGGTATAGTGGGGAAATCTCACTTTGCGGTGCACGCAGACCTGACCTGTGCCACCCCTTTCAGCAAATAGCTTCTAATTTATTTATTTTTGGCATAATTTATATTATTTAAATAAGTAATAGATTTTGGGGAACGTAATTTATTGATTGAAATAATAAAAATAATCTAGTCAAATACCTTATTACGCCAGCCTGCAGTTATTAATACTAAAAATAAATTAAGCAATGTGGAAACATCGCAGCTTATTATTGTTATAGAATTAAAGGTAATAAAGCAGGAATATAAAGAATTAATTGTAGGCTTACATAGTCGAGGATGGGACACTCTACTATTTTAAATAACGGTGTCTTCATCTATTGCAGTTTGAATAGCTTGTAGTAATTAATTAAACTATGATAGTAAAACATCGAATTATTAAGATCCTTTGAATAACAATCAATGGCCAATTTTTCTTTTAAAGATCGAAATATGTTTTCATGAATCACCATCAGATTGCGCTAAAGTTAATTCAGTAAAATGATATTCATTGTGTGAGCCAAACGTTTTAATTGATCTGCTTTCCTGGTGATAATTAAGTACCTAACTGATTTTGTAATTTAAAAAAAATGTCTTTTTAGGGAGTAAATTATTTCTCATGTCTTCTAATAATGTTTGTAGATCATTATAATTTTGTTTTAACACAAATTTTGCATGTTCGGTTAATCTTGTTTTTAATACAAGATTTTTGAATAATCGCTTAGAGTTTTTATTAATTATACTGCCATAAAATTCTATGTTATATTAAAACAATAATTACTTATATAAAACAATAATTAATTATAATTGTTTGGTTATTTTTTCATCCCCAGTCATTACGGGCAAAAGTTCATTGGACGTTTCCAAATCAATAAATTCTGACATTTTGCAATATTTTTCCTTCTTCTTAAATCTAGTTTAATTCTTCGTAATTATTTTCTTCAAATCATTATTTTTTTTTGAAACACATCATTTAACATTAATGCATTTTATAATGATTTATTTATTTTTTTATTTTATCGCGGTATTTTATTAATTAATAAATAACCAAAAACCAAAAAAAATCCGTTTAAAGTAGTTTTATTTCAATTCATTTTATTTTCTTATTCTTAATTTTTTCTGTTTACAATATTCAACTTTTTTGTGTCTTCATTTTCCATTTTTGTATATTCATTCCTTTAATTTTCAATCTTCGTCCTTTTCTCATTTCTCGCACTTAATTTTCTCTTTTTGCTAAAAATATATTGGTTTCAACACGCGTCGCACGCTCGGCCATGCCTGCACCGACGTGACCGGCAGGGTCGCCATGTAGTGATGTTGGCAGCTACACGTGTTGAAAGCTCAAGTGCTCAGATGCGACTCTTTATTAAGAGTATGATACACACAACTATATCTACTTACTACACACACTACACAGCGATTATTCTTATTGATAATACATGAATTAACTTATAAACATCTTGAACTATTACTGCTTAAGAAAGGTTTCCGATTACATATGTTTGAAACATTTTGTTTCAGATACCGCTTTTCTAGAGACCGCTTTGTTTATTATATTAATGTACTTATTAAATAGAAGCACTCCTATATCCCCGGAGGGGTAGGCGGAAAAACAACTAGTGCTGAATACAAAACTAGAGGTTTTTTTGAGTGGTAGAGCCACGCTGTAGATAGTTTTGCCTCAACATGAATGGGCTGGCTCGACCGGGTCGTTACCACTGTCTCACAGAAAACCGACGTAAAGTAGCGGCTTGCTGCTGCGTTTCGTACGGTGAGTGAGATATCCGGAAGCCCATCTCCCCTCCCCTTCCCAATCCCTAATTATCCCTTTCCTCTAAGGTCGGCAATGCCCCATGACTCTTCTGGTGATGGGCGTACATGGGCGGTGGAGATCATTTACCATCAGGTGACCCACTTGCTCGTTTGCCGGCCTATGCTATAAAAAAAAGTTTTAGACAGAGTCTAAACAACGTATAACATTTTTATACATTCCGTTTTTATGGATTCCCTAAATTTTCTGATTTTGAAACTCAAATTGTAATTGTCCAACTGGGGATTACAATGTTTGTATAGCCAAGAGACCAATAAGGCGTTTATATTGATGTACTTATTATTTATAACTTAATATAACATTTACTTTCTTTAAACAGACAATGCCGCCTGTGCCTCAAGAAATGCCGGTAAGACAAGAAGCGGAGACGGGAGTGTCGCTTGACGGTGACAGGGTGGTCATCTCCGGCATGTCGGGTCTCTATCCACAGTGCCGGTCTGTCAAAGATCTCTCGGACATATTGTACAACAAGGTAAACAGCTGTACACTATTAAATGATCGGTATATAAACCAGGGTGTAACCAATGTGGATCAATAATTTATCCGTATCTATAGAAAATAACGTTGCAGATGTTTTTTGGTGCTACAGTCGTATACTAGTTATTATCGGATTTCACTATTGTTATGCTCAAAAAATAATAGTTTAAATAACCTAAAAAACACGCTTTTATAGAAAATCCAACTAAAAAATAGAAAATACATTTTCGCAAATTTGAATTAAGAATAGTGTAAAAAATGATAGTTAAAAAAACTAAAAAACACGGCTTTAAAGAAAGTCTAAATAAAAAAAAAATACGGGTTGCACTCCGGGAGTGCCGACAGAAGTGAAAACTTACCAAACAAGATGCGAGAATACAAAAAAAAACTAAAAAACACGCTTTTATAGAAAGTCTAACTAAAAAATAGAAAATAAATTTGAAGAAAACAATGTATTTTATTGTAAAAAAAGCGTATATATATAATAAAGCGTATATATATATATATATATATACAGGGTGTCCAGTAATTAATGGATAACCTTGAAATGTCTTATAGCAGAACGAATGGCCGTTCAGAGAAAAATACGAAAAAAAATATAACATAAGTAGTACCTGAGGTACGTATTTTTTTTAAAAAAGTCGTAATTTTTTTGGATTATTCTACTTTCTTGGACACTAGGACCAGAAATGAAGGAAATCCATCGGTTTTTTGTTGTTTTATTATTATACACTAACTATACTAATAGATAGATAGTCAATAGTATGACAAGCTATTGCACTTTTTAAAAAAAATAAACATTCAAAACCATTTCTTTAGAAAAATTAGCAAAATTTTATTTTTAAACAAAGTTTAAACCTCTTGGGTATAAAAAATATGTATGAATACATGAGTGACCAAATTTTTTTAAATAATGTCGGTTTTAAGTAGATTTTATAATGGTATAATTCATTATTGTATCTACTGTAAATAGCGATTTATTGCTATTAATGTAAGAAAGGAGCTAATTTGACCAAATAACAAAAACAATATAATATGAGATACTTTTTAAAATAAAATTGTACTTGTCTAATGAGGTTTATTAAAACTAAGATTTGATGTTGATAAAAGTTAAAAATGGCTTATTTAAACAAATTGAAACCAAATTATCAGAAATAAATTAACTTAAATTGAATACTCATAATGTTTAAAATGATTACTTCATAAGCGTAAAATGTGTCATATGATCTCCATATTTGCTTCCTGCGCGCGCGCCATTCCCCCCGTTTTTTGTGTTATGTTAGACAAGAAGGGTCTGAGTTGGCTATGTGCGAGTGAAAGGAACTTAAAGTAAAAAAATCCAACCCTGTCCATCCAACCCAATGGACAACTCAATGGACAAATAATTGGCCATTTTAATTACTGGGACTCTAACTGGGCAAAGTTATTTGGAATTTCTTAAAAATGATCTGCCGACTTTATTAGAGAAGGAGTATCCGAGGAGCTGAGGGAATCGCATTGGTTGCAAAATTACGGCTGCCCTACGCATTATGCTGTATCTGTTCGGGAATATTTAAATACAGGGTTGGATTGGTTGGGTTGGTTGGTTGACAGGGCTGGATTTTTTTACTTTAAGTTCCTTTCACTCGCACATAGCCAACTCAGACCCTTCTTGTCTAACGTAACAAAAAAACGGGGGGAATGGCGCGCGCGCAGGAAGCAAATATGGAGATCATATGACACATTTTACGCTTATGAAGTAACCATTTTAAACATTATGAGTATTAAATTTAAGTTAATTTATTTCTGATAATTTGGTTTCAATTTGTTTAAATAAGCCATTTTTATCTTTTATCAACATCAAATCTTAGTTTTAATAAACCTCATTAGACAAGTACAATTTTATTTTAAAAAGTATCTCATATTATATTGTTTTTGTTATTTGGTCAAATTAGCTCCTTTCTTACATTAATAGCAATAAATCGCTATTTACAGTAGATACAATAATGAATTATACCATTATAAAATCTACTTAAACCCGACATTATTTAAAAAATTTTGGTCACTCATGTCTTCATACATTTTTTTTATACCCAAGAGGTTTAAACTTTGTTTAAAAATAAAATTTTTCTAATTTTTCTAAAGAAATGGTTTTGAATGTTTATTTTTTTTTAAAAGTGCAATAGCTTGTCATACTATTGACTATCTATCTATTAGTATAGTTAGTGTATAATAATAAAACAACAAAAAATCGATGGATTTCCTTCATTTCTGGTCGTAGTGTCCAAGAAAGTAAAATAAACCAAAAAAAATACGACTTTTTAAAAAAAAATACGTACCTCAGGTACTACTTATGTTATATTTTTTTTCGTATTTTTCTCTGAACGGCCATTCGTTCTGCTATAAGACATTTCAAGGTTATCCATTAATTACTGGACACCCTGTATATATATATACAGGGTTAATTTTAAAACACCAGCAACCTCGCAGGACCAGATAGCTGACCCCATACAGAACAACTTTTGTTCTACGAGTTTGTATATAACTCAATATATTTAAAAAAAAAATGATTTTACAAGTTTTTGTTGTGTCGTATTTTTCTTCGTAGCGTTCGGCGTGCGCGCGCGACTCAAAGGCGCCGCTCAGCTGGCTCGGGCGATGACCTTCAACGCTAGCCCGGTTCCCCACGCTTCGCGTGTTTGCTTACGTAATCTGCGATGCGTGTAGGTAACATTCAAGACGGAAATTAAATGAATACTTATTTTTGTATGAAAATAAAATCTAACAAATTATCAAAAGTCGTAGAACAAAAGTAGTAGCTTATAACCTTAGGTATCTACCCCTGCGAGGTTGCTGGTGTTTTAAAAATAACCCTGTATATATATATATATATATATATATATATATATATATATATACAGTACATATATATACAGTATATATATATATATATATATATATATATATATATATATAATATTGCATTGTCATCGGTCCTTGATAAGTATGCCAAATCTCAATTTAATCCGACGTTTTAAAGGAGGTCAAAATCACGTTCAAAGACAAGTTACAGACAAACATACCAACATACCAACCTACCAACATACCTACGTCTGAAGCTAATAAAAGCGTGTTAAAATTACGGCAACATGTCCACTCGACATGATAAAAGTACATTCTACTCTCTTTGCGTTTATGCGAGCCTGGTACTTTTTACGGCAACATGTTCCAAATAAGAAAAAACCTAAAAAGTTTTTCTTCGTCCAAATCGTCATTTGTTTATTAATTACGGCTACTCGCCATGAAAAATGGACATTCTACTCTCTTCGCGTTTATGCGAACCTGGTACTTTTTTTACAGCACCATGTTTCTAATTATAAAATAAGTAAAATATCGTCATTTTTCAATATCAAAAACAAAATTACGGTAACATGTCGTCTATTCGCCATAAAAAAATGGACACAGTCCGGTCAAAGTCCTGTGAAAGTCCGGTCAAAGTCCGGTCCAATCCGACTGGTCAGTGTGACGCCACCTGGGACTTCGAAATTATCGAAGTTCCAGGGAAGTCGGCTAGCGCTGGCTGGTCAACTGGCCCGCTTGACGTCTCACGGAAGGTTCTCGAATATTCTGGAACCTTCCGCTCGCCGCCGCTCGCGTTACGGAACGTTTCGGTTCACCCTCCCATAAGAAGTTATCACTTCAATAGAAAATATAGATTTGAAGAAAAAAATGTATTTTATTGTAAAAAAAGCGTGGGGTGCATGGTGTCAATAGTTATGAGTATTTTATATAGATAAGAGTAGAAGGATTATCATTTACATAGTATCTTAAAAAGCACCTCACGCTTTTTTACAATAAAATATCTACTTATTTTCTTAAAATTTTTTATTTTTTATTTTTTAGTTAGACTTTCTATAAAAGCGTGTTTATTAGTTTTTTTTAACTATTATTTATTTTTAATTTTTTAGAAGAAACATATATTGTACATATATTGTAGTGACATGGCGTCCATATTGTTGCCGAGGCGGTAATGTACTTTGAAGAACTGCGCGTCGAAGCGGTCCAGGTCGGGCACCATGCCGGTGCACTCCGCCACTTCAGGGTGACTGTACTTCCATCGCGCGCTGTTTGGTTTTATTGGGTTTGTCTGGGTACCAAAAGATATTAAATAGATAAAATGATAAAAGGCAATAATAATATAATGGTGTAAAAAAAATATCTAATAAATATAAATTAAGCATAGTGTAAATAAGAAAAAAATGTATTTTATCGTAAATAAGCGTGGGGTGCTTTTTAAGATATTATCAAAATGATAATCCTTCTACTCATATCTGTCAATAAAATATTTATGACTATTGACACCATACACCCCACGCTTTTTTTACAACAAAATATTTTTTTTTCTTATTTAAACTATTCTTAATTTATGATAATTATTTTTTTTAACACGCTTTTATTAGTTTCAAATGTATGTAAGTATGTTTGTATGTTGAACGTGATTTTGAACTCCTTCAAAACGTCGGATTAATTCAAAATCTGGCATACTTATCAAAGACCGATGACAATGCAATATTATATAAAAAAATAAAAAGTATGTAATAATCGTGTGTAAAGTTTATCTTACGCGTTAATAGATGGTGCTCCACTGTAAATTGTGATTAGTTATAAGTAATTGTGATGTGTGTAAAGTTTAGTTTAGCGCCATCTATTGATGCACCTAAGAATGCATCAAAAGTTGGCGCTTTACGGGCGTTTACTATTTTGTTAACACATTGTATTGTTTTTGATATTCGGGTTATATATAAATTGCGTGATATCCAAATGTATCCACTCGTCTGGATCTTTCTGGATCTCCGCTAGTTATAAGGAATATCGTAGTATCTAAGATTTGTATCGAACTGTATATTGTCAGTTTGTCTCATAATAAATCATTACCTTCTGAACATTGCACCAATGCGCATGTCTTATTTTCGAGGAACCTCAACCGACTACAATATATGTACAATATATGTTTCTTCTAAAAAATTAAAAATAAATAATAGTTAAAAAAAACTAATAAACACGCTTTTATAGAAAGTCTAACTAAAAAATAAAAAATAAAAAATTTTAAGAAAATAAGTAGATATTTTATTGTAAAAAAGCGTGAGGTGCTTTTTAAGATACTATGTAAATGATAATCCTTCTACTCTTATCTATATAAAATACTCATAACTATTGACACCATGCACCCCACGCTTTTTTTACAATAAAATACATTTTTTTCTTCAAATCTATATTTTCTATTGAAGTGATAACTTCTTATGGGAGGGTGAACCGAAACGTTCCGTAACGCGAGCGGCGGCGAGCGGAAGGTTCCAGAATATTCGAGAACCTTCCGTGAGACGTCAAGCGGGCCAGTTGACCAGCCAGCGCTAGCCGACTTCCCTGGAACTTCGATAATTTCGAAGTCCCAGGTGGCGTCACACTGACCAGTCGGATTGGACCGGACTTTGACCGGACTTTCACAGGACTTTGACCGGACTGTGTCCATTTTTTTATGGCGAATAGACGACATGTTACCGTAATTTTGTTTTTGATATTGAAAAATGACGATATTTTACTTATTTTATAATTAGAAACATGGTGCTGTAAAAAAAGTACCAGGTTCGCATAAACGCGAAGAGAGTAGAATGTCCATTTTTCATGGCGAGTAGCCGTAATTAATAAACAAATGACGATTTGGACGAAGAAAAACTTTTTAGGTTTTTTCTTATTTGGAACATGTTGCCGTAAAAAGTACCAGGCTCGCATAAACGCAAAGAGAGTAGAATGTACTTTTATCATGTCGAGTGGACATGTTGCCGTAATTTTAACACGCTTTTATTAGCTTCAGACGTAGGTATGTTGGTAGGTTGGTATGTTGGTATGTTTGTCTGTAACTTGTCTTTGAACGTGATTTTGACCTCCTTTAAAACGTCGGATTAAATTGAGATTTGGCATACTTATCAAGGACCGATGACAATGCAATATTATATATATATATATATATATATATATATATATATATATATATATATATATATATATATATATATATATATAATATTGCATTGTCATCGGTCCTTGATAAGTATGCCAAATCTCAATTTAATCCGACGTTTTAAAGGAGGTCAAAATCACGTTCAAAGACAAGTTACAGACAAACATACCAACATACCAACCTACCAACATACCTACGTCTGAAGCTAATAAAAGCGTGTTAAAATTACGGCAACATGTCCACTCGACATGATAAAAGTACATTCTACTCTCTTTGCGTTTATGCGAGCCTGGTACTTTTTACGGCAACATGTTCCAAATAAGAAAAAACCTAAAAAGTTTTTCTTCGTCCAAATCGTCATTTGTTTATTAATTACGGCTACTCGCCATGAAAAATGGACATTCTACTCTCTTCGCGTTTATGCGAACCTGGTACTTTTTTTACAGCACCATGTTTCTAATTATAAAATAAGTAAAATATCGTCATTTTTCAATATCAAAAACAAAATTACGGTAACATGTCGTCTATTCGCCATAAAAAAATGGACACAGTCCGGTCAAAGTCCTGTGAAAGTCCGGTCAAAGTCCGGTCCAATCCGACTGGTCAGTGTGACGCCACCTGGGACTTCGAAATTATCGAAGTTCCAGGGAAGTCGGCTAGCGCTGGCTGGTCAACTGGCCCGCTTGACGTCTCACGGAAGGTTCTCGAATATTCTGGAACCTTCCGCTCGCCGCCGCTCGCGTTACGGAACGTTTCGGTTCACCCTCCCATAAGAAGTTATCACTTCAATAGAAAATATAGATTTGAAGAAAAAAATGTATTTTATTGTAAAAAAAGCGTGGGGTGCATGGTGTCAATAGTTATGAGTATTTTATATAGATAAGAGTAGAAGGATTATCATTTACATAGTATCTTAAAAAGCACCTCACGCTTTTTTACAATAAAATATCTACTTATTTTCTTAAAATTTTTTATTTTTTATTTTTTAGTTAGACTTTCTATAAAAGCGTGTTTATTAGTTTTTTTTAACTATTATTTATTTTTAATTTTTTAGAAGAAACATATATTGTACATATATTGTAGTCGGTTGAGGTTCCTCGAAAATAAGACATGCGCATTGGTGCAATGTTCAGAAGGTAATGATTTATTATGAGACAAACTGACAATATACAGTTCGATACAAATCTTAGATACTACGATATTCCTTATAACTAGCGGAGATCCAGAAAGATCCAGACGAGTGGATACATTTGGATATCACGCAATTTATATATAACCCGAATATCAAAAACAATACAATGTGTTAACAAAATAGTAAACGCCCGTAAAGCGCCAACTTTTGATGCATTCTTAGGTGCATCAATAGATGGCGCTAAACTAAACTTTACACACATCACAATTACTTATAACTAATCACAATTTACAGTGGAGCACCATCTATTAACGCGTAAGATAAACTTTACACACGATTATTACATACTTTTTATTTTTTTATATAATATTGCATTGTCATCGGTCTTTGATAAGTATGCCAGATTTTGAATTAATCCGACGTTTTGAAGGAGTTCAAAATCACGTTCAACATACAAACATACTTACATACATTTGAAACTAATAAAAGCGTGTTAAAAAAAATAATTATCATAAATTAAGAATAGTTTAAATAAGAAAAAAAAATATTTTGTTGTAAAAAAAGCGTGGGGTGTATGGTGTCAATAGTCATAAATATTTTATTGACAGATATGAGTAGAAGGATTATCATTTTGATAATATCTTAAAAAGCACCCCACGCTTATTTACGATAAAATACATTTTTTTCTTATTTACACTATGCTTAATTTATATTTATTAGATATTTTTTTTACACCATTATATTATTATTGCCTTTTATCATTTTATCTATTTAATATCTTTTGGTACCCAGACAAACCCAATAAAACCAAACAGCGCGCGATGGAAGTACAGTCACCCTGAAGTGGCGGAGTGCACCGGCATGGTGCCCGACCTGGACCGCTTCGACGCGCAGTTCTTCAAAGTACATTACCGCCTCGGCAACAATATGGACGCCATGTCACGGAAAGCTCTCGAGCAAGCCTACCAAGCTATTTATGACGCTGGTAAGCAAATTATTAAAATATAAGTCCAAAAAATCCTATTTGTTAAAAACGTGTTTAAAAAGAGCTTTTTTACTGAATTGTCTTCCATTAAATGTGTTGTTATGTTAAATGATATTGATTATAACGTGTCAAGAAAAGTTTAATCGTGGGACCCCCAAATATAGTTTAGAGTGTCAATTTCCGTAAAGATGACGTAATTTCATTATTTCTTCTGGTGCTATCTCAGCTTAGTGACAGGATCCGCCCTCCTATTAAGAAGTCTCCACTTTGCTCAATCTTGATGATCCTCTATAGTGAGACTATTGGTTTTGATGTGTCCCTTTATAAGTCAGTGATTTTTGGCTACGTCCGTTATGATCGTTTTGGTATAATCTCGTACAGGCATTTGTAACTGACATAATTTCCTGTGGCACTGGAATGGTTCTCATCTTATCTTCAGGGACGCCAGCAGTCGGTGCGACTCAATGAGTCATCATCAAATTGGTGCCATATGGACACTGGAGTCCCTCAAGGCGGCATTCTCTCCCCGTTGTTATTTTCTATCTTTATTAACCTCATAACTTTTAACCTTCAGTGTGCGTATCATCTATACGCCGATGATTTGCAGATTTATTCTCAGGCTGGCGTCGATGATGTGGTCACAGCAGTAGACATGGTGAACAGGGATCTCGCACGTATTAAGAGTTGGTCTGATAGTTTCGGCCTGTCAGTGAACCCGTCTAAATGTCAGGCAATAATGGTGGGTAGCCCAAGGATGATGAGCAGACTGGATATTACGAAGATTCCAATTGTCCATTTAATGGATCTGTCATCCCTTGGTGTCCCAGTGTCAAGGATCTTGGACTACACATCGACTCCAACCTGAGCTGGCGATCCCAGATAAACTCTGTCAGCCAAAAGGTCACCGGTACTCTTCGTGCGCTATATCGCCTGAAAAATTTTCTCCCTTCTAAGACCAAGACTTTGCTTGTGCAATCCCTTATCCTTCCGATAATCGGTTATGGTGATGTGTGCTATTTTGATCTGAATGCAGATCATCTTAACAAATTTGACCGTCTTCTCAATAACTGCATTCGATTTATCTATAATCTTCGTAAATATGATCATGTTTCTTCCTATCGCACGCAGTTAAAATGGATAATATAAGTTAATGGATGGTTAAAACGGATCTCGCACGTATTAAGAGTTGGTCTGATAGTTTCGGCCTGTCAGTGAACCCGTCTAAATGTCAGGCAATAATGGTGGGTAGCCCAAGGATGATGAGCAGACTGGATATTACGAAGATTCCAACTGTCCATTTAATGGATCTGTCATCCCTTGGTGTCCCAGTGTCAAGGATCTTGGACTACACATCGACTCCAACCTGAGCTGGCGATCCCAGATAAACTCTGTCAGCCAAAAGGTCACCGGTACTCTTCGTGCGCTATATCGCCTGAAAAATTTTCTCCCTTCTAAGACCAAGACTTTGCTTGTGCAATCCCTTATCCTTCCGATAATCGATTATGGTGATGTGTGCTATTTTGATCTGAATGCAGATCATCTTAACAAATTTGACCGTCTTCTCAATAACTGCATTCGATTTATCTATAATCTTCGTAAATATGATCATGTTTCTTCCTATCGCACGCAGTTAAAATGGCTACCTATTAGCCAACGCCGCTCTTTGCGAGCACTCACAACTCTTTTCTCGCTACTTACATCCCCCACTCCATCTTCTTATTTATCTTCTCACTTTACTTACCTTTCTGATAGCCATGGCAGGAATCTTCGCTCATCTAATAATCTTCTACTTAAATGTCCCCCTCATACCTCTGACTTCACTCACTCTTCTTTCCCTATTCAGTCTATACTTCTCTGGAACTCACTCCCACTCGAAATCAGGTTGTGCACTACACGAGTGGCTTTTAAGGCAAGAGTTCGTCAACTATTGTTGGACGGAGTGGAATTATCACATTAATTTGTATTATATATTGTATGGATTATACATATATATTATTATATATAATATATGTAAATATAATATATATAATTATACTTAAGTATATATTAATATATTTTAATTCGGTACTTTAATGTACCGAACTCGCAACTTACCGAACTTCGCAACTCTTTTTAGGTACCCTAAGATACAGGCATGACCTAGTTTGGGGACCCCTGTTAATTTCGTAATGCTCTTTTCAGATATGCCAATGTTTGTTAACATAAGTCTAGTTTGTATAATTCGTGTTGTTTTTCTCGTGCAATAAATAAACGTATATTATTATTAAACATGTAATATTTTTATATTATAATATCTTCTTCGTCATCTTTTTTTGCACCTACTTTATACATCTCTGCATTACCCTAAGGTTGACTGGGAGAGAATGCCTTTGGCATTAAGTCCGCCTTTATACAGTGTATATAAAGTGTAAATAAATAAATAATATATACCTACTATGGCCCTCCTACCTTTAAACAACATCCCTGAAGTTTATCTGCCACATTACGGACTACCTCGGAAGTATTCATTATGTACACGATTTAGTAGCGTAACGATCGTGAAATGTTTGCATATCCACCGCAGCATCCTTAAGTGCAGGCCACATCTCACACCAATACAGGAGCACTGGCCAAATGATGGTCTGCTACATAAGACCTCTACGTATCATTGGCATCTTTCAATACGAACTCTAGACATTTCCCACGGCAATTTTTTCTCGTCAACTTTTTTTCTAGCCGCTTATTATCCAAGTCTGTATTTTAGCAGGTCATGTACTCGGTCTTCGCAACATTTCGTTCCAAATCATCGTTTTTAAGCGTTTCCTTTCTCAATTTTATCTTTTAGTTTGTTCTCGTCTATTATTGTCATATACAATAGCCTCTTATCCTCTTTGTAGAGAATATGGTGTCATTAGAGCTTTGATAATATAGATGGAATTTAACTAAAAATTAAATAGAATGTAAATTTATATGTATGATAATGCAAGCATAATTATCCCTATTAAATCATTATTAAAAAAATAAGCACGTTACGGTGTCCGATGTAAATTAGATGTATAATATTGTAGTATCAACTATAATTGACCCATCAATATATTATTATATAGGTGTAAGTCCAGAACAACTTTCCGGAAGAAAAGTGGGAGTTTATATTGGTACATGCTTCTCTGAAACGGAAAAAGTCTGCTTCTACGGTTCAAGTACGAAAGGGGGATATGGTATTGCAGGGTGAGTAACATTAAACAATCAACTTAAATGTTTAAATACCTTTTAGAGTGTTTACGCATTGCGTTCGATCTGAATCCGTGATTATAATCCGAACTGGGGATATTCGAGACTTCGGAACACGTAATTAGGACCTGGGGCGCATCCGCTCATACAAGTAGATACAACTACTTCGGACCGAGATTGAATCCGACTCGGATTGATACCGGATTGTAGTGCGAAGTTTTACTTGGTGCTACGGCAATTTTGTTGTACGTCAGTAATGGATGGCATCAATCAAATAGTTTTACTAATTTTATGTCTCTGATATTTTTCATCGTAGATGCAGTAAAACAATGTTTGCCAACCGAATATCATATTGGCTGAATACCAAAGGCCCCTCTGTGTCAATAGACCAGGCGTGTTGTAGCTCGCTCGCAGCCCTGGAGCAAGCATACTTGGCAATCAAGAGAGGAGAGTGTGAGGCCGCTATTGTCGGCGGAGCCAATCTGTGCTTACATCCACAGTCATCCCTACATTATTCAAGGTGATTTGCTATATTATTTAGTACCGTAATTTTGACTTCCATTTACTTAATTCACTGGCAAGAAGTTTGCTGGTATTATCAATGCAGTTTTTCCATTTCAGAATCATGCCATTATGTAAAGACGGTAAGACGAAGTCTTTCGATCAGAATGCTGATGGATGTGCAAGGTCTGAAGCCATCAATGTACTATTTCTGCAAAAAGCTAAAAATGCTTTAAGGTAAGTAATTATTATTTTTTTTTTTTTTTTTTTTTTTTTTTTATTCTTTTTTTTTAAGGGGTTTTTACCTAATGGTATGCCAACCCCATTGTACCTTAAGCTAGTTTACATAACTATTTATATAATAATATAACGAGAACACTCACTAATGGATTCCTAACAAAGATGTTAGTTTTTTAGTATAATGTGATTTTGGATTAGACAGAAGTTCTTGGATAAGACCAACATCAAGCACATTTAAGTTCAACTCATTAATAAGTGATTCTCTTTCCTTTATGTTCTTAACGCAATCCATCAGCAAATGTTGCACATCTTCCACTTTATTACAGACGCTACAATTTGGCGAATCAGATTTCTTCATTAAGAAGGTGAACTTTGCTGATGGATAATGTCCAGATCTCAATCTTAACATTAATTTAATATAATTCCTATTTAAGTCTTTATCATCAAACCAAGGATACTGAAGGGGCTCACATTGGATAGTCTTATACCAGATTCCTTTTTCTTTCGATCTTTCATCGAAGTAGACTTTCCAGTTATTATAGCATTTTCTTGAAAATTTTGGTAAAAATTGTGAATAATCTAGAGGTATATAAAGGTCATCACCATTTAGTGCGGCTTGTTTAGCTATTCGGTCGGCCTCTTCATTACCTCTCAATCCAATGTGGGCTGGGACCCATTGTAGCACAACCAAGGCGTTATTTTTAATAATTAAGTTAATAGTTTTTAAAATGTCGTAAGCTATCGATGCACCTCTGAGTCCTGAGGCACATCGAGCTAAATGTAGTAAAGCACTTTTGCTATCACTAAATATAACTATTTTACTTAATTTCTTACTACTTGCGTATAATAACGCCTGGTACACCGCGACAAGTTCCAAATTCATTATAGAGGTTTCTACATTGAATCTAAAGCCAGCGTTAAAATTTAAATTACAATCATAAAAACCAGCACCATAACCGTGGGGACCTTTTGAACCATCGGAGAATATTTTATGCCAACCGTAATATTTAGTATTTAGTTCTTTTACTACATTATTAAAAAGTAAATTAGGTTCATAATTAGATTTAGATTGCTTAATAGATTCTAGGTTAGTTTTGAAACATTTCTTATAGTCTATTGCTGTTATCCAAATATCTAAGGTAAACATTGCAAGGATATTAGACGAATTTATATCTAGTTCATTTACATCAGCATATACTTTCGCAAGTAAAGGTTGTTTCTTATTTTGCCAATACCTATTATTACATAGATTATATAATTCACTAACAAAATTAATAGTAACATTATTGGATAGTGACCTAGCTTTTAAAATATATTTATATGCCAGATATTGTCTTCTTATGAATAGTGGGGCAATACTCAAATCACTCTCCATAACGTGTATTGGTGTAGATTTCACATAACCTCCAACAATTCTTAAAGCTTGGTTCTGTAATCTATCTAGCTTATTCACATGAGTTTTAGCACTACAATCGTAAATAAAACAGGCATAGTCGATTCTGCTTCTAACCAGTGCCAAATAGAGCCTACGAATATGCTTTGTATGCACACCCCAAGAACTTCCTGAAAACATTTTAAGGATATTTAAATATTTAGAGCATTTATTGACCGTTTCATTAATATGCCTATTCCAAAGAAGACTTCTGTCCAACCACAAACCTAGATATTTAGTACATTCTGAAGCTGTTAAAGGAGTGTCTTTTATTTTTAGAGTAGGTTTCTTTTTTTTTATCCTGAGTGATTACGCTTAGTGATTACGCTACACCTGATGGTAAGTGTAGCGCAATCCAGGAATATTGTCGACCAACGATAAAGAATGTGTCCATCGTAGGTCGGCAAGATCATGCCGGCCTGCCTAAGGGCCAAAGGGGAGGGGAAGGAAAAAGGGATGGGAAAAGGGTTAGGATAAGGAGGCAAGCCCCCTGGGGAGAACCGGATATACACTGGCTGACCTTGGAACGCGACCCACACAAGGTGGGCCACTATGGCAAGTTTTAGCACCAGTGTACGGTAGTCGCTATCCGGTTGGATACAAGTATCCTCCCACCAGCGTATTTATCGCCTCATTGCTCCTGTGCCAGCGTATTTAGAGAGACGGCTTTGGTTTAATTCTTGGGTCGGGCTATATCAATCCGTATCCGTAGTTTTGGATCAGAAAAATCGTACATGAATTGTCCGGGAACGGAATTTATGCCCGGTATGGCGATGGACGATGCCTTTAACCAGTTGAACTGGAAAGGATTCGGCATCGACATAAATGGCGAGTACATGACTCATATTCGATTTGCCTACGGTATTGTAGTCCTAGCAGAATCGCTGGAAGACCTGATTACAATGATCGAAGACCTCAACAGAGTTTCTCAACAGGTGGGCCTCAGGATGAACATTGACAAGACGAAGGTCATGTTGAATGTCTATGTTGTGCCCACCCCGATTACTGTTGGAAGCTCATCTCTCGAAGTTCTCGACGAATATATCTATCTAGGACAAGTAGTCCAACTAGGTAGGTCCAACTTTGGCAGAGAGGCCAATCGTCGAATCCAGCTCGGCTGAGCAGCGTTCGGGAATCTCGGCAAGGTCTTCTCGTCCAAAATACCTCAATACCTGAAGACCAAAGTCTTCGATCAATGTGTGTTACCAGTGATGACATACGGCACTGAGACGTGGCGTCTGATTAAGGGCCGTATACGACGGCTCACAGTTACTCAGCGAGCTATGGAGAAGGCTATGCTCGTATGTTTCTCTACGTGATCAAATCAGAAATGAGGAGATCCGTAGAAGAACGAAAGTCACCGACATAGCCCAGCGGATTAGCAAGCTGAAGTGGCAGTGGGCAGGCCACATAGCTCGCAGGACCGATAACTGGTGGGGCAGAAAGGTTCTGGAATGTAGGCCACGTACTGGCAAGCGCAACGTTGGATGTCCGCCTACAAGGTGGACAGACGACCTGATAAAGGTCGCAGGAAGGCGCTGGATACAGACCGCTTCCAACAGGTCGGTCTGGAATCTTTGGGGGAGGCCTATGTTCAGCAGTCGACGTCCTGTGGCTGATGACGATGATGATGGCGGCCATAAACTCGTTTCCTATCACATTATGGTCTAGTTGCACCTCTGCGTACCTCTTTGAGGATAAAGGCGCGAGCTTATATAAGAAATACATAAGGTCATGCCTAAGAATTATAACGTTTAATTTTTGATTTAAATTAATAATGCTTTATTGCAGGATATATGCTGAAGTGCTTCATATTAAATCTGAATTCACTGCAGTAATGAAAAACGAAGTAGGACCACGATATGGATTCTATAGAGATCCAAAAATTATGGGCGATTTCTTAAAGACATTTTATGATGAATCTGGTGTACCTCCTAATGCTGTAGAATACGTTGAAGCCTTTGGTTCAGGTGATATATAAGAAATATTGTGTTAATCCGAAGAAGTGTACAGTGTATAACAGAAACATAATTTGAACGAAGTTCCTTATCGCGCGTTGCGAAAGGGGGCTAGACGGAAATTAAGATCAAAAGTTATAACGACACTTTTTTTAAAGTCGAAATTCCGTTAATAAAAGTAAAAGGACTTAATGCCATCCAGACGGGTGTCAAACTTATGACATTTGGAAATGTAGACGCGGTTCGAAATTTGCATTTGAATTTTTGAATATAGAACACCGGTCCGCCGTTTAGTAGCCAGTCACGAAACTACCTATCATAAAATATTTGAATGTTGGCTGCTTCCAGATTATACAGTGTCTAATATATAGTCTACGGGATGACTGTTTAATATTACGACTCACATCGAATGAGTTTTGGCGGGAATTCTGACAGTGCTGTTCATCGCTTATTTTAATTTATTTCATAAACTAGCTAAGAGTTGTGTTTGTTGTATAAAAGTGGCGTGGATCTGTTCAATAAACATTGACGGTGATGAACAGTGTATGGAGACATTGAAATAAGTGAATTAAGCATCGTACTGAAAGGAGTTAACACTAAAACTCCAGCAAGACCTTGTAATCGACCGCACCCGTGTTTGATCGTTCTTGTAAAAATAACTTGAGAATAAATTATACTTGACATTGGCAAAATGCATAATAATGCAAAAAACCAAAAATAAAAAAGAAGATTAGAAGAAGACTCACATCGAATGTTCTGGAACTCTCTAGAACAGTGTTTCCCAACCTTTTTAGACCATAACATTATACCTTAACATTTTTTTGTTAAATTTGTCACCGATATCTAGCATTGCATTAAGATAACCTAAAGCGAAAGGGTTAAAGTCGTGTCGAGTCCATTTTTAAATTGCCCCCCTTTACTATCAAATTGTCCCCCTGTGGGGCGTGGACCCCACGTTGGGAAACACTGCTCTAGACCGCTCGGTGTGACGTCACGTAGACTGGAAAGGTTCGAGAGAAATTGAGAACCTTCCGGGTGACGTCACGCAGGCCGATTGACCAGCCAACGCTAGCCGACCTCCCTGGAGCTTCGAGAATTTTGGAAGTTCCAGGTGACGTCACACAGTGACCAGTTGGCATACGTTGGCCCCTCAACCAGCCAGCCAGTATCCCGTGACCCCCCTACTCCCCGCAAAAACTTCAAACCGCCCCCCCCCCAATTTGTCCTCACCCCCCTCGGGCTAAATCGGCCATTTTTGGGGCTAGAGGGTCGTGCCACGGTTTGACGCAATCGGCTTATCGAACCCGACACTTTGGCCCCAATAAAAACAAATTTCTCGAAAAATCTAAAAATTCTAATATCCCAAAAACTTTAATAGATAAACAATTTTTTTTTATTTAAAACTCTATAGGAATCGATAAAAATGTCCCCCAATTACATCACAATTAGTTTATTACAATTCCTTCACCAATTTATCGAAAGGAACTTCGTTCCATCCGGGTGTCGCTTGACACCTTTCAAGTTTTTATTGTTTTGTATTTTACAGGCGTGTCAGAGGCCGATAAAGTTGAATTAGAAGTTATTGATGAAATATTTTGTAAAGACAGAGATGATCCTCTTCTAGTTGGCAGCGTGATGTCTAATATAGGCTATGGCGAAGCGGCTTCAGGAATATCGGCTATAACAAAGGTTGTTGAGACTGTTCAAAAATATTAGTTGATTATTGTTCGGTGCAGATTGATATTGTTTGGTATATTTATTTCTTTAACAGGTTTTGTTAGGTTACCATACAGGACAGTTAGTAGGCAACTTGCATTATGAAACGCCGAGACAAGATGTGCCAGCGCTAAGAGAGGGCCGTCTTCAGATTCTCACCGACCATACTCGCTTAGGAGGCTCGTACACTGCTGTCAACGGAATATCTGTCACCGGAGTAAACGCACACGTACTCTTGCATGGTCTCAATAAACCTAAGGTAACCTTTTAAATAATTGATCGTTTTAGAATTCTTCTTAGTCAAAATATTGATTGAAAGCGTATCGATAAACTGACTGAAAAGTTAATTAATATCATCCTTTTTATTTTAGGATCTTAGTCCTTACAGGTGCGATATTCCACGTCTAGTTACAATCTCTGGTCGACACGACTCTGCGGTTAAAAAAATCATCGAGGATTTAAAAGTTCGTCCCATAGACCCTGAAGAATTAGCGTTGTTATATAACGTATACAAAACCAAAATATCAGGACACATGGCCAGAGGATTTGTGATACTAGGTAAATACGTAGGAAAGAGATTCTTATGAGGTTCAGTACAAAATTCTAATTTTAATCCACTTTTATTTTAACTAGATACTGAAGCGAGTCAGAAAACCGTGAGTTTATATGATGAAGTTAATTATTTTGATGATCCGAAGCGTCCTCTGTGGTTTGTGTACAGCGGAATGGGTTCTCAATGGGCTGGTATGGGTGCACAACTCATGCGCATACCGATTTTCGCAGCAGCTATTGAACGGTACGATCCAATTGGAAGATTCAACGCAGAAAAGTTGAAAAGGAATATCAATATAATATAAAATAAATTGTTGTTCCAGATGTCACCAAGTATTAATACTTAAAGGAATAAATATTATAGACATAATAACGTCAACGGACAAATCTGTATTCGACAACATTCTGCACTCATTTGTGGGAATTGCTGCCATCCAGATTGGACTTACTGATATTTTAAATGCACTTGGCATTGTACCCGATAAAATTATTGGTACTAAAATATTCTTTCTCAGAAGAACATTTGCATATAATAATATTGCTGTTTATTTTTTATTTTATATGCGAATACATTATTCACATTTATCATATAGGTCACAGTGTGGGAGAGCTCGGGTGTGCGTACGCGGATGGTTGTCTGACGGCAGAGGAGATGATACTATCGGCGTACAGCCGGGGCTTGGTGTCTGTACAGACTCCCTTCATACGTGGCTCTATGGCAGCCGTTGGAATGGGATACCAACAAGTACTTTCATTGCTGTATCATAGTAATATAATATAAATTGTAGGCTTTAAAGGAACCTTGTCACTAACACTGGATTGTTCGTTTAGGTTTCCCAGTTGTGCCCGCCTGAGATCGAAGTGGCTTGTCATAACGGGCCTGAGTCCAGCACCATATCTGGTCCAGCCGACATAATGCGGGAATTTGTTGAGCAGTTGACTGCAAAAGGCATATTTGCGAAAGAAGTACCGTGCTCTAATATCGCATATCACTCACGATATATCGCCGAAGCAGGTAATATATAATTATCAAACGACTTTCAAAAATGTATTCTTTAAATTTTAACCATTTTTCAAGTATAGGTTTTAAGTGAATTTATTTTGATTTAAAATCTGCTAGCAGTGTACGGGTACATAATACTTCATAGGGGTATGAGGTTATGGATCAACTTCCTAAACGAATAATAATAAATGCATCAATACTTGACGAGAACATTTATAAACTTGTAAAATAAAAGCAATACCTTTTCATTAAAACTTTACAAGATTCATATATCGTAGGTCCAGGTTTGCTGAACCGTCTAAGAGAAGTAATTAAAACTCCAAGACCTCGTAGTGAGCGATGGGTGTCAACTTCAGTACCACAACACAGATGGAATGAACCAATAGCAAAATTATCTTCAGCAGAATACCACACCAATAACTTGCTGGTAAGATTGTTGACATGATAAGCAACACCCAGCTAACAATGATAATATATTCATTAATGTAATTAATTTGATATTCAGAACCCGGTGCTGTTCGAAGAGACAGCTGATATAATACCATCGAACGCTGTATTAGTGGAGATTGCACCTCATGGACTATTACAAGCCATTCTGAAACGCTCGCTGCCTGAGAGTTGTTGTAACATGGCACTTACTAGACGTGGACATCCCGATAATGCTTATTTAGTCCTAGAGACTATTGGAAAGTTAATATCAGTTTAAAGTTTTACACACAGTGTGGAATTATGTTAATATATTTTAACCAAATACATGTCAATCAATATTTTCAGATTGTATATGCAAGGATACATACCTATTGTTGAAGCGCTCTATCCAAAAGTTGAATTCCCTGTTTCTTCTAGTACGCCAATGTTATCTCATACGGTTGAATGGGCACACGAAGAAAAATGGTACCGGTTGTTGTTGACTTAATTTGTTTTAAAATGCAAACAGAATCATAGTTAATATTTTTTTTTAGGAATTTACCATTATACTTATCTGCTAACAGAAAAATGGCTGCATCGTGCAAATTTATATTAAGTGTTCATGATGAGGAAAATAGCTATTTACAAGGACATGTTTTAAGAGGTATAGAAAATGGATAAATGTTTCGTTATATTAAATAAATGAAGCAGCTGAAACTAATTTACAATAACGCTTTATCAGGTAAAACGGTGTATCCGTTCGCTGCAGCTCTTGTAGCCGTGTGGGATACCCTTGCTATGTCCATGAACATTCCAAAGAAGCAAGTGTCGGTGGAATTCCGCGACGTGCATTTGTATGTACAGCCTGTGCTGCACGATCAGCGGCAGCTCAGGCTCAGCGTCTCATTGCTCAGAGGGACCGGCTGGTTTGAGGTAATCACGTAAATACGAATTCAAGTAGTGTAGTAGTGCTATACGTGGCATTATTGAATAGGCTTTAAAACAAAAAGTATACGAATGTATACACAGTCCGTAGTTTAGAATTTTTCTATGGCTTTAAAAATTACATATTTAGAAAATGATGATAAGATAAGCTGAACTGAATGTATTTTTTACTGGTAACGTGCAAATTTGTGCATTACAGACGTGTGCGTATGTATGTATTAAAACAAATAAATGCCTAAACCTTAAATTACATGTCATGGCGAAATGTTACGGAATGCCAGAGCGGATTGCCCCATTATGTTAGATCGTAACATTTGTCGACCGTCCACGCTTGGAAGTTTGTCACATGTTTTTGTCACAGTCACATTTCTCGATGCGGCGGAAATGTCACAAGTGCAGAAACTTTATAATACTTATGTTTTTGGCAAAATATGAAAAGCTTAGTTTTGAAGATATTATACAGCTTTTTTGTTTTATACATACACATGTTTTGGGGAAATAGCCAATCCAAATTCACCGTGTAAAACAGGAGAACTATGGAATATAGGTATGCAATGACATTTATTAATAATTATTATTATTTTTACTAGATACTGAATGATAACTCTAAAGTTGCCACAGGCTATGTTGTAGCTGAAAAAAAGGGAGATACTAAATACCTCGCAGAACCCAAACTATGTAATATTAAAGATCTTAGAAATGAAGACATCTACACATTGTTAAAAAATAAAGATTACTCATACAGGTGAGTAAATCCTTGTATCACCATTATTATTTAATTTTTATTGATAATAATACTCTATATGTTAATGTGTTGGTGTTTGGTTAGCGGTGAATTTCGCAGTATTTACGGAGCAAACTTACCAGTGACAGAGGCTTTAGTGTTGTGGCGCGACAACTGGGTCACAATTTTGGACGGGTTGCTGCAGCTAAACGCACTGAGGCATACTTATAAAGGCGTGTCAGTGGCGAGGCATATTAGAACACTTTGCATTGACGTCCGTGAACATTTTAAACATTTAATTAACATAGATGGTGAAACAGTTGTGAAAGCTGAAGTATCTGATGTCTACAACTACACCAAGTAAATAATTTTTTTATGTAATTAATATAGTAAAATAGCTGTAAAATATATGGTATACGTAAATGGATATCTGTAATATTATGTTTACAGATGTGGAGGTATCACAATAGAACATTTAAAACTTCGCGACTTGCCGTTGGATTCAGTTGCCAGTTTCGATATAAAGATGTTGCAATTTATCCCTCGCTTTTGTAATGGTTTAGATGTGGGTATTTATTATTTAATACATTAACGTAATATGAAAATGTTCGAAGTATGTAATAATAATATAATATGTTTTACTATATTTTTAGTTTGTCTCTACATTACACGTCTACTTGCAAATAGTTGAAGAAAACGTCACTCGAAACAATATTAACATTGCTTCGCTTGTCGATTATAATAAGGATATTAAGATTTTTAACGAAATAAAGCACGTGCTAAATAACATGAATAACATAAACTTCAGATACAAAGAAATTAATATAGAAGAAGTTAAACACAAGGGAGATAGTATTCTGGCTGATATTAATCTCGTTTTTATTCAAGATCTTTCTACTGATGTAAGCTTTTATGCATTTTTAGTTATATTATCTTTTTATCAAGGCTTATGAAAGTGAATATAGGTAAGGCAGTTATATCAGACGGGACGGTAATATGACGAGAGACACTAATTTCATCGAATGTAATCTGTATGACAATTGTAAATATATATGGGCATAATATGCTGGTGGGATGGACCACTGTACAAATGGTGTTAAAACCAGCCATAGTGATCCACACGCCTTGTGTGGATCGCATTCCAGGATTAGCCAGTGTATATCCGGTTCTCCCGTGGGGCTTGCGACATGACTTGATGGTTGGTTTGGGCGGGTATAGGGGGTACATCCTTGTATTACTGTGCATGCATCGGTCATCTGCCTGCCCTGTCGCAGACCCCTCGATTTCCTGCTTCCCTCTCCGAAGAGGGAAGAAGCATTTATACAGGCTAGCATGACTCCCGTGACCAAAATACCGTGCTGGTATTTTGGACTGCACTACGCTTACTAAGCAGCTGGTAGTACGCTTGTACTAACAGCAGTAGTGCAGTCACTATGCCGTGCTCGGATAAAAGAACATTAATAAATAAATTCGTATGTACCTCAGTTGGTATAGAAATTTCACTGGTATGAGTCATTAAAGGTTTTTCATCCCAAACGCGGCAGTGGTGATCACAGAAACCTTTTTCTCTGACGGTGGTGATATTCTAGGCAATACCAGGCAAATTAATTTAAATTTGATTCGGAAATATGATAGCGGGTATATTATGAGATACGGGTATAACATGATACCTATCGTCTAATGTGATGTTAATATAGTTGAAAAAAATGGAAGACTAATTAAATTTGTCCGCTAAAACATTAATTGTAATTCCAACAGGTGTGTCAATTATTGTATCAAGCACTCAAGCAGAACACCTTTATTATAAGCGAAGATGATAATGATAAGACAAAACACATTCGTCCATTGGCGGTATATCGCAGGCTGAGCGCTGGTGGTGGCCTGCAGTTGGTTCGTTGGAGGCCCACGCGTATGTCCTCGACCGCATCAGCTATGTCTGTACGCACGGTTTCGGACATTCCTCTGCTAACCGCGACGCGCGCCGCGATGCAACCGCAAGGATGCTTATTAGTAGTGACATGGCAACCCCGGCCGCCTGGCCTCACGGACCTCATACGTTCCTGGAGGAACGAAACTGACCGCAACCAAATTTCTCTAGTAGTTATTGATTCAAAAACTACTGACCACCCAATAGATACCGATATGGACCTAGCTTTTAATATTTGGAACAAGGTAAGACAATTCAAAAGTGAATAATCCGATGCTAACTCATATTACGTTATTGAATTATAATTGTATCAGCTGATATTTTTACTTAGGGAGAATGGGGTGGAGAATATTATGTGCCGTTACAAGATAGTTACAAAAGTCCGACAAGAGTGATGTTACAATGCGCACGTATCGGTGATATTGGGTCACTCCACTGGGTGCAAGCTCCTGAACTTGCCGATGTTGATGTTAAAATAACCGTAAGTGACATTCACGGAATCGTGTGATGAGTTTATAGTTCATTATAATTATTTAAGTGCCTATGATTATTGTTATAATGAATTACTGATTTTTCTTTATGTGCATTGTTCAGGTACATTACGCTGGGATTAATACAGTGGATGTATTAAAAGCCAGTGGTCTTGTTCCATTTGGGAATGATAATGAGTCCTTCGCTAGTGGTTATGGAATGGATTTTAGTGGAACTACAGAAAGGTAATTAATATTCATTGCACGTATATTTGTTTATTAAATTACGAAAAGATCAGCTGGAATTATACGTGAGCCCGATATCCTTGTAACATTCTTCGTGTAACATGGAACAGAAGTCTCAGCTGTAGTAAAGTAAAGACAGTCACAAAATAACGAATTCGTGCAGGATTTTAACTGGATGAAGAACAACGTAGTCATATTTAGTGCCTGAAACCAACTGCACCAATAACTTGGTCGACGCCGTACACCAAATAATTTAAAGCTTTTAGATTCTGGCACTGGTATGCGCCTTATGATTTACTTTGGGGTGGAAAGGAGCTCGCAATATTTCGTGTCATATTACACATCGCCAGTACGTCGGCCCTTCCCTTTTCAGAACTTTTAAATTATAAGAGATATTTTTTTAAGGAAATTTATATGAAAATATATATTAAGTTTCTTCTCAGGCTAATGGACATTTCCGGATGATCGTTAGAGTTTATAATGTAGGTGACTAAAAGAGTCCATTTTAGCCTACTTGCAAAATATTTTTTTCATTTTTTTTTTTTTTTTTAATAGCATAGGTCGGCAAACGAGCAAGTGGGTCACCTGATGGTAAGCGATCTCCACCGCCCATGTACGCCCACCACCAGAAGAATAATGGGCGTGTTGCCGACCTTAAAGGAAAGGGATAATTAGGGATTGGGAAGGGGAGGGGATTTGGGCTTCCGGATATCTCAATCACCGTACGAAACGCAGCAGCAAGCCGCTACTTTACGTCGGTTTTCTGTGAGACAGTGGTAACGATCCGGTCGAGCCAGCCCATTCATGCTGTAGACAAAACTGCCTACAGCATGGCACTACCACCCAAATATTTGAATTATGGTGCCACGTGCCGGGCCATAATAAGAAATCCCGAGATGAATGGCAGTGCAATATATCGTGCTGCCGGTGACGTCAAAATTAGACCTTATTGTAAGCGCCTCCTGAGATGGGCCGCTTATCGGCACGGCGCAGGGGCAGTTACAGCAGCAATACGGAGTACACTTAGAATCTCACGGGACTGTCCACTTAAGGCGAAGAATGCTACCACTGGCCCTTTAGTTTGTATGGCAGCATAGGGATTTTGATTAGGGACTCGCTCCAGCGGTCGTCCGGGTAAAGATAACTGGATCGGAAGGCTGATGAGTCTACAATTTGTGAACCATTCCTTTTCCCCGAGGTTCGCTTTTTCAATATGAAAATATTAATATATTTTTGACAATATATTATGTCAGGGTCCTTTTCAGTATATTTTGTCAATGTTATTGAGAGTGAAAATTGCACTTGCTCAATATTGAATAGTTTTGGTAATAACAATTAATACTCGTTCACATCTTTATTCTATTCAGCACTCCAGAGTGGAAGGAGGCATAATACATGGCTTTATTTCGTGCGATCTCCGCCACGTGCATTTCCCGCGGAAATAAGATCTTCCGATAAGATTTCGTAAAATATTGCTTACGTTGTATAGTTGGTGCACACTGCGCAGTAATTGTATGTGAGTGACGTGTCCGTCGGTTGTGACACTGTGCAGCGGGTGTCGCGTGATGGGCGTGGTGTCGCGCGGCGCGTGCAGCAGCGAGGTGCGCGCGGCGCCGGAGCTGCTGTGGCCTGTGCCCGAACACTGGACCCTCGAGGACGCGGCCACCGTGCCGCTCGCCTATCTCAACGCATTCTACTGCTTCCTACAGACTGTGACCGTGAGTCTCTTTCGTAGCGCATTCCCACGTGATATGAACACTATTGAACATGTTTTTTTATTGTATGATGATCTAAACGTTACTGACAATAAAACTTAAGATGAGAGTTTGTAAACTTAGTTGTTAATCCAATAGTAAGTCAAATACTAATAGTACATCTAAGATATTTCAAAAAACCCCGAAAGTATACGGATGATGGTAGGTGAAATAAGAAATAACCATAAAAACTGAATCGTCAACTATTGAGAAAATCGCGAACAAGCTTACAAATATATAGGTGGATCAGAGAGAGAGACTTTTTTTAAGTCGCTTATTAATATTATCGAAATCAGTTTGGTAAAAATTAATGTAGACTTTGGCGAATGACTAATAAACACCGTACTGTACTAGCCCTGTATTATATACGTCCCACTGCTGGGCACGGGCCTCCTCAACTGAATGAGAGGGATTAGGCCTTAGTCTACCACGCTGGCCTAGTGCGGGTTGGCAGACTTCACATACCTAAAATCTTATCGAGTTCTCAAATAAACACCGTAGCTTATAATAATATTACAATATGCGTTATGATAGCAGCAAAAGCTGATTGTGACATAAATAAAGTTGTATGTAGTATGATTAGTTTATGAAACAAAAATCTGGTTTTATACCTAGCGTGCCCAAGTTGCGGACAAGTCTGATCAATATAGTTTGTTGGTACACGGAGGCGCTGGAGCCCTGGGTCAGGCTGCAATATCCATCGGGTTAGGACTGGGCTACGAAGTGTTCACGACCGTTAGTGACGTCATGAAGAAAAAGTTTATACTGAAATTGTATCCACAGTTAAAAGGTATGTATTTAAATGTATACATTTAATCACACTGGTTTTATATTATTTAGTTAGTGAAAGATGCGTCCACATTTGCGACATTTCGACACACTGAGAGTCTGACTATTTCAAGTACTTGCTATTTATAATAGTCTAGTTAAACGACGCGTACAAACTTAAGCAGAGCTAGTGACGGGGCCCGTTCAACTGATGTACACAACGACTACATCACTAGTCTCTAAAACTACCGAAGTTATAACGATCACTACAAATAAACCTGCTGCGTCTTATATGCGAGTAAGTTGCTCCTCTGTTCCTCGTCCGTGGCTCGGCTCGCGCTACCACGAGTCGTTTCACTGCAGAATAATGTGGTTGACACGACAAAATGTTCATTAATTTCAACGAGGTCTCAGAAAGAATCGCTTCTTACCACTAGGTTGTAACATTTATCAACGGTCTACACTATATCACGCCCATCTGAGACGGTCATGTCGTCTCGGTGCAGTGCAGCACCTGAATGTTTCTTTTCAAATCTAGATCGACACCATTGATTTCACGGAGTGCACGTCAAGACTAGATATGATATTATGTCATTCAACATGATATTTAAATAAATAGATTATATTTTCTTCGGTATTTAAATTTGTAATTATATTATTTGATAATCATAAGTCACGGACATAAAAGTGACATAGCGCGGAGATTTTATAATTATACTCTACATGTTTATATTTCAGAAGAGAACATTGGAAACTCTAGAGACCATAGTTTCGGGGACATGGTGTTAAATGGTACCAACGGTAAAGGATGTTATATAGTTATAAACGATGTCAGAGGAGATTTGAAAGATGTAAGGATATTGTATTCTTATGATTTATTTGTGCTTTTAAATCTTTAAAACATTACTAATGACCATTTTTGATCAGTGTTTATGGACGTCATATCCAGTAATTCAGTAATTTTAAAGACAGTATCACTCCATATCTTAAGCACAAAATTATCAATATTTTTATTACTCCAAAAAAATCTAGCTATTTATGTTTCTCTTGATGCTATTTTGCTTATGGAGTGTTGCCCTCGATAACTAATAATGACTAATATGACATTGCAAGGATTGAATAAATATGTTTAACTAGATTTTTTGTTGGATGTTGAATGTTGAACTTATAGAAATTAACTTTAATCGTCATTACAGCAACATTGAACATCCGAAAATCGATTTCAGGTGTCACTGCAGTGCTGTGCCGATTTTGGATCTACCTACGATATGTCTCAACTTAGTCATCGGGAAGATTATACCTTTGGAATGTCACATTTATTCAGGGGAAGATCATATATATCTTTAGATTTATCTTCCCTTGTAAAGAACTGGAATTCCAAAGACATGAAGGTAAGACAATGGAATAAATCACAGTAGATAATTCTAATTAGGAGACACGTGAGAAGCGTATTCAAAAAAAAATTTGTGGTGTCGTGGGACACCAGGTAGGAACGAAGTTCCTTCGGCTTATGTAGAATCGACACTAATTGCAAAAAAAGTCGTGCTCAATTCTGTGTATGCGACTGTCGCGCCTGCGCACGTCTCATTTAACGGTTTTACTATCACATTTTTTCAGTTCGGTCACGCAGCGAAATCCCTATCCCCTCCAAGCCTGCCGTAAGGAACTTCGTTCCAATAAACTTTTATTCAGTAATATTTCATCCCAAAACACTACCGAAGTGTAACAACTCTAATTAAAAACTTAGACTTAGACTGGCTACTAAACGGTGGACGGCCGTGTTCTATAATCAAAAATTCAAATTCAAATTTCAAACCGCGTCTACATTTCCAAATGTCATAAGTTACACAACCATCTGTTTTATTAACGGCAATTCGACTTTAACTTTGTGTGCTAGATATCAAATTAAGTTAAAAAAAGTCTCATTTAACGGTTTTTATTCCACGCATTTTTCTTACGGTTTTACTATCACATTTTTTTCAGTTCGGTCACGCAGCGAAATCCCTATCCCCTCCAAGCCTGCCGTAAGGAACTTCGTTCCAAAAATATAAAACGACATTGCTCAAAACGTCCACGCTCCGACTGCACCAAGCATACCTACCAAATGTTTGCTTTACGCTGACCAACTCGTCTTCGAACTGGAGGGTGATACTGAATACATACACCTCCGACATGATTTTGAAAATAAATATACATACACATTCACGCCTGTAATCCCTAAGAGGGTAGGCAGAGATGTATGCTGTACACCCACATTTTGACGAGCGTATTTCCGTATCATGATGTGATAGGAAGCGAGTCTATCACCATACCGGGCATAATTCCAGACTTTAGGATGGTACTGAGCAGTTCATGATAGAAAAACCCAATATCACTGTACCAGACCCGGGGATCGATCCCGAGACCTCAGCTCAGCAGTCGTACCGCGTACGCAATACAACTGCGCCACCGAAGTAGACTGAAAATAAAGTGTTAAAATAAATGTCATGTTTGAAAAGAAAATGCTCTTAATTATAAAAAATTGTTGCATGATGATCTTTGATCGTCCTTCACAGCGCACTAATGCTACTTACAAGTTAGATGAGAAAGAGCCATGTTTTACGTTTGATCATAAGGTAAAATTTTATGATCATATAAAGAACTTGACTGTCGACTTTGTCAAGTGCCTTGGTTTCATTCTGTGGAACGCGTTTATCATGCAAGTCCCAAGGTGATTATTCGACATCCTAGTGACGAGTAAACGCGAGTCTGCTACAAAAGCCTGAACGCCTCATTAAATTATCTATGTTTTACGTAAGATACTTATTTTAAAAAAGTACGAATGCTATCGCTTATCTAATCTTTTATAGATTATCTAATCGTAATCGATACGATTAAGATTTTTATACTCCACCAAGTTTCTTTTAGGCACGCTAGGTTACAAATCTCGAATTGTTTATAGGACGAATGATCAAGTTTTCTTCGCCTTCAGGGTTTTTACAAGTTCGATACGCTCTCTGAATCTGTACAAAATACATTGTGTGACCAATTTTTCCCTAACAGTCAATTACGCTAAAACCCTATAAAATACATAGGCTGTAGTCCCCCTTGGGCCGCATGCATAGCAGAATGAATTCCCTGCAGCAGAGCACGTGCAGATTGTAACGATATTTTGGACAAATGGTGCTTAAAATAATTTGCCAAAATTTTTGCGGGAACGGTAACTTATGAAAGAGCGGTCCGGGTTCCCTGGGCCATTTTTCCACTTGATTACTATCAAGCTAATTTTCCGTGAGTAGCTTCGTTTCGATGAGACGCCCAACAATTCCCTATGCGAAAATTCTCTATTGTGGTAGCTAACAGAGGTAGCAAGGATAGAATATTTCGATTTGATGATACTCAAAAATTTATTATTTTATTTGTAGGACAATATGACTGTTAAATTATATAAATATTAACTAAGTAAAAACAAAACCATCAGCTGGTTAGTAATTGTTGGGCGTCTCATCGAAACGAAGCTACTCACGGAAAATTAGCTTGATAGTAATCAAGTGGAAAAATGGCCCAGGGAACCCGGACCATATATTTTGTTAATGTCACAAGTATTATAACATAGTGAATATGTGTGCAGATGTTACACGCGATGATGAGCGAGGGTATAGCGCGTGGGTACGTGCGGCCGCTGTCGCGCGTCACGTACGCGCCGCACGACGCGCCGCGCGCCTTCCGTCTGCTCGCCGCCAGCGCGCACCGCGGACGAGTGCTGCTGCACTTGCGCGACACCGACGTGCGCGTCATGCCGAGGTACTGAATTTCGATTTACAAAGAGAATAATATTTTAATCGTAGAATTTCGATATCAATATTTAAAAATATAGAGATGGATATCAACTTTATTATATTTTACAGGATTAACTGTAAACCTGATGATGTCAACTTAATACTCTGTGACCAGAGTTCACTTGGCTTTCATCTGGTGGATAGACTGATCAGCCGTGGAACCAAGAAACTACACTTGCACTGCATCTGTCAAGCTCGATATCTGCATTATAAGCTTGGGTTTGTTTATGCCTAATTAACTTTATTTCAAAGAGTCTGGTATAGGTATACAGTCAGTGCATGTAGAAATATAAAAATAATTGAAGCCCAATTATAAATATTTTTACAGCCGGTCAGATTAGAAAGCAAGAAATTCTTTGTTTAAAAACCTATCATTGTTATTAAATCCTTTCTCAGTTCTTGGCGAAAGCGACATGTTCAAGTGGAAGTTTCATCCGAAGACTTAAGCGACGAGGGAGTATCGGCTCTGATAGAGAATGTCAACAGGCGTGGGAACGTGGGTGGTATTTACATCATCGCTACAGATGCTTCTGTTGTAAGTGAGGGCAAGTTGGTGTCGTCATTGAGTAAACTAGACTTGATCTCAAGAAAACTGTGTCCCTCATTAAGGTAAATATATTTAGCACGAAATAAAGTGTGTTCAGTCCATAGATGTGTCGTTTGTAGTAATATCTCTGAATTATTCTGTACTAGGTACTTCACAGTTATAAGCTCTTGTGATATGACAGGAATGCATATGTGTGTGGATCGTGTTAATAATGGATATCCCGCAACACTACTTAAGTTGAATATGTCTGATACGGTAAGTGATGAAACTCTTTTAAATTGATAATTCAAACACAAATTGTGATTGACAGACTTTAGATTTCAAGGGTTTCTCAGCTTAAAAAGGTTGGCAGTAGACCAATGAAGCGACAAGATATTTAAGTGCATTAAACAAGACTGAAATAATTTAAAACTATGCAATAATAGTCCATTGAAATGTTACTTGAGCTTTACATTTATTAGAGGACGCAATTTTATTTTTGGGACATGTGTGGGGATCAATAGAAGCTTTACCCCAAGTTTCAAAAAACTTGGGGCAACAAGAGGGACAAAAGCGGCAACCCTACGGCCGCTTTTGTCCCTCCGCCGCCATCTTAGAAAAAGGGGTGTAAACATCTTTTTCGCGATATCTCGGAAACTATGCGTCCTATCCATTTCCAAGATAAAGAAAATTGCGTCCTCTAATAAATGCAATATTAGGTCCTTAAAATGTAACATTTCAATGGACTATATTATGTTAATAATTTGTCAGAGTAAGGTGAGCCAGGTGAATGAGACGTCAGTGGAGCTGAGCGCGTCCCAGTGTGAGGGAGTGGTGAGTGCAGTGGAGCGCGCGGTGCACTCCGCGCAGCCGGTGCTGGTCGCGCAGCAGCTCCGCGCACGCACACCGCCGCTGCTGCAGCAGCTCGCCGCCGTCGCCGGTCAGTACTCAGTGCCGCGCCTCGTGCACAAACAACAACGCACCCCACCACATACTTAAAGACCAAATATATGTATTTACAGACATTGTTATTCCGGAGAACACCCCAGAAAACGCTACACTTGAAAGTTTTGGTCTCAAAAATGAAAAATTGGAGAGCGTTCGAAACTTTTTAGAGTTATCCTACAATGTTGCATTGAATAATGAAGATGTTATGTCCTTAACCATTAACAGGTAAATGTTAGGAACTTATAATGCTATAAATTCTGCTCGTCTTCCACAAAATAAAATGATATGGTACTAAAAGTAAATGATAATTCATCCTGAATTGTATGTTAAAATTTGCAGAATCCGCCAGATAGAAGACACAGTACTATCGATAAATTTCAAAGAAGTGAAAGGTTTGGAAACCTTCTACACTCACGTCGATCCTGACGAACTTCTTGCTACTACTGAAATAGTATTCTTACCTACTCTTACATGTTCCTCCACTGTGAGTTTTGGTTTGGATAACACTTTACAGTGTCTATTTCCCTATAATATCCATTACATCATTCTAATCTTATATATGTTACAGAGAGATGACGAATTCGACGTCACACAGTCGTACTTGTGCATAGTGCCAGGACTTGAAGGACTCCACAGCCGTTTCAACTATTTGTGCGAACGTCTGAAACTGCGTGCCCTCGTACTTCAACCTGGTCTAGACAGACCAATGGAAACCATCCAAGACACTGCTAAAAAATATGCTCAAGTATATAGTATTTAATGTAACATTTTACTACTATAATTAACAACTAATATAATATGTTTTATATCGTGCTTAATAGAAGGTATTTCACTGTGTAATTTGTTTCCTTACAGGTGCTTTTAAAGAAGATTGGATTTAGACGCAACTTTTATATTTTGGGATACGAATGGGGAGTTCCAGTGGCACTGGAATTAGCTTCTATTTTAGAAAAACAAGGTACTTGTTATCGTGAAATAGCCATATTTACGAAAGAGATAATAATTTTACAAAAGCATGAAAAAGCTGCGCCTTGCAAAATTTTATATCCACAGCATATTTAAATGAGTGTATTTTATACGTAATATTGATTTAATGTAAGCTGTTATTAAAATGTCTAGTGGCCAAAAAATAATTGTGAAAAGCATTCCAGCTTTTACTGCGGTTCCGCTAATGAAGCCGTCATTTTTGGTTGATACACCTACTCGCCTGATGGTATGGTTTTTTTTATTAAATGTAGCATTTAATGAGTTCATCTTCAATGTGGTCGGATATAATGTTATTCTGATTAGACATTCACCGCAATTCAATGACAAATGTAATTGTTCTAATTCATGGAACCCTGGTGACTTTTACATGAAAGCGTGTTTAGGAGTCGGTGTTGTAGACGAAACTGTCGTTAGTGTGGCTCTACGAATTATAGATCTAGTCGGAACGTAGTATCTAGGCTTTATACCGCTGGTTTGTACCCATGTCGAATATCTCTTTGTAAAACCTTTTTTGTGAAATTAATTTTGCCAAGATTCGATTCTTTCAGAACATAATTATAAGTCAGTTATTATTATAATACTAATAAAGTATTTGTAAATTTAGCTGCTACGTGCGTAGGTAAATACGTCTATCGCGACAAACTAACATCTGTAAGGTAAAGGCAGGAGGAATAATAGAGTAAAATTATTAATTTTTGGATTCAGGATTGACCGGTACTATATTCTGTATTGGAGTTGGACCGGAGGAACTGAAAGTAGCGCTTGAAAAAGAACTGAGTGAATATAAGAGCGAGGAAGAGCTGCAGAATGGCGTGTTGAAGCACATGGTCAAGTTGATGGCAGGCGACAAGTGTGCGGGGATAGAAGAAGTGTTGCACGGGTGTCGCACATGGAGCGAGAAAGTGGACGCGTGTGTACGCACGCTGCTGGGGCGCGTGTCGCACTCGGCGCAGTACGCGCGCGCTCTCCTACAGGCGGCGCTCGGTCGGATCGTGCAGGCGCAGCGCTACAACTGGACGCTGCCGCCGCTGCGCTCGCGGCTGGTGCTGCTGCACTCCCCGCGCGCCCCGCACGCCCCGCACGCCCCGCACGCCCCGCCCCCGCTGCAGCTGAGCGCGCTCACGAGCGGCGAGGTGTCCGTGCACCAGCTCAGCGCGCCGCTCGCGCACGCCGCCCGGGACGCGCGCTGTGCCGCCATCATTAACTCGCATCTGGATCCACAACTCATACAACACTTCCATGACATGAACCTATGCGACACATACCTCCTTAATCCTGACAGCTTCATGATGAACTCTACCCAAGAAATTGTTTAAAAAATGTAAATAGTAGATTTACATTTTTTAAACATTTTTCAATGCATCTTTTGGGCCTCTGTTTAGTTTAGTCTTTGTGGTTGTTTTTATATCATAAGATTAAATACATATATATGGGAGTTTTGGCGGGAATTCTGACAGTGCAGTTTATCGCTTATTTTAATTTATTTCATAAACTAGTTTAGAGTTGTGTTTGTTGTATAAAAGTGGTATGGATTTGTTCAATAAACATTGACGGTGATGAACAGTGTATGGAAACATTGAAATAAGTGAATTAAGAATCGTACTGAAAGGAGTTAACACCAAAACTCCGACAAGGCCTTGAAATCGACCGCACCCGTGTTTCACCGTTCTTGTAAAAATAACTTGAAAATGAATTGTACTTGACACTGGCTAAATGCATAGTACTGCAAGAGCCATAAATAAAATAAAATAAATACATATATATGTAGATATAGCGATATTCTTAAATTAATATACATACCATTGTACTGCAATGTTTAAAGAATATAGTTTATAGGTAATATTGATTTAAGGTATGTGGCAAATTTTTATTTTATTTACACTTTTTCGTGTGTTATATAAATTAGTATTCTTGTAACAAATATATTCCTCTACATAAGGGTATATACGCTACAGGGGTATACTTGTTTTAATTTCATTTTAATGTAGAACACCACAAATATTTTCTGTATGTTTAACATGTGCTTTGCTGGCTAAAATTATCATAAATAATATTAGTGTATTCCTATTACTTTTGAAGTTCCGATTAACCTAGTGTGGGGTCAGCACTGTATCTGACTGTTGGGTGTATATATTACTAGAACTTGCAGAGTTTTATGACACTTGTCTGATGTTTCATGAATGACCTAGGTTTTTAGAAGACAAAAGTGCAGTAATAGGGATAAAGGGAGTGATTGATGATTGACTGGTAGAGCCACGCTGTAGACAGTTTTGTCTGCAGCATAAATGGGCTGGCTCGACCGGGTCGTTAGCACTGTCTCACAGAAAACCGACGTAAAGTAGCGGCTTGCTGCATTTCGTACGGTGAGTGAGATATCCGGAAGCCCAAATCCCCTCCCCTTCCCAATCCCTAATTATCCCTTTCCTTTAACGTCGGCAACGTGCCCATGATTCTTCTGGTGGTGGGCGTACATGGGCGGTGGAGATCACTTACCATCAGGTAACCCACTTGGAACCCAAAAAAAGGGAAATAAAATCCACATGTACTAACTAATGTACTTGAAATCTCATGGTAAAATATAATAGACAGGGAGCCCTCGGGTAGCGTATCCACTTGACTACTATCAAGCTCATTTTCCGTGAGTAGCTTCGTTTCGATGAGACGACCAACTATTCCCTATGCGAAAATTCTCTATTGTGGTAGCTAACAGAGGTAGCAAGGATAGAATATTTCGATTTGATGATACTCAAAAAATTATTATTTTATTTGTAGGACAATATGACAGTTAAATTATATAAATATTAACTAAGTAAAAACAAAAAAATCAGCTGGTTAGTAATCATACCTATTGGAAGGAGGGGCTTCCAATAGGTATCGATAACGAGGTCATAAGAATGATTACTAACCAGCTGATTTTTTTTGTATTTACTTAGTTAATATTTGTATAATTTAACTGTCATATTGTCCTACAAATAAAATAATAATTTTTTGAGTATCATCAAATCGAAATATTCTATCCTTGTTACCTCTGTCAGCTACCACAATAGAGAATTTTCGCATAGGGAATAGTTGGTCGTCTCATCGAAACGAAGCTACTCACAGAAAATGAGCTTGATAGTAGTCAAGTGGATCAGCTACCCGAGGGCTCCCTGTCCATAAGGCAAATAAATGATTATTTACGCAACATATAGCTGCAAGTTCTTTTGATATATTTACGCATGCTCATAATAGTGAGTTCGATTCCCGCACCGAGAATTTTTTTTGTACGATTCACAAATATTTGTTTCGGGTATGGGTGTTGTGGGACCATAAGTCCCTCGTTGTTTCTAATATCTACGATACAGGTTAACCTAGTGTGAGTTCAGTACTATGTGTGTGATAGTTGGGTGTATTTATTTATTCAATTCATACAATAAATAACGTTTGTTTATCGTGTATATTAAACGCACTACATTATATGTTGTTTCATTTAATTGTCTGCATTACAGTATTAATTTTGGATGGAAAACAATTGTTTTAATCCATAAAAATTAAAAAATGTATGACATTTAAAAAATCAATCCATAAAAAATATTTCTTTAAGTCGTGCCTCGGCCGAGATAAGAATTAGATAAGGCGTGCGGTAACACTTCAGACCAAGGCAGCCTCGTCTGGAAAACGTCTCAAGAGCCTAGCAAGGCTGCTCAATCAAGCAGTACGCTACTAATAAAGCAGAAAATCAATGTTAAATGTCAGTATAGATCAAATGTTACAAAATTACTGCCGAGTTCAAAATAATCCTTATAATTTCGTCCATCCATTCGTCTGTCCATTTGTCACTTCGTCTGTCATATTTTACTCGGAGACTATTGGCACTATTTCTACACAAACAGATATGCGTGTGTGACGTGTCCTTACTTTTATACTGGTCGGCAAACAAGCAAGTGTATCACGTGATAGTGATTTCCACTGTCCACACGAACGAACATCCATACTATCAAAAATCATTAATGCTTTGCCGACCTCTTAAAGAAAAAATATATTAAGGATTGGATAGAGGAAGAGACATTTGAGCGTGCTGATATGTTGTTTACCGTAGGAAATGAAACAGCAAGCTGCTGCTTTACGTCGATTTTCCGCAGGACAATGGTAACAATCCGGTTGATCCGGCTCATTTACTGTAGAATGACTACAGCGTCAATAAATTACAAACCCAAACATCGTACGAATTCATATTGTTTTTATTATTATATCAATAAATAACTTACAACTATGTATTATTTACAAATGGTATTACAGTTATTAGTTTCAATAATAATTTATTAAAAACTTGATAGCGTAAATTAATTTCTACTTAAACTTTCTGATACTGTGGAGGCAACTCAGGTGGTTTTGGATAAGGCATTGTTAAATAGCTTGGAATGGAAGGACTAAGTGGTGGATAAGGAGAGGGTAAACTATGGTAGGGAGGTGGAGGTGATGGTACAGGAGGGAGATACGGTGTCGATGGTGACGCTACAGGAGGGAGGTACGGCGGTGGAAGCGGCAGGGGAGGATATCCTGGCACTGGCGGGTATGGCGGTATAGGGTATTCAGGATAATAACTGTATTCATTAGGTTTTGCAAGTGGATAAGGATATGGATACGGAGGATAAGCGACTGGTGAGTAAGGAGGAGGAGGGTAATTGCTATATAAATACGGCGTCGGACATATTGATCGAGGGAATAGATTCGACGTATGGTACGTGTAATCTATGGGTTGTAAGGAAGTTTCCATGTGCTTATGAGGCGCTGTAGTAGGCATTGGGGGAGGTGACATATATATCACTTGTGGAGCTACTGCAGCAGTAGGGTATGGTGAAGGATAAGAATATGGTGTTGACTCGTAGGTTGAAGCTACCGGTGCGTCAGCGGGCGGAGGTGTTGTTGAACTTGATGGCTGAGATTTCGACAGGAAGGCTATAATAAAAATAATAACAATATAAATGAAATTGCCTTAACTTTTTTCTTAATTACATAATACGATTTTGATAGTACAAGTTGTATTGTTGAATCTTATCGCCATTTTAGCAGAACAATCTTTTAAAGTTGATATCGTAACTATTACAAACAACTATTTATTTGTACAAACATCATGCAAATACTATCAGACCAAATTCAATTGAATCAGGTATATAGGTAATCAATGACATGACCTGGATTAAAATATCTAACGTTTATTTTTATTGGTACTTTATATATTTTGGAGGAAAATTTTGGTGTACTTGGCAGGCAGATTTCTGGACGGTACTATTAGATCTACTCACTCTCAATCTACTCAAAACTAGTACAAAATATAAGTAGAATAACTATACAAAACAAAATGTGAAAACTTAATGTTTATGGAAAACCGGGTAGATTATTCCAAACACAATATTATAAATAGCTATTACTGAAAGCTATCCAGCAAACTTTATAATCATATCGTTATCATCGTTTCGCTGCCTTATTATTATCTATGTTTGTATAATTAGGGACCTTAAATGCATTTAGTCCAAAATAATAAAATCGAAATAACTAGTCTAAATTCCGTAAATAAATATTTTATTTTATTTTGAATTATACAATATACACATTGCTTCTAATTACACTTTCCTGTATCTAGCTACGAGGCTTGTTAGTATAAATTAAATTGCATCAACTGTAAATCATATAATAATGAAGTACTTACGTGGTGTGTATATGGAACTCAGCATTTGATTTATTCGTTCGTTGATGGATGCCAGCTAAATTATAAAAATTGAGTTTTAATAAGACCCATCGTCACTTAAATCTTGCTTGAAAAAATTGATATCTGAATTAATAATTTATTTGCCTTAGTTTAGAACTATCTAAGTGTCCACATAGACAAGTATGATTAATTTGGCGCCAAACTTATACAATGATAGAGTGTGTCTTGGTATGTACCACCACTATCTTTCTGTTGCTAAGCAGCAGTTCGAAGGACATTGAATGACCGAACACGAAGAAATTTTCGTACATTATGACAATATCTTACATCAAAATTTCTTCTAAATTATTTTTTTTGGATCGACTTGCTAAAGTATACGGTCAAACGTTTAACACTAAGCGACTGACTTGCTCGTTTCGACATTGAGCTAATTAAATTACTAAAAGAAAACATCTCCTATCTAAATCATTCTTAATATTTTGGGTGATATCATGTTAATTATTGATAAGTTTACACTTACCTGAGATTGCTGCATTTTCTGGCAGCTTGTCGTGGCATAACTTAAACCTAACGATAATGCACTCAAACGAATTATCAACATCAACATTGTATACAAAGTACAAGCCTATACGTTCACCATCACTGTTCCAATCTTTAAGATATTGCTTTTCTACTTTTCGATCGTTGATATTTATTCATAGTTTCTAATCAAAGTTTAAACGTGATTCGGAGATAATGAGATCGTATTTCGATGAAAAATGATAAGAAGTTAATTGATAAGGACGTGATTGTTCGTGAGGATAAGTGACTGGAGATAACACGGGGAGTACAGACGTTAGTACTGCTTATGATTTAATGATTAAGGTATCTTTGTATCATCAAACATCAGAGACTTAGGAAAAAGATTACCTAAGAGGAATACAATCAAAGAAATATAATCGTGAGATATTTTAATGTCTATGGAATATTGCGTACATTACAATAGTTTTATACGGTTTGTTAGTTGATCAACTGCCAAATGCGATTTGAATCGTCAACATACTTTTGATCGAATTTATAAATAAGCTGGTGGTAGAATATTCATATCCGCCTGAATAGCGACCACCATACACATGGCGTTAAAACCTGCCATAGTGATCCACACGCCTTGTGTGGATCGCGTTCCAAGATCAGCCATTTTATATCCGGTTCTCCCGAGGGGCTTGCGACCTGATTTAATGGTTGGTTGGGGCGGGTATAGGAGTACATCTTTGTACCTGCATCGGTCATCCGCCTGTCCTGTTGCAGGCCCCTCGATTTGCTTCTTCCACCTTGAAAAGTCATAGGACCTTTTTGAAGTGATAACTTCTTATGGGAGGGTGAATCGAAACGTTCCGTAACGCGAGCGGACCATCGACCAGCCAGCGTTAGCCGACCTCCCTGGAACATCGATTATTTCGAAGTCCCAGGTGGTGTCACACAGTGACCAGTCAGCTTGAACCGGACTTTGGCCGGACTTCAACCGGACTTTGACCGGACTTCAACCGTATTTTGACCGGTATTTGACCGGACTTCAACCGGACTTCGACCGGACTTTGATAGGGCTTTGACCGGATTTTGACAGGACTTTGATCGGTATTTGACCGGACTTCAACCGGTTTTTGGCCGGACTTTAACCGGACTTTGATAGGGCTTTGACCGGATTTTGACAAACTCTGACAGGACTTTGTCGGGATTTTGACTGGACTTTGACAGGACTTTGACCGGACTTTGACAGAAGTTTGACAGGGCTTTGACATGACTTTGACCGGACTTCGTAACGTAGCGTTACGGCGCCACTCTGGCTTCCCTTTCTCTCACGTATAAGGCAGTAGTAGGTAGGCTCCTCCGCTCTCACTTTAACCCACATTAGTTTAAGTTATCACTTCTGTCGAGCGTCCCGAGACGCACACTTTTAATTTGTATTTCAATAAAGAATATAAGAAAAAATTGTCCGGTTGAAAAATAACAATTCCTTGCAATTGTTTAAACAATTTCGGTACAATATGGCACGGGGTTGCCCCATGGCAACATATATTTATATCATCATTAGGGCAATTTGAAGAGGATCGCATAAAAAAATTTGGAATAGTTTTCGGTACTCATGCGCCGATTCCTGCTAGACTAACACAACATACTGTACTGTAGATTAATTTTGAACTAAAAGTGAAAACATATGTATTTTAGTTATAATTTTGTTTAGTTTAGTCGGTGAAAACAGATTTGGTCCTATAAATCCTAATCTTAATTAAATCAATATTTACGTATTATTCTGAATACGCTATATTAGTTCACTTATATAAAGGATTTCAACAAGATTTATTATCCACGAAAAAGTAAAAATGTTGACAGTCTCCGTGGCGCAGTGGACGAGAGAAGACGAGACAAAAGTTTGTGATCCACAAATATTTGTTTCTAGTTCTAGTTTCTGATACCCACGATACAGGTTTAAAATAGTGTGGGGTAAGGACTATGTGTGTATTTATTATTATATTTATATACAAGCCATATTTAATCCTGAAAAAAAGTGGGGGGTTGTTATGCGTTAAAAAGTTTGTACATACGTGCGTGCGAGCGTGCATGTGTGTGTGTGTGGCACCATAGCGCCTAAACAAATGGAGCGATGTAAATGCGCTTTGTTGTGTAAAAGCTTCTATAATCAGGTAGGCTTTTTGAAAATAAATCTGCTCATCCCTTTAAAAGTTATTATTATTATTGAGATTGAACGCTTTCTAGAGTAAGTGCAGAGTCTTCCCTCCCTATTCCTGTCCTATTTTTCTTCAATATGGAAATAGCAATTTCCAATCCTAACAAAACCAGCGATAATATAGCACCAGATATAGTTAACATCATAAGTGGAGCCACGTCTCCGAACTTCACTCTTTCAGCGAGTAAAGAGACTCTACAAATCGGCTGCGGGGCTCGAAGGCGGGACACCAGACGTTTACCCAAACCAACTTCTAATATCCAGTCACCCGAAGATCTGAACACATTTGTCCACTGTCCCTTTATGGTTGTTGTTACCCATGACATTGACTGTAAAGAAAAAGAGTTGAATGCAAAGTAATTGTGGGAAAATAAATAATGACATTTTAATTTATTACCTATGTTCAGGATTTATTACAGTCAAATAACCTAATAACCTATTAACTGCATCTTTCCAATTATTTTTTTGACTTAGAGTGACTTTACAAAAAATTAAAAACTTCAAGATATTCAGCAAATCTAACTTATTTGTCAAAATTGTCTACAGCAGGCTCAACCACACATTTATTGCCAATAAAAAAATATTATTATATTTCCAGAGATCCAGGCTTGAGCTTATGTCATTTTTTTCCAATCGAAAACTGTGATTGTTCAACCTGAAAAACTATATTATGTTACAATTTATAATTGTAATACCTCCGGTATTGTATCTATGTACTGTAACTTGCAAATTTGGTCGTCGGTAAATGTCTGGAGATAGGGTAGTATTTGATTAAACTCGCTGTGGAAGGCCGTGTCTCCTCTTTGAATGAGTTCTACTCCTCGCTCGATGTTTTGATAAAATTTCGATGTCATTTTTCTCTTCTTCAGATACTCTAAGTCGTCCCAGTTTGTTTTCACCTAAATATTCACACAAATATTTACTTGATGCACTGTTTATACCACTTCATGAATGAGTCGACTAGACGGGTTACCACTGTGCACAGACAACTCAACCTAGTTGTCTGTGCCACTGTGTCACAGAAAATGGACATGAAGTAATAACTTTCTGTTGCGTTTCGTGCGGATAAGTGAGATATACGGAGGCCCAAACAAAGTCTGCTATAAAAAAAGAGCTACACTCTAGGCATTTATGTCTACAGCATGCATAGGTTTGGTCTGATCGAGGTAGAATCACTATCTAACCAAATAAGGTCCTGAAGTGTACGTTTTGTACAGCGAGTGTAGTTTGGGAAACCCAACTCCCCAAATTTATATGCATTTCTTTTAGGGTTGGTAACGCAGCAATGATCCTTCTGATATTGTGGATCTTCCTGGAGATAAATCAAAATCAGCAAACTGTTTCTTCCCGGTAGTTTGCTTTACGATAGTGCTATCACTCGGAATTGGCCGCCCCATTTATGCTGTAGACAAAAGTACTTACAGCGTTACTCTATCTATAAAAGCTTAGCACTTCTCTAACTATACTTTTGAAAATACATCCACATAAATGTATTAATGTTTCTGCTGATTTGTTGGTGGGGAGCTACCTGATATTTTGTTGCCCGGCTGGATAGAGACCACAATTGACATGGTGAAAAAACACGGTGACTCGTGCTAACGAAAAACTACCTTTTGATAGCCGTCATTATATTTGAACTGCATTAAACTTACTATATCTAATGTAATCACTTGGTCGCGTGAGGGTAAAAAATAATACTCCAACTTACATCAAAAAATACATATCGCATGTAATCATAATCCTCGGATGCTATAGCATATCTTGACTCAGCGAGAGATCTCAGCGAGTCAGGTCCGCTCATACCGGTGCTCATGAGAGCAGACACTATAGCCGAAGTGTAGTAGGCGTGCACCAACATCGAAGAAATCGACAAAACCATGAACGTCCACCGACCTGATATACCTTCTGGTACTGCACTTGCATCTAATGAAGAGAAATTACACAAAGCCTAAATAATTGTGCTGTATTCGATAATTTGAAGCGTTAATAATACACTAATTAGTAAATAATCAGCGTGTTAAGCAACCCTGGGCGTGGTAAGTCTATGGATGGTTGACCGCTTAATAGTGGTTGTACTACAACTGAGCATTCTCGTGCTTCGAAGTGCTCGTGAAAGGTAGGTCCCGGTTGACTAATAGCGCCAAGTGGAGGTCTTCGGGTGGTTTGAAAACTTTGACACTAGGTTGGAAATATAATATAATATGTAATTTGTTAGGTGTATCTAACAGATAAAGTATATTAAGTTCGTCGACAGTAATTGCTATTTTCGTCAGCAAGGAAGCAAATACCTATGAAGTATACTTTGATCGCTGTAGAAATCAAATTTGCCAATTTTTAATGCGTAGACGGATGTTTTCATCGCGGAGCGCTCATATTTTATAATGCACGTTGGCCCGTTATGATGAATGTTGCACTTATTGGCAGCATGCGAAGGGAGTACACATGCAAAGTCTATATAACTGTGGTCTGTCGTAAGAAAGAGGTAGGTAGTGACGAAGCAAGACCATAAATAAATCATAAAACGAAAAGATTCAAAATATTTCAAATCAGATTACCTTGCTGAAGGAACGTTGCTAGAACAGTTACACATGCCCCATCTTTCTCCATACGATTTCTAGAAGTTACTCTTTGCGCGAGAGCCAATACAAATCCAATTGCAAGACAGGTCCACCAAACTCCTGCCGCGAATGGTTCCACAAACATGTTGCTGCTACTCTCGCGTTCCGCCAAATACGTGAAACCCACTCTGAAAGAACAAATTGTTTTTATATTGGCACGGCAAACTGACTACAACGGACATGATGTTAATTTCAGTGTAGTCCAATATCAACCGTCAATTGACATTGCGTCCCTGAATAGTCGGCAGAAAATGCTAGCCTGAAGTAACTGGGTACGCATCGGCTGATCCCAGAAGTGACTCCCTTGAACGAGGTATGGCGGGTTTTACATTATATACTTTGGTTGCTATGCGGGATTTTCTCCAATTATCATGTGCTTCTTAAAAGAAGTTTTTGTAGTAGCGTTCGTTCATGGAAGTCCATCTTTTTGGGACAAATCCCGATCAAAGGTAAGACATAAAAGATAAGCATGAGGAGCATTTACTTACCGGAAAGGCCATATCGGTAAAACATAGTCTACCCGATTGATGCGATTTGGCAATATCCTGAGCATGCCGCCAGCCAACTCCGCGTCACCATTTTCTAGCTTTATAAGCATACTGTCGTTATGTATTTCTGTACTCCATAATAAAGTAGGAACCATAATGGAACTGAAAAAAATTTAAGCTTGTAAAATGTAAAATATATCGATATAATGATCTAACTTATAGCTCCATTTAGATAGAGTTTATCGATTGACAACGATGAGTATAAAGATATAGACTTTTAACAAAAAATAATTCTGATTAAAAAAACTAAAGACATAGGGATAGAATTAAACAATTTTGAGTCACTGGTACTGTAGTTTAACAAATAGTCAATGATTGATACCAGCGATTCAAAATTGTTACGTTGTATTTTCAGCTTCGTATTTTTTGTCGCTTTTATTTTTTGTGAAAAATAATTTTGCAATTTTATTGTGAAGGTATCATCAAAATCAGTGCATAAGTGTGTTATAGTGTCTACTCCCGATATCACCCTCTTAATGTTGGAATTATTTCGAACACGAATAAAATTATTCAAATCGGTCTACATTTAACGGAGTTATGCGTGAACATACCTACATAAAAATATACAGACGAATTATTGAGAACCTTTGTTTTTTGTGTCAGTTAAAACTGTAATGGGACTTTGACTTACCTAGCATTTAATCTATCGATAATCAGTGATGAGCCAGCATATCCACATCGTATACCGGAGTCCATTAATGATAGCTTTTCGTCAGCAAGATATTGTGGAAATGTGCCTTGGTAAGTTTCCTCGGAATACGAGCCAATCTGAAAGAGTCAAACACAATGTCGACCATCCAGAGATATTAGGGTCCCTCGACGGTCGGTAGGATTATGCCGGCCTGAAGTTACTGGAAATGCACTGGCTGGAACGAGCCATTACAGCAGGCATTATTCTATGTGTACGGTGGTTGCGATCCAGTCGGATACAAAATTATCAGAAGACTTTGCCACCGGATAGTATTCGTTTTTTTTAAAAACACTATAATGATTCACTTCGGAAATCTTTATTAATTTTGCAAAAGATGGTGATACATATATAAATACAAACATATACACTTACATATATAACATAGATAGATATACCTACATAGACAAATCAGGGCTCAAACTTATAACACCCTTCGTTTTCGGGAGTTAAAAAGTCAAATTACGTACCGGTGTAGCAATCCTCATAGGATAACCCTTTAGGTCAAGTCTTCGTAGGATCTTTTCTCGATCACGTTTCACCATTAATCCAGACTTTATCCAATACGCCCAAGGATGAATGGAAATTCCATCACGAGGATGAACATACACGTCTTGAAAATGAACCACTTCGTTTTCCCAGTCTGTAAGTATAGCTTAATATATTATGTCTAATAATCCAAGTAAGATCTAAGGCTAGTGTTGCTAGAAGTTCCACTTTAGGCGGCTCATTAAAATATTTAAACTAAAATACACTTATAAATCTACACCTAGACAAATGTTTGTATGATCTACAAATATTTGTTTCGGGTCTGGGTATGTTATTTACCCAGAAAGGTTCCCGTCAGGCTGGCAGCCGGTGATTAAAACTATAAGTCAAATCTTTTTGTATCATGTATTAAAAAGCACAATGCGCCGAAATCCCTGCGAGTAGGTTATGGGTAGATGGAAGAAGACTAGTCCTCAATTATATACGTCACAGTGCTGGACATACCTCGAATGAATGAGAAGGGTTAGGCCTAAGTCCCCGAAGTTGGTCTAATGCGGGTTGGAAAATTTTACTTCAATTCATAAATGGAGTTCTCAGGGCAACATGCGCAACATCCAGGGTACGCATAGGGCCTTTTGAACCGCGTCTTACATCTCGACAGTCCGTACCATCCTCTTAAATTTATATGTAAACATTTCGTGTCACGCTGTTTGACCGCAATGAACTCCTAAACTACTGAACCGATTTTAATCAAATTTTGAAACTGTGTGCAGTTTGATCCAACTTGAGAGATAGGATAGTTTATATCTCAATTTATAGTCGCAATATTTTGATATTGCAAATTATTTGTTATAATTATCTGTGAATTCCACAAGATTCTAACAGCGGCGTGATTAGTAATTTGTCGGCTGGATTGAGTAAGTATCAAATAGATGACGCATACTGTATTGAATAATTTACTACAATGCAATTTAACATATACCTTAGTCACAGCAACGCGTAGCCGGGACTGTTAGTTTAATTAAATCTATAAATGGTTAGTGGCCAATCTAGTGTCAGAGTTTTCAAACGCCCATAGGCCTCCGACTTGGCTTAACGACAGGTATCAGTTGATAACAGCCGGGACCGACCTTTTACGTGCCCTCTGAAGCACGGAGACGCTCAGTTGAAATACCCTAAGCGGTCGACTGACCGCGCTAAAGATTACTTATCGGTTACCGACCGGTAACTGTAACTGACCATGTGCGCCTCAAGGAAGACTAAACTAAGAAGAATAAACTAGATATTATTTTATTTTATTTTATTTGATTGAATGACGAGACGAGTAATGCATCCGCCTGATCGTAAGGGCCACGCCTGCTCATAAACAGAAGCAACACCAAACAGAACTTTGAACTACAAAGCTGGACTGCGGTTGTCACTCCGAGACATAAGATATTAGGTCTCATAATGCCCAGTAATTTCACTGGCTTCAAAGCCCTTCAAACCGAAACACAACAGTGCTTACACACTGTTGGTTGGCAACAGAAATAGACAGGACAAGGTAGCAACCCAGACGGCCTCTCGCATACGAGGGACGTACCACCTTGTATTATAATAGTGCAGTTGAAACGAATGATTACTTACGTAGAATTTCCCGTTTGTCTGGATGTAAAGTATGGTATTTTCTATTGACGAATGTGATGTCGGCGTCGTATCGAACATCGTGTAAGTTCTCTGGAAATTCTTCTGCCACAATTAACCATTTATATTGTAGCGTAAAATGTTCTCGCTGCACCTGTTGTGATAATATTCATTGATGGCTCTTATGGTCCTGTTGTGTTCCACTACTGGTGGGAAGGTACCTGATATTTTTATGCCCCATTGGATAGTAATCCCCTTACACATAAATTTAAAGAGCCGTATTTATAAAGCACTGATTAGTTAAACATTATTTTCGTCTCTTTCTAGCCTTTAATCGGGATGACAGCGAAAAAGAAACTCGCCGAATTGAAAACCTTTTCCTTTTTTTAAGTCTGTTAAAAAGAGTGTCTAACTAATCAATGTATTTTTTTTATCCCAAAAAGTATAAACCCGCCATGTTGGCTTTTTCCGGCGAGTTGCGTTCTGGGGTCAGCCAATTGGGGTCAGCCAGTGTGTATCAAGTAACGTCACACATACATACATAAGCTGACTCCTTTCTCACCCAATGCATAGGCAGATATGCATCTAGTGCTGCACCCATGTATAGTCGAGTTTATTTCCGTCGCATGATGTGATAGAGGGCGAGCGAGATTCCAATAACAGGCAATTTATGTGTGTCTGGTCGAAAAGTCAAATACAAATTATGATTGCCCGACTTGGGTAATTTACCCAGGGACTCACAGTTCTCAGCCTACGCTGCCACTAGACCAATGAGGCAATTACGTCAGACCAGGCCAGTGGAGTCAGATCGGTATATTTCTGGCCACCATCGAAAGATTTAGGACCTTACTAATAAACGTTACTTAAGCATTGATTATTTAACACTCTTTTGCCTTTCTCTATCAACGCGATTTATAAAGTGGCTAAAAAGAGACGAAAACAGCTAGCTATTCCATAAGAAAGTGTATAAGTAGAGCCCTCAACTATCTTGATAAGTAGGTACAGTGATGTAGTGTATGGATATATGGATACTACAGTCCAGTCCAAGTATAATAGCGACATTGACAGCCTCCGTGGCGCAACGGGCGAGTAGCCGGCTATGAAGCGAGCGGCCGCGGGTTCGATCCCCGCACCGAGACAAATGTTTGTGTGATCCACAAATATTTGTTCGGGATCTGGGTGTTGTGAGACCGAAAGTCTCTCGTAGTTCCTGATACCCACGACACAAGACTCGTATGTTACTGTGGGGTCAGGACTATGTATGTGACTTTTGGGTGTATTTATTTATTATTATTATTGCAACTCCCACTCCCACTGTGGCAGGTTTAGCAGTTGGGCATAAAGATATCGGGTAAAAAATACGCAGTGAATTGAGTACCTCCCACTTTATGACGTCGGTAAAATGAAACTCCCAAATGTTGACGGCATACTCGTCGCGAGGGTTATTGTTTTGAAATTTCAAAATTCTTTACTATTCAAAACTAAATAAATATTAAAAAATAAAATATACATAATTTATATGAAGGATTAACACTTAAAAATTATAAAAAGATGGAGGTACTAGCACCGACTCTAAGGCGACCTCTAGAAATTGTTATTTTTGACTTTTCAGTGCAATTCATATCCAAAAACTCTCAATAAATACAAACATCCCAGTCAGTAATTCACATACACTCGTGTACTTTCTGCCTAATTTTTGTTTCCCAAAATTGGCAGTTTAATTATAAGTACTTTTGCTATAACATTCAATTTAATAATTGACTTTTCTATAACAACCAAAATTCTGATTATAATTAAACAGAGTGGAGTGGAGTGTTTGTAGCACTCATGCAGGGACGGACGCAGGCACGCAAGCACGCACAAGCGCATGCATACACACAGAAAAACTAAATGGTCAACCTTATAGGCCCTTCATTTTGTCGGGTGTTAATAACAAACCTGATCTAACAACCCGTCATCATGGTATTTTATGTAAAGTACTCCTTGGAATTTGTGCTGAACATTGCCAAGTTTATGGATGTCACATGTGATTGTACACAGCATTCCATGAGAAGAAAATTCATGGTGAAATTTCACACGTTCTGTAAGCAAATATTTCTGCATAAAGGATTTTTTTTATCCGAACACGGCAAAGTGACTGCACTAAACCTAATGGTATGCGCAATGCAGTCCAAAAAAACCAGCGACCATCGACAAACAATGAGTTAATGAATGAGTGACTTGAATAAACACTGGTTGTAATTCAAAGTTCTGTGTGGTGTTGCTTCTGTTTATGGCGCTTACCATCAGGCGAGCGCCGTGCTCGTCTCGTCATTCAATGAAAAAAAAAACATGGTGAAAATCCCACCATAATGGGTCGTTCAGGCAAGACGCGTTTCGGAATCAGCCAGTATATATACAATACCTTCAGGCCAGTAAAATTCTGGCGACCGTCGAGGGACGCAATGTCTCTTGACGATCGACATTATATTTAGAGTTTAGACTGCACTATATATTTCTTAACGTTGGGCCACTGTCTTTGCGTTACCAGGATAATATAAAAATACGGTCAAGTGCATGTCGGTCCAAATTTTGCAACGTTTATAAAAAAATCTATATATATAAAAATAAATCGCTGTGCGTGTGTCTCGCCAAAACTCGAGACTGGCTGTACCGATTTGGCTAATTCTGTTCTTGAAATATTTGTGGAAGTTCAGGGAAGGTTTACCCGGTGAGAAAAAATGAGTAACATAAATAATAAGTAAAGGAAAACACTAAAAACGACAACTTAATTTTCCAATACAAACTGTTCCTGGGTATGAAACATTTGACATCTTTTTGATGTGAAACATCTATAAGCGCAGGTATAAACCGGATTGTTGGCGTTGCGAAGCTTGCAGTGGTGACGGGTCGCCACGCTATACTATACAGGACAGGGACAGGACAGGGACAGGACAGGGACAGAACAGGAACAGGAACAGGAACAGGAACAGGACAGGGACAGGACAGGACAGGACAGTACAGGACAAGACAGGACAGGGACTGGACAGGACAGGACAGGGACAGGGGCGGGGGCGGGGACGGGGACGGGGACAGGGACAGGACAGGACAGGGCAGGGACAGGACTGTCTCACCGGGGGGAGGTGGAAGACAACCTGACTTAGGCCGTCGAAGTCAATTAAATGTGCGACGGGCTACCTCACGTGCAATGGTGCAGTACCTCACTTAATTGCATTTAATGTCAATGAAACATTTGTATTAAGTTTTGACCACATTTTACACAAATATATGTAGGTGATACGAAGTTCACCGGGTCATCTAGTACACAATAAAAAAATAGTCAGAAACTCTATTTTATATATAACTAGCGACCCGCGCCGGCTTCGCACGGCTAAAAATATATTTGTTACGACACCACATTTCAAATTTCAGCTTTTCTGTACTATAATATGTATGTATTATACATATAAACCTTACTCATGATTCATTCTATCTATTGTTGAAAACTGCATTAAATTCCATTGATTAGTTCAAAAGATCTAAGCGAACAGACAGCAGAAGCGACTTCATTTTTATTCTATGTAAAGATTCGCATTAAAATTCAAACGACATTACTTACCAGCTGGTGGCAGACATGCTAACACTATAATGCTGCCAACAACTTTATATTTAAAAAAATCTATAATTGCTAGTGTCAACATGGTTATACCACCGACTTTATTGACATATTTTGTCAAATAGCGTTTTAGCAATGTTTTAAACCAAATAAACTATAGTAAAATGAATTTTGCGATTATATATTGCAATGGATAATCGAACGCTAAAGTGTTTTTTATAATGCAGTTTATTTCACCTATAATAATATCAACAGGTCGGTCTGGAAATCTTTGGGGGAGGACTATGTTCAGTAGTGGACGTCCTGTGGCTGATGATGATGATAATAATATCAGGTAATGCACTTGCTAGTTTAAAGGCCTCTTAGTAAAATTCTTATTATGACAATAATACGAGCTCTGCATTAAACATGTCCTAGTGTTGTATTGGACCGGGAGCCCTCGGGTAGCTGATCCACTTGACTACTATCAAGCTCATTTTCCGTGAGTAGCTTCGTTTCGATGAGACGACCAACTATTCCCTATGCGCTGAGCTACCCGAGGGCTCCCTGTCCATATGCAGGTTTTCTTTACCGAATGAGAGATGTTAAGGCTTAGTACACCATGCTGATGAAAGGGGCTAGGCCTTAGTGTACCATGCTGGTTCAATACAGTTTGGCAGGCTTCACATACTTTTGAAATTATTATGGAGAAATATCGAGTATGCAGGTTTCTTCTCAAAGTTTCCTAAACCATTTTCTTCTTCTTCTTTGTGTGCTATCTCCTATCGGAGGTTGGCGATCATACAGGCTATCTTAATTTTGGAAGCTATTGCTCGGAACGATGATCTTGTGCTCATGTTGAACAATTAGCGAAAATTTTAAGCCATGATATCCTCCTACAACCGGGCCTCCTCTTTCTCCTAAACCGTTTTAGAAAGCGATAATTAACAACGAATACATACGGAACGTAGAAAAGTCGGAGTTACATGCTTTTGGGGTTGGAACTTGCGACTTTCATCTTGATAGTCCGTGTCATTTTCCATCCATCAAATTCTGTCAGATCAAATCCAATGCGATGGTAGACAACTAACGGTAGCTGGTGTCAGATTTTTTAAGTTACACTCAAATAAAAAGAATGGTAATAGAAAAATTCTTTAATTAAATGTGTCTTCTCTTCGAGGTGAATTCTTGGATTTTTTACAAAAAAGTTATTAATTGTTGTTGGTATTAATAAATATTAAATTATTGTCTATTTCATCATGATGCACTTTTCATACAGCCTGTACAATATGAATAATGTAGTTCGGTCGCAACGGTTTAGGCGTACATGTACTAGATCAAATAACCGGTTTCCATTAAATTGCTTTTGTCGTCGTTATGGTTTTCCATATAATTTGAAATAAAATCCCTGTGAATAAAATATTGAATCGCGAATGTACACAAACATAAAAGATAAATATACACAACAGTCACACATAGTTCTGACCCCACAGACCCGAAGCAGATATTTTTGGATCATACTAACGTTTGGCTAGATGCGGAGATCGAACCCGCGGCCTCTAGTTTCACAATAGACTACTCGTCAATTTCGCTACGGAGGCCGACAAAATATATGATATGAATGAATCATGATATGATATAAATAGTAAAATTAATTAGTCTTAATTTTACTATTCATATCATCTTAATATAACAAGCTAAACTAAGGGTACAATAAAAATAATTTATGAAGATAATCCATTTAATTCTACATACATAAATCGTTCAACAGTTATAAATAAATTATATAAATACCTATCAATAAATTTAACTATAAATGTAATTAAAAAATTACGTGTTCCGATTACGATTTGAATAAGCTTCACAATTGAATAGCATGAGCGGGATGACAGTGTGAATTTTGATTTTCACAGATTAATCAATTTTATTACATAAAAAAAACATAATACTTGCTAGTTAATATTTTAGTATAATGCTACCTGTATCTACCAAAATTCGATAAAATTTAGTTGTTTTACACAAAATACAATGTATTGACGTAAAAATTTATTTTTAAAGAGTTTATGGGTTATATAGATTTTTAACGAACACTAAACTAGTTTCATTGTATTTTCGCTTGTGCTTTAAATATTCTTTTTTACGCTATAGTTTTTATGTCACTATAAGTTCACCCATTTCGCTACACTCGTACTTAAAAAAAATCTTTAACTTAGAGGTACAACCTTGCTTTAATAATAACATGCTAGGTGTGGCTTAGCACACGGGCATGGCGGAGGCAACTCTAACGGCTTCGGCTCCAGCGTGATTGGAACTGGTGGAGCTACCATATATGCCGTCATGGGTATACCAGGCGGCGGTGGCGGTGGGAGGCAGGACAGCGGTGGCGGTGGAGGTACTAATGAAATTACTATTGGGGCTGGTGGAGGTGCTGGTAACGTAAGAGGTGGCGGTGCCGGGAGTAAAAATGGTGCTGGTGGTGGCGCGGGTAAATAAAATGGTGCTGGGGGCGGAGCAGGCAAGAAAGCTGGGGGTGGAGCAGCTAGCACAAAGGGCGCTGGTGGTGCCGGGAGACAAAACGGTGGCGGCGGAGGAGCTGGTAGGAATAATGGCAATGGAGGTGGAGGTAAACATAATGGCGCTGGCGGAGGCGCTGGTATTATAATTGGAGGAGGTGGCGGTGCTGTATGTAGTAGACATGGTGGCGGTGGTGCCAGCATAAACGGTGGTGGTGGTGGAAGACACGGCGGCGGAGGTGGCAGACACGGTGGGGCGGGTGGACCTGCGGGCATCAACACGATCGTCGGCGGTGGCAAGGGCGGCAGAGGCAGCTTTTCTTTCTCTACAATTATTACATTTTGATCAAGACCACATCCATTTATTTGTTGTAATAATTAAGTGTTAATTAAGTAATCAGCTTACCTAGGAGCTTAGTCGCTAATAGTGGTTTTAATAGCCTGAAAAAAGAAATATATTTCAATGTCATATGAAAAATAAATCAAAAATATTTAATAAATAACTAAACTCACGTAGCTAGAAATGCCTTTTTACATTCTTTGAGCTCTTTCAGAGCCTCCAGCTGAAAAAATGATGTTTATTATTTTAATAAATATTCCGTTATATATACAAAAATAAATACACCCAATAATCATACACATAGTCCTGACCCCACAGTAAGATACCAATGTTATGTCATGGGTATCAGGAACTACGAGAGACTTTCGATCTCAAAACACCCCGAAACAAATATTTGTGGATCACACATTTGTCTCGGTGCAGAGATCGAACCCGCGGCCTCTCGCTTCACAGCTTACTACTCGCCCGCTGCACTATGGACACTGTCAACTGTACCTACTTACTTAGCAGTAATATTAATATAAGTAAAACATACTCTCTCACGCCTGTAATCTCCGAAGGCGTAGGTAGAGTTATAACCCACAGTACACCCACATTTTGCCGGGCGTATTTCCGTCCCATGATGTACAGGGAGCGAGCCCATTGCCATACCGGGCACAATTCCCTTTTCCGGGCTGATGCTGAGCGTTTCGTGATAGAAAAACTATCACTTTTACCTGACCCAGGGATCGAACCCGAGACCTCAGCACAGCAATCATACCGCGTACGCATAACAACTGCGCCACCGAGGCACTCTTAAAACATAAATTATAATATAATTATATTACATTGTAAATTTTTCTTAGGCCGGAATGCCTGAATTACATTTAGTTTTACTCACAGGCTTGCGAAAAACTGGCTTATTATTATATTTAAAAACACATACCAAGCAGATTCCCTTGTCGTTACACGCGACTACATAGTAAGACGAGGTAAATAACAATATACAAACGGAGGACCAAAAAAATTTAGGGCCCCCCATTTTTCCTCATCACCGCACGCGACAGAACCTATTTATGCGTAAATAATTAAAAACGTTTTCGTATTTAAATAGTGTTGGCAATTATTTTGTGTTTTCTACGTGATTTTCATTTGAAGTATTAATCATTGCCGATAAAAATGCAACTTATTTCAATAGTTTAGATAGCTTTGTGACGATAAGATGAACGTGAAGATAAAATATATCATTTTATTATTGTTACTACATTTTCTCACTTAAAACCGCTGTTGCAATATTAACTAATTACAGAATAGTATCAAACTCTAATCAATGTTTTTAAGTTTTATTGTTTGAGGGTTTAGTAACAAATTTTGCTGAATGTGTGTTCTGAAATCTTGCCATAATATGACCATTACTCAATTGACAACATTTCATTTTTTCAACTTACCTCTATTAGTACATTAAATTAAATTAGATCCCAATTAAACAAACCAATTTCTTTCCTTTTGCAGGAAATCGACTGTTTTCATTCATGATTTCTCCTTTGAATGATATATTATTCTAAACAGACGTAAACGCCAATAATGTATACGGCATAACAGTGTTTATGCCTTTGCTTTGCCTTTATACAAAACTGTTAGTTGACGCTAGAGATTTTTTTGGCGTTTTTAAAAATGACAATGACGTTTTTAGAGTGGTAGAGCCACGCTGTAGACAGTTTTGTCTACAGCATGAATGGGCCGGCTCGACCGGGTCGTTACCACTGTCTCACAGAAAACCGACGTAAAGTAGCGGCTTGCTGCTGCGTTTCGTACGGTGAGTGAGATATCCGGAGGCCCAAATCCCCTCCCCTTCCTAATCCCTAATTATCCCTTTCATTTAAGGTCGGCAACGCGCCCATGATTCTTCTGGTATTGTGGGCGTACATGGGCGTTGGAGATCACTTACCATCAGGTGACCCACTTGCTCGTTTGCCGGCCTATGCAATAAAAAAAAAGACATTTGTGACATTGTCAAGTAATGTCAGTGTAGTTTTATTTTTAACTTATGGACAAAGGACAAACATCATTCATCCGTATATTATGTGATATCATCACACGTTTTTTGTTTTCTTTTCTCCGAAATTAACTGGTCATAAAAAAAATTAAAAATATAATCGAACTAATAATAAGCGTGGTGGACTAAGGCCTAATCCCTCTCATTCAGTAGAGGAGGCCCATGCCCAGCAGTGGAACGTATATAATACAGGGCTAGTAAAATAAAAACTAACTAGCAACATAAAGAAACAGTATTTTTGTTTTAGGCACGTTTGGTTTTTGAAATGTTGTTAATTTAATAATAAGAAAAAACGATTTAGAATTATTTCACTGTCATAGAAAATTAAGAAATTATAGCGTTTACTAATAAATACATGCAACGGAAACTTTTCAGAAATCTACAATCTATAAAACAGCTATAGCTCAGGAGTGGTATAACTGCCGAGACGAAATTCCAGGTTGGAAACTACGCCTAAGAGTATGTGACTCTGCTGCTAATGCTGGTGGTAGGATATTCATATCCGCCAGGATAGCGACTACCGTACACATGGTGTTAAAATCTGCCATAGTGACCCACACACCTTGTGTGGATCGCGTTCCAGGATCAGCCAGTGTATATCCGGTTCTCCTGAGGGGCTTGCGACATGATTTGATGGTTGGTTGGGACGGGTATAGGAGTACATCATTATATCATATTGCATCGGCCATCCGCCTCCGAAGAGGAAAGAAGCATTTCTACAGGTTCTCCTAAATTTCGAGGGTATGTAAAGTTTGCTGACCCGCATTAGGGTTGCGTGGTGGATTAAAGCCTGAACCCTTCATTTGTAGATGAATCCCGCGCCCAGCCATCGGCAAATAACAATTAAATAATAACAATTATATAACATTCAAATTACAATCATTTTCTAATTGATTGTTTTTGGAACGAAGTTCCTTACGGCAGGCTTGGAGGGGATAGGGATTACGCTGCGTGACCGAACTGAAAAATATGTGATAGTAAAACCGTAAGAAAAATGCGTGGAAAAAATGCGTGGAATAAAACCGTTAAATGAGACGTGCGCAGGCGCGACAGTCGCATAACCAGTTTGATATCTAGCACACAAAGTTAAAGTCGAAATTCCGTTAATAAAACAGATGGGTGTGAAACTTATGACATTTGGAAATGTAGACGCGGTTTGAAATTTGATTTGAATTTTTGATTATAGAACACGGCCGTCCACCGTTTAGTAGCCAGTCTAAGTCTAAATTAATAAGTTTTTATTTCTATTTTTCTATTCTATTTCTATGTAATTTTATGTTGTCAAACAAAAATAAAGAGACATATTTTGTTATTTTAGTTGATAATTTGATTTTTTTGCAATTTGTGTCGATTCTACATTAGCCGAAGGAACTTCGTTCCTACCTGGTGTCCCACGACACACACCAATTTTTTTTTTGTTAGGATAAGATACGCAGTACATAATTTGATAACATAATAACAATAAGTTATATAACGTGTTCAATCTGAATTAGATCATACGATAATAAACAATTATCATTCAGAAACAATGGTCTTTATAAAAGATGCCCGAATCACGGGCCTGGGGTTTAGTATTCAGTAATAACGCAGAATGGCCGTGTTGAAAGTCCATTTTACCAGTACATGGATTGCTGTTTTGTGTATTATATTATCTGTGGTAGGTGCTCATATATTACCTTTTTACCAACTTCAAAAATCGAGGTGGTTCTGAATTCAGTGAGTTTTTTTTTGTTCAGAATTTATCAGTATCGAAATCCCTGTGTCAATACAAAAAAGTAAAAGTCTTAAACGGCTGAACAAATTTTCTACAATCACTTAGAAGCATTTATTCAAACGTATAAAACCGCATACTAATCGGTTCTCTAGTTTTAGTGCTTGTCACAGACACACCTACAGATAAAAACCGGTCAAATTTAATGATTTCTTATGTTTACGCGAATATTATAAATTGACGTAAAGTAGCGGCTTGCTGCTGCGTTTCGTACGGTGAGTGAGATATCCGATGACCCACTTGCTCGTTTGTCGGCCTATGCTATATAAAAAAAGAATATTATACATTGTAATAAAACTGTTATAAACGGATTTTATCGCGGTTTATTGTTAATTTTAGTCCTGACACGACGTTTCCGAAGTTTCTCAACGTTTCTTTGTGGTCACGGAGAGCCAAACGTAAAAAAACCTTTTAAAATAATTAGTACTGTTCTTAATAATACTAGCCCAGTATTATACACGTCGCAATGTTTGGTGCGGGCCTCTTGTACTGAATAAGATGGTTTAGGCAACCACGCTGGCCTAGTGAGGGTTGGCACTACTTCAAATATCTTGAAAATTTTAATGGAGAACTTCTCTGTTATGCAGGATAGTTCTTTGTTTGAAGAAAACTTGTGCAGCCATAATCAGTTTCCAATTGATGTCGGGAGTTTTTTTCTTCAAAATCTTAGTATTTTGATTTTCTTGGTAGGTAGACAATTCATATAGGTAATCATATCCACCTTATACATATTCCTCTGAGACCTCAGCACACTAGTCGTACTGCATACGTAATACAGTTGCGCCACCGCATATATACTTAGTAAGTATATGAATTTAATATTATATATGTAATTAATAAACTATTATCCATTTTCAGGGAGATCAATCGGAAGCCCTGAATCTAGGCCTCTTCGCTGGCGATAACAAGAAACACTCAAACCCGTTATTTATCAAGAAGGTATCACGACTTTCTCCAGTCTTCATAAACATTAACTCTGGTCTTCCACGGCTTGCGCAGCCTAATTTGTCCGTCCCCAAACTCCCCCCTAAACCACCTCCACTAAAATTACCGTCACATAAACTCCCAAAATTGAAGAGTCCTGTTAGTCGTAAAACACCACGATCATTATTAACACCCATGATTTTACCTCCAATTTTACCTAAATTACCAATTTTGCCACCAATTGTTCCCAGATTACCTATTCTACCAATCATTCCTCCTTTACTACCACCTCTATTACCACCGCTACCAATTTTACCTATACCTTTATTACCTCCTTTACTACCTGTCCCAAAATTGCCAAAACCCATGAAAGTACCAATTTTAGGTAAAACTTCATTGCAAAAAGCGTTGGGTTCAGAAATAAAACCTGTTGTTGCGCCATTAGTGAGATCGATTGTAGCTGCTGAGAATAAAAAAGTTTTAAACAAGCTGTTGGAATTAAAGAAAAAAGGTTCTTTAACTACCGCTGAATTTATTCGTTTTAGAAGGCTTTTGTTGCCAAAATAAGTAATAATAGTAACATCCGAAATGTAAATGTTTATATATTGTTATAAAATTACTTTTCAACAGCTAGGTTTAGAACCCAAAAGTTACGTTACGTTATATTTGCACTATGCGTGTCGTCTTCATGAAAACCGCCTTTAGTATACTTACTAACTGTAATTGTGGCTGTGTTCCAAAATGTATTTATTATTACAATAGCATCGTCTTGATAACACTGTTAAGATCTAGGATAGAACATTTATTTGATTTATTTAATCGATGTTGTAAGCTTATTTATCTAAATTATTGTATATTACTGAATTAAATAAATATAACGTATTAAGTCTTATCTTGTTTACTTATTTTAAAAGCATCTCCAACAATAAGTGCACTAAACATTAACTTTACAAAGTACAAATGGCTGGATATTGTGTGTGTTATATTTGTATTAATTAATGAAAAACATGATGTAGTGGGCCATAAAAGTGTTAGGCCCAAAGCACCTCACCATCACATGTTATACTACTGATAAACGGGCGAAGCAATAGCGAAACTTGGTTCTTGTGCGGGTTGTCGTGGTCGGACGGCAGATAATAGTAGATACCATACCCTGTTAAATCATGATAGGAAGGCGGACCCTGACATTCAGTCGGGATGATGCCAAGCAGAAAGAAAAAATTAGCTAAAACTGCTTAAGCGCTTATCATAGTACTGTGATTTAAGGGCAGTTTAGAGTACTTCATGGTCTTGAGAGTTGACAGTACTTTAATTACCCAGTGCATGGTTTCGATAGCTGTAAGTTCATTCGTCTAGCAGAAATATGTATGAAGTTAATTCGTTTCCAATATAATCCGCTAGGGGCTCTGTGCGTATCTCGATAAATATTCTTGTAAACATGGATTATGTATTACCACATCAGAGTTAACAGAACGATGAATGCCAGTCTCGAACACACTTCTTTTTTATAACAGAGGCTGGTAAATGGGCAAGTGGGTCACCTAATGGTAAGTGATATCCACCTCCCATGAACATCAATAATGCCTAAAGAATAATGAACGCATTGCTGATTTTAAAGGAAAGGGATATTTATGAGACAGGGATGATTTTAATAATAACGATGTAAAATTAGACAAAATAAAATAATATCATCACTGAAAAGGCCAAAATACTAAAGTGCTAATAGGTGAATTTTACGGTAGAGCATTTTAAAATTGTTTTTTACGATCAGAATTCAAATAATTCTATCAGGCAAATATGATTCAATAAAATATAAGTTTTACGGAAAATTATCCAGTAAGTAAATTAATATACATTTTTATCGTAAAAAATCAACTATAAAACGCTCTACTGCAAAATAATATTTTATTTTAGTATTTTTGCCTTTCCAATGACAACATAATAACCATTTTATTATTTATAATTTAAAAAGGTATAAAACATTTTATTATAAACATTACTTACAAAACATCACAAGTAATTATATAAATTAAATAATCGTTAGCCTACTTTACTAATATTTTATCAAAAAGGCAACAGAGATGTTCTATTACGAACATCACCCTGACCTTGATCTATTATTATTCACTAACCAAACTTCAAAAAAAGGAGTTTCTCATTTCAGCAGTACATTTTTTGTATATTACGTAATATCTCCAATGTGGTCTGGTTTAATGATTACCTTTATATTCGATAGGGTTCTTCTCGAGGAGGATTTCTTGAAAAGACGAGGTACGAGGAAATGTCGAGAAATTCTTGAAGTCCGCTTTTAGGTTTTACTTAAGGCAGATTTCCAATGGTCGCGTTATGCGCACACACTAGTGTCTGTGATGCTCTGGCCTCTATCACCATACAAAATTTTACAAATTAAATTGGCTGTCAAAACAGCCAGTGACGCCGCGCATTAGTCGGTGTATCCTCAAATATTCTTTAGACATTTAGTGTAGTAGTTATTTTAATGTGATAGGTCCGCCGTATGAGAGATCGTTCATTACTGCCGCCAAACAGCTGTGTGGCAGTATGTAAGCACTGTCCGCTGCGTCTATAAAGCCCGTAATGTGATCATACATCCTCTAAAGCCCGTAATGCGATCATCCGAAGTCTGCCTTTAAACTAATCTAGGAGTCTGTAAACCACGGAATAGATAATATGCCGTGGTGTAAAAGAGCCAGTTTTGTGGCGATTTCGATGTGCAATTTTATAGCTATCGAGTTGCCGGCTATATTGCTGTATGTTGGAATATACTTTGTAAGGTATTGCACAGTAATATTAGAGTAATAGAATCTTGTTGCCAGTATTGCTGACTCAGCAATGTGGAGCTATTCTCAGCAATATACATTATTTACGAGCCTGTTATGGTTGACTTATACAATGTTAAAGTTTAGAATCTAGTTTATATTGTTTAGTACTATCCAATAGAACGTTTAGTCCTCGTACAAACATGTCCTTCACCTTGGCTAGATAGGATATGAGCGAATAGCCGTAAGGTCGGTCCTCGGCCCGACAAGAGAAGCAGGGCTCCGGTATACGCGGTCGCAGCAACGACTGCTTCACTAACAGGCTGCTCTGAAATACATAATTGAAAATGATTATTTTTTTAAGCCGATTGGCAAATGATCAAGGGAGTCACCTGATTGTAAGTGATCTCCACCGCTCATGTACGTCCACTATACAAGAATAATTATGGGTGCATTGCCGACCTTAAAGGAAATTAAGGGATTAAAAGGGGGACGATTTCGGCCCCCAGATATATCACTCAGCGTACAAAACGCAGCAGCAGGCCGCTACTTTACGTCGGTGTTCTGTGAGACTGTTGTTATATCCCGGTAGAGCTGGCCCTTTCATGCTGTGTACATAATTGTCTACAGCGAAGCTCTACCATTTAATACTTGTATTAGAAGAGATTTTTCGATCTTAAGTAAACGGTATTTGGATCAAATAACATAAAAAAAATGAACACTGTATGTACTATTTTTTGGCCCTGACTTTGAAATACAATAGGTCAGAAAAAAAATCATAAATATTATTTAGACTAATTTCTAACATTCTAAATATTTAATAATTTATTTTGGAGTTCTAAATAATTTAGTCTAGATATTTTCCATTTTTTTAAGTGTCCTACCAGGAACGTTAAATCTATCGAATTTAATTGTACCTTTTATAATGTATATTGTTTTTTTTATGTACTCAAATTTAAAGCAGTGTATTATTTTGGTTGTGTTTATGATGGTGATAGTACTTACATTTTGTGTTTTTTTTTAAATATGAAATCTGTATGTCCCAGAAAATTGATGTCTTGTTACTCGGTTATATTAATAACGAGGAATTTTAAATAGAAATTTCTAAAATTATGTTACAGGGATGGCACCAATGTCAAATACGGAAAAATAAATAATAAATAAGTACAGAAAACGGTTAAAAAGATATAGAAGAAAAAAAAACATCTTGAGCGAATAAAATTTCGTAAAAAAAGAAATAATGACTTCGTTAATATAATATGATTGTCTAAGACTAACTGTAATAAGTATTTCAACAAATACATATTGTTGAAATTATACGAAAATCTAGTTGATGTTATTAACATATAGGTGTTGATAACATGACCTAACTTATATAGTATCAGTTTCTTTACTAACTTGATCAGTTTCACTGATAGTCAGTTCCATTACTTTCTGGGATTTGGTGAATAATATTTGCATTTAACCATTATATCAGATAATATTTCTAAACTTCAATTGTCAATCAGTAATATTTTCAATTCAATTATTTACACATTCAGAGCTAGTTAATGTTACAGAAAATGTTTAATTCTCCATTACTGTATATTCACATAAATAATATTAGTTGACGAGTTACAGAAGTAGTAGAAATAAAGGAATGGCTAATTGGCAATTAAAGTTAATTAGACCTCTGATTGCGGCATTTAATCTATTAATGAGTAATTAGAAACCTTCTCCAATATTATACCTTCACAACAGTCACGGCAACGGCACCCAACACCATCCAAACTATCAGCCTTCTTAAATTCATTTTGATAGTAAAATTTCGCCACCAAGTATAACAAGACACTAGCCGTATAAAAACTACCGACCAGCCACTGCATTATGTACCCTTATAGATAATATGGGACACAGAACTTCAAGATGAACACGTATGCGCATAGATAAGATGCGACTGATTAATTCTCAACGATCTTATTGTGTAACCTTGCAGATGGCTGTATCCGCGTCGGACATTTTTGCTGACTTAAGCATTTTTCAAGTATCAACAATGTAGAGGTAATGTACAGTAGCGCAATTTTAAAACTGCATTCGCGGATTGCCTGCGATTATTTGCGACATCAAAGTTTTATCGATTCAAAACTGATTTAAGATTTTAACACTGATTACGAATTATCTTTAACAATTTCTGCCAAACAGATTTGGGCCAGTGCAGTGGGCTCTAGCCCCAGCCTAAACCCTTTTATCCGACCCCTACTTAGAAATGGGATAGTGTTAATGGGTCACAGGTTCTATTTACAATTTTTTTTATTACCTTGATAGGCAGAGGAACAAGCAGCCTGCCTGATGGTAAGTGGTCACCGCCGCTCATGAACAGCGGCATTGCCAGAGACACAGTCAACCCTCTGCCTGCCGATAAATTAATTTACTTCCTATAATGCGTTAAGTCCCATATCGCGCACAAATTCCAATCTCGTACAGTGCATGAGTTTTTCAAATCATAACACATCTTTTTATTGTTCCGGGATCGAGGCTAAGCTCAGGCTGCATTCTAGACTAACATATTATAAAAATCTGAAATGTCCTTAATCATATCTAGTCAACAAAATGAATAAAATACTTCTCATCTTCTTTTAATCCACAGATGTCATGAAGATTGAATACACACAAAATATCTGCAAAACACAATTGATTCGATAAGTAATTGAGATACTGAATTTTATTGTGTCATGTTATCGCTGTACGTGATGTACGGCAGTTCATGTCGAACGATGTAAAATGTCGCGAGTGTGGTGAGCAGAGAACGGAAAATGTATCGGTACGTGGCGATAACATTGTTACTTGTGGTTCGTATCAGTTATCTTTGGAACAGTGGTTAAACAGATTTGCCAATTCATAAAACTGTGGATTTATGAAATGTGGTGTATAGTGCGTCATCATCCTTTCGATCCTCGATTTTTATCATTTCTCTGATCAATTTAATTTTTACTATGAGTCTTTACATTCAAAACATTGCAGCGGGTAAATAGATATTTGAATTTAAATATTATTATGTAAAAGTTTGTATGTTAGCGAGTTTGGATGCTTTTTAATCAATCACGCCTTAACGGCTAAAAGTATTTGTAGAAATTTAGCACCAGGTAGCTACCCATTCTGTCTGTCCCATGGTCTGTCTAGGCCATGAAATGTATTAGGATATATGTTACTTTATATCCCGAAAAAAGATATTTAAGCGAGAGTATCTGCGAGCAAAAACTAGTGAAGTCATTTCAATTACAATTCAGAATTATTCATTGAAACAATATAGACAACCTAATTTGTGTATTTTTTTCTAAGAAATTAGTTTATTATATTTAGGTATTTATATTATTCAATACGTAGGTATGCAAGTGTACGCCGTGAATTATAAAAGCCGAATATTATTTATGAACGACTCGGGGGTGGGTGAGTCGACTCGCCGAGGGTTCCGTAATTTTTCCTTAATTTTTTTAATGTAAATATATTTTAAGGCGTTTTCAGCCACTTGGGAATTACAGTTCATAAGATAGAAACGTAGAGCACACAGTTAAACAGACGGATAGACACACGGCACAAGTTTACTATTATTACAGTTTCAAAAATAAAACCACGGCATTTTAATAGCTTTTTTTAATAAAAAGTTAAGTTGTTTATTAATTTAAATATCGTTAAAACTACGGTCTGATATAATAATAATGATAGCCCAATATTATGCTTACACGTCCCACTGCTGGGCACGGGCCACCTCTACTGAATTACTGAATGAGAGGGGTTAAGCCTTAGTCCACTATGCTGGTATTAGGCCAGCACATTAATGCTATCGCTGCTAAGTACTTCCATATAAACTCCTTTGCAAAAAAAACGGGCACCTTACACACACACTTTACCTTAGCTTTTCTATGGGTAAATATTATTATATTTTTAGTATGTCATTAGCTTGGATGACTAGAAATTTCTTACTATCAATGAGAATCTAGTTTTTTAACACTTTTATCCTGGTATCGGTGTTTTAGTCAATGTAAACAGAGAGCCGTGTTAAAATGGACATTTTTATGGGTATAATGAAATTAAGACTACGAGTATTTTTATGGTATTTTAATAAAAGAGACATTAAAAAATAAAAATTAATAACGAGTATGACCTCCTCTTGCAGCGATTACGGCATGTAATCGTCTTGGCATGCTTCCCACCAGGCTTTTGATGGTGTCCTGTGGAATGTGTTCCCACTCAGTCGAGATTACACGTTTAAGCTCTCTGATGTTTTGTGGAGGTGGTTGGACAGATCGTACTCGCCTTTTTAGGAGGTCCCAAACGTGCTCAATGGGGTTAAGGTCGGGGCTCCGCGCTGGCCAATCCAAACGACGAATACCGACCTCTTGCATATAAGCATCTACGTCGCCAGAACGGTGGGCCCGAGCATTATCGTCCATGTAAATGGCATCTTCACCAATTACAGTCAGTGCGGGTTGTGCATTTTGAGAAAGGATTTCTGTTATGTACCTATGCGCATTTAGTGAGCCATTTTCTATGAATACTATCTCGGTACGATAGTTGGAAGTTACGCCCGCCCAAAACATAACGGACCCTCCACCATAAGGGGTGATTTCTTCAAAACACACATCGGCATAGCGTTCCCCTGGTCTTCGTAACACTCGCCGACGTCGGTCCTCACCATGCAGACAAATTCGAGCCTCATCGGAGAAGAGTACGCTACTCCAGTTACCTGGTGTCCAAGATAGGCAATTTCTAGCGAACCTCAACCGCGCAATCCGGTGCTCACGGAGTAACTTGGGGGCCCGCGCTGGTCGTCGACTACGTATATCAGCAGCTAAAAGTCTTCTCCTCACAGTCCATAGGCTAACTTGTGCTCCTCGTACCTCTTCAAGGTTTCTTTTGAGGTCTATGTAACTGCATTTGCGGTTCCTCAGCGCCTGAGTCACTAAAAAGCGATCGTCTCGCGGCTGTGTGCAACGTTTTCTCCCAGAACCTTGCCTTCTCTGAACGGAACCTGTCTCTTGGTATCGAGTCCAGGTTCTTTGTACGGTTGAACGACTCACGTTTAACCGCTGTGAGACGTAACATTGGCTACACCCCTCTTCCAGCAGCGCTATAATTTTACTAGCTCTCATTGCTTTTTCTGCCATTACGATAGACACAAAGATATCTGTTTTAAGTCACAATAAGGCAGAATTATGCGATAAACATAAATTGTTGTACTAAAAATAACGAAAAGTTACTTTTAGTTGCTTGATAACCTTTTAACCGCAAACCCGCGAAAAGTGTCACAAAATGAAAAAGGGATTAATAATTTAAAAAACAAAAGTTTTGAATTATAATGAACTTTTTTTCATACCCAGACTCTTTATTAAGTGCCAGTAACATAGTTTGGCTATTAAAACCTCTGAAGAACTAAATTATTACCAATAATGTTAAAAAATCAAACCCGCCCGTTTTTTTTGCAAAGGAGTGTATTATTGAAGTGAAACTTCTTTAGAATTGTTGTGATTTGAAAATTTGATGAAACGAAAAAGGTGTCACTAAAGAGGTTGGAAAGAAACAAGATCTTAAGTATGTACCTAAATATATGAAATTTAATATTTCGCATTAAAATTTTAAATATTTTTTTTTATTTATTATTTCCCATTTATTGGAAAGGCAAAGGGATCTAGCCCATACAGCCTTGTCATATGTGATAGATATTTCAGAAACGACGTAACTTGGATGTAATCCTTTATGAAGTATACTACTCAAAGGAATTAACACCAAAACTCCAGCAAGGCCTTGAAATCGGTCACACCATGTTTCATTGTTGCTGGAAAATAAACAACTCAAAATTGGCAGTATGGAGTCTGACTATGGTCGGTTTCTTATGAAACAAATAACGAAAAGAAAACACATAATTTTAGGCATTCGAATGTACATTAAGTAACGATTTTATTGCATCGATATTTTATAGGTATCAATATCGATTATGACATCGATAAAAATAATTTGTCGCTAAAAAATATCGATATATCAGATTGACACTTGGATGACCTTTTTTGCCATCTTAATTTTTTTTCTGAAGGATCACTTCTGTCGTGAGTGAATTGCACACACACACACACACTTTTTCATTTTATTTTACTTTTCTTAGCTGGTACGTAACTGTGGGAGCGCTCCCTCACCTCTTCGAGTCACGATAGATTGCAGTGCATCTGAAGAAAGGGTAAGACAAGCATCATTTATACTATGCTGCTATTGCATAAGGATTATAACATTAATTTTTTATTTTATTTGATTAAATGACGCGACGAGCAAGACGCTCGCCTGATGGTAAGCGTCACGTCTGTCCATAAACAGAAGCAACACTACACAGAATTTTGAATTACAAAGCACTGCATGGCACTGAACTGCGCTCATCACCTCGAGATATAATATGTTAAGTCTCATAATGCCCAGTAATTTCATTGGCTTCAATGTCCTTCAAACCGAAACACAACAGTGCTTACACACTGTTGATTGGCGGCAGAAATAGACACAGCGGTGGTACCAACCCAGACGGCTTCTCGCATACAAGGGGCCTACCATCTTCTAAGAACAAGCAATACATGACGGATTTCGGTGTTTTGGCAATGTAAAAACAAATATAACCTTTAATTGCCAATGCTCGTTACAATAACTTTAGCCGACGAATAGTGAAAATAACGATTCAATAATATGCTGTAAATGGCAATAAAAAGTAAATCGAAAAGGAGGTGTGCATGATCTGTCAAACGCACAATGGGTGTGTTCGGAAGAACGAAGTTCTGAGTGGTTATGTTAGATATTTATATGAAAGTGTAAGCGATACTTACAGTATGTTCAGTATGACTGTTATTGTTGTTTATTTGTTGAATATAGTTACGAATAAAGATGATACTAAGACGAGGTATACTAGATGAAAATTAAATTACACATTTTGAGTCAAACTATGTAACAGGGAATTTCTGAGACTGAGATCTATACCTATACCTGATTTAAGTCTTCTAGAAAATAACTATGTGTAGTAAACTTCAATAAGGATTCACCAAAGTCAGTATGTATACAAAGTCGACTTATGAGTGCTCGCTTTACGCAATTCATTTTTCGAACAGCGACAACATTGACCATTCTAATAATACTACTAAGAGAAGAAGCGAGAGCAGAAATTTAAATAAATCTTCAATAATACTTATTTCGAACTTACTGTCAATGTGAGTTGGATTTGATGAGGCGCTCAAATTAATTCAGAATTAGCCAAGTAATTTTCGTACAAAATTACTTACACTCAGGCAAAGTTTGGTTTATAGTTCTCGACCTGAGGCTAACTTAGATTACTCAGAACTTTGTTCACTCGAACACGCTCATTGTCAACATCAGTAGCACTTTACATACCGAATTTTATATAAAAGCATCGTATTAAATGTAAATTAAACAATGGAACGTGTCAAGGCCATGCTGTTTAAATAAATAATTCATTTCAAATGTACTTAAACACAATTGAGCGCTGTAAACTCTTTTAATAGCTCTTGGAAAGCCGATTAAGTAAAAGAATATCCCAAAGTAGTGACTGGTGTATATCTAAATTATTTATATTATAATGATTTTTAATGCATATTAATGCTTCCTATGTACCATCAATAATCTATATTTTTTCAGTCTACATTCGGAGGAAGTGGGCTACGAGCGTCATCAGATCTGTTCAATAATAGAAGATTTGACGTCAATTCGTTTTGCAGTCTCATCCATAACGCTATACCAAAGGCAGTACAAGATGGAAAGGTCATTCTTTTAGAATCTGACACAGACCAGTCTGGATTCAGTGACACACAAGTGCCTATATCAGTACCACCTCCTGAAGGATTTATCCCAAAACTAACGCTATCCAAATGGAAAAGGCCAAAACTGAATGTTCCAATAATGAAAGTGCCAAAACTAAGACCACAACCTGATACCATTTTTACCAAACCCAGATTAGGATCTAGTATATCTTGGCCCGTTTTTGGAGATACTGAGGAAGATTCAAGCGCAGAAAAAATGGAAAAAATCAAAAAGGGAATACAGAAGTTACTTCACGTTGTCAAAGTACTTGGGCAAATTGATCAGTATTTGTCCGAAAGGACGCGTATCGTGATTGACAAAATATCCAAGACACTGGCTGAATAAAAAATTAAATTTGCTTTTATTTGTTTTTTTTTTATAATTTTTTAATAAATTAAATTTTGTTAAATCATTTTGATTTTTAGATTATGACTACGCATTTTTACAGTCTGTCTGTGTGTTCATTCGCTTATTTCTCGTAAACTTTACCTGGTTTGGATGCCCTGGTCCAATTTGTATGATGCTTATTGCATTCGATAGGGTATTATGTCTCAAAATTGACCCTTTAAACTTAAATATTTGATAAATCATTCTACCCCTTAATGGGGGGTTTCTGGGATGATGATGGTTTTTTAGCCGATGAAGAAAACAGAAAAAAATCAGAAATAAAAGACAAAAACTTTGTAATTTAGATATGCACCAATTTCGATGATTCTTGCACTAAAAATATTATAATAATAGAAACATTTTAACACAAATAAAACTTCTCAAAGAAACTAAATAGCTAAAAATTAATTTAACCAATTTTGAGTTGGTGCTTTTTCACAATAATAATTATATAACAAAAGCATCGACTCAGAATTGGTTATTTTTATTTACAGTTTATAAATTTTTTTGAGGCTTTTTTTTATAATTTGCTTGTATTGCGGTTAGGAAAAATTTAATGAAGGAGGTCAAAAAAGTGTGCAAAGAGGGTAACAATTTGAAATCCGTTGTCTCTGATCCCTATGGGAAACTATGTCTATGTGTAAATCGTGTGTTGCTGAACCATTGAACGATTTAACTCTGGCGATACAGGATTCTACGCTGCGGAAGAGCTGCCTGAAATGTAACCAATTTTTCTTGGAAAGTACATTCAAAACTGGTCATTATGCGTTATTAGGTAATAAATCGTGTCAGCCGACCTCGCCTCATTGTATTTCTTAGAATGCTTGCTGAATGTTTGTTAATGTACAATGTTTTAGATCACACTATAACATCAATCATAATATTGAATTAAATTTATTGGTATTAAAACCGACTTTATAAAGGAAGAAGTTTTCTATTGGTCTGTATTTTTTCTGTGTTACCATATATTTCCGCCAAATGTGGACCGATTTTGATGACTCTTTTTGTATTGGACTATTTATAACTAACGACCCGCGCCGGCTTCGCACGTCCCAAGAATAATCGTTATATTTCAACAAGTTTAAACAAAACCTGGAAAAATTATATACCTAAACCTTCCTCAGGATAAAAACGTAAACTCCCCGGAGGGGCCGACAGAGGGCGAGTGAAAGTATGGCTATGCCGTAGCTCTGCCTCTCTGGAAGATCCCCCTACACCTACACTTAACCGGTGTAGGAGACGGTCATCGTATCAAATAGCGAGGCCCCACCCTCCACCGGTTAGCTCACCCCCCACAAACACGCATTACACCATACAGTGACTCGTTTCACATATATCAAAATTAAACACAAGAGAAAAAAAACTTTCCTCAGGAATCACTCTATTTATTGCTGAAACTGCATTAAAATCCGTTGAATAGTTTAAAAGATCTAAGCGAACAGACAGCGGAAGTGACTTCATTTTATACTATGTAAAGAAGATGGACTAATTTTGATGATTCATTTTGATCTTACAAATATTAAAGAGTTTTAATAACACAAATGATATTGAAAGTAAAAACGCAATGACTAATAATAAGTTTGTATATTTTAATGTTGAGGACACGATTCATAAATGAGTTAGTAAGAGCAACCACTTTTTTGTATGGAGCTAGTACACGGTCCCGCTCCAAATGAGGTGAGACTACTTGAAGCTCGGTGGTATATTTGAAGTATGCTGTATTTTATAAATGTAGTTGACGTTATACATAAAAAGAAGCCTAGGTACTATTGAAGTGAAGCATGTAGTTCGCTCGTTTCCACTATTTCAACCACGCATGTATCCATCGTGAATCAGTAGGCAATTAAAATAGCGCTTATGACAAGATTAAATTAAAGAAACTAAAGTATACAAATCAAACATGTAATATTTTTAATATCCATTGCCAATAAATTTGTTATTGAAATCCCAAAATATGAAAATTAAAGTGTATTAATTATAAGTCTGTAAATTTTATTCTATAATCTTCATCATAATATACTTCACACCAATTTTTCTTCTCGAATTCTTCAAGGATATCAGACGATAAATATTTATTGATTATAGACGCGCATCGCATATCTTCTAGGGCGCTTGAGAATGGTGCTGTAAGTTCGTGAATAACCACCGATTGGAATATATTATGACCAATGGGGGACAATGTGTCAGGAGATGGCATTATTATGATTCGAGACTTCAACGATTTCCCTGTAAAATTGTTGCAAGTCACTTCCATGAGGCGTCCATAAGCTGATTCTATGAACGCTTGTGCGTATTGTGTTGAGTAATTAATATTTCCTCGAAGCAATTTTACGCAGGCTTCCACTTTATCTCCCCAATTTGTTTTATCACGCAGTGCTTTGTGCAATATTGCAACGTCTGTATCTGTCATCAGTGTAAACATGTGTTGTATGATTGAATTTTGTAATTCTGTTTCTGTTTCATAATTATTCAGTTCTTTTTTCACAATAGATCTCACACGCTCTGGAGCACAGCCAACACAAAATATTGTTCCTTCTATACCTATAAAAATTAAAATGAATTTGTAGATGTACATATAAAATAATTTCAGTTTACGCCTATACTCCCAAAGAGGAAAGAAGAGACAATTCGTAGACCCACTTTTAGCGGAGCTTTTTCCATCCCTTAATGTGATACGTGGCGAGCCTGACGCCATATCGGTCAAGAATTGCAATTCCAGGAACCTCATGTGTTTTTTCAAATCAAAATTCAAACAAAAATTATGATTGCTCGGCCTGAGAATTAAGTCCCGGGTGTTACTAGGCTTCTCAACATAAGTACGCTGCCACTTTTGTTACAAATAACATAAATATAAAACCATAATTACCATGTGATTCAAGAATAGTTGCAATTTCCAATGCCAATAAAATTCCAGCCTCGTAGCCCAGCAGGTAGAAATGAGTTTTGACTCCAATTTTCTCGAGAAGAAGCTATAAATATTATTTACATTTTGAACGTGCAAACGCAAAATAAAAAAAACTCAAATTGCCGACAAATAGTATAACGTTTTCACACCTTAGCAAATCTTTCTGCTGTGTCTTGTATAGCTTCATAAGGTCTGTCAAGCCCAGGCTGTAGGACTATGGCGGGTAACTTGAGACGCTCACACAGTCCTCGGAACCTTGCACTGAGACCTTCCAACCCTGGGATTATGCATAGATATGATTTGAGGCCGTCAAAATCATCAGACATCTAAAAAGGGGCATAGCAATTTAATCAAATTATATTATTAAATTTATTTAAATTCAAAATAATAAAAAAATAAATTAATTAAGTATTATTAAATAAAAACGTAATTTCTGATCATACTTATTAGAGAAGTTATTTTACTTATTTTTATATTTAAATTATATTATTAGACGAGGCATAACTTTCCTATTATATTACCACGCGAAATGTACTGATTTCTCAGTGTTACCAACTACATAATAAGTAATACCTGTGGATACGGCAACTCCACTGCAATAAAATAAGTTGGAAAGTCAAGAGATCAATATTTAGTGTCTAAAGATTTGAAAGCAGCTAAATTATGTAGCATGATAATGTAGATGCTTTCAAATCTTATCTGGTTAATATATGAGCCAAATCCTGTATATATCCGACAGTTTGGGACAACATACTCTATTCCGTAAGATTCTTGACAGCATAAATTGGTCCAATCGCAGGCTTGAAAATCCTAAAACCTTATTAGGTGTGTTCTAACATATATATTAGTTCATACGCCTTATAATACTACTATATTCTAATAAAGAACTTTACTCACTGTTACGACTGGTCTAGCTCTTGTTGGCAAAAAAACTGTTTGGACAGTAGCTAAAAGCTCGTCTTGTTCTACACGTGGAAAGAATTTTGCCAGTCCATCAACTGTATCAAAAATACGTTCTTCCAATGTAAGCTGTAATTCACAAATTCTAAAAGAAAGTAAATATTTTTAGATTAATGAGGAAAAAACGACATATAAGTTTAAATATGAAAGGTTAAACTTACTTTTGTTTGTTTAAGTGCAATATTTCATCTATTGATAGTGAAGTATTATACACATAAAGTAAATAAGAACGTATAGTTTTAGCTACTGCTTCGTGCAATCCCATCTCTTTTAAAGTCGTATCACACTTATATTCATCGGAATTTTCGATACCTGTAATTTTATATTTTAATTTTACATGACCACCTTCAATAGATTTCTTGAAACTGCATCGTACTTATATAATACAGCAATAAAATCTAAACATAAACCAATCGAGTTCCAGTGTTTCCAGTACTTTTTTGAATTCTTAGTCAATAAGGTGATTTGTATATTCGCTTTGATGATTTCCAATTTTGGAGAATTAGATAACAATAAAACTCTCGTAATTCGATATCCAATAAAGGTGTTAATTTTTTTTAATATACTAACCAGATAAGGAGACAATATCCTGTAGTAACGTCGTCTGTTGCAGTTTTAGTTGTTGAGCGACCAGTACCCCATGTCTTTTATGTATTGCACGTTCCAACGTATTTATTACACATTGACACCATGATCCTATTTGACTTTGTGGTACTGCCTGAATAGACAATTTTATATTTATTGTTCCAATTTTATCCTCACACTCAGAGACATAAATTAACTTTAATTGCTAATTATTAATTTCCTAAAATTCGGTTATCTTTCAGAGTTAATTAATAGCATTCATGTACTTAGTATCCATTACTTATTTAAAGCATTTTCTGTGCTCATTATAGGAGCATATGGCATCAACTAGCTCGGATGTGGAAATAATCGAATTAATTAAAAAACGAAAGTTAACTGACGTCTCTGAGTAAAAAGCTGTAAAGCTCTCATAAGCAGGATAGTTATTTATTAATCCATGATCCAGGAAGATCACAAATTAAGAGTAACGATAGAGATGTGGAATGGGTAGTAAAGCGGCAAATATAAGTAAATTGTATGTCCTCTACACACAATTTACTCTTGTTGATATTTATGAAACCTTTGAAGTTGAAAAACAGTGTAGATATTATTTTCCATAGATTAAAGGGTGACTAGAGTTGTAGAGGACGGGTGAAGTCACTAATGGACAGGGCATCAAGAATAAAGAGATATTTTTTGCGATGAAAGTTGAGCAATGCAAGTTGGCTGCATAGTTGTAAAAGCACAGCGTCGACGTAGATAAGCCATGAGTCGCATCTACCAAATAAATTCGGTGCGTTTTAGGGCCTATTTCACTACGTTCGATTATATTTACGATATTTATGTCATTTGTGTCTTTGTCACGCTTACAGCGCTTAGCTAACACAGTCACGTTTAAGACTGATTTAAAAGTAATTAGTTGGAAATCTTCTGCCAAAAAGAGCGTGCGTTTTGCATTTTCTATTTTTATTTTTCATCTATTTTTGTGTCACGAGCCTCCGCTCCGACTGTTCAAACCAGGTTTGATAAACAAACAAACGATTTTAACCATTAGAATTAAGAACACTGGGTAAAATCAATGGGTAAATTATTAGCACTTACAGTTTTAGGAACCGATAGGTTTAAAAATGTTGTCGGTATTTGATCTTTTCCTCGAACAAGGCTTGTTTTCGGTTCTATGAAGCGTCCAGTAGTTAATACCGCAATATGTCTGAAATTATATATCAGATCTGCTTAGGATAGTGATAGATCTAAAAAGTATCTGATTAGAATTCCAGATATCAAACAGATTTCATTCGTAGTACCAATGCGTAAACGTTTAATTCCCACTTTTCGCTATACAGGTTAGTAGCAAGCCCGTATAAATTAGAAACTATGCGATACAATCTTTTGCTCACGACTCTATTCGTGTCAATATCTATTTCGTGAAAAGTACCATATTCTAATCAATATTTTAGTCTACTTTCTTTGTTTCTGTTTGGCGATGTCCAGGCCTAATGCTAGGATCTGCCTTCCCATTATGACTTGGTGGTAGTTGGTAATATATGGGGTGACCCACCATCTGATCCGCACAACTCGTAAAGGGAACCAAGTTTACCATCATCTTGTCAGTTATTCAGCAGAGTCCACGTGCTCGTGAGTTTATCTTAGGGTTTAAGATTTTTTGGCACACTTACACTTCTACCTATGTCCCTAATATCATCCAAGTCAGGTTAGCCGTTAAAGTATGATTAATCCAAAATTTTACATTTATAATATACTAGATTTTCCTCGCGGCTCCGCCCGCGTGATCTGCTTTATCCGGGATAAAATGTAGCCTATGTTACTCAGTGATAGTGTAGATTTCTAACGACAAAAGAATTTTTGTAATCAATCCAATGGTTTTTGAGTTTATTCGTTACATACAAAAATACAAATCTTTCCTCTTTATAATATTAGTGTAGAACTACAATTACTTACTTTGCAAGTGGACAAATTGATTTTGACGCAACGTCAATATTTGTCGTAAGAAAAGTTAGTTCTTGACTTGTGACACTTCCAATATATTCTGTTGCCACTACATATATTCCTTCTATGTAGCCCAATCTATTGGCGCTATTTAACAATTTATGAATAGCACCTTTATCGCTTAACACTCCAGAAGAAACTTCGACGTGGACTCCAATATTTTGCCACAATCTGAATAGAAAAGCAATGAAATATATGATACACAATTTTTTAAATAAATTTGATTTTAATAAAATGAGGGCTTTCACGGTTGCTTAAATCAAACCTAAAGCCTGAATCGAATGTAGCCAGTGAATACTCAGTTACTTGAAATTGACTTGTATGAGTTTCCACTATACTTAAGGCCTCTCCACACATTGGCCGAGATCTCTCGCCGAGACATTCGTTTCTTAATGACGAATATACCTACGAGACCGCGCGAGACGTGACGAGACAAACATACGCCCTCTCGTATTTAGCAATTCTCGGCATGTCTCGCCCAATGTATCGATCGGGCTTTAGGATTATGTGGTAGTCATTTTAAAGAGATGGACCTGTAATACAGGTTTTCTTGCAAAACCTACTTCAGGCACCAGTCTCTCACAGGGGTGGAATTATAGTTAAGGCAATATTTATTTACTTTAAGACAACCTGTTCTGATGCGAGAATAAATGATATTATTATTGTTAAAAAAAAGATAAAAATATTTAGCTGATAAATACCGCAAATATATTTTGCTTATTGACGTCGAATTTAGCGTATAGATATAAAGCTTCTTTGCTCCCTTTCGGATTAAGCGATTAGCTAAATGCACACTTAGAGCACTGCCATCGCAAATCAATACATTGCAGCGATGAGGAGCACACGAGATCCTGTGGACAGAAATATATTGTTACTAATGGTGTTTTTATAATACACCAGCAAACGTCCAAGTAGGTCACTTGATGTAATGATCTCCACCATTCATGAATTAAAATACTAGAAGGATTATGGACGCGTTCGACATCGTCAGTCGTCGAAGGGTCATGAAGGGGAATAGGGTTTGGGCCTCCGGATATCTCACAAGTTTAATGAGACGTAAAAATAAGCTGTTATTTCACGTTAGTTTTTTATGAGATAAGGTAACAAACCGGTTGGTAAGGTAACAAATGCTGTAAACAAAACTGCCGCCAGTGTGACTCTACCATTCATTTTTAGATTTTAGTTTACAGTGCCTGAAGGTTTTATTGAAAAATATGAAACTGTGTATGTATTTTAATTGTGATTTGTTATATTATGTATTATATTATGTATACATATACCCTCAACTCTCATAATAAGTAAGGAGTTCGTTACATATTTTAGTTAACGGAGTTCGTTACATAGTAATACTAGTGCATTGTATATTTTTTCATACTTTTGTATTACAACAAGAATACATGTATATTTTTGTAAAACAAAAATTACAATTTAAATATAGTACCTCGGCATGACACGCACGTCGGTGTCGCGCAAGTGCAGCAGCACTCGTCCGCGGTGCGCGCTGGCGGCGAGCAGACGGAAGGCGCGCGGCGCGTCGTGCGGCGCGTACGTGACGCGCGACAGCGGCCGCACGTACCCACGCGCTATACCCTCGCTCACTAGCAACTGTAATGCCTGGAAATATCGAAACATAGACATCGCCTTAGGTCTAGTGACAGCGTATAGTACAATGGTCGGATAGCGACTACTGTACACATGGTGTTAAACCCTGCCATAGTGACCCCCACACCTTATGTGGATCGTGTTCCAGGATCAGCCGATGTATATCCGGTTCTACCGAGGGGCGACAGGATTTTATGGCTGGTTGAAGTGGGTATAGAGGTACATCCTTTTATCCCTGCGCCTGCATCGGTCATCCGCCTGTCTTAACGCAGGCTCCTCGACTTGCTTCTTGTTCTCTTCGGAGTGTGAAGAAGCATTTATACAGGCCAGCATAATTCTGGTAACCATCGATAAACTCATTGTTTGTCGATGGTCGCTTTTTTTGGACTGCACTGCGCTTACCATCAGTTGTATTGGAGTCACTTTGCAGTGCTCAGATAAAAACGATAAACGCATTATCAAAGGTTACCAGAAACTTGCTAACATAAAGTACAGCCCACTAGAATTTTAGGTCCCCCGTAGTTCCTGATATCCGATACAAGTTGACCTTGTGTGGGCAGGGCTAAATGTGTGATTTTTGGGTAGGTACAATGATATATTATATCACTTATATGGTTGGGTATATTTATTATTATCGCTAATGATTACCTTTCGTTCAGCGTAGTTTGGTGGATAGAATATAGAAGAAATATCAAGTGCAATGTATGATCTCTGCCTGGTCATGTGAAACATGCCATACTGAAATTTCTCTTGATTCAATATTTGAGATGTATCGAACGTGATACCATTGAACGCTGCACATTTGAGCGATATCTGAAAATGTGTACACATGAATAGATCATCACCAAATGACTTGATTTCCTGTAATAGTGCGTCTACATTTGTGACATCAACGCACCTAAACTCCATGACCGTGTCAAATACATGTGACAAAGATAAAAGTATTGACAGTTGTCAAATATGCCTAGCGTTCTCCCGGCTTAATCCGCCTTTATAACATGTTTTGATGGTGGATTTGGTATTATGTAAGGCGACCAGCCATCTGACCCCCGCAACCTGCAATAAGAATCGAGTTTCGCCGCGGTCCCTTCGTCCGTTAATCAGTAGAATGTGCTTTGTGCAAGTCCTAAGTGCTTTGGGCCTAAGATGTTGTTGCCTACTAACACTTCAAATAAAAACGCGCGCTCTATTCGGCCCAGCAATGTCTGCCAGCACTGATGGCAAATATGGACCTTACTTATAAACTTTATAAGCACTGATTAGTTAAACACTGTTTTCATATCTTTCTAGATTGTTTATCTAATCAATGCTTAAGTAACGTTTATGAGTAAAGCCATATGTCTCAGTATTAACTAGGCTTACCGCTCAAAATGTTTCATAATATTGTCTTTGCGCAAGATTTTCATATGATGCAGGGACTGCCACGCGTCATGAGCAGACAGTGTAGGTAGCTAAACAAAAATTCTACGGCACTGATCTACATGCCTGGCTACATGTTGACACATAAACGCGTCAACCGTTGCTTAATGAAAACATGGCTTTATACTCAAATATGAAAAATATACTTACGTCTTTTAAGCCTCCATTCACAGAACTTATTATAATATCGCAACCACGTCCTTCTGTAGCGGTCAAAACCATGTCTCCAAAGCTGATGTCCCTCGAATTTCCTATGTGTTCCTCTACAAAAAATAATAAAGTAATATTAGTATATAAAAAGAGGGAAAGTTGCATACCCTTGTAGGTGGCTAGTATAGGGCGATTATGTATGTGGTGTAGTGTGCGTGTTCGAGAGAGGAATAAAATCAGCGAGTCTCGACTGACGACTACCAACTACTTTATTATTTAAACACAAATACATTTATACATTATAAATAGATGACGTGTGCATTTCATATATCATGTCCCCACACCCTTTTATAACCGTGAGGAGTCATTGCGTCCCTCAACGGTCAGTAGAATTATGCCCTCGAATTCACTGGATATACAATGGCTGATTATACAACGCGACTCATCTGAACATGACTCCTAATATAGGCATTGCATGCAGAAGTCGCATATTGTAAACTTACATTGAAGCTAAAGAAAATAAAGTATTTCTACTACTACTATGGTATCTGCATCTAAGATATTCAAATAGCTATCAAGCAATACTACATTACCTTTGAGTTCTGGATATAGTTTGCGTAGAATTTTTCTTTTACTTGAATCACTAACAGTTGTTAACACTTGACACCCATGTGCTAACGCTATAGAAATTACGGCTTGCCCCAAGGCTCCAGCACCTCCGTGCACCAAAACACTTTTGTTCGTCAAGGTTTCAGTCTTGATACACTAAGTAATAATGTTATATAATTAGTATATATATTTTGGAGATTTGACATTAAAGAGCAATAGAGTTTTCAGCACTGTCTTGATTTTATTTGTAACTAGCTTTTGCTCGCGGCTCCGTCCACGTGATCAAATAAACAAACAAACAATCAAACTCTACAGCTTTATAATATTAGCATAGATTTGATTTTGATTTGACAACGGAAGCCTTCAAATAATATTATTTTGGTAGCTTAGCAACGGAAGCCTTCAAATATGAATAATTTTCCCCGTTTTTGCAACATTTTTCACTGATGCTTCGCTTCTAATGGTCGCAGCGTAATGTTATATATCCTAAAGCCTTCCTCGATAAATGGACTATCCAACACAAAAAGATTTTTTCAATTCGAACCAGTAATTCCTGAGATTAGCGCGTTCAAACAAACAAACAAACAAACAAACAAACAAACAATCAAACAATCAAACTCTACAGCTTTATTATTAGTATAGATAAAATTTTATTATTAGGCTTTCATACCTAAAAGATCAGACAACATTGTAAGGCAAGCTGAACATTTGTGACGTGCGTGCGCAGAACCGTTTGACTTGGTGTGTTATAGAAGAGATCTATATTCAGCAGTGGGTGGATATAGGTTGTAGATAGATAGACCGAAAAAGTATCAAGTCCACCATATTACTAACCATTTTTTTGAGTGGTAGAGCCACGCTGTATACAGCATGAATAAAAATGAAAAAAAAAACAGCGACCACCGACAAACAATGAGTTTATCGATGGTCACAAGAATCATGCCGTATAAAGGCTTCTTCGCTCTCCGAAGATTTACCCGCACCAACCAACCATCAAGTCATGTCGCAAGCCCCTCAGAAGACCGGATATACACTTGTTGATACTAGAACACGATCCACACAAAGTGTGTGGATCACTATGGCAGCTTTAATCATTATGTGCATGGTGGTCGCTATGCGGGCGGATATGAATATCCTACCACCAGCAAAAGTTTATGTTAGTGTCAATGACGCCTTACCTAATGTATTACTATTACAATCAGTAAAAGATACTCACAAGACAATAGAATGCGTTGAGATAGGCGAGCGGCACGGTGGCCGCGTCCTCGAGGGTCCAGTGTTCGGGCACAGGCCACAGCAGCTCCGGCGCCGCGCGCACCTCGCTGCTGCACGCGCCGCGCGACACCACGCCCATCACGCGACACCCGCTGATACACAAGGAAGGAATAAACTAACTATAAATGTACCAAATAAAGTTAAACATCGCTCGAACCATAACCAACATATACTTAAATACAAACCTCGATACATCTAATTAGAACATATATAACATAACTTCTAAATAGCTAAACTGATTAACTTCAAATAGACAAGAACCATTTTAGATTAAACATCAGTTTTTAATATTTACTAGCCAGAATGACAAGACAAGTGGGTCGCTCGCCTGATGGCAAGCGTCACGCCTGCTCAAAAACAGAAGCAACACCAATTAGAACTCCGAATTATGAAATTCTGCATGATATTGGACTGCGCTCGTCGACCTGTGATATAATATGTCTCATAATGCCTAGTAATTTCACTGGCTTTAATGTCCTCAAACCGGAATGCAACATTGACTACACACAGCTATGGGGCATCAGAAATAGATAGAGCGGTGTTATATACCCAGACGGCCTATAATATACTAAAGACCCACCACCTAGTAGTAGTAGATTTGATAATTACCTCTCAGTTGTCCCACTGAAGTCCATGCCATATGAGCTATCATTAAATTCTTGGGTTAAAGCTCCTGTTGCTTCTTTCACGTCCTTACTATTAATGCCAGCATAGTAGACCTAGCAATAGGGATTTAAATTAAATTATTGAATAAGTCTCTTATTTAAGAGATCATTTAAGGTACAATGAGACTCGATTCCACTAGTGATAAAGCGAGTCATTTGAGATTTGTTATTGATTTTTATAGCAGAGGTAAGCAAACTGTAAAGTAGTTCACCTGATGGTAAGTGATCACCGTCTATGAGAGTACAATACCTGAAGATATCTATACATATATCAAAGATAAGTTGCTGACCTTAAATGAAAGGTATAATGATTAAGGAATTTGGAAGGAAATTGAGATTTAAACCTCCGGATATATCATTCATAGCACGAAACTTAACAGCAAGCTGCTATTTCACGATGATTTTCCGTGAGACAGTGGTAACAACTCGTTTGAAACGGCCTTTTTAAAAGTGTTCTTCAAGAAACTTTATGCTCTCGGTGATGCTAAACATGATACAACCTTTGAGTCTCTACAAATTTAACGTATAGAAAGACTTACTGTGACTTTTACTCCGGGTCCAGATGGAGGTGATGTCTCAATCCATTGCAAAGAGTTTAAGTCGCCAATATTTGTACTTTGAAGACTCATGTGACCTAGAGCCGTATTCTTTTTAACAGTAGCTTTGCTACTATCGGCTTCCTACATACATATAATGTAAATTAATAATTATTTTAGTAAAAAGTAAACAACGGAGTATAGGAGGTGATAGGGAAGCGTCTTTATTAGAAGTAAGCAACATTAAGCACCTTTAGAAACACTCTACAATTCTGTAAAGTGTATTATTTTAAATGCTAAAATCAAGACCTTTCGATTTTATCAATGTTCGGTCGTTACCTTTGTAATCCCATCGCGTGACGGTGTCAATAGTTTAAACTTATACTGATTTAGATGGGAAACATCTCGAAATCTTATATTGACTAAAGAGATACCACCACACCTGTAATTACATATAATAATTATTAGTATACTCAATTTGTACTCTGAATATTATAGTCAAATAATTTTCGACTTTACCTTGTATTGTCATGTGTTTCACGTAGTTCAGCACTCATAACCGTTGTGTCATCTATATTAAAGACCTTATCATAATGCTTTTTTACGTCAATCAACAGTTTCCTTATATACACTGGCTGAGAGACACCATCGTGTGCTCTTTTTAATGCATTCAGTTGTAGCAAACCATCGATATGCGTGACCCAATTGCCATTCCATTTAACATAAGCCTTAGTGAATGATGAGTCAACACTGTGAATACTGCGAAAATCACCGCTGCAATATAAAGAATAGAAAAATGATGTTGTTAGACAGCGTACAATACTTTGATTCCTAATGAGGTGGAATTAATGGTGACTTCGTTTAACAATGAGAGACAATTCACCAACTAAAAAAAATATTTTATCTATTTATGCTACTGTTAATAATATAACAAAACTCAAAGCGCTGGCAGTAACACAAGTAGATATGAGAATTAATTGACTAGTGTAAAATGCGAAAGGCGAGATATAATCAAATTTGTAGGAGGAGTTGAATGTAAAGTGATACGTTATGCTTTGAGTTCCAGAACTCGCATGTATATTACGTGAAAATGTATTTTTATAGCATCATCTGTGTGATAGAATTATATTATAGGTGGTATAATGTTTGCCAGTGACATAATCAAGGTATTATGTATATAGGCCAATCAAATATTATTTTAACCCACCTGTACAAATAGTCCCGTCCTTTTAACACTTCATAAATTTCTTCTGACTTATATTCGTACTTCTCGATATTTTTAGGACAAAAATCATTTTCATTTTGCTCACCACAAAATTTAATATACCCCGTCGCTATTTTAGAAATTTTATTTGATATCTATAAAGAATAAAAATATAAAGAAGCATCACCAATTAGATATATTACAAAAGTTAGAGTTGATAATATTATGCGTTTTCCATCTTCTGTTCCGTGATATATTTGATAGATCGATTTTTTCTATGATAAATCTTCTACAGGGTATTTTAAGCAATAATGAGCCTGTTCACAATAGCCTATTTTATGGTTTTGTCTAATAGACCATAGAATGGAAGTAGGGGGAGCGCGTCTAATCTAGTAAATTATGGCATATTTTCTGGACAACTCGCAAGAAATATGCACGTTGCACATAGCTCAAATCCTTTCCGTATATTTTTTAAACCTGGATCGGTAAATTGAGTACACTGTACTTTAGTATACAATAACTACGTGGATGCACCCGCACCCGCACCCGCGGTCCAAGCAATGGCATCTAATAGACTACGCTATAGCGCGGCAACGCGATATATCACAGGTTATGATCACACGAGTAATGCGCGGTGCTAATTGCTGGACCGACCACAGGCTTGTTATTGTTAAATTACGTCTGCACCTCCATCATCCTCGCAGACAAAATAATCCAAGACCTCTTTTTCTTAATATTCAAAAGCTGGAAAATCCTGAGACTCGCACTCAGTATATAGAAGCTCTAAGTAAGAGACTAGCCGATAGCTCCAATAGTGATGATGATATCGACATGAGGTACAACAATCTGTGTACGCTAATTATTGGTACAGCAACAGAAACGCTGGGTCTATAGCCTAGATTCAACGAGGATTGGTTCGATGAGAATGATGAAGTGCTTACTAACGCTATCTCTAAATATCGAACACTCTTATGGCAGCTCAATTCCATCAGTCGGGGAAAGCCATCCTTATTAGAAGAAGTAAAGCACAGTGGATCTTGCATACGCAAGCTGGCCCGGGCTACCAAAGACAAGTGGTGGCAAGATAAAGTTCGTCAGATACAGCAACTTGCCGACACAAACCAAATGGGAGCATTTTTCAGCGAGGTTCGGAAACTGACAAGAACTTCCATTCGAAGAAAATATGTTCCCTTGAAATCAGCTGACGGATCTCTCATAACGAACACGGATGATGTACTAAAACGTTGGGCTGAACATTTTAACTGTTTGCTAAATGTGGATCGGACAGCAGATCTTGACTTCATTAAATCGTTACCCAACTATCCCCCGGTAACTCAATTGGACGAACCCTTGAGTTTTACAGAGGTTGTTGAAGCTATTAAAACCCAGCAGAATAAAAAGGCTTTAGATGTTGACAAACTGCCAGGAGAGCTAATTAAGTACGGTGGAGACGCGCTGCATACCGTCTTATGGCAAATGTTTTCGATAATGTGGTCCGACGAACAAGTACCTTCGTGCTTCCGCATATCCGTTATATGCTCTCTCTACAAGAGCAAAGGAGACCGCGCAGTTTGCAATTCATACCGCGGAATCTCTCTGCTCTCAACTACCGGGAAGATTTTTGGCAGATTGCTACTTAATCGTCTTTTGCAACTATCCGAAGAATTTCTTCCTGAGAACAATTTGGCTTTAGGCCTAATAGAAGTACAACCAAAGCAATCTTCTCCATTCGCCAGCTCCAGGAGAAAAGTAGGGAGCAATATCAACCAATGTACATGTGCTTCGTGGACCTGGAAAAAGCCTTCGATAGTGTTCCCCGAGAGGCGCTTTGGATTGTCTTGGGCAAAATTGGCTGCACTGATAAATTTGTGCGATTAATAAGACTCTTATGGCCGGCGCTCATTGACGGCATGGCACGGCAGGTCATGCTGCGGCATCCCGCGGCGTCCCGTGGCATGCCGTGGCATCCTGCTGAATGCCCAGCCACTCTCTCTCTCTCGCGCACCGCGGCAATCCGTGGAATGAAACGGCATGCCACGGGACGCCGCGGGATGCCGCGGCGCGTCGCGTCATGCCACAGCATCCCGCGGCACGTCGCGGCACTGTGGTATTGAAATAAAGTAACGTGAATTCTAAACTCGTGGCAATAAGATTCAAAATAACTTGATTAGTAATAAAATCCTTTGCCATGCCATGCCGTGCCATGCCGTCTATGAGCGCCGGCCCTTACACGACAATATGACATGCTGTGTTACATCAAATAGCAGTCAATCTGAGTTTTTCCCTGTCATTTGCGGCGTAAAACAGGGGTGTGTGATAGCACCTACACTTTTCGCTATATACTTTGCTATGGTTGTCAAAGAGACATTAAAAGACAACACATAGGGCATCCGAATCCGCTTCCGAACGGATGGTAATGTCTTCAACGTGGCAAGGCTAAAGGCTAAATCGAGGGTTTCCCTTGACACTGTAACGGAGATGATGTTCGCGGACGATTTGTGTTTTGTATCTCAAACTCCTGGAGGTCTGCAGAAACTTATATCCAGCTTCGACTCGATGTGCTGCAGGTTTGGTTTGAAAATCAGCATTACCAAGACAGAAGTCATGATGAATGACATCGCTAAGAAAGTTCCCCAGAATATGCTGCTAAATGGGACGATTTTGAAGAATGTTGAAAGATTCAAATATCTGGGAAGCACCGTAACATCCAGAGGTGACCTAGATTCTGAAATAAACAGCAGAATTGGCGCCGCTTCCGCAGCATTTGGTAGACTCCGTGGCAATGTGTTCCAATCACACGAGATCAAACTTAACACAAAAATAAAAGTGTACATGGCAATTGTACTGCCCAGTCTCGTCTACGCTGCAGAAACTTGGTGCCTATATCGTCGCCACATTCGTACACTTGATAAATTTCATCTAAAGTGTCTTCGCGACATTTTGAACATTAAATGGCACGATCGTGTCAGAAATACAGATGTTCTCAGACGTGCTAATGTGTGCGGGATTGAAACCTACCTCATGCGAAGACAGTTGCGGTGGAGTGGACACATATCCCGAATGTCCGAAGAAAGAGTGGTAAAGCGCATCTTCTACTCAGAGCTCCAGGAAGGTAAACGCAATAGCGGAGGCCAGCTTCTGAGATATAAAGATGTGCTAAAGCGACACATGAAAGGGTGTGGAATTAATACCTCAACTTGGGAATCGCAGGCTGCCAATCATCTAGAGTGGCGTAGGCAAGTTCACACAGCTGTGTATGCTTTTGAGAATCAACGAAGGCACGATCTTGATTTAAAAAGAGATCGTTTAAAGAGCAAACCGCCTTCAAAAATTACCTACAATTATGAAAATGATGTCCTCACATGTAGCTACTGTTCCAAAACTTTTACTGCAAAAATCGGCTATATCAGTCATGCGAGGACGCATTAATACAACCATATAACAGAAGACGGTCGCCGTAGCCGCAAGCGGCCTGGAAATCAATAATAATAATACAATAAACGATCGCCAGAATTATGCCGGACCAGTTAATTGCTTCTTCACATTTTGCTTAAGATAAGACCTCATTTTATAGAAAGGATGGAAAACAAGTAACGCCAAACTATTTTATATCTAAATTAAGGTACCTTACTTTGCCTTCAAAAATATATTCTTAGGCTAACCATTCAATAGCTACCATGAAAAGATAGACACACAAAGAGTAACCAGGTACGGTACCAGGTATAAAAAAAAATAGTAATATACTGACCTCAAACCACCCGTTGCCTCTATTTAAAGCAACTCTGAGCTCAAGAAGTCGTTGATTAAGTAACATTGGTTGTGCATGTAAATGAACATCGCGAAATACAACTGATTTTGATTTCTTTGTCACACCCAGTGACATTGATAGTACATCCCAAGCAGCTACTAAGGAAGCTGAGAAGGGGTACAGTACTTTTCCTGAAAGTAGTGAATGATTTACAAATGCCATGTTGTGATATATCAATACGAAGCATAGAAAGATAAAAAGAAGTAAAAGTATATAAAACAGTCCTCTTTATATTTCTTTATATTTTTATAAGTTGAATTGTTGTTTGTAATTATTGGTACCATTGTGGTGTAATTATATTGATAGGTGTTAATTTTTATTAATTTATGCGAACAGTGTTTATAAAATTATTGTCGGGTAGATACGCCTAAAATAATGTATAAAAGAGTGGCGCACGACTCGACAGGGACAGTTCGCATTCAGACGTCGCGTAGTAAGGACCGTCGTGGTCGTTATTATCGTAGTCAAGCCTTCGCTGACCGTTACAGTAGTAGCTATTCTGTCGTAGTTAATCGTGCTGAGCGTGTATACAAGTGCAGTTAAAGGAAAGCCTACAATTGGTTATTCCTGACACGGGTTTGTTCTCTGTGAAATAGAATAAATTGGTGTAAAGTGATCATGTTATTTGTGTCCTATTATTTTTATTATTCATCTCACATTAAATTCCTTATATCAGAAGTGGGATAGGCTCCGCAGCCTATCATCATCTTCTTGACAGTTAAATCTTCAAGGCATTACTTAATAGCTAATGCTGGAACTTTAAATGCACTTGTGTTGGTAACTACACGACATGTCAGTACTACGTGATGAACTGCGACTGTCTATGAGTGGTTTGAATTTATCCATGGACTATAATGGAAGAGTTCTACTGATGTGGCACCGGCGCGGGCATGGAGTGCAAGAGATTGGTGCGCAAGAGTTCCCGATCGTTGGACCATAACGACGTCACCCACGGTGTGATGGTTCACCCGTACGGCTTACACAGCCCCTTTGCGGGACGACTGTGATCGGATACATTTACTAGTGTTGAGTATAACAAGAATTTGGTGAGTCCGTTCCTGTTTATGTAGATCTGGTATAAAAGTAATTTGCAGAACCTACGGTTTTATAAAATTGTTTTGATGACGGGGCGACACGGATTTCTCTATAGAGCAATGCTGTGTACCCACCATGCGCTAAATGCCTAATGAAAGGGATTTGCTATTTTGTTGTAGATATGAACGATGATGTTCAAATGACGTTTACTGCAAATTACTGTAACCGTAAGATCTTAGACACTGGCTGCAATGCTCCCTGATGTCCTGGAGAAGGACTTATGTTGCCCTTGGATTCTGACCATGTTTGTTTTGTGAACTCACTGAGTACCCTGTGGACACATTCTGTTATAGGGTATGTCAGACATGATCATATTATGCGGAACTGCTGAACTCGAAACAGTTCAACCTTTTAACGAAATGCCTTTCGGGCCCATGTCCTGGCAGACTTATTTCCTAATATGTATCAGGCTTCTGTCTGGCACACTTTAGTGTGGGGAGAATTTTGTGAAGCTTATTTTCATGATAAACGCGTGCCTTCTTGTTTTCTCATTGTTTTCAGAAGCAGTGGTGACGAGTGGTGTTGGGTACCGCTTGTTAAGTCGCGCGTGGCGGATTTCCGCTTCACAGGCGTTGATCGCTCATCATGGCTTACGTGGTTCTCTAACGGCTGGAACTGGGACATTGGATGGGCGCTATAGCCCGGTTACACGGTTTGAATTGGTTTGTTTAGGGAGTAAACTCTTGGTTCTGGGTGTTGTGACCTGATCTTAAGGTATGTGGATAACAGACGTACGTCTTCCCCTTAAATATACATTCCATACTGGCGGCACAGGCTAGGAGTGTCCCTGTTAGTGAGGTTATTTGAGTTCGACGCGTTGGTACCTATGGCGTGAGTAGTATTAAGACGATACGCCCTTGCCTCCAGGCAGCTACCTATTGCATCAGCTGATACACACGCGCTTGCCATTTCGGCAGCTCCTATGGTGTGTCATGTGGCAGTGTATGGGGAGTGATGGAAGTCCGGATTCTGTCATTCACAATGCACTGAGATTTATTTTCATTCGTGTCATGTCTGAAGCTATTAGATGTTTAATCAATTATTTTATTACTCGCGAGACCCTTGTCTGTGGGCGCTTGAGTGCACGCTTGCGCCCATAGTAATGGTTTGTTACTTCATAAGATATTAAGAAGTTATGCTTCAGACACACACGACCCTGTATAACCATTTTTCTCCGTGTGTTTTCCTTATGTTGCAGACACGAGGTGGGCCGGTTAAAGGAGCTCACTTTGTGTATCAGGCGCAGTCCTGGCAGCCGCTGTGCTTGTTCACGTTCTCACGTGGTGACGGGCTCTGTCCCGGGTAGATTTATTCTTATTCGTGTTATGTCTGAAGCTACTAGGTGTTTAATCAATTACTCACAAGACCCTTGTCGGTGGGCGCTTGAGTGCACGCTTACGCCCATAGTATAGTTTCTTACTTCTCATTTGCTTCAGACACACACGACCCTATAATAACCATTTTCAATGTTCTCCTTGTGATTTTTTCTTTGTTGTACAAATGTGGTGTACGCTTACATGTGGCCGTGGGACGTTTCCTCGCAAAGGAAGCGTCTTGCTGGAGCATGCAGTTGGCGTGCTCGGAGCGCTGAGTGCGCGACACGGCTACCCTGTATGTACCCGCTTTTGAAGAAAAGGGGTCCCTTGTATGTGCTTGTTTTTGAAGGAAGAGGTACACTGTGTCTACCTGCTTCTGGAGAAAGAAGTACCCTGTATGTACCCGCTTTTGAAGAAAAGGGGTCCCTTGTATGTGCTTGCTTTTGAAGGAAGAGGTACTCTGTGTCTACCTGCTTCTGGAGAAAGAAGTACCCTGTATGTGCCTGCTCTCGGAGAAAGGGCCGCCCTGTGTGTGGTTGCTTTCAAAGAGAGAGGTACCCTATGAAGTCTTTCCGCTTATCGGCGAGTCGTTGGGGGAGGGAGTACACACTCCTTTTCCCTTCCCCGACGTGGAATGCTTTTCACTTGGTGAAAAGTCACTGGAGGAGTACATGGCCCTTTGCCTCCGGTGTAGGTAGGAAGCTCTTCAGTATGGGGCCCGTACTGAAGAGCCCCACTGAGTGGCTTAGTTGGTTCCTAAACGTAACTAAGCCGTGTAAGTGCTCAGTGTCTTGGTATAGTTCCCAACCTTTTTCATTTTACTTGTTTTAAGTACCCGCATGTTGGTCTGGAATCGGCTTGTGATCAACGCGATGACCATAAGTTGAATATTTCAGGACCATATCTTCCTTGTTTGATTAATTTATGAAATTACTACCATGGCTCGTCCTTGGTCTTGGACTCTGTAGTAATCGTGTATTTTCTTCAGAAGCCATTGACAGCGATGGCGAGTACTTGAATTGCGATTCAGACGATGACGGGCGTGAATTCTGACGATGAAGAGGTCTGTCCAGAGGAATTGTCCTGTCCTTTGTCTACACACCCTGCTGAAGACATTTACTGATCTGTATTCATGGTGAACTAATTCTTGTTTGTTTTATTTCTTAAATTTCTAATTCTCGTTTGTTTCGTTTCTAATTAATGTCGAATCCTAAGCTAGGATTCATATTAAGCGCTTTTTAACTTGATACTTTCACAAAGGCTACCCCAGCAGTGATTGTTTAAATTAGTCAGGATTGATCGAAGCGGTGCATAACACAGCTAATATGTTCCTGAAATTTTGTAATATAAGAAAGTGTCAAATGGGTGTCGGATAAACAGCCAGCCTCCGCAACGCAGCGGATAAACATCAAGCTACGGGTTCGATTCTCGTACCCAAGGCAAACATTTGTGTGTGATTATGAACTATGTGATTCTGCCGTGTATTTTTGTTTCCCAGGAGATGTGAGACGCTCGTTGAGTGCGCCATGTAGGCAGATGGAACCTGTGAAGTGCAACAACAGAGCAGTGACCGAGCGGTTCTTGAAGAATACAGCACAACGTGGTACGGAGTGGTATTAAGTGCCGGCTCCTAGAAACGAATCATTTGCATTGTATTCTTTTAAACTCATTATTTGTTCTGTAAATACCTAATGTGCTCGGGACGCGCACGCGTCAGGAGAGGCCGTGATAGGTGTTAATTTTTATTAATTTATGCGAACAGTGTTTATAAAATTATTGTCGGGTAGATACGCCTAAAATAATGTTTAAAAGAGTGGCGCACGACTCGACAGGGACAGTTCGCATTCAGACGTCGCGTAGTAAGGACCGTCGTGGTCGTTATTATCGTAGTCAAGCCTTCGCTGACCGTTACAGTAGTAGCTATTCTGTCGTAGTTAATCGTGCTGAGCGTGTATACAAGTGCAGTTAAAGGAAAGCCTACAATTGGTTATTCCTGACACGGGTTTGTTCTCTGTGAAATAGAATAAATTGGTGTAAAGTGATCATGTTATTTGTGTCCTATTATTTTTATTATTCATCTCACATTAAATTCCTTATAATATTTTAAAGAAACATAGATCTTACGTTGCCTAGTCTGTAGTCTGTAACATATTTTGTATTAAAAAAATACAAAATATATTGTATGAGATTCGTTAGCCAAATAAGAAAAATATTGAATACTATAAATATTAAATAATTACCTCCAATTACATTCCCTTTTACGAAATTGTGTTCATCATCATGAATTGATATCAAAAACTGGCACGATGCAGCCCGGTTCTTTTTTAACCGTAACAGGCCAGGCACTTCCCTTCAACAAAAGTGTAATATTTCATAATTGAACTATTTTTATTTATTTTACGATCGAAACATAACGTTATAACGGAAAAATAGCTTTATAACATAAATGACACTCATCTAGATGCTGCCTAATTGTGGCAACACTAACCCCCGAATTGATAAACGTTACTATGAGGTCTCATAGAGCGCGAAAAACCATTGTGGCGAATTCTATAAACATCATTGGTTATTTTTGCCGCTAAATAAAAACGGACCAATCGTGTACACAGAAATCGCCACAGGGGCTAGTCATGGAACAAAAAAATGCTAAGTTTATGCAGTTTGAGTGGTAGAGCCACGCTGTAGACAGTTTTGTCTACAGCATGAATGGGCCGGCTCGACCGGGTCGTTACCACTGTCTCACAGAAAACCGACGTAAAGTAGCGGCTTGCTGCTTCGTTTCGTACTGTGAGTGAGATATCCGGAGGCCCAAATCCCCCTCCCCTTCCTAATCCCTACATTGGGCGGTGGAAAATACTTACCATCAGGTGGACCCACTTGATAATTTACCGGTCTATGCTATAAAAAAAAATGCAGTCATCACTGACTTAAGAGACAGTCTTCTGATGGTCGCGTCAACTGTCAGACGCTGACTTTCAGTGATGCTCTTTTCTGTCAAGATGCCATTAAATTACAACTTGATACCTAGTGACGCGGTCGCGTGCCGCCTTCAAATAGTCTCTCATAGGGATACGCATTATTCTAGTACTAATATGTTGACGGATCACTGCGTCACTTACGCCCGTGACGCGACCAAGGGAAGTCGTCATTTTATTATTTCATTTCATTCATGAGCAGCTACAATCTCACCATTTCTCAGTGTGACTCCACTCTACAAGATGCGATAACATTGGTGTCCCTGTAGAGACAGGAAACTCTATTTTCGGGTATAATGCTTGAACGTCAGGTGTGTACCCTTCCATGTAGAGTCTGCAGCAACAACAATATTTTAATAAATTATATTGGTTTAAGCATATTAATGCGTGTTGAAATAACGTGTCATAAGCATTAATCAAAAATTTGAAAAGTTTAGATTCAAGTAATTGAACAATATTTTATGATTTTTAAATGACAATGGTCACTAGATCTTTAAACGGAAGTATTAAATATCCTATCTTGAAGATATAAATAATTTACGTTTTGTGACAAAGAATATATGATTATAAAAAATGATTATATAATTAAAGAAGTGAAGCAAGCAAATAAGCATAATTCCAGTGTATCTATAGAGGCAAACATAATTGTGAATATAATCTTACTTTCCCACAGCATCGAGCAGAAACAGAGCGTTGTCGTTGTGGCCACGTTTAGTTAGTGGGATGTGTCGACAGGTCGCGGCGAGTGAACGCTTAAGGATCGGCTGCAGGAGTCCGTGCGGTGCCACCTCTACTACTACTGCATTAGCTGGGATCAGCTGGGATGTCTCTTCAAATAGAACTGGATTCTATGAATGGGACGTATATAAAAAATCGGTAGTTAAATTTGTTTCAAGACAAGCTTCGGTAGAAATAAATAATAATGGTTTTATTAATATCACTATTCTAGTTACGGTAGAAAATATAATAAAATCCAAAATCCATTGCAAGTTTAAGCATGATAGTTATAGCATGTTCGTATTGCGAAACTCAATAGGCGATGGTTAAGTCTTCGCATAACGGGGTAATAACAGGTCGATGGCAGCCAACGTTTGATAATATAGAAGCATCAACCTAGTAAAACAGAGAAGAATATAAGAGACAACGAAATGGAAATAAAGATAAGAATTAGGAGAAAGAAGGAGAGCAGAGAATCAAAACCGAAGCACCCAGGAATTGACTACAATTTTCAAAATATATTCTAAACATACTAATAAGTTATTAGTGTGATATTCTGCTGAACAATATTTAGCTTCGGGTTCATTCCATTTGTTTCGTGGTAATGACGTTGACAACCACTTCTCACTTCTTGGTCTTGGATTCTTGATGACTTCTGATAATAATTGCTTTAAACTATGCCCTGGAAAGTAACGTTACTGTAAATACCCTGAGAGAAGGATTATTAATCAATTATAACTCTCCTAAATTAAGACCAATCCAGGGGTAGTCAAAATTGAGACTCAATAAAAGTTTCCTCTCATTGTTTTCAACGAAGAAAAGTTACAGGGTAATTGAATAATTCCCTAGGACCTGTAAACTACAATTCGTGATTGAAGCTATTACTTTTCTCATCATTTTGTAATGATCGTAAAGTAAGCGGCATGATTGCGCTTGCAGGTGTATGCTGAAGTTCTGAGAATCTTTTGTTTTCGTGGAACAAGTAGTGTGATTAATAATTTTGTGCTACGTCTACATAATTTGTATCAGTAAAATCAATTATATATCATTTATTTAGCCCATACCCCTACTGCATGATGTCCGAAACCTCTCAGACAAGGGTGATACGATTAAGAAGAGATTATTATCAAGGACATACCTGCTCCGGCGATATAACGAGAGTGATAAGCGATGTTAGAACAAGGGACCTCCTTAACAAAGATTCCCATGGCAGTAAGCTTAGCCATGAATTCACTTATAACAGCCTTTGGTCCTGAGATAGTACACGATTCTGGTCCATTGTGACAAGCTACGTCTACCTCTGGTGGACATAGATTACGTATCTGTTAAAATAATTATTTATTCGTTAAATGTACAAACCTTTGCAATGTTTTTTTGCATTTACATAGTAATATTACTCTTAAATGTATTGTCATATAATTTTTATTGCATAGGCCGGCAAACACGCAAGTGGATCACCTGATGGTAAGTGATCTCCATCGCCCATGTACGCTCTTAATACTAGAAGAAACGTGGGCGTGCTGCCGACCCTAAAAGAAAGGGATAATTTAGGGATTGAGAAGGGGGATTTAGGCCTCCGGATATCTCACACACCGTACGAAATACACTAGCAAGTCGGTACTTTACGTAAGTTTTCTGTAAGGCATATAACGAGGTATCTGGTAATTATATAGGTAAGTTGCGAGGGTCTAATCAGCATGAAAAAAAACACAGATGAATGATGAAGATGGTAATAAGGAAGATGAAATTAACTCAAAAATATGTGTAAGTCTAAGTGCAATGTCATTGAGTGTTCTTTAGAATGTTTATACTTCTACTTATTATATTTAAAACATATTTTCATTGCTATTGACGGATCAATAATTGTTGTTACTTGTTGATAGCCCAGTCCGACGGCAGCCATAGATCCCTTAACAAACATTGTTTCTATCGATATCTTTCCACGACTATAAGCTGATAGAATCATCTCTTCTGTAGTCAAACAACCATCAGCATACCCACACCCGAGCTCTCCAACACTATGACCTGAAAGAAGTCACGTTTACATTTTAAACATCAAGATATAAAAAGAAGCCCTGAGAGGAAGTGAAAGAACGAAAAAATGTGGGACTGCATTGGAACTTGTGCCTGACTTAGCGATAGCTTCGTGCCCCCGTGTATTGGTTGCAACTTTGCTTAGCTCTGCGTGGGAAAGATTTTAACATGGACTGAGTATAACAGATAATGAATTAGAATTTCTTCGATTGACATCATCATAAAAATTGCCTGCCAAAATTTGTCATTAAAGAGGTGGGCAGTAAAGGAACCAAATATTGTCATAGTTTGGCGAAGTGAAATAGTCAAAAGCCACAAGTGTAACATCGTGAGAAGATACAAATTCAATTCCGGACAATCATGACAGTCAAATTAAAAACACAAAAATTAACTCAACGGTATTACAATTTCTCACCCACAGATAAGTATTGCTTCTTAACTATAGTAGCATATAAAAAAAATTCACCCTTACCAATAATATTATCAGGAACCAAACCCAAGTGCCTTAAAACGTCAGTAAGTCCAATTTGAATGGCTGCTATACCCACGAACGAATTTAGTATGTTATCAAAAATTGTCTTGTCCGGGGAACATATGATGTGAACAATGTCAACGCCCACATGTGCTAGAACTCGTTGACAACTGCAATTATAATTAAATACAACCTACAGTCACACAAAAACATTATCTTGGTCCCTTACTATGTTAATCTGTATAAGGAACTACTAAGGACTTATGGTCCTACAACAAATATTTGTGGATCCCAAAAAATTGTCTCGATGTGGTAATTGAACTCACAATGAAAAAAAATAAGCCTTAGTATACATAAATAGAGAGCCACATCAAAAATCAAGTCCATTTTCAATACACCTTTGTGTAGTGGTTTATAGAATACACCTACCATCCAAATTTCATATAACACTTATAGCCTTCAAGTAAGATGGCTGTGATATACGGATCGACAGACGGTCATCACGAAATTATAAGGATTCCATTTTGCTTCGGAACCTTCAAAACCATAATACCAGAGAAATCAGGGGTTCATTACTAACTTCTGAGGAAAGGGAGATAGAAGAAAGGGCTTGGGTTTTGACAAATATGGAGGTTTGGAAATACTCATAAGTAATAATCACCGTTCAATAGCAGCTGCGAAGATCGGTATGCGCATGAGTTGTGCGCCCATACCAGCCCACTGCGAACCCATGCCGCTGTACACAAACCACAGAGGTGGCTTGGCATTGTCAAAGTACTTCGCCTCTTCACGTAGGCTCATTGTTTTGTCCTCAACTGTATCTAATATAAAACAAATTCAAACACAAATTCTATTATTAAATTCAAATATAATCAATCATAATATGTCACTAAAACCCTTGTTACTTATGACCGTTATCTATATTCAATTCTAGTTTTAGATTATGGCTCCATCGATTTTAAATGATTTCGTCAATGTCGAGTATTAAATAGCAATTATTCTACTAATATTATAAATGTGAAAGTTTGTTTCTTTAGATGTTTGGATGTTTGTCCGTCAATCACGTTTAAACTACTGAACGGATTTTGATGAAATTTGGTATACAGACAGGGTATGAGCTGATTTGGGTGATAGGCTACTTTTTATCCCGGAAAAAGCACATGACGCGGGCAGAGCCGCGAGCAAAAGCTAGTTAAAGTTAGTTATAAAGTTACAAACGCAGACATCTTTCTTATCAGACTACTACTATTTAATTTACAGATTTGTTTACCATGAACAGTGTTTTGTCAGACCTTCCACACATAATATGTTAAATTATACAGCTAGTAATAAAAACTATCGGTGAACAGAACATTGGGAATGGTCATTAAACAACCAGTTGCAATTCTTAGCGCCTGTATCACCACGTCTAGGTACTACAGCATCGAATAAAAGCACGACCATGCCGTTACAACCCAGACTTCGATTAGATAAAGAAAAAAGAAATAATAATTTCTAAACGACTGAACAGTTTTTCTTCAAACATAGCTAGCAAGGAACCCTTGTCGATTAATATCAGCTTTCAAATAAAAAACCGTATTCAAAACAGTCAAGTCCTTAAGGCGTTACGAGGGTATAGATACACAAACCAACAGACTATGTTAGTTGGTTGTCGTCTATCTATTGTGTCTAATTCAATCAAAACCTTGAACAGGAACTCGGTTCAGGCGTGATTGAATAGCAGACATCCAAAATTTCACATCCATTAAATTTATTGCAAAAGTAGGTTTTTCGGCGAATTGACGGTGTATTGACGCCGATCAAAACCGTCCGCTGAAATTAATTATTTACACACAATATGCAAATCTATTTAAATTACTTAAGGTTATCAGTTTAATTTATACACACGTAAACATGCTGGACCTATTTTCCGCTTTGTCTGACCCCGGTTTGTGTATAATTAGTGGCATGTACCTACTTATTTATTATGCGACGAGAGCGAAAAACTATTTTACAAGGTGGTAGGACGTTCGTGCGAGATTCCGTCAGGGTTGGAACCACCGCTTGGCCTTTTTGTGTAGTCAAGCACCAGAGTGTAAGCATTATTATGTTTCAATTTGAAGGACATTGAAGTCAGTAAAATTACTGGGAATTATGAGATTTAACATTCTTTGTCACGGGATAACATGCACAGTCTCATGCTAGATACTGCTTTGTAATTAAAGGTTCTGTTTGGTGTTGCAATAATAAATAATACGGCTTGCGAACTGCTCGTTGTGTCATTCATGCTAATAAAAAAGTAGGAAGTAGAAGGTAGGCAATATGACTTACGGAGTATTGCATAACCCCTTCCCAAATGTCCAGATATATTCCTGGAATGTATATTACGCAGCAATGCAAGTTCCTCGAAATTTATAGAGCGCGATTTGAGATCGTCAAAAATGTTTTGCACTCCTTTTTCTGTCCTGTTCGATATTGTTACTAATGATGGTATGCTTGAATGATATAAAGCTGGATTCTGTAAAACAAAATAAGGTTTTATTTATAATTTAATTACTTTTATTGCGTAATGGGTTACATAGAAGTGGTAGAGTCACGTTGTAGATAGTTTTATCTACGGCACGAATGGGCTGGTTCGATCAAGCTCTGCCAGAAAACTGATGTAAAACAGCAGCCTGATGTAGCGTTTCATACGATATCTGAAGTTTCTATAGATTTAAATTATTTTTGGTTCGCAACGAACCCATGATTCTTCTAATATTGTGGGTTCATAGGCAGTGATTATCACTTACCATAAAGTGATCCCTCCATCGTTTACTACCTATCGTCTGCTATATAGAGAAAATAAATTGGTGACCGTCAAGAGACATTACGCTCTTCACAGTCGGTAAAATAATGCCTGTGGAAGTTAATTAGCACACAAATATTCCAAGTTTTACATTTAATATATTATTTAGTTACCTTCGGTTTATAGTATCCGCGGAGTAAAGCGTGGCTGCTGATTCCGGTGAAAGAGTGTAGGTTGACAGCAGCATACGAGCGGTCGAAGCTTGCATGGTCAGTGAGGATAGAGATACGTCCATCGCGAATCGCTTCGACATCCTGTCTGGGAGTGTCGCAGTGTAGGTTACCTGCTAGTACACCACTCTCATATCCTAGGAGGACCTGTTAGAATACACAATGGAGTATTGAATCGAAGGGAAAGATATTAAGATTAATACCTCAATTAATGCATAAGCAAACCTTAAAGAAAAGAGCGTACTCTTTCCTCAAAGGCCAGCAACGCACCGTCAATTCCTCTGGTATTAATGGTATGCATGGGCAGCGGTGATCACTTAAAAAAGCGTTAAGGACTATTTATAGTAGAGCAAACTAAAAGGTGGGTCACTTTATGTTAAGTAATCTCCACCGCCCATGTACGTCCAAAATACCAGAAAGATGATAAGCGCGTTGCTGACCTTAAAGTATAAGGAATAATTAAGTAATTCGGAAGGGAAGGCGTTTTGGGCCTCCGGATCACTCTCACCGAACGAAACATCCTACTTAACGTATCTTCTGTGAGTCAGTGGTAACATCCCTTTCAAGCTGGTCCACACATGCTGTAGACAAAACTATTTAGAGCCTTAGTTTCCAAAGTAGTCCAGGTGGACCCCCCGGGGTTCACGGGAGGCTTGACGAGGATCTACGTTGGCGTGACAATCTTCACATTCTTTTGTTGAGTTTTGGGAATATGGTAGAAATGTAGCTGCAAGGGGTCTACCGGAACCAGCTAAATTTTAAAAATAGTCTATGAGAAAAAAGTCTTAGCACCTCTGATTTAGAGAGTCGCTCAGCCACCTCTAAGATAGTACATATAATACATAGCTGATGATATTAAAAAAATAATACACACTTTTGTAATAGCACTCAGTCCCATGGAAGCTTCAGTATGCCCAACGTTGGACATTACGGAGCCGACTAACAACGGCTTGCTTCTGTTCTGACAGAATACTTCGTCGATCGTTTCCAATTCCACTTTATCCACATCAGGTATAGCTACAAATGCAAATTAAAACAAATTAAAAACTGCCGGTGCCGATCTTAAAACATTTTTCTGCGTACGGCAAAGTGACTGCACTACACCTGATGGTAAGCGCAGTACAGTCCCAAAAACCAGCGACCACCTAAACCTAAACAACGAATTTATGGGTGGTCATCAGAAAAATTCCGGCTTGTTTAAATGCGTCTTCACATTCCGAAGAGAGAAGAAGCAAATCGAGGGGCCTGCGATAGGACAGTTGGATTACCGTTACAGGCGAGATAGAATGATGATGTGTATCTTATGTCTGCCCCAAACAACCTTCAAGTGATGTCGCAAGCGCGAGGCGCTTATTATGAGAACCGGATATACTGATCCTACCACCAGCAAACTAAAATTACGGTACGACTTCTGTTAAGATTTTTTTCAGACATTCCTCCTTCGATAGATTCCATTCATCTATTCTCCCACCTCATCAGATTTTAACCAAATTTATGCGACCATCTTGGAAATAAATCCTATTGAATACAACAATAATTGTTCCATCGACCCATATTTGGCGGAGATAATATGCAAAACACACTCTCAACTGTAATCCCCGAAGAAGTAGGGTGTAACTAGTACACCTATATTTCGTCGAGCTTATTTCCATCCCGTGGTGATATAGGGGGCGAGCTTATCGCCTTACCGGGCACAATTCTGGCTATGAGCGCCTCAAATACATATACATAAAAAGAACTTTATTCCATTAAAAACTTGCCTGAACCAAATGCCTCAACATATTCCACAGCGTGAGGCGATACTTGCGTATTTTCGTAAAAGTTTTTTAAGAACTTTACGATGACTGCTGGGTTGCGACAATAGTCGAATTTATGAGTCAGATCCCTTGACCCTATTTGAGTATATTCACTTCTCACATTAACAAGCTCACCATAAATTCTGAAAAAGATTTTCAATACATTCATATTAAAAAATGATGGCATGATACTGGTTCATGATAAGCTCATTGTTTATCGGTGGTTGCTGGTTTTTTTGGACTGCACTGCGTTTACCATCAGGTGTAGTGCAGTCACTTTGCTGTGATGGGATAAAAAAAATATATTTCATAGTTTAAAAACGTATTTCTCGTGCTATGAGTGTTCCATATCATTAGGTACATGTTTTAAATTCAAACATCGTATTTACACATTTTTAGACAGATAATAATATATTTTTTTAAACGTGTATGTAAGTAATTCCATCAACTATATTTTGCACTTTTTTTTAATAATTTATTAGGATTTTTAAATGAACCATTATCCGATTTTGTTTCACATAAACTGCGCACTAAACAAGATTATAAATCAAAGGAAAGTACTATAAATATTTTAAAATGAGTTAACGAGTATCACAATATGTGATGTATGGTCTGGTCTTTCAACTTGGGCCTTGAATTTTTAAACCTTCAAGAGACCGTAGCTTACTCAGACCTTAGTATTTGATATAAATTTCAGCTTCACACCTCCGGAACAGAAATACAAGAGATCCTAACAGATGGGCAGACAGGCAGACAGATGAAGGGACAAACTAATCCATGAGGGTTCCTTTTCCCTTATTTGACATGGAAACTTAAAAATTAACCTAATTATGAAGTGGTAGAGCCACGTTGTTATCAGTTTTATCTACAACATGAATGGCTTAACTTGACCGGGTTGTTACTACTATCTCACAGAAAAAAGACGTGAAGCAGCAGCTTGTTGTCGCGTTTCGTACTATGAATGAGATATATGGAGAGATATATTAAACAAAATCAGTATCTCCATTTGAACTTGCTGTTGGTTGGTTCCTGTTTGCGTAAGTAGGTCCAATTGTATTACATATTGTATGTATAATAAAGTGCAATTACCTCAGTGCATCCTTTGCCCTTTGTAAAAAGAGCACAATGGTTGCGTCAGACATTCCCAGTCCATTAGCATTTTGATCAAACGACCTTGTTTTGCCCTCTGGAGACAATTGCACCATCCTAGATGCAGTAGAACCAAATTTAAATACTGCGTGTTATCCCCGAAGGGGTAGGCAGAGGTGAAACCAATACATTCCGCTGAGCTTATTCCCATCCCATATTATAAGGAGCGAGCCTAACGCCATACCGGGCACAATTGCAGACTTCGAGCTGATACTGAGCATTTCGTGATAGAAAAACCCAATATCACTTTTATCCGACCCGGGGATCGAACCCGAAACCTCAGAGTCGTACCGCGTACGCAAAACTGCGGTGGAGCAGTCACGACATCCATAGGTAATTTTACAGAAATCGTCAATCGTCGTCTATTACAAGCGTTTCGCATTATACCTCGTAGTTCCTATCAGATTTTAACCAAATTTATACGAGACCAGACTCTCATTATATCGACTACATTTTCAAAATCACAATAAATATCAAAATAGATTTATATTTGGTGGACAAATCACGTTATACCGTGTTCACACGGTTCTATTTTGCTTGAGTAACTGCTAAATTGCATGCGATTCGGACCGCCTAAATAGACTTTTAATCGAACTAATCAACAAAAACCATACAACTTAATAAGCTGTATGGATATATTGATTTAATTAAAATCGAGCCGTGTGAACACGCTATTACACACATAATAAATACAAGTTAATTGAAAAAAAATGTTTTAAATCAATAAAAAAATAATCAAATTACCTTCCAAAATGTATAGAATAATGTGATAGGAATGTCATGTGTGAAGTTCCAACAATGGCTGCCTCACATCTCCCAGCCATCAGATCCATATAAGCCTGTTCCAGAGCGATCATGCCACCGCTGCATGATCCGTCGATGGATACCGATGGTCCTTTGCCGTTGAGCCAATACGTTATTCGGTTAGCGAACATTGTTTTGCTGCATCTGCACAATTAATTGAGAATCTATACTTCTGGTGGGAGAGCGGCAGGAAAAATACTTAAAATCTTTGAGGCTGCAAGACAGTTGACAGAATGAAGGGAAGGCACTGTATATAAACTGGTTGACACAGGAACGGGGGTCGAAGGAACGATCACTGTGGCGTGTTTTTTGTGTTTTGTCGCTGGTGTGTTTCACGTATACATAAGTGTTACCGATATAATTTCGCCAAATTGTGCTTAAGATTAGAGAGCGCCATACCACTATCCAATAATTTAATATATAATTTATCCTTACCCGAGTATTTCGAAAGATGATTTTAGAATGTTATCATACAACCCACTGCTCTCCTTCTCTGAGGAAGCAGAAGCTATATAAACGGCAACTTTCTTGCCGTTCAAATGGTCCGGACTCAAACCTGAAATCATATTAATATATCTTTATATTGATACATGAAGAGAAAACTTTGTACCCTTTTTTAAGAATATTGCACGCACGGAAGTCTGTAAGATTTAGCACACTTATGCTGGGTTGCACCAACTTACTTTAGCAAGGACAACCGTGTTAAAGTACCAAAAAAAGTACCAAGTGTTAAAAAATTAGTTGCACGATTTGACAAATGTAAGATGACGTCATAAATTTAGCTGTTAACCGTAACCGCCCAAGATTCACTAGTTAATTGTTAAAGTTAAATAGATGCCAGTTGGTTCAATTATAACCTTCAAACCGATATATCTCCTAAAGCGTCTGTGCTCTAAAATTACATCATTTCCCTACTTCTAGAAATAATCGAGGAATCTAGTAGTGTAGTGTGTAGTATACGATGGTGCAACACATTCCGCAGGCAATATTAAAGTCATCGTTATTGTTAATTCAAAGCTCTGTGTGGTGTTGCTTCTGTTTATGGACAGGTGTGGCGCTCACCATCAGGCGAGCGCTTTGCTCGTCTTGTCAAATGGATTTTCGTAAAATTAGGTACACAAGTAGACTATAAAATAGACTAGTTATAAATTAAATATAGATTTTATCCCGGAAAAGATATTCACCAGGCCGGTACCGCGAGCGAAACTAGTGTATAAATAAAATAACTATTGCGCTCCATTTCAAATGGCAAAACATGTGTAACTTTTAAATGGTTAAACAGATTTAATTCAAACATAGGTACGATCCATGCCGATTAAACTATATTTCCAACAAACGAAACTGCATTAAAATTGCTCCATTTTATGCATTACAACGTCACAGAGAGATATGCACCCAAACCCACAGACAGATAAAAGTGTAAAATGTATAATTCCTCTTTTTGTTGTCGGAAGTTAAAAAGATATACCAGCATCGTAAATAGCTTGATAGGTCTGCTCCAAAATTTTCCGCGACATGGGGTCCATAGATTGGCATAGTCGATAATGTACCATGAAGAACTGGGCGTCAAAGCTATTTAAATCTGGGGCTTTGCCGAAATATTTCGCAGACTCTGGATGTTTATATTTCCAATCCTCTTCTTTTGTTATTGGATTCACCTAAAACATATAATATTAGAACATATAGAATCAAATATTTTCTTCATGCAAAAATTGATTCAATTGAAAATCAGGCACATCATATAATAAGAATGATATAATAAGAGAAATAAAATTAATGATAATTTATTTTGAAATGTAAAAAAATATAAATACAAGTAAATAAATACACCCAACAGTCACACAGATAATCCTGACCCCGCACTAGATTAACCTGTATCGTGAGTATCAGGAACTACTAGGGGCTTGCTATCCCACAACACCCAGACCCCGAAACAAATATCTGTGGATAACACAAATATTCGTCTCAATGCGGGACTCGAACCCACGGCGTCTCGTTTCGCAGCCAGCTGCTGGCCAACTGCTCCACGGACGCTATTTTTACAAATCACTTATAACTTTGAATACAAAAATTTTAGAGAAAATTCGAGCAAAGTGGAGTCACCTGATAGTAAAAGATCTCCACCTATAAACACGCGCAATACCAAGAATCATGACTGTGTTGAATATATTAAAGCAAAAGAATGGAGATTGGGGGATGGAGGAAATGTTTTTGAGCTGCCGGAATTAACTCGTCAAATGAAATGAAACAGAAAACTGTCACTTCAAGTCGATTTTCTGTGAAAAGGTGATCACACAGATCAAGCCAACCCATACATTCTATAGACCAGTATTTCTCAAAGTGGGTGGTAAAGACCCCTTGTAGGCGCTGGAGGCTTTCAGGTAACGGGTCTGGATTTAAATTAGATAAAGCATGACACAAATGACACCCTAAGTATATTTAAAATAAAGTAATTTCGAGGGACGTTAGAAAAGATTTGATTCTCATAGTGGGCAGTAGACGAAATAAGTTTGAGAACCAGTGTAAACAAAACTAGACAGCGTGCCTCTACCATTTATAAGCCCTTGCCAAAACTAATAAAAAAGTAACATACCTTGTTATATAGAATTTGTGATAGTTCCTTCACACAACGTGCCTGAGGGTAAAGACCCGAAATACCTGAAATGACCACTCGATCGCCCTGCATCGTGTGTATCTGGGATAGCAATGTGCAAACGAACGTGCTACAATTGAGTATTACTAAGGGAACGGAACTTTATAAAACATGGCCCTCTATAATTAGAATAACAACGAATAAATTATACCACCAATTCGATGTATAATTATTTAATTTTGAAGTAGCTATGCTTTTAAGGAGGATTCCACTGCGTCCAAAAATGATAGGTATATTAAACGTACAATGGATTTTTTAAGTAGGCGTTATTAAAGATTAAAGAAGCTGTCGCCTTTTCACAATGTCGACTTATCTAATAAAATGGCGAACAAAACCGTGTAATTCTGCATATTTTTTATATCCAACGTTTGTTTTAGTCCTGCATCTTCATATTTTACAATATCCATTTGGGAATTTTCCCATTTTTCTGATATTCCGTAATCGTAATGTTAACCAATTAATGACCACCACGGAAAAATCTACTCGGAATCATGGGCTCTGAGACCGGTACTAGGGTCGGGGCAGTGAGGAATACGGCGAGGTCCTCGACAGCAAGGACAGTCAATCGGTCTTGTAGACTTTAAGTGTTTTTTGAATTCCTCAATTCATCCGATGACCAGAGTAGTCTCAACGTTTCGTCGACGCGAGCCCTTTATACAGCAGCCGTGTGCCCGACCGAAGTGTGTGGGTAGTTCTAGAAAAAGTATAGTTGCACTACTTGACAACAGATGGCGCTGTCGGTTCACGAGTACTTGATACAAAATGCAGTTCCGCTACTTGACAATATATGGCGTTGTTTTCCACACATTTAATTTGTATTGACCTAAAGTTTTTAGCTACTACGGGTTTCTGAGAGATTCTAGAAATCCGAATGAGCCGGCCCATTCATGCTGCAGTGTGGCTCTGCCACTAACTACTATTCAGTGCTTCTTAAATAAAAATTTCAATGACAGACAGACTTTCGAACAACTCTTTATCGATAGCTATATTTATAGGGCTCATTAAGTTTATTTGTAAATCGGTACTAATTTATGTATTTAATCAGGTCATGTAAGTAAAGTGCACAGCACCTTAGTGCAATATATTAAATGTTAATAAAGTTCCGATTGTTATGTAATGAATTCTTGTCGAAATAAATTAACATAATATGTTGTTAGTTACATAGCCGATAAAGCCTTATTAAATAGATATCTAGACAGATTTTAACCGACTTCAAAAAACGAGAAGCTTTTCATTCTGGCGAGTTTTTACCTAAGTAAAATGTGGAACGATTTTATTGAAAAAGTCTTTTATTCAGCTGCGATGTGGTTCCATATAATTTTTTTGATATGGTTAAGATCTGATGAATAAGTAAAAACAATAATTTTCTCAACGGTTAACAGCATATTTGTCGATATTTGTTGTGTTGATATTGTTATTGTCTTAGTTGCCTACCAGTAATAATTTAAAATGATTTACATAGTATAAAGTCGCTGTATGAAGTCGCTTCCGCTGTCTGGTCGATTAGGGGTCATTTCATTATCGCAGGTGCAACTTTTAAACACATGTTTTAGTTTCATGTAATTCAATAAAAAAGATTTTAATTAAATTATACTTTAAAGGACTACATTTTAATATTTTGACTTTATATTAGTTTACAAGGACTTTCAAATAATATTTTAAAAACCAGGAGGAAGGTTCTAATAGCCATCGCGGGTGCAACAAATTTGGCCCAACCTTTCCAGATCATAGACAACAAACGCATAAATTTGTTAAGTGTGACATATTTAATATGTTATGTCGTAATAATTTGTAAGGTGTTTAAGTAACGAAGTACATAAAAGAAAAACTCTAAACAAAACGATTATGAAAAAATAATTATTTATTTTTAAATCAATAGCGGGTGTAACATCAAATTATCGCAGGTGCAACCAGTCTAATTTAAGTGAATATAAATATCAATTTAACTTATATATGAAGAAAATGAGAGATCACACCATATTTACAGAAGCTCTTGGTGAGTTTTGGGAAAGGCTGTCGCATGTTTCGAAATAGCGAGAAGAAGATTAATATAATTTGGTGAGTTGTACATACGCAAACATTATGAGGAGTATCGTTAATCGGCAGAATGTAACCTGGTCTCTCATTATAAAAAACAGTCTTGCCTAAAGCCATTTCGGGATGAGTTTCTTCAAAAATTTCGAAGGCTTCTCGAATGCTCATAATCATTATTATTTTCTGGATTCGCATTTCTGTTCCCGTATTGGACTTGACTGTTTTCACATCTTTTATGCCAGGCATTTGTCTGCTAATGTCATCCCTATTATAAAAATCTCAAATTAGTTTTTTCCCTTCACCAGTTAGCTTTCGAGGCGCTGCTTTAGAGGCGTCATTTTTATCAAATGTAGCAATATGGAATTCAGAAGCTATTTTTTTTACAATTTCCACCGCTTTGGTGGGACTGGTTGGTAGATTATGTTTTACTTTTGCCACAGCCTTCCCTACGTGCGAGGACTGCTGTATCTAGTACATTTTTGTTTAACTTGTTCTTCTTTACGCCGATTTCTAGTTGCCTGCTTTCTTTCTTTGGATCTGATTCTAGCCAATATTTTCAAATCTACATCTGTCTCCATTTTCCTTTTCATTACATCTCTACGTTTGTTATCACGAGCCCTTTCCCGACGGAAGTGTTTGGCATGAAGCTCAGGATTTTCTTTTAATTTCCGCTTATATATTTCTGCGAAGCAGTCTCCTTGTGCTGCGCTGTTGTCATTTTAACCGACATTTCTGTAAAACATATAGAATATAATATAAACATATATATCATCAATCATATTGAGCATATATTATTAGCCACGGCATATCAAAACAACAAATTATGCAATTAATCACACAAAAAGTTTAAGAAGACGAAGAGAAGAAAGACAAAAAGTTGCACCCGCGATCTGACATCAAGATCACGGGTGCAACCAATTCAAGTTATCGTTTATGTTAAGCTTACAATCATTACACTCTTAAAAACGATTAATTGAAGTTAAGCTTACATTTTTACTCGTACCTATTGTACGTGCGACCCCGGGATGGACGGCAGCACAGGTGGTTGGCCTCGATGCTGCCGTGGACACCGAGAGCGTTTTTCGGTGCGCGGGGGCAAAGAACAAGACTACAAAAACTCAGTAACAACAATGATGTAAGGGAAAACAAATCATTTTTTTATACAATACCGTATTTTATTTTTAGCATTCTTTACGATCGAACACCAAAAACGATCCGAAAATATCCAAACAACACTCACATGCGTCATCACTATCAGATATGCTCTCATAAAGTCGGTCTAGCTACGTCGATCGTAAACTGAACGCGCTCGTCTGTGTCAAATTTCCAATAATCTTATTTTGGCGCGCATCAGGCACCCCGATGACAGATATATGGGCGCCATCTTGCGAACGATGAGCGCACGCGCGCGACCGCGGCCGTTCACCTGAAAAGCGACGATGGTTTTATGATACACCCTGTATATTTTTGCAGCGATAAAAATAATATGCGCACCTTGACCGAATGTGTGTCATATTGTTTCGAATTCAGTTTAACGATGGGTGAAAGATCGACATACAATCATTGTTTAAGTTAATGCATGAGATTCGAATGTATCGGCGTGTTTCTCATTGTGTAACTAGGTATCCTACTACTAATATAAATGTATAGGTAAGTTTGAATGTGTGTGATTTTGTGAATTTTGATGTTTGTAAGTCAATCTCGCCTTAACACTTAAACGGTTTTGCATGAAATTTGGCTTGCAAGTAGGCATGACCCGGACTAGGATACACGCTTTTATTCTGGAAAAGGCCATTCACGCGAGCGGAATCCGGAGCAAATGCTAGTATTTTATAAATGTTGAATTAGTATATATCGATATTCTATTACAAGGACCTATTACTTGCATGCCAAGTTCGTTAATAACCTCTCTCAGTAATTGAGGAATTTCACAAGTTATTAGGCCTGTTCAACGCTTAAAAATGTCGTATAATTTCACTATCAAAAGATTTGATTTACAGGCCTACAGCTTTATTATTGAACCGAATTCCAATGCATCGATATTGAAATGTTAAAATTTTATATTCTTGAGTGTAACCGGCCAAGTGTAAGTTGGACTTCTTACCGAAAGGTGTGCCCTCCCTACTGCCCTCCCTAAAATGTTAGTTTTAATTATTATGCTTTGAGATTTTCGCCATAATAAGACGTAGGTATTCTGACAGATTATTAGCTATCATTTACGGTTTAAAGAATAGAGGTCTTTTTTTTATAGCATAGGCCGGCAAACGAGCAAGTTGGTCACCTGATGGTAAGTGATCTCCACCGCCCATGTACGCCCATCACTGGACGAAGAATCATAGGCGCGTTGCCGATCTTAAAGGAAAGGGATAATTAGGGATTGGGAAGGGGAGGGGATTTAGGCTTCCGGATATCTCACTCACCGTACGAAACGCAGCAGCAAGTCGCTACTTTACGTTGGTTTTCTGTGAGACAGTGGTAACGACCCGGTCGAGCCAGCTCATTCATGCTGTAGACAAAACTACAGCGTGGCTTTACCACTCAATATCTATAAAAACAGAGCAGTTAGTGGTAGAACTACGTTGTAGACAATTTTGTATTCAGAATAAATGGGCCTGATCGACCGGATTACCAAAGGAAAACCGAAGTAAATGAACAGCTTAGTGTTGCGTTTCGTACTGTGAGTCAGATATCCAGACACCCAAATTCCCCTCCTCTTGCTTATATTTTAATTACTCATTTATTTGAAGGCCGGGAGCGCATCCATGATTGGCACGAGTATAGGGTACATTTGTATCCCTGTGTCTGAATTGGCCAACCGCCTGTCCTGTCACAGGCTCCTCGATTTGCTTCTTCCCTCTTCGGAGTGTGAAGAAGCACTTACATAGGCTGGCATTATTTTGATGACCACAGCTTATTATTTGTCGGTGGTCGCTGTTTTTTTAGACTGCACTGCGTTTACCATCAGCTCTCGTCATTCGAGCAAATAAAAAACGAGTAAACACGCGTGGGGGTAAGTATTTTAAAACAATCTTTCAATGCCATGTTATATCCGTGAAAGATCATAATCTTTTTCACACGTTCTGCAGTCGGCACACCCACGCACCGCAGTCCAAGGCATCTGCATCTTTTGTTTACAAAAATCCGTTTCACTGATGAATTTGCTAAGAAACATCAAAGAGGTCTTGGTTTTAAAATACGTAAAAAGATAAAATGTTTCAAAAGAACACGAAAAACCAGTAGTTTACGATCTCTTCCAGTAAACACAACGATGTCTGTGTTTACAGTGAAAGTTTGCTTCGAATGGGGTAACACTCATTTTTTTATTATTAAGGATATTTGGCAGACTCTGTGGCGGAGCAGACGAATAGCTAGCTGTGAAATGAGAGGCCGTGGGTTCGATTCGCGCACCGAGATAAAAAAATTGTGTGATCCACAAATATTTGTTTCGGGTTTAGGTGTTTTCCCCAGAGGGGTTGACGTCAGGCAGGCGGTCGCTCGTAAAAATTACAAGTCAAATCTTTCTGTAACATGTATTAAAAAGCATGTTGCACCGACCTCACTCCGAGTGGGATATGTAATCTTCTTCTTTAAATTTCATAATAATCACACTATAAAGCATATTATTACAATATTAAAATAATTTTTCGCAAGGCGCACGCCTGCCCATAAACAGAAGCAACACCACACAGAACTTTGAATTACAAAGTACTGCATGGTACTGAACTGCGCTCATCACCCCGAGACAAAAGATGTTTCTCGTAATGCCCAATAATTTCACTGGCTTCAATGTCCTTCAGGCCGAAACAAAAAGTGCTTACACACTGTTGCTTGACGGTATAAATAGACAAAGTGGTGGTACCAACCCAGATGGCCTCTCGCATACGAGGGACCTACCACCTTGAAGTACAAATATCAACGTGGTCCATCTAGACTGACTGGGTATTTTACAACACACAAAAGACAATACACCAAACATAACTTAAAAAACAACATATCGTCGATGAAGTACCAATACCTCCTAAGTTTTGAGAATCTAATTTTACACCAGAAGAAAAAAACTGTTAAAAATAAAATATAAATAAGTAAAATAAGGTTTAATTTATTTTGATCAACTATTGATAGTAAAATAGTTTCCAATACATTACCTTTTTATTAAATACTAAGGGATGTGGTTTATGTTTACGTCTATTGTAATAAAAAAGTAATTTTGGACTAAATTGTCAGTTAGGAGGTATTGGTACTTCATCGACGATATGTTCCCGACAAAAGAATATCCTCAGGTCATTGGGACGCATGGTGAGCGCAGGAGAGTTTTTCAGTTGGTGCATCCGGCGCGGCGGCGCGCATACGAGTGGCTGTTGACGGACAAATGTGCGCAGGAAGGCGGGCGTCGTTAGCACTGTCGTCGCCTCAGCTCGTACCATAAACGCTGAGTGTAAATAAAGACTATGCGCCCGCGCCGCATCGCTGGCTCTTGATTTTTCTTCACATTCCACTAGAATGAGTGCATTTGTACTTACTGTAGTTAACGTTGGTTAGTCTACCATTTTGTTTATATTTTTCTAGGTTTGTGCGTCATTATGGAGACTTATGGGACTTATTACTTACATACAAACGAGGTTTAAATTGATTTAATTTTAACTATATAATAAGATTTACTGGTGGGAGGATACCTGATCATTAACCGACTTCAAAGAAGGAGGAGCTTCTCAATTCGGCCCGGTATTTTTATGTATGTACAAACGATGTCTTCGTTTGGAATTAATTTCATTCGATAGAGTTTAACTGTGATGTGGTTTATATAAGTTTGGTCAAGATCTAATGAAGGAGTACGGAGTTAAAATTATAATCCTCAACGGATAACAGGACACACGTCACGAAAAATTAATGAAAAAGAAGTTTTAATAAAAATTAAAAAGGACACAGAGAAAAAACCTATAGGTGTTTTTGAAGTCAGTGTAATATGTCTCACGGTAACGAGATCAGTTTCATTCCATCCAATTAGGTATTTATATTTCAAAGTTCAGTATGTAGTGTTGTTACTTTTTATGGGTAGTGGTGCTTACTATAAGGCAAGCGAACTGCTCATTTCGTCATTCAGGCTAATAAAAGAATCATTAAGCAATTATCATACTCTAATATCAAAAGACAATGAAATCTGTATATTATGTTTAAATCTACACTAATATTATAAAGAGGAAAGATTGTATTTTTGTATGTAACGAATAAACTTAAAAACTGCTGGACCGATTTCAAAAATTCTTTTGTCGCTGGAACGCTACATTATCACTGAGTAACATAGGTTACTTTTTATCCGGGAAAAAGTAGATCACATGGGCGGAGCCGCGAGAAAAAACTAGTATTTAAATATAAAAGCGGATTACTACATATTTACTCGTTGAATAATCACGATATCTCAAAAACTACTAAAGCTAGGATTATGAACTTTGTATAGATAATGGTTTGTGTTATGTAGGGGCTTGTGAGGAAAGGATTTTTGGAAATTTACATTTTAAAATGGGAAGCTGGGGTTCACGCAAACGGAGCCAATTGTACGTACAATTGGCTCCGTCGTATCGTAATGTATATTTATTATATTGAATTAAGCGTGCAAACGCTGCATTTCTTTTTCGAGTACCAGTTATTCTTCGTATTAATATGTCAGTCGGTCTATAACTCAAGTTCAATATCTAATTGGATTCGGTATGGCACATTTTTAAGTTTTATTGCTGAACCGGTAGCACTCGACTGTACGCACACTCCACTTTATGTCATGATATACAACCGCATTACAGCACGCCACCACTTTAATTAATTACTTTGCATTCGATACATTAAACATACTATTAACTCACAATTTGTTTTATTTTTCACTGAGCTTTTCTCCGAACAACGTGGGATGATCTCGGTGGGACATCGAAACTCCGCCTTAAATACGCTGTCTCTTTCACTCTTTAACAGAATTGTGTGAGAGAGGGTGATAGAGACACGCAACGCACGCCCATAGACAGATTTTCTTTTTTTAATGAAATGGTCAAACAAATGTAATGAAATATTATGTTATCTTGGAATATCAATCGACAGTATCATTTTTAATAAATATATTAGTTCCTTTGACATGGAACATGTTATTTTGTATCGAAACCAAAATAAATTAACACGAATACGTAAGTATGAAATATTTTGAATTATGTTGTTTTAAAATTCGCTATTTGTAGATACATTTGTTTCAATATTCTTTAAATTCGTGTTTCGTGTTAAGAATTTGAATGCGATTTTTTATTACGTACATACAATACCTAGGAATTGAAAACGGAGTCGTAATTTTTGAAACATTTATGATTATTTTTATTCACCTACCAGATGATGCTCGGCATAGGCTTGACATAGTTGAAAGAAATGCTTCTTTGATTTTTGAAGTGATAACTTCTTATGGGAGGGTGAACCGAAACGTTCCGTAACGCGAGCGGCGGTGAGCGGAAGGTTCCAGAATATTCGAGAGCCTTCCGTGAGACGTCACGTGGGCCAGTTGACCAGCTAGCGCTAGCCGACTTCCCTGGAACTTCAATAATTTCAAAGTTCCAGGTGGCGTCACATAGTGACCAGTCGGATTGGACCGGAATTTGACTGGACTTTCACAGGACTTTGACCGGACTGTGTTCGTTTTTTTTTTTATGGCGGATAGACATGTTACCGTAATTTTGTTTTTGATATTGATAATAAAATGACGATATTTTACTTATTTTATAATTTGGAAAAAAAGTACCAGGTTCGCATAAACGCGAAGAGAGTAGAATGTCCATTTTTCATGGCGAGTAGCCGTAATTAATAAACAAATGACGATTTGGACAAAGAAAAACTTTTTAGGTTTTTTCTTATTTGGAACATGTTGTCGTAAAAAGTACCAGGCTTGCATAAACGCGAAGAGAGTAGAATGCACTATTATCATGTCGAGTCGACATGTTGCCGTAATTTTGTATTCTCGCATGTTGTTTGGTAAGTTTTCACTTCTGTCGGCACTCCCGGAGTGCAACCCGTAATTTTTTTATTTTATGTCAGAAACCTTCACACCAATGCTTATTATAACTGTACATTCAACTTAATATATAAGATATGTACATAAAGTTAATAAATAAACGTATGTATATGGATAGAAAATAAATAAATATGACTTATAATTTGGCAGTATGGTTTCTGGTCTTGGCTTGTTCACGATAGAACAAGTAAAAAAGGGAAAAAAGAAAACATAAAATTACATAACTGTAAAATTGTGTAAATAAATAAAATGTTTATTTGGTGGAGACGTAAATGTAAATTACATGTATTATATGTAAATTGCGTTATTAATTGCTATTTAATACTCGCCATTAGCGGATCTAGGAATATCGAAGGAGCCATAATCAAATCAGAATAGAATGGACTACCTAATCAAATTGTCATAAATACATAATTTATATAGAATAGAATTATAATAATTAAATAGAATACAACCGATGGAGCGATAATATAAAATTGGATTGTAAATATTGAGGTATATTGCTTGTGTGATCATGAAAACTAAACATGAACGAGTTATCCGGAAGAACAACACATGCTTGACTGCTAACACGATCCCAAACCCACATCTACCACAGGCCGGAATGCAGTGTAGTGTGCAGGGCAGTGCAGTTTTACGAGTGGTAGAGCCACGCTGTAGACAGTTTTGTCTACAGCATGAATGGGCCGGCTCGACCGGGTCGTTACCACTGTCTCACAGGAAACCGACGTAAAGTAGCGGCTTGCTGCTGCGTTTCGTACAGTGAGTGAGATATCCGGAGGCCCAAATCCGCCTCCCCTTCCCAATCCCTAATTATTCCTTTCCTTTAAGGTCGGCAACGCACCCATGAGTCTTCTGGTATTGTGGGCGTACATGGGCGGTGGAGATCTCTTGCTCGTTTGCCGGCCAATGCTATAAAAAAAAAAGTGTGCGTAACCACACGTTTGGTTATGTGACGGATTTTTGCGAGGTGTGTAAATGATTTTTAAATTTTTTGTTAAATGACCGTACTGTTTTCAGGTCACGAAACGGTGGTGGGAGGTCGTTCCAACATCTGGTTGCAGTAAATTTATGAATTTTTTTACGCATAATATTTTCACGCCGGCAACAGCAGGGACGTAAAATTGTTGTTTAGTTTATATAAAGCTCTTAGGACATTGAGCATACTGCCCAATATAATACCTATTTTACAAGGTGGTAGGTCCCTCGTATACGATAGGCCGTCTGGCTTGGTAGTTGGTACTACCGCTTCGTCTATTGCCACCAAGCAACAGTGTATAAGCACTGTTGTGTTTCGGTTTAAAGGAAATTGAAGCCAGTGAAAAGGGAAATTGTAACTCGGGAATAACCCTAGAAATAATACTAATACCTAAAGTATCTACAATTCAAAGAAATTAAATAACATTACACATACACTAAAAGTACACAACTAAAAGTATACAATTAATTTCATAATCTGATGTTATTATGAGTCGAACTCTCGGGGCGATCGAGTCACCGTATTATATGTTCAGACTTAGCGAATTTATTTTCATATACAACTTGTCTATAGATCTTAGCCTAAGTACAATATCAGTGAAGTGATAGCTGCAGTTTGTATCGTTGAAGTGTGTTTACAGCGATCTGCACTCGACGCGATAAACTGAACGTTGAGTGACGACTGCTGATGTTACAATAATTGAGCGATTCGCTTTAACTGCAAATCCCATTGATTATTTACTTTATTTTTTTTAAACAGTGATCTCTACATAGTTCCTGGGATGAACTACGGGGTCCCCGCTAACGGAATACTGGCGACCCCGCAGTATCTCATCCCAGGGCCAAGGGCGAGGGGATGGAAAAAGGGATGGGAAAAGGGTTAGGATCAGGGGGCAAACCCTGGGGAGAACCGGATATACATTGGCTGACCCTGGAATGCTACCCACAAAGGTGGGCCACTATGGCAGGTTTTAGCACCAGTGTACGGTGGTGGCTATCCGGTCGGACAAGTATCCTCCCACCAGCAAGATGTCGTAATGGCGCGTTTCTGTTGTCATCGAAGCGACCGTTTCTCTACAATGTTATACAAAGCGTATTTGTCGCTATCGCCTCACTCGCGGGTCCTCTAATGTGGTCGCGTACCTTAATAATTTAGCGTGATTCCGTTGTCATCGAAATATGTAGTTAAATCAAGTATTTTTTTTATTTCGCCATGTAGTAGGTCCCTTGAATGGCCGTTTATGTTGGTAACACCACTATATCTATACTAGGTCGTAGACATATGCGAAAGGCCTTATGTCTTGGTACCGCTACCGCTGGTTTGTTTATTTCTAGTTGCCATGTAGTTTTTTTTATAGCATAGACGTGTAAACGAGCAAGTGGGTCACCTGATCTCCACCGCCCATGGACGCCCACGATACCAGAAGAATCACGGGCATCGCGCCCGTGACCGATAATATAATAACCGCACCAACCCTAAAGGAGAGGGATAATTTAGAGATTGAAAAGGACGGGTGATTAGGCCGAGTATTGGGCCTCCGGATATCCCACTCATCGTACGAAATGTAGCATTAAACCGCTACTATACGGCGGTTTTCTGTAAGACAGTAATAACAACCCGGTCAAGCTGGCTCATTCATGCTGTAGACAAAACTGTCTACAGCGTTTCTACCACTCGTACTGCTTTGTAATTCAAATGTGTGTAAAATGTTGTGTCTGATTACAGGCAGGCTGGTCGTGAAGTTCATAGCGCGACGTACTCGTTTCGTCATTTAAACTACTAAAAAATAGATTTGGCTTAGCCCGAGTTTTGTTAAACTATTCAACGGATTTTAATGCAGTTTTCAGTAATAGATATATTGATTCATGAGGAAGGTTTATACGTACAATACATACATAATATAGTATAGAAAAGCCGAAAAATTCAAATATTTGTAATGTGATGTCGTAACAAACATATTTTTACCCGCGCGAAGCCGGTGCGGGTCACTAGTATGTCATAAACGTGAAGTCTCTCTGTAACAACGTATCTAGCGTATATAGCGAATGGATCGATTTAAATGCCTTAATCTTTTATAATTAACATGGGTTTTATTATGTTTCATGAAGAAATTGCCGTTAGCAATAAGGCCGCCAATTGTACTTCTTCTTATTATTTTTAGACGTCTATTGTGTATTTTCAATACTTTTTATTGTGATGTACATTAAAGTTATAAATACCAGCAGAGACAAGGTTATCTGGGTTGGTACCCCCGCTTTATTTATTTCTGCCGCCAAGCAACAGTGTGTAAGCACTGTTGTGTTTCGGTTTGAAGGACATTGAAGCGAGTGAAATTACTGGGCAATATGAGACTTAACATCTTATGTCTCGGGGTGACAAGCGCTGTTCAGTGCTTTGTAATTCAAAGTTCTGTGTGGTGTACTTCTGTTTATGGGCAGGCGTGGCGCTTACCATCAGGCGACCACCTTGCTCATCGCGTCATTCAATGAAATCAATCCGGCTACTCGCCCATTGCGCCACGGAGGCTGTCAAACATATAACATGCAAGCCACCAAACAATATAAATAAGATTTGAGCCAAAAGAAGGTTAAATATGTATTTTATTTTGATCTTAACGAAATGTACTTTTAGCTTTACAATAGTGATGAAAACAATTAACACAAAACAGTTAATCTGTAAATTGTGTTTTAAAGCCGACCATTTATAAACCTTCGACTGAAAATATAAAATGTAAAAAAATATTTCCCAAGAATTTTCGAAAAATAATCGATGCATCAACATTATGTAGAACTGGCAATTCTGGCAAATTTCAAATGTGCACGTAGGCGAAATGCATGTACCTAACCCATATCGTATGGGTTAAATCAAAACGTACATCATCACTTATATTATTCTACCTACACATCAGAAGCCAACGAGAGCACAGGTATAGTAGTGGCAACAAACAATGCAGTACATAATTCACATGAAAATAAATAAAGCTCGTTCGCGAGTTGGAAATAAAAGCGGCCGCTATTGGGCGGTGGGCGGTACGGGGCGTGCTTGCGGCCGACGACGCGCGCCGACGACAGAAGCGCTCTCCTCGCGCCCAAGACTGCGCGCGCGCACCACACTTGATTAACGTACAGAAAACTGATTTATTGTGTCGCGTTGAAAAAATAATCGGCCGCCGGTGAGGAAATGTGATGGAGGGACAAGAGTGGCGGGGCGAGTGGCATCAGCCGCGTCAGCTGGACGGTTAGTGATTGATCCTTGTGTTTGTTTCAAAGCTTTGTGCCAGCGTCCATTCATAGACGCAAGTACAAGTAGACCATGTGCGGAACGTATGTATGGCATACATTGCGACACTATTTTAATTTGACTAAAAGCGTAATTTGTCTTCAACCTCCAGAAGACTAAATATTCTTAGCAGACAATTTAAAGCAATGTAAAAAGCTGCGAAGCGTCCATGTTAAAAGCTTAGTTGGTGCAATTATATAAAATGTGCTTTGTGCTGTATGTTCATAAGGTATGTTTCTTTTCTAACTACGTTTTTGTTGTATATCTCAAATTGAACACCTTTTTGTGTATATTATCACCTTTTTAGGCAGTTTCTAAGCCCTGGCTTGCCTAAATCCCGTAAAATAAATGTATGTAAAATTTCAAGATGAGATATTTTTGAAATAAATTCTAAACTAAATAAATGGTACGCATAAATAAGAATAATTAATATTTCAAACGTTGTGTTCTGTGTTTACGTAATTTAAACCTGTATTAGGTGTATAATGTTGTACAGTACCAAATTGATACAAAATAACTGATATATTTGAATAGTTAGGCAACACATGAAGAAATAACGTACGCTTTATTTTTAAGACGTAGCTCATTATATATAATTATAAGCCTAAGAAAAGAGCAGGTCTTTTGCATGATGGTTAGCGCCACGTCTGCCCATGAACAGAAACAAGACAACACAGAACCGTGAATTATAAAGCACTGCATAGCACTGGACAGCGCTTGTAACCCCGAGATATAGGATGTTAAATCTCATAAGGCCCAGTAGCTTCACGGGCTTCAATGTCTTTCAAACCCAAACATAATAGTGCTAACACACTTCTGCTTGGCGGCAGAATAGATATAGCGATGGTACTTACCCATGCGGCCTCACATGAAAGAAAGAAACATACGAGAGACCTACCGCCTAAAAAAATATTTATCCTCGAACTTAAATATTAATGTTACTATTACCATAAGCTAACAGAACGTATGCTTATACCCGTACATGGGTAGGCTGTGATGTAACAAGTGTACCCACGTATCTCCGACCTTATTCCTGATGACGGTAGTGTCGAGGTTAAGCCGTTTTAAGAAGAGCTTATTCCTGTCCCATGATGTGATAGTGGCAAATCGTCATAAGCACAAAATGATGTGCCAATTTCGAATCGACAAAGTTACTGCCGGAGCTGGGATTTGTATCTAGGACCTCAATGTTTGCTCAGCCCTATCTCTGCCACTATGCCAATGAGGCGACCAAACTAAAACCAATTTAAACATTGGTTATTTTTTATACTCCTCGATATCTAGTCGAGAGCTATGTTTGTTTATCGTTCACTAGATTTTGCCCGCGACTAAGCCCGCGTGAACTAAGAACGCGTGTATGTCTTAAACCAACCCACGATCAACCTGCCAAATTTCATCCAAAAGCGTTCAGCCGTTAAGACGTGATTGACTCACATGATGGTAAGCGCCACGCCTGTCCATAAACAGAAGCAACACCACACAGAACTTTGAATTACAACGCACTGCATGGCACTCAACTGCGCTCGTCGCCCCGAGACATAAGATGTTAAATCTCATAATGCCCAGTATTCCCCTTCAATGTTCTTCAAACCGAAACACAAGAGTGTTGACAGATTGTTGCTTGGCGGCAGAAATAGACAAAGCGGTGGTACTAACCCAGACGGCCTCCCGCATACGTGGGGCCTATCACCTTGTGATATCAGTTTTCGAGCTATTCTTTCCTTATTTACAGTATGAATTACTAGTTTGACACTTTTTATACGAATTCGAAAACTATGATCATATTTGTAACTCTTACTAGATCTACGGTATGTGTGGTTTGGATTCCACGCGTGGTCGCGACGCTTCTCTGATCGCGTTCATTCATCTATCGATCGTCGAGTTGGAAAACGCGCGCGCTTGCCCGCTCGCTTCGACGATTGACATCCGACTGTGTCTCCGCTGAATTATCTTTCATGTTTTTTTTTTGCAAAATCTATTATATCTATGGTTATTAAAGTAGGACACACGTGCAGTATGTTTATATTTACATTTAATATTGTTTTGTATTTGCAATATTTCACAGTAAAGAGATTTTAACGTTCTGCCTTACTGCTCTCAAATTGGGTGCCATTTAAATTTGAAAAAGGAAAAAGGTCAAACTTCGCCATTATACTCTAAAATTGGTTATGAGTAATATACAGAATAGAATTCAGAGCTAACTTTTTTCCATAATTTTTGTTAAAAACTTTATTTTACAACTTTTACTAAAAGAAAAGAAAGAAATCTCGAAACCAGTGCACAAATACCAAAGTTTTAGTCACACCGACGTGTCTTAAATTATTGATATTCAAAACTGTAGTAGAAACTGCAACTTTCAAGGCTACACAACATCCTCATTTGTGATTGTGACAAACAAACAAAATAATATAGATTACAAAAATCTTCATTAATCTTTGTCATAAATTATTAAAACAATCTCTCTTATATTATTTAAATCCCCATTATATTACGGTCACATAAAGACCCGTTTTTACTAAATGCTCAAAAACTTGGCCAGAATCACACACATAGCTGCATTTTATGAAAAAAAAATCGTCTCAGATGTTTGAAAAACAAGGCACAGAGCGTGCGTGGTATAACACGTCAATGTAGATTAATGAGCCGACCGGGGTGGGCCGTGGGCGACATTTTTTGTGGTAATTAGCCGGCTAGTCGCGACTCGCGGCGGACATGGAAAAAATATCAATGTGCCCACTTGACACACTCTAAAGATCCAATACGCTAATGTTCTAACATTCACTAATTACAATACAATTTGTAGCTTTTAGTTTTTATACATGTGTATAATTTCACATTTACATTTATTATTTTCTGCTGGTGGTAGGATATTCCTATTCCGTCGTATGCGTCATTGTGTTAAAACCTGTCACAGTGACCTTGTGTGGATCGCGTTCCTGGACCAGCCAGTATATATCCGGTTCTCCTAACCTTGCGACATGACTTGATGGTTGGTTGGTTTGGGTAAAGTACATTCTTGTATCTCTGTGCTTGCATCAATCATCCGCCTATACTGTCGCAGGCCCCCTGATTCGCTTCTTTACTCTTCGGAGTGTAAAGAAGCATTTATACGGGCCGGCATGATTCTGGCGACCCTCGATAAACTCATTGTTTGTCAGTAGTGGCTGGTTTTTTTTGTACAGCGTTTACCATCAGGTGCAGTGCAGTCACTTTGCCGTCTCGGATAAAAATAAACTATATTTGTTACAACTTTAAAGTATCCCACTGACTGTGGCAGTCTTTGTAAACAAACTTTGTTACTCTGGATGTTCTTTGTTTCACGGATATAAATAACCAAGAGAAGAGAATTTCATTATCACAGAACATATTCATCACTTAGGAATAACGTAATTTGCTTTGGCGATAAAAATCACATATGGGTAACAGTAATTCCAGGAAACACTTCCTACAATCAATATTACCTACACAGTCACAAAATTACGTTTTTATCTTTTAATTGATTTGAAAAAAGGAGGAGGTTGTGTCATTTTATTGTAGTGTTACGGAATTTGGCTATTATTTTAAAAATGAAAGTTTGGATGTTTTTAAGTTTCAATGTTTATGAGTTTGTGAATTGTATGTTTGATATATCATCACGTTTAAACGGCTGAACTAATTTGGATGAAATTGCCCAAACATGTAGACCATGACCTGAATTAAAATACCTTTTAGCAATTTTTAGTATGTTGACATTATAACTAGAATTGCTTACTTGTGTCTGTTCCTGTAGCGGTTTCTTAAATATAGATTAAAGAAAAACTATGCAAAGATGTAGAACTAAATTGCTCGCCAAAAATCCATTACAAAGACAACCTAAGGGTGTTTTTTAAAGTCGTAAAATATAATATCCCCTCATGGTTTCCATACGAGGAAGTAATTTTTTGTACTCTTGAGCAATTCTTCAATTTGGCCGAAGTAACGGGCACTTATCGATTCTGGCACTCAACTGTTCTACACACGTGCAAACTTTTGCTTATTTTGCTTTTTAAAAAAGAATTGTTTATTCATAAGAATTTTGAAGATGTGAATTAAATAAGCGAGTAAGTTTTGTGAAGTAGAAAGAAGCTTGTTTTATTACAATTAGTAAAAAAGACACGAAGGTTATGAAAAAATATTCATAGTACAAAATGACGAGGACTGATAATATATGTCAGTTCAGTAATTTCAGTAGTTCAATAAAATCATAATATAATTGATGAATTAGACTGTATCGGTGGCGTAGTTGTATTGCGTACGCGATACGACTGATGTTCTGAGGTCTCGGGTTCGATCCCGGGTCGGATCAAACGATATTTATTAATTAAGGCATTGGAAAGGGGAGGGGGATTCGGTCCGCCAGATATTCAAAATATATTATTATGTTATGCGTACATAATAATTTAAAATTACATATATTTTGCCTATTAGATATTTTTCTTGTTACCTCGACACAAACATAAATTTTGCGTTAAAAACCAGTACAGCTTGCAGTCTGCACACGTGGCTTTTTATCTTATCTATTTTTTCGTACAACCCATTATATCTCCACGGCTGTCGTGAAACTGACATTCCTCGTCAATTCCTTGTTCTTTCTCAAGAGGACGAAGCGTCTTTACATCAAAACTGTTGCAAGTTATTATACCTCTTTTTATCGGGGGTTACGAATGGCAAGAATTCTAAAGTATTTCGATTAAATTTTAGTTAATTATTGGTATTGTTGAGGGAGGGAATTGGTATTGTTGATAGAGTTGAGCCGATGTGTCTATACATATATTTTAATATATGTATAGACACATCGGCTCATTTGTGCACGTCCTGCTATGTGTGCGAGAGCATGTAAATGTTTTTTTTTATTTATGTGACAGTGACGTATCAGCCATCGTCCTATAGTTATAGACAGGTATACATAGTCATTGTATCTATTCTTGCCACGCAATATAGCACAAAGTAAAGAAGAAGAATACTTCGTCCACTTGCACTTGCACTTATCAGTGGGGTCGGCGCAACGTGCTTTATAACGCATACAGAAAGATTTGGCTTGTAGTTTTTACGACCAGCCGCCTGCCTGACGTCAACCCAAGAGAAAACACCCAGACCCGAAACAAATATTTGTGGATCACACAAACATTTGTCTCGGTGCGGGAATCGCACCCACATCCTCTCGCTTCATAGCCGGCTACTCGCAACTGCACAACGGAGACTGACAGTATGGCACAACGTGAAAGAATAAATTAATGATTTCTTGTGTTTGCGCGAATATTACTCAATGAAATAAAACTAATTTAAACGTATTTTGTCGCTACTTTTCGAAGACTTTTCAGCCTTCGTGGTCACGGGTGAAACGTCGGGATCAAAATTAATAAAGAACGATAAAATCCGTTTAAATTAGTATTATTTCAAAGAATAAATTAAACTATCTGTACATACTTAGTCATTCGGATTTTATACATAGCTCAATCAGACCACCAAAGAATCGTATAACTCACGAGTGACGTGTCCTTTCAAATTCTCACGCCTTAATAAACAAAACGTCTATTTCGAGTGGTTGGAAAAAAAAATGAAACAAAAAACACCGGATTACCAACGCTCTTAAAGAAAACAAACAATTGAGGCGTAATTCATAATACGACGGACGGTGGCGTTTGTGGCCGGGAGACTATCCTGGCAACGAAAAGTAAAGATATTCGACATTGTTATGATGTACAATAATATCCAGAAACCGGAAAATTTTAATGTACTATTACGTTTACTAAAGGTATGGCTGTAGACAGCAATTAGTTTGGCGGTTAGGCCTAGTCTTATACTTATAACCGTTAAAGCATTTGTGATACCAATTTACTGTGCAATTCTCATATTTTTCCAAACATGACATAAAGTATGCTGCTTATCTATGTTTTAATTTTCAATCATAAATTTTTTCTACCACAAACATATATAGGTACTTAAAGCACAACAAAACCAAAAAAAAAACATATAATTTATACATAAATTAAATAAAATTTCGATTTAAATTTTTACTACTTTTCTTAATCGAATATCTGTTGTGATCTATTTCATGTTTTGGCTTTAATTTTAATAAATGGTCATTTTTATCGAGAGCCCTTTCTCATTATTCGAGAATAGTCACCCATCTGCGTGGCAGCAGATTTAGATCTCTCACATCCCAGCGTGTATGATTTACTGAGAATATATCATTATTTTCGGCAACGTTTAACTTAGGCTTAGCGCCTACTTTGACGTCACATGATTTTATTTGCTTGTTTAAATTGGAATAGGTATTTTATTGATCAACTTAGCTCAATAACTCAAGCTATTGTATTATAGAAACTATAGCTTATGGCTATATATGGCCCTTTGTTTATAATATTATTATTACAAATGACAATTTAAGATGGTTTTTCGAATTTTAACTTTTAAGAGACATCACTTTCATTTCATTTATCTTCTGAAAGTATTAAGTATACATTTCATTAATACGCATGCTATAATATAATATCTACTTTCATTTAAGTTGCTATTTTATAAGAATAGTTTACACTTCAATATTTAAAATAGAATATTAAACATTTAGCGTTGTATAAATATGTAGCTTCTGTAAAAACTTCCAAACAAACATTTAACAATTCAATAACCATTGTATTTCAGTTCTTCCGTTCTCAATTACTTCTCAACTTTATTTTGATAGTATTAGAAATGAAAGATCGGTATCAATAAAACGTTTTCCAAACACAAACTGTTTGTTATCTGATTATAAGTATCGAATTAAAATTTAATTTATGGTACATGTATAAACATTCATGCCACATGCATACCATTTGTCGATGATTTTGATTGTAAAAAGTGTAGTTATTAGTAACGTGAGTTTATTTTTAATTTGCCTTTTCAATGGATACATTATTATTAAAATCACACAGGAAATTATATTCTATTTGTAACAGAGAAGCACAAAGTGTGTACAGTCGCGGCCATAAAGCTTACGATTAGCTTATCGAGTGATATTTTTTTTAATATTAATAATTTATTTAATATTTCTTTTTCAAATCAATTATTAGTTTTTGAAAAGGTAAAAAAATGACAGTGAAAATGATGACTTTATTGAACTTACCTTTAGCTGCTTTGTTGTATTTTTTTGGAATAATATATGTCCTAATCCAAGTCACGGTATATCTATATATCGCATTTCATGCAAATAGAAAGATTAAAAGAAAATAATGAAAACATTTATTCAAAAAAATCTGTTCACCTGTCAGGAGTTAGAAAATGATCATTGCAAACATCCATTCCATCCATTCGCATTTAAAAATATAGTTTCAAGATGTAAAAGATAGCGCGATAAGAGAAAGAAAGAAATTTCACATGCGAGAAAGTAGCAGAGGATTGCTACAACCGGGGCAAATCCTCCTCAAAGGAAAACAACGAATACCCCGCGATTCGAATTTTAGTCTTTTTTGAAGTTTTAACTTGGACTGGTCTATTCAAGCTGCAATTTTATTAGAGCAATTGAAATATTATGTTGTGCAGTGTACGTACGAACGGCGGTCGTCTTCGGCACAACGCGATATAACTTTGTAAGTAAAATAAACGGTAGCCCGGTCGTATGTTTGTTATTGTAATATTTTAATTTTGAACGTGTTTGTAATATGCGGTCAGGTTTGTGGCGCTTTGATGTGTCTTTAGACTGCGGTCGCATGTGCGTCAATTTATATTTATATTTGGAATCGTGAATCTCAATTGGTATAAATTTGCAAGTGTGCTTAGGTTTAATATCGTTTTAAATATTCAAGTTTAGTTGTTTCTGTAATGTGATTCACGACAGCCTCTTCGGCGCAGTGCAGCCGCCTGTGAAGCGAAAGGCCGCGAGTTTGTAATTCAAAGTTCTGTGTGGTGTTGCTTATATTTATGGGCAGGCGTTGCGCCTACCATCAGGCGAGCGCCTTGCTCGTCTCGTCATTCAATCAAATATTAAATAACATATACCAACTCCACATCATATTTCTAGTAACCATTATAAATGGAACCACGGCGCAATCGCTAACCAGTCAGTACCATTTGGGTTTGTTTACAAAATCGTAAATCGTTCTCATAAGGGCTTCTCGTTTTGATATCGTAAACATGTGGCCATTGATTGCGCTGTACCGTGAACAAGAACATTCAGGATCTGTTTAAATTATTACTGTATCATGACAATCGATATCCTGTTATCTCCTTATTATATATTCATTGAAATTTACGTGGATTTTATTTGTTTACATCAATTGTCTTTAGCGACATCTTTACTAGATGTAAGTAATATTTTCTAAATATAATTAATACAAGCAGCGATAGTTTCGCGGGGAGTGGTACGGACTGTCAAGACGAAATTCGCAGTATCAAACTCAGCACCAAGAGCATGCACCTCTGACTTTTATGAGTCACATGTGTAATTAATTGTTAATTATCGCTTGCTTTAACGATGAAGGAAACACCGTGAGGAAACCTGCATACCTGAAGTTCTTGATATTCGAAGGTATGGTAACTTAGCCAACCCGTATTAGGGGCTCTACTGAATGAGAGGGGTTAGGCCTTCGTCCACCACGCTGGCTTTACGGGGGTTAGTAAAATTCACATACTTTTGAAATTCTAAGTTTTTAGATTATAAATTCACTATCATTATTTGCTTCACGTAACAACTAACACATCAATTTGGAATTTTAATTTATAACAAATACTTTACATCTGTAAACCCAACCAATACAAATTACTGATCTCGCTCGTAACATGAAGTATGCGGTGCACGCCTCATTCTTCATTGACAACATTCCACTCTTCCATCTCGTTTATGTTTAATATGTAAGCTGCCAGTACTTTTTTTCACTCTGTGAACATTATAGTGCCTAATATTATGATTTGTTTTTATCTTAAATAATAATTAGATGCGTATTTTTATTTCAAATGGGTCACCTGATGGTAAGTGATTTCCACCGCCTAAGAACATCCACATTACGAGAAGAATCACGGACGTGTTGCTAATCTTAAAGGAAGGTTTAATTAATGGATTGGATGGAGAGGATTAGGGCCTCCGGATATTTCACTCACCGTACGAAACGCAACAAGCTGCTACTTCTCGTCGATTTTTCTGTGATATAACAATTGTAAGTGGTAACAACCCGGTTGAGTCGACCCATCCGTGCTGTAAACAACATTTTCTACCGCGTAGCTTTACTTTATACAAAATATGTTATTTTTAAACTTTACCGATTCACTCCGTACCCTTCCGACGTCACTATTTTGAATAAATTAGCCCAATTAGTTTCGAAGTGGAAACAATGCAGCCGCGTCCATGTTCCCTTTTCATTTTTGAAATAGGAATGTTCAATAATTTGTATTATTACATTAAGGTACGTTTTCACTATGCAACAATTGTGGTATACAAATATACACACATATGCACTAAATTTTATAATCCACAAAGGAGTAAGCAGAGGTTTAACCAGTACACCCATAATTGGCTGAGCCTATTTCCGTCCCATGATGTGATAGGGGCGAGACTCCCGCCATAACGCGCATATTTCAGTCTCCCGGTTGGTACTAAGCATTTCGTGATAAATTCAAATTCTTTATTACGTAATTAGACCGTCAAGGGCACTTTACACGTCATTTGAATCTACCGGTGCTTCGGAAATGCCCACTGGTCTGAGAAGAAGCACCAAGAAACTCAGGTGTTCGTCTTTTGTATTTTGAACGTATTTGTATATCACTTTTTTCTAATTATAAATGGAATTTTATTGCGTAATGAATACATTTGCTGATAATTTATTGGAATACCCGTAAAAAATCGGCTAAGTTTTAATAATAAGTAATAATTTTACGACTCTACCAAAGCATACCTACACGTAGAACTTTCATTTATAAGAGCTCATATGTATTTAAATATTCCGTAGTATTTTTTTTTAAAACCCAGTAAATAAAAAAGTCACATTAATATATGGCTATAAATCTCTATCTTATGTATCTATAATCTATCAATATAAGGGTATCTATCTATGAAAAACTAAACAACGATGTCATTTATTTGCAATGACGTTGGTCGAGTTTTGGCGGGAATTCTGACAGTGCAGTTCATCGTTCTTGTAAAAATAACTTCATAATAAATTATACTTAACACTGGCAAAATGCATAATAATGCGAAAGCCATAAATAAAAAAGAAGAAGAAGACGTTGGTCGATTAGAAATATTAACTTCAATATCCCGGTTTTTATCAGCAATTAAATGTTCCACGATCAAGTTACCCGACTGTGTGTGGCAGTGTTCTAAATGTACCCTAAGGATCTGTTTGATTTACGCGTGCGACAGGTCGTCACTTCCCGCCCCGCGTCATAACTCTACCGTTTTGAAACACGGCGCCAATTATGTTGCGGCGCCACTTTACCCATTTGTTTTGTGGCATTTGAAAAATGCTTGAGATTTCTTTATCAATTAAAACATTTGGGTAGAGTATACTTGTTGGAAATAGTTAATATATTATTTGTATTAGTTTCTTCCGTCTCCAAAGTGTGAAGAAGCACTATAAAAGCCGACATGATTCTAGTGACCACCGATAAACTCATTGTTTGTCAGTGGTCGCTGGTTTTTTGGACTGCACTGCGCTTAACATCAGATGTAGCGCAGTCACTTTTCCGTGCTCGGATAAAAAATCCTATAGGTGATATAATGCCCCAGAGAGATACAAACACATATATATATATATATATATATATATATATGTGTGTTATATATATATATATATATATATATATATATATGTGTTTGTATCTCTCTGGGGCATTATATCACCTATAGGATTTTTTATCCGAGCACGGAAAAGTGACTGCGCTACATCTGATGTTAAGCGCAGTGCAGTCCAAAAAACCAGCGACCACTGACAAACAATGAGTTTATCGGTGGTCACTAGAATCATGTCGGCTTTTATAGTGCTTCTTCACACTTTGGAGACGGAAGAAACTAATACAAATAATATATTAACTATTTCCAACAAGTATACTGGTGTATATTCCAACAAGTATTTGTGTGTATATATATATATATACACACAAACAGAAAGAGTGAGAGAGACACACACACACACGCAGAGAGAGAGAGAGAGAGAGAGAGATAATATATAAAGGGGTCAAATTGATAATATCCCTCCTTTTTATCAAGACTTAAAATGAAATCTTACCAAATATTGTATGCCCTCTTTAAGATAATGCATACTTTCATAATCCTTTTCGGTATAAACTCGTCCGTAATTAATTGCCTCCAAACGCAATGCATCTCCGACGGCCGTTGAGATTTATTTGTGTAAGATTTAGACGAATTCTCCAAAATAAATAACAACGCGGTTGTATTACATCGGAGTATTTTTGTGTTACTGAAATATTAACGTTTAAACGAATACTTGTGTACTATGCAACGAAAAGCGCCTCAGTCTTCTTTAATTACTTACTAAAATACAAATCTTAGGGATCCCTGTTTTTTGGCAGAAATGTGATGTAAAATTTGCCCCAATTTTGGAAACATTTTTCTTAATTTGTGACTTCTGCGGTTTTATAGTACAGGCCGACAAACAAGCAAGTGTATCCCCTGATGATGTGATCTGCACCACCCAAAAAATCCACAATACCAGATAGATCATGGGCACGTTGCCGACCTTAAAGGAGAGGGATAATAAAGGGATTGGAGAGGGGAGGTGATTCGGGCTTCCAAATTCCGATTTTGAAAAATATATCACTAACACGAAGCTCCATTGTGCTTGAATAAGTACTACTCTATGTGCTATTACAAATTTAATTACTGTTTAAAATAGTTCTATAAGTGAGATTTTAAACAGAGTTCAAATTATCACGCGAGTAAAGTTCATCAAAGTTGATAAACAAGGTGCCGATTTTTATTTGGCCTTTAGTAAAACTTAATACTTAACTTGTCTAGGGTTTACTAGCGCATTGCTTTTGTTTATGGGAGGTGGCTTACCATCAGGCGAGTGACTTGCTCGTGCCATCATTCAGGTTAATCAAAACCCAAGGCACAATTAAATATCAAAGATTCTTGGCTTTCATATGAATATCCGATGGATTTTGTTAGCAATTATATCCATACAGGAATCCTGTTATTCAAACAGTTTCGTACTAAAATAGCAGGCAACGTTATGCATAGTAATGAGTGAGTGTGGGATCAGTTAACAGTTAACGAGGCTTGGGACACAAATCACCATAAGGGTTCGCGACGGACCGTGGACGCTTCGCGTGCACGACGAACTGTGTGGAACTTGTACCAATGTAAACAATAAATAAATATACGCATTCACGCCTGTAATCCCGAAGGGGTAGCCAGAGGTGTAACCAGTGTAACCATATTTCGCCGAGCGTATCTCCGTCCCATGAGCCTATCGCCATACCTGGTACCAATTTCAGACTCTGGGCTGATACTGAAGATCTCATGATAGAAAACCCAATATCACTTTTACCCGACCCAAGGCTCGAACCAGAGACCTCAGCATAGCAATCATACTGCGTAATTTTAAACTGTGATTACCCAAATTGGGGTGTAAATCCAGGACGTTTCACTAATGTTTTACCGCTACTTTAATAAGTAGACCCACATTTCGCTCAGCTTATTTCCGCCTCATGATAGCGTGGGAGCTTATACCACGTACATGTCCAGACTCCAGGCTAATACTAAGCATTTGATAGAAAAACCTTGTACCACTTATACCGGACCCGCAAGATCAAACCCCAGACCTCAACACAACAGTCGTACCGCATACCTACGTATTACAACGGCACCAAGTCAGTCAGTCAGAGTTAGGTTTTATAAGAACTCGTTTATATTCCGATAATGCATCGAGGCTGGGCGCAGATGGGCGGCTCCCAAAATAACTCGACTTGGCACAGCTCAATCAGCAATCACAACACCTTGTCTCGTTTGAATTCGTTACGTGATCGAACCTGCCACTTCTGACACCTTTGAAACTCTTTTATTACAGACACTCTTGAGCCCATTCAATCAATAAGCTCACACTTGTATCCGAGAATTAAAGAGATATCTATGGTAGTTGATAGAGTCACTCTGTAGATACCTTTGTCTACAGCATGAATGAGCCGGCTCAACCTACCTGTTACCATCGTCTTACAATAATCTGACTTAAAGCTGCCAAGCTTGCTGTTGCATTTCGTTGATTGAGATTTCCAAAGCCCGATTTCTCCTTCCCCTTTTTAATCCTAAAATATTCGACATATTCTGTATCATATTATACGAGAAATGTTCTCCCTGTAAAATTTGTTTAGGCCCTTATCTAAATTTCCCCATTGCTTACAATGATTGATGAGATTTTAATTATTTCTGTGTTAGGAGAATGCATGTTTCAGTTTTTTTGGGCATGGGCATTTTGGGCATGTAGAAAATGTAGAGCCATTACGGGTGGTCTCATTTTTACTATCGATAAAAAGAGGAGTGTTTTAAGGACTTATTTGTCTTTTGTGTGCCTATCGTAACACCTAAATAAATTCTAATGGACCGATTTGAATGTATGTTTTTGTTTGGAAGCTAGTTTAACCTTGATTTTTCTTAGCTATATTTTTTCTGTTTTGATTGTCAGTGGTTATTAACAATTTCACCCAAATTGTATAAGTAGCTTTTTTCATATTTTTGTGCTCTCATTACTCTTTACAGTAAAATATATCCATTTTTGAATAAGAGAATCTCTAACTCCGGTATCTTTGTTTACAATTTGTTACAGACGAAAAATTAACCTGGAAATAAAACTGGATAATTTTCAGTAAAATTTATATTTTATTGAATTAATATGCTTAATTAAAACCAACACAACTATTATTAACGTAACGATACAATTCCTGAAAGTCTATAGATTGCTTATATCATCAGATCCAAGAATAGTATTCACTCCAGTAGTTCCATTTGGTAACATCAGTCAATCAACGGTCACAACAGCACGGGCGACTGACAGTGCTAGCTTACATTGCGCCTTCCTAGAACAAAGACATTGCAAAATAACGTGTGGTACGGACGATGGTGTCGGTAAATATTTGCAGTAAAGCTTTTATCAGGATGGACAAATAGAAAAATAGTTAAGAGTCATATTAAATGTAATATTAATTTAGTTGTATTTTAAAACAATTGAAAATGTAGAGCATTATTTTCTTCACGAGTAGAGATTAGTCAAATTGTTTAATTTGTATATTGAGCGCGCTCATTTTTTAAATCTAGCACGAGAATTGTCAAAATGTCTACAGTGTAGTCTAAATATAATGTTCTCTGTTGATGGACGACAGAACTATCCTAGCCTAAAGTTACTGAATATGCACTATACGACAAAGGCAACTCGCTTAAACGAGCCAATATTTATTCAAATAACATAAATTTGACAGTATTTTCATCACGTTTACGATGGTCGCTAACCAGACAAGTACAATAATGTATCACATACTTTGCCAGCAAAATTCGAAAGAATAAATTATTCTTCTAAAATAAAATAATTATTTTCAATCGTGTAATCTATTAACTTAGTTAACAGTAACATAGTATAACATAACGTATTCAATATCTTACAAGAAAGGGTCAGGGTGATCGAATATACATCATTCGTCTTATCAATCATCTTCACACGTAAACAAACATATTTAGGTTCCCTGAAATGTGTTATAAGCATCAACTCTACGAAAATTGCAAACTCGATTTCATGAATCATTACATCCACTTAAGATACACATTGTTTACAAATAGACACGACTGACAAAGGAACTCCTCCCGAGGAATTAGCGAGATCTCCTACTTTGATCACTCGGTGTCAACATTACTCGCGGGCCTCGTTAACAAGCCAATCGACAAGCGTCACACGACATCCAAGAATGAAATGTCAATAAATAAAAAATAAATTAGAGTTATTCAAACTAAAAATAATAAATGTAACCAATTTTGAGTCGGTCTTATTATGAATTATGAGCATTAAGGCCAATTTTTGGTGGAAAGCTCCGACTCAAAATTTGTTTTTTTTATTATTATTTATAGGTTATATTGTTTAATATCATTTTATTGCGTTTTTATTTTCAAGTTTTTACTGCACAATTTTTATTGTAAGAATAAAAAATGATGCCTATATAACGAAAATCATTTTTTCATACCCGATTTCATTCCCTTAGGAGTAGAATATCTTCTTTGGATTTTAATAAGACCAGCATTTAGCTATATATACCACTAGCTTTTGCTCGCGGCTCCGCCCACGTGATCAAACAAACAAACAAACAATCAAACTCTACAGCTTTATAATATTAGTATAGATTTGGGTAGCTTAGCAACGGAAGCCTTCAAATAATATTATTTCGGTAGCTTAGCAACGGAAGCCTTCAAATATGAATAATTTTCCCCGTTTTTGCAACATTTTTCACTGATGCTTCGCTTCTAATGGTCGCAGCGTAATGTTATATAGCCTAAAGCCTTCCTCGATAAATGGACTATCCAACACAAAAAGAATTTTTCAATTCGAACCAGTAGTTCCTGAGATTAGCCCGTTCAAACAAACAAACAAACAAACAAACAAACAATCAAACTCTACAGCTTTATTATTAGTATAGATTTCGAATGAAATGAAATGAAAAAATGACCCAAATGAATTGAATAATTAAAAAAGAATGACTACCTAACGGAATAAAGTTGGGGCACGGATAGGGATTATTTAGGACCCAGAGGAATCTGACAGTGGTACTATCTCTATCATGCTATTTATCCTATAGAAAAAAACTGTCTATAGCATAGCTCTACCACTTAAAATGTTGATGAAATAATCTAAATTATTTGATCAATCGATTATTGGATAAAAATATTTGACGAACGGCAAACAACCCTTGACAACATACATGCTTATTTAAACCGAGAGAAATAAACAATGTTGAATTAATATGATCCAAATAATGATTAGTAATGGCAATAATAAGGTATTTTGTTCTTATTCGGTCGTTGTGATAATGCATTTGTTTGTGGTATGAGCAGGCAATTTGTACCGTTGTGAGGGCTCGTAAATCAAATGCCTGTGTGAGTACACGACACTGCAACGCACGTGTTGCAACGGTTGTAGGGTTGGCAAATACATTCAGCATAAAATAAACTAATTTAAAAACTTTACTTGGTTTAAATCAGATTTATCGAAATTATTCTTAATTGTTGGAAGAAAATCTGTTGAGGCTTTTCTAATTGACGGTGTTATGGTGGGTGTTATCATGGTTAGGTTTTCTTGGTAGGGCTACACAATATTCCAGGTTGTGCTTTAGTTTTTTTTTCTCCCTGGTGTTATCACGACCTTGGCCAAGGACATTCCTTTTTTAACGTTTTCACTGCATCCGGTCCTACCTAAAAGTAAGGTGAGAGCGCCTAAACCTCTCACCCAAAAGTCCGGTAATCTGATAACAGCCGACTCGAGGCGGACAATCAGCATAAGCGTCGAAATAAAAAAAAAACAGCATCTCCCGTAGTGAGACTGGCTCTTATTTTTTATTCTAAGAATATGTTTAATGTATGAAAATTAATATTGAGATGAATTGATATACATACATTATAATTTGACTACATTACGTTCCAATGTTGTAATTATATAATGTCAAAATAAAAACGATCACCAATTAAATATTAAAAAAAAAAAATATTTCGTACCAGACCTGTTAAAACAGAACTATCAGCAAAACATTGAAAAATAACTTTAGTAGTAAGTTAAGTAATATACCTTCACTTAAAAAATTGTTTAAAGCTGTACTTTAGAATAAATATATGACAAATAGTAAAATGTACAGATATTTCGGCACGTTTGTGCACGTAATGCTATCTATGTATGCGTGAGCTTGTAAGTAGTTTTAATTTGGTACAGATTTATTGTCTGTCAATTCCCTTAAGTAAATCGTACACAAATGAACCATAATGGTATGTTTCTTTTTTTTATTTGATTGAATGACGAGATGAGCCAAGCGCTCGCCTGATGGTAAGTTGCACGCCTGCCCATTAACAGAAGCAACACCACACAGAACTATGAATTATACAGCAGTGCATGACACTGAACTGCGCTCGTCACCCGGAGATATAAGATGTTAAGTCTCATAATGCCCAGTAGTTTCACTGGCTTCAATGTTCTTCAAACCGAAACACAACAGTGCTTACACATTGTTGCTTGCGGCAGACATAGATAAAGCGGTGGTACCAACCCAGACGGCCTCTCGCATACGAGAGACCTGCTATCTTGTATTGTACCATATTGTACCTTGTGTCTTTCCTGTTAGATAACAAACATGATATTTCCAATAGTTTTGGGCACTGTAATTAAAAGTGTTTTTGTCAACCCTACTTGAAGCAACCGGAGCGGTGCGGCGCTTGCGCAGCGTTAGATTTATAACGCTCAATCAATGCGGATTTATTGCCGAGGAAGCGGCCGGCTCTTTTGTTACCAATGATCTCTCTTATATTTAGAACCATTGTAATTGACTGCGTAATTAGAAATACCTAACTCCACCTGGGAAGGGAAGTCGTTTAAGATAAATATGTAATTGTTGCTTGATTAATACGAGACCAAAGAGCCATCTTAGTTTCCATGGAAAAGCATTTCTGTTCTAAATAATATCTTGGTTAATAGGTTGAAAATATATTATTATTATATTATATTTTATAACTTCTTTTTTCGTATTTTTTTACTAAAGCCTAAACTTTCTCATTCATCGCGGACACCCGTGCCGAGTAAGTAATAGGACAGTATAATATAGGGTTCGTATAAAAAATATTATACTTTTTGTTTAGATTTTGAATATCTTTTTTTATCTCGGTACGACACATTGGGCCTTTTTGAGTGGTAGAGCTACCCTGTAGACAGTTTTTGGGTTGCAGAGGTGGGCTTAAACTTTGAACACACACTCAAACGCCGGTGCCACACTTCGCGGGTTTGTAGGTACTTGCGTATTTGAAGCTGTCTGCCACAATTAATGATTTTGTATTCCCTTTTTAATCTCCGTCAAAGTGTAATAAGTACATTTTTGCCTTATCTGTATCTGTACTGTAACTGGTCTCTATCTGCGGGCCAATTCTGGTAATTAAAAATGTTCAAAATATCATTCCGATCGAGTTTCAGTGCCAAGAAAGTTGCAAGTGGCATTCCGTAAACCATTAAAACTGTAATGCAATCAAAAGTATATTGAAAGTTGACTAAATTGACATCGAAATGTAACTGAAATGATATTGTGAATTAACTGAAATATAGTCAATCATATCGATATTTGTATATATGCATGGGTAATATTCTATGTAAATACGTAACAATCAAATCACAAAGTCGTAAGGAAACATTATATATTAACAATATAAATACAATACACTATTACATACACACACATATTACACATTGCAGCTGAATCCATGTTTTTTGCACTGTGTGAACATAACCTTGTGGATAATACACTGTCCTTCCTCCTTCAGAGTCGGCTCAAGGCCTAGAACTGGTGATCCGAATTGCTTCAGTGAAATCCAGAAACAGTTCTAATTGTTTAATCATTGTTTCACTAACACTTTACTAACAGTCCACTAATAATTAACTCACGATATTTTGTCAACTTTTAATAAGTATTTATTGCGCGCAATGGATAATCATAATTGACTTATAGAAATTGAAAGATACGTACTTAAATAACATACACAACAAAATTAAATCACGGAACAATAACAATAGACATTCTTTTTTAATAAAAAATTTACGGCTCTCGATCTTAGTACTTTGAGTCTGCAATAATAAAGGTGTAATCATTGGGTGACCCACCACGACAATAAATTAACGCATATGTTTTCACTCACAATTCACAGAAGTCCGAAAAAAACGGGTTTTCAATTTAGGGGAAACATGAGAAATTACCTAATCAATTAATAAATTATAAAATCTATTAATCAAATTTTAAATTAATAACTTTGTGCTAGAGTAATAACTTTTCCATCCAATTCAAATTGCCATAATTACTCACAATGCCAATATATTTTGTCCGCTGGCAACTTTATTATAACATTCGCTTTACATTTTTTATAATTTAGTCTGCGGTGGCTGACATTAGTTTGGAATTAAAATGATATCGAATTGACATCATAATGCTACTGGAATGATATTGGAACTTTAAGGGGAGCAGAATGCCACATTTTATTCAATTCGTAGTCTAATCTCAGTTTGGTTAAAGTTCAGTCTCAGTTAATGTTAAATACGAGAATTGGCCCGCAGCTGGTCTCTACTGTAACTGAATCACGACTAGGATAGCTACCGCGTAATGAACTCTTAGGCTGCGCTCTATACAACCGGCTTAAGTCGTCCAAAAAATGACTTTGCTTAGTAAACTTCGATCCACCAAAATTTACTTAAAAATTATTAGTAAATGGTTTACTTTCTAAAGTCAACCTAAGCAAGTTCATTTCATGTAGTTCATTTATTAATAACCTTAAAAATCGTTAAATAGTAAAAAATTTGATTACTCTAAGATTAATCTAAAATATTTTGTAATCTAATATCATTACATTGTCTCACCACACTGCGAGCGATTGAGTCACCGTATTGTTAGTTCAATTTTAGCGAAGACGTTTTCATACAAAACGGCTTGAATTAAGTCCAAATTTGTTCTATAGATCTCAGCCTTAGACTGTAGACAGAGGACTGATTACTGGAGACTATGGACTAGGAACTGACGACTGGTGACTGCTTCCAATGTAGAGTCAATTATGATGCACCTGGCGCCTCTGTCAGGAAACAACTGGTTTGTCTAGACTCCATGATTATTTGCACGACTATTCTATACATCTGCCCTTATATTTCTCAAACACCATAAAATTTTCGCCTATCAATTCATCCAAAAGAATTACTGCTAGCAGTTTCTTGACTTGATGGTTGGTTGGGGCGGGTATAGGAGTACATCCTTGTATCCCTGTGTCTGCATCGATCATCCGCCTGTCCTGTCGCAAGCCCCTCGATTTGCTTCTTCCCTCCCCGAAGAGGGAAGAATAATTTATACAGGATGGCATGATTCGGGTGACCACGCTAGTCGCTAGTTTTTTTGACTCCACTACGCCTATCATCAGGTGTAGTGCTGTCACTTTTCTGTATTCGGATAAAAAAAAGTTTGCAAGTCCTACTCTATCAGTATAATGACTTGATTATCTTCTATATATATCACCGGCGCGTCTTCTTAGTATCTGTTATAACCATTGAGTTGGCAAGTACATCGAATATCGCGACAACTGGAGTGGAACAGGTATGGCACCTTGACGATAAACTGTCCATACCTCCGATATTTATCGTCCGCTGCGCCCTTTGAAAACAAATCGACGCGACGCACATTATTATTAGCTAAATGTAACAGATAATTACAGTTAGGTAACTCTAAGACAGAATTGATTTAGTCAGTTATGAAATAAACAATCAAAATTAAACAATTGCGAGTGGTAGAGCCACGTTTTAAGTATATTTGTCAATAGCATGAATGGGTCTTATCACTGGGTCACAAAAAAAATGACGTAAAGTTCCGGCTGAGTGTTGCGTTGCGTACGGTGAGTGAGATATCCGGAGGCCCAAATCCCCTCCCAATCCCTTAATTGTTGCTTTCCTTTAAGATCGGCAACGCGCTCATAATTATTCTGGTATTGTGGGCGTACATAAGCGGTGAAGATTACTTACCATCAAGTGACCCACTTGCTGAAACCAAAATAAATGGTCCCAAAGTCACACTCATAATTCTGAGACCACACTAGGTTAACCCGTATTGTGGGTGTCATTAACTATAAAAGAATTACGGTTACACTACATTCAGATACGAAACAAATATTTGTAGATGACACAAACATTTGTCTTAGTGCGAGAATCAAACCCGCGGCCTCTGGCATCACAGCCGACTACTCGCCCACTGCGCCACGGAGGCTGTCTAATATTTAGATATATTTTATTATTGTATTGAGTATGGCAAGTTTTATCCTGCACAGAAAATCCAAAAATCCAAAACTCAACTCAAACTTAAAAATTCAAAAATGCTCCAAGAATACAAAACCACCATTAACTAGTCAACACCTCTATTTGTAAATGATGACTAAAGAGCCGATGCGTATGGCGTATCTTTAGTATAAATTAATTTTATGTCCTCCAATTTTTCTGAACAATAACCGTATTTTGTAGGCCGGTGGACGCCGGGTGCATGTAGTCGGAAACAATAAATTTTTTCGCATATGCGTTGAGTAAGACGTAATTGTCACTTTATGAGTTATTTGTGGACTATCACACTCGCTAATGTGACACAGCCGTCGGTAAATCAAGAATAAGAAATGTATTTATTATTCTTCCCATGAGATTCAGGACACCGCAGGAAACAATTGAGGTACAATTGAAACATTTTGATACTTTTCGAAAATGTCTTGAAGGTAGATTTATTTCACGCTTGTTTCATTGGTACATAATCACCACCAGTACCGCTTCTCTCGGTTTTTGGAAGCATTTACGTTAAACCCAATACTTAGACAGCATGAAAATGTTCTATTCTTTATGTGTCTCTTTTATTTTGAAATTGATGAGTCGATCCTAAATCAAATAAAATTTTACGCTTATTTAAAAAGGACAATAGAAACATTTTGTTATTTCGTATACACACAATATATATTTAAATGCATAAGCTAGCTACATAATACTAAGATATTTCACATTAAAGAAAGGACCCTGGAGAAGAATACCAGGGGAGATGACTGAAATAAATAATTTAAAAAAATGCGTAACCTAAGATGTTTTCAAGAGAATAAATTAATAAGAAAGCCTTATAAATCTTATTGAAGCCTTATAAAGACAAAATTGAAATGTATCTTAAATGTATCAGAATACCAGTTGAACTGTTGTTACTTGATCATTCTCACGTATTGTAGTTAACTATACATTCCAAATATTCCAATAGGGATAGTAAGAAACCAAGTACCGCAAGTGTACACAGAAACAGAATAGCTTAAAATAAAACGAAGATCATTGTCGTTACGACGTAAGTGTAGTTTTCATCACCCGTCTTATTTATAATCCGCCTGTTGACATCGGCCGATGAAATTATAGTGGCAATTTCGGAGTTTCAACTTTTCCTCCTATTACACCAATTAGTTGAGTGAAATGTCCGTTGCAGTGTGGACGCTTTACGATTTTTATTAGTGTTTTTATAGACTTTAACATTGTGAATTGACGGTGTAATTAAGTGAACAAACTTTGTGCGATTCTTATTTAAGTTTGTGCATCTAAATTTATAGGTTATGTTTATGTTGTCGTGAAATGGAATTCAATAGTAAATGTGGTTTTTGTTACAAATAATCAGATAATGTTTGTAAGCAAATCTAGAATCCAGTTTAAGAGATGTATGAGGTGTGTCGACATCACTTGAGTTCGAAATGGTAAGAGGACTGTTTTAAAAGAAAGTAGATTTGATAATTTGAATTGTATGAAATTGAATTTGAATACATTTTGTCATTAATTTTTTAATTTTATCACGGTCGTGGTAGGACATATAACACCAACAGCCTAAAAAAGGCCGTCGAGTTGGTACCATCGCTTTGTGTATTTCTGCCGCCAAGCGACAGTGTGTAAGTACTGCGGTGTTTCGGACTGTTCTCTGACATTGAAGTCAGTGAAATTCCTAGGTATTATGAGACTCAAAATCTTATACCGACGTATCACGTGCGGTGACGAGCGCAGTTCAGTGCCATGTAGTGCATTGTAATTCAAAGTTCTGTGTGGTGTTGCCTCTGTTTGTGGGCACTTACCATCAGGCAAGAGCCTAGCTCGGCTCGTCGTTGAATGAAATAAAAAAAATGTTCTTTTTTCTTTAATTACTAACTGTGTATTGCATTAGTAAATAAATAGTCGTTCAAATCGAACATAATATTATGTATAATTATATTTTTTTGGATTTATACTGAAAACTCTTATTTCATCCAATGATAAGTTCAATTAGTAATTATATTGAGTTTCGCTTGTAGTTTTATAACAACTAAGTAACGAAAGTTGTAAAAATATAGCATATTCTAAAAATAAAAAAATAAAGTCGTAGCAGCCAGTCACCCATGATCCGAAGATTAAAAAAGAAAGGAAGGAGAGGATGAATGAAAGAAGATTGATGAAACAAATATACATGGCGAGTGTGAATGGTACAGATGGGAAGGGGAAAGTCTCGGTGAACTTTCTTAGATCATATTCTCTAGAAAGACCAGGTCAGAAGTGTTCTAAATTCACGTGCATGCATGAAGAATTTCATTACAGTGAATGAGGCCAAAATGTTGTGTAAGAATCTTAGCAGGTGGAAGTCCGTCGTCTCTGCCTACCACTATATATAAATAATAATAATAAACACCCAACAGTCACACACATAGTCCTGACCCCAAAGTAAGATACGAGTCTTGTGTCGTGGGTATCAGGAACTACGAGAGACTTTCGGCCTCACAACACCCAGACCCCGAAACAAATATTTGTGGATCACACAAACATTTGTCTTGGTGATCGAACCCGCGACACTACGACCTATGGGAAACAGGAGTAATCCCACGTTTGAATACAATGAGGGCAGGATGATGATTGTTCTATATTCTTCAGCAGGTGTATCGACTAGCCAATGTTCGCGCGGCGCCGGCGGCTTCACTCTGTCGCAGTCGCTGGTTGAGCGGCTCGGCAGAGATCATGAACAACCGTTACTGCCTCCGCTGCACCACCCCATCAGAGATGTGAGTTCTGTTTTTTTTTATTTATTAGTAGAGGATCCCGGGTAACCTTCACCCATCTGTTTACCGAATGAAAAATATATTTTAGGATATAAAATGTGTTGCTGAACACATACCAATAGGGTTGCCTAAAAAATATGGTCAAGGATATGTTTTTATTAATATTTTAAAAGGCTGAAGGTCTTTGGGTGAAGGTCGATGTTACCCGGGATCTTAGACCATATACTTTGTGTAGTGTAAGTAGATAATGGTTTCAGTTGATTACCAATCTTTAGGTTCTTCCACTTGTCCTTATCCCACTCAAAGTGGTGTCGGCGCAACATGCGCTTTTACTCATGTCACAGAAATATATAATAATTTAATAATAATTTATATTATTGACGTGTGCAATAGCCCTTTGTCACCTACTTACAAAATAAATGCTTTAGTTTAGTTTAATTATTCAATAGTTTTTCTAATTTATAAAGACTTGACGGTTAATTCGAAACTATAAGTTTAAAACACTGCAACATTATTATGATTTTCGAGTGGTAGAGCCACCCTGTAGATGGTTTTGTCTACAGCACGAATGGGCCGGCTTGACCGGGTCGTTACCACTATCTGACAGAAAACCGATATAATGTAGCTGCTGTAGATATCCGGAGGCACAAATTCCCCTCCCCTTCCTAATCCCTAATTATCCCTTTCCTTTAAGATCGGCTACGCGCCCATGGTTATTCCGGCATTGTGGACGTACATGAGCGGTGGAGATCACTTACCATCAGGTGACTCACTCGTTTGTCAGCTTATGCTATAAAAAAGATGTATAAATGTAAACAATACATTTATAAAACCTAACATTTTAATTGCATAGTTCGATCTGAGCTATCCCCAGCAACGATTGTCTTCTCAGCCAAATACCATCATCATCTCAGCTTATTGCCGTCCACTGTTGGACGTAAGCCTCCCCAAGTAAGCGCCAACCATCCCGGTCTTGGGCAACCCGCATCCATCCGCTACCTGCCATCTTTTTCAAATACCGATATGGTTCTTATTTTAAAGTAAACTAGCATATTATATTGTAAATGTTTGTTGTCAGAACTCAGTATGCGCGCGCAGTTCCTACTCACCGTTGCAGGCCCTCAGTGAGAGCACGTGCAGGGACCACGGGGCGCAGTCCGCGCCGCCGCCCCAGCCCATACCCCGTGTACAGGTATATATAATACTAGCTTTTCCTCGCAGCTACGTCCGCGTGATCTGCTTTTTCCGGGATAAAAAGTAGCCTATGTTCCAAGGATAATGGAGGATTCTAATAGTGAAAGAATTTTTCAAGTCGGTCCAGTAGTTATTAAGTTTATTCGTTACATACAAAAATACAAACTTTCCTCTTTATAATATTAGTGTAGACTAGGATTTAAAATGCGCAATCCGCCTACATCTGACGCTTAACGCTACTATCTGAAATCTGCTTTTAACTTTTTTTATAGCACGCAGTCGAGCAAATAGTAGAATTATACGTGATAGAGCCACACTGTTGATAGTTCTGTGTACATCATGAATGGGCCGGTTTGACCGGGTTCCTACTACTACTACTTGTTTCATGCCGCCATTCTGCCAAACGACAAGAGACGCAATGTCTCTTAACGGTCGACATCATATTTGGATTACGCTGTACTTAACATTAAGTCCAGTGACATTTAGCCTGCCAGGATAAAAAAAATGTGTCATAAATAAATTCTCTGTAGGATAGCGGTAGGCGTAAAGGGATGACTAAATAAATTCAGCTTGGCCAAATTATTTTGTCCACCACGCTGGCCTAATGCGGGTTGGCAGACTTCGCATACCTTCGAAAATCTTATCGAGTTCTCAGGTGTGCAGGTTTCCTTCCTAGAAGGCCTAATCCCTCTCATTCAGTAGTGGAGGCCCGTGGCCAGCAGTAGGACACATATATAATACAGGGCTAGTAAAAAAAAATAATTGGAAAAATAAATAATCGCAGCGTTGGACGTCCACCTACAAGGTGGACAGACGACCTGATAAAGGTCGCAGGATGTCGCTGGATGCAGGCCGCTTCCAACAGGTCGGTCTGGAAATCTTTGGGGGGGGCCTATGTTCAGCAGTGGACGTCTTATGGCTGATGATGATGATGAAAAAAAAATGTATTTTGACACTTTTACTAAAATGTTTGATATTGTAGCAGACATCATCCCAGAACGTGACTCTCCACCCGGCGGTGGCGAGGTGCACCGCGACTCTCGAGCTGGCTGCGCTCTGGCGAAGCTTCCATGAGCTTGGCACTGAGATGATAGTCACCAAAGCAGGGAGGCGTATGTTCCCGGCACTGCAGGCGAGGCTTGCCGGCCTGCTGCCAAACGCTGAATATCTACTTCTTGTGGACTTCGTACCACTCGATGATAAGAGATACCGATATGCTTTTCATAGGTGAGTTATTGATTCTGACATTAGGGTATTTTACTATGTGTAATTTTATAATGATCTCTTACGCTTACGCGAATGTTACACATTGAAACAAAACTAATTTAAACGGATTTTATTGCGGTTTTAATTTCATTGTGGTCCCGACGTTTCGAAAGCTTTCAGCCTTCGTGGTCAGTCAACCCCATGACCACGAAAGCTGAAAAGCTAACATAAAAAAACCGCGATAAAATCCGATTAAATTAGTTTTATTTCAATGTGTAGTAATTTTATTCATTATTTTATATGCAACCGATAATAATAAAAAATCACCATTTCGCGAATTAAAATTGGATAAAAAATTAGGTTGCAGTTTATGCTTTATACATTGGTATGTGCAAAGGTGGGCGCGCAGTGTGAAAATTTCACGATCTCCCTCGCACGCGTGCATCATAATGGCGTGACCTGTCTTGTGACGTAACAGGACATGTCGTGCATTCCTTGTCCGTTATTTGACAACTACCCCTTCTAGCAGATTTAAACTTATTTAGGCCGGTGATTATCCGGTTGAAAATGGTAAAAATAGAAACAAATTTATAGTAGAATCAAACCCATTGTAAAAGGAAGAGAATACAACAAAATTGATAGGAAAAATAAATTAACGGCGATCTGAGGTCGGGAAGTGGGAAGGGGGGGGCTTTTAAGGGTAAAAAACGGTTTATCTCGATTTCCGGAAAAACTACAAGTCCTATGGAAAAAAGTTAAATCGCAAAGTTGTAGGTAATAAAAAGATCTACAACTTTTGTATACACACTCTCTTCACATAACCTCAAAATATATGTGAAAAATTCAAATAACCAAGTTTTTTGTTTTTATTTTTATCTATTATAATAAATCATTTTTTTTCACGAAATTTCGTGAAAACTTACCTTTTTATATCCCAAATACACTGTAATTTTTTTGATCTAAAATATTCATTGTTTCACCTTATTTTGACTTAATATCGAAAAAGCAGCCTAATTTTCAAACGAAAATTCTCACGTCAAAATATCAGCTTTTTTAAAAAAGTCTGTTGGTTTCTTGTTCATTGAATTCTCTAGTTTCTGATGGTGTAAAAAAATATATACATTACTATGGTAAATGTGCTCAGAAAATGTAAAGTTATAAGTTAATATTTAATAAGACATATCTACAATATTTTGAGAAAGTTGTAGAATCTTCTTTAAATTATATGCGTAGATGCCTCTTTATTGTTATTTTAATATAACTTATATACCTGAGTGATCTACGGAAAATTTTAGCCCATCATAAAGAAGTGGGGAAGGGGCTAGGTGGGTCTGGGCCTTACTACTTGTTATTTAGTAGTTCGTTTCTTTGCATTTTCTGAGCACATTTACCATAGTAATGTATATATTTTTTTACACCATCAGAAAGTAGAGAATTCAATGAACAAGAAACCAACAGACTTTTTTAAAAAAGCTGATATTTTGACGTGAGATTTTTCGTTTGAAAATTAGGCTGCTTTTTCGATATTAAGTCAAAATAAGGTGAAACAATGAATATTTTATATCAAAAAAATTACAGTGTATTTGGGATATAAAAAGGTAAGTTTTCACGAAATTTTGTGAAAAAAAATTATGTTTTCTAAAAGATAAAAATAAAAAACTAAAAACTTGGTTTTTTGAATTTTTGACATAAATTTTGAGATTATGTGAAAAAAGTATGTATACAAAAGTTGTAGATCTTTTTATTACCTACAACTTTGCGATTTAACTTTTTTCCATAAGACTTGTAGTTTTTCCGGAAATCGAGATAAACCGTTTTTTACCCTTAAAAGCCCCCCCCTTCCCACTTCCCGACCTCAGATCGCCGTTAATTTATTTTTCCTATCAATTTTGTTGTATTCTCTTCCTTTTACAATGGGTTTAATTCTACTATAATTTATTTATGTTTCAAAATGGATAATCACCCGTCTAATTACCTATACGCGTAAAAAAAATATATTTTCCAATCATATGAATGATGATATACGTACTGGCAAGCGCAGCGTTGGACGTCCACCTACAAGGTGGACAGACGACCTGATAAAGGTCGCAGGATGTCGCTGGATGCAGGCCGCTTCCAACAGGTCGGTCTGGAAATCTTTGGGGGAGGCCTATGTTCAGCAGTGGACGTCTTGTGGCTGATGATGATGATGATGATGATGATATGAATGATGATGTTCGGTTCAGCTCAAGTTGGGTGGTGGCCGGCAAAGCGGACCCGGTGTCCCCGCCGCGGTTCCACCTCCATCCCGACTCGCCCGCGCTCGGCTCGCACTGGATGCGGCAGCTCGTCTCCTTCGACAAACTCAAGCTGACCAACAACCAGCTCGACGATAATGGACATGTGAGCTATTTAAATAATTCCATTTTAGTGTAAAAAAATAACTTTTAATATATTGCTTCTGGTCCGGAGTCCCTGGGCCAGCTGATCCACTTGATTACTATCAAGCTCATTTTCCGTGAGTAGCTTCGTTTCGATGAGACGCCCAACCATTCCCTATGCGAAAATTCTCTATTGTGGTAGCTAACAGAGGTAGCAAGGATAGAATATTTCGATTTGATGATACTCAGAAATTTATTATTTTATTTGTAGGACAATATGACTGTTAAATTATATGAATATTAACTAAGTAAAAACAAAAAAATCAGCTCATTCAAATCATTTTTTATGACCTCTTTATCGATACCTATTGGAAGCCCCTCCTTCCAATAGGTATGATTACTAACCAGCTGATTTTTTATATATATATATATATATATATATATATATATATATATATATAACGGCGCGGGACATTATTAAATAATGAAAATCAGTTCATTATGAGTTATAATTTGGTTTCGTTTAATGTTCCTTATCGTTGGTAAATTATTTAGTTATTTTGATAACATTTGTATGAGCTTAAATACTATTTTCAAGTAAGAGCGGGTAACACCGAATGAGGTTGCGTTTATCATGACGGGCGAACGTCAGTGCTTGGCATTGGAATTGTCGTGTGGACAGCGATCGTGCGTGGTGGTTATTCGCAAACTCATTGGCTCTAAATCGCAAATTATTATTGTAATCTCTAATTATTTAAGTAATCCAATGGTATAAACTAACATATTACACTACAGTCTATTTATATTCAACGTTTCCTGAAGTCTAACGCCCACCGTGGATTCCCGTACTGACAAGCTCACAAATCAACAACCAGATATGACTGCTCGGTTTCCCGACATCCCGAGTTCAGAAGTGGGATTACCAGAGACTTCTAAGGAATATCATGCAGGTCAGAGTATTGTTGCTAACCTAAAAGGTGAATCCGAACGTTGGGAAATGTTGTTTGAAATGCAACAACGTCGCATGACGGAATTAATTCGTACTATGAAGAAAACAAACACGGTTGATACAAAGCTAGCATTTCCTGAATTCAATCCTGATTCTCGCGACGCCGATGTCAGGTCATGGTGTAATACTGTAGACTTATGCATGCAAGAAAAACAATTATCTAGTGGTACTTTGATTATCGCCATGAGCAAAGCACTTAAGGGCGCAGCAGCTACGTGGTTGGTTCAAAATAGTTTTGCTGGTATAACCTGGCCTCAGCTTAAAGATTTATTTCTAGCTCGATTTGACTACGTCGAAACTCCAGCTGCCACATTGTGTAGACTCTTTAATGAAAGCCCAAAATACGGAGAGTGCATGTCGTCCTATGCTAGTCGATTCCTGAGTACATTAATGAACCAATGGAATTCTTTATCAATCGAACAAATTGCAATTGCCGTAACTTTGGCTCACGCAGTGAAAATTGAATCACGGCTACAGAGACTAGCATACACTGAAAAAATTGATACCAGAGTGAAATTGCAACAAGAATTAATGGCGTGTACCTATCGAAAAAGAGGACTTCCTATGCCAGAAAAGCCCAATACTCACAGTGACGCTAAGAAACCGCAATTTGAACTGAAGAAATGTTACGATTGTGGCAAATTAGGTCACATGGCAAAATAATGCTTTTCCAAAGATTCTCGTAGTACTAGCACTAATTTTAAACCTCAGTTTTCAGCAACAAATAAACAGCAATGAACAAAGGACAGCAATGTATCAAGCAAAACGTCGTTGCTTATGTGTTACTACTGCAACGAGCCAGGTCACATCGCTACTCGCTGCACGAAAAAAAGACACCAAGATTAACAACGGCTACGTAAAGCATCGAGTGAATACCTTTACTATGAAGGCAGCCACTGACCACCTAGTAATTGAATCCGGTGAGATATTTTCATTTTGGTTTGATTTCGGTGCCCAGTGATCTTCAATTAAAGAAAGTTTAGCACATAGGTTTTCCGGTAAGCGTCATTTTACCTTAGTGACATTAATAGGTATAGGCCAATCTAACGTAAAGTGTAATGTTCAAAATATTGACAACTGTAACCATACGGGGATACCCAACGCAGTTGTTATTGAATGTTGTATCAGACTATTGTAGACTATTGTATCTCTGAATTCGATTATGATTGGAAGGGACTTGCTATCAATGGGATTTTTGGTTGAAGTCTGTGCGAGCCGGTGTGAGGTATGTTTGGAAACATCTACAAACGGTGTAGAGTCAGAATGTGCCGATAACGGCGCAGCTGTAGCAGTTTAGAGTGAAAGATTTGATAAAATTAACCATATGTAGCACTAGCCTATGTGGCAACGACTAGCCTGTGTGGCAACGACTAGCCTGTGTGGCAACGACTAGCCTGTGTGGCAACGACTAGCCTGTGTGGCAACGACTAGCCTGTGTGGCGCCGACTAGCCTGTGTGGCGCCGACTAGCCTGTGTGGCGCCGACTAGCCTGTGTGGCGACGACTAGCCTGTGTGGCGACGACTTGCCTGTGTGGCACTGGCCTGTGTGGCACTAGCCTGTGTGGCACTAGCCTGTGTGGTACTAGCCTGTGTGGCACGAGCGTGAGGTAATAGCCTGTGTGGTACTAGCCTGTGTGGCACGAGCGTGAGGTAATAGCCTGTGTGGCACTAGCCTGTGTGGCACGAGCGTGAGGTAATAGCCTGTGTGTTACTAGCCTGTGAGGTAATAAGCCTGTACGGTACAGCCTCTGTGGCTCCAGCCTGTGTGGTACTAGTCTGTGTGGTAATCAAATAATTGTTTTGTGCTATCCGATTGCTGTGGTTGCTCTCTGTGATATGTGGTGTTTGATTTGAGTCAGAATGACCGAACGTTAGTGGTTGTTTTTTTACGATTGTCCACAGATGATGAGATAAACTATTCACACGAGGACGTGTGAAGATGCAGGACGGCCGTAACGGCGCGGGACATTATTAAATAATGAAAATCAGTTCATTATGAGTTATAATTTGGTTTCGTTTAATGTTCCTTATCGTTGGTAAATTATTTAGTTATTTTGATAACATTTGTATGAGCTTAAATACTATTTTCAAGTAAGAGCGGGTAACACCGAATGAGGTTGCGTTTATCATGACGGGCGAACGTCAGTGCTTGGCATTGGAATTGTCGTGTGGACAGCGATCGTGCGTGGTGGTTATTCGCAAACTCATTGGCTCTAAATCGCAAATTATTATTGTAATCTCTAATTATTTAAGTAATCCAATGGTATAAACTAACATATTACACTACAGTCTATTTATATTCAACGTTTCCTGAAGTCTAACGCCCACCGTGGATTCCCGTACTGACAAGCTCACAAATCAACAACCAGATATGACTGCTCGGTTTCCCGACATCCCGAGTTATATATATATATTTTTTTTTTTATGGCATAGATCGGCAAACGAGCAAGTGGGTCACCTGATGGTAAGTGATCTCCACCGCCCATGTACGCCTACAATACTAGAAGAATCATAGGCGCATTGCCGACCTTAAATGGAAGAGATAATTAAGGGATTGGGAAAGGGAGCGAGATTTGGACCTCGGGATATCTCACTCACCGTACGAAACGCAGCAGCAAGCTAAGCTACTTTACGTCGGTTTTCTGTGAAACCCGGTTGAGCCAGCCCATTCATGCTGAAGAGAAAACTGTCTACAACGTGGCTCTACCACTCAAAAACATACTGTATAATTAAATTTAAAAAGAAAAGGGTAACGAAAGCAAACGTAAGTTTTTATGAGTGGTAGAGCCACGCTGTAGACAGTTTTGATAGTAGCACTAGTTGATCGATAAAGCTGACTTTACAAACACAATTTCTCGCAGATCATCTTAAACTCAATGCACCGTTACCAACCTCGGTTGCACGTGGTGTTCCTACCTGGAGACGGGCAGACCACCGCCCCAGGGACAGTTCCGTACAGGACCTTCGTATTTCCAGAGACGGGCTTCACAGCTGTCACCGCATACCAGAATCATAGGGTAAGATTCTAGAAGAGTGTCATCTAGACTTGTGACTGTGATAAACACGAATGACAGACTCTTAAATGATATTATGTCACGATTCAGTCTGAGACCTCGTAACATTTCACCGTGATATGTCATTTAAAATTTTATTTTTTGTTTTCAATACTTTATTTGTTTTTATTTCATAATTTTCATGTATCTTTCAGATAACACAGCTGAAAATAGCAAGCAACCCGTTTGCGAAAGGTTTCAGAGACTGTGATCCTGATGACTGGTGAGTTGAATTAGTTCTTTGACATTATCTACATAGAATATATCACATGGAGATCCTTCAAACCGGAACACATAATAATATATAAGGGCTTACATACTATTTCAACGCGGCAGAAATAGATACACAGGTATCAAACTAGAGACTAGGGTTATCTTCCGGCGTTCCCGTTGGCGTGAAATCCCGTGATATGTTCTCATCCCGAGAATATGGAACGGATTTATAAACTAATTAGAATGAAATAAAGCCACCTCCCATCACATACATATAATTACATGTAAAAGTAACTAAATTTTATAAATCAGATCTTCCAGTGCGAAATATTGTAAAAGAAGGGTGCGTTACAAGGGTACTTTTATGCGACTTTTTTAAAAATCTTGACGTGATTAATTATATTTTAATTGTCATCATATTTCTTACTATAGTGCATTGCGTCGTAAAAATGCTTAAAGGCGCCACATATTGCTGCGTTAAATTAGATTTTTTTTAAGATACTAAATTTAGTATTTTACATAGATTTAAAATTCTCTAGGATCGTGATTATTTTGTCCTTGGTCCCGAGAATACGGAATAGTCAACAAAATAAATCCTAAATTAACCCTACCACCTAGTCAAAACTTATATCTATTATTTCTCAAAAAGCAAAATAACTTTATACTACAATCATATTATATAACGACATTTCTAAAAAATCTAACATTAATATATGAAATGTGGATAATGTTTGTCGAGTGTTGACGAGTGATTTTACGAGTGGTTAAACGCAACCACATTCCAACCACCCCGTGTCACAACATGGGAAACGATCGCAATGAATCAACTTTACGTACACAGATGTATCCATTTAGGATACAAACGATAATATATTAATGCATAACTCATAATGGACATTATATATAAATATTTAAATGATATATTACGCAATACATTCAAATTATATAAGCATAAATATTTCGCTGTTGCGCTCCACTTTTTCTTAATGTTTGTCTTCTTTCAAAGTATCTAATACATTACAACTTATAAAGAGTCATTTTATGACATTCGGATTTTTTATGTAGATGTAAAGTCAAAAGTAGTTGGAGTTTTTATCAAACCAATGATTTTTTGTCTTGACACGGCAAAATGACAACATTGGACCGGGTATTAAGTACAATGCAATCCAGATTTAATGACGAACATCAAGATACATTGTGTCCCAGGACATCTGGCATTATTATGCCGGCATGAAGTTACTGGATAATGGCTAACTCCAGAACACTACTCGCCTGAACAAGCCACTATGGCTGGGTTTTCACCATGTGTACGGTTGTCAGTATCCAGTCAAATACAAAATATCAGATACCCTCCACCAGCGACATGCTCGGCATTCGTTAAAAAAATGTGTGTGTGTGCAATTCACTCACGGCAGAAGTGAAACTTCAGAAAAAAAATTAAGATGGCAAAAAGGTCATCCAAGTGTCAATTTATTTTAGTCGACGTCATAATCGATATTGATACTTATAAAATATCGATGCAATAAAATCGTTACTTAATGTACATTCGAATGCCTAAAATTATGTGTTTTTTTTCGTTATTTGTTTCACAAGAAACCGACCATAGTCAGACTCCATACTGCCAATTTTGAGTTGTTTATTTTCCAACAACGATGAAACATGGTGTGACCGATTTCAAGGCCTTGCTAATTCCTTTGAGTAGTACATAATATGTATATGTACTTCATAAAGGATTACATCCATGTTACATCGTTTCTGAAATATCTATCACATATGACAAGGCTGTATGGACTAGATCCCTTTGCCTTTCCAATAAAAGGGAAATAATAACTAAAAAATATATTTAAAATTTTAATGCGAAATATTATGTACATTTCATATATTTACATGTATACAGTCAACCTGGGTAATTTTGGCTCACTTTAGAGGTAATTTATAGTAGTACGGATTTACTTTTATTGTTATTTGTCATAAATGAGTGTTTCTAGTGGGATATTAGCCTTAACAATCTAAATTCCTGTGTTATTTATCAAAACGATAAATAAAAAACCCTTAAATTACCAAAAATTTGGTGAGCCAAAGTTACACTGACATTTGGGTAACATTAATAAGTATGAGGAGTTGATGAAGAAAATCTCTAATTTATGTAGTTTTTTTTACTCCTCGGTAAGATTAGCTTGTCATATTGATAAAAAAATACATTTCGTTTATTTCACTATCTCCTTTTTAGTGGCAACGTAGGGTTGCCATATTAATACAATATTAAACTGCCTGGTTTATCGAAATCAACTTCTATTTTATGGACCTCTTAAATCAAGTTATTATTGTATTAATCAGGTTTTGATGTACTTATAATCATTGAGCAATGCCTAAAATTAAAAAAAAATGGGTGCGTGTACTTATGTACGCGCGTGAGAAGTTATACTTCTTTGGCATCATTAAAAAATAGTTTTTAATTGCATGCAAATAATTGATTACAATAAAATAATAGAAGGATTGGAAAAGGATAATCAACAAAGTTCAGTTTAAATTTGAAAAATTAAATAAATAAATATTTATTTTCTTATTCAATTTAATAGCAAATATTAAAAATTAATATTATTATTTGATGTTCAATTTTAATTTTTATCACAAACTTTTTATTAAATGTTTTATTAAATTTATTTCTTTATTTTGTGAATATTAAATAACCAATAATAAGTATTTAACATTAATAATTTAATAATATTTAGTGTTAATTATATTAAATAAAAGTATTTTAATTTATATCAATAAATAATACATACGGATAGTTAACCTCAATTATATTGGAGCACTTGAAAAAGTATATAAGCACAATTTTTTTCACTAATATTCACAAATAGTAAGTAATATCAATCAAAATATTCAATTTAAATCACTACTGAATATAATTTATTAGCACATATATAATTCGCACTTGTATGAAACTCAAACACGTGTTGTGAATGTATAAACTAGAGACATGTTGATAAATATTATAAATATGAAAACAGTGATCAGAGGTGACGAGCGTACCAACATGCGCGACTAATATCGAGGTTCAATTCCTATTTTGTTGGTAGCTTTTTTTTCGAGACTTAATGAGCGGTTAAGCAGACGGCTTCATACTGTTAATTTTGTGTCACAGGTGCGCGCGCATCTTAAAATTTCACTCTCATCATTTTTTCATAACGCGCCTAAAGAAGTATAACTTCAATAAAAAATAATAAAACAAACTCAATCACATATAAAAAATAAACATAATATCGGCTCTCAATTCCCCCATACCATGTATAGAAATTGATCATCAATCGCATAAGAATCGCCTCGTTTTGTGATTTTAGATCCTCCAAATCGACTAACTATATTTCGGGGATGACAATTAAATATGTCAAGCTTTGATGGCCACTTCCACCCTTCAAAACTTTTTTGCATAATTTAATTTTTCACGCATTGTATGTCCTCGCCCCGAGCTAATGTTACCCCAAATGGTCTGAAAATGAAACGGATCGAAGATTAATTAAAGATTTTTTAAAAAATCTATCAATATCGCGGGATATTTCAGTGTTATTACATAAAAAACATATGATTCTTCAACATAAAACTGAACTCGCCTTCTGTAGTTCTTCTGTAGTAACTGCTATACACAACTTTTTAGCAAGTTTATTTTTAACTCTATTTACCGCAAACATTTTGAATGATGAGAAATAAATATATATTTGACAAATATCAAATGTTACTGCAGGTTTCGTTCAAAAACACTTTTTACCTTCATAGATTAAACAACTTTTTATTATACAGTGATTCAGTAAGCAGAGAAAAAAATAAACGTTCAAATACAAGTTAGTGAGTCAATGTTACATTGAAAGCTAAAGTTACCCAGGTTGACTGTACTTGATCTTGTTTCTTTCCAACCTCTTTAGTGACGCCTTTTTCCTTTCATCAAATTTTCAAATCACAACGATTCTAAAGAAGTTAACTTCACTTCAATACCGTTATAAACCTAAATATTTCTTTATTATGTCGGATTGTCTAACAAATAAAAAAAAGTTAATATTTAAATGTGTACGAAACCCTCGGTATGCAAGTGCGTCTTTTTTTTTTTTTTTTTTTTTTTTATCCTGGCTCGGAAAAGTGACTACGCTACACCTGATGGTAAGTGTAGCGCAATCCAAGAATATTGTCGACCAACGATAAACAATGTGTCCATCGTTGGTCGGCAAGATCATGCCGGCCTGTCAAAGGGCCAAGGAGGGGGGGAAGGAAAAAGGGATGGGAAAAGGGTGAGGATCAGGGGGCAAGCCCCTGGGGAGAACCGGATATACACTGGCTGACCCTGGAACGCGACCCACGCAAGGTGGGCCACTATGGCAGGTTTTAGCACCAGTGTACGGTGGTCGCTATCCGGTCGGATACAAGTATCCTCCCACCAGCACTTAATTGGTTTTTATTTTAACTTGTAGGTTTATTATTGAATCCGATATACCTTTAGAAGAGTATACTAATTGATTGCGAATATAATTATCATTTTAACCTAAATCAAGGTAAAAATTTAGTTTTTTTAGGTTCACTAAACTGGACCTTACACATAACTTATATGCTAAGCAACTAACATACATAAAAGTGGAATTGCACACTTGTGTATGCCCTTCTAGAAGTGAATACAACATGCTTAACTTATATTAACTTATATCAATAAACAAAAGTTCTATTTAGCACAATCGTATATGGGATTTTTTTTTAAACACGGAATCCTACTTAAGTTTAATGAATTGAGCTAAAAAAAATCAATATGCAAATAGTCCAATTATGAGATCGTAGATTGAGAGAAGCAAACCATAGATATTTGAATATTGTTGGTTTCAACCGATGCGCATTGTGCACCCTTTTAAATAGTCGAAGGACGCCATTTCAACAGCCGGTGACAATTTAGTTTTACGACTGCCCATACAAACGCGGTAAAGAGTTACGTGTGACGTTTATGGCGGACACGTCTCGTTTCCCGTGCCACTAGACGAGGAAAAAACAAATTTATAGTTTTTGAACTTTCCACTAAATTACTTTTGAAGTGCGCTGTCGATGAAAGATCCGAGTTATAATTGTTCGTCCACGTAAACTGTTATTTCTTAGTTGTCTGTGAAGATTTCCAGTGAGGCGCGAACGCATAGGTTATATATTTATTAACGTTAGAGTAAGTTTTAATTTTATCTGTGGTAGAGTCACGCTATAGAAACTTTTGTCTATAGAATTGGTCGGCTTAGCCAGGTTGTACCAGTGGGTCATGGAAAACCGAAATAATGTGTTGCAATTCGTACAGTAAGATTTCCGGAGGCCCAAATTCCCCTCCTCTTTCCAACCCCCATTCCTTTACTTTAAGATCGTATTCAAGATTCTGGTATTGTGGATATTTATAGGCGGTAGAGGTTACTTACTTTCAAATGACTCATTTGCTCCCTTTTAGACCTTTGCTATAAAAACAAAACAAAAATAACATAAATATATGTTACGGCGTTTGCGGCGCCTATTATTATAAAAGTTAAGTTACATTTTATTCTAGAAGTTCATTTACATTATACAAACATTTGTCTCGATGCGGGAATAAACCTCACGGCCTATCGCTTCGCAGCCGGCTCCTCGTCCACTGCACCACGGAAGCTGTCTAATGGTTAATATTCGTTTACGCCTTCTTCTTTCTTTTTTTAATTATGGCTTCGCATTATTATGCATTTCGCCAATGACAAGTATAATTTATTCTCAAGTCTTTTCAAGGTCTTGTTGTTTTGATGTAAATTCCATCCAGTACGCTGCTTAATTCACTCTTTTCAATGTTTTCATACACTGTTTATCACCGTTAATGTTTATTGCACAAATCCACACAACTTTTATATAACAAACACGACATTAAACTAGTAGTTTTTGAAATAAATTAAAATAAGCAATGAACCGCACTGTCAGAATTCTCGCTAAAACACCAGTTACGCCTTTTAGGCATAGATGCTGGCTATACATAATAAAAAGGAAGTTATAAAAACACACTTACAGTCCACATAGACCGAGTGGAGCCTGTTGGATGTATTTAATTATTGAAACTACCACTTAACTGAAATATAAACGTACGGAAAACGCTATTATTTTCACCTGTTCTGTATCCAATCGATTGAAATGGGCGCGTTCTATAAATCGCCCTCCACTAAAAATATACACGCATGTAATTTTTGTTTGTATAAAAAGTGCATTTTATATAAATGGTACAGATGGGTGGAAAAGTTTGTTACTGTGAATAATAATAATTATTAGGTGAGCCATACGAATACTTCGAACCGATAGTTTGATGGTCAATTACGTAATTTAATAAAGTAAAAATAAGTAAATACAAGTTAAATAAGTAACTTAGAAAAGTCAGAAAGAAGTGCAGGATCTTGAAGTTTGTTCGAACCTGGGAGTTTCGTCTTGACAGTCCATACCGATCTCTGCTGAGCTATCGCTGCTTATCAGTTTGAATTACATAAAATCATTGGCTTGTTTATATCATTTATTGACAATCTAATCACATAATCATTACATAACGTGAAAATTCAATAGTGACACGTATAACAATTATAGTGTTTTACGTGCTCTATCGCCAGTTTGTAAAAGATGTCAAAAGATTATTTTTATATTGAAATAAAACTAATTTAAACAGTTTTTATCGCGGTTTTTATTTGAATGTTGGTTCCGATGTTTTGAAAGATTTTCAGACTTCACGTGTTCGCGATAACATATTATATTTAAATTAGTTTTATTTCAATGTGTAATATTCGCGTGAACATAAAAAATCATTATGATATTACATTCACAAAACTGGTCATTAATAAATAATTCTTTGAAATATTTACCCGAGATTAATATAAACAAAAGGTTTTTTTTTATAGTAGAGGTCAGTCAACGAGCAAGTGGATCACCAGTGTAAAGTGACCTCCACCGTCCAACACAAAAAATCTCTGGATCCCTTTTCTATAAAACTACTAGAAGAATCATAGGCGCGTTGCCGACCTTAAAGGGAAGGGATAATTAAGAGATTGGGAAGGGAATTTGGGCCTCTGGACTGTCTACAAAAAGGCTCTTTCCGTATAATAAAACGTTATAGAGCCGTAGAAATACATAATGAAAACTAATAACATTGTCTATATTACAAAACATAACGCCTATGACACTGTAGGAAAGGCAAAAACAAAATTAAAATACTATACATCGCCTAATGTTTAACCATAAAAGCGCAATGTAATTTTATTCTCAACTGTACTGTTATAAACAAACAAACGGGCCGAGTAAACGAGCCAGTGTTTTGTTTATATTGCCCGTCTTTACTACCGTTTCAACCACTGCATTGGCTCCTAACCGATTGAAATAAATCACGCACCCGTCACAGATTACTTTCAAGATCGGCGTAAATTGCATTTGATTGTACATAGAGCTTTATACGCTGTTTTATAGCTTCATGTTTGGACCAATCGAGAGAGATGTTTGAATTTATCTATGATAAAGAGTATGATAGGTGGAGATGTGATGACTATTTAGTGTAACTGTCTAGTAATTGACGATGCTTTGTATGCTAAGTGTACGTAAATACTATTTCTGGTATATTTTTTTACTGACTTATACTTATAATTAATTCTTTCACTACATGTAGGCCTAGTACAAGTTTTGATAGTTTTCTACAACGATGACAGTTTTCGTTTTCTGTCCATACATTGAGTAGCAGTGCCGACCAGGGGGAACTATGATGAATTAAAATTGATAATATGATTACTTTTATATTATATTAGCTACGTACGAATTAAGTTTTAGAGTGACTATTTTTTCTTTTATTGCCTTGATAGGCAGACGAGCAAGCGGCCCGCCTGGTGGTAAACGGTCACCGCCGCTTATGGACATCGGCAATACCAGGGGCAGGGGCCAAGCCGCTGCCTACCGCTAATTACAATATTATTTCATATATTACAGTTTAACACATCAGCCATAGTGATTTTATGCGAATTCGAAAACTGTAGAGATCAGATTAGAGATTCTTTCTCGATCTTCTCTAGCGAAACAGCTTTCCGAACTCGTAACATTTTATAGTCTTAAAAATATTTTTTGAATTAGGACTTGAAATTTTATTTGTTGTAACTAATATAATTGCTCTCTATATTACACGATATGAAACATTATCATTGCAGTCACAAAAAAACTAAACATTTTATAGTTGCTAATATTGTTAATAACACCTCAGAGTTTATGCGTCCGATCCGAATTATCTATAGCACATTTCGGATTCCGTTTTTCGAATTTGGAAATCAGTTCAAATCATCATCTAGGGTGTAATGCATAAACAATAATTTCACAGTATCTTACAAAAATCTTTCGAAATTCTAAATCGACTAGACATAAGACTTTTATTACCAACACCGTCTACAAGTTAGCCACGTGGAACTAGTGACGTCATTTAATAAAATAGTGTTATTTCTCATAGGTAAACATTATAAAGAATTCTCCGCCTTTTAATTTTTTATCGAAAAATCTACAATAAACGTCGAAACTCCCGAGATAACTGTCCAGAAAGTGATTATTATTTCAACAGTATCCTAACTCATTAATTTTATTCACATGTCTTGGCACACAAAAACCAAATTGCCACATGGATAAACAGTCGCTAGTAAGAACGGGACAAAAAATACGAATAATATTTTTTTTTCCATCCAACTTCCTGGTACAACTCGATTAATAACTATGGGACTGAAGTATGAAAGCCATTTGTCGTTTGCTGTCAAAATAATGTATTAGTGCCCGGACCGTAATGCGACTCCGCCTTTTGGGCGGTCGTGGGCGCAGACTATCATTTTATTATTGTTGTTAACTTTTATATGCCACTATCAGTTGGACTCCTTACGAAACGAATATTTTTTTTGTTATTTTTTTATTAGTTTGAATTATGAATGAAGCAGGTCACTCGCCTGTGGTAAGCACTACGCTTATCTATAAACAAAAGCAACACCACACAAAACTTTGAATTACAAAGCACTGCATGATACTGGACTGCGTTCGTCATCCCGAGACATAAGTTGTTAAGTCTTATAATACCCATTAATTTTACTGGCTTCAACGCCCTTCTAATCAAAACACAACAGTGCTTACACATTGTTGCTTGGCGGTAGACATAGACAAAGCCGTGGTACCAACCCAGACGGCCTCTCGCATACGAGGGACCTACCACCTTGTAAAATAAATATATATTTTCTTACTGTTAAATAAGGGTTCGTTGACATAACTGTTCACAGCTGACTCTACCACTTTTTTAATTATTTTTTTGTCATAAAACCTAAGCTGCCTAACCTACTTAAGCTTCTACGAGTGGTAGAGCCACGCTGTAAACAGTTTTGTCTACAGCATGAATGGGCTGGCTCGACCGGGTCATTACCACTGTCTCACAGAAAACCAACTTAAAATAGCGGCTTGCTGCTGCGTTTTGTAGGGTGAGTGAGATATCCGGAAGCCCAAATCCACTCCCCTTCCCAATCCCTTATTATCCCTTTCCTTTAAGGTCGGAAAAGCGCCCATGATTCTTCTGATGGGCGTATATGAGCGGTGGTGATCACTTACCATCAGGTGACCCACTTGCTCGTTTGCCGGCCAATGCTAAAACTTGCAATATTGCGCTATTTTCATTAAAATCAATACAATGTTGTTCCGCAGCCCACCTGAGCAGAGCCAGCAGCGCGGAGGTACGCCACGCCGCCGTGAATCGGCGCCGGCCGAGCCGTGCCCCCAGCTGGCGCAGCCGTACGCGGCCGAGCCCAGCGCCTGCGGACCGCTCTACGCAGCGCACACGCACCCCATGCGGTCAGTCTACATCTTTTATACTAGCAGTGCTAGTTGAAGTGAAACTTCTATAGAATCGTTGTGATTTGAAAATTTGATGAAACGAAAAAGGCGTCACTAAAGAGGTAGGAAAGAAACAAGATCTTAAGTATGTAAATATATGAGATGTAATATTTCGCATTAAAATTTTAAATAATTTTTAAGCTTGGTAAAAGTATTATAAAAATAGTAAACTTTTTTAATTATCCTAATACCACTGATACTCTATTTTTATCTCATTCTCTTGTAGGCCACTTTTCTGAAGTTTCACTTCTGCCGTGTGTGAATTGCACACATACACTTTTTTTTACCAGTGTATTACCATTAACTCATAGTAAGCAGACACAAAGTAGTAGCAACTTCATGTTGCATTTCGTTCGGTGAGTGAGATATACCTACCCGCCCTCACCGTCCCTATCGTATAATAGGACCTACTTACGCAAATAGGAACCAACCCACAGCAACTTCAAACGGAGATACTGACTTTGTTTTGCTAAAATCATTAATTTAAATTGATTTTAATACTGTATTTTTGTGCAGAATCGTACTGGAATATATTTCATGCCCGATTTTCCAAAAAACTATGAGATAAAATTAGTTTAAATTATTGAAATTAGTAAAACAAAATCAGTATCTCCATTTGAACTTGTTGTGGGTTGATTCCTGTTTGCGTAAGTAGGTCAAATTATCCTTTTCGTTTGAGGTCGGTAAAGCGTCCATAGTGGTTCAGGTATTGGGAATGTTCATGTGTGGTGGAGATCACTTACCATGAGATGACCCAACAAATATTTCAAAACTTACTTCAAAATCAACAGTGACGTTATATTTTGTGTATCCCTCTCACTTTATCTCATCTCATACTTCTAGTAACCAGGTTGATATGGGACTACCCTCGAACACCATTCGGCAAATATTTTTAACTGGATATACACTGGATAATCTTAAAACGTAACAAGAAATATTATGTTGGTGTGATTCACGAATATTGGTTTCGGGTCTGGGTGTTATGTGGGACCGCAAGTCCATCGTAGTTCCTGATACCCACGAGACTGCTCGTTTTCCTAAAATGTCTCCGGGTGACGAGCGTAGTAGATACAATGTCATTTTATATGTAAATCGAAAATCATGGCAGCATTACACTGTTGTTGTTCTCGTCATTCAAGCAAATTATAAAATAAACTTGTGTTTTAATTTGTGATGATATTTCATATTGCTTTCAATGATTTCAGATATCAACCCCATTCGAGCCATAATAGCGCTTACAGTGCGTACTACGCCCACAGATAGCTGTGAACAGAAGGCAACACACAAAGTGCAGACAGTAGTGATGGTAAAGACAACGGCTGGTGTGCAACATGTCTCGTGGTAGAGTGGAGTCAACACCCCATATGTGTATGGTGACTGCAAGGATATGTTAGTTGATAAGTGAGAATTGGAACAGCAGCTGGTAAGGCGAAAGGATTAAGGTAATAATGATTAGATAGACAAGAAATTGCTGCAAACCGTATAGTGTTGCTTCAAATATCCTATTTGTTCAATATCAAATGATTATGAAAAATATATTGTGTCTGTTTTCTAAAAAGTTTATGGAAATAATGATGAATAATATCTACAAAATTAGTTTAGACTGTATCATGTCACTTTAAGTTTTCAATTTGTGTAACATTTAATAATTTAGATAATAAGTATGTATTGTAACTGTTTTCGAAATAAAGGAGTTCATAGATCTGCGTTAAAACATTAAAGAAGTTACTTTTGCTTTTCTAGCTGCTGTTCAGATAAAATTAGATGATGATAATTTTTGCCTAATGATTCGTATTGGCACTGTATGTCGTTTATTGGAAATGACAATGAAAACTAAAACGAATAGAAAATAGTCTTACAGAAACAAAATTGAAACGAACAGAGCAGAGCTACATCGGCGAAACATTGTAACATTGTACGTTTCAATAAAAAAATTAACACTTCCGTTTGCTCTATCTGCCGATCTCAGAATCCTAATTGTAATTTTTATTCACAACAACAAGAAAGAAAAAATAAAAATTGTATAATTAGGTGGAGCTATGCCACTTTGGCAATGTGATGTTGGTATTTAAAAATATTATAGTGTACTAACAATATACATATTATGTAAGATATATACAGATTGTAATACTGCCTAATATATATAATGTTGATGTAAAATTCTAAATAAAGCGTGCCTCTTATTAAGTAAATGTTGCGATGACAAAACAAAATAATCACGGCTTTGTTTTGTCATAGTGACGTAATTATGTTACCAAATATTATATAAATAAAATATCTACATATTACATAAGATTAATTGCCAAAGAACAAGATGGATTCTTTTTCATTTTAACAGAAAATGAAAACTAGAATGCATATCTAAAACATGTGCCATAATGGAACCAAAGAAATTTTAAAACATTAATATTAAAATTAATAAGATCCTATGTTTGAATATTTATTAAAAACGATTAAAGATTAAGACGATTAATATCTTTTATTTACCACCATTGTTAATTATGTTTACATATATTATATCTATATAATAATAAAGCGTCAGACAATAATCCAACCAAATTCATTAGAATTGTAGCGACTACAGGACGAACACTGTCCCAATGAAGATCACAAACATCTATTTTCGACCATTTAGTTTATTTTCGTAACATCAAAATCTATATTATCTTATTTACAAATAATTATGCTTCATTATTATTACACTTACATTTGAACACATATCACAAATACTTAATTTATTATATCAAATAAAAATAGTATTGCATTTGTTGAGGCAGTCTTTCAATTTGAGGTGTTCTATAGTGAGATTTCTCCGATATCGAATAAGACATGATGTGGTTTACTGTCGCTGAACCAGGTTCATCGCCGCGTTCCACAAGAACTCTGTTAGTCATAGTCTCTTCAAACTCTTCAGCTAAAAGCTCTGGTTCAGGCTCAAATTCTTCACTAGGTAGAAAAATAGACGATGTGGGTTCCATCGAACAGTACGAATAATAGTCCGGAGTGTGAGATACAGCATCATAAAAGCTGGGTTTCTGGCTTATTTGTACATTGTAATGGTCCCTTGTAGGAGCGGGTATCTGAGTTTCATAAGGATCGTAAGAATAATGAACGTCGTTTGCGGAATGTGGTACGTAAACTGGCTGGAGCATACTATAATGATCATAGTCATCTTCCGGGTAGCTATTACCATAAGAATACTGTGTATGGACTGATGGAGTTCCATTAGATCTCTCAGGCCTTTCTGTAGTGTTCTTAGGTTTTGGGCAAGTTTTATTATTTAAATCGCAGGCTTCATTCAACATTGCAGTCAGTTCTTTAGCGTGTTCATTTGCAGCTACTGCGAGATCGGCCAGAATTTCTGTATCTGGGTTAAATTCTATGCCAAATTTGTCGGCGATTTCCTGAGCTGTCATCATTTTCTCAATAGCTATGTTTTGATAATCATTAGTAGATTTAATATGTTTCAATAATCTCATGACTAGCTGGGTACTATCTAGAGGGCTTTCAGTTGATCTTCTTTTACGATCTTTAGGTTCCTCTTCTTTCTTTTTTTCCTTTTCCTTTTCGGTGGCGGCTATAGCGTAAGAAAGTAGATTAGCCAGTTCACTTTCAATAGCTTCCGATATTTTGTTAGCTATTTCTTTAATGTCTTCCATTTGTTCCTCAATTGGTTTGCCAGAGTCTGTTGCCTGGGCCATCATGGCAGCAGCAGATGTGGGAAACAACTTGTTATCCTGGATCATAAGCAGATCCATCCAATCTTTCGATCCCTCTTTATGTTTAAGTACGTCATCGTCATCATCTGGTTTTGAAAGTAAGACTTCGCTATTTTCTAGAGATTCTGTTTCTTCCGATTCTGCGTTACATATCAGAGATGCCTGTAAAAAATTAAGTTTTATTTTATTATATATGAAACATGTATATTTAATTATAGTTATACAGCTAATTATATTTTTAATTTTTTTTTTAATACATTGATAAAACACTAACAAAGATAAATACCTGGATAACTAAACCGATGATTAGGTATATAGGTGCCATGGTTGAAGTAATGAGCTTTGCACCTGACACCCAGTTTTATATGACGTTTTATCGAAAATTGGGAAACCATTTTTAACGTTTCAAAACTTCCTTTATACAAGATAAAGCATGTGCACAGAGATTAGGAAACGCATAAAAATGAATTAACTGGCTTTACAAAAGGAAATTAAATATGAATTAACGTATTAAAAGAAGAAGAAGTATTAATTAATGGGCACATATTTTTCGGAATGTCCTATATTAAAAATATTTTAAATCGGCCCCAACTTTCATCATTTTTGGCTGCCACAAAAATTAACCTACCAAACCACATGTATATGAACTTGTCATTGATTAAATGCATATGAAGTGCGAAGCCATAACGAAAAGACATATACAGATTTATTTATGAAATTCTGGGCTTAAGGTGTTTAAGTAACCCATAATAGGCATGCAGTTTTAAGTTTTTTTTTTTTTATCCTGGCTCGCCAAAGTGACTACGCCACACCTGATGGTAAGTGTAGCGCAATCCAAGAATAGTGTCGACCAACGATAAACAATGTCCATCGTAGGTCGGCAAGATCATGCCGGCCTGCCAAAGGGCCAAGGTGGAGGGGAAGGAAAAAGGGACGGGAAAAGGGTTAGCATCAGGGGGCAAGCCCCCTGGGGAGAACCGGATATACACTGGCTGACCCTGGAACGCGACCCACACACGGTGGCACTATGGCAGGTTTTAACACCAGTGTACGGTGGTCGCTATCCGGTCGGATACAAGTATCCTCCCACCAGCAGTGCAAGTGTGTACGTTCTGTTCTTGACTTTTGAGGGTCAAAAGTACAATATACACATTTCTTCCAAAAAATGAGCTTATCAATCAATAGTTGGCTTCTAAATCAGGTATAATGTTATTATTCGGGCTCAGAAAAACAGGACAGAGTGTTTGTATCCTTATGTATGCCACAAAAGAATAGCCAAAAATATATACGCGTCGAATTAAACCCTTCTCCATTTTATTATCGATTTTAAATAAAGAATATTACATGCGTATTGAAGATAATTGATGCAAGCTACTACGTATATATTACCTCTTATCGCATATTATCTTTTTAATGTTATTGTCGAAATAATTTATCAATCACATCATTTAGTTTAAAAATATGTGTATTTAAGGCATGATATATACAATTATATACATGCTGTAATACGATCGGTAGATCAACGGGCGCAGGACAGTAAAGGACTTTTTGTCAATTGAACCCTCCTGATGCTATCATAAAATGCGAAGTTCAACAATTATTTCGGGTTCTATAAAATTGTTGGACTAAACATTGCAATTGCAGCTAAGGTATTAAGTTTTGTGAGTGGTAGAGCCATGCTGTAGACAGTTTTGTCTACAGCACGAATGGACCGGCTCGATCGGGTCGTTACCACTGTCTCACAGAAATCTGAAACCGATGTAGCGATGTCCACCACCCATGTACGCTTACAATACAAAGATAATTATAGGCGCGTTGCAGACCTTAAAGGCAAGGGATTAGGAAAGGGAGAGGGATTTGGGCCTCCGGATATCTCACTCACCGTATGAAACGCAGCAGCAAGCCGCTACTTTACGTGGGTTTTCTGTAAGACAGTGGTAACGACCAGGTCGAGCCGGTCCATTCATCCTGTAGACAAAACTGTCTACTTCACCCTGGGCTTTCATACTACATCACTAAGGCTGTTAACACATATACTTTATTAAGAACACTTTCATCTTTCCAAAACCAATTTATTTCATAATACTTAAAATTAATTTCACATAACTGCTTGCAAACTCGATTAAACGTAGATACTCTACAGAGTAATTTATTGCTTTTCTTTATAATAAGTGCAGCTAGACCCGATACACAGAGAAAAAGTATGTAGGAACAATTTAAAAGTGATTTAAAATGAAGCATACGCCTATCTGGAATCAGTAACGCATCCATGGTTCTACTATTGTGGGTGTTTATGCGTGGTGGTAATCACTTATTATCAGATGATACATGCAGAGGCGTCGTTCCCGGGTGTGCAGGGTGTGCGGTGCACACGAGCGCAGCGTTCTAGGGGGCGCCGGCCGAGTTCCACTTACAAGCTGGCCAAGCATTTTCAAATGCACCTGCGCCCGTCTTATATGTTTTGTTTAAAAGATCCGTTTCACACACTTACTAGAGGGCGCTAGGGTTATGATGGCACACGGGCGCTACATGGGCTAGAGACGCCTCTGGATACATGTTTTTGTTTTCTGGCCTTTTGCAGCAATTAAAACATTTTTTTTACTAAACAGAGGCTTAATATGTAAACACTGGAGTACCCCGGGTGGTACTTACTTGCCATCGGTTATGACCTGTGACCCACACAATAGAGGAATTAATATTCGAATTGTAATTTTACAATTCAATAAAAAACAAGAACAGAACACAAGAAAAAACTGGTACCTCCGAAATATTTAATAATAATAAAAAATGGGTGCGTGTACTTATGTACGCGCGTGAGAAGTTATACTTCTTTGGAATCATTAAATAACCAATAATAAGTATTTAACATTAATAATTTAATAATATTTAGTGTTAATTATATTAAATAAAAGTATTTTAATTTATATCAACATATCCACTCCACATGATAGAAGTACATTCTACTCTCTTCACGTTTATGCGAGCCTGGTACTTGTTCCGAATAAGAAAAAAACCTAAAGAGTTTTTCTTTGTCCAAATCGTCATTTGTTTATTAATTACGGCTACTCGCCATGAAAAATGGACATTCTACTCTCTTCGCGTTTATGCGAACCTGGTACTTTTTTTACGGCACCATGTTCCAAATTATAAAATAAAAACCGCATCTATATATAATTATATATATATATATATATTTATATTTATTTATTTATATTTATTTATTTATTTTTTTATTTCACTCATCATTTTTTCATAACGCGCCTAACTTCATACTGCTGGCATAATGTATAACAGATGCCATTAAAAAAAAAAAAAAAAAAAAAAAAAAACTTCATACTGCTCTCACGCGCCTAACTTCATACTGTTAATTTTTTCTGTTAATTTTTTGTGTCACAGGTGCGCGCGCATCTTAAAATTTCACTCTCATCATTTTTTCATAACGCGCCTAAAGAAGTATAACTTCAATAACCTAGCCAAGAGAAAGATGGTTTAATTTTGTGAGGACGGTGGTGCATTACTACTTAAAACTCCTTTTTAAACTTTTTCCATTTTATCTAACTGTGAAGGGTCCGTCATGAAGGTGTCAGCATTAAGGAGGTATGTGTCGCATATGTTCATATTATGGAAGTGTTGTATGAGTTGTGGATCCAGATGCGAGTTAATGATGGCGGCACAGCGCGCGTCCCGGGCGGCGTGCGCGAGCGGCGCGCTGAGCTGGTGCACGGACACCTCGCCGCTCGTGAGCGCGCTCAGCTGCAGCGGGGGCGGGGCGTGCGGGGCGTGCGGGGCGTGCGGGGCGCGCGGGGAGTGCAGCAGCACCAGCCGCGAGCGCAGCGGCGGCAGCGTCCAGTTGTAGCGCTGCGCCTGCACGATCCGACCGAGCGCCGCCTGTAGGAGAGCGCGCGCGTACTGCGCCGAGTGCGACACGCGCCCCAGCAGCGTGCGTACACACGCGTCCACTTTCTCGCTCCATGTGCGACACCCGTGCAACACTTCTTCTATCCCCGCACACTTGTCGCCTGCCATCAACTTGACCATGTGCTTCAACACGCCATTCTGCAGCTCCTTCTCGCTTTTATATTCACTAAGTTCTTCATCGAGCACCTTCTTCAGTTCTTCTGGTGCGACTCCGACACAGAAGACAGTACCGATCAATCCTGTCAAAAATGTGTTTTAATATACTGTTATATAGTAATAATAATTAATGGACAGGGAGCCCTCGGGTAGCTGATCCACTTGACTACTATCAAGCTCATTTTCCGTGAGTAGCTTCGTTTCGATGAGACGACCAACAATTCCCTATGCGAAAATTCTCTATTGTGGTAGCTAACAGAGGTAGCAAGGATAGAATATTTCGATTTGATGATACTCAAAAAATTATTATTTTATTTGTAGGACAATATGACAGTTACATTATATAAATATTAACTAAGTAAATACAAAAAAATCAGCTGGTTAGTAATCATTCTTATGACCTCGTTATCGATACCTATTGGAAGCCCCTCCTTCCAATAGGTATGATTACTAACCAGCTGATTTTTTTGTATTTACTTAGTTAATATTTATATAATTTAACTGTCATATTGTCCTACAAATAAAATAATAATTTTTTGGTTTGCCAGTTGAGAATTAAATTGTGAACGTATCAGATTGTTATTTATTTAGTCCCGTAATACATACTATATACCTGTTATTGTCTCTGCTTATAATTTAATACTCAATGAGAGATAGTACAGACATAGGTTTTCTTACGTCACGTAAGCTATTAAGATCAATCGACTTTTCAAACTGAACTATCTACTAAACGAATGGCAATGCAGACGGGATAATGTTTACTAAGGGGCAGACTCTACATCAGTTCCTACTTACATTTATTAAAAATCTTGGCTAGATGTTGATCACTATGTTTCACACTGAGGTAACTTAGTAGTGAACTAGTAGTAATTAGTAGAAAATATGTATATTTAACAGTTCATGTTATAGGGCCCACTTAATGACATCCGTGGTGCTTTACATCTGGCTTCTCCAGTTGTAAATGTCCTTGTGCCTGTAGCTGATCTTAATCAACTTATTAAAAACTTATAGCTGACATTTTGATACACATTTAAAGTTTCTACTGCCGGCCGATAGGTACGTTTATTATGAGCCTGTATCACGAAAGGAGCAGGTCGCTCGCCTGATGGCAACGTCTGCACATAAACGAAAACAACTCTACCCAAAACCTTGAATACAAAGCACTGCATGGCTCTGAACTGCGCCCGCCACCCCAAGACATAAGATGTTACGTCTCGCAATAGCCCTTAATTTCACTGGCTTCAATGTCCTTCAAACCGAAACACAACAGTGCTTACAGACTGCTTGGCGACAGAAATAGACAAAACTATGTACCAATGCAAGTTTCCTCACACAACTGCTGTGCTGAGATCTCGAGTTTGATCCCCAAGTCGGATAAAATTGATATTGGTGTTTCCTATCACGAAATGCTCAGTATCAGCCTGGAGTGCGGAAATATGCCTATAATCTATAATCCTATAATCCACTGGCAGGCCACATAGCTCGCAGAACCGATAACCGATGGAGCAGAAATGATCTGCAATGGAGGCCACGTACTGGCAAGCGCAGCGTTGGACGTCCGCCTACAAGGTGGACAGACGACCTGATAAAGGTCGCAGGAAGTCGTTGGATGCAGGCCGCTTCCAACAAGTCGGTCTGGAAATCTTTGGGGGAGGCCTATGTTCAGCAGTGGACGTCCTGTGGCTGATGATGATGATGATGGCCATAGGCTCGCCCCCTATCACATCATGGGAGAAATACTCTCGGCGAAATGTTGGTGTAGTGTTTACGTACCTTGTTCTTCTAAAATAGATGCTACTTCTAATGCCGCTGGAACTCCCCATTCGTATCCCAAAATATAAAAGTTGTTTTTAAATTGAATCTTCTTTAAAAGTACCTGTAAAACATTATACCATAAATTATATTCAACTAAACGTGAAATAAAATTTTATAATATGCGATATTATATTAATTATATGCAATATTATATAAATGTTATTATACTTGAGCATAGTTTTTAGCTGTATCTTGGATAGTTTCCATTGGTCTGTCTAAACCAGGTTGAAGTACGAGGGCACGCAGTTTCAGACGTTCGCACAAATGGTTGAAACGACTATGGAGTCCTTCAAGTCCTGGCACAATGCACAAGTACGACTGCGAGACGTCGAATTCGTCATCTCTCTGTAACATATAACATTATAATTATGTAATGGATATTATAGCTAAATAGACACAGTAAAGTGTTACCCAAACCAAAACTCACAGTGGAGGAACTACATGTAAGAGTAGGTAAGAACACCATTTCAGTAGTAGCAAGAAGTTCGTCAGGATCGACGTGAGTGTAGAACGTTTCTAAACCTTTCACTTCTTTAAATTTTATCGATAGTACTGTGTCTTCTATCTGGCGGATTCTGCAAATTCAAACATGAAAGTACAATTATTGAGAAACTACTTTTAATTTATGACTTATAGTATTTTAATAGACGTACCAGTACTATACAACGATATCAACTCTTATACTACCACACAGTAACCGCGATGATATACAAGAAGTTACTGTGTAGAGTTGCCAGGCCTTAAAATAAAAAAGCCGGACTCGGTGCTGTATTAGGACAGAAATGTTGTCCTAAAACTGGAAATATGTTTATAACACGGTTTTATACGTATGTTCGTATGTAACAGAAACTTTAAATATGATTTTGAGTTCCTTCTAAGCGTCGGATTAAATCGAAGTTTGGCATGCTTATCAAGTATCGATGACAATTCAATGTTTTAAAAACATAATAATATATGTATATATACTACCTACCGTACCTACCCTACTTTTAATTCACATTCTACTTAACTAAGAAAACCACTTTTATAAAATTTTAGTAATGTAATCTCAAAATAGCACCAGAATTAATTAACGCATGTTTAAGATTTAGACTTTCTTTATCCAAGCAGGGTAAAGTGACTGTGCTACACCTGATTTTAAACACAGAACAGTCTAAAAAAAACAGAGAACACCAAAAAGCAATTAGCTTATCGGTGGTCAACGGAATCATACCGTATAATATGTTAAAAGAAGGTTATCACATTGATACAGCTACCTGTCTCTCGTCAAAGACATAACATCTTCTTCATTCAGTGCAATATTGTGGGATAACTCTAAAAAGTTTCGAACGCTCTCCAATTTCTCATTTCGGACGCCAAAACTTTCAAGTGTAGCATTCAGTGGCGAGTCCTCCGGAATAACAATATCTGTAAATATATTTGGTCTTTAAGTATGTGGTGGGGTGCGTTGTTGTTTGTGTACGAGGCGAGGCACTGAGTACTGACCGGCGACGGCGGCGAGCTGCTGCAGCAGCGGCGGTGTGCGTGCGCGGAGCTGCTGCGCGACCAGCACCGGCTGCGCGGAGTGCACCGCGCGCTCCACTGCACTCACCACTCCCTCACACTGGGACGCGCTCAGCTCCACTGACGTCTCATTCACTTCACTCACGTCACTCTGACAAAGTGTTCACATTTTGCAACATCAAAATAAATGACATCAGACATTTTTATTGCACTTTAAGATCTCTGTGACTTACCGTATCAGTTATATTATACTTTAGTAGTGTTGCGGGGTATCCATTATTTACACGATCCACACATATGTGCATTCCTGTCATATCGCCAGAGGTTATAACTATGAAGTACCTGGTACAGAATAATTAAGACATAATACTACAAACGATACATCACTATGGATTGAATACACTTTATTACGTGCTAAATATATTTACCTTAGTAAGGGACACAGTTTTCTTGAGATCAAGTCCAGTTTACTCAATGACGACACAAACTTGCCCTCATTTACATCAGAAGCATCTGTAGCGATGATGTAAATACCACCCATGTTCCCACGCCTGTTGACATTCTCTATCAGAGCAGATACTCCCTCGTCACTTAGGTCATCGGATGAAACCTCTACCTGAATATTTAGTTTTTGCCAAGAGCTGAAAAATAATAGTTATTTATGAGTTGTGGCACGTCACAAGCACCTTCAACTAGGGAAAATATATGAAAGGTGTACAAATGTGGAAGAAGCGAAAGAGGTGTGTCAGGATTGTAACTTGTGGCATTAAATAGTCTCTATCTACCCCCATGGGATATAGACGTGAGTATGTATGTATTTATGCTATCTACGCTGTAGACAGTTTCTCCTACAGCACGAATAGGTTGGATCGCTCAAGTTGTTACTACATACTACTGTTATTACTACTGTCGCACAGAAAGCTGAGGTAAGCTAGCGGTTTGCTGCTGCATTTCGTATGGAGAGTAAGATATCCGTAAGCCCCAGAGCCCCTCTCCCACCCAATATCTTTCTTATCCCTTTCTTTAAAGGTCGGCAACGCGTCCATGATTTGTCTGGGTGTTCTTTTAGGCGTTCATGGTTAGTAGATATCACATACCATCAGATGATTCACCTGCTCATTTGCCGGCCTATGCTATAAAACAAACTTTATTTAATTTGTCAGAATGTAAAATTCAATGAAGATACTCTTAGATTTTTTGCCTGCAGAAGTCAGGATTTTTAGGCACGTTCCTGTTGGACTTTGAAAAGGATGTTTTTATTAATGGATACTTGTAATGCAAAACCATATTTAAAGGGACTTTGTTTTTTTTTCCACATTTAATTTGACTAAATAATAAACAACACCATCAAAACATGCGACAGCACAGCGTGTGCGCCTATAACGAAATTCAGGTTCTAAATTTTTCATCTGTTAACCCTATGCGTGCTCCAACTACGTGTGAAATAAAGTTAATAATAATAAAATATGACTTACTTAAGCTTGTAACGCAGATATCGAGGTGGACAGAGGCTGTGCAAATGTAGTTTCGTGGCCCCACGGCAGATAAGTCTGTCCGCCAGGTGCAAACCAAGTGAACTCTGGTCGCAGAGTACCAAATGGACCTCATCATTTCTGCAGTTAATTCTGTAAAATATAATAATTTGTTGATATCAATATCTATTTTAATTCCAAATGTTGATGCGTAGATTGAATTCTTCGGTCGTGGCATAACACTTGTTTTATAAGACACAGCCATTCTATGGTAACCAGTCTTGTGTTGATCATTCATTCTCAATTACCCCTTCGCTCTAGTTTGATTTATGCCATGTTCCGGATTATTCCAATAAATCAATGATCAACTCAGTGGGCTTGTTTTTGGTCCGCTCTTTCAATCCAAATTATTTGCAGAAATACAAAGCCTTTTATTATATAATCAGTTATAAGGCAGATTGATACGGATCATGTATATCTCCAGATTGTTGGTTTAAAACTACCACCAGATCCAAACGCGACCCTGTCTGAGAAGACCTGGTGAAACAAACTCAGTGGGCTTGTTTTTGATCCGTTTAAACTAATATCGAAAAGAATGACTTGTCGATTAAAAAATTTGCCATATTCACGTATTTTATTTTATTTGTACACGATCGGTCGTCTTTTATTTTATCTATTATAGTTTTTATTAAAATTTATTTATTTTAATTTGCTCGTGTTATATTGCAGTCATTAAAAGATCAACATATTTAAGTGGTATCAACATATTTATTATTTAGGCTAAATTGATAATTTTATTCCCTACATAGTTTAAGCTACAGGGCCCCTAGGAGGTCGCAGTATGCAAGAAGGAACCGAACGCCAAACATGACTATCCTCTAGATATTGCTTAACATTATAGTAGCCCCTAGTCATGAGCACTCGTTTAATGTGTGCCTTGAACATTTTATCGGGCATATTAGTTACGTTATTAGGGAGCTTGTTATAAAATTTTACGCTGTTACCCATAAATGACTTTTTAGTCTTGACTATTCTAAAGGCGGGTACAGCGAGTTTATTTTTGTTCCTGGTATTTATACTATGAATGTCACTATTTTTGTTAAATTTACTGAGGTTTTTACGAACATACATAATATTTTGATAGATGTATTCAGACGGCACAGTCAGGATATTACTATCCTTGAAAACAGACCGTAAGGAATCCCGGCTATTTAGGTCATATATAGCACGACCTGCTCTTTTTTGTAATATAAAAATAGTGTCTATATCAGCAGCTGAACCCCACAATAGAATGCCATAGGACAAAATACTGTGGAAGTATGCGAAATATACCAACCTAGCCGTTGAAACATCAGTCAAGCGTCTTATTTTCCGAACAGCAAAAGCTGCAGCACTTAGTTTACCGGATAATCTTTCTCTCTCCGGATATTTTTTCTTTTCTATTTGAGGGTCCCACTGCAATTTACTGTCTATAGTTATTCCTAGGAATGTTGTTGCAGAGACTAGATCCAATATTTTTCCGTTTAATTCTATGCGCGACTTCACCCTTCCAACATTTGGTAATGTAAAACGGATACATTTTGTTTTACCTGCATTTAATAAAAGATTATTCGTAGAGAACCAATTTAATATCAAATTTAGAATGTTGTTGGGTGTAACTAGATTTTCATCCTTGCGATTTACTTTGAATATTAAAGATGTATCGTCAGCAAATAAAATTATGTCTGTCATCTTTTCTACCATGTACGGAAGATCATTAATATAAACTAAGAACAGAAAAGGGCCCAGAATGGACCCCTGTGGAACCCCTATTTTAACTGAGGATCCCACTGAAGTGACGCCTTCAATAGACACTCTTTGTTCCCTACCAGATAAATAGGATATCATAAGATCGAGAGATGTACCACAGAATCCATAGTACTTGAGTTTAGCAATAAGGGTTTGATGGTCGACGTAGTCAAAAGCCTTGGAGAGATCACAGAACACAACAAGAGCATCCTGTGATCCCTCCCATGCCTCTAATACAGATGTCATTAAGGCAGATCCAGCATCTTGAGTAGACCGGTTTTTTTGGAAACCCAAATTGTTTATTATGCAATATCCTATTCCTATCAAAATGCGCCAACATTTGGTCCAGCATTATCTTTTCAAAAACCTTACTAAGAGCTGGTAATATAGATATAGGTCTATAATTCGAGGCGTTATTTACACAGCCTTTCTTAAAAATGGGCACAATTTTGCTAATTTTCATTAAATCGGGAAAAGTTCCGTCACTAACACAAAAATTAAAAATATCTGCTAAAATAGGAGCAATATTTATTATAATAGCTTCTATAGCTTTAACAGATAGCCCCCATAGATCTTCGGTGCCCTTAATTTTAAGTTTCTTAAATGCTTTAATTATTTCACAATGAGATATCGTGTCAAAATTAAAAAGAGGCATAATTCCTTTGACATTTTCTAATAACAATGATTCTGCTAAAGTCGCTGATGACTGTAGACATGTAGTAGTCTCTATGGGTATGTTAGTGAAATATTTTTTAAAATAGTTAGCAACAGAGAGCTTATCTGAAACTAGTTCGTCATTTATATGTAAAGTTATCGATTTTTTTTTTTTTTTTTTTTTTTTTTTATTGCCTTGATAGGCAGACGAGCAAGCGGCCCGCCTGATGGTAAGCGGTCACCGCCGCTCATGGACATCGGCAATGCCAGGGGCACAGCCAAGCCGCTGCCTACCACTGAAGGGATACTCTTTTTAAACCTCGTTTAAAGAAGGACATGTCATAGCGCTCGGGAAACACCGAGGCAGGGAGTTCATTCCAGAGCTTGCACGTGCGTGGTATAAATGAACGCTGGAAACGTACGGTACTAGACCGTATTGTTTCCAGGTGGTATGGATGAACTCTACTGCGGTGTCGGGTGGTGCGATGGTAGAATGGTGACGTTGGCACCATCTTAAACAGTTCCTCAGAGCACTCCCCATGGAACAGCCGATAGAACACGCAGAGAGAACCAAAGTCTCTCCGCAGTCCCAACGGTTCCAGGCTATCCGTGAGATCAGGATCATCGACGATTCGAACAGCTCGCCTTTGCAAGGAGTCAAGTGGGTTGAGCAGGTATTTGGGGGCTCCTGCCCAGAGGTGGGAGCAGTACTCCACGTGGGGCCGTACCTGAGCTTTATAGAGCATCAATCTCTGGCCCGGCGTGAAGTACCGCCCCGCTCTGTTCAGGATACCCAGCTTTTTACTAGCCAATTTGGCTTTGTCCTCCAAATGACTCCTAAACTGGACTGTGCTTGAGATTTCGACGCCGAGAATCCCAATACTCTCGGAAACCCGAAGAGGTACTCCTTGGAACTGAGGCGCTATGACAAATGGGTCCTTCTTCGCAGTGAACGCGCAAACTTGTGTCTTCGTGGGGTTGAACTGAACTAAGTTCATTTCACCCCATTTGGAGGCTCGCCCCAGAGAGCTCTCGATTTCAGACACAAGTTGTGACCGTCTTTCCTCTACGGTGCACCGAGGAACATTCTGGTGGCCGATGTATCGCGCATCACTCGTGCTGTCATCTGCATAGCAATGCATGCTGTCAATAGACAGCATGTCATTGATATGCAAGATGAAGAGTGTCGGCGACAACACCGAGCCCTGTGGAACGCCAGCATTGACTGATAAAGTCTCGGAGCAACAGCCGTCAACGACGACTTTAATGCTCCGGCCTTCCAGGTAGCTAGCGATCCACTTGCAGAGTTCCTCGGGGATTCCGTAAGATGGTAGCTTCGATAGAAGGGCTCTATGCCATACCCGATCGAACGCCTTCGCGATGTCTAGGCCAACAGCCATAGCCTCACCCTTGCCCTCCAAAGCTTCTGCCCAGCGATGTGTGAGGTAAACAAGAAGATCACCAGCTGATCGACCGTGACGGAAACCGTACTGACGATCACTGATCAGCTGGTGCTCCTCAAGGTACCGCATCAGCTGGGCATTTATTATTCGTTCCATGACTTTGGAGAGCAAAGATGTGACCGCTATCGGCCTATAACTCGAAGGGTCCGACCGGTCACCTTTTTTAGGGATCGGATGGACATGAGACACCTTCCATGAAGTGGGAACCCTGTTAGTAGAATAGGAAAGACGGTAAAGGCGCGTTAGAACGGGGGTCAACTCAGGGGCGCACGTTTTAAGAACCACCGCGGGGATACAGTCAGGCCCACTCGACTTACGGATGTCGAGAAGCCTTAGTTCCCTCCTGACCGCACGCTGGCTTATGCGGATTTTGGGCAGGGAGAACTCGCACCGGGGGATGTTTGGCGGTGTGGCTCCTCGATCATCCAGAGTCGAGTTCGAGGCAAAGGATTGAGCGAGAAGATCGGCCTTTTCCTTTGCACTATGGGCCAGACTGTCATCAGGCTTACGCAGTGGCGGGAGACTAGACTGGCAGAAGTTACCTTGGACAGCTTTGGCAAGCGACCAGAAAGCACGGCTTCCAGAAGGGTAGCTCTTCAGTCGCTCACCAATTCTGCCAATGTGTTCCGCCTTGGCCTTGACTATAGCCCTCTTGTTGAATCTAGAAGCAGCATTATATTTCCGCTTCTCCTCTTTGACATTCGGATCTTGACGCTTTCTGGCATCGACCCACGCCTCGTATGCGGACCGCTTTAGGCGCGCAGCTTCGGCACAAGTATTATCATACCAGGGCCGGCTGCGACGCCCGACGGGTATTTTAGTGTTGGGGATAAATATATCCATCCCCAAGAGTACCACGTCCCTAACCGAGTCCGCATAAACGTCAAGATCTTCCGAGGAGAAGCAGAGCTGCTTCCATGGGAAGGACGCATAGAATTCACGAAGTCCATCCCAATCTGCTGACCCATACCGCCAGACCCTGCGAGTCCCAGTAGCTGAGACACGACTGCGATACATAGCAGGGGCTGACGAACGGATCAGGCAGTGGTCAGACGACCCAAGAGGGGCGTCGACCACCACTCTGTATCCGTCGGGGTGTGTAGTCAGCAGAAGATCCAACAAGGAAGGCTCGTGGGTCTCAACATCTGGAACACGGGTGGGCTGCGCTACCAGTTGTGTGAGACCATAAGCCAAGGCCATTTCGTAAACAGTCCGACCCGGAAGGTCGGTGGTCCGCGACCCCAGCCACTCTACGTGATGAGCATTGAAGTCGCCAAGGACCACCACCTCCGCGGATGGGAACTGTTCAAGAATTTGGTCAGTCCCCACTTGAACGTTCTCAAATAGGAATGTTGACCCCACTTCACTGGCATGGGACCTGTAGAGGCATGCGTAGATTCGGGTACGACCCCCATAGTCTACACAAAGCCACAAGATCGACAGGTCCCGATGCTCGAGGCCTCGAAGGCGGCGACAACAGATATCACCCCTAACGAAAACGCACACCCCGGCCTTACGCTGGAACGAATGCTCCAATACGTAGCCGGGGTAGTTTAAGTACGATGTATCGTCAGGGGTAGATATCTGAGTCTCCGTTAAAAAGAGCAGGGCAGGCCGTGCCGTCTCAAGGTGGTGATGTACGGCATCGAGGTTGCTGTGTAGACCCCTGACATTGCAGAAGTCCACTTCTAGTGTGGATGTAGTTTCCGCCGAGTAGCTTCTGTTCTTTTTATTTTTGGCCTTCTTCATATTTTTTTTTTTTTTTTTATTTTATTAGAGTAGGAAGGGAGAAGGATGTGTGCAGTGGGCTCAGAATGATACCCGAATAAAAGGCGGAGCGTGGTGCGAGGTGGGCACGTGGGTAATGTGAGGAGCTGGCACGGCGCACGGAAGGGCCCCCGATGCCCCCCCGTGTACAGACGCCGGGATCCACTCCAGTCTCCCACTCTGGCACGACGACTGTACAACGGGATTTTCGCCGGTTGGTGGGACAGCTTCCCGGGAAGGGAGTTTGAAAGTGTGAATTCCCGGGTTCAGGTCCCCTACTGACCGGCAGGCGGCCGGCGGCGACCGTTCCCATCGGGTCTCCCTGTACCCCGCGTCAGCCCCTCACGCCCATCGTGCCGACCAGGCCTTTAGCACCGCATGTTCCGGGTACCGTGTGAAACCACCAACACGGAGAGGAAAGGACAGGGCAGGAACGGCTATCCAACCCTTCCACCGAAACGCATTACTGCTTGGCGGCAGAAATAGGCAGGACGGTGGTACCAATCCGCTCGGGCCAAGCGCCGAGCAAAATACACATTCACTCAGTGCTTAGCCCTACCACCAGTGACGGGAGAGAAGGGGTGGGACTAGGACACCATGACCGCGGAGAGAGGGGAAGGTATGCGGCAATGGAGGCTCGAGGGGCCAGTGTCGCGTACCCAATCATTCTATGTGGCAACCGGACAGATTAACACAAGAATGACCCTCTGACCATAATGACTGATTGCACTGGTGGAATAATCTCTGTCACAAGATTATCCCACCAGCGGGCGGTGGGGTCGTCACGTCCCTACGCCATGATTTATCACTAATTCTATTTTTACCAGTTTCAGCATTAATTATTTGCCAGGTAGTTTTTATCTTGTTGCTTGATCGTCTTAACTTTTCACTAATATGTGCGGCTTTAGCTTGCAAACATACTTTTTTAAATATTTTAGAATAATTCATGACGTAGATTGAAAAGTTGACATCAGGTGTATAGGACCTTCTGTCTTACAAGTCATATAAAATATCTCTACTACGCCGAATGCCTTTAGTAGCCCAGGCTGCAAAGTTAATTTTAGGGCTAGATTTAAGTGTTTTTGGTTTGCAAGTTTTATTAAATTCATTGCAGATTTTACTAAATAAAGCATTATACATGTCATTTGGATTGTTAGAATTTGGCATAAAAGTGTACATTAACGAAGCTATATTGTTTCTAAAATTCAATAAGTTGTTTTTTGTCAGAGGCCTTAATGTAATGGGGTTTTGATTTTTAACTTTTGTTGGTTACTTGAACTTGTTGTACTTGTTGTTGTTGTTGTACTTGTTACTTTGAACTAAGAGTATAATACGAAATGAAATTAACGACATGAAGCAGGCAATGGATTAAATAGCTGAAAAAATTTAGGAAGTTAAACGGAAAACCTCCTCAATTCAAGATGAGAATAGAAATTTGCTTGAAAAACAATGGCTTGCTAAGTACTGTAAAAGAACTTTAGGCCAGCGTCAACAATTTTAAAAATATAGGGTTTGCAGCAATAATGTGAAGATTCAGTGGCTGCTAAAAAATCTGAAATTGTTTTGACAACATTCAATTACATTTTGGCAAACTTAACCCTAAAACAGATCGCCTGGCGGTCTATCGTAGCTAAATTTAACAACAATTTGTACCATGTCATTAATAAAAAACAAAATACAGGTAACAAATCGAACACTACACCGCCTTGTTTTAATAGACCCAAGACTTAAATAAACATATAACCACTCAATATACATAACTTTGTTATATCTGTCGTTGGATTAGATTAATTAGTTGTCTGCCTGTAAGTGGTTGAGCAATTAAATGAATAAGACAAGAATTGTTGTTAGTAATATTGTAAGAATTCATGGTAAGGTTTATAATAATAATAAATAAAAAATAAATAAAACATGATTGGACCAAAACGACTAACATCGATTTACCCTAAGCTCAAATGCGATCGCAGTAAATATAGGCAAAAGGAGATATGTGCGATGTAATATACAGGGTACCTCGGCATGACGCGCACGTCGGTGTCGCGCAAGTGCAGCAGCACTCGTCCGCGGTGCGCGCTGGCGGCGAGCAGACGGAAGGCGCGCGGCGCGTCGTGCGGCGCGTACGTGACGCGCGACAGCGGCCGCACGTACCCACGCGCTATACCCTCGCTCATCATCGCGTGTAACATCTGCACACATATTCACCATATTATAATACTTATGACATTAACAAAATATAGCTCTTTCATAAGTTATCGTATCGTTCCCGCAAAAATTTGCTTTGCTGCAGAGAATTAATTCCGCTATGCATGTGGCGCAAGGGAGACTGCGTGCGTTGCTCTCCACGATGGGAATTCGTGAAAAAGCCTATGTAATTTACACCTTTAGCGTAATTAACTGTTGGGGAAAAATTGGTCACACAATGTATTTTGTACAGATCCAGAGAGCGTATCGAACTCCTAAAGACCTTGAGGGCAAAGAAAAGTTGATTATTCGTCCTATAAACAATTCGAGCGAAATCCAGCGTGCCTAAAAGAAACATGGTGGAGTATAAAAATCGTAATCGTACCGATTATGATTAGATAATCTATAAGAAAGATAAAGATTAGATAATCGATAGTAATCGTACTTTTTTTATATAAGTCTTTCTTTCTGCCTTGCGTTATCCTGGCTTAGTGCTAGGGTCCGCCTTCCTACTTAAACGCCTCCACTTCGCCCGATCTTGAGCATCCTCTATAGTGAAACCATTGGCTCTCATGTCTCCCTCCAATACGTCAAGCCAATGCTTCTTAGGCCGTCCACGGGACCGTACCCCTGGTACGATCTGGCTCAGGCACCGGCGACCGACGTACTCCTGTGGTTTCCTCAAAACATGGCCAAACCACCTTAAGCGATATTCTTGGAGTTTATCAGCCACGTCGCGGACACCAAGGCTGCACCAAGGATGTACTCGTTACAAATACGATCTAATCGTGTAACATTGCACATCCACCGCAGCATCTTCATCTCCGCGACATGGATTTCTCCGACATGGCGCTTAAGGGCCGGCCACGTCTCGCACCCATACAGGAGTACAGGCCGAATGATGGTCTTGTAGATGAGACCTTTAAGTCTCATCGGCATCTTTTGGTCGCATGTAACGCCTGTGAGCTCCCGCCACTTAGCCCAAGCAGCGCCAATACGGGCCCTAACGTCGAGGTCGATGTCACCGGACTCATGCAGTACAGACCCCAGGTATTTGAACTTGTCCGTTTTCACGGCAAGTTCACTCCCTATTCGGATACTATCCGGGTCTGCACTCCAGCAAGCCATGTATTCGGTCTTCGCCACATTTAGTTTCAGACCACCGTTTTCAAGCGTCCCCTTCCACAGGTTCACCCTTTGCTCTAGGCGCTATTTGTCCTCATCTACCAGTGCGATGTCATCGGCATACATGAGCACCCATGGTGGCTGCTCCTGTATATCCGCCGTCGTGACATCAAGCACCACACTAAATAGAAAAGGACTCAGCGCCGAGCCTTGGTGGACACCTACGGTAATTGGGAAGGGGTTGGTATCGCCAACAGCAGTCCAAACCAGAGATTCGGATCGGAGATACATATCCTCGATAATGTCAATATATGTCTCTGGCACACCCTTGACCCTCAACGCCCACCAGATCGCTTGCCGGGGCACACAGTCGAAGGCCTTCTGCAAATCTAAAAAGGCAAGGTGCAGAGGCTTCTTCTTCGTCCTGTATGCCTCGGCCAGCGACCTAATCGCGAACACGGGGTCCATGGTGCCACTTCCTGGTGTGAAGCCATATTGACTCTCGGAGACAGTACACTCTTGGCGGAGCCTAGATTCGAGGACGCGTTCGAAGAGCTTCATGGTGTGGCACATAATCTTAATGCCGCGGTAGTTCCCGCAGTCCTGAACACTGCCTTTACCCTTGTATATGGGAGTTATAAAACTCAACCGCCAAGGGTCAAGCATTTTTTTGGTGTTCAGAATGCGATTGAACAAGTCGGCAAGAAGCTCCACACCATAGGAGCCCAACGCTTTCCACGCCTCGATAGGGATAGTATCAGACCCCACCGCTTTCCGATTCTTCATGCGACGGAGACAAATATTGACTTCGTCAGGTGAGATCGGGTGGATCGTGTCGCTTACTCCCGGGCCTTAGCGAGCCGGTATACGAGCTTTTGGCCCTCTGCGGTTTCTAGCTTCTCATAAAGAGGCGCTAGATAATCGTTTCGGGTCTTAGCTACAGCTCGCTTCGCTGCATTTTTGGCCGTTCGGTACGCAGCGCGATCTTCCGGAGAGTTGGTCGCTTGCCACACTTTAAACCGCGCCTTTTTCTCCCGAGTCTCGTTTCGAACCGAATCGCTCCACCACCACGTCTCCCTGTCTAGGACTCGGCCTCCCTTAGTGATACCGAGTTGCGACTTACCAACAGCAGTGATCGCTGTCTGTATCCCTTTCCACTGTTCCACCACGGAGCCCGCCTTTACACTTTCAAGCCGTGTAATTGCGGCTTCGCGGAAGTCCAGCCGTCTGGGACCATCCATCAACCACCACTTTATCCTGGGTAGTCGTCGCTCGGCCACTTTCTTTTTTAGTACTACCTTAAGGTCCATGACAAGGAGACGGTGCTGCGGCGCGAGACTTTCTCCCGGAATAACCTTGCAGTTGGTTACTTTTTTTTTTTTTTTTTTGTGGGGCTCTATGCCCCACTCTCGTGCCTCTGATACTATTTTTCAGAGTATTTTTGGTAACACCTAAAAATGCACATACCTTTATTTAATAAATTTTACACATAAAAAAAACTCTGTCAAAAATCGCTTACTTAAATACTAAGTTTATCACAGTCCATATACATACATATGCGATTAATAAAAAGAAATCTTATCATAACAATTTTTTAAAATTTATTTCTAGTTTTACATATTTTTACACTTAAATATTGTAGGCGTGCCTTCTTCTCACAAAATCCAGCTTTGCCGTGGCAACTAGAAGCGTGTAGTCTTATATTACACGCTGTAGTTGCCCCGTTCATTTATTCCGCTTCAAGACGCTACACGCCACATGTTTACAATATTTTAAAAACTTAGGTCTAACATCAACATTTTCCAACATACCACTTAGGTTACTACTATTTACACAGATATTATTCTCTATCTCGAAGTTTGTTCGCTCATACAGGTATATTGGGCATTCCGTCAACACGTGTAAAACGTCTTCGTTCTTCGCAGGGTCACAGATACATGAGGGGCTCTCCTTGCACTTGAAGCGATTCAAGTACTCAGAGAATCCCCCATGGCCCGTGAAGACCTGCGTAAGAACATGATCCACTGGCAACTTTCTAATAATCTTAAAGGCTTTTTTAGCGTCAGGGAAAAACAGCTTCGTTACCGACGCTGTTTCTCCGGCCCTGTATCGCTCATCCCATTCGTCAATCGACTCCTGACGGATTTGTCGCTTGACGAACGAGATGGGACATCGGTCATAGTCGGGCCGCCTTTTTAGAGTGGTAGCCGCCGCCTTCGCGAGCTCGTCCGCGCGTTCATTCCCTTCCAACCCCACGTGCGCTTTAACCCAAAAGAGGTTAATGGTCTTGCCGCGCTCTTCGGTCTCGTTCAACATCTTGGCGATGTCGAACGCTATAGGGTGGAGCGAATTTCCGCGCGCGACGGTCTCGAGAGCGGCTCGTGAGTCGCAAAAGATGCTGTACTGATGGAATTTGTCGTTTGTGACTATTTGCACGGCCTTGCGCAAGGCCAGCAGCTCTGCCTGGTAAACGGTGCAGAACGATTCCAGCTTGATCTTGGTGGCTTTCGTCTCGGCATCGCCATCCCATAAGGATACCGATGCTCCGACTCGGCCACTGATTTTGCTGCCGTCAGTAAACACTCGACGAGTGTTGGCAGCGCACCGGTCAAGTTCTTCACCGTTCACCACGCATTCGAACTGCAAGGCCCTGCGCCTGGCTGGATGTTCCAAGTTGGCAAAAGGCACAGGACATTCCACGTCCCAGTCACCCACTACGTGCCGAGTGTGTCCCCTTTTCACTTCGTAAAGAAGCGCCGCTTCTCGGACACGAATGTCTAGCGGTAGGATCCCGGCAAGTAGCAGGGCCGAGTTCAGTGAAACGGTCCTGTAGCCCTTCACCATCTTCAGTGCAAAGCCCCGTTGAACCCTTGCAAGCTTCTTTTGAATGCCTATTTTGTTGCTTGCAGGCGCCCAGGCACTGGCTGCATATAAGATCGTTGGTTCAACCACGGCAGTGTACAACATTTTCACGACTTCGGGCCCCAATCCCCACTGGACTTTAGCAGCAGTCGCCAGCCGTCTGTGGAAGCCGATGGCTTTCTTACAGACTTCGGAGACGTGCGTGTTAAACGTTAGTTTCTCGTCCACAGTCAAGCCCAATATCTTAATGTCCTTAGACAGACCAATGTCGACACCTCCCATGCGAAGGATTGGTGAGTCATATTTGTGTCGTCGTGTTACGACCATAGCTTTCGTCTTGTGTGGGGCGAATCGTAGCTTATTTTTGACTCCCCAATCCTGCACATAGGCCAGTGCTTCGTTGGCCTGTCTCTGTATTTTTAGTGTTTCATCACCGTGAAACACTAGAACGACATCGTCGGCAAAAGCCTGGCAGTAATCACCCCGGCAGGCTAATCCTTTGAGCAATGGGTCGAGGAGCAGGTTCCACATGATGGGCCCGCCAATGGATCCTTGAACGCACCCCTTGGCGGTCCCCCTCACATGTTCCACCCCGGCGTAGCGAACCCTGACTTTTCGGCTCTCGAAGTAGCTACTCACTATCCGTCTTAAGTTTTGAGGACATTTTTCCTCCGACAGTCTAACCTTGATGGCTGGCCACCAAGCACTGTCGAAGGCTCCCTCTATATCCAGTGAGACTATAAGAGTGATTTGTTTCTCACTTAATTTACTCCGGATGTGCTGGAGTAGGGTATAGAGGGAGTCTTCCGTGCTCTTCTGTGGCATGAAGCCGTACTGTCGGGTACTCATCCTTGGTAGTAAGTGCCACTTCACTCTTCCCACCACTAACTTCTCCAGAATTTTCCCTAACACTGGCAACAGTCCTATCGGTCTATAAGACTTTACGTCTGTGTAGTCCTCCTTTCCGGGTTTCCGGAGAACTACGACCGTGGCCTCCTTCCAGATGGTCGGGAAGTGGCCTAGTTCGAGGCACTTGTTGGCCAGAGACTGGTATAATTCTGGGTCTTTCCGGATTGCCTGTTTGCAGATGTCAGGTGTTAGTCCATCTGCTCCTGGGGCTTTTTTCGGACTGAAGCTATCAGCAGCCGCAAGGATTTCAGTCATTGTAAATGGCGGGTCCTGATGGTCATTATCCGTACCGCCATTCACGCTACTGGCCTCAGCCCGTATGCGCTGGTGGTCTGCGTTATCGTCTTTCACCCGGTCGTCCGGGTAGAAGACTTCCGCCAGTACTTTTGCCGATTCTTCTGAACTTAGGATGCGCCCATCTTTTCGCAGGGGGATGTCCTCCTGCCTTTTGGTTACTTTACCAATAACTCGATAGATGCCATCCCAGACGGTTTCCCTGCCTTGCTTTGCGCAGAAGTTCTTCCAACTTTCAATGCGGGCCTTTTTGCATTCGGTCTCGTATGCTTCTTTTGCTTTCAAATACTCACCGACGACGAACGCCCTACGGACTGGGGCTGCGCAGCAGATCCTTCTCCTCCTGGTGACCATGGCTTTTTTCAACGCGGCGAGTTCATTGGACTACCACGGTATGGATAATTTGGATGTGGATTTTAATTTTGGGATAGAGTCGCTCGCTGATTCTACTATTACATTACTATAATTTTCTACAAACCTGTCTATTTCTATTTTGTTTCCAATGCGCTCTACCACTTGTGAAGTTAAATTGCAGGTATTAGTTAGTTGGGTAAATTTACCACTAAATTTATCCCAATTAGCCTTTTTAGTGTTGAATAGCCGAGTGGTTCTATTAATTTCTAACTGTTTGAATTTCCCGAGTCTAATATTAAACAAAATGGCGTTGTGGTCCGAACTTACTAGGCCTTCGTTGACCCTCCATTCGTTCACCAGGCCGAAAAGGTCCTCTGAGCATAGTGTTATGTCCACAAGACTTTTGTAACGTATACCACCTCTAACGGTGTCAAAAGTCGGCGTATCCCCGTCGTTGAGTACCTGAAGGCCCCACTCTGCAATTGCATCTGCAAGGTCTTCTCCTCTACGGTCAGTGACTTCGCTGCCCCACCACATGCTCTTCGCATTGAAGTCCCCGCCAATGAGGATACTGGTGGGTCCTAGTTCACTTACAATTCTCCCCAGTTGCTCCAAGTATGGCCCTATGGGTTTGTCAGGCTCAAAGTAGACAGAGACCACGGCGATCTCTCGGTTTCCGGCATGTACTTTCACCACTGTGATGTTAGGCGTGGTGAAGTTTGGACACTGTATGACCTTGGTGTTCTGGTCAAATACTACAATTGCAGATTTTACGGTAGTATTGTCCATGCCTGTGTGTTGGAAAACTCTTGTACCGCCGTAGTCCCTAACTCTACCTTGAGCTCCCACGTATGGCTCCTGGAGTAGAGCGAACGCCATTTTCCTGCTCACGGCCTCCAGCATCACCTCCTGAGTAGCAAGCTGCTTCCTCTGGAGGTTAGCCTGGGCCACGAGCAATGGCCGTGCTCCTTCTGGGGGATCTTGTGGAACCCTTACCCCCGAGGCCACCTTAGCAATAAGCTACGGCCGACCTCAGTTGGTTACTTTGCCGATAGCGGACCTCCTCAAAAGCAAGTAGTCAATTTGTGAAGAGTGGGTTCCACTTCGGTACGTGATAAGGTGCTCGGGCTTCTTTTGGAAGAACGTGTTCACTGCGGCCAAGTCGGCAGCGGCACAGGCTCTGAGAATTGCATCTCCCTCTGCATTTTGCGCTCCAAAACCATAACCGCCGTGAACCCGTTCATGAACGCCCGATTCCTCACCCACGTGACCATTCAGGTCCCCACCTACCACAATGCCCTCGGACTGGAGAACACTGCGAATAGTGTCGTCAAATAGAGTCCATAGGCTTCTTTCACTGATTCCGGGCAACCTACTTGTGGGGCATAAGCACTGATCAAGTTGGTAATAGCCCCCTCGATCAGCACTTTAACCCGTATAAGTCGATCGCTCCGTCTGTCAAATTCAAGAATACCATCCTGGAGCTCCGACGACAATACCACAGCAACCCTATTCCAGCCAGAAGAGGACCCGCTGTATATCAGCTTGTAACCCTGCCCGATACTCCGGGATTTGTTGCCCTTCCATCGTGTTTCCTGAAGAAACGCGACTCTCGCCGTCGCCTTTCGAGTACATCCGCAAGCTCATGGCATCGTCCGGTGAGAGAGCCAATGTTCCAGGTGGCGAAGCGGAACTTTAGTGACCTGTGAAGAACGACCAAAGGTCTAAACTAAGAGCATTTTCTTTTCAAACTGATGACATTTATTTTAAAATTTCATTATCAGTCTGCCTCGGTGGTGCAGTTGTATTGCTTACGCGGTACGACTGCTGAGGTCTCGGGTTCGATCCTCCGGGTCTGGTAAAGTGATATTGGGTTTTCCTATCATGAAATGTCCATTATCATCCCGAAGTCTCGAAATTAAAGAATAACTATAGTCCATACATATCTACAGTGATTTATTCCATTGTCTTACCTTAATGTCTTTGGAATTCCAGTTCTTTACAACGGAAGATAAATCTAAAGATATATACGATCTATCCCTGAATAAATGTGACATTCTAAAGTTATAATCTTCCTGATGACTAAGTTGAGACATATCGTAAGTAGATCCAAAATCGGCACAGCACCGCAGTGACACCTGAAATCGATTTTCGGATGTTCAATGTTGCTGTAGTGGAGATTAAAATTATTACTTAATAATTAATTCTAAATTAAAATAATTCTATAAGTTCAACATTAAACATCCAACAAAAAATCTAATTAAAATTATTTATTGAATCATTGCAATGTCACATGTTGTTACTTATTAAATCATTTAATTTTGAACTTTGTCACCAGTCCAGTCAGTAAAGGCAGATCTAATAGAGGAGACGAGGTAAAAGATGTTGGCTATGGAGTGATACTGTCATTAAAATAACTGAATTACTGGATATGACCTTTATAGACACTGATCAAAAATGGTTATTGGTCAGGGTTTAAAGATTTAAAAGCACAAACAAATCATGAGAATACATTATCCTTACATCTTTCAAATCTCCTCTGACATTATTTATAACTATATAACATCCTTTACCGTTGGTACCATTTAACACCATGTCCCCGAAACGATGGTCTCGAGAGTTTCCAATGTTCTCTTCTGAAATATAAACGTGTAGAGTATAATTAAAAAATTTCCGCGCTAAATAACTTTTAAGTCTGTCACTTATGATTATACAGGGTTATTTTTAAAATGTATATCAAATAATACACCTACAAATTCAAATACCAAAAAAAATATAATCAATTTATTCAAATATCAAATTAAACGAACCAAAGTCACATCTAGTCTTGACGTACACTCCGTGAAATTAATGGTTTCAATCTAGATTTAAAAAGAAACATTCAAGTGCTGCACTGCACCGAGACAACATGACCTTGTCAGGTAGGCGTGATATAGGGTAGACCGTTGATAAATGTTACAACCTAGTGGTAAGAAGCGATTCGTTCTGAGACCTCGTTGAAACTAATGAACATTTTGTCGCGGCAACCATATTATTCTGCAGTGAATCGACTCGTGGTAGCGCGAGCCGCGCCACGGACGAAGAGCAGAGGGAGCAACTTACTCGCATATAAGACGCAGCACGTTTATTTGCAGTGATCGTCATAACTTCGGAGACGCGTGTTGTAGTCGTTGTGCACATGAGTGGGCCGGGCCCCGCCACTAGCTCTGCTCAAATTTGTACGCGTCGTTTAACTAGACCATTATAAATAGCAAGTAATTGAAACGGTCAGACTGTCGGTGTGCCAAAATGTCGCAAATATGTACGCATCTTTCACTAACTAAATACTGTGAAACCAGTACGATTAAAATGTATATATTTAAATACAGACCTTTAAACTGTGGATACAATTTCAGTATAAACTGTTTCTTCATGACGTCACTAACGGTCGTGAACACTTCGTAGCCCAGTCCCAAACCGATGGATATTGCAGCTTGTCCCAGGGCTCCGGCGCCTCCGTGTACCAACAAACTATATTGATCAGACTTGTTCGCAACTTGGGGACGCTAGATATAAAAACAGATGTTTGTTTCATAAACTAATCACCATACAACTTTATTTATGTCACAATCAGTTTTTTCTGCTGTCATAAAGCATGTTGTAATATTATTACTTATAAGCTACGGTGTTAATTATAGTCCATTGAAGTGTTACAATTTCAGGACCTAATATTGCATTTATTAGAGGACGAAATTTTATTTTTGGGACATGTGTGGGGGGTCAATAGAAGCTTAACCCCAAGTTTGTGTGGTTGCCGCCCTTGTCCCCCGGCCGCCATCTTGGAAAACACCTTTTTCGCGATATGTCGGAAACTTTACGTCCTACAAAAAATTCGTAAAGACATAATTTGTAGCAAATCGCTTTGCCTATATAACTTTTTGCTCTCAATTTAAATTTTAATTTAATAACCAATTTAATTAATTATTTTTGAAGTGATAACTTCTTATGAGAGGGTGAACCGAAGCGTTCCGTAACGAGAGCGGCGGTGAGCGGAAGGTTCCAGAATATTCGAGAACGTTCCGTGAGACGTCACGCGGGCCAGTTGACCAGCCAGCGCTAGCCGACTTCCCTGGAACTTCGATAATTTTGAAGTCCCAAGTGGCGTCACACAGTGACCAGTCGGATTGGACTGGACTTTGACCGGACTTTCACAGGACTGTATTCGTTTTTTTTTTTATGGCGAATAAACATGTTACCGTAATTTTGTTTTTGATATTGATAAAAAAATGACGATCGATAAAGAAATATGTACTTATAATTTGGAACATGGTGCCGTAAAAAAAGTACCAGGTTCGCATAAATGCGAAGAGAGTTCGATGTCCTCTTTTCATGGCGAGTAGCCGTAATTAATAAACAAATGACGATTAGGACAAAGAAAAACTTTTTAGGTTTTTTCTTATTCAGAAAATGTTGCCGTAAAAAGTACCAGGCTCGCATAAACGCGAAGAGAGTAGAATGTACTTTTATCATGTCCATGTTGCCGTAATTTTGTATTCTCGCATCTTGTTTGGTAAGTTTTCACTTCTGTCGGCACTCCCAGAGTGCAACCCGTATTTTTTTTTATTTTAATTTTAGTAGGCAGATGTTCTAACTCGGACCTTTTCCACCTGCTAAACATTCTCGAAAATGTACACTCCTCTTAGAAATTACTATAAGAAACAATAATTTGGTAAGTTTTATAGTAAGGAAAACAGTTAGGAATGAATAAGTAAAGTTGATCAGATTTAACAAAAAAAAATATTATATATTTACAATTTAAAAAAGAGCATAAAACTAAGTTAAACATTTCGTTTTGACCGGATTCTCAAGAGCATTGACGAACCCGGTTAACTTTGGAGCGCTCTAACAGCGTTTTAAATGAATGAAATTAAAAAAAACTTATAAAGCAAAAAAGAAAATTTGTATACAAATTTTCTCACATTTTTGCTTATAACTTCTTTAATTTAGGGCAAAAAATTATATGAACATATTTGTAGGCAAAGCGGTTTGCTACAAATTATGTATTTACGATTTTTTTGTAGGACGCATAATTTCCGAGATATCGCGAAAAAGGTGTTTTCCAAGATGGCGGCCGGGGGACAACGGCGGCAACACCACAAACTTGGGGTTAAGCTTCTATTGACCCCCCACACATGCCCCAAAAATAAAATTGCGTCCTCTAACAAATGTAAAGGGCTTGTAACATTTCAATGGACTATTAGTCATTCGACAAAGTCTACATTCATTTCTACCAAACGATTTTCTCATTAAATCTTTATATATATAATTCTTCTGTGAGTGTGTATGTTCCTGAACTTCTCTTAAACGACTGGACCGATTTTGATGAAATTTTTTGTGTGTGTTCAAGGGGATCTGAGAATGGTTTAGATTCACAATTTTGTCCGCTGGACAATGTTTTTTTTATTAATTTTTAATTTATTAGTAGTTGTTGAGTTGTCGTTGCGAAGCTTGCCGTGATGACGGGTCGTATAGCGTCTAGACTGGACAGGGACAGGACAGGGACAGGACAGTGAGACAGGACAGTGAGACAGGAAAGTGAGACAGGACAGTGAGACAGGACAGTGAGACAGGACAGTGAAACAGGACAGAGAGACATGACAGAGAGACAGGACAGTGAGACAGGACAGTGAGACAGGAAAGTGAGACAGGACAGTGAGACAGGACAGTGAGACAGGACAGTGAGACAGGACAGTGAGACAGGACAGTGAGACAGGACAGTGAGACAGGACAGTGAGACAGGACAGTGAGACAGGACAGTGAGACAGGACAGTGAGACAGGACAGGACAGGGACAGGACAAGACGGGGACAGGACGGGGACGGGACGGGGACGGGACGGGACGGGGAAAGGACGGGGACGGGACGCGGACAGGACGCGGACAGGACGGGGACAGGACGGGGACGGGACGGGGACAGGACTGTCCAACCGGAGGGAGGTGGGAGACGACCTGACTTAGGTCGTCGAAGTCAATTAAATGTGCGACGGGCTACCTCACGTGCAATGGCGCAGTACCTCACTTAATTGCATTTAATGTGAATAAAACATTTGTATTAAGTTTTGACCACATTTTACACAAATATATTATGTAGGTGATACGAAGTTCACCGGGTCATCTAGTTACCTATAAATTTTGATGATTTTTGCTTATTTCACCTACCGTCTTTGGCATACTTTCGAGATTTTCTTTTTAAATATCCTAGTTGAACTATTAGTATTGGACTTGCTATTGACAACAACCAAGTTTAGAAACTCTCATCATAAGTTTTATTGTCAATAACGTTTAGATCATCATACAATAAAAAAAACATGTCCAATAGTGTTTATATCACGTGGGAATGCGCTACGAAAGAGACTCACGGTCACAGTCCGTAGGAAGCAGTAGAATGCGTTGAGATAGGCGAGCGGCACGGTGGCTGCATCCTCGAGGGTCCAGTGTTCGGGCACAGGCCACAGCAGCTCCGGCGCCGCGCGCACCTCGCTGCTGCACGCGCCGCGCGACACCACGCCCATCACGCGACAACCGCTGCAATGTGTGACAACCGACGGACACGTTACTCAAATACAATTACCGTTTAATGTGCACTAAATACACAACATAAGCACTTTTAATGGACCTGTCTCAAGGCATTCAAATACTCATAATGTTTGTAAGTACAACTGTAGAATTTTACAAGTCAATTTATAAATTATAAAAAATAAATTATTATCTCTAAAGATGTGTCGGAAATGCCTACAAGCCTGAGAAGAAGCATTAAAAAACTCATCCGTAGGTCTTTCGAACTTACACGTAGCATTTCCTTTCTTATATTTATTTATTTTAACATACTAATTGTATCACGAAAAAGTGTGGTTACACATAACTTAATCTAGTGTTTTATTATTACGCATATATACTTGATACTTGCGTTCTAAAAAGACACAATTACTTATATGTACAACGTGTTACAGAAATGTGTGGACTATGGTCTTATTTAAGGGATGTAACGATCAGCGACAGTAAATGTTAGTGAGTCACAAAACCGGAACTTATCAAAATTACATCCTAAAATTTCACGCCAATTTAAATCTGTCGATTTTTGTAGTGTAAACTTTTTTTTAATTTTTTTATTCTGGCTCGGCCAAGTGACTACGCTACACCTGATGGTAAGTGTAGCGCAATCCAAGAATAGTGTCAACCAACTATAAACAATGTGTCCATCGTAGGTCGGCAAGATCATGCCGGCCTGCCAAAGGGCCAAAGGGGGAGGGAAAGGAAAAGGGATGGGAAAAGGGTTAGGATCAGGGGGCAAGCCCCCTGGGGAGAACCGGATATACACTCGCTGACCCTGGAACGCGACCCACACAAGGTGGGCCACTATGGCAGGCTTTAGCAGCAGTGTACGGTGGTCGCTATCCGGTCAGATACAAGTATCCTCCCACCAGCTAAAAACTTTTTAGCCGCGTCGAGCACTTTTTGGTAGGAGGTAAACTTTTGGTTTCGCGTCAGCAGTTAAGAGGGCCTATAAAGCGGGTACACTACAACAATACGACAAACTTTATTCCGACAGTTTTATTTTGAAATACCGATTTTCATAATTCCGAATGGTTTAAAATTCCGAATATAACAACTCCGATGCATAATTTATCCTATTTTTATAATTCCAAAATTTCAATATTCAATATTCCGAATTAATGATAATTCGAAACATCAAAAATACGAAATCCGATTATTAAAATACCTATTTATTAAAATTCCGAAATAAAAACGCCTTGTAAATCTGAATAGAAAGACAAATCAACATATAATTGCTTGTCAAAGAGAAGTTACATGAGTGGTATGAGGAGGTAGAATTAAAAAACGAATGTCAAATGCGTTTTAAAAATACTTTCTTTCGAATAAGAATATTTTTTTCGCTGGTCACAATTCTAACCTAACCCAAATTATTCACCAACAATAGAGTGGATCTGGCGCTCGGCGGCCGCCGCGCTGCCGCGGCACGCTCGCTGCGCTCGCTCGCCTTCGCGCTTTAATGGTCACAGTTCTAACCTAACCTAACCCAAATGTATGTAATGATTATACTGACTGAATTAAAATCCTAATTATAGCAATTTATTCGGAACATCGAAAATCGGAAAGTCGTTTTTCGGAGAGTTTTTCCGAGAACCCATCGAGCATTTGACTCTTCGAACATATAAAAATCGGAAAACAAACAGATCGTATTTACAACTTTCGGTTAAATAATTATCGTAAATTTGAATAATAGACATTACAATTTTTCGGTATTATGAAATTCGGACTTTTGAACGTCGGAACATCGAAATTCGGAATAAAATAATATTTCGGAGTATTTGGGTGTTCCCGTATAAAGCAGATTTATCAATCTAGATTTGATTTTTAAGTTAGTTAATCATAACTAAATTAAACAAAAATATTTATATGGATACTTCATTATAATTGAAGGGCAGACACTATACAGAAACATAACGCACTAAAATTTTCTCTATAGGAAAAAAATCTCAAAGTCACCTTTTTTCCGTTTTTTTTTATCTATTTTCGGTATAAATATTGCGACTATAAATTGAGATATAAACTATCCCTTAACCCAAGTTGGACCAAACTGCACACAGATTGCAAAATTTGATTAAAATAGGTTCAGTAGTTTAGCGAGTCCATCGCGGACAAACAGCATGACACGTAATTTTTATATATAAAGATTTAATATTATCATTAATTTGTGTCGTACACTATACGTTGCATAAAGATCACAACTTCATGTACCTCAATGTATGTGTAAGGAACAAAAATCAAATGTTCATCAATCATGTAGGATTCGCAATATTTTTATGTGATATACAGCTGACTTTAGCTTTCGTATTCACGAACACTCCAGTGTGTTGTTTGCTAAATGGAGATGTCTGTATACATGATTGGTCCGTTTTTGTTTGGCGCAATTATTGCCTTTATAATATTGCGCATTTAATACTAGGTAATGGATTAACATGTTCCGTAATTGATACCCGGAGGCGTCCCCAATAGAAATAGAATTCAGGCTCACGTAACTCCAGCTAGTCTATCAGTCACTCAATATATTATATACTTACATAAATTATGTTACATTTATAAATGCCCACGGGTCAGAATTATTCATTACCTTTCTGTAACTCCACTAAAATCCATTCCATAACAACTAGCGATGGGCTCGTTTTCTTTTACAAACTGTATAAGATGTTTTGCTCTTAATGCGTCCACTGTGTTAATCCCAGCGAAATGTACCTGAATAATATACAATATATTACAAAATCACATTTTCGTTGTTTTATAACCATTAATACTTAAATAATTATAATTAACAATAACTCATTATACAACTCCGTAATCGTCACTTACAGTTATTTTAACACCATCATCAGGAAGTTCAGGAGCTTGCACCCAGTGCAGGGAACCAATGTCACCGACACGTGCGCTTTGTAACATCGCCCGTGTCTGATTTTTGTGCCTCTCTTGTAAAGGCACATAATATTCTCCACCCCATACTCCCTAAGCGAAAATTTCGGTTAAAATGTGACGTATATAAGTATCTAAAGTAATAAAAATTGATCTATTGTCTTGCCTTGTTCCAAACGTTAAAAGCTAAATCCACATCAGTCTCCATTATTTCGTCAGTAGATGTTGAGTCGATAACTGCTAGAGAAATTTGGTTGCGTTCAGGTTCGTTCCTCCACAAATGTATATAGTCTGTGAGGCCACACGGCGGCGGTTGCGGCGCTACAACTAGTAAGCGTTCTTGTGGTTGCATCGCAGCCCGTGTAGCCCTCAACAGAGGAATGTCCGAGACGGTGCACACAGACACAACCGATGCGATCGACAGCACACTAGTAGGTTTCCAACGAACCAACTGCAGACCATTACCAGCGCTCAGCTCACGATATAACGCCGACGGACGAATGTGTTTTGCCTTATCATGTTCTTCGTTTATAACGAACGTGTTCCGATTCAGTGCTCGATACAGTAATTGACATTTCTGTTGGCGAATTATCTAATTAATATTGTTATTATGGACACGATTAACCACCGTCACCCATGTATTTGTAAAACGATAGGTAATAACATAGATCGAATGTTCTCACATTTTATCAACCGTATTTATATCTCATGATGCACGTACAATAAAACAACTACCGCCATGTAGTGTATACCACATAATATACTCCCCATCACGTTTCAGAATCAAAACCCAATCCAGGACTGTAAAGTCTCTTCTTACCATATAAGCTGTTGATGTATGTTCTGAATACAATGATACATTGCCTAATCTTACCTAGATTGTTTACGTTTAACGTAACAACTTTAACCGTAGTACTATTATGATGAAAACCTTTCAGACTTATTCTCGTTAGTGGCTATCGGGACCAGTTAAGGTACACAAAACATTAAATTACGTCCAATAATTTATCAACTTATTGTACATGAGGATATACCGATTACATTCGATCAGTCATATTTGTCGCTGATTGTTATTGTAATAATTTGCTTAAGGCATATCCAAAAAAGAACAAAAATGTAAATTGTAAAAAGCTTACATTATCATCTGTAGAAAGATCTTGGATGATAACAAGATTAATATCAGCCAGAAGATTGTTTTTATTTTTTTTAACCTCTTGTATATCAATTTCTTCATATTTGAATTTAATATTAATATTTGTCGTAATATTATTTAGCACGTGTTTAATTTCTTGAAATATCTTGACATCCTTATTATGATCCATAAGGGAAGTAATGTTTACAATATTTCCATTAATGTTTTCTGCAACTATTTGTAAGAAGACGTGCAATGTCGAAACAAACTAAAAATATATTTCAATTATAAATTTATAATTATACACTTCGAATGGCTTTATATCTTATATACACTATACACAACGTATTACAGAAAGAAATGATCATGTTTAAGAGCCGTTACATACACCTGACAGTGACAGTGAGTATTTATTTAGCGGATCTTGTCATAATCATAACATCCTAAAATTTTACGCTAATTCTAATCACATCTTTATTCACATATCATCGAATCCCTTTAAATTAAACGTGAGCGAAAATAACAATGCTGTAGTGAGACAAAAGCCCAGTTATTCATTCGATGTAAAAGAAAATGCTTGTTTTTTTTTATCCGAACACTACACCTAGTAGTGCAGTTTACCAGAGTCATGACGGCCTGTATAAATGCTCTTCTTCTTCGAAGAGGGAAGAACAAAATCATCAACAGGTCATCCGCCTGTCCTGTCGCAGGCCCCTTGCCTGCGACAGGATAGGCGGATGGCCGATTCAGGCATAGGGATACAAAGATGTACTCCTATACTCACTGATTCTGGAACGCGATCCAAGGTGTGTGGGTCACTATGGCAGGTTTTAACACCATGTCTACGGTGGTCGCTATCGGGGCGGATATGAATATCCTACCACCAGCTAGCTATACAGAACGTGTAATGTGCAGTTGTGACCTATTAATACCGAATGCATTTGGTACTACGAGGTGTGAAATACTTAAATTGTACACTATACGTTGCTTAAATTTGAGGACACTTTGCTGTAATACGTTGTATATAAGAACAGATACTAACATCTAATTTATTACAAAAGCGAGGAACAAATTGAAACATCTTCATATCGAAACTGTCATCTGATTCCAATGGTAAGTCACGAAGTTTTAAATATTCTATTTGGACACCACCACATCTGTGAACATATAATATTTACGTTTAACTTATATTTTACTAATAGTTCGATACCTGTAATTACAATTGCCGTAAGGGATAAAGATCTAAATGCCCCTAACGACAAATGATTTTACGACTATTAGTATGTATTATAAATAAAAATTACTTTGTTTGGACACCAGATATTTCAGCTTTCACCACTGTATTACCATCTAAGCTTAATAAATGTTTAGAATGTTCCATCACGTTAATGCAAAGTCTTCTTATTTGCTTGGCCACTGACACGCCCTCGTGAGTGTGCCTCAATGCGTTTAACTGCAGCAATCCATCTATAAATGTAACCCAGTTGTCACGCCACAGTACTAGACCCTCCGTTATTGATAAGTTCGCTCCGTAAATACTGCAAAACTCTCGGCTAAAAACATCAATAAATGAATACATTAAAATACTCGTCTTATGTATCAAATCTTTATAGACAAGGTTACAGAGACTACACAGCCGCCACTATAACTCCTGTGCACCAGGATCAACAGTAGCGCGCATTTTTGTTTACACCGAGCAGTGAAGTCCGGTGAGTCTCTGGGAAATGCCTAAATGTCTTTGTCCCGCAACGATATTAATCGGAGAGAAAGTTAGGGAAGAGTTGGAAATATTGGACAGCCTCCGTGGCGCAGCAGGCGAGTAGCCGGCTGTGAAGTATGAGGCCGCGGGTTCGATCCCCGCACCGAAACAAATGTTTGTGTGATCCATAAATATTTGTTTCGGGGTCTGGGTGTTGTGAGACCGAAAGTCTCTCGTAGTTCCTGATACCCACGACACAAGACTCGTATCTTACTGTGGGGTCAGGACTATGTATGTGACTGTTGGGTGTATTTATTATTATTATTATTAATTGTCTACTTCCCTCCATAGCAAAGCGGGAGATGATGAGATGAATTGAGGAGGTATTAACCTCAAGTGTAAGGACTTTTACAACTGGAAAAGCCAGATGTAAAGCACCACAGATGTCATTCAGTGGGCATTTATAGACAAAGTTATTGGATTTTATGTTTCGAACGCTCTCCACTAGCCGTTTTGCGTTTTGCCGTCAGCTTCCATCATATTTACGTGAGCTAAGGCATTAAGTTATCCCTTAATCGCCCCTAAAAAGTTTTACTTTGGAATGTTTTTTTTTATAGCAAAGACCGGCAAATGAGCAAATGGGTCACGTGATGGTAAGTGATCTCCACTGCCTATGTACGCCCACAATTCCAGAATAATCATGGGCGATAAACATGGGCGGACAATATTTATGCTGTACACAAAATTGTCTACAGCGTGGCTCTACCACTCAAAGTAAAACACCCAGTACTATAAAACAACAACTTCATAGGTAAACCTATAACAAGATGTAGTATGAGCTGAGGAGTATCCGCCGTTTCTTCATACCAATAATATCATCCGAATTTACTCGTGTTTCGTTTCCTATCTGATTCAGTGATAAAATATTTTACTCACCTGTATGAATAATCTTTATTTTTTAATAATGTGTAGACGTCTTGACTTCGAAGTTCTAATATATTACTTTTTTTGGATTCTGCTAGCATTTTAATACTCTCCTTTATAGTAGCCACAACATAGCCTGTAGCAACTTTAGACTTGTCATTGAGAACCTTGAAAACATAATAATTGAAAAATAGCGTTATATTTTACCGAGTTAAATAACATACATTACTTCTTGTATCAGCAGTAGCTATGTGATTACCTCAAACCAGCCGGTCCCTCTGAGCAATGAGACGCTGAGCCTGAGCTGTCGCTGATCGTGCAGGACAGGCTGTACATACAAATGCACGTCGCGGAATTCCACCGACACTTGCTTCTTCGGTACATTCATGATCATAGCGAGAGTGTCCCATACGGCTATAAGAGCTCCAGCAAATGGGTACAAGGTTTTACCTGCGAAGACGTCATACAAACTAGTTTTAGTTGCGCTTCATTCATTTCAAAATGATACTTTAATTCTTTTCCTGTACCTTTTAAAACATGACCTCGTAAATAGCTATGTTCCTCATCATGGATACTTAATACAAATTTGCATGATGCAGCCATTCTTCTGTAAGCTGATACATATAATGGTAACGCCCTAAAAAAAATAACATTAGCTAAAATTCTGTTTGAGTTTAAAAAAAAAAACAACAACAATTGTATACCATTTTTCTTCATGAGCCCATTCAACTGTATGAGATAACATTGGCGTACTAGAAGAAACTGGGAATTCAACTTTAGGATAGAGCGCTTCAACAATAGGTGTGTATCCTTTCATATACAATCTGAAAATATAAGATATAAGTATCTGTTTAAAATATTATTGTATAATACCAGTATGCACAACATTAATCTGATATTAACCTTCCAATAGCCTCTAATACTAAATATGCATTATCAGGATGTCCACGTCTAGTAAGTGCTATGTTACAGCAACTCTCAGGTAGCGAGCGTTTCAGAATGGCTTGTAACAGTCCATGAGGTGCTATCTCCACTAACACAGCGTTCGATGGTATCAAAGCAGCTGCCTCTTCAAACAGCACGGGGCTCTGAATATAAAATTAATTACATCAGTAAATATGAATCACTGGCACGTGGGTGCTTCTCGTGTCAAATACTTTACCAGCAAATTATTGGTGTGGTATTCCGCTGACGATAATTTAGCTATTGGTTCATGCCACTTATCCTGTGGTACTGAAGTTGACACCCATCGCTCACTACGAGGTCTTGGAGTTTTAATCACTTCTTTTAGATGTTCCAGCAGCCTAGGACCTATGACGCATGAAACTTATAAAATTCTAAATCAAAGTGTAGTTTTCTCATAGTTCTAAAAAATATAATTTTTATTTTACAAATTAAAGAACTTAATATCTAATTATATAGACAGTAGTGATTGAAGGTTGTACTTATGTGATCATAATTTGGACAAATGTTTTTAATGATTTGTGTAAATAATTAGGTGTAAAATTGAGTGTAACAAGGAAAATGGATACGTTGCTTCCCCCTGCGTGAACCCGCACACACCAGGGAAGAGAAGGGCACCATTGTATAGAAAATCGGTTCAGTTTGGTCAGTTTTATAGTTCGATTCCGGCACTCGAGCAATAAGTCAGCAAATAAAAAGTCTGCAAGAAAGAAATAGTCTGCAAGAAAAGAAAATCCATAAGAAAGAAATTATCGGCAAAACAGAAATAGTCCAGAGGCCAGGAAGCCCGACGATAGCCGAGCGCCAACCTGAAGACGGAAGCCTTCACGGAAACTCTTGCATTCATCTCAACTGCAACATCTTCATGTCAACTGTACATATGAAATACCTCTAATACTGTTTCTAATACATTATTTTACTGTTTCTGACATCTCAGATTGAGTACGGTTGTACAAACTAATAGTATTTAATACATTTGCTTTTATGCGTTGAGATGGTCAATACATAAAATTAATAAATATTAAATTCTGTACCCGTATTTCGAAATCAGTTTTATCCAAATATATAAAGGATCACTCTCGTTATAAAATAAAAATAAGTTCTTAATTGGCGACAATATTACGTAAAATACAGAAATATATTCTTTCCTTTCGTTAGAGTTCGATAATATAATACATTACCAGCTTCGGCGATATATTGTGAGTGATAAGCGATATTGGAGCACGGAACTTCTTTTGCGAATATGCCTTTCGCAGTCAACTGCCCAACAAACTCCCGCATTATATCGGCTGGACCAGATATGGTGCTGGATTCAGGTCCGTTATGACACGCCACCTCGATCTCATGCGGGCAAATTTGAGAAATCTAAGCAAACAATAATGTTATTGATAACATTGCTTTAAGACCTTGTACTTATAATAATTTTTCGTCTATCCCACTAATTCCATACATGATGGAACAACTGACACTATTTTGTCCCAATAGTCTCATTGGACAAGTAACACAAATATTTTAATTCCAGAAGTTCCATTACTTAGTCTTTAGATAGTCTTTACATAGTCTTAATATTATTTTATCCGTGTTGTAGCTTTCTAGCATACAACTTATTAAAAAATATATTAATTAACGACATTACAAAGCTTCCAATACACGCTTGGCCAATCGGCTGGCCAATACTTGCAGCGATTGCCACAAACTTCTTTTTTTTCTGGCTAGAATTGGGATTCGAATAAGCGGCAAGCTCTTGCAAACCTAGATAAGTCTCGCCATACACCGGATCCACATGAATGCTTGACATGTCTGTGGAATTCTGAACCCTAGAATGCAACTCATCGCAGGAATAACACCAGTGAAAAAAGTTTAGAAAAAAAAATAGTTTTCATGTATATTGCTTTTGCAATAGGCTGTTTTTAGCAGACCTGTATACCCGGGCACGGGCTTCCTCTACGAATAAGAGGCACCCGCCGAAAATAGTGTCAGTAATTCCATCACGGGACAACACGATAAGACTAATCAGACTGATCGATAATTTTAATACAGCGGTGCTAGTACTTGCTGGTATCCCATGCCCACGGCCGCCATAGAGCCACGTATGAAGGAAGTCTGTACAGACACCAGGCCCCGGCTATACGCTGATAGTATCATTTCCTCTGCCGTCAGACAACCATCCGCGTACGCACACCCGAGCTCTCCTACACTGTGACCTACATGGCAATTGAAATAATTATCGCATAAAGAATCAAAAAGAAAGAGTAAATGAAATAAATAATTAAATATTTTTTACAAAATATGTATTCTATGAAATATGCAGTACCAATAATTTTGTCTGGTACAATGCCGAGTGCATGTAAAATATCAGTAAGTCCTATCTGGATGGCAGCAATTCCCACAAACGAGTGCAGAATGTTGTCAAATGTAGACTTGTCCGCTGACGTTATTATATCCAGAATATTGATTCCTTTATGTGATAATGTTTGATGGCATCTGAAACAATAAATTACTTTTTAGATTTCTTTTCAGCTTTAAATATTATATTCTGATCATACCGTTGTATAGCTGCTGCGAAAATTGGTATGCGCATGAGTTGTGCGCCCATGCCGGCCCACTGAGAACCCATTCCGCTGTACACAAACCACAGAGGCCGGATCGAATCATCAAAATAATCCACTTTCTCAGACAAACTCACAGTTTTCTGATCCGCTTTAGTGTCTAGTTAAAAAAAGATGGATTAAAATTAGAATTTTGTGATATACTTATTAAGAATCTGTTTCCTATGTACTTACCTAGGATCACAAATCCTCTGGCCATGTGTCTTGATATTTTTGTTTTGTATATGTTATATAATAACGCTAATTCTTCAGGGTCTATGGAACGTCCTTTCAAATCGTCGATGATTTTCTTTACTGCAGAGTCGTGTCGACCAGAGACTGTCACTAAACGCGGCATATCACACTTGTAACGACTAAGATCCTAAAAATGGGATGATCTTCATAAATTTCTCATTTCAAAGTATTAATTCAATTTAACACTATTTATAATCACCTTAGGTTTATAGCGGCCATTCAAAAGTACGTGTGCGTTTATTCCGGCAAAAGATATTCCGTTAACAGCAGTAAACGAGCCTCCAAAAGGAGTGTGGTCGGTGAGGATCTGGAGACGGCCCTCATTTAGCGCTTGCACATCTTGTCTGGGATTTTCATAATGCAAGTTGCCAGCTAGCTGCCCTTTATGATAACCTAACAAAACCTGTTCAAGAAATAAATATACCTACCTATATAAATCTGCACCGAACAACAAACATCTTACATTATTAACAGTCTTTACAACCTTGGTTATAGCCGATATCCCTGAAGCAGCTTCACTGTAACCTATGTTAGACATCACACTTCCAACTAGAAGAGGTGAGAGATTGCCTCTGTCTTTACAAAATATTTCATCTATAACTTCTAACTCAACTTTATCGGCCTCTGCTATGGCTGTGAGACAGAAAACCATAATTAGATTTTTTTTTATAGCATAGATCGGCAAACGAGCAAGTGGGTCACCTGATGGTAAGTGATCTCCACCGCCCATGTATGCCCATATTATCAGAAGAATTATGGGCGCGTCGCCGATCTGTAAGGAAAGGGATAATTAGGGATTGGGAAGGGGAGGGGTATTTGGGCCTCCGGATATCTCACTCACCGTACGAAACGCAGCAGCAAGCCGCTACTTTACGTCGGTTTTCTGTGAGACAGTGGTAATGACCCGATTGAGCCGGCCCAATCATGCTGTAGACAAAACTGTCTACAGCGTGGCTCTACCACTCATAAGATTTTTGTTGCTTATTGAACACTTTTTTCGGTTATGGCTAAAATTTCGTATATATTACGTATTATCTTTATATATAAAAATTACGTGTCACGTTGTTAGTCCGCGATGGACTCCTGAACTACTGAACCGATTTTAATAAAATTTTGCAATCTGTGTGCAGTTTGGTCCAACTTGGGTTAATGGATAGTTTATATCTCAATAATTTATAGCCGCAATATTTTTTTTTTTGCAAATTATTAGTTATTCTATAGTTATTCTAACAGATGGCGGTGTAAGGTAATTTATCGGATGGATTGAGTAATTTTGCAATATTTTGAAGTGAAAACTTCTTTAGCCGCGTTGAGCACTTTTTGGTAGCTAAACTTGTGGTTTCGTGTCTGACTGGACTAGACTGGCCTGGGGACCGGACTGGACTGGGTACCTGACAGGACTGGGTACATGACTGGACTGGGGACCGGACTGGACTGGACTGGGGCCAGACTATACTGGGTACAGGACTGCTCTGGGGACCGGACTAGACTGGGGACCGGACTGGACTGGACTGCAGTGCAATGTAGTAGAGTTGACTTGAGAGTGAGTACTAAATAAATATACTTAAGTTTTCACTTCTATCGGCAGTCCTTATGACTGAATTTTTTTTCATTGCATATTATTTGTTTGTTAATATGAAAAAATAGTTATAATTATCTATGAGTTCCATAAGATTCTAACAGATTGCGGTGTAAGGTAATTTATCGGCTGAATTAAGTAAGTATGTAATAGATGGCGCATACTGTATTAAATGGTTTACTACAATATAATTAACATATACCTTAGGCACAGCAACGCGTGGCCGGGTCTGCTAGTTTTCATATATATATTACCTGATCCAAAGGCTTCAACATATTCCACAGCATTAGGAGATACACCAGATTCATTATAAAATTTCTTTAGGAAGTTTGCCATAATTTTTGGGTCTCGATAAAATCCATATCGTGGTCCTGTTTCAGTTTGCATTATTGCAGTGAATTCACACTTAATATAATGCACTTCAGCATAAATTCTACAAAATAAGTTTTAAATAAACAGTTTTAAATGAATTCAAATATTAAGCAATATTGGTATGTATTTGGTACGCATTACGTACCAACTACTCCTTACCTTAAAGATTTTTTGGCTTTTTGAAGAAATAATACATTGATGGCCTCAGACTTTGCACATCCACTAGCATTCTGGTCGAAAGACTTCGTCTTACCGTCTTTACATAATTTTATCATCCTGAAATACCAAAAATGTATTCATATTATCAGCAAACTTCATTTTTGTATATATACTAATAGAACAAATGTGAACTAGCGAATACTAAAGCAAATCACCTTGAATAATGTAGAGAAGACTGTGGATGTAAGCTCAGATTGGCTCCTCCGACAATAGCAGCCTCACACTCTCCCCTCTTGATTGCCAAGTATGCTTGCTCCAGGGCTGCGAGCGAGCTACAACATGCCTGGTCTATGGCCACAGAGGGGCCTTTTGTATTCAGCCAATATGATATTCGGTTGGCAAACATTGCTTTACTGCATCTAGGAATAATACATGGTGAATGAGAATTGGCCATTTTCCCAAAATATATGTACTCAGTCCATGATACGAATTACCTTAAATACCTACATAATTATTTCCAAAAACATATTTTATTTTCACTTTCTTGAAATGCCTAGTCATGAGGATTTTATTGCAGTCTAGTTTGTAATTTCGTAGATTGGAGAGTGTAGTAAATTGTTGAGTAATTCTACACCATAAGTTGACTTTAAACAGGACATTCCTTCATTTAAACGTAGGCATCATCACTAGACATTGCCCACTTAACAATCATTTATATGTATGTATGACCAACGGCCCCTATGTATGGGATGCGTGTCGGTTGATAAAACAGCTTTCCAAGCCATCCTGGAATGCGAATGTCTTCCTACAAATGCTAAAATTCTCAATACATTGAGGTCACTCTGTTCTCCCTACAGTACTCCTGTTCTCTCTGTTTAGACTTCTAACTAGCATATCTAACTTAACTAAAACAAACATCTTAACTCTAAACGGGCTCGTATTATGTACAATCATACTATACTTAGGTACTATTATGTACTTTTCATTATCAACCCTCTTTCCAAATTATAGTAACATTATAGTGTAACAGGCAAAACAGTCACACCGTCTTTACTTACCCTACCACCTACCACTTATCATAGAAGGTTTCTATTTAATCTATACTAATAATAAAGCTGTAGAGTTTGATTGTTTGTTTGTTTGTTTGTTTGTTTGTTTGTTTGAACGCGCTAATCACAGGAACTACTGGTTCGAATTGAAAAATTATTTTTGTGTTGGATAGTCCATTTATCGAGGAAGGCTTTAGGATATATAACATTACGCTACGACCATTAGAAGCGAAGCATCAGTGAAAAATGTTGCAAAAACGGGGAAAATTATTCATATTTGAAGGCTTCCGTTGCTAAGCTACCCAAATAATATTATTTGAAGGCTTCCGTTGCTAAGCTACCTAAATCTATACTAATATTATAAAGCTGTAGAGTTTGATTGTTTGTTTGATCACGTGGGCGGAGCCGCGAGCAAAAGCTAGTATCTTATATACGGGGCATTTCACGTCAAGCGGCCAGCGAAAAAAAAGGGGGGTCGTGAAATTTGTTTAGGTCAGTTATACTTCTAGTAGACATGGATGTGTACATACAATTTTTTTTTCGTATGAAGCTTTATTGCTGAGTTATGAGCTTTTAAAATTTTACTAAGTATGAAGTCATGAAGTAAAAACAAAAAAATCAGCTGGTTAGTAATCATTTTTATGACCTCGTTATCGATACCTATTGGAAGCCCCTCCTTCCAATAGGTATGATTACTAACCAGCTGATTTTTTTGTTTTTACTTAGTTAATATTTATATAATTTAACAGTCATATTGTCCTACAAATAAAATAATAAATTTTTGAGTATCATCAAATCGAAATATTCTATCCTTGCTACCTCTGTTAGCTACCACAATAGAGAATTTTCGCATAGGGAATTGTTGGGCGTCTCATCGAAACGAAGCTACTCACAGAAAATTAGCTTGATAGTAATTAAGTGGATCAGCTGGCCCAGGGAAGCCGGACCATAAGCCCTCGTTGGTTCGAAGAAAAGCATGCAGTTTTTTAGTTCCTGGAACAGTGATAGCGTAAGCAAAACAGACTCGTAGAAAATCTCACTCTTGTTCAATACTTTCCTTCGAGCAGTAGTAAATAGAAGTCTCAGTTAATGATGACTTGTCTGGTGTAGTGATAGCGTTATTCGAAGACCGTTCACTTGCACGGGTTACCAAACTTTCATGAAATACATCACAGGCGGGACTCCCCACAGAAACCGCAATTCTGTACTCATCAAGGAGCTGGTGCAGTATTTTTTTAAAAAGCGTAGAATATGGCAGCATCATGCTTTAAATCGCCAAAATAATCATGATGCTTCCATATTTAAAGTCATTTCCATATTATAACAAATTTCTGTCATGAAAGATACAGATGGGGCTCCCCAACATTTTAAGAATAGGTTAAATTTAGTGAACCTATACTACTACAAACAAGATTTTAAGAAAGAAGCACAGTTACACTTCCATGCCACCGCTCATAGAAGACGGCCATGTGATGGTCTTGGGGGAAACCTCAAAAGTTTGGTAACCCGTGCAAGTGTATGTCTACTAGAAGTATAACTGACCAGAGTATAAACAAAATTCACGACCTCACTTTTTTTTCGTTGTCCGCTTGACGTGAAATGCCCCATACATATTTTCGACGATCGGCTTAAAAAAGAAGGTACCAATGGTCCCATGCAGTAGCGACGCTACCGTCGAACGATCTCCATCAATTCACTTACATTCACTACTCACGCAACTTAACGCTAAAAAGTGTTTAATTCGTGAATTTTACTTACCCAGCAATACCAAATCCTGTTCTAGAACTTGCAACGTAGAAGCAGGCTTTTTCCGTTTCAGAGAAGCAAGAACCAATGTAAACTCCCACTTTTCTTCCCGAAAGTTGCTCTGGACTTACACCTAGACGAAAGTGTTTAACAAAGAACAATTACTGAAATATAGTTTGAATTCATAATATTATGTTTTTACATATTTGTTGTTCTATGAATTAAAAATAATCAGATACTACACAGAATAACATAGTCGAAACATCTAAACCAAAATTACAAAATTTTAGAGGTAACTTAATTTAATGATACCACAGAGTTGACACCAATTACGGCGATTTTTACATCGGATCTATTGTCAGCGGCCACGGGGCTCTTCAGGTACTGGTTTTGAAGCCATCGGCATTATAAAGTTAAAAAAAACCCGGTGAAACACGACGGGAATCACAGCGAGTAATATCTGGTCATATCTTGGCCACGTAGGACTGCGTGGAACAATTTCATGTAATGTTTGATCAACTGCGCTTATTGCGGTCTTACTACAAAGTAGTTTAAAAATTTGGACAAAGAAAAGTAGCAAGTAGTATTTTTTCATAGCATAGGCCGACCAACGAGCAAGTGGGTCATCTGGTTGTAAGTGGTGATCTATACCGCCCACAATACCAGATGAAACCTGGGCGCGTTGCCGATCTTAAAGAAAAGGAATAATTAAGGGATTGGGAAGGAAAATGAGATTGGGGTCTGCGGATTTATCACTCACTGTACGAATCGCAGGAAGAAGCTGTGACTTTACGTGAGTTAGCTGTGAGACAGTGGCAACGACCTGGTCGAACCGGCAACATTCATACTAAAGACAAAACTGTCGACAGCGTGGCCCAACTACTCATGAATGTAACTGAAGAACTGCTACATAACACTGTACAGCACTCGTCGATGAAATTGGACTGACTTTTACCAAATAACATTTTCATTGTTATCGTCAGAACACATAGTTATTTACATTTTGTTAACACATTTTTCTGCTTACCAGCGTCATAAATAGCTTGGTAGGCTTGCTCGAGCACTTTCCGTCCCATAGAGTCCATGTTGTTGCCGAGACGGTAATGTACTTTGAAGAACTGCGCGTCGAAGCGGTCCAGGTCTGGTACCATGCCGGAGCACTGCGCCACTTCAGGATGACTGTACGTCCACCGCGTGCTGTTTGATTGTATTGGGTTGATCTGCATTCCAAATATGTATGGATAAATGTAAAAGGTGGCATCCAGAAGCACTTACGTACTTGTGGCTAGCACTTTTCTGAGTCACTACGATGAAGTACTAAAACGCTTCTTCGTCCAAGAGAAATCCAGGACAGCTACTTTTAGTGTTTTGTTTTATTTGTTTGAATGACTAACGAGCAGGTCGCTCGCCTGATGGCAAGCGTCACACTACACGTCTACCAATCATTTGACACAACACTACATAGCACTGTGAATTAGAAAGCACTAGATGGTACTGAACTGCGTTCGTCACACTAAGACGTATGTTGTTAAGTCTCTTCGTGTCCAATAATTTCACTGGTGTCAATGTCCTTCAAACCTGAACACATCAGTGCTTACACACTGCTGCTTAGCTACAGAAATAGACAAAGTGGTGGTAGCAACACAGACGGCCCCTCGCATACGGGGGAGGGACCTATATTTAAGTGTTTCTTTTAATGATGTTAGTAGCAGTCGCCAGGCATCACTGTGCCTCTTTTTACATAGGTAAACACATATAAAGCAAAAGAATTGGATTTTTATTGTCACAGTCTTCGCCGACATAAACAAATCACACCAAAGTTTCATCAGTAGTGAACAACTGCAGTATTAGTTTCTTTTATAGCACAGGCCGGCAAACGAGCAAGTGGGTAACCTAATGGTATATCTGCACCTCCCATGTACACCCATTATACCTTAAAGGAAACGAATCATTATGTATGGGATTGGCAAGGGGAAGGAGATTTGGGCCCCCGGGTATCTCACTCAACGTACCAAACGCAGCGTCTACTTTACGTCGGTTTTCTGTAAGACTGGTAACGACTCAGTCGACCCGGCCCATACATGTTGTAGACCAAACCGTCAAACCTAGTTTTACCACTCTAATAAATAATAGTTAAAAAAAACTACAAAACACGCTTTTATAGAAAAACCAATAACAAAATATAAACGGTTAAATTCATAAATTTAAATTATGAATAGTGTAAAAAAATTAAGAATAGTGTAAACTAGAAAAAAATGTAGTTAATTGTAAAAAAAAGTGTGAGGTACATGGTGTCAATAGTCATAAAAATCTTATTGACAGATATGAGTAGAAGGATTATCATTTTGATAATGTCTTAAAACGCACCTTACGCTTTTTTTACAATAAAATACTTTTTTTTTCTTATTTACACTATTCTTAATTTATATTTATTATTTTTTTTACACTATTAACTAATTTGAATTAAGTCAAATTTATTAAACATTATTTTCTATTTTTTAGTTGGATTTTCTATAAAAGCGTGTTTTTTATAGCACATTATTTTTTACAACTATTATTTATTTTTTATTTATTTTTTGTTTAAAATACAGAATTTTCATCGGTCCTTGATAAGTATGTCAAATTTCGATTTAATCCGACGACGTTTTGAAGGAGGTCAAACAAAATCATGTTCAAAGTTTTCGTTACATACTAACATACTAGTCAGGGATCCCTGAGCCAATTTTCCACTTGATTACTATCAGGCTAATTTTCCGTGAGTAGCTTCGTTTCGATGAGACGCCCAACAATTCCCTATGCGAAAATTCTCTATTGTGGTAGCTAACAGAGGTAGCAAGGATAGAATATGTCGATTTGATGTGTCCCAAAAATTTATTACTAACTGTTTTTTTTTTGTTAAATCTGATGATAATTATCTAAATTATTCGAAAAATTATTTGTCCTACAAAATGTATGGTATGATCAAAGAGTCCCCTGCTTCCAACATATATCGATAAAGAGGTCATGAAAAATAATTACTAACCAGCTGATTTTTTTTGTTTTTACTTAGTTAATATTTGTATAATTTAACAGTCATATTGTCCTACAAATAAAAAAATAAATTTTTGGAACTCATCAAATCGACATATTTTATCCTTGCTACCTCTGTTAGCTACCACAATAGAGAATTTTCGCTTTTTTTTTTCGTCTCATCGAAACCAAGCTACTCACGGAAAATTTGCTTGATAGTAATCATGTGGAAAAATGGCTCAGGGATCCCTGACCATACACGTGTGAAGCTAATAAAAGCGTGTTAAAAACTACTATTACTACTCTAATAACTTTATTTTTTTATCCTGGCTCGGCAAAGTGACTACGCTACACCTGATGGTAAGTGTAGCGCAATCCAAGAATAGTGTCGACCAACGATGAACAATGTGTCCATCGTAGGTTGGCAAGATCATGCCGGCCTGCCAAAGGGCCAAGGGGGAAAAAGGGATGGGAAAAGGGTTAGGATCAGGGGGCAAGCCCCCCGGGGAGAACCGGATAACTCTACAAATACTATATTAAACTCTAATTACCTTGTTGTACAATATGTCCGAGAGATCCTTGACAGATCGGCACTGTGGATAGAGCCCCGACATGCCGGAGATGACCACCCTGTCACCGTCAAGCGACGCACCCGTCTCCGCTTCCTGTTTTTCTGGCATTTCTTGAGACACAGGTGTCATAATCTTTATGTAGGAAAATGTATTAATTAATATTCACTTTTGAACAATAACGCCGACTTGCACAAAGATTCTTAGGCCGACTTGCACGGTCCTTAAATCGTTATTAGCCACTTAACATAGAGTGGTAAAGCCACGCTGTAGACAGTTTAGTCTAGAGCATGAATGGGCCGGATCGGCTGAGTCGTTACCACTGTCTCACAGAAAACCGACGTAAAGTAGCGGCTTGCTGCTGCATTTCCTATGGTGAGTGAGAATCCGGATGCCCAAATCTCGGTCCCCTTCCCAATCCTTTAATTATCCCTTCCTCTTAAGGTCGACAGCTCATTATTCTTCTGGTATTGTTGACGTACATTGGCGGTGGAGATCACTTACCATCAGGTGACCCATTTGCTTGTTTCCCGGCCTATGCGATAAAAAACATTTTTAAGAAACGTCGTATTAAATTTTGATATTAGTTAACATGTTTAGTGGCTAAATACGATTAATGATTCTTGTGCAAGTCGGCCTAAGTATGATTTTAGGCTTTAGCGATTTGTATTCATATTATAATCTCTAGTTTATTTAAACCTGTGACCACGGCCAGTGCAAAAACGAAACGTCGACAAAGAATTAAATAATAGATATTCATTACTTCAAATACTACGCGATTAAGACCCGTTTAAATAAATAAACATTACAATATAGGGCATCGGCCTAAATATATTATTATTACTTACATTAATATTAGACGCTGGCGTTAGAAATATGACCTTACGGATGTCGTGACTGACTGAAACTAACAATATATTCAGTTTACTTTAACACTTATATACATATTTAGATATATTTAACAAGATTGGCATATTTATAAGGTATTTGTATGATAATTTTCGTTTGTGTTACATTGTTTATCAAATATTATTATAGTTGTAACCACAATAATATGGCATATAGATAATTTTATTTATGAATATTATATAAAATTATAAGATAATATTAAATATAATTGATATTAAAATATTTGATAAAATTTGGACAGCAGAGATCGGTCTAAATGCATTTTGTAACAATTTTTTTAGTGGCAATGCAACGCTGTACACAGTTTAGTTTACAGTTGAATGGGCCGGCCCGACCGGGTCGTTTCGACTAATCACAGAAAACCAACATAAAGTATCAGCTTGCTACTGTGTTTCGGACTATAAGTGATATATCCTGAGGCCCAATCATCTTCCCTTTCCTTTAAGGCCATGATTCTGGTATTCTAGGCGTTCATAGGCGATAGAGATCACTTAACATCAGGTGACTCATATGTATGCATTCCGGTCTCTACTATAAGGTATGAATGACTAACAAATATCTATATCACAAACTCAGAAACATTAAAACTATCACATTTATAATATTAGTAAGATAGAGGGAGAGGCGTCGAGCTCGCTCTCTACTACACCATAGAGACCTGGTTTTTCTGTATTGTGACTGCAATTATCTCAATGATACTTATCTGCACTAGTTACAAATCTGACAGATCCTCCTAGGATCCTGCATGATATAACGTCAAATTCAGGACCTCACCAGCACAACTTCCTTGTGGATCCGCCTGCGTGAACGGATTTTTCAGGGATAAAAAGCTTAATTCCTAATCTAAGTCGTGGTCTACCTTTGTGCCAAATTTCATCCAAAATCGTTCAACTGTTAAAGCGTGGTTCACTAACAAACATCCAAATTCGAAAACTCACAAACATCGAATCTATACTAATATAATAAAGCTGTAGAGTTTGATTGTTTGTTTGTTTGAACGCGCTAATCTCAGGAACTACTGGTTCGAATTGAAAAATTCTTTTTGTGTTGGATAGTCCATTTATCGAGGAAGGCTTTAGGCTATATAACATTACGCTGCGACCATTAGGAGCGAAGCATCAGTGAAAAATGTTGCAAAATCGGGGAAAATTATTTATACTTGAAGACTTCCGTTGCTATGGTAATCAAATTGTTGCTATGGTAATCAAATTGTTTGATTCCAAAGCGTTATAAAACATAATATTATTTTTTATCCAAATAAATGTATTGTTGATTAAGAGTATTTCATTGTAAACAATAATTTATAAAGAAGAAATATTTTTACAGTAACGAATTAACTTAAAAACGACTGGACCGATTTGAAAAATTCTTCCACCATTAGAATCCTACATTATCCCTGATAAACATAAGCTACTTTTTATGCCGGAAAAGGCAGATCACGCGTGCGGAGCCGCGAGGAAAAGCTAGTCTTTTATATTTTTATAGTAGTAGGAAGTTAGATAGTAGGAAGTTGAATTATAGGATAGTAAGAAGCATTTTCGATGGTCGGAAAGTAGGATAGTAACATTTATAAGTTGCATAGCCAAATAATCAGTTAACGATTAGTGAGTGCATATCGATATAGATACAATCATAGTCCAAGTACTCTGGTGATATACAAATAAGACGGCCATTCCATTTTTAAATCAATAATCTTTAATCGAAACGGACTCGATTCTCATCACTAGTTACTACAAAGTAAATAACTTAAATCACATTAAACAATTCTCATTATACTTAAAACTACTTTTTTAATATGCAAATGTGACTACAATGTGATTGCTAGAAATAATCGCAGGGATGCTACATATATTACGAAATCCGTATTTCTTGTGAAAACGCGAGGAGTTTCACGAAATCATAGATTCGAACCTAGGTACTGTTTTAATAACATTTTAATGAATATGTGTACTAGGATTGTGGGGGTTTGGAAGATAAATTATTATATCTGGAGGCTCAAACCCCTTCCCCTTCCCAATTCCTTAATTATCCTTTACTTTGACATGAAGTAGCAGCTTGCTGCCACGTTTCATACGGTGAGTGATATATCCGAAGGGCCAAATACCCACCCCTATACTCCTCAGGTATTATGGATGATCATGGGTGGTGGAGATCACTTAACGTCCGGTAACCCACTTGCTCCTTTGCCCGTCTCTGCCATATAAAAAGCAAAGTCACTCAAAACTGCTTGGCACTGGCCTGGACATGCCACATTTCTTCCGTGTCTAAAGGGTACCAACGGAACTTTATCACAGACGCTACACCACGCCAGCACTGCGGGCGTCTGTCTGTCTGGCCAATTTATTAACAATCAATACAAAAATGCGAATGTGTGTTTTATGCTTTGTCCTTCCGCGCAGCAACGGAGCAAGTTTTCCATGTTTTTTTTGCATATAATTTATGGACTAAATTACTCTTAACTCGATAGGTACATGACGAGAGGGACTTCTATATGGACGGGACCACGACGAAAACCTTGTTATCAAATTGTTCTAAATGAAAGATTGTCGAATTAATAAACAGGGATCACCGGTCACTCGAAAATAAATCAAATTAAATAAGAATGCAACGGAAAACAAAATATGCCAACTAGCAACCTTATCACCGGAAATTACGAAAATGGAAATTGCCTGTGACAATGTTGACGCTATAATATATAATTTGGGGTACTTTATACATTAAACTACGTGATAGGTATGCAAGAGTTCAATTTAAGCACTCCTGTTTCCGTTCTGTTTTTTATCCGACTACAAAACAGGGGAGGGACTGAATTGAGAGCGTTTTTTTATGTATGTACCTACACCGTTTGTTTACTCCGCTGATTATTGTGGACCGATTCTGTTGGCAAAAATTTAGGCACTATAATAGCAGTTATAATTAAGGTTTAAATCAAATTTGGCAATAACAATAACGCTGCCTTTAACATTGACTGCGGAATGTATTGCACCATCGTATTCCTTGGCATAGTTACAGTTATCAGGGTTGCAAGTCAAAGATATCTTGACGAAAACACTTTTTTTCTAGACCTGATATTCGTCATAATATTATTACTTTCTTTTTCAGAACTACTACTAGATTCCTCGATTCATTCTAGAAGCAGGGACATGATATTGTTTTGGAGCACAGACGCTTTAGGAGATATATAGGAGGTTAAAATTGCACCATCTGACAGCTATTTAACTTAAACAATAACTTTAACCGGCGAATCTTGGGCGGTTACGGTCAACAGCTAAAATTATGGCGTCATCTAACATTTGTCAAATTGGCGACAATTTTTTTGCTTTAACATGTTTGGCATTGCTAAAGTAAGTTTGTGCAATCAAGCCTTAAAGTTTCTGAGTTAATGTTAGATTATGTGCTAGCTAGTTCATAAAAAGGATAAAGTCATCTATTAGTAGAACTGTGTAGTCGGCAGGCGTTGTAATTTGACAATTTGGCGACGTTTCTTCACAGAGCTCATTAATGTAAATTAAGATCAATGTCCAACAGTCAGAGGAGACAGTCGGAGGTCCTGGCATGGGCGTACCAAGGTGGGGCGCTTGCCCTCCGTGGGTGCAGTGTATACGAACATAACTATTCTATTATTATTCATTCTATTCTTTAAAAATTATCATTTAGTCGAAAAAATCTAGTGGTAGGATATTCATATCCGCCCGGATAGCGACCACCGTACACATGGTGTTAAAACCTGCCATAGTGATCCACACGCCTTGTCTGGATCGCGTTCCAGGATCAGCCAACGTATATACGGTCCTCCCGAGGTGCTTGCGACATGACTTGAGGATTGGTTGTGGTGGGTATAGGGGAACTTGTATCTCTGTACTTAAACCGGTCATCCACCTGACCTGTCGCAGACCCCTTGATTTGCTTCTTCCCTCTTCGGAGTGTGAAGAAGCATTTAGGCCGACTTGATTCTCGCGACCACCAATAAACTCATTGTTTGTCGGTAGTCTCTGGTTATTTGGATTGCACTGCGCTCACCATCAGGTCTAGTGCAGTCACATGGCCGTGCTCGGATTAAAAGAAATACCGGTGCGGATTGCGTGAGATCATACAACTTTGTTTCTACTCCAGGACTGACTGATAGTTTTATTTAAGTTCCGTGGCGTTGTCGCCCTTGCAGCAAATCTCGCTCCACTCTGGAGCAAATCTTTGTTACGCCTTTTGTTCCTGGCGTGCGGGGAGCGATTTCTGCGAATATTAGAATCCTATAGCGGCCAGAGTAGACATATGAGGCATTGGGGTGATGACTGACAGGCGTCTCCCACCTTGTGGATTGCGAGCGTTAGTAGATTCCACCACAATATTCCCTTTTTTTAAGGGTTTTATCTTCTAATTTATTCTTAGTACTGTAATATTTATCCATTAGCATATTCATTTAGGACCGAACTTATACACGTTAGATACTTACTTATCAGGGTGGTAGAGCCACGCTATAGACAGTTGTGCCTACCGTTATCGTTACCACTATTTCACAGAAAATCGACGTTAAATAGCGGCTTGCTGCTGTGTTTCGTATGGTGAGTGAGATAACTGGAGGCCCAAATCCCCCTCTCCTTCCCAATCCCTTAATTATCCTTTTCCTTTAAGTTCCGGTAAAGCGCCCATGATTCCCCTGGTATTATGGGCATACAGAGTCAGTTAGGTATAGCTAAATGGTAAACCAAACAATAAATGTTACGAACTGCGATACTTATCTGCATCGTGATTCAATATATACTCATACCAATACTAATAATTACTTAGTAGTGGTAGGTACCTACTAGAGACCTAGAGACTATAGCTACCTACCAATATAGGTAATCAAAGAATATAATAGGCAAAGAGTATTAGGTACACTATTAAAGATAAGTAATGATCTCATCGACGCACGCTCTTTGATTATGTCCAACTAACTTTTCCTCGCGGCTCCGCCCGCGTGATCTGCTTTTTCCGGGATAAAAAGTAGGAATTTTTCAAATCGGTCCAGTAGTTTCAGAGCCTGTTCAATGCAAACAATGAAAAGTTTCCTCTTTATAAAATTAGTGTAGATTATGTCAACAAGAACTCTTTATTTATGCTATTAATTATAATAGGTATAATATTAATTTTATATTAAACAAGCCATTTGCATTTTATGCCAACTGTACACGTCAAGATCATAAGACGGCTGTCCACTCTTGTCAATCAAATCAAATAAAAAAAATCAAATCTAGAGTGAGCGGATTGTCCCTGAGTGCGGCTATTACATTTACACTCTCACTTAGGGCGCATTTATATGACAAGGAATCCCACCGCGTTGCGACCGCCGGACTTCTCTCGAATCACTCGAAAAACTAATGTAAACTCTATTGACTAAGCCATAATATTTAATACTTCGCAACGCACCAACCACGCGGCGACTGCGCGATCGTGTAAACGGGAGCGCGACCGCCGCGCGGTTGGTTACTCACAAAGAATTTCAACGTTAAGTCCTAGTTAATAAGACATACATTTGCTATGACTGAAAAATTTCGTGAAGCCGCCGCGCGGCGGCCGCACGAAATTTTTCGCGTCGTCTAATCGCAGCCTTAGTTCAGAACTCGCAGCTTTAAACCTTTACGAGATCTAGATGGATATAAATATTGAACTTGCCGCTTCCATTGCTTTATAGACCGGTGATTATCCGGTTGAAAATGGTAAAAATAGAAACAAATTTATAGTAGAATCAAACCCATTGTAAAAGGAAGAGAATACAACAAAATTGATAGGAAAAATAAATTAACGGCGATCTGAGGTCGGGAAGTGGGAAGGGGGGGCTTTTAAGGGTAAAAAACGGTTTATCTCAATTTCCGGAAAAACTACAAGTCCTATGGAAAAAATTTAAATTGCAAAGTTGTAGGTAATAAAAAGATCTACAACTTTTGTATACACACTCTCTTCACATAACCTCAAAATATATGTGAAAAATTCAAATTACCAAGTTTTTTGTTTTTATTTTTATCTATTATAATAAATCATTTTTTTTCACGAAATTTGGTGAAAACTTACCTTTTTGTATCCCAAATACACTTTAATTTTTTTGATTTAAAATATTTATTTTTGCACCTTATTTTGACTTAATATCGAAAAAGCAGCCTAATTTTCAAACGAAAATTCTCACGTCAAAATATGAGCTTTTTTAAAAAAGTCTGTTGGTTTCTTGTTCATTGAATTCTCTACTTTCTGATGGTGTAAAAAAATATATACATTACTATGGTAAATGTGCTCAGAAAATGTAAAGTTATAAGTTAATATTTAATAAGATATATCTACAATATTTTGAGAAAGTTGTAGAATCTTCTTTAAATTATATGCGTAGATGCCTCTTTATTGTTATTTTAATATAACTTATATACCTGAGTGATCTACGGAAAATTTTAGCCCATCATAAAGAAGTGGGGAAGGGGCTAGGTGGGTCTGGGCCTTACTACCTGTTATTTAGTAGTTCTTTTCTTTGCATTTTCTGAGCACATTTACCATAGTAATGTATATATTTTTTTACACCATCAGAAAGTAGAGACTTTTTTAAAAAAGCTCATATTTTGACGTGAGAATTTTCGTTTGAAAATTAGGCTGCTTTTTCGATATTAAGTCAAAATAAGGTGCAAAAATAAATATTTTAAATCAAAAAATTACAGTGTATTTGGGATACAAAAAGGTAAGTTTTCACGAAATTTCGTGAAAAAAAATTATGTTTTCGAAAAGATAAAAATAAAAAACTAAAAACTTGGTTTTTTGAATTTTTAACATAAATTTTGAGGTTATGTGAAAAAAGTATGTACACAAAAGTTGTAGATCTTTTTATTACCTACAACTTTGCGATTTAAATTTTTTCCATAGGACTTGTAGTTTTTCCGGAAATCGAGATAAACCGTTTTTTACCCTTAAAAGCCCTTTTTTACCCTTCCCACTTCCCGACCTCAGATCGCCGTTAATTTATTTTTCCTATCAATATTGTTGTATTCTCTTCCTTTTACAATGGGTTTAATTCTACTATAATTTATTTATGTTTCAAAATGGATAATCACCGGTCTATTATGTGTCATCGTTTAATAAAATTGTTTATTAACATAACATTTGCTTACCAGGATCATAATTATAATACACACAAGTACCACCCATTTAATAAATAGTTTTTTTAAGAAATTCAGCTCACTCTTACTCTTTTATCCCCGAAGGGATAGGCAGAGTACAACAACAATAGTACAACTAGTGCTGCACCTTCGTTTCGCCGACCTTATTTCCGTTCCATGGTGTGATTCGGCGCAAGCTTATCGTCATACTAATCACAAATCCTATTCCCAAGCAAATCATGTGTAATATTTCGAATCGAAAACTCACAACGCCAATTGTGGTTGTCCGTTGTAATCGAACCCAGGACTTCACGGTTCTCAACCTTAGTACGCTGCCACTAAACCGATTAGAATATCAATGACAGCAACAAAAAAACAGTAATGCTAGCTCTCATGGTTTCAAGACATTTTGCCGAACACAACACGTCTTCGTCAATATTGTCAAAACCTCGACACGAGACGCGTCGATTGAGAAGCAGAAAGGCACAGAGCCTACGCTTTGAGATTCTATATTTACGGCTTGGTATGTCTTGGTGGGAGAATGCAGCCGGCATTAAGGGGGGAAGTACATGTAAAAAATTCAAAAAAGTCGATCACCCCGTCAACTTGAAGAAACAAATTGAAGAAACCAGGAAGGGGTACCCCCCTTCAAAGAGTTGATTTAGCCCTTAAAATGTCAGTCGAATAAATAGGAACAACGTGGAAAAAAGTTAAGTATTACAGCATTGTTAGTAATGTATTTTCTTTTTTACTTGCTTTATTGAATATATAACTATCCTGTTGTTTTTGTAGTGATGTCATGTACAAAAAATATCGATATTTTTTCCGATATAATATATCGAAATATTGTATCGATATTTAGCGATATATCGGTCAAAAATATCGATATTTTCGATATATCGTATTGTACGAAGGAAAAGACTTTATTAGGAGTAAATAAGTAAGTAAACCCACTAAGGTTAAAAAAGGCAATCAACTTTGATTTTATTAATCCCAATATTCCTTTTTGAAGTGATAACTTCTTATGGGAGGGTGAACCGAAACGTTCCGTAACGCGAGCGGTCCATTGACCAGCCAGCGTTAGCCGAACTCCCTGGAACATTGATAATTTCTAAGTACCAGGTGGAGTCACACAGTGACCAGTCGGCTTGGACCAGACTTTAACACGACTTTGACAGGACTTTGACACGACTTTGACACGACTTTGACACGACTTTGGCACGACTTTGGCACGACTTTGGCACGACTTTGACACGACTTTGATACGACTTTGACACGACTATGGCACGACTTTGTCATGACTTTTTTGAGTGGTAGAGCCACGCTGTAGACTGTTTTGTCTACAGCATGAATGGGCTGACTCGACCGGGTCGTTACCACTGTCTCACAGAAAACCAACGTAAAGTAGCGGCTTGCTGCTGCGTTTCGTACGGTGAGTGAGATATCCGGAAGCCCAAATCCCCTCCCCTTCCCAATCCCAAATTATCCCTTTCCTTTAAGGTCGGCAACGCGCCCATGATTCTGATATTGTGGGCGTACATGGGTGGTGGAGATCACTTACCATCAGGTGACCCACTTGCTCGTTTGCCGGCCTATGCCATAAAAAAAAAATGACTTTGACCGGACTTCGACGACATTGACCGGACTTCGACGACTTTGACACGACTTTGACACGACTGTGACACGACTGTGACACGACTTTGACATGACTTTGACACGACTATGACACGACTATGACACGACTATGACACGACTATGACACGACTTTGTCATGACTTTGACCGGACTTCGACGACATTGACCGGACTTCGACGACTTTGACACGACTTCGACACGACTTCGACACGACTTTGGCACTACTTTGACACGACTTTGACACGACTTTGACACGACTGTGACACGACTGTGACACGACTTTGACACGACTTTGACACGACTTTCATACGACTTTGACTCGACTTTGGCACGACTTTGACACGACTTTGATACGACTTTGACTCGACTTTTACATGACATTGACCGGACTTCGACCGGATTTCGACGACTTTGACACGACTTTGACACGACTTTGAGACGACTCTGACACGACTCCGATACGACTCTGACACGACTCTGACACGACTCTGACACGACTTTGACCGGACTTCGTAACGTAACGCGTTAAGGCGCCACTCTGTCTGGCTTCCCTTTCCCTCACGCATACGGTAGCAGTAGGCAGGCTCCTTCCGCTCTCACTTTAACCCACATTAGTTAAGGTTATCACTTCTGTCGAGCGTCCCGAACGCACACTTTTTTTTATTTCATTGAATGACGAGACGAGCAAGATGCTCGCTTGGTGGTAAGCGTCACGCCTGCCCATGAACAGAAACAACACCACACAGAAATTTGAATTACAAAGCATTGCATGGCACTGAGCTGCGCTCGTCACCCTGAGACATAAGATATGAAGTCTCATAATGCCCAGTAATTTCAATGTCCTTCAAACCGAAACACAACAGTGCTTACACACTGTTGCTTGGCAGAAACATCATCTTAACCTGACAAAAACAAAATTTTATTGACTCTTTTAGCTTGGATTCTGCTTCTCTGCTTGGTTAATACTTGCGCGGCCATAGAAAAAAGTCTTTCAGATGCCACAGAGCTGTAATGATGATTTTTCCTAAATATTCTACGATATCCTTATTTCGTACGATATTTCATATATCCGATAAAATATATCGATATTATATATCGACTGCAATGATTCGATAATATCGCATTGATTCGATATATCAAATAAATGTATCGATATTTTATCACATATCGATACATATCGAGCACTCCTATGTCTGAGTCGCATGCTGAAAATATAAACCTTAGATTATCTATTCCATAGATAGGACCATCACAGAATGATTTCCCTGCAAAACGAGATAGTTATATAGGTAATTGAACGTGTTAGACAAAGATGCCTATATAATATTGCTGTCACTTTCAGCGTAGCCTATAATTTTGTGTTTGTCACGCTGCGAAGTTTGCCAAACAAACCATAGCGTGATTGTTTTCTGGACTTCCTGGCGTTTTTAAGGTGTTTATAGCGATTATTATTAGTGTTTGTATTAAAATAGTAATCAAATCGTATTCTAATGATGGTTGGGTGTAGTATTTTTGAGTGTATAAGCCGTAGCGAGCGAAAAAATCCTGGTGTCACATTTCACATGTAAGTACCTTATAAAATCTGTTTCTGGGAATTAAAATAGTTTCAGATTGTTGTATTGGCGAGTATTTTCACAAGATTTTGGTAAAATTGTTACGAAAATCTTATTTTAATGCATAAATCTAACTTTATAACCTAAAAATAGTGTTGCCGGTTACTAAAGCTAAATGCCGATAAATTATTATTAAAGTAGATAATACATTTTTATAATATGTTATATAATACTCAATACTTATTTCCTGAAAGAAGTGAAATTTATCTTCCGTTATGTCTTATTTGCAGGTTTCCTAAAGATCCATCACAAAGAAATCGGTGGATCCAAGCGACCGGTGGAATCAATTGGATACCAACTAAAAATGCTAAGATGTGTTACCTGCATTTTTCAAGGAGTATGCAAGTCACCAAAAAATAAAATTAAAAACTGATTTCGCAAAAGATAGAACGTATCAGAAATTTTCGTACAAAATTAGTTAAATTTAAAGGTCAATGAAGGGGCGTGTTAACAAAACGACGCGCTATTACTCTCTTTAACACCGAGGGTCGCAATAGAGCACAACAGGAGCTTCGCTTCCGGATGTCATTAAAAACTATACATCATATAATATCACGTTAATGCCGAATGTTACTCATTAGAGGAAAAAGAAAATGCTCTATTTATGTCCTAGCAATGCATTCACATGATTTGGTACTACAGTTGAAATACTTATATCGTACACTAGTACTTATATTTGCTTCAATTTGACCACACCTTAGAAAGTTATTAGCCCGTGTATCATAATTTGTGTTAATAAATAAATTAACCATTCACATCTTTTTATTACAAAAATTAAGTGAAACCTAACATTTAATTCACTATCCCGTAATTTTAATAACACTAATTGGTATTATGAATAATAGGATATTCACACTATTCGTAGGGTACACGCGATTTTTTTAATTATTTAATATTTTAATTAATGTTGCATATAAAATAATGTGTAAATAAGGATATAGGGCAATATACTATAAATAGCCTTTAATAGTATTTAATTTTACTTTTAAGAATATTCACTAAAATATAAGAAAAAAAATTAAATAAGTATGGATTTTTTTTTACATTCTGACAACACAAGCGCTGGGTCTCTCTGTCTCACCACAGGCTACGCTATGGCCGTATCTTGTTCATATTTGATCTGAGATATAAACACTTTCATCTTGACAGTTGACGTCTCGTCATTGCATTCAATTCACAGAGTACATTATTATATAACTGAAATAGAGGCCCAACTCAGTACTCAAAACAGGCACCGCATATGGCTATAAAGCGACATCTATATTCTCTACATAGTACCTTTTCATTGAAGTCTTCCTCTGCTCATAAAATTACTAATACATGTTCTGCACCGAATTAACATTGGTAGTTAATCAATTGATTTTTAACAATAGATTAACTACCAATGTTAATTCGGTGCAAAACTAGATGATTTTAGGAAAATCATAAATAAAACTATGATTGTTTATATGTATTTTTATTTTTTAATGTTTGAATATTTAGAAAAGTATTTTTTAGCCATTATTTGTACGCTATCATTGTTGTTATCCACGCTCCGTCTCCCAAATATAATTTTATTTATGTGTTTACAATACCCGATGATAAAAAACTTAATTATTTTATTAATTATATACTCTCGTAGTTTTTCCTTATGTGCAGGATAATTAATATAATTTAAATACGTAAGGCAAGTGACTATCATCTTCACATATATTGTGGTTTATTAGTATACTTTTTAATTACGTCATCGCATATGTCCTGCCTTTCTGAGAGTGTTTTTATTAATAAATCATTGGGATTGTGAGGCCAATTTCGACCTGCATATTCTCTGCACATGATACCTATATTCCTTTTGCAGCGTACTAATTAATGAATTGTTGCATACTTCGCATCGCTTCCAAATGTTTTGTTTCGAGATTTTTATAAAATAGCCACTTACAAACATCAGTGGCGCTAATATTCTAGGTTCACACTTGACGCCATTGGAGTGTATATCAATTTATCATTATGAATGCCATTATTCTTATTATTTATGGAGCTGAATTGAATAACATCTTGGTTTTTAATAAATAACATATTTTTACCTTTAGAACATTATGATATATTAACCAGTACATTTTGTTTTTGTAATTCGTAATGTTCTTCGTTCAACAATGTTCAATGCAGGAATTGCCAATGGCCCTGTAAATAAAAATATTGGGTTAATTAACTACTGGTATGTGACATAGACTGTAGAAATAAGACATTTGTAGCATAGGATGTTGAATGAAAGATTAAGTAAAATAGGTACTATAATATGCTACTTAAATCTTAAATTAAGACATAATATTTTCATTTGAATCACAGTTCATGTTTTTAAACCAGGATCAGTAGCGTAGCTAGGGGACGGGGACCTGGTCCGCCCGGGTGTCACCCATTTCCTGTTGGATGACCACCAACTTGCGCGAAAAAAGGCTAGCAGGTTGACCAAGTGTACTGTTAGTATCTCGGCATAACATACTACACAAAAATAAATCAATAAATACACAGTAAGATACGAAACTGTATCGTGGGTAACAGGAACTACGTGACTTTCGGTCTCAAAACACCCAGACCCAAAACAAATATTTGTGGATCACATAAACATTTGTCTCGGTGCGGGGATCGAAACCGGGGCCTCCCGCTTCACAGCCGGCTACTTGCTCGCTGCGCCACGGAGGCTATCAAATACACAAAACTTTGTTCTCTTTTTTACTGACGAAAAAATTGGCATTATTGATTTAGCATGTAAATTCCAATACAATAACACAATCACAAGTTATGCATTGACCAGTTTCATTTTATTATTAGTAGTGTGAAGGACTATGTCGCAGCTCTATCTAAACTTTATAGATTTTTTTTATTACAAATTCGGTTACAAAGTAAATTTTAACAAAACTTTAACAGATATTTAAAAAGAAACAATGACAAAGGCAGCAATAATAATTTCTAGAGATCTTTTTGGAGACAGTAGGTGCAATTTATTTTTATCAGTGCCGAATTGAGAACATCCTTCTTTTTTTGAAATCAGTTTAAAATAAATACTCGAAAGTTGAGAACCTCCTTCTTTTTAAAATCGGTTAGAAACATTAAAAATTAGGTATTTTAAAGTTTACATTCTTGACACTGAAATCCACCCCGGGTGCTACCAGTGCTAGTGCTAATGTGGTAGCACATTGCCCAGGATATTTAATTTATGACAATAAAATTTAGACTCACCAGTTATATTAATTGTTGGTACTGCTATTTTACTAATTCCATTGAAACGAGTGCAATATTTTTGCTCAAAGTGAGCATGCTAGTCTTCGAAGTCTATATACTGGTTAACCAGGCCCAGAATATCACCTCCTATAGTTTTAATCCAAGATCTAAATAGTTCTCGATTCTTTTTAATATTTGGAAATGGATGCAACATAGTGTGAATCTGTAAAAATGCACATACACATTTGGTTTGTATTCATATAATTTAACCAACTAAACCACATGCAAATGAAATGAATGCATTTACCTGAGTGTATCCTACTTTTTGACGTGATAACGTCTTATAATTCGATAGAGCCGGCTGCACGCACGAAAAAACATGACTCATGCGTCGTTACCTCGCTCTGTCACGTTCCATTTAAGGCTTGAAGTGCAAGCGAGAGCGCGGAACGAGCGACAAAGAAGCACAATCGGCCTTTGCGTTCGGCAGCGTTCGAGATTTAAAAAAATTAAAACATAAATATTAAATCTTCCACATATCACAACAACGTGTCTGAAATGACAGATTAGACCAGCCATCCGTCAAAGGGAACATTTTCTCCTATATCAAACACATTGAGGCGGGCTTTTTAAAACTAGATTTACGAAAAGGACTTTGTTCGTCTTCCATACATAGTTGGCCTAAGAACCAAAAGGTAGGTGAATTTACTTTTTGGGTTTTAGATAATGTATATATATGATTGAAACTATATTAAAACTACGGACACTTGAGAATTCCGAAAAATAAACAAAATACTTTCGGATTTTGAGGTTATAATTAGGCCAATAAATACTATCAAATATTAAACAAATGAAATTAAAATTTTCTTTTGAAAAATGCTACCATTTCATCAGTATTTTCTTAAGACGTTATCACGTTCAACTATCGTCAGTAAACCGACTTTACAGACAACCGATTTTTTTTATAATGAAATAGCTTTTGCCTGGATAAAACAAATACAAACTTTCAAGTAACCGCCATTTTTATAATTTTCAGTTGTCATCAGAGACTAGAGGTGTGACTAATATATTCGTGTTAGGTATATGTAACAGGTACAAGACAGGAGTTTAATATTAGGTAATATAAATTTTGTCGTAATAGGTTATTCATTAATAGTCAAATAAAGAATAATAAAAATATAATATGTATGTGTTTAATTAATAGAAACACATACAAAGCAAGCATATCGGCGTTACTCCCGCGAGCTCACAATTACGGCAAATACCATTTAATCTACATTTATACTGTAAATACAACTTATAAATCATTGTAAATGAAATATCGTGATTGACTTTATAAACACGCCAACTATTTCGTTGACTGTCCTAAGCCTGTTAAAGTATGAAGGTAAAGTAAATCACTATAAGGTATGCCTAATTATATCAATAACGTGAGCGATTTCTCAACTATTTCACATAATACTTTAACCAATAACGGTTATATTGCGCGTCTTTTATGAACGAATAATATGATAAGTTCTCAGTTTTCACTATTATTTGACTATTACCCAGTAACAGGATAGATAACATAATATTGGCTAAGCGTTATATTCGGTAATAGGAATACGAATAAACGATTCTAATATAACACCTCTATCAGAGACAAATAAACTAGGTTGTCATGACAACCTATGTCATGTCACACATATTGTATACCAGCATTAACCATTAAATTGTACCAAACTTGTCAAAATCTAAATATTGTTTTCTAATTATTATTTTGGGTTTAACTTAAATGACTACTATTTACTTTAACCAAAATTATATTTTATTAATATATATTATTTCAATAATACGATGCGGCCTCTGTCGGCGTACTAAAACATTAGTATATTAATAACCCTACGATTTAAAAAGTTCCATCAATTAAACACTTTCTTTGGCTTTGTATTACTTCTGATTTTTATAGGATGTGTCAGATGTCAGATCATAACGTGTGCTTGGATATTTGATTGAAGATTGCACCGCCTGACAGCGTTGCCAACTTGGGGGTTTTCCCCCTAAATTTAGGGGGAAAAAATCTCGACAGGGAGTTTTTTAGGGGGAATAATTTTTTGGGGGTATTTTTAGGGGTAAAATTTTTATTGAATTTTTTTTAATTGCTCTACTCTCCATACTTCTATTCTATCGATATATCGAATTGTAGGAAGGAAAAAACAAAAATAATATCGAATAGCTAAAAAAAAAAAAAACAACATTCAATACTTATTCTGGTATTTGATGTTGTTTTTTTTTTTTTTTAGCTACATCCGATAGATATCGAGCACCCCTAACTGAATAACTATTCTAATTTATGTCATTATATTGAAAATGATATACTTGTGTCACCGTCAGGGAGTTTTACTTTGAATTTGTGTTGAATTTAGTGGGTTTTGAAATTGCTTTAGGGGGAAAGTTTTCAAACAGTTGGCAACCCTGCCGCCTGATTCAATTGCATTGCTTGCGGTTTAGCGTGTAAAATCGTGTTCAGTTTAAATTGTGTTTGAAATTATAAAAACGTTTGGTGACATAATTTAACATAACGCATAAAATAAAATGCCGGACATCGAGAACCTCACCTTAAGTAAGTAACACTCGCTTTAAATTTTATAACCTAAACTCACACGTATGCAGATTGTTAGTATAAAATTTACTAAAAACTAAATTATTTAAGTTACATACATACTTAATTAAGTAATTAAACGTACATGACATCCTTGTGTATACTTTATATTTGGTGGCATTGCTATTTTTCTATGTATTTCCTATTTTATACTCAATAAATATGTATATACCGAGGTGCATATGTTTAAAAAAATGTATGAATTAGTGTGCTAGTAATTTCAAAAGCGAGAAATAGATTATTAGTACTAATTTTTGTCAATTTTAATACTGACTATTGCCAAAATCAAATTTACTGCATGAAAAAATTATAAATTTTGAATGAGAAAAAATATGTCACAAATTCTTTTTCCGAGCACTTTAAATTGTCACGGTATGTCTTACACCACAGTGAATAATATAACTTAAAACTCCTATTTTGGATTTTAAATTATAATTGGTTTGGATTCTAATACTGAAACATATACCAAACTATTGCATCATCTGTGGGTGTTTTTATTTTCACTAGATTGACAAAACTCGCAGGATGCTAGCCTGATGGTAATTGCTGGAACTTTGAATTACAAAGCACTGCATGGTATTTGAGTGTGTTAGTTACCCAGAGACAAAAGTTTCAGGTCTGGGTGTTGTACGACAGTAAACCCCTAGTATTTCCTGACACCCACAATACAGGTTCATCTAGTGTATGGTCAGCACTATGTGTGAGACTTTGATGTATTATTTATTTATTATCATAAGATCTATTTATCTTGATATTTTGGTACCCTATTACAGGTGAAATATACACATCGGATAAAAATGGATCAGATGAAACCGGTGATGGGTCCAAAGAGAAACCGTTTAAAACAATCCTGAAGGCAATGCATCATGCTGGCAAGGAACCCTTCCCCACAATATACACAGATGCTAAAGAAGAAGGAAAAGATTACGAAGTGGCTGCTAAGTCCCAGTTAAAAAAAATACAAAAGATATGGGTGCGAGAGAACTACAAAGCAGCTGATAAAGCTAAAGCAGAAGAGGAGAACAATGAAAAGAGGCTGCAGAACTTGGAGGAAGCAAAGAAGATTACCATCACAGAGGATTCGAGCTTGCCAGCAGCAACAATTGTTAAGATATCTGAGAGTAAGTTATTTTTTTTTTATCCATGCATGGCACTATACTTGATATTAAGCGCAGTGCAGTCCAAGAAAACCAGTCACTAAAATCATGCTGGCCTATATAGATGCTTCTTCACACTCTGAAGAGGCAAGTAGCAAATCAGGGAGCCCTTGACAGGACAAGTGGATGAATGATACCCCCTACTCGCCTCATCCTGAGTCGATTGAGTCCTATCATAAGTCTCTCAGAAGAACCAGATTATACATTATAGAATAATGGTTGCTGTGCAGGAAATTTCAATGAATTTCATTCAATGTTTTGAATGGTATTTCCATTCTTTATGGTGAGGCATAGTGCTTATCATCAGAAAAGCGACTAGCTCTTAAGTATTAATTAAGCTATTAAGTAGTATAAACTAGTTTATCACATATTGTAGTCCAAGTCACATATTATACATAGTTGGGGTATTTCAGGAATATTTGATAAATAAACTTGTTATTGTATGATATATGAAACTGTTTGCATTTACTGTTTAATCATTAATATCTATGAGAGTTGTTGGAAACTGATTGTTATCAGATGAATTTATTGAGGCAATGCTTGAGCAAACACTTCATACATATTGTATGGTGTGAATTTATTGATTGCACACCTCTAGACATGTTATTTCATACCAATATTGTAAGGTGTAGTTTTTAGTTTCTGATTTTATTTGTATGGATTAATTTAGATGGAAAATGTTTTTTTTTATTAGCTTGGATTTGGAATCGAGCAGGTCGCTCGCCTTATGATAAGCACCACGCCCGCCCATAAACAGACACCGCACCACACAGAACTTTAAACTACAAACTGCTATTTGGCACTGGACTGCATTAGTAACCTCAAAGCATAAGTTGTTAAATCTGATAATTCCCAGTAACTTCACTAGCTTCTATGTTCTTCAAGCTGAAAAACAAAAGTGCTTTTCCACTGCTGCTTGGTGGCAGGAATAAATAAAGTGGTAGTATCAACTCAGGCGGACTCTCACATAGGAGACATACCACCTCGTAAATATTGTATCGTATTACATGGAAAATATAATTGAAACCTCTTGGTTAAGAAGGTGTGTTGTTTCAAACAACTTGTTTGAAAAAAGATTCAAACGACGCGCTCTTTTAGATGGCAGGGTTCTGTCACATTCTCACTTATGTTGCGCAGAAACAAGGTGGTAGGTCCCTCGTATGCGATAGGCCATAAATCCCCAAGACTATTCAATTTGTTTTAATCATGCAGCCACCGACTACCGTGGGCAACGCGTTTGCATCCGTGGTTGGGTGCACCGTCTCAGACGTCAGGGAAAGGCCCTAATGTTCGTCACGATACGTGACGGCACCGGGTTTTTACAATGTGTCCTGAACGGCCTCCTCTGCCAGACTTACAACGCTCTTGTGCTCTCTACTGAATCATCTGTCTCATTCAAGGGGAAATTGGAACAAGTACCTGAAGGAAAAACGGTGAGTTATTTGTTTGTTGTTGTAAATATTTGAATGACAGATTATACAGTTATATTATAATTGTTTACTATTCAATGGCCTTCATGGTGGTTTGGTCACGTCATGAGGAAACCGCAGGAGTACAAACATAACAACTGTCTGTGTCAGAGGTTTTACGAGGAAAACAAAACGAGCCAATGGTCTTACTATATAGGATGCCCAAAAGATTAAAATAAAACTATTTTTAATGATGTTAAGCAATGGCAAAGTTAGGGTTTGTTTTAGAGTGGGCTAAGACTTGCTTCAAGTGGGGCAAAGCCAGTTAAAGTAAATAAAAATGATTAGCCATTTATGGAGTGGAAAGTAAGTTATATGAACTCGCGCATCACGCACTCTTGTTTAGAATTGGACATGGTTTTTTTTTATAGCATAGGCGACAAACGAGCAAGTGGGTCACTTGATGGTAAGTGATCTCCACCGCTCATGTACGCCCACAATACCAAAAAAATCATGGGCGCGTTGCCGACCTTAAAGGAAAGGGATAATTAGGGATGGGAAGGGGAAGGAATTTGGGCCTGCCAGCATGGTAATTTGGAATGAATATTAATATTTGATTTCTCACAACTAATGAGTCCTCGTATACGAGGGGCCGTCTGGGATGGTACCACCGCTTTGTCTGTTTCCACCGCCAAGCACTGTGTAAGCACTGTTGTATTTTGGTTTTATGCACATTGAATCCAGTGAAATTACTGGAAACTATGAGACTCAACAACTTATGTCCCGGGGTAATGAACGCAGTCTCGTGTCATTTAGTGATTTGTAATCCAAAGTTCCATTCCATGGAGAGGCAAATGCCCAATCTTACTCCAACGTGGATACCGTTTATGATGCAAGGGATTATAATTCTGCCAGGCACCAGGAGGTCATGAGTTGTCAGTAGATTACTGGGAACTGATCGGCCTCGCACCGCCCGGCGGTGCCGAGTCCATCCTCAACGAGGAAGCCTTGCCCGACGTACAGCTTGATAACAGGTAACCTTTTTACCTACATGACTTCTTACTTGAGAACAATTGAGGCTGCTAGAACCAGAGTGGCGTAACTGTATTTTGATGACTTTTGATCAATATGTATTTTCGTCAATTTAAACAACGGCCGAAATGGACTTGTACTGCCATCTATGTCAATATGATGTTACCAGACCAAGATGGTGTTTTTAGGCCGGTCTGGTCTTGTAGATCAACATTTTTAAATTGTCAAAAATACAAATTCGTCAGAAGTCATCAAAATGCAGTTAGGCCCTCTGGTTCTAGCAGCCTCAATTCAATTTATAGTCTAATTAAATAATTGAAAAAAAGATAAGAGATTTTAATACTACACAAAATATGGACTTTGCAGATTAGATACCATCAGGCCTCTTTTATAAAAAAAAAAATGTTAAGCCACAGTGGACAAAATATAAGGCCCTTTTGCCTTCATGTTGCCTTGTAAAAAGTAGTATGTCTTTTTCTCTTTGTGCTTGGCGTTGTCCCGGCTTAATAACATGGTCCAACCTCCCATCATGATTGATTTGGTATTATGTGGAGTGACTCGCCGTCCAATCCCTACAACTCACAATAGGAACCATGTTCCGCCATTGCCTCGAGAGAGACGAAGCAATGGCGGTTTGAGGGACATTGAAGCCTGTGAAATGACTGGGCATTATGATACTTAACATTGTGTCTCAGGGTGACGAGTGCAGTTCAGTGCAATGCAGTGCTTTATTATTCAAAGTTCTGTCTGGTGTTGCTTCTGTTTATGAGTAGGCGTGGCGCTTACCATCAGGCGAGCGCCTTGCTCGTCTCATCATTCACTTTTTTCTTTTTTATTCCGGCCCGCCAACGTGACTGCACTACACCTGATGGTAAGCGTAGTGAAAGAAAGAAAGAAAGAAAGAAAGAAAAATAATTTATTTGAATACTAACCTAAGAGATGAAAAGTTAAAAAGACTTTCTTATGAGAATATGCATTATTCACAAATTTAAGATTAAGGAAAGAATAATAAATTAAATCATGTGTCTTGTGACAACATAAACTAGGATGGCCGCAGGCATACCCTCTACTCCACAAGGCACCATCTGTGTCTCAAGTTAGGCCAAACAGGCCTCAGGCTCAGCATGTGCCAAGTAATTAAACCTACCTGACGCTGGTATTCTGCGAGGGCCTTTCGAATGTCACACGGATGCCAACAGATAGTCCGGCAATAGAACCGTGTGAGAAAAAAAAATAGTGCAATCCAAAAAACCAGCGACCACAAACAATGAATTTATTGGTGGTCACCAGAGTCATGCCGGCCTGTATAAATGCTTCTTCCCCCTTGGGAGAGGAAAGAAACAAATCGAGGGACCTGCGACAGGACAGGCAGAGAATGCAGGCACAGTGATGCAAGGATGTACCCCTATACCCGCCCCAATCAACCCATCAAGTCATGTCGCAAGCCCGTCGAGAGATCGAGACTTAAATAATAAAAAAAAAATACGGGTTGCACTCCGGGAGTGCCGACAGAAGTGAAAACTTACTAAACAAGATGCGAGAATACAAAATACGGCAACATGTCCACTCGACATGATAAAAGTACATTCTACTCTCTTCGCGTTTATGCGAGCCTGGTACTTTTTACGGCAACATGTTCCAAATTATAAAATAAGTAAAATATCGTCATTTCATTATCAATATCAAAAACAAAATTACGGTAACATGTCTATTCACCATAAAAAAAAAACGAACACAGTCCGGTCAAAGTCCTGTGAAAGTCCAGTCCAATCCGACTGGTCACTGTATGACGCCACCTGGGACCTAAATTATCGAAGTTCCAGGGAAGCTAGCGCTGGCTGGTCAACTGGCCCGCGTGACGTCTCACGGAAGGTTCTCGAATATTCTGGAACCTTCCGCTCGCCGCCGCTCGCGTTACGGAACGTTTCGGTTCACCCTCCCATAAGAAGTTATCAATTCAATAAAATGTATCATTCCACTGGTCCGCAGACACATAATGATCCGCGGCGAGAACACGTCGAAGGTGCTGCGCGCGCGGGCGGCGGTGACGCGCGCCTTCCGCGACCACTTCGCGGCGCGCCGCTACACCGAGGTCACGCCGCCCACGCTCGTGCAGACGCAGTGCGAGGGGGGCAGCACGCTCTTCAACTTCTCGTACTTCGGGTCAGTCCGCTTCTAATACATACTCATATGCCCGCGCGCCTTCCGCGACCACTTCGCGGCGCGCCGCTACACCGAGGTCACGCCGCCCACGCTCGTGCAGACGCAGTGCGAGGGGGGCAGCACGCTCTTCAACTTCTCGTACTTCGGGTCAGTCCGCTTCTAATACATACTCATATGCCCGCGCGCCTTCCGCGACCACTTCGCGGCGCGCCGCTACACCGAGGTCACGCCGCCCACGCTCGTGCAGACGCAGTGCGAGGGGGGCAGCACGCTCTTCAAGTTCTCATACTTCGGGTCAGTCCGCTTCTAATACATACTCATATGCCCGCGCGCCTTCCGCGACCACTTCGCGGCGCGCCGCTACACCGAGGTCACGCCGCCCACGCTCGTGCAGACGCAGTGCGAGGGGGGCAGCACGCTCTTCAACTTCTCGTACTTCGGGTCAGTCCGCTGCAAATAATAAATCAATACACCCAACAGTCACGTACATAGTCCTAACCCCACAGTAACATACGAGTCTTGTGACATAGGTATCAGGAACTACGAGAGACTTTCGCTGTCACAACACCCAGACCCCGAGACAAATCTTTGTGGATCACACAAATGTTTGTCTCGGTGTGGGGATTGAACCCGCGGCAAAAAATAATATAATCTGTTAGTGGTTGTACTCGCTAATCGCGAGAATAGGGATGATATGAGTATGTATTACTTATTTAACAGCCTCCGTGGCGCAGCTGGTGAATAGGCGGCTATAAAGCGAACGGCCTCGGGCTCGATCCCCGCACCGAGACAAATGTTTGTGTGATCGTAAAATATTTGCTTATCCGTAGTTCGTGATACCCACAACACAAGACTCGTATCTTACTATGGGATCGGTACTATGTGTGTGACTGTTGGATGCATTTATTTATTTATTATCCGTGCTCTGTGTTTGCATCAATATCGATACGCACGAAATCATTAAAATTGTAATATAATAATAATACCAGCCTTATATTACAAACATCTCACCGCTGGGCAAGGGCTTCCTCTACTGAGTGAGAGGGGTTAGGCCTTTGTCCACCACGCTGGCCTAATGCCGGCTGGTAGACTTCAAATACCTTCGAAATTCTTATGGAGAACTTCTCAGGTATGCAGATTTCCTTCATTGTTAAAGGAAGCGATAAAAGAATGCAAATATGCAATAACATGTTAACCCATATCAAGCTAAAATTGACAAATTGATTTTATTTTAATAAATTCATTAGATTTTCTATTTTCTAAATAATAATAATAATACTAGCCCTGTATTATACATGTCACTTGTGGGCACGGGCCTCCTCTACTGAATGAGAGGGGTTAGGCCTTAGTTCACCACGCTGGCCTAATGCGGGTTGGCATTGGCATTCTAAAATAAAGTATTTATAATGATTTCTTACGTTTACGCGAATGTTACTCATTGAAATAAAACTAATTTAAACGGATTTTAAATTAGTTTTATTTCAATAAAATCCGTTTAAATTAGTTTTATTTCAATAAAGTATTTATTTTAAATTTTCAGCGAGGAAGCATACCTGACGCAGAGCTCTCAATTGTACTTGGAGACATGTTTAGCGGCGATGGGTGACGTGTACTGCATCGCGCAGTCGTACCGCGCTGAACAATCGCGCACGAGGCGACATCTTGCCGAGTGAGTAGCATGAGGGTGGACAGGGATAAAACATGTTGCCGTTGTGTTTACACTCTGTGTTGTCAGCACTGTTTCAAAATCTATCGTTCCAGACCACTTAGAATATGCATAAATATTGAGAGAAAAAGAGAGAGAGAGAAAACTTTTTCGATATTAACTAGTTTCGCCTTTATACCGTAACGACATTGAGTGATAAGAGATATAGAGATAGCATGAGTAAACGAAATGGTAATATTTTCTCGGGCATAAATACCAGGCCGGCAAGTTACATACATTTTTATAACATATCCCGGCCAACGAGCAAGTGTGTAGTGACCTTCAATGCCGATGTACGCCCATATTGCCAGCAGAATCATGGGCGAGTAGCCGATCTTAAAAGAAAGGGGTAATTAAGGGGAAAAGGGGTAATTAGGAAAGGAAAAGGAATTTGGGCCTTCTATCTTCTATCGGTTTTCTATGAGACTGGTAACGATCCGGTTAAGTGTTTAAAATTTGCGTAAAATTTTAGGATGTCTAGATTTTGACAAGATTCGATACAGTCACTATGAAATGTATGTAATGACCTTCAAATACCCTCCTCTTTCCTCAACTTTCTGTAACTCATTGTATATTGTATAACTTTATGCCCGCATAATTCTGGCGAAAGTCGTCATTATTTTATTTGTACTTCATTGTACTTATCATTAGTGTACTCACTATTCCGTTCCAAGATAACCAAAGTAGATATCGTCTTTTACATCAACATCAAATGCGTTGACAGACTACATGATATTTAGACTGTGACAATGCCTTTTAATAGATACAGCCACGTAGAAGCAGAGTGTCCGTTCATATCGTTCGATGATCTGCTCAACCGACTCGAAGATCTGGTCGTAGATGTGGTGGAACGAGTACTTGCCTCGCCTGAAGGACATCTTGTGTATGAACTCAACCCTAACTTCAAGGTAATTTCCAATATTTATATAAGGCGATGGCAAAGGATTGAGGAAAAGCGATCCTGGTCTTATCTCATGGTGTTAATATATCGATTAAGTCTTAATAAAAGTGTTATATCAATAAACATTAATTAAAAATAGTCTATTTCAGGAGCTATGAAATTTGAAAACTTGTATTTTTTGCTAATAAATAATATATTTATAAACTTCAAACATTAATAACATGTTTTATAAAAGTATTTACTATGTTTTAGACAAAATCACATACACTTCCACAATTAGATATGTGCATACATACTGTACAGTGTACATACATTATACTAGTGACGAAAAGCATAATATATTTTTCAACTCTACGTCACACGTCATCGTTGATATACTGCTTCATTTTTAGACTGTGGTAGTTGATAGTATGTGAATTAACTTCTAGTAAGAAAGATCACATTACGAGTGCATTATACCATTAGTGTATCAGTCATACAATGTACCAGCTAATAATTGCGTTACAGAAACCTGAAAGACCATTCAAGCGTATGACTTACATCGAAGCCATAGAATACTTACGCGCCAATAACATCACTAAAGAAGACGGCTCTTTCTACGAGTTTGGAGAGGTAATGATACTACAATTGTCTATTAAATTAATAATAATTATGGCAATTTTAACCATTTAAACTATTAAGTATTTCTTCTTCCACCTGCTGTATCCCACTCGCAGTTAGGTGGGCGCAACATGCTTTTTAATACATGTTACAGAAAGATTTGGCTTGTATAAAAAGTATTATAAAATCTAATGAAAACTAAATGTCATCATGTCTGAAAAAGGATAGACAGCTATATAATGACGTCTATATTTGCGATACCTGTCAAATGACAGGAAAAGAATGCACGACATGTCGTGTTACGTCACAAGACATGTCACGCCATTACGGTGTACATGTGTGAGGGTGATAGTGAGATTTCCCCACTACACGCCCACTTTTATTCTTACCAATATTTAAAATACGAATTACGGTCTCATTTTCTTACCAATTTGAAGTCTGTATTCGCCAAATAATCTATCGTATTATTTTTGGTTTCATATAATGTGTAAAATTAGACACAGTGGAAATACTCTATTATTTCTAATATATATAGGTAACTAGCTTTTGCTCGCGGCTCCGCCCGCGTGATCTGCTTTTTCCGGGATAAGAAGTATCCTATCACCCAAGTCAGCTCACACCCTGTCTGTATACCAAATTTCATCAAAATCCATTCAGTAGTTTCAGCGTGATTGACAGACAAACATCCAAATGAACATACTTTCACATTTATAGATAGATAGATAGAAGTTTTATTTCGGCTTATGTAACACATCATACAGAGTTATATAAGGATAAAATAAAATAGAAAATAACATAGTAAAATAGATCTGTGGTACATTTCGCCGAAATCAGGCCCCAGCTCAGCAATGTACTTTGCTTCGATTCGAGCAAAGCGCTGGTAATTCTGCTGGCACCTGGTTCTCAAAAACACATTTAAACTATATGGGGCATTTCACGTCAAGCGGACAACGAAAAAAAAGTGAGGTCGTGAATTTTGTTTATACTCTGGTCAGTTATAGTTCTAGTAGACATGGGTGTGTACACACAATTTTTTTTTCGTATGAAGCTTTATTGCTGAGTTATGAGCTTTTAAAAATTTACTAAGTATGAAGTCATGAATTTTTGGATGCTTATTATCTGTACCAATTAATTAGTAAAAAAAACTACAAAGTATTGTTTCTTATAGTTCAAAAGTTGAAGTTTTTAATTTTTTTGTCGAATTCTAAATTTAAATTGTTTTACGTATAGTAAACCGGAAGTGAAAATTTCAAATCGATATTTGAGTAACTTCGACCGGTTTTTTTTTTAATATTTTAACCTTGAGTTAAAGCCTTAAATGTACTAATTCTTCACCAAAAAAATTATAATGGGACAGCCAATAGTTTAAGACTTAGAGCATATAGAGTACATACACATAGCTATGAGCTCTTTCTAAGCAATCGCGTTTATGCTCAAATACTGCGCTATTAATATTTTATTCCTTTATTCTAACATGCAAAAATATAAAAATAAACGATTTCTTTAATTCTTCATAAAAAAAATTAAGACTAAGAACGATTTAATTTATTGAGATTGAAACAGTATTAATTAAAATAGAGAGATTTGTATTGTAATTTTTACAATTTTACTATTTGCACTAGTATTAATTCTCTTTACACATAAGCCCTCGTTGGTTGGAAGAAAAGCATGCAGTTTTTTAGTTCCTGGAACAGTGATAGCGTAAGCAAAACAGACTCGTAGAAAATTTCACTCTTGTTCAATACCTTCCTTCGAGCAGTAGTAAATAGAAGTCTCAGGTAATGATGACTTGGCCCATTCATATAATCTTATAGGTGTCTGGTGTAGTCATAGCGTTATTCGCAGACCGTACACTTGCACGGGTTACCAAAGTTTTGAGGTTTCCCCCAAGACCATCACATGGCCGTCTTCTATGAGCGGTGGCATGGAAGTGTAACTGTGCTTCTTTCTTAAAATCTTGTTTGTTGTAGTATAGGTTCACTAAATTTAACCTATTCTTAAAATGTTGGGGAGCCCAACTACACCAGACACCTATAAGATTATATGAATGGGCCAAGTCATCATTAACTGAGACTTCTATTTACTACTGCTCGAAGGAAAGTATTGAACAAAAGTGAGATTTTCTACGAGTCTGTTTTGCTTACGCTATCACTGTTCCAGGAACTAAAAAACTGCATGCTTTTCTTCCAACCAACGAGGGCTTATGTGTAAAGAGAATTAATACTAGTGCAAATAGTAAAATTGTAAAAATTACAATACAAATCTCTCTATTTTAATTAATACTGTTTCAATCTCAATAAATTAAATCGTTCTTAGTCTTATTTTTTTTTTTGTGATCACGTTTTAATTTTTTTTATGAAGAATTAAAGAAATCGTTTATTTTTATATTTTTGCATGTTAGAATAAAGGAATAAAATATTAATAGCGCAGTATTTGAGCATAAACGCGATTGCTTAGAAAGAGCTCATAGCTATGTGTATGTACTCTATATGCTCTAAGTCTTAAACTATTGGCTGTCCCATTATAATTTTTTTGGTGAAGAATAAGTACATTTAAGGCTTTAATTCAAGGTTAAAATATTTAAAAAAAAACTGGTCGAAGTTACTCAAATATCGATTTGAAATTTTCACTTCCGGTTTACTATACGTAAAACAATTTAAATTTAGAATTCGACAAAAAAATTAAAAACTTCAACTTTTGAACTATAAGAAACAATACTTTGTAGTTTTTTTTACTAATTAATTGGTACAGATAATAAGCATCCAAAAATTCATGACTTCATACTTAGTAAATTTTTAAAAGCTCATAACTCAGCAATAAAGCTTCATACGAAAAAAAAATTGTGTGTACACATCCATGTCTACTAGAACTATAACTGACCAGAGTATAAACAAAATTCACGACCTCACTTTTTTTTCGTTGTCCGCTTGACGTGAAATGCCCCATATACTAATTAATTTATAATATTAGTGTGATTGTATTGTGTTGTACAGGACATTCCCGAGATGCCAGAGCGCAAGATGACAGACGCCATAGGCGTGCCGATACTGCTGTGCAAGTTCCCGGCCGAGATCAAGTCGTTCTACATGGCGCGCTGTGCCGACGACCGCCGCCTCACCGAGTCCGTGGACGTGCTGATGCCGGGCGTGGGCGAGATCGTGGGCGGCTCCATGAGGATATGGGACCACCAGGAGCTTATGGAAGGTTAGTTCCCGGCCGAGATCAAGTCGTTCTACATGGCTCGCTGTGCCGACGACCGCCGCCTCACCGAGTCCGTGGACGTGCTGATGCCGGGCGTGGGCGAGATCGTGGGCGGCTCCATGAGGATATGGGACCACCAGGAGCTTATGGAAGGTTAGTTCCCGGCCGAGATCAAGTCGTTCTACATGGCTCGCTGTGCCGACGACCGCCGCCTCACCGAGTCCGTGGACGTGCTGATGCCGGGCGTGGGCGAGATCGTGGGCGGCTCCATGAGGATATGGGACCACCAGGAGCTTATGGAAGGTTAGTTCCCGGCCGAGATCAAGTCGTTCTACATGGCTCGCTGTGCCGACGACCGCCGCCTCACCGAGTCCGTGGACGTGCTGATGCCGGGCGTGGGCGAGATCGTGGGCGGCTCCATGAGGATATGGGACCACCAGGAGCTTATGGAAGGTTAGTTCACTTGTGATGTACTCATGAATAGCATTCGCTCGTGGCTCCATCCGCGTGGAGTTCTACACCGGTTATATCATCGATATCTTTAAATTGGCATAACCTGTTTATTTATGAACCGATTGACATGAAACGTAAAGTGAAGCTTACCGCAATATATTAGTGAAAACTACATCTAAATCGGCTAAGCGGAAGCGGAAAGCTAAGCGTTTTTGAGATTAGCGTGAACAAAATCACAGACAAGCAGACAAAAATTCTAACAATCATTTTAATAGCACCCCTATTGCGTTGATAAAGGTCTCAATAAAAAAAATTAAGATCGGCAACGCGCTTATGATTTTTTTGATATGGTAGGCGTTCTCAGCAATGAAGATCATTTACCATCAGGTGACCCACTTGTCCGTATGCCAATTTATGCTATAAAAATATGTGTGGTTGGTTCCTATCCGGTCGAATGTTAACATGTACCTAGTACACTCCCATCAAGACTCCATCATCATTCAATTTTTTTGTACAGGCTATGCTCGCGAGGGTATCGATCCATCGCCTTACTACTGGTACACTGATCAGCGTAAGTTCGGCTCGGTACCACACGGTGGGTACGGACTCGGTCTTGAGCGGTTCCTGTGCTGGCTTCTGGACCGCTACCACATCCGCGAGGTGTGCCTCTATCCAAGATTCCTCGAACGTTGCACACCCTAAATATATACGAGTGTCGCATTATTCATAATCGCTACGTTGATTTACAGAGAACAGCTCGCATAAATATAAAAGTATCGACACCATAGACCACAGATAATATGTACATATTATCTATGGGCCGTGATTAAGCGCAATATTCAGCGTACGGCGTCAACGCACTATAAATCTATGCGCACTGGGATGACGTCAGTCTACGTTTTAAAAGTTGACACGCTTGGTTTCTGCGTATATATCTTGTCTATATTATCCGTGGTCTGTGATAGACAGATAATAAGGAGTTTTTTCTTACAGACCGCATCGTCCAAGTATTGCTTTGATATGTTTTATTGTGTTATAATTACCGGCACGAGTCGTGAGCACAGATTGGCAGTAGTGGGGTAGTTCTTCTTTTTTTTATTATTTATGGCTTTCGCAGTATTATGCATTTAGCCAGTGTCAAGTATAATTTATTCTCAAGTTATTTTAACAAGAACGATGAAACACGGGAGCGTTCGATTTCAAGGTCGGAGTTTTGGTGTTAACTCCTTTCAGTACGATTCTTAATTCACTTATTTCAATGTTTCCATACACTGTTCATCGCCGTCAATGTTTATTGAACAAATCCACAGCATTTTTATACAACAAACACAACTCTAAACTAGTTTATGAAATAAATTAAAATAAGCGATGAACTGCACTGTCAGAATTCCCGCCAAAACTCCAAGTGGGGTAGTTGAGAGTCTAATAGATCACGAGTATTAACTGACGAACCAATCGCGTGAAGCGTCGGCGTCCCGCGTATTACTGCGCACCACTAATGCTCACAACTCCTGCCGATATCTGTAATTAGTCTTAGATGTTAACAGTGAGAGCTGGAGCCGTAAATTGGCCATTCATGCAATTTTCTGTAATATTGGTGGTAATATATAAATCAAATTTCTGGGCGTTATGAGACTTGACATCTTATGCCACGAGGTGTCGAGCGCTGTTCAGTGCCATGCAGAGCTTTGTAATTCACATTTTTGTGTGATGTTGCATTGATTGGCAGGCGTGACGCTTACCATCAGCCGAGTGACTTACTCGTCTCGTCATCCAAGCTATTAAAAAAAATAACTTCTCGCCTCTAACATGTGATAAATTCTTGTATAAAGAAATTAGTTGCAGTGCCTCACTGCATTAACATTATGTTAAAGACATTTTTTACTTATAATAAAATGCCGAATTGATGTGTTTATATGCATTCTACAAACCAGTGTTTGGTGTATTCATAACGAGTGTAATCTCTCATTTTATGTTATTGTTAATGGTAGAGGAGCCCACGATGCTAAATGGGGATTTACTCGAGCGTCGTAGAGACCTATTGGGATGCAAAGCTTAGATGATATGAAGAAAAAAGTGTTATATGATATATACCTTTACATCGGTGGGGGAAGCGGCTATAGATTTTTAAATATGTAAAAAAAAACTGTTGCATGGACATCCTCGAGCGCGTCAGATATTGATAGCATCAATGCCCTACGTATTTTTAATAATGTACGTATGTTAATCTGATCGTTTGCATGATGCGGGTGGTTGTATTTAAGAGTTGAAAATGAAAAAAAAAATCGACCGCGTCAGATTTTCTAAGGGAGTGTTAAGTGCACCAAAAAAAAGCTCTCATTCACTAATCTGATGATTTCGATGGGACGCAAACTCGCGGCCATTTTCATAATGTGCAAAAAAAATTCGCCATTTTGAAATACTCAAGCGCGTCAGATTAAAATATATATAGTTCATCTTTATGTTCTAAACGTACTGTCTCATAATCTGACGATTATCTAGAGGGATTGGCCTGATCTGACAAAAAAAAATTAGAAAAACGGTTCACCTTAAAGGCCATCCCTGCAACTTCCCGCTAATTCCATTCCTGGGCTCTTAAAATTGTACTTATGTGATATTTTGAGCTTGCTGAGTTCAAAGAAATAATATTTCTATGCATTTGAGCTCTCCCAGCTCGAAAGTCTGATAGAAGTTTCATAGAACACTATTTTTGGAATTTTCAAACCGCAATAACTTTTGAATGGATCAACCGATTTTCACGCGGTTGGCGGCATTCGACGCAGTTTTATCATCCTCATAAGTAATTTTGCAATTTTAATTGATCGAACCACAAATTTCGGAGTAATCCCGAAAAAACACTTTTTCGGGTTTCTTTCGTTCACGATATCTCTCGAACGAATCAACCGCTTTTGACCAGCTTGGTGGCGATCGACGTGGTTTTTCAAGCTCAAAGGCGGATTAGTTTTTGAAGTTGATAAAGCCGGTTAAAAGTTATTCCAAAAATTATATTGCAAACACGTTGTAAACAGTATGCCACGAGTCTTTATGATCAATGATGGCGTCATGGCAACAGAAACCAGAGTGGGGACGGAGTGAGAGAGTAATAGATAGAGAAAGAGTGAGAGAGGAATAGAAACGCGGAGAAGGAAATGTAGGCATCACGCAACTGCACGCATTTAACTTTATCGACGAATTTTTGTTATTTCGGCTTGCGGAAATCGTCAGATTATATATTTTTCATTATTCTTGAATTATTTCCTTCAAAATAAAAAAAAATTTAGCTACGCTCGAGAATGTCGAGATGACGTTTTTTTTTTACAACTTTGTTGCCCTCCGCTTTTTTTACGTCACTCTCAAATTGTCAGATTAGTGGAATATACACTTTTTAGGATGTAATTAACTCACCCTACCTTAATCTGACGCGCTCGAGAATTTCTGATGGTCAATTTTTTTTTACTAATCTGATCCTGTATCCTTCACGGGCGGCCTTATATATGGGCCTCATGTTTTGTGGAGGTACTTAACCGGGTACAAGGTATCCCCCTGTATATTAATCTGTCGCGCTTTAGTAAATCCCGAAATCCCCGCTTGGGCTCCCCTACCATAAGAACAGTGGCGTACCTAGCACGGGTGGCACCCGGGGCGGTATTGATTCGGGTTTCACCCCAAGAATGATAACTTTAAAATTATATTTTCAATGTATTTTAACCGGTTTAAAATAGATATATTCCCATTTTTTTGTATTTATTTCGGGTCATCACCCCAAAACCGGTAACAGCCGAGGCGAACAAGCTACGGTACTGGTTAGGAGCTAGCTGTATTGACAAATATGTCGCACATAAGCAAACAGTGTCACAACACAAAAAAAATATATAAAACCTTTTTTTGGTAAATTTATTTTATTTGATAAAAAAAGGACAAAAAGATTTCTTAAAAACAACATTTTTTGTGTTGTGTGTGACACTCGTTGCCGATGTGCGTTGACTGTTTTTATTATTAAATGGTTCAGTTATTTTAAAAATATCAAACATAAATTGCATTGAGATGAAACTAATTTAAACGGATTTTATCGCAGTTTATTTATACAATTGGCCCCAATGTTTTGAAAATTTTTCACCCGTCGTGGTCACGGGGCGGACGAAGATCCGTTTAAGTTAATTTTATTTCAACGTTTAATATTCGCGTAAACATAAGAAATCATTCTAACATAATTTAATATGTACCTATTTATAAGCAAAGTGTGCCTTCATTTGTTTGTTATGTTTTGTTTTTTATTGGCGATTTTTATTTTTAGTTTTAGTTTTGTAAGGATTAAAAACTGCATAGACTTCAAATAATACACCTACCTAAATAACCCGATTGTTAGATAACGGCCGCATAAAATATCATATTTATTCTGAATATTCAATTAAGTTATAAAGGTCAGCGCGCATTGAACATCAAAATTCTCCAGCATGTGAAGTATAAATAAATACCATTCCCTGACGTTTCGACCGAATTGCATTCTGGTATTTATAGCTTCATAATTGAAATATTGAATCTTTAAAGACCCTATTTGATATTATAGTGCTTTGCAGTCAAGGACGCTGAGAGTGTAAATTTTCCGTTTTAACTCTACGGGTGTAGTCATTCCAGTCATCAGTCAAAACATCCGTGACTTATTCAGTTCCGCGAATGCTCGCGTGGGTTAGCGTAACCTAGAGAACATTATTTTATTTTACTTTTGAAAGTATAGACGTGAACTAACTATTTTTGAAGGTGATGGGCTTAGATATAGTTATTACAGAGAAAGAGGGCAACAAGATCGCCAATCGGCGACTAGTGTCATGTGTCGACGCACACGCTTTTCCAAATGTGCAACGAGCGTGCAAGTGTGCCATGAGTGCAAGCCAATGCCCGCATAACCGCAAAAAGCATGCGTGAACGTACACCATAGAGAATTGTCTTGCACGCTAATTTTAACTTTTTATTCGATTAGTTCCTTATCAGTTTGGCAATGATATTTTTATTGTTGAGCATAATAACGCTGGTCAGTGTGCGCTGACCCTAATTGTTTTGGGATAAAATAACATTACTGTGAGGCTTTAAATATCATATATTATTTTTTTGTGTTGGACTAATTTTCCACGGTGCCGTAAATAAATCGTATATTCATTGTTTCAATCATTTGTATAATTATAATTAGATTATAATTATAATCTTATACATTTATACCGCGAATCACGGACAATATATAGACTGTCGGCCTTAATATAAAACGTAAAGTAACCTTAAACTGGTATTATAACAACTGGTAACCTGTGCAAAGTGGTTAACTTATACCTACATTAAATTTAGTCTGTTTTTAATAAGGCCGTGTATGCGTACGCCATTTGCCTGCGGCAATTATTGACCACATGCACTATATCTATACGCATCGCGAGGGCAACAAAAATCGGTACGCTTTTTAAACATTGACATAGGTATAATATGTCATACTGTCTATTATATCATCCCTGATTTCTTCCGGGTATATATAACAATTCCAGTAATTGTGCATTCATTATTTTTTAAGAGTGGAAGAACAGTGCATTTTGAAACTTCTCATATAAGTTTGCTTTGAAATAAACAGTATACAATACCTTGAAGTTTTAATAATATCGAGTTACCATAGCACCTTTTTCCCGCGGGGATTATGCCGATTACGGATATCTTCCCAGTTCCCAGCACAGGAGTGGTATATCGGTAATGTCGAACTCGCAAGTCTTAAGACCCAGAAGTCCAAACGACTGCTAAATCAGATCCCTAACACCTGAATTCCTATGCGGCGCAAGTAGGAAAATCTAGAAATTTATAAAATCTTATACAGGTGTAAAGTGGCAGAGCAGTAGCAACTAGCAGTTCTAGTTGTTTAGTCATTGTTTCACTAACTTTACTAACAGTCCACTAACAACAGACGACAGTGTTTCAACTTTCAATTAGTTTTTAAGGTGCACAATATTAACTTATTAAAGAAATTGACAGATACATTTAATTGAAAGACCATAAAAACAAAATTAAATCACGGAACAAGAACAATTGTGGGTTCCCAAGATTTCCGATTTAAAACACCTAATTTCTGTCGTTTCCCTAACTTGATATTGGCATAATGTTTAAATTTTAATTACAATTACCATAAAAAAAAACAATTGTGGGTTTTGGCGGGAATTCTGACAGTGCAGTTCATCGCTTCTTCTTCTTTTTTATTTATTTATGGCTTTCACATTATTATGTATTTTGCCAGTGTCAAGTATTAATTTATTCTCAAGTTATTTTTACAAGAACGCTGAAACATGGGTGCGGTCGATTTCAAGGTCTTGTCGGAGTTTTGGTGTTAATTCCTTTCAGTACGATTCTTAATTCACTAATTTCAATGTTTCCATACACTGTTCATCACCGTCAATGTTTATTGAACAAATCCACACCACTTTTATACAACAAACACAACTCTAAACTAGTTTATAAAATAAATTAAAATAAGCGATGAACTGCACTGTCAGAACTCCCGCCAAAACTCCAATTTATTTCGAGAATAAACTATACTTGATATTGGCAAGATGAATAATAATGCGAAGCCATAAATAAAAATAAAAAAAACAATTGTATCCACAGAGTACATTATTATATGTATAACTGAAATAGAGGCCCAAATCAGTCCTCAAAAAAGGCAACGCGCATAGAGCGACATCTATATTCTGTACATAGCACCTTTTCATTGAAGTCTTCCTTCGCTCATAAAATTACTAATACATGTTCTGCACCGAATTAACATTGGTGGTTAATCTATTGATTTTTAACAATAGATTAGATAACAACGAGTGCAATATTTTTGCTCAAAGTGAGCATGACACATTCTTCGATCAATAGATATACTGGTTATATACCTTCCACAGTTTTAATCCATGATCTAAATAATTCTCGATTCTTTTTAGTATTTGGAAATCCATGCAACATCCAGCAACAGCCCAAATCCCCTCCCCTTCGCAATCCCTAATTATCCCTTTCCTTTAAGGTTGGCAACGCGCCCATGATTCTTCTGATGGTGGGCGTACATGGGCGGTGGAGATCACTTACCATCAGGTGACCCACTTGCTCGTTTGCCGGCCTATGCTACAAAAAAAAGCATAGAGTGTGAATTTGTAAAAATTTACATACACATTTGGGTTGAATTCATATAATTTAACCCAACTACACCACATGCAAATAAAATGAATGCATTAACTTGAGTGTATCCTACTTTTTTATAATGAAATAGCTTATGCCTGCATAAAACAAATATCAGGCATAATGTCTAACAGATGCCATTAAAAAAAAACAAAACCAACCGCCATTAATATAGCTTTCAGCTGTCATCAGAAACAAATAAACTAGGTAGTTATGTACCCTGCACCAGTTCATAACATAGTACCAACTTACTTGACATTCAAATGACCTTATTTACTAAAGTAAGGGCTCTATCCATTGGAAATATGATACTCTTGTTTAGACTAAAGTTCTTGGAACTAAATGAAAACATATTGACAATAAAACTGCTGACCTGGTGTCTAGCCGGTGACCTTGTTATGATCAAAATTCCTGGAACTGAATACGCATTGTAAATAAGTTAAGAGTATAAATAATGATAATTGTTCGATTTAATTCAGTCTCAAATAAATCTTCATCGTGAAGAGTTGGACTCTACATTTTTTATTCAAAAACCTCATGGCGCTCCCGCGTAATTTTTATCTGGCGCAGTCGGCAGGATACTCATATAATCCAAGCATCGAAGGATACTAAAATCGATCCTGAGCTTATGGTGATGAGTATTAGCGAACCAATTGGTAGGATACTCTTATAAACCGAGCATCGAAGGACACCAAAAATTGGTCCTGAGCTTTTAAGGTGCTGAGTATTCGAAAACCAATCGCAAACAAATAAATTTGATAAAAGGAGGGAACCGAAGGTGGTTGGTCGTCTACAAGAGCAGCTTTACGAGAAGGCATTGGATCGAGCAGACTGTAAGTAGACCTTTTACATTTCCTGTCTCATCCTTGCTATTTCCTGTGGTTAATCTTGTACGACTCAAAATTACGTAACTTTTAACCCAACATCGTTGAAAGTTATTTGACTTCTGCACTAAAATAGGCAGACTAATTTTAAGTAATTTTGTAATCTGTATTTTAATTTGTATTTAATTTGTACTAATGTGTTATTAATTATAAAAAAGTAGGGTCATAATTTTCGGACAAAAATCGTCGAAAGTTATTTGACTTTACGTGTTAATTAAATAAGTTATTTTAAGTTTTACTTGTTTAGACTACTGCACGAAAATCGGCAGGCTAATTTTAAGTTATTTTGAAACCAGTGTTGTAATTTACTATGTGTTATTGAATATAAAAAAATAAATTCTTAATTTTCGGACAAAAATCGTCGAAAGTTATTTGAATTTAATTATTAATTAAGAAAGTTATTTGAATTTAAGTAATTTTTTTTTATTTATTGAGATGTAAGCTTAAAGCATAAACATTAATTAAGTTATTTACAATGGCCAAGCAGTTACAGATAATTTTTAAAGAATTGCTCACCCTCATGCCTAAGTTTGATAGAGACCATATTATGTTAAATTTACTTAACAAAAAGAAATATATTTAAAAAAAAAAATGTTTATATTTTAAAAAAATTATGATTCACCAAATATAGTGATACAGTCGATTTATGTATTTTATGTTACTACTAGCTGATTGTGTGGTAGAGCCGCAGCTCTATTAAGTTGAAGGAATGTTTTAACTTCTTGGTAAAATTTAAAAGGGATATATACCCAGTAACCTACTATAGCCTAGTTAAGATATAATTATGTATTAACATAAAAGTTCATTCGAAAGGAAGTCAAATAATATTCATTTTAGACATACCTTTAGTTAAAGATGAAATGTAAATTTATTATAATGTAATTCCAATACCCATTACCAATTCCTTTGTTAAGAAAATGATAATATTCCAAAATATCCCTACCTCCCAGTAAAAGGGTCATACATGCTCTCACTCTACCAGCCGTGCATGTTCCTGTGCTACGAAGATGAAACTCAGTTAACCTTAGAAGACACTTGTCATCTTATCATCATGGATGAAATTTTCTCATTGGCAATCCAAACCAGTTTAAACTCTATACAAATAGAGCCAATATAGAAAGGAAGATGGATTCCCTACAGTAGAGCGGAAAATAAACTTACAAAAAGCTGTGTAATAACGAAATAACGACCATAGAGCCACAGACACAATGGACACCTATAAATTTGGATGCTGCCGAATTAAGAAATCTTCAGAATCAAAATAACCTACTGAAGAACAGTGAAAGTGAAGTGAAAAATTGTGAAATGGGCATTTATGTGAAAAGTGTTAGCGTAAATACTCTATTATTATATGTAATCATATTTCTGTTCCTTTTTGTGTGAATAGTGTATAAATATAACCTCTTAAGGTATATGTATATCGAAATAATCAGAGTAATAACCATTCCTCTGATAATTTCGAAGCTATGGGGGGAGGAGTTATGTACCCTGCACCAGTTCATAACATAGTACCAACTTACTTGACATTCAAATGACCTTATTTACTAAAGTAAGGGCTCTATCCATTGGAAATATGATACTCTTGTTTAGACTAAAGTTCTTGGAACAAAATGAAAACATATTGACAATAAAACTGCTGACCTGGTGTCTAGCCGGTGACCTTGTTATGATCAAAATTCCTGGAACTGAATACGCATTGTAAATAAGTTAAGAGTATAAATAATGATAATTGTTCGATTTAATTCAGTCTCAAATAAATCTTCATCGTGAAGAGTTGGACTCTACATTTTTTATTCAAAAACCTCATGGCGCTCCCGCGTAATTTTTATCTAGGTTGTCATATCACACATATTGTATACCAGCATTAACCATTAAATAAATAAATATAAATAAAATAAATACACCCAACAGTCACACACATAGCCCTGACTTCCACAGTAAGATACGAGTCTTGTGTCGTGGGTATCAGGAACTACGAGAGACTTTCGATCTCACAACACCCAGACCCCGAAACAAATATTCGTGGATCACACAAACATTTGTCTCGATGCGGGGATCGAACCCGCGGGTTCTCCTCGTGCCACGAAGGCTGTCAAATTATACCAAACTCGTCAAAAACAAAATATTTTTTATTATTATTTATTATCAAATTAATTATTATTACGTCTTAACTTAAATTACTACTATTTCCTTTAACTACATTTTTTTTATTGCATGCGTGGATAGACTTTTAATTAAAATATTTTCTACGGTCGTAATAGTGGAAATACTACTAAATAGGCAGTCAATGTTTTTTTTCATATAGTGGCAATAATAATATAATACTACATATTATTTCAATAACACGATGCAGCCTCTGATATCTCTACGCGATATTATCTATCTATCTATATCTAGTTTCCTTGGATATTGGACTGATGATTGCACCCCCTGATTGTATCTATACTAATCTATAGACTCAACATTTTTTAATAATTATTTTATGGTTCTGGATATTGGTACTTTGAGCCTGCAATGCTTGGTGTAACCACTGGGTGACCCACCTGGACACTAAATTAACGTATATTTTTTCACTCACAATTGACAGAAATCAGTTCATCGCTTATTTTAATTAATTTCATAAACTAATTTAGAGTTGTGTTTGTTGTATAAAAGTGGTGTGGATTTGTTCAATAAACATTGACGGTGATGAACAGTGAATGGAACATTGAAATAGATGAATTAAGCATTGTACTGAAAGGAGTTAACACCAAAACTCCGGCAAGACCTTGAAATCGACCGCACCCGTTTTTCATCGTTCTTGTAAAAATAACTTGAGAATAAATTAATACTTGACATTGGCAAAATGCATAGTAATGCGAAGCCACAAATAAAAAAGCAGAAAACATCATATTCGAGTTTTGGCGGGAATTCTGACTGCAGTTCATCGCTTATTTTAATTTATTTCAAAAACTAGTTTAAAGTTGTGTTTGTTGTATAAAAGTGGTGTGGATTTGTGCAATAAACATTTGTGATTTGTTTGTGTTTGTGTGATGTATGGAAACATTGAAATTAGTGAATTAAGCATCGTACTGGAAGGAATCACACCAAAACTCCAACAAGATCTTGAAAACGTCCACACCGTTATTTCATCGTTCTTGTGAAGACTTGCTTAGACTATTTTCCTTAATCATTAAGACTTGAGAATAAATTTATTATACTTGTCATTGGCGTAATGTATAATAATGCGAAGTCATAAATTAAAAAGGAGAAGAAGACATCCCATTGCAACTATAGTGGAATGATATTGGAACCGGACTGAACTTTTAGCGGAGCGGAATACCATATTTTAGTCAGTTTACGCCGTCTAATCTCAGTTCGCTTAAAATTCAGTCTCAGTAATGTTAAATACGAGAATTGCCCCTCTGAAAAGTTCTCCATAAGAATTACGAAGGTATGTGAAGTCTGCCAACTCGCATTAGGCCAGCGTCGTGGACTTGGCCCCAATGTCTTATTCAGTAGAGGAGGCCTATGGCCAGCAGTGGGCAGTGTATATTACAAGGTCAGTATCATTTTATTTTGTAAAAGACTCGAGAAAATGTATAAAACTTATTGTATTTTTTTTTATAGCATAGGCCGGCAAACGAGCAAGTGGGTCACCTGATGGTAAGTGATCTCCACCGCCTATGTACGCCCACCACCAAAAGAGTCATGGGCGCGTTGCCGACCTTAAAGGAAAGGGATAATTAGGGATTGGGAAGGGGAGGGGATTTGGGCTTCCGGATATCTCACTCACGGTACGAAACACAGCAGTAAGCTGCTAGTTTACGTTGGTTTTCTGTGAGACAGTGGTAACGACCCGGTCGAGCCAGCCCATTAATGCTGTAGACAAAACTGTCTACAGTGTGGCTCTACCACTCAAACTCAAAATAAAACTTAATATTGTTTAAAATACTGAAAATGTAGTTCTACATAAAGTAAGGGATTCATTCACAGCAATTAAAACCACAATGGCAGTATTAAACTTATTTACTGAGTAATCATACTCTTTGGTTTAAATTAAAATGAGTATTATTTTGTTCACATTTTTTTAAGCTATTCAGGGCAGCCATTCTGCGTCAGCATCAAGGGGTCGCACTGCATAGCCCGTGTGGCTTGATGGAGGTTCGGTAAGGTCCTCCTTACTGCTTGCTACTTTATGGTAAACCTTCTTGCCAGCGTCCACTACGTATTCTACACCATCAGCTGCAAACAAACAAAATATTTAAAATAATTTAATTACAATAAACATCTGTAATTTGTAAATGGCTGGATATGATAGCATCCATGGTGCAGCAGACGAGTAGCCGACTACGAAGTGAGAGTCGGTTTGATTCGTGCATTGAGACAATTTATTTTTGTGATCCACTAATATTGGTTTTGAGTCTGGGTGTTGTGAAATCGCAAGTCTCTCGTGGTTCCTGATACCCACAATACAGTTTTAAACTAGTGTGGGGTCGGTACTATGTGTGTGACTGGGGTGTATTTTTTTTCTTCGGACTGCTAAGAATTAAACTTGTTGCCACACACAGAGACAAGCAAAGGGGTCATTTAAGAGCAACAATATTTTATGTTGGTGAATAATATATAACACACGATCGCGAATAAAACAGACAATTATTTTACAACAGTAGGTACCTAACTGGCATTTTTAAGATAATTAAACAACTAGAGATGTATGTATACTTGTATAAGGAATTTTGTAGCCCACACTCTGGGCGACGAAACCATACAGCGCAATCACTATTTATTCCAGAAATGCAAACAAACATCTACCCGCGTTTCAGTTATCGCTATTATATTTGGTATAGTGGCGTAGCATCGTGGGGACGGGGGGTGAGGTGTTAGCCTTATCCAGACTTGATGCCAGGGTCCGCCTTCGCATCATGATTTGTTTACTATTATGTAGGCTGACCCACCATCTGACCCCCTCAAACCGCAACGTGAAAAAGGTTTCGCCATTGCCTCGCCCACTGATCAGCAGAATGTACTACGCGTAAGTAAGGTTAGCTTTAAGCCTAAAATATTGGTGACCCACTCACACTGCAAACTTAAGTTGTAGAATACACAACAACTGTTTTATTCTTGTCGAAGTTTTAATTAAGTAAATTTGGGGCTATTTAAATTTAAACACTTAATTGGGGCGACATTTGCTTGCGCCCCGGGCGGCTAAAACACGCCACGCTGCTGATTTGGTATATTTACCGGTCCAAACAAAGGAATTATTTTTAATAGGTCTAATTAACAGATTATAAGAGCGCGGGTCGCCGAAGCTGCACGCGGTTGGTTCGTCAGTCCATGCTCTTCGTGTATAGGACTCCTACATATCATGTTACTACACACTCCCGTGTTATTTTAGATCTGTGCTCAAGATTCGCGCCGGCAACTCCATCTCCACTTAATAATAATAATAATAAATACACCCAACAGTCACATACATAGTCCTGACCCCACAGTAAGATACGAGTCTTGTGTCGTGGGTATCAGGAACTACGAGAGACTTTCGGTCTCACAACACCCAGACCCCGAAACAAATAAATGTGGATCACACAAATATTTGTCTGTGTGCGGGGATCGAACCCGCGGCCCCTCGCTTCACAGCCGGCTACTCGCCCGCTGCGCCACGGAGGCTGTCACACTTACCGATAACGCCTCCAGTTTTTCTGACCGCCTCACCGATGTTGTGCGAAGAGAAGGTATCCGGATTGATGTTGATATTGACTCCTTCGGATGCGCCGTCGGGGTGCTTCGGGCAGTCGTTTTGCGAGATAAGCGACAGGTCGTAAGGATCGACGCCGAATAATGACAGCTTTGTTCGCATCTATAAACAAAATAATAATAAATAACAGTCGAATATAACTCATGTTGGCCGCACAGTATGGCCATCGCCATGTGGGGAAACGAAGCCGGCTGAACCCCTCTAGGAACTAGACTAAAATGTTCTTACACCATTTCACAGGTCTGTAAAGAAAAGGCGAATGGCTTCGTTGATAGGAATCACCCCCAGAAGTACTCAGTAAGTATATATAACACAATATCATCGAATGACCCCCATCACAAATTATTCTCGGACCAATTCCTATGTTCTATGTGATGTGTCTATATTGTAATATTTATGGGCAAGAGTGGCGCTTGCCATCAAGGTCGTGACCTGGTCGTTTCGTTATTCAAGTCAGAAATAAAACAAATTAATTCGATGTAATTTTATCAACGATGATCCTACAGGTTAAAGAGCACGACTTTAGACTAACTCACTGCTATTGGTCGATATTTTTTTCAACATGAACGAAGCAAAAAGCAAGCAGTAGTAAGTATATTCTTGGCTTCATTTGTTTTCATCGTCATTGATTTAAAATATTCCATATTTTATCAACTCTACAAATAAGTTAATCGAATAAATGTTTAATTAATTACACATTGTTCATATCATGAACAAATAATGTACCTACCTTATCAACATACATCTTGTCAAGTTCCTTAGACCTAGAGAGGATGGTAGCGGATCTCCTGTGTGCGAACGCTAGTTTCTGGCATGTGAACACCGCGGCGTACGTGGAATAATCCGTCGCCAGGACGGTGTAACTAGCTGAGCCGGCCACACCTGAGGATAAGATTTGAAATTTCAATTTTAATTTATTTTCATTTGCAATCCACAATGATGTATTTATTTTAAGCATTGGCCGGCATACGAGCAAGTGGGTCACCTGATGGTAAGTGATCTCCACCGCCCATGTACGCCCACAATACCAGAAGAATCATAGGTGCGTTGCCGACCTTAAACAAAAGGGATAATATAATATAATCTCACGACTTTGCCCAAAGAGGTAGGCAGAGGTGCAATTAGTGCGGCATCCTCGTTTTGCCGAGTTTATTGTCGTACTATAATGTGCTACATGAGGGGGGCCATACAAAGCACAAGTTCTAATTCCGTGTAATTTGTGTGATTTTTCAAATCGAAAACTCAAACGAAAATTGTGATTGCGTGATTTGGGAATTGAACCCAGGATCTCACGGTTCTCAGCCACAATACGCCACTAGACCTGTGAGGCGATATGTTAGATGAAGCACTGACTTCAATCCTTGAAATCGAAACAAAAGAATGCTTACACTTTATGCTTGGCGGCATATAGCGGAGGTATAAACCCGGACGGCCTCTCACATACAAGGGACATACCACCTAGCAATTAACGCCATCATACGGGACTCCAGACAGTAATTACATCGATTATATATAAGTTTAGAAATATATTTTATACACACATTGCCTTAGGTGATAAAAAAATATACTTACTTAGGGGGAATCTAACTTTCATACTAGCTGGAACTGCTGGATCTAGGACCGAGAGGACTCCTGTATATCTGTAAATTTAATTATTGTTAATTAGTATCTTTGAAATTAGTATAGACTACAAGCGCGTACAAGTCAAAATAAATGAAATAGGCATAGCTGACGATATTCAGCAACATTGGTAGTCATGAAATACCTACGATATTTAGTCAAGGGACATTTTTTTCTGATTTAATAATGGAGAATATCATGTAAATGCGTAAGAATATCACCTGACAAATGCTGCTAGGTCCATGACCCACGAGAGGCAAAAAAGTTTAAACGTTGTTACCATGAACCACTGAAATACGTGAGAAGTACCTATCGCTGCGATGTCGCTGTTACAGGTAAGTGAACTAATATTTAACAAGGATGTTTTATTTCGTGGCATATTTTTAGGCTATTTATTTTGTTTGAAAGATGCATTTTTTTTATTTATGGTATACAGACTTATATCAACTAGTTTTAACCGCTGGACCATTTAATGTGATAACCAAATCGCCACTCTGTATATTTTTATGGCCGATATCGGATAACGAGCAAATAGACATCTACCGCCCATGAACGCCCATAATACCAGAAGTATCATGTACGTTTTGCCGACCTTAGAGGTAAGGGATAATTAAGAATTGGGAAGGGGAGGTGGCAATTGGGCCTTCAGTCATCTCGCTCACCATTCGAAATGAAATAGGAAGCTGATACTTCACGTCGGTTTTCTGTGAGACAGTGGTAATAGCCCGATCGAGCCGACCCACTTACGTTGTAGACAAAACTGTCTACTGCTCTAACCAATATCTACTATATAAAAATAAGTCGGGTTTTCCTTCCTGACGATATAACTCCAGAACGCACGAACCGATTTCCACGGTTTTGCATTCGTTGGAAAGGTCTCGGGCTCCGTGAGGTTTATAGCAACGAAAATCTAGGAAAAATTTCAATAGAAAAGCGGGAAAATAGGGAAAATCATTTTTTAAATACAGCGCCATCTCTGATACATAGCATGTACTACAAACCAATATTTTAAGTAGAGAAATGTTACATAAAACGAAGCCATCTGGTGGCGAAACGGAGTTCGCCGGGTGTGCTAGTTTATATATATGTCTTTATGATATAAAAAACGTCAATTACACGTGACATCTTTTTACCACGGCAAAATGCCTACACCGCACCTGATTGCAAATGCAGTGCAGTTTAAATATAATGCTGACACACTGTCTTTCGACGGCAGCCAGAATTATGCCGACACACCAGCTGGCCCTAGAACGAGTCACTATGGTACTTCACCAGTTTGGATGTTCGCTATCCAGTCAGGTACAATTATTAATCGGGTACCCTCCGACAACTTTAATATGGATGCTGTATTGTTTAAAAAATGTATGCATATAATCAATTTCGTGTTCACCTGTAGTCATGTTTCAAAGGCGTAAGTCCCAGGATGAAATGCTGGGAAACTTGCTCCAGATTGTATTTTCCAGGCTCTTCGGACTTGGTGAAGTTGTATGTGATGCAGTGAGACGCTGTGGATGTTTTTTGTATCACGTACCAGATACCGAGCATCTAGAAATTAAATAGTAAGATATTATATCGCTTGTGTTTCCGGTAGGGTAAACAAAGGCGCAACTAAAATAAAGGCACATTTCGGTGTCAATGGGTATTTACAATAGTGTCGCAACAAACTGTAGTTTCGATATTTTATAGCTCCTAAAAAACGTGTCTATTACGGTACTACAATCACGACCTATCACATCAGAGGAAATAAATAAACTTTGTGAACTTTGTGTTAGCTGCTCTGGTTGCACTTCTGCCTAGAGTAGGTCGGAGATACAGACGTAATAATAATGTATGTAAAAACTATGCCACAAAACGACTACAAATAACCTACACTAAAATTAAATGGATTATTACCTAAGTAAAATAGAATTGGTAAATCTACAGCTATATTTTATTAAAATTTTATTTGCAAAATAGCGTGGTTCTTGTCTATTATACAATGTCAGTATATCAAAACCATTTTTTTTTATTTGATTGAATGATGAGACGAGCAAGACGCTCGCCTGATAAGCACCACGCCTGCCCATTAAACAAGCTACACCGCACAGAACATTGAATTACAAAGCACTGCATGGCATTGAACTGCGCTCGTCACCACGAGACTATCAACGAATTGACAATTATTTGTTATTGAAAGTTATGATGATAATGTGAAATACTGAATTATTATAAGTCAACACACTGATCAGTAGACAGTGAGTAATTGTGTTAACAATTTAATAATACCTAGCCTCTTTTTAGCGAACAATGCCGTTTAATACACAAACATATTACTCATATCCCACTCATGGACGTTAAATTGTATTTAGTTATTAGTATAGTTTTAAGGTAGGTATTAATTTCCGTGACCTCATACATATGTTCTTGCACCTGCCTTTATCCCGCTCGCAATGGGGTCAGCACAACATGCTTTCTTTTAACACATTACAGAAAGATATGTAGTTTACGGTCGGTCGTACCGACCACCTAACGACAGCCCGTTTGGGGAAAAACGCCCAGAACCGAAACAAATATCTGGATCACATAAACATTTTAGTCTCGGTACGGGAATCGAACCCACGGCCTCACGCATGTCGGATCCGGCTACTCGCCCACTGCGCCATGGATAAATTTGCCGGGATGGGAATTTGTACCCGGTATGTCGATACAAATCGGATTCAACCACATCACGGGACAGAAATAAGCTGCCTCGCAAGAAATACATACATATATTTAGTTATCATAAGTTGACTTCGTTTACTAATAAGAAATGACTGTTACTAATAAAGACCTAGAATTACCGATTCACGAGGCGCCTACAAGTCTAATTTATGTTTAAACTACCGCCGCTACTGAATTAGGCCAGCGTAATTGACTAAATAATATGTAATCCTAATGGGGATGTACACGTTATAAATGTAAAGAACGACGTCGGATGACAATATTGGTGTACAGAAAAACTTAGATTATGTTACATGGCTTGTACAAATTAATGTTAATTCTATTATAAAACAAGTACAAAAAAAGAGTAAACATGACGCATAAGCACGGTATCATAAGTGTGTCAGCGAAATGATCATTCAACTTTGATCATATTGTTTACTGCCAGTGACTCATGTATCAGGCGCTCAGGTTATCGGATACATCGAGCTCTTTTACTATCATTGTTTCTCGTCTTTCAAAATAAACAAGCAAATTAGACCGTTGTACCGTCTCGTGTAAAATACCGTTGTAGTCCCAGTTTTTATATAAACTATTTCTGGGTTAACGTACTTGCAAATTGAGTCTTTATTCTTGGAAAATAGAAAAATCTTTATTGCACTCCAAATAAAGTAACTCAAAAGCAAGGATCATACAGTAAGGGTGATAGGTACTATGGGCGGTCTTATCGCAACCGCCGATTTCTTCCAGAAAACCTTAAAGTTATATTTAAGTAAATAAAATAAGTTTTAAAAACCGATTAGAAAAAACCCTGAAAAGCCTGTGCAACTGGAAGGGTTCCACTCCAGAGACCTAAAGAAATTTATTTTTAATTTTTTATGGAGATAAGCCGGGTCCTCAAATGGATTTGACGCCACTGTTGTGACGTCATGTTTATGATTTAACCTTAGTTATAACCGTAATAGCAGATATTTGGGCTCATTAAATAGATCCCTATAAGTTAGTTCGCATACAGGATATGATGGTCATAATCTGATAATGTAATAAGAAGGTTGAGGGATTTAACAGTTAGGTTACACCTGCGAACTAAAAGAATTATAAAACATTCAACACAAATGTGTATTCACCCAATTGTTCAATTGTATTTTCGCAATGCTATTGGGTTGTCAGATGTGCGTGCGCGAATTCCGGGATATAAAAACAAAACCTATTTAAACATTTTATTGCCACTAGTATCTACCCACAATAGATTTGCAATTAATAAAACATAACGAAATTAAGACTCAAATACCAAGTGAAAATACTTCTATTACCCTTAAACTAACGAAAGAATATATAAAAATAATGTCACGATATATTTTTACTCAGGATAAAAGAAATACATATAAATAAACATCGGAGAACCATTAAACTATACTTCAAACAACATTTAAGCTAATCTCGTTCGCACACGGGTATGTCCGTGCGTAAAATGATTGTCCAAAAACTTGTGATAAAACCTATACATCACAAATTCCGGGTCCTTAAATTGAAAATACTGGACATGGGATAAGGTAGTCTATTTAGAAACAATCCCGCATTTTCCGTACGCCTGGCAACCCTAAATGTTATGCTTGTACTGCTGATTTTCTTTGCGCAACACTGACCCAATTGTACGGATCGTTTGTTATTCAACACCTCATTAGGTATTAACTTGGTATTCAATATGATGACAAATACGGTTGGCGATAGGCTCTCCCACAGAACACAGGAATAAAGTCGACATCAGGTAAGAATTGAAATATTCATCTCATTTTGCTAAATTCATTAACATAAATCAAAAATTAAAAGTTATATTTCGCATAATCATACATGGTACACGTACAATACGTATACGTATCGTATACATACAATATTTCATTTAAGATTAATTTCAAAATTAAGGAATTTAACCTACTCGAATCTAATGAATTTGGCAAAGAAAAATAAAGAATTGACGTCTCTGAAAAAAAAGACTGTGTACACTTTTATTACGTTAAAAACAAAGTTGCCGACCTTAAAAACATAGTATTTTATCTATCTGATGCACAAGGTAACAAACCTTGCACGATGCATAAGTTTAGTTCACGAGTTGTAAAATCAGATTATCCGTATTGTGAGAACATAAAGCAATACAATAATAGATTGAATCTCTATTTATTTGGTTTGCTTCATACAAAGAAACATAATCATAATAAGTAGTTAATACAAGTACCTAAATACATACAAACTAAAGTTCATTACCGATCTCTGAACCATGAATGGAAACGCCATTATGCTCTTTGATCGTAAATTACGCAGCCGGATTTCTGCTGTAATACATTACGTGCTGTGAATACTACATGTATAATTTCATTAATCAATCACAGCTATTTTAGGATTTTGTACTCGAACGGTACCAAGGGCCAATGGAACCCTATTATCTATCCATCCTACATATCGATGAACTAGAATTTCCGTCCGTCGCGTCGTCGCCCCAAACATGTTTGGCAGATCCCAAAGACCTCATGACTGTTGCTATCGAAGCAGCACTTTCTTTACCCAATCCCAACCGCAATAATAATAATACCTCTTTCAAAAACCGACCCCGACATCTGGACTCGCCTGCGTGTTCGAAGCACTCTCCCAGCTGGTGGGAGGATACTTGCACCCCACCCTACTCCACCACACACACTACACTACACCCCCACACACAACACTACACACCAACCTTTGGGTTGGTTGCTTGTATCCGTCCGGGTAAGCTACCACCGTACACAGTGTTACAACTCCGCCATAGTGGCCCACCTTGCGTGGGTCGCGTTTCGGAGTTACCTGTGTATTCCCGGTTCCCTAGGGGATTCACCCCTGTTCCCGACCTTATCCCCATCCCTTTTTCCTTCCCCTCCCTAGTTTAAGTTCCTCTGGTGGTAGGATGCTTGCACCCACCCTTATGGTCGGGTGCTTGCATCCGCCCGGATAGCGACCACCATACACAGTGTTAAAACCCGCCATAGTGGCTCATCTGTCGCGTTCCGGTGTTAGCTCGTGTATATCCGGTCCCCATCCCTTTTTCCTTAGATTAAGTTAGGTTCTCCTAGTTGTAGGGAGCTAAATGCTCCCGTCCGGATATCAACCACCATACACAGTGTCAAACCCTTTCATGGTGGTCCACCTTCTGTGGACCACATATTGGGGGGTTAGGTCGTGTATGTCCGGTTCCCAACTTTTCTCCTCATCCCTTTTCCTTCCCCTCCTTTAGGTAGACTGAATTCCCTAGTGGTAGGGTGTTAGACACAGAAACACCCGCCCGGATAGTTACCACCATACACAGTGTGAAAACTCGCTATAGTGGCCGTGCGGCCGCGTTCCGGTGTTAGCTCGTCTATGTCCGGTCTCTTTACCTTTTCCATATTCCTTCTTTCCTTAGGGCGCGTTTATATGACAAGGAATCCCACCGTGGAATGCCGCCGCGCGGCGGCCGCACGAAATTTTTCGCGTCGTCTAACCGCAGCCTTACCCTCCCGGTCCTATTATGATTTCCTGTTGGGTCGCCAGTATCGTAGCAGGGATCCAGCAGTTCATGAAGGCCCATTTAAAAAAAAAAGAAACTGGCCATCGGCACGCTAATGTGCAGTGGCAGTCCTCGACTCCCTAGCGATGGTTAAAGTTGAGGTCTGAACCTCGTAAAAGGCGCCTCGCCTTCGTGCTTAATCGATTCTAAATAGAGACAGGTCGACCAGTATAAAACGTTAGTTTTTTACATCGAAAGTAGACCTCATTGGCTAATATTGCTTATTATTAGCAGAAGGAAATAAGCTCTTTACACCATGCATAAACTTGGAATCGAAAGGGTCCAACGATACCTATGTAGGTATCAGTTCAACAATTCATTTATATCCTAAGCGTTAAAAACCCCTGATAATTAGAAAGACATCCATAACATTTAAACGCTTTGAGATTTAATCGCATAGCTAAGATGCATCCCGATGAAACCAGCTTTCAAACAAAACTAACCATATTAAAATCGATCCATTAATTTGGGTCTCACCATTGATATACAAAAAAAACTGTATATCAATGGGTCTCACAGACAGACAGCCAAAGTGTTCAAACTTTTAACACACTTCTTTTTGTCGGGGATTAAAAACGATAACGATCGACGACGAATGAGTGACGTTCCTCTCGAGCAAAAAATTATGCGGCCTATATTTTATAACTATGTGTGTAAACAGGTAATAGGTTGGTCGCTGACAATTTCTTAGACATCTTTTACAGTAACATAATTTATAAAAGATAATACGGACTTACAACTTAACATTATACAATCTTTTCAAACACAACTGTCATGCAAACGGTTTTTTCCTTTGTTATCCTAATTTTGGGAAATATAAAATGCTTCTGGTTTTAAGTTAGTCATTCAATAAAAAAAAATCTCAATACGAAACACTATTATTTTGATAATATTCCGCTTATATCTACAATAACATCCACAGATTGACCCACCTCACCCCGATAAATGATAATACTGATCAATTACCTTATTCATTTCAAATCCAGGCATCGGTTCCACAATTGGACACGCTCCTAGATGGTAGGTGTGACTCAAAACTCCCCCACACGCAGCTAACAACATCCCAAAAACCGGTAAAAACATTTTAAAATACGTAAATTAACTAAAACTAGAAGAAACGCGTGCACACTCCTCGCCTTCCAATCACCAACTAGCAGCGCGTACGGCTAGCCTGTATTCATATATCATGCTTCATGTTGACCTTTCGACGCCGTGATATAGAATTCCAAGAATAGTTTGTTTTTTTCTGTTGTTCATTTAAGCCTTTTGTTACTTGGAGAAAACTTTTTAGGTCGCTTCTGCTGATGACTAGCCTACTTTCTATTGGTAACAGAGCCATCATTGTTTTATTAAGGTTGACAAACTTGATAATCCATTGAATAATTTGCGAATGCAAAAAAAAATAGTGGACAGTTTTGTCTACCGTATGAATGGGCCGGCTCGGCCGGGTCATTACCACTGTTGCTCAGAACACCGATGTAAAGCAGCGGCTAGATGTCCGGAGGCCCAAATCCCCTACCTCTTCCTACTATCTTAATTGTCCCTTTCCTTTAAGGTTGACAAGGTGCCCATGAATTTTCCGGTATTGTGGATGTAAATGGGCGGGGGAGATCACTTACCATAATGTGACCCACTATGTCGTTCGCCCGCCTATGCTATAAAAAATAAGTTACACGGCTGATATAGAGCCTTATAATAAGATTTAATTACGCAGAGATAACTCAGTTGGTAGTGGTATGGACTACCGAGACGAAAGATGCAAGTTCGAAACCAGCCCTAAGAGCATGCACCTTTGACTATTCTAAGTTACGTTTGTATTCATATCGCTAGCTATATTGGTGAAGGAAACATCGTGAGGAAATGCTCATTTGTCTCCGTTAGAATTTTGAAGGTATGTGAAATCTGCGAACCCGCATTATGCCCGCGTGGTGGACTAAGGTATTACCCCTCATATTCAGTAGAAAAGGCCCGTGCCCACAGGGACGTATTTAACACAGGGCTAATATTATTATCAAGGGTTGCCGAAATTAAAGGGACCGGATAATTATAAATTTGGGAGTCGGGATATCTCATTCACCGTACGAAACGCAACAGCAACCAGTTACATCACAACAATTTTCTGTGAGACAGTGGTAACAAGCCGGTTGAGTCGACGCATTCATGCTGTAGATAAAACTGTTTCCAGCGTATAGCGTATATCTACCATTTACAAAACTCGAAATACAAATAATGTAGTGGTTCGAGAACAGTCAACTCCCAGGTTCCTGAATCCCCAGTTCTAAAACATTACCTGAATGGAGTCGGGAGTTATGTTTTCAACGACAACTCATATCTGTCACGGGAGTTGTCTCGAGTAATTGCGTCTGATTACCTTCTATTACATAGTCCACTTTAAACCAATTTATGTTCAACATGTTTCCGGAGGGTGTGAGAGGTCATTTATTAATTCTATCTGAAGACGCTTCAAAAGTACGTTAAACTTAGTTCGATATGACTATGTATAAATCAATAAGTTCAGAAACTACTGCCTGAAGCTGCTAGTACTGAAACTACTGGACTGCCTTAATGGCGCAATTGTATTACGGACGTGGTACGCCTGCTGTGCTGAGCTCCGTTTCGTCCCCGGATCGGGTAATAGGGATATTGGGTTTATCTCTCACGAAATGCTCATCATCAACCCGGAGTCTGGAATCGTGCCCGGTATAGCAATAGGCTCGGCACCTATCACATTATGGGATCGAAATAAGCTCGGAGAACTGCGATTTAGCATTGGCTGTACGTATCCCTACTCCTTCGGAAATACAGGCTTGAACTTGTGTTTCTATGTAAATAGATTAGCTTGGAAACGACCTATTAGTAAAGCATCAAATACCTCTCGTAAACTGGAACTCAAAGCAAATCCTGGCGGGAATGAAGCGGAGAAACTCCAAATAATAATGACAATGAAATGAAAATTTTATAGGTACAGTCTTGTCACATCCAAACAGAAGGTCTTTAAAGAATTGGCTATAACACACAGAGACACGCTTTATTCTAGCAATGTGCTGGCCATTTATCACTTACCATTACTTCTGTTAATATTAATATTTTTAAGAACACGATATAATTACGTTTATAAATTATATTTCTTCGTATGTATTCATATTTTTTTAAAAGCAGTGACCGACAAAGAGCGCATGGGTCACTTGACGCTAAGTGAACATCACAGTCACATCATCATCACTCACATCACCAGAAGAATCATGGGTGCAATTGCCGACCATAAAGGAAACGAATGGGGATTGGGAATTTGGATCTCCGGAAGCGAAATTCACAAAGCATAACTAGTTTCCTCAACATATCGGTTTTCTGTGAGAACGATAATAACACGGACAAGCTAACCCATTTAAGCTGTAGACAAAAGTGTCTATGTGTTCCAACACTATTAAATTACCTATTTATTAACTCATCGGCTTCTGGTATGTGGTTGATGGATCAGTTTATTAATTCTGCGGACAAAGCATTACTCATAAAACCATTTCAAATAACATTAATTGCTAAAGGAGTTATAATGAACATTTATTGTTTTGACATAACCAGTTTCTTATCTTCTGCTTATTACATTCTCAATTACGCACAACATTAATAAGTAATTCTGTATAAACAATGATTCATTGACAAACAAAACAGTAGCGCGTTCATCGTGTATGATAAGGGGAGTTCAAATGTATTTAAAAACAACAGAAGCGATTCCTGGGACCATATCTTAAATTCACTCCAATATTTATAGCAACGGTTTTTTTCTTATTTCATTTAATAACGAGATGAGCTAGCCTGATGGTAAGCACCACGCCTGCCTGTAAGCATAAGCAGAACCACACAGAACTTTGAATTACAAAGCACTGCATGGCACTGAACTGCGCTCGTCACTCCGGGACAGGATGATTCCGGGACATTTTGCTGGTGGGAGGATACTTGTATCCGACCGGATAGCGACCACCGTACACTGGTGCTAAAACCTGCCATAGTGGCCCACCATGTGTGGGTCGCGTTTCAGGGTCAGCCAGTGTATATCCGGTTCTCCCCAGGAGGCTTGCCCCCTGATCCTAACCCTTTTTCCTTCCCGTCCCCATTGGCCCTTTGGCAGGCCGGCATGATCTTGCCGACCTACGATGGACACATTGTTTATCGTTGGTCGACACTATTCTTGGATGGCGCTACACTTACCATCAGGTGTAGCGTAGTCACTTTGCCGAGCCCGGATAAAAAAAAAAAAAAAACGAGATGTTAAGTCAAGATGTTAAGTTAAGATGTTAGGTGTATGTTAAGTAGTTCCTGATACCCACGACTTTAGACTCGTATCTTACTGTTGGGTCAGGACTATGTGTGTGACTGTGTATTTATTTATTAATAAAACAGTTGATTAAAGATTCGATTAGCTACACGTCAATCAGTTTTAAAAACATGAATTCTTCTTATATTCATAAATTACCACAAAACAAGTAGCATTTATATTGGATACGAGTTAATACTATGACGATGTAGAATAGTTTTACGCAATCAGTGGCCCGTTCTTGTAACTTATGTAAGTCGATTTGCTGTGAATCAGCTTAGGGAAGCCATAATTTGTAGAGCGACAACACGGCTGTGACTGTGACGGAACTATGATATTCTACTACTAACTATGTATTGATATTCGAGAAAAAGCTATACCTACTGAGTTATCACGTGTTATTACTAATAGTATTGGCTTGAAGACAGTCCCAGAAGGACCGAATTTGTAATAAATACCAGTGAAGGCGACAAGCGCAATGCATCAAGTGTATTGAATTAGGTACATCGTGGTATTCAGAATACTCTAAATATATAAAAAAATAATTATCAGCCATGTAGGTATTATACTGTCCCACTGCTGGGCACGAGCCTTCTCTACGAGTCATAGAGTTGGTAGACTTCATGCTCCTTAATAATTCTCATAGAGAATTCTCGAAAAAAGGGTATGTAGGTTCCTCATGATATTTCCTTCACCGTTTAAGCAAGTGACAATTTATATTCGTTATCTTGATTGATTATGATTCTCTATCTCAAGTAACTTAGTAAAGTCAGAGGTGCATGACCTCAGCGCCGGTTTCAAACCTGCGACATTCTTCTCGGTAGTCCATGGCACTTCTCGCTGAGCTATTGCTGCTATTCTATATTAAACGTAGGTACTTAAGCCTTCTTCTGTTTTAATAACCTCTTACTCTTACAAGGACGTCATTTATCTTTAATTCTCATTAAGTTATTTCTTAGAATTCGATTACTTCTATACTCAGTGCCAGGGGGCTTAGCTTAAGCCTCTTTGGTTTAAGCAACACGACATATTATCTCGCGTGCTTGAGAGTTAACTATCGATGAAAAATATCGCTGGTAAAAGTGTCAACATTCGTTAGATTTGTCATGTTAGCGTTCGTAGACAAAATACCACAAAGAAATTGGAAATATTATTTTCTCTATTTTATCGCTGCATTATATTATGAACCTATTCTATTTTTGACATATTGAATCGATTACTCTATGCAACTAAGACACGGTTTTTCGTGACAAAACGAGTCGACAACATTATCCCGCGTTGCATATGTACAGAGAATGCTTTATGTTCATTACTAGATACAGAAATAACCATAATTGGTATCTCTAAGAAATAAACAAATTCTAAGACACAACCAATAAATACTTAAACTTAATGGACGTCTCTAAGTACGGAAGTATATTAGAATTACTAAGAATTGGAATTACATTTCGCTAATAATGACATATTAGCGTACTTACGCTCACTTGCTAATGTTAATAAATGCTGTAATTATTGGGACATAAACAATCTAGGAAAGACTGCCAAGTGCGAAAGTTTACCATAGATTCCTCTTCCACATGCTAACGGAATAAAATGGATAGACGGGGAAAAATCAGTTTTTATTATAATTTCTTAGAGAGTCAACACATGGTAATGTAATAATCTAAAATATACAAATATTGTAGCTGTGATTAGTGTTCATTATTACTGAAGATCTTAATTTTATTAATGTTTAATCGCCAAATAACGTATAATACTTTTGAAAGTATCCATGTAAACATGTATAAAGTCTATGATCACCTCAGCATACAATATGATGTGATTTCATTTGATTCAACATCTCAACTAAGCTTTCCTGTTTAGTATTATGTTTATAATGTAGAACGGAATTTAAATGTATTAGTCATTCATTCACAAAATGAATAAACTTTAAACCGGTTTGCAATGAGGTGTGAATGATTCACTTCCCTTTCTTGGAAACAACTTTATGTTTGTTGTGGGTAATGAAATCTTTGTCTCACGACTTTATGTAGTAAAATATACTATACAATTCAACCTATTATGTATTTATCTTTTCCACAGAATTATAAGTCATGATTCATTCAATTTGTCGAGAAACAAAATTGTGAAACAAAATACTATGTATTATTGTATAAGAAATAAAACCAACTAAAAAAGCTCTCGTGACTCAAAATGTATAATAATAATAATAATTTATAAAGTCCGCTTAACATTTTTTATTTATTATGGTTTGCTATTGTTTAAGTTAGACGGACTGAGGCGACTCAGCGCGCGACTAGGGAAATCTCTGAGTCATTAATTTGTGTTATTATTGTGATATGTTATTATAGAGATTACTATTATCAAGATATTATTGATCTTGTTTACGTATATCGTCATTAAATTCGTATACTTATACAATCTGTTACAGAAAGGTGTTGTCAAATTTAAACAACATATAGCGTATGGTATAAGTATTTCACTCTCCGTAGCATTCACTCCATCACATTGTAGGGCATAGATAAAGCAGTTTCATTTTTATCGAATGAGTCACATGTCGATATTGGTCTTGCGACTTTGGCCTACACTAAATGATAAACAGCTGAGCCTTTGTCTCACTCAAGCATTGCTATTCTCGCTCACGCACTTAGCTTAATTTATAGGTGACTTATGGGTCATAAACGGGTGATGTCTTGATTTTAATAAGATCTGGGTACATAAACACTCAATGTCAGGCTGTATGGATGTCATCATCATCAACATCATCATCAGCCACAAGACGTCCACTGCTGAACATAGGCCTCCCCCAAAGATTTCCAGACCGACCTGTTGGAAGCGGCCTGCATCAGGCGATATCCTGCGACCTTTATCAGGTCGTCTGCCCAGCTTGTAGGTGGACGTCCAACGCTGCGCTTGCCAGTACGTGGCCTATGTATGGATGTAACAACACTTAAATATGACTACAATTTTCCGTAACACGCTTAATTATAAGTCGTTGATAACGTAGAAACTTGGGTATGTGGCCCAACTTGAGATTTAAACGTTAATACAATATTTATGTCTCAAGCATTTCAATAACATCATGTCGACAGAAGATTGACGAAACACTTAATTAAAATCTTAGTACTGCAAATCATTATATAAGTTCCTAGTTCCCACTATTCGGAAACTTGATGGTAGTTATCGATCTTTCTTCCATTTTTATAACTGCTTGACGATTCCCAAACTTTATCCTTACTGTCTTCTCATGACCACTGAAAAGTTAAAACCGGATTATATTAAACCAGCTGATACTGAGCATTTCGTGATAGAAAAACCCAATATCACTTTTACCCGACCCGGGGATCAAATCCGAGACCTCTCACTGCCTACGCAATAAAACTGCGCCACAAAGGCAGTCAAGGCACTCCAGGCAACGGTTATAAAAATTCTACATTCCCAAGAAAAAAAAGACGCGAGCGGAGCCGCACGCAAAACCTAGTATTTTAATTTATTTACTAAGTCTCTCGTATGTGAAAAGCTTTCTGGGTTGGTACCACCCCTTTGCTTGCTTTGCTTGTTCGCCAAGCGGGAGAGTGTAAGCATTATTGAGTTTCAGTTAGAATATTGAAGCCAGTGAAACTACTGGGGTTATCAGACTTAACTACTCATGTCTCGGGGTGACGATCGCAATCGAGTGTCATGCAGTACTTTGTAATTCGAAATTTCTTGTAGTGTTGCTTTAAATGGGCAGGCGCTTACCATCACGCGAGCGAGCTACTCATCTTGCCATTCAAGATAAAAAACACGTACTTACTCGTTATACAAAACTGCTACAACATTGTTTTTGGGTGTCAAAAACGCAACGTTCTCCACAGATTTTTCGAAGAAGAACTGTTTCTTTGTGACTTTTATCCTCTTAGAGCCCCTAGGTACGAACTTCGAGAAGTGTCCCATAGCGTAGAACATGGGCTGTTTATAAAACTCGTCTTTTTCTGCATTGACTAGTATGGGAGAGTCTACATTATTGTTTATCCAAGACGGCCCTCCTTGTTCGTCCAAACAAATGTTCCAATCCATCCAGCCTACTACATTATGATTTAGATCCTGAAACAATTTTTCTTATGTGTGAATTTCTTATGTAGATTAAGAAAAAAGAAATATAAATAACAGTAAAAAAAAACACGCTTATATTTCTGTAAGCGTATTTATTTGTTTTTCTTTTTACTGTTATTTATTTTTACTGTTACTGTTACTTTTAATGTTATTTTTAGTTAGATTTTCTAAAATTTAATAAATTTGAATATAACCTGTTATACCACGCTTTTTTTTACAATAAAATACATTTTAAAGAGGAGACACGTGCATAGTAGTGAGGCGTATGTAATACAGAGCTAATACTATCTTATTAATCAATATCGAATAAAATTGCTAATAGGCGTTATTTTCATTGTTAACGGAATTCAAAAGAATTTTAGTTCGGTTAAAATTGTGTTCGTATTTGTAATAAATTTGAAAACTTACTTCTATAATATCATTGATATAATTCGCAGCTCTCTGCCACGAGCCAAATACAACCTTTTCCGTCTGCCATTTGAAACTACCTGCAAAGTCACATCAAATTAATTAATCAAAATATTCACTGACCGCCTCGGAGGCTCAGTTGTATTGCATACGCGGTATTACTGCTGTACTCAGTTCTCATAGGACGTAGGACGGATCGTCATAGGTTGGAAATAAACTTAACGATATCTGGATGTACTGGTTACACATCTGCCTACTCCTTCGGTGATTACAGGCGTCATGTCTTGTTATCTGTGTGTGTATGTAAAATATTCAATAAAACCCTGTAACCCTCCCATTAATGTTGTATGAAATGTGTTCCTAGCAATAGGATAATAAATACTGGGCTTGTATTATTAATTATTCTATAATGCTAGATTATAATAAATTGGGGGTTCAGTTTTCGTCAGATAGTATTTCCTTAGTATTATCCGTGGCGCAGTGTGCTTGTAGCCCACTGCAAAGCGTGAGGCCGTGAGTTCGGTTCCCGCACCGAAACAAATGTTTGTTTGATTCATAAATATTTGCTTCGGGTCTGGGTATAGTATTATGGGATATAGGTTAACCTAGTGTGAGATCGAGACTATGTGTGTGTGGGTGTAATAATTTATTTGTTTTTGCAGGATATTTAAATTTGAACGAAATAGTGACAGTGCATAATTACCTTCACAAGCTTCTGTGGCTATAATAAATATATGTGGGTAGTTCTTAACAACTTCAGTTAGGACTATAGCTGGCGTTATGAAATCTGTGTAGTAATGTACCGCAATCCCGTCTATGTATTTTAATGCATTCGGGTTTTCTCTAATCATCTGAAAAGTGTTTTTTGTTTTATTTGTTTGAATGACGAGACGAGCAAGGCGCTCGCCTAACGGCGAGCGCCACGCCTGCCCATAAACAGAAGCAACACCAGACAGAACTTTTAATTATAAAGCACTGCATGGCACTGAACTACGCTCGTCACCCTGAGACATAAGATGTTAAATCTTTAAAAAAAAAAATACATAATGCCTATTAATTTCACTGGCTTCAATGTCCTTCAAACCTAAATACAACAAGTTAAAAAAAATAAGAATGCCTTACAATATTAAAGAAATATGGCAGGACTATCCTTTGATCGTCGACTACGAGAATTTTCAAATCCTTTAATGTAGAATTTCGGATTGTCGGTCCCAAATTTTCTGCAATCCATTTACCCTGGAGATAAAAAAATATAATTAATTAATCGAATACTATTTCCCAATTAGCTAAAACCACGGCAAAATGTTAGTAATGTAATAGTCATTAGATACTCATTAAAAGAACATGAGCTAAGGGTGTATTTCATCCTTACAAATTTAAAACTTTCTCCAAAAAACAAGCGTCAAAATACGAAAAATTTGCCTGCTCCTGCCTGTCCCACATTTAAAGGGCTCTATCTTATATACAGTAAAATCTACTTAACATCATATTTCGTTGAGAAAGTGGTACTAACCCAGTCGTGCCGGTCCATTCATACCGCAGAGAAAAATATAGAGCATGGTTCTAACACATACAAAATTACATACCATAGTTGATGCCGTCCAACCAAGTGTATTAAATGAATTTACTCCCAGTGTTCCTGAGATCGGTTCATTGGTTGTAGTAATAGCCCATATCGGAATACCTTCATCGGCGTATTTCTCCACGAATCTTGAAGATAGCAAACATATATATTATCCAGTAACTTCAAGCCGGCATAATTCTGCAGACCGTCTACAGACGCTTGAATTGCACTGTACCTAAGGTCTAAAGTAGTCACTTTACAGAGCCAAGATAAAAGAAAAAAAATATTCCCAAATGAAAACTTACTGACTTTTTATACCAGAGGCCGGCAAACAAGCAAGTGGGTCACAGTGGTATGTAATCTCCACCGCCCATAAACATCCACAATACCCGAGGAATCATGGATGCGTTCCCGGCTTTAATGGAAAAGGTTAATTAAGTGATTGGGAATGAGATTCGTTCAGATATCTCACTCACCGTACGAAACACAACAACAAGCTGCCACTTTACGTCGATTTTCTGTAAGACATCGGTCACAATACGGAGCCGGCCCATTCATGCTGTAGACAAAACTGTCGACAGTGTGGCTATACCACTTAGACACGGTTGTTTTCCAACTTCTGATATAATAAAATACTTTGATATCTTACTTGCAATGATAATTAGCGTAAGTCTGGTAGTACTCTTGTTTCAAATGACTGACGCCTGCATATGCGTTGTTTGATTTCATCCACGGCGGCGGTGACCAAGTAGTCGCTATGAGGTGTAAAACATTTTTCGAAGCTTGAAGCGCTTTTTTAATAAGCGGAATCTATGAAAGACATACATTTTTTACAGCATAAGACAGCAAACTAGCAAGTAAGTCACCTGATAAAATCTTCACTGGTCATGAAGAATTCCGAGCGCTCGTAAAGAAAAAATGGGATTTTTGGGCCTCCGGAAATCACATTCACCGTATGAAACGTAACAGCAAACTAAACGTCAATTTCCGGCGATACAGTGGTACTGCCCCGGTCGAGTCAACCATTCAAGTACTACCACTTGCGTGCTTGACAAAGCGGTTTACAACGTGGCTGAATCACTTACGTAACATAAGCTAGCACCCTTATCCCCGTAGCGGTAGGCAATTATGCGACTAATACAATATCTATCAAGCTTATTTTCTTCCCATGTTGTGATAGACAACCAACAATATAGGGCACAATTTCACAACCTTCAAGAAAAGAGCCTATTCATTCCTCAAAGGCCGGCCACCCGACGAGTCCTCGTTCGTGTTCATGGGCGGCGGTGATCACTTAACATCAGGTGATACTTTTGGTAGTTTGCTCCTTCTTACATAAAAAAAATCTTACATAGGGAAAATCACGCGGGTTCTTAAATCCCATACTTTTTTCGCTTGCCTGACGTCGACACAGGTCCTAATTATCCTGTTACTAGACCAGAGTAGTACCTACTTACGAATGTAAAAAATAATAAATAATATTACTAATTCAGGGGTTCTGAATTGGTCGTTGCGTCAAGAGCCAGATTCAGAAAGTGGTGGTAATGGTCAGGGCACGCATTTTGAGAAGGTTCCTCATTTTGGGGTCCTAGGCGTAAAAATGGGATATGTTTTATAATTTTTAAATTTTTTATAAATGCCATAATTAAAAATTTTAAATGATTTTTTTAGAAAATAAAGATTGCTGTACATCATCATCATCATCAATCATACCTTATACTGATAATCCTCAACAGAAAGTGAAAAGTTTTTTAAATTAATATCGTTTTCGGGCACTTCATTATAAGCATAAGGATGTGTTGAGAAATCCGTACCGCCGATAGGTACACGAATCATGTTGTACTCTATACCAGTGTCGCTAAAATATGAACTGAAAAAGAAAAGAATATTCTTAGGGTTTTTAGGGTTCCTTACCAAAGGAGTACCAACAGGACCCTAATACAATACCTACGCCGCGCCGTCTTTGTCTTTCCTTTTTTATAGCATAGGCCGGCAAACGAACAAGTGGGTATGATGATAAATGATCTCCACCGCCTATGTACGTCCACAATACCATAAGAATCATGGGCGCATTGCCGATTTTAAAGGAAAGGGATAATTAGGTATTGAGAAGGGGAGGGGATTTGGGCCTCCGGATATATCACTCACCGTACGATACGCAGCAGCAAGCCGCTACTTTACGGCGATTTTCTGTGAGACAGTGGTAACGACCCGGTCGAGCGAGCCCATTCATGCTGTAGACAAAACTGTCTACAGCGTGGCTCTACCATTCGAAAAACCTTCCTACCGGTAAAAGACTCTCTCTTCTAAAATTCTGAACCCTAATGGGTAAAACATTCGCGAAATATGCGTATTTCCCGATTTAATATGATATTTAATTAATTTTTAGTATTTACATCTTGTTGACATCCGAGAGACATCCTAAAATCTTTCGTAGAATAATATCAGCGTCATGTAGATTCTTCTACTTAGTAAGAGCTGAACCGGTGGACTTTGTGGTAAACTTGAGACACAGACGGTCGTGAAGGAGTAACAGGTAGGTTAGTTATGCTTAGATATACCTACATAGCAAAGATTATTGTTCCGTTGTTTTTAATGTTATTTTCATTATACCTTGCTTTGTGTGGCCTATATATCGGTTTATATATTTTATACCGGTTTATGTCATTTATGTGTATAGATTATTTTTCGTGAAACTTTTTCCTTATGTAGCTGGTCTCAATTGATGGTTAAATAAAGTTTTCTTTCTTTCTTTCTATTAATGTGGATATTATGACATATTAGGATTTGTTAGGACAATGAATTAAATAAATACACCTAACAGTGAACACACATAGTCCTGACGCCACAGTAAGATACGAGTTTTGTATCGTGGGTATCAAGAACTACTAGAGACTTTCGTTCTCACAACACCCAAACTTGTGGCTAACACAAATGTTTTTATCGATGCGGAGATCGAACCTGCGGCCTCTCGCTTCACAGCCGGCTACTCGCCCGCTGCACCACTGAGGCTGTTAAAATACATAAATAAAAAAAAGCATGCATGCATATTTCAGATGAAAACGCAGAAATCAGACAACGGACATACTAACTTAACAAATAAGAGAAGATAATAAAAAATATTACTCAATCAGATACTGTTGCACTGGCTCTGATAAATTCTTCCAATTCATTGCAGCAGAATCAGTGACTGCGCCGCCAAATCCTTCTATCCTTTGGTATTTAATATTGGCATCCAGTTCCAAAGTGACAGAGCAACACGTTGCTGAAATTAAATAGATTTATAAGGAAACTAGCTTTTACAGTGTAATTATACTCTTGAATACACATATGAATCTTAAAATACCAACTTCATTAATCTTCCGTTGTTAATTTAAGTTCATTTTATAGAGCAGTTTTAGTATTAAAATATGGGTACAGTTTGTTTTCCTAAAGGCATGTCCACATTTCGACGCACCGAGAATTGATGGTTGTGTCACTTATTGCGAGAATTGTGACAAGTCAAGACAAAATGTTGATTCGTTTCAACGACACTGTACAAATAACGTTTATTTTGACCCAACATTTCACCTCGAAACATAATGGTCAACTAACAAAATATGGTATTGTAGTGTTACCTAAGTCTTATTTCAACTCCCTTAAAAATATCAAATCTAGTTAATCCATTAACACTGCCTGCAAACTTTAATAGAAAAATAATTTAATATCTCTCTCTACGTTTCTATTGAAACGCAGTCAAAATAACTTGGTCGGGCTGAAGTTAGTCACTTCACCCACCCTCTTCACCTCCCGTTCACCGTTAGTAGCAAAAAATAACCGTGACGCCGCTCGTGACTCGTGGCTATCTTCAGGCTGGCCAAGTTATTTTGCGCCTATAATAGGCGGATAAATAAACTTACACGAATCATCAAAATTACCCAAAGTGCCGATGGACTTGGCGAAGCGTAATCCTCCCTGAAAGTATAAATTACTTACTATTACTCACATCCGTGACATTTCGTCACACCGATACACGTGGCTGTCACACTTATTTGTTAAGCTAATACTGTGTAATTTTGCTGTGACTAATAACAAAAAATCATATGTCACGGCGAAATATTACGGGGTCTTAGAGTGGATCGCTGTGTGACAATACTTCGTAACATTTGACGATCGTCCACAATTAAGAGGTTGTCATGCGTCTTTGCATTCACGCCTCTTGGTGCAGCGAAATGTCACAAATCGAGACGCACTTTAAGATATTTCTGTAGTGCCAAATATCCTCTTTTTCACAAACCACATTCCGTTACTGAGGCAAGTGTTCTAGTTTTATGGTCGTTCATAGGCGGCGGACAGATCACAGGAGTAAGGTGGAGATCAAGTACCATCAAATGACTTACTTGTTTGTTCGCCTGCAGGCCTATGCTATTTACAACTCTATAAATAAATAAACACACCCAACAGTCATATACATAGTCCAGACCCCACACTAGTGTATCGTACTGTATCGTGGATATCAGGAACTACGAAACAACACCCTGACCCGAAACAAATATCTATGGATCACACAAACATTTGCCCCGGCGCGGTGCAGGAATCGAACCCACGGCCTCTTGCTACGCAGCTGGTTACTCGCCTACTGCGCCACGGAGACTGTCAAAGTACCATTTTTTCATTAGATCGCCAAATTGGTCTATGTCTAGGTCAATGACAATGTATTAAGTCTGAGAACCGTTAAGTCCTGGGTTCAACTACCAGAAAAATCACACATGAATTGCCGAGGATTGGAATTTGTACCCCTATCACATCACGAGATGGCAATGAGCGCGATAATATGCGAATGCAACACTAGTTGTACCTATGCCTACCCCTTCGGGGATAAAGCATGAGCTTATGTTCTCATTAGTCTAAAGATTAGTTATAAAGCGAGTTGAAATGGGCCCCGTTGACAAGTGGGCCTATGTGCAACTGTGCCGTAAGAATGTAATACTTACTTCTGAAGATGTGTAAGCTACATATTTTCCAATATCCGGCTCATCTTCGGTTATGGTGTCACAATATGTACTATTACATACACACATTATGAACTTATCCTTCACGACGAGTGCTGCGCAGGGCAAATCTACGGTACAACAATCATAATATCATTATAGTAAATTAATATTAGATAGCATTTTAGCGGTCACACGACCATTATTAGTGCTGCATCCGGCTTGAAACTTTTCTGCGGTTTGAACCCCACGACAACTATGCATTTTTTTTTTATCCTGGCTCGGCAAAGTGACTACGCTACACCTGATGGTAAGTGTAGCGCAATCCAAGAATAGTGTCGACCAACGATAAACAATGTGTCCATCGTAGGTCAGCAAGATCATGCCGGCCTGCCATAGGGCCAAGGGGGAGGGAAAGGAAAAGGGTTAGGATCAGGGGGCAAGCCCCCTGGGGAGAACCGGATATACACTGGCTGACCCTGGAACGCAACCCACACAAGGTGGGCCCTATGGTAGGTTTTAGCATCAGTGTACGGTGGTCGCTATCCGGTCGGATACAAGTATCCTCCCACCAGCATAAACGCAGCATAAATGAGCTCTAAACAACTTAAGTGCGTAAATGTACTTTATTAAAAAGTAGATGACCCGGTGAACTTCGTATCACTTACATATTATATTTGTGTAAAATGTTGAAATAAAACTAATTTAAACGTATTTTATCGCGGTTTTTTATTAATTTTGATCCCGACGTTTCTTGGGGACTGGTCTTGGTGGACTTGGTGGTCCCCCCCGTGACCACGAAGGCTGAAAAGTCTTCGAAACGTCGGGATCAAAATTAATAAAAAACTGCGATAAAATCCGTTTAAGTTAGTTTTATTTCAATGAGTAATATTCGCGTAAACGTAAGAAATCATTGTGTAAAATGTGGTCAAAACTGAATACAAATGCTTTATTTACATTAAATGAAACAGTTATAGCACTTAATGTAAATAAAAAAATTGTATTAAGTGAGGTACGTGCACTATTGCACGTGAGGTGGCTCATCGCACATTTTAATTACTTCGACGACCTAAGTCAGGTCGTCTTCTCCTTGGCGTTTTAAAACAATAGTTCGGCAAATAAAGTTGTCGCGCAATGACAAACTGATGTTAGATTTTAATAATCGTCTTGAAATTTGTTTATTTATTTTATTTTTTCGACAACTAACTGACACTGATGCTGGTGGTGGGATATTCATGTCCGCCCGGATAGTGACCACCGTACACATGGTGTTAAAACCTGCCATAATGACCCACACACCTGTGGATCGCGTTTCAGGATCAGCCAGTGTATATCCGGTTTCCCGAGGGGCTTGCGACATGACTTGATGATTGGTTGGGGACAGTGGTAACTACCCACTCGAACCACTTATTATTCAAGATAAAAATATAATAATAACAAAACAAAATGTTTACATCGCAGACCGTTATCACATGACCTTTAACTTCACTTACCGGCATTATTCACAACACACAGCACAAAAAGCGTAATTATAAATAAAATAATCTTCATTGTTAATAATTTTCAATTCAATACTTTTATTATTCGTATTGTTGAACCAAACTGAGTAATCATTACATCACCGAGTACTTTTGTATACTGCGTTGCCTATAAGCGGGGCGTCTCGTCGCATCGTATCGTTAAATGTGTATTGATACCGAGTACCGATTATTACTATAAAGGGGCCATTCACAGCTCATGTCGGGACTAAAGACGGACTATACAACCAATGGTGTGAATTGCACTAACCGTTAGTTAATGTTAAAGCTAAAACAAGCAATGGTTCAAGTTATTTTTCATCAAGTGGTGGAGCTGCTCTAGACAGCTTTGTCTTTTTTTATTATTTGATTGAATGACGAGACGAGCAAGTCGCTGGCCTGATGGTAGGCGTCACGCCTGCCCATAAACAGAAGCAACACCACACAGAACTTTGAATTACAAAGCACAAATGGTAGTGAACTGCGCTCGTCACTCCGAGACATGAGATGTTAAGACTCATAATGCCTAGTAATTTCACTGGTTTCAATGTCCTTCAAACGGAAATACAACAGTGCTTACACACTGTTGCTTGGCGGCAGAAAAAGACAAAGCGGCGGTACCAACCCAGACGGCCTCTCGCATATGAGGGACCTACCACCGTGTTGTTGTGTCGCGTCTTCGTTAAATAACTCGTACTTGAAATGTCTAAGCCTAAAATCATATTTTCACCCAGTAGTAAATAAAAAACGGAATTAATTCTCTATACAGCACATAAAAGTTACCACCCTGGACACTCACATATACACGCACGCACACACGCACACACACACACACACACACACACACACACACACACCCACACACACACCCATGCACACACGCACGCACTCACTCATAAACACATAATTAACTTTTACACTATTAAATACTGTTTTCAATTGAGTTTTGTTTGTGAAAGATTTTAAATGATGTTATTAGACCTAAGCCGTTATATCAATGAAGGAGCAGTTAGTCCTTACTCTGAAGTACCAACCCCGCCTAACACCGGAGGGGCCAGGAGTGGCTGAAAATCAGCGCTGGCTGAGTTTTATATCTCAGACAGCAGTTAGCTGACAGTAGTTCCTTTTGCCTTTTTTTTTAATCTATTTTTGTCTATTTTTTAATATGTAGTAATTGTAATTTTGGCAATAAACGTTTTTATTATTATTATTATTATTATTATAATGGGCCTTACTTATAAACGTAACTTAAAGAAAGTTAATAATTAAAGCGCAATGATAATAATGGGACCAACAAGTGTAAAAACAGTAAAATACACAAAATACACTTATTCTGTATTGTGTATATGTTACAATTAAAACCCGTTCTTAGTTACAACGCGTTTTACCTAGTTAGAACTAGTTTTCACTAAATGCCTTTGTTGAAGTTTAGAATTAACTAATGTTCAAAATTGAATATCAGTTAAAACTAGTTCTTACTAGACAACACGCGTTTTTCCGAAGTGAATCAGTTAAAAGTGTTCCGACCGAAGTCAAAGTTTATCGTACCTTCTGATAGGTCGCGAAGCGTCACCTATAAAAAAAAATAACCACGAACTCTAACGTGGCTCTAGCTGGTGGGAGGATACTTGTATCCGACCGGATAGCGACCACCGTACACTGGTGCTAAAACCTGCCATAGTGGCCCACCTCGTGTGGGTCGCGTTCCAGGGTCAGCCAGTGTATATCCGGTTCTCCCCAGGGGGCTTGCCTCCTGATCCTAACTCTTTTCCCATCCCTTTTTCCTTCCATTCCCCCTTGGCCCTTTGGCAGGCCGGCATGATCTTGCCGACCGACGATGGACACATTGTTTATCGTTTGTCGACACTATTCTTGGATTGCGCTACACTTACCATCAGGTGTAGCGTAGTCACTTTGCCAAGCCAGAATAAAAAAAAATATAAAAAAAAAAACGTCCACGTCCACGTCCACCACGTCTTAACGTTCGTGGTTATTTTTTTTTATAACAATCCAAAGTCTTAATTGTCTAGCAAGAACTAGTTTTAACTGATATTCAATTTTGAACATTAGTTAATTCTAGTTTCAACAAAGGCATTTAGTGAAAACGAGTTCTAACTAGGGAAAACGTGTTATAACTAACAACGGGTTTTAACTGTAACATATATACAATACGGGGGTCAAACACATAATTATTTTTTCTTGGGGTTGCAAACAACAAAATATAATATAGAATAAGTATTTTTTTCCATCACTAAGGCAGTACAATGAAAACGTGTTTCGAAAAGCTGCGACGTGTATTTGCCTCGTGACTATATGTTAATTATTATTTACTTCCAAATAATACATATTTGATTTATGGCAGATGTTGAAATACTATATAATGATAAAAAACATGACTTATTGTCGTCACTTTAAGCCATCGGTATATTTAGTCGACCCCAGTCCGATGTTTGTTCTTGTAAATTTTCAATTTCACAAATTTATTTCGGAGCGCGTGACATTTTTCGAAAATTCAAATTATTCATTTTGATACGCCGTGGCTCTATTTTTTTGTCTATAGGTGGTAAAGCCATGCTGTAGACACTGTATACAGCATGGATGGGCCTACTCGAACCGGTTATCAACACTGATTCGCAAAAAACTGACGTGAAGTTTCAGCTGACGGTTGCGTTTTATACGATGACTGAGATTCCCCTTCCCAATCTTCATTCCTTTCCTTTAGATCGCTAACGCAACTATGATTCTTCTGAAATTTTGGGTGTTTATGGGCGATAGAATTCGCATACCACTACGTAAACCACTGGCTTATTTGTCAACCTTCGTTATTAAATTTTTTTTTTGTACTAATCCGTTCCTGACTTCCCAGGATTTCACGACATTAGAATCTCCGGGCGAAAGGCAGTCACTTTCCCAGTATTAATAGGGGGTTAACACGGTTCAATTTTTGTCCTCGACAGTTACTCAGTTGGCCTCGAAATTTTATTGTTTTCTTTAAGAGGATAAATATAAAATTATAAATAATTGTGATGTGTGTAAAGTTTACCTTATGCGACAATAGACGGCGCTCTACGCATTTTTAGCATTTTACTATTTTTCAGCTGACTTTATTTTGATTACCACCGGCTTACTGTGAGTCCATAAATTAATATAGCCTTAAAGCCATAATAAGTAAAATGTCAGGGAGGGGAGGGGATATTGGTCGCCAGTATCCCAATAGCAGGGACCTACCTCCCTAGTAAATTATTATGACCAAAAAAGAAACAAAAAAGAAACCTGTATCGTCGGTATCAAGAGTTACTACTTAGGTCCTGGCGGTTCCACAATACCCAGACCTGAAACAAATATTTAATCATCACGCAAACATTTGCCTCGGTGCGGGAACCGAAGCCGCGGTCTTTCATTTCATAGCCAACTGCTTGCCTGTAGCGCCACGGTGGCTTTGTGAACTATAATAATAATTCCCTTTACATATCCGTCGGAATATATATCAAATATTAAACATATTATTCGAAATATAAAATGGGTCACGAATGTTCCACAGAACTAGATAATTATCGCTGATAAGGATTATTTTATGCTTAGCGCATCAATATCAGAGTCACGTCTGTTACATCGACGCGTGCTTCAGTCAGTTTTATGTTTATCTCTAAGATACTGGCTATCAATAAATCTTGAAGAGATGGGGTGCCGATGTCAATTTGTCAGCTAGCCCCATGTGAACCAGAGCGGAAGATGTGGCGTCGGGCGGTGACTGTTTTACTACTGGTGCATATTGTGAGTATTCATTTCAAGTCACGATTTATTTTCCCGCCCATTTTGTGAAAAGGAAAAAGGAGGACTACTGGCTAGGTACTGCTACCCTAGGTCGGTCCATCATCCGGGGCTGACAATCAAATGTTTCAATTATTTGATTCGCAGCATCACGTCTTGTGAATTGTCCAGGATTAGTGCCTGATGTGGCCACAACACATCAGTGTTAGTCCGCGACATTACATTTTTCGCTTTTTTTTGTATGTAAGAAAATAATATTCCGCAAATAATTACTGTTTATCTACTGAATAATTATCAACAAAGTTTATTTAAACTACAATTGTCGAGAATATCATTTTTTAACCGATTATTTATTGAGGATATTATATCATTTTAAAAGTTATATTTATAACTTTCATTGATATTATTCCATATCTCCATGCCACCGTGAATTATTTGCGCAAAAATATTTTTATTGATATTATGTCGAAAGATCGAGCTGCAATTTGCAATAAAAACCGACTTATAATAATAATAATAACACTAAAAACTTAAAAATAACAGTTTCTTTAGGTCTCTTTGGAGTCGAGTCTGTGCCACTGCCGCGAATTGAAATTGCATCGAATTGTATTTTTTTTTGTGTTATTATTGTTCGACTGTATGTGTGTTTTTCCTATTATGTATGTTCACGCAGAACTCCGCCAAAATGTGGATTTATTCAGATGATTCTGAATGTATTCGATAGGGCTTAGTGCGGTGCATGTCCCATTTCAATTTGAAGAAATAATTCTATCCTTAAGGGGGTGAAACCGGGAATGAAACACGAAAACCTTCATGTACTGATTTATGTGGTGGATTACCAAATCTAGATATACCAATCTTGACCCGCTGCACCGTCTGACTCCCACAACCATTGGCGTAGCTAGTCATTTTCCTTAGGTGCGGCAATGAGGTTTCTAAAGTGGGCAATCAATAGGAAAATAAGTTAGTTTAAAATAATATGATATTGTGACTGGGTTGTTTTCGGTCCGTATTTTCGAAATATTCGAACATTGCCGAAGCGTATAAATACTTGCAGTACTGTACGTTGCACTGCATAATCTTTTGAGATTACAGGCTCCTGCTTCTTTTTTAGGCGTTTCCACAAACACTGACGGATAATGACAGACAGTCGCGCCAGTTGGATTTCGGGGAATGCTGTCCATGTCCTGATAGCAACATCGAATCCACCTTCAGAAATCAAGGCCATTGGCTAAGTAATAATGGAAGGAATTTTGAAAGCGGAAACGCAGGACAGTTTAGTAATGGATTCTCTCAAGCCGGTTTTGACGACTGCCCTTGCAGGTTTCGAAGCACTGATTCTGAGGGATCTTCATCGATTTTCTTTCCTTCTGCAATGCGCCCCACTGGATCGCTCTCAAAGTAAGTGATCATTTATAACTTTCTATAATAAATACCTCAGATTTAGTGCACTCAGATAAGTTTGCTAGTTTAAAGATAGAAAAAGTACATAAAGTTGTAATTTTATTTTCTTTGTATCTTCTTCCACTTGTCCTTATCCCAATGAGGGCACGGGACACAGCTATGCCGCTGCCTACTGCAGTACGATAGGTATCGGCTTGACTGTGCCTCCTGGCACTGCCATGGGCAACTTACCATCAGGTAGTCTGTTAGCTTGTCTTCTTTCGAAGACCGATAAGAAAAGCTATTATTATCACTGACTTTACTTTTTATACACTAGGTAGACTGGTCGCGTCAAATCTCAGATGCGTCTCAGGGCATCTGTGAAATTCTCGTCTTTCAACGTTGCGCCCTTATTAAATCGCCAGCGACGCTAACATTGAATGGTTTCCCATAGTTTTAATGACTATGAGTTTTTGTATCATTTTATAACTTATTAACTTCACATCTTACCACCACCTCATATTTTGCTAATTTTAAGGATGTGAATGTCACGACCTCACAAAGTCTATGAGTTTGTGAATTTGAAGGTTTGTTTGTAAATCACGCTTTAACCGCTGAGTAAATTTGCATGAAATTGGGCACATAGGTAAATCATGACTTGGATGGTACACAAGCTACTTTTATCCCGGAAAAAGCAATACACACGGTCGATTGTCGAAGCAATGAGCAAACGCTAGCTTGAAATTTATTTTGCGAAGTTCGGTTTTAACATTACTCAAGTAACTAATTTGTTTTGCAAATTAGTTATGGCCTTACGCATATGAGTTCTGCACAACTCTATAAATAAACGCTTTATTTTTTTTGAAACGTACTTGTTTATCTATATAATTTATTTTATGGTCTTTTTACTATTTGTTGAAATTATTTCAGGGGTATGGATTCAAAAGAAGATCCAAAAAATCTCTTAGAACCAGAAGTAGGACTTGCATCTTCAGTTTTAGAGACGCTGCGCGAGGCAACGGATGAAGAATATAGGGATGCCTTAGCAAGAGATGCAGCCAGAGCCAGAGCTACTGAAGACGCCACTCCAGAAGAAAGTGCTCAAAACATAGTCACTATCATACTACCAAGTGCAGGTGATGAAAATGATATTAAACTCGAGTCATTACACATACAAGAGCCACGGCGCATACATCCTTTAGGAAGTTCATTGATTCAAATGAAGACCCCAGTAGCAAAATCACAGAATGTTTTAGGAGAAATATTTAGGGTGCCTAAACCTAAGTATGAGGGTCTTTTCCACAAAGAGAATTTAGATATGGACAGTGGTCTCGGCGCTAGCAACGTACAAGAACGTATATTAGATATTATGAATGTTCGAAATCAAAAATTAAAAACGAAACCCGTATCACTAAAAAGTGATATAAGTGTTGTATGTGAAGGCAATTTAGGAAAAGACCGTAATTTGGAATCAGTTTCTCTATCGGAAAGAAAAAATGAATTACCTAAGCGGACTAATGCTTTCAAAAGTTCAAATAATCCGAAGTTAATGGTAAACATGAGATCTAACGAAGAATGCAATAGCAACACTGATATGAAATCTGCTGCAAGCGATATGAAGGAACTATTTTCTGATAAACCGAACTCGGGATTAAAATTGGCTTCTTTAACATCCGAAAACAGACCTGTAGTTCTAAAAAACTTTTTAAAATTAAGAGACGTAGAATTGGTTCCTCCAGGGCAACTGATAGAAAAGTTAAAACTTTCTCAACCTAGTTTACAATTACCCCCATTAATTGAAAATATGCCTAAGTTAAGCGATTTACTTAAGAACGGTATAAAATTAGATTTCAATAAAAATAGTATGTGGAGCAATGCTAAAAATGACGACAAATCTTCAGAAAATGATAAATCTAAAACAAATATTCAAATTATTCCAAGGGATAAAACAATTACGACTGACATACTCGATGCTATGCCAAGCACTTCGAATATTGATGAGGTTAAAGATAATTGTGATACCGAACAAAAAACTATGAAAACATTGCCTAAGACTGTACCACAAGTTAAAACTATGAAAACTGAGATTATCGATTCCATCCCGAGTTCATTCCATTCAACAGAGGATAATAATAACATCGTTAATGATTATGACTTAGGCGAAGAGGCAAAAAGCGGAGAAGATAATTATTGTGAATCAACTGAAAATAATAATGGAGAATTAACATCGTATAAAATGACTTCCAGTCAAAGTGAGTCAGATTTATCAATAGCGAATGTTGAAAGTCAAGAGAATATATACCATAATGACCAAAGTGGTGCCAACGACCAAGGTTTAGGGACGAATAATTGTTTAGAAAAGAGTAATGCAATATTACGTGAGGATGATAAAGCGTCAAATTCTGATATAAAGACTCTAAATTCAATTGAAGAAAAGCCTCGCGTCGAGAATCTGCAATCAAATAGTGCTGAGAATAATAATGATAAACTAAGTAAAGTATTAAATAATAACGAAAAATCACATTTAAGTAAATCTTTGACATCCATCAAAGAAAGTATTCTAAGAAAAATTGAAGATCGTAAAAAAACTTCAATGTTAAACATAAGAGACAAATCTAGAGAATCCAATTCCGAAAGACTAGGTATTGAAAATGATGATCTCGATTGCGATAAAGAGGTTACGGGAAATACTTTGTCAGTTTTATCAAACCCATTGGATACTGATGGTAAAAGGGAGAAAAGTTCTAAAGGTTTAAATACAGTGCAATTTGAAGATTTGCAAAAATTGTCAGACTCTTTACTAGAAAAAAGTCTTATGAACGAGAAACCAGCCCCAGTGACTGGACGCACCGAGTGCGATGAAGATTTCAAGATGGAAGTCAATAATCTCCAAGACATAACAGATAAACCGATGATTGACTTAAAAACAGCAAGTAGTAATCAACATGCTAGGGAAATAAATCCATTAAGTTCTGATATGACAAGTCAAAATAATGAAAACCCTGGCCATATCAACAGTGAAGAAGATAAAGAGAGCGCGTGCATAATAAACACCGCCTTTGGAGATTCTTCAAAATCTCTAAGTAGTGGCCCAGACGTAAACGAAATGACTGCTGAAGCCAGTGATCCCGTGATTGGTACACAATGGCACGATCCTTTACAATTATTTAAGGATAGTAGTCTCGGGTTACCGTTATTTCAAGACTTTGTTGTGCAGCCATCATCTTTATTTGATGGTACACCTAATCCATTAAAGCTTGATCTCGGTGGAGCGTTAAAATTACCAACGCTTGATGATATCAGGGAAAGATTGGCGAATGTATTCGGTTCTAATGACAAGTATTCTACAGTTGAAAATATTGATTGTACGAATGAAAATCCTATCATGTCGGCAGAACCTAGTACATCTAACTTTATATCGAGGTCGTCTATTACGCCGTTGGAGGACTTAAATTTAGATATCTTTCATTTGAAACCACTAACAGAAGAAAAATCTAGTACATTATCCAAGATCCCAGGCTTAAATTTAAAATCCTTTAAAACGAAGGTGCCCGTTCCAAATAATTTAGATTTAAAACCACTGAGACTACAATCAACAGTGGGTAATGAAGGGGGGCTATTAGGAGCAACCCTTACATTAGGTCGAGATGCTACTGGCACGCCGAAACTGTTTGAGTCTTTAGGCAGTCCATTACAAAATTTACCAAGTCTGGACGAAATTATGGGTAGAATGAAACCAAATCTTGTAAATAATCCGTTAGATTTAGGCAGAAATATGGATTCTATTCCAAGAATATCCGAACTCTATAATAGCTTAAGATCGGATACTGATAATACAATAAGAGCATTACAAGGAAAATTGGGCTCTAGTTTGGGACAAACAAGTAATTTGATTACCAATTCCCCGAAAAAGCCACAAGAGTTAATAGAAAGAATAGCAGATGCCAAAGAAGACTTAGATGCTAAGCTTAAAGGCTTACATTATGATTTAAACGATCGACTAAGTTCCATTCATGAGAATATTCTTGATCAAACAGGAATCTCTTTATTAAACCCTTTATTTCAAGGAGACAGTTTAAGTAGTAGAAATATTTTCAACAACAATAACCATGATATTCATATTAAAAGACTTCATATACCAGCACCCAAGAGATTAAAATTAGAAGGTAAAAAAGAGGTTCTTGGAAAAACAGCTAACTACAAGAATAGGCCGAATGTAGAAAGAAAAGCAAACTCATTTGTTTCACAAAGAAAATTTAAAATGCCTGCATCCGCAAGTGTGCCTATACCTAAAACTATTGAAGTACCTAAATTAAAATCAACAGTAGATGAATCATCATTTAATTCTGAAAATAAATCCAAAATGGGGCCTTTATCTAGCAGAAGAAAACAGTTCAGAGCCGAACACAAATTAGATGTTTTGCCTAAAGAGTCGTCAAGGCCTTTCCAAGAAAAATCAGTTCTAGGTAAGCAAGCAAGTTCATTTAGGGAGAAAAAAGTTAAAGTTACTTTTGGATCAACAACATCTTCGCCTATTTCTCCGGTTAGGTCTCAACAACGATCCAATGGCAACTTAGATGGAGTACCAGCAAAAGATTTTAGAAGTAATGATAGTGGATTGGCGAGAAGACTTGGTCTTAAATCAAGATATGAACCCAATGGATCACCCAGTGAAGTTCATCCTACAAGAATGCAGTCTCCGATTATTCTAGAATCTAGAAACTGTAATCATGATATAAATTCATTGGAAGATTCCGTGAACCGTGTACCGTCTACAAATGAAGATCGGGGAAATACAATGAGGGAAGCTCTAAAAGAACAAAATAATTCTAAAATAACTAAAACTGTTGATTCTATAAGACGTGGTTCTGAAAGTAGATCGATTAATAAAAGTCCTATTTTGCCGATACCACCCCAACCCAAAGGTGACGATAATTCTTTCTTATCTAAAGTTAGAGATGCTGTAAAAGCCAGACTGTCTAGTTTTGATCCTAAAAAGAGCATAGGTGGCAGCGAACCAAACGCATGTCCAGATATGGAGCGATCAGCGACAGAAAATACTGACGTTGTCGTAGAAGATAATTTAAAAGAAAACGTCTCCTATAAGTGTAGGATGGTGTGTACTAAGTCATAATAATGATATAAACATATCTAAATAAAATAAAACAAACATGCACGATTTAAAGTCAGTTACATCACAAAAAGAAAATCCCTTTCCGATCAAATAAAAAAAATCTATAAAATAAAAATACTCATCAGGAGTTACTGTGGTAGTGTATAGAAGTGGAAGGCATGCGCAATATTTAATTGGTTGACTACTAACGTTAAAAAACTCTATAGACTTCTAGCTGTCTCTTGCTTTTCTTGTTTATGTTCACTCTCATATAAATGTCAGTTTTGTGATATATGTATTGTCGCCTCTGTTATGCGATAAACGTCCCGTGTAAATGGGACGTCAATCTAAGTCTAGACTTTGTAAATATTAATAATTATAATATTCGTAATAATTTAATTTAAGAGTAAGTTTTGTTTTTTGTACAAAACTTAAAAAAATAAAAATATATAATGAAAGTGTATTTGTTTTACTACCTGGATCAATGTGTTTCACTATAAATTTGAGAAAAAATCTCTACTCCTAAAGGGGTGAAATCAGGGATAAAATAATAAATGTTTAATATTTATGCAGCGATTTTGATCATTATTCCGCTAAAATAGTAAAAAAAAATCAACAAAAATAAAACATATTCCATAATTTATAATAAAATAAATGACAATTCTCAATTGAAAGCAGCGATAGCTCAGCGAGGAATGGTACGGACTGACGAAATTCGCAGGTTCATAACCTGCCCTTCATATACGCCTCTGACTTTTGTTAATTATCGCTTGTTTTAACGGTGAAGGTAACAACATTGTGAGATAACCTCCGTACCACATAATTCTCTATTAGAAGCTATGTGAAGTGTGACAATCCGCATTAGGCGGAGCATGGTGGATTAAAGCTTAACTCATCTTGTTCTTAGAGGATGTCCGTACCCAGCAGTGGGACAGTTTAATACAGAGCTGATATTATTTCTGTCGGTGCTACAATTACAATTAATAATTTTAATAATTATTGGCCATAAACTACATAACACTAACTCAAAATTGCATTCTATTATAAAATCAAAGAAATCATCGTAAATATTTATTTGTTAACATTAAAATTTATTTATTTCATTAGTTTTAATATTATTTTGCTTTCCTTAAGACTGCACTTCGCAATTAGCTAGTGTTGCTAAACTATTTTTCCAAATGGCAGGAAGTTTACTTATAAACTTGCAGTCCAAAAAAACCAGCAACCACCGGCAAGCAATGAGTTTACCCGTGGTCATAAATTTGGTTCATAAATTTGTAAAAAACGAGGGCGATTTGCTTCTTCCCTCTTTAGAGTGGTAAGAAACATCTATACAGGCCGGCATGACTCTGGTGATCACCGATAAACTCATTGTTTGTTGCTGGTTTTTTGAATTGCATTACGCTTACCATAAGGTGTAGTGCAGTCACTTTGCCGTGCTCGGATAAAAAAAAATATACACTAGCTGATGCTGGAACGCAATTCACACAAGGTGTGTGTGTCACTATGGCAGGTTTTAACACCATGTGTACACTGGTCCGGGGGACCACGGATACCGACATCGATGATCATATCCATGAGTATCCTACCACCAGCAGATCTCTTACCATCTGCTGACCCACTACCTCGTTTGACGGCCTATGCTATATTAAAAAAAAACACCCAAAAGACCTACATAATATAGTCCTGACCCCACACTAGATTAATCTGTACTGTGGGTATTAGGAACTACGAGGGACTTGCGGTCCCACAACTCGCAGACCCGAAACCAATATTTCTGGATCACACAAACATTTTTCTCGGTGTGGGAATGGAACCCCCGGCCACTCGCTTCGCAGCCGGTGAACTCACCACTCCGGTGAACTCACTACTCCGGCGAACTCACCCATTGCGCTACGGATGCTGAAAACATCTGTTTATTTTTAATAATTACTTTTTTGTTGAAATACAAGTATAAAATGTACATTGTTTATTCATTTTAATCTCATTTAAGTGAAATATAAATTTCTGTTTGAGAAATAAATCATCTTTAATCATATTTTTTCTCTTAAAAAAAAACAATAAAATTTCGAGACCAGCTGAGTAACTAGCTTAAATATATAGTTATTTTGATTACAAATATATATGAGCAGATCCATTATTTTTCGATGAAAGTATGTGGGGGTGGGCCACCGATTTTGATGCCGATTGTTTCCTCGAAAGAACATCAGATAAGAAGATGATCCTGAAAATTTGAGCCCGTTTCGACCAAATTTGGCTACTGAAGAATTTTTACAATTTGGACATTTTTAGATTTTTCAATTTTTAGTTTATATCTCAGTTTCTATATAACTTCTTGTTTGAGGCGGAATTCTTCTCTTTAAGTCCTCTATGCCTCAAGTGCCTTTACTTCTAAGAAAAAAAAATGATTTACACTCAAGTTCGGCTTCACAGCGAGCTGCCAAGTATACCACTATTTCGGAGAAATTTTGCCTATTTATTCTGCCACATCTACAGTTTTTTAAAATAGAGGGTTGATCAGCAGCTAATATTTTTTGTTCAGGTATACTCTGAAGAAATCTATTCACTTTTTACTTGATTGCTTTTTACTTGGTTTTTGTTGGTCATGAATATCATTTAAAATCTGTTTCAGACGAGGACGGTTCAAATCGCATATAAAATACTAAAACTGAACCGCGTTAACCCCCTATTAATACTGGGAAGGTGACTGCGTTTCGCCCCGAGATTCTAATGTCGTGAAATCTTCGGAAGTCAGGAACAGATTAGTAAAAAAAATATTTTTAATAACGAAGGTTGACATATAAGCCAGTGATTTACGTAGTGGTATGCGAATTCTATCGCCCATAAACACCCAAAATACCAGAAGAATCATAGTTGCGTTAGCGATCTAAAGGAAAGGAATGAAGATTGGGAAGGGGAATCTCAGTCACCGTATAAAACGCAACCGTCAGCTGAAACTTCACGTCGGTTTGTTGCGAATCAGTGTTGATAACCGGTTCGAGCAGGCCCATCCATGCTGTACATAGCATGGCTCTACGACTAAAAAATAGAGCCACGAGCCACGGCGTTTCAAAATGAAAGATTTGAATTTTCGGAAAATGTCCACGCGCTCCGAAATAAATTTGTGAAATTGTAAATTTACAAGAACAAACATCGGACTGGGGTCGACTAAATATATTCGATTTAATGCCAGGAAGACACAAGTTGTCTCGTTTACCGTTAAAAGATTATTTTTGTCGTGTCGCGTCTTCGTTAAATATAATGGGCCTTACTTATAAACGCTACTCAAAGAAAGTTTATAATCAAAGCACAATGATAATAATGGGACCAACCAGTGTAAATACAGTAAAACACACAAGATACACAATAAATGTACAGTACAGGGATCAAACGTATAATTATTATTTCTTAGGGTTGAAAACGACAAAATATAGTATATAATAAGTATTTTTTCCCATCACTAAGGCAGTACAATGAAAACGGTTTTGAAAAGCTAAAACGTTGATTGCCTCGTGACTATATGTTAATTTACTGCAAATAATATATATTTGATTTTTGGCAGATGTTGAAACACTATATAATGATACAAGACATGACTTATTGTCGTCACTTTAAGCCATCGGTACCTGTTGTTCAAAACATCATTTTAATTAAATACACGTGTAAAGACTTATTTTTATATCAATGGAGAGTTCCATTCTAAGATTGCTTGTAGCAGGCATTGTTTTTACTGCAATTTATATTCAGGAAACAAAAGCATACGATGGTGAGTACCTTCCTCAATTACAACAGTAAAACCCCGAGAGCTTTTCGTATGACATAGGCAAGAATAAACAGAAAACTGTCATATACAAGTTCGCCTCGTAAACAAAACGTTTTTCTGTTGTATCTAGCCTGAATTTTGCGATAAACTCTCTTAAAAATCCAAATAAAGAGCAAATAAAGAGCATCAATGATGTTGTGTCAGCACATTAGTACTTCGCACAATGAAAGAGACCATGGTAGTGTTATTAAACGCACGGCGCGGCGTGGCGTCACTGGTTGAGAAGCTGATTTTTTTACTATTGTTTTAACAGACGAAAGCGTCACTTGTGTTATCGTTTCGCTTTTGATGCGACCACCGGAAATCTACTTTTATACTTGTTTTAACCAGATTTGCGTTTTTTTTTTAAGTTGACTCCTAACGGCTGATACTAACCATTTTGTGATAGATAAACCCAAAATCACATTTTCCTGACCCGGGATGGAACCCGAGACCTCAGCACAGCAGTCGTAGAGCGTAGAGCACAGTTGTAATGCGCCACCGAGACAGTAGATAACTACGTGTTTTCCGTATTTTTTGACAACTCCAACTTCCTCTTCCTCCGCCAGTTGCGGGTTAATTAGTTTGCAGCACGGGCTCTAGTTCGACTTCTCGGTACTAACTAATCACTCTATTCTATATCAAGTTAGTGGCTAACCTAGTTTTCAAGTCACTCGAAGGTTTTCAATTTGTACTGACGCTGAGAGATTAAAGTCCCACTTACACGTAAAAATCTTAAGAGGCGAGACGCAGTCACCGGCGCGATTGAAAGAGTTTTTAAATATTTTTTTAATATAAATAAGTTCATTTCATAAAACTGATTACACAGAGTTTTAATATCATGTTTCAACTTGACTTTGACAAAATTACAACAAGAAATAAAACATTATTTATTTAAATATCGCCACCTTCGTGGACACACTTTTCCAAGTAGCGCTTCGCGGTGACCATCATGATATTTTACTTGATCATTTTAAATCAAAAAACCAATAGTTTAATAAAAATCTAGTCCTTAATCGTAGGCTTTTTTTAACTAACTAAATGGCGGCCTTTCGACAGAAAACTCTCGATTTTCGAACACAAATCACTTGTTAAAGATAAAAGATAAATATATGTGTGTGTAAATTAGTTTTATTTCAATGACCCTTTGTTTTGTTCCAGACTTACCGTGTGCTGCAACACACGTGTACAACCGGTCAGTCATCTGCAAATGCACCTCCACTTACTGTGATACACTTACAAGAGAAGTGCCTGCGACAGGAGAGATTATAACCTACACATCCTCGGATGTAAGTAGCATAAATCCCGTAGTAAACTAACCCTTTATAATGTCAGGAAAAAAAGCCCTATTCGGTGTGTTGAGAAAACAATTAAATAATGGAAATATTTATTAAGCTTGAGTCAAGCGTGTAGTGAGTGCAAACATACACTAGTACATTATACAACCAACTTTAGTAGAACATTTTCTTATTACAGTCTGGACTGCGGTTTCACAAACAATCATCCAGTTTTAAAAGCGGACACTGTAAGTTATTTTTTAACGCCTTATGATTTCTAAAAAAAGCAAGTAATTATTGCACTCGGGTGTCAAATAACTTTAATTGCCATTAAGACATTTCTACTCAGAGGCAGATGTTCCGTTATATGATAGGTACACAATCAGACACAATCTTAATTTACATCTTTGTGGAATAAACAAATTCTAAGAAATGGCTCATTGCCTATTAAATTTAATTGACATATCTGAGTGCAACAGCAAGATCGTTTGTGTTTTTTCTTCTTTTCATGAATTTCGAGAATTGGGTTGAATGCTATGTTGGGTGTGGCGGTGAATGCAACTTGTATCGGATCATTGGATTAAATTAATATTAATAACTTTTTTTCAGTTGCTGCCGGTATAATAATTGATTTAGATCCAGAAACAAAGTATCAAACGATCAATGGCTTTGGTGGTGCGGTCACTGACTCTACTGGTCTCAACTGGCAGAACTTGACTGACCCTCAACTGAAACAACAATTGATAAAGTGAGAAGAATATAAAAAAACAGACTATTTTGATATTATCATAATATTATAAATGTGTATAGTGCATATACTAACAAATAATAAAAAGTCCTCTGCATAGGTCCATTGTTTTGTCTATCTTTTCAGTTAAACACGAGAACTTGTATACCCAATAAAATTTCCATAAGAATTTGGAAGGTTTGTGAAGACTGCCAAACCTACATTAGGCCAGCGTGGTAGATTAAGTCACTCAGTAGAGGAAGCCGTGACCAGCAGTAGGAATGCCTGGTTTTATTATCATTTCCATGTCGTATCTGAAAATCTTTACATCTAAATGGGGCTTTATAGACGATTCAAATTACAAAGTATGTATGTGTAACAGCGACTTGCCATTTCAGTTCGTACTGCAGTGATAAAGGTATAGAATACAGTATGCTCCGTGTGCCAGTTGGAGGGAGCGATTTTTCAACAGAATTTTATGCATACAATGAATATCCTGAAGGAGACAAGGATTTATCAAACTTTACCTTGGCACCTGCAGACTATAATTACAAAGTAAGTAGTTCCTATTGCATTAATTTTTGGTGACAACATACGTTGTCCGCCTGTAGAGTGGTTACGATCTTAAAGACTTATGAATTAGGGTCAACCAGGATAATTGTAAACAGGGGTTATTGGAAACAACTCTCAGTAAACTTTTAATATTGTGATTAAGATGATGGGAGTGAAACAGAACATTATTTTATTTTATAGTCTATGTCTTTATATTTCAAATTTACTCTTGTCATAAAAAATAACGTCACTTTGAGCGCGACGAAAATTTGTCTGCCAAAATATTGTTTTTAAGTTTTCATACGAAGTTGATACCCAAAAGATTTTGTATAAAAAGTTGCCGGGTAAGTTCTCGATTGGTTTTTGCGGTCATTATAATGAAAATATCTTTGCATTTTTCTAATACTCTATCAATAAAACCAAGCTAACAAGCATCTGAGTGTTGTTTACATTTTCCCATATGATAAAACTGGGCGGGGTAATAGTAATCGGCTAAGGGGGGGAATTGTAAACAGTGGGGTAATTGTGAACGTATATCATTTTTACTACTAACATGGTGATGGGTAATGGTAAACATTTCTTTTAGGTACATTTTCAAAATGTCACGTGTAGGTCCGAAAAAGGGAAACTTACATAAGGCTGTTAAGGCCATACAAGAAAATAAAATGACATACCGACAAGCCTACAACGTACCTATCTCAATTATCTATCACCGAATAAAAGGTAGAATAGTAGATATGAATAGAATGGGTGCTGGTGTGTCTAAAGTGCTGCCAGATTGCATGGAAGAATACGTAGCCTCTTGTCTGAAAACTCGAGCGCAAATGGGTCATCCAGTAGTAAAAGGGGAATTAGAAAACCTAGTTAAAGATCACATAGAAACAATTAAATTGTTAATAATTTCAAACAAAATAAACCTGGCGACGATTAGTACTTTTATATATTTTGTTTTATTTTACCCCTTTAAAAATGTACAGGTTTATTTAGTTAGTTTTCAAAATATTTACAATTGCCCACAGAAAAATTAAATGTTTCTAAATACCCCATAGTTTTGTCAATGCATAATAATAAAAACTAGATGATTTGTTTACATTTGCCCCTGTACATAGCTAGATGCTTATATCGAATACTTTCGTGTTTAAGAGACACTAAATAGTGAAAACAAGTTAGTTTCATTATAATTCTTATCATATAGGTATACATTAGCTATTTCCATTTACCCCAAAATATCAATTTTTAAAAAAAAAGCAGGGGAAATTGTAAACGCTTGATTTTCAGTGCCACCAATGCGCCAGCTAAAATAGCTGAATTAGAACTTTTTGAATAATTTAATGCTTATTCATAGTAACTAACTTCTTCCTCAAAGTCACCTATATATTTTTTTTTACAAAGCGCGAAACTATTTGTGTGCAGGAATTTTTCAAAAGCGTTTACAATTACCCTGGTTGACCCTAGTTAATAAACGTGGTGAAGTCGTGATTCACAAAATGACGATAAATAATTTTTTTTAGTTGCCGTTCATAAAGGCGTGCATGGAAGCATCAAGTAAAGATATCCACGTAATAGGCAGCTGCTGGTCCCCACCGACGTGGATGAAAGTCCTGAATAACTACACAGGGGTCAACTTTTTGAAGACTGAATACTTCCAGACCTACGCAGATTACTATCGCAAGTCAGTACTGCGAAAGTGTATTATAGCTAAGTCAACTATAACATGGATAATGAGATTTTTCCAAAACATGAACTGCAGCCTCATGTGTTACCCAATTTTAATTCCGTATTCGCAAAATAGTTCCTTTTTCGTATTATTGTCGGAAACACAGCACAATAATGTATAAAATTAGACGTATAGTTAAATACCCTACATATTTGAAAATAAGAACCTTATGACAAGTCCTCCTAAATAGCAGTTTGTTGTAAGTAGATCTAAATAGGGCTTTATTGATAACGTATAAATGGCGTTAAAAGAATTTAAAGTGACGGGAAGTACCTCAAACAAGGAAAATTCGCACAAGTCATTTCGCTGGTGGTAGGATATTGATATCCGCCCGGATAACGACCACCGTACACATGGTGTTAAAACCTGCCATAGTGACCCACACACCTTGAGATGATCGCGTTTCAGGATCGTGCAATGACAATAATCCTCTTTTTAATTTAGGTTCGTAGACGAGTACACGAAAGAAGGGGTCCCGATATGGGGTCTCACCACCACAAACGAGCCCCAGACCAGTATAGCGGACCTTGGGCCGATTAATTCACTCGGTTGGACCGTGACAACGATGGTAAATACAGTTAAAGAACTTTATTTCTCATGCGTTATCTATAGTAACATTTTGTCTTAATGATTGTGAGCAGTTCGTACGAAATATATTACTTTACTAGCTTTTTCTCGCGGCTCCGCCCGCGTGATCGCTTTTTCCGGGATAAAAAGTAGCCTATCACCCAAGTCAGCTCATATCCTGTCTGTATACCAAATTTCATCAAAATCCGTTCAGTAGTTTCAGCGTGATAGATGGACAAACATCCAAACAAACAAACTTTCACATTTATAATATTAGTACGATTAGGCCGGTTTAAAGTACAAGCTACGTCGTTACGTTTGTACGTCGGTACGTCGGTTATATGTCGGTTTCCTTTGAGATAGAGGTAACAATCAGGTCGAGCCGGCTTGTGTACAAAAATATCAATAGCGTATCTCTACTTCAATTGTATGAGCATCATGGAGCTTGTCAGTGGCGACTACAACTTATTCTTCTTTTTCTTATTCCTTTATTACATATCTTTGAATAGTTTGACTACAAAACATTGGATTTTTATACATTATTATTTCTCTAAAAATTGAATATGAGGATACGGTGACGTACACAACTCCTAACAAACATGTTTGCTGATTACAGGCAGACTGGATAGCAGACAACTTTGGGCCTACCCTGAGAAAACATTATCCTGAAATAAAACTGATCGGCGTAGACGATCAGCGTAACGCTATTGCGCTATGGTTGAACGTGGTAAAGTACTAACAGATATTTTCTTTTTATTATTTGGAATGACGAAACGAGCAGCTGGCTAACTAAATGAAATACGATTCTCGATCGTGTACATTTGTTGCGTTTCGACTTTGGAACTCCATTTGTGATTGAAAATATAAACTAAAAAAAAATAATTGTGTTCAAATGAATTGTACATAGATTACGTTGAATATAAAATACGACTGGCGCTTATTTTTAATATTTTGGGACGTTCCAGTTATTTAGATAAAAGGCAGAGAATGAATTTAATTTTTATATTACAATTTTCTAAATAAATGTATTATTGTAGCAAAATCTTCACCAGGATTGAGTAAACACTTTCGCCTTTTTCGTTTAGTATTCTTTGAATTTTAACGAGAGTAATATAAAATATTATACTTAAAAGTATTTAAAATTTGATTTTACGCGCCGTACTTTCTAGCGATAGGTTTTGCCTCCTATGACATCATGGGACGGAAATGCCCTCGGTGAAATTTTGATGTACTGGTTACACCTAAGCCTATCCCTTCGGGGATTACAGGCGTGAGTGGGTATGTGTATGTATAAAACTCATATATTTAGCTAGTATAAAACAAATTTCACGTTTTAAATCTTTTATTGTATATTTGGTTGTTCGTGTTTCGTCATATATCGCCACACCGAACGGCGTCCCTCATGCGAGGGACCTAATGTCTATTACATCATCATCCGTTTGCAGATATGATCCAGTTTTGATGTTGAGACCTTACCTTGATATTTTCCTTTAATTTAATACGCGATTCTCCTAGAGCGGACCAGAGAATCATAGTAAAAATGTTGATAAGCATATAAAAACAAAAACGAAAAGCAGCCGCAGACATTCCTAGACGGAAGTCGCAGGTTCGAAATCAGCCCCAAGAGCATATACCGTTGACATTTCTAAGATACATGTGTATTTATTTACTGTTTACTTTAATGGTGAAGGAAACATCGTGAGGAAACCTGCATACTCCGAGAAGTTCTCTATTTAAACTTCGAAGTATATAAAGTCTGCCAACCGTTGTGGACTAAGGCTTAAGCCCTCTCATTCAATAGAGGAGGCCTGTGCACAGCACTGGGTCGAAGAAAGGCTGGTACAATTGTTATTATATTTAACATAATAACGTGTTATTATTCTCATTCCTATGTCCTTGATATTTCACTTAAAATTATCTACTTAGGCGGCAATGAGAAGGCCCGAGATTACGGACTACCTAGACGGAATAGGCGTCCATTATTATTTGAACGATTACATCCCAGCGGATGTCATTCCTCTGTCGACGAAACAATATCCACATTTATTCGTTCTTGGCACTGAAGCTGCTTATGGTAAGTCATTATTTACTTACAAATATTATGTTTTGTTGAAGAATAAGGTTTTTAATCGTATATTGTGTCATGGCAATAATAAAACAGATTCTATAAAGCAAAAGCTATAATTAAAATTAAATAATTTTGGGTCGCTACTTAACCTATGCTGTTGTAGTTTATTTATTTTGTTGTTGTGTTATTTTGAACTTTTAGTGAAAAATCATCAAAATTGTAACGATTTTGCATGCCGAAGATGATTTTTCATCACCGATGTCGCCACCTTGGGAATGATGTTTTTTTTTCTATAAATAAGACACAGTTTGGAGCTTCCATATAAAATACAAAAAGAATATACAAAATCGGACCACTCAGTAAAAAACTGTGCTCAGTTGTATCTGTACATACAAACGTCGTTCTTTTCGTCGGTAAAAGTTGAGGCGTTAATTTAGTTACAACCGATTTATTGGTAGACAATACTTATACAAAGAAAAAAAAAGAAAGTAGTATAATATATTGCTTTATTTACAGGCGCAGGTTCAGGTATAAGTGTAGATTTGGGATCTTGGGAAAGAGCTGCTAATTACGCAAAGAACATTATTGAGGTAAGTTTAATCTGAAAAGTTTGTAATTTATGAAAGATAGAACAGATTTTCTTCAAAAATAGCTAGGATTAAACCGGCTTTCAAATAAAAGAAACTGCTATCACATCAGTTTATTAGTTTAGACGCTACGGTGCCCGGCTTTTCATCATAACGAATTACACAACTAATTCAGAAAGTACTAAATTGAGATAATTTGTTATATTCTTTTTGAAGTGAAACTTCTTTAGAATCGTTGCGATTTGAAACTCGATGAAACGAAAATGCGTCATGACAAAGACAAATATGTTCATAAATAGGATTTAGTCTGCGAGAGAATGAGATAAATTACAAGTATGCTGTCACGTGTCTTTGCGCCTGCGTACAACGAAGCCTTCGGAAAATGTGTCATAAACAACGTGGTGTATTATTCACGTGTTTTATTTTTTTTGCATTTGTGTATTAAAATTAGTTGGTTAGTTAATTTATTTTAATAATTATGAAGTTTCACTTCTGCTGTGTGTGAATTGCACACACATACTTTTTAATTGATAAGTAACATTTAACTGGACACGAATAATGTATTGTACTGGCCAAGTAAAAATGAAATTTGGACCTAGGCTTGCTTTCACCATACTTTTTTAGTTAATTCAATGTCTTGTTACATATTTTAACGGATTGTTAAGGTTAATGAGTGTTTTGGCAATGTGCCAAGAGCCCTTTGATTTCCCTAATTTAAATAGCTGTCAAACATACTCACTGCTCCACCAGCACGTTACATTCATAGCAACCGATTAGTTTACTGTCAAGGTCAGTTTTCCTGAGTTGCATTTGATATTATCCCCGTATGTTTTGAGTTATTCAGTATTGATTCAGAAAGATCTCAAAGAATTAAACTCCTGTGTCAATTTTCTCTATGCTTCCTCGCTTTTTTTACCATGATATCTTTGTGTTTTTTGATAAGATGAATAACAGTTTTGTTCTTATTTAATGAAATATTCCTGCGTCTTCTCTTCGACATTAAAACAAAACATAAAATTAATTTAAATTAAGTATTGAATCTCAAATACGTAAACAAAACAAATTGATATGTCAACATACAGCTCACAGTACAAAGTTGAATAATAAATGGTTTTAAGATTTCATTAATCAATAGATAGATAGATAGATAGATGACTGACTGTCACATTTTAGCCATGAGAGTTAAGATATGTTAATATGTATATATTTCACACTGATTGACAGATGGCTGATTATAAAGAAATTTGGTGAAAGTGGGTCTAAACAGATGACAAAAATTACAGGATCTCAACGTGGACGTGATTGGTTGGATAGATTGGAATATGGTTTTGAACAGCGAAGGTGGTCCAGTCATGAACGAAAACTTCTGCGACTCTACCATTCTAGTAATGCCAGAAGAAAAAGCCTTCTACAAACAACCCACGTTCTACTCTATGGGACATTTCGCCAAGTTCTTGCCGAGAGGATCTCGTAGGATAAAATTGAAGACTTCTAACAAATCAGCTCTTTTGTACTCTGTTGCTGCTTTGACACCGAGTAACACTATAGTTGTTATTCTGAATAATTGGTAAGTCTCTTTACACGAGTTTTTAGAGTTTTTTTTATATGGTCAAAAGGTATCCTGTAATAACTTTATCAAGCCTGTCTACTTGTACATATTGTCATTATACACTGGTAAAGTGACTACACTGGAACTGATGTCAAGTATAGTGCATTTCAAATGTAACGACCTCCGACGAGACGATGCATTCGTCGACGATCGGCAAAATTGTGCTGTTCTGAAGTTACTGGATATACATTGGCTGACTCGGAACGCGACTAACGAACCAATATTCCGACTTTGGACCATGTGTACGGTGGTCCCTATCCAGTCGTGAACTCTTCAACTAAGAGGAATTCATCTGATGATTTTACATAAACACATATAATGAGGAGAATCATATTTTTGTATGTAACATATTTTTTATTTTCTTGATCAGAAACATTTAATTTAATATGTATTGTTTAACAGGGAAACTAAAATGATCTCAGTGACTTTGAGACTTGGACAAAAGCATGCGAAGATTACCTTACCGCCGAGCTCCATCGTAACAGCAGAGTTTGCGTATTATTAAACCGAGATTATATTATTATAAAAAGAATAATATTGTTTGTGTATAGAACATGTCATTAAAAATGTGGATAATTAAATGCTGTGTATTGACGATTGTGTAATAAATAATAAGAATTATGTTTTCTTCTTTGTTTTATTTTTGTTTGTTTGGAAAACTTACAAGCTTACACCTGCTCTTATCCCACTCGAAGTGGTGTCGGCACAATATGGATTTACCTAGCTTGTAGTCAACTCCTTTGGGGATCTATATATACATACGACAGTTCTAGCCAAGTGCTAGGCGACGAGCCACCGGGTGCGCGTATTTTTACAATAACCATTTAAAGCTATTTTCGACCCCCCAATTAAACTTTCTATTACAATTACACAATTAAAATTTTGCATTTCTAATAAAACTTGAAGTAAGTCTATTATAATCATTGATTTATTGCGATCTGAAAAATGCAATTATATTATCTCACTGATTCACGGACTTAGCTATCAACAACCTAATCTACTTCTGGTTTACTTAGAAACTTTTGCCTCGCATTAGGTGTATACAACGGAAAAAGCCTGAAACCTACAAAATTCAAACACACACTCTGTTTCTGAAAGTCTCATGACAAGTCAATCGAAATATTCTATCCTTGCTGCCTCTGTTAGCTACCACAATAGAGAATTTTCGCATAGGGAATTGTTGGGCGTCTCATCGAAACGAAGCTACTCACGGAAAATTAGCTTGATAGCAATCAAGTGGAAAATTGGCTCAGGGATCCCTGACCATTACGTGTATAGTAATTGTAAATTATCGCTTGCTTTAACGGTAAAGGAAACATCGTGAGGAAACCTGCATACTTGAGAACTCGATAAGATTTTTCGGAGGTATGTGAAGTCCGCCAACCCGCATCAGACCAACGTGGTGGACTAAGGCCTAACCCCTCTCATTCAGTAGAGAAGGCCCGGTGGGACGTATATAATACAAAGCTAGTATTATTATATTATATATTATTATAATATATTTATTTTAAATAAATTTAAATACTGTGTTACATCTCTAAAACTGCTTGGGTTAACTGGCGGAAGGTCACATGCGTTACTTGCGACCGAAAAATGCGGATGAGACTTTACTTAAGGCCTCGTATAACTATAAGAGCATCATTCGGCCTTAGCTTCTGTATGGGTGCGAAACGTGGTCCAGACTTAGGCACCATGTCAGGAAAGTCACGTCGCGGAGATGAAGCTACTGATGTGGATGTGTAACGACTAGATCGTATACTTAACGAGTACATCTGCGGCAGCCTTGGAATCTACGACATGACACTGCTACGGGAATTTCGCTTAAAGTGGTTTGGTCACGTTTTGAGGAATTGCAGGAGTCTGCCGGTCGTAGATGGCTGTGCCAAATCGTACCACAGGTATGAGCCCAAAAAGCGGTGACATGAAAAGGGAGACATGAGCGCCAATGATCTGACTACGAAGGAGGATCAAGATCAATCGAAGTGGAAGTGTCTATGTAGGAAGACGGCACCTGGCACAAAGCTATGATAATGCCAGGCAATAAGTAAGACTAATTAAAATGAATGAATACACCATAAACATACAACGTGTTATAGAAAAGCGTGGTCAAATTGAAGCAACAAACAGAGTACGATATAAATATTTCACCGGCATACACCATACACATAAATAAAGGATTTTTTTATCGAATTAGTAACATGTCGATATTTGAGTTATAAGCTTGTATAATACTAATTGAAAAACACGCACAACAACTTAGTTTATAGGAATTTATTCATATCAGCGTTTGTAATAAACGAGTGATTAAAACTAGCAGATTTTAGGATGTCTGGATTTTGATAAGATCTTGTAAATAAATATTCACTGTCAGGTGTATATAATGACGCTTAAATATGCAGCACACTTTCCGTAGCACGTTGTGTACGATTTTATAGAGCGGCAGTCTCGCTGTAGACAGTTTTGTCTACCGGGTCGTTACCACTGTCTCCGAAGTCTCACGTAAAGTAGCGGCTTGCCCCTCCTCTTCCCAAACCCTTTCTTTTAAGGTTGGCAACGCGCCCATGATTTTTCTGGTATTGTGGACGTACATGTCTGATATGGTGGAGATCACTTACCATCTGATGATCCACTTGCTCGTTTGCAGCTTTGTCTATGTTTGTTATTATGTCGTTTGCCTATGCAATAAAAAAGAAACACCCAACAGTCACATATAATATAGTCCTAAGAAGGACTTGCGGTCCCACAACTCGCAGACCCGAAACCAATATTTCTGGATCACACAAACATTTTTCTCGGTGTGGGAATGGAACCCCCGGCCACTCTCTTCGCAGCCGGTGAACTCACTACTCCGGCGAACTCACCCATTGCGCTACGAAGGCTAAAAAATCTGTTTATTTTTCAATAATTACTTTTTGTTATTTTGTTATACAAGTATAAAATGTACATTGTTTATTCATCTTCATCTCATTTACCTAAGTGAAATATAAATTTCTGTTTGAGAAATAAATCATCTTTGTTTTTTGTTTTATTTGTTCCTTACTGGAACCGGCTAACGTCGTAGACCATGCTGCTAAGTCTTCAGTCATTTAATTTCATAAGTACATACATAACTTATATCTAATGTAAGAACGATGAAACATGGGTGCGGTCGATTTCAAGGTCCTGTCTGTAGGCTATAGTATAGACTATAGGGTTTAGTTCCAGAAGTAAAACACTATATTCACTTTAACCGTTTATTATATTGTAGTTAAGACACCTTTACTCAACAATTAAATGCACTTCACCGATGTGTACACTTTGACGACTAAGAAACGACTGGCGTGCTCTGTCTGTTGTCCCACTATTTATATTGATTATCCCCACGCCGCGCCGTACAATTAGAGTGAGGGTAGTCAATTGAGATACTGTATTTATGACCGTGATTCCCGAGAGGTAGCTGAGTGAAATATAGCATATAATAAGCTGTTATATACCCGTATCTATAATCTAACATATATATTATTATATATTAGCTAACAGCTCGGCCATCCTGTTTATAGCGAGTCCCGTCGCTATTATATATGTGAAGTTTAATTATTTTGTAAAAAAAAAAAATCAAAGGAGAAAAATAAACGATGAATCTCTAAAGTATTTATGAAGTGAAATAGTTTATTAATCATGTAGGCAATTGAAATAACGCGACCAGAATCATTATATATTTTGTTGGTTCGTTGATATGGACCATAGGCATTATCGAAACGGCACGTGTTTTAAAACTACCACCGGATCCAAAACGACCCATCTTGAGAAGACCCGGCGAAACAAACTCAAGTGGGCTTCCTTTACCGCTGGATTCAACGCGGCGCGACCCAGTTCTGAGATGATCCAGCTAGACAACCTCAGTGGGCTTGTTTTTGGTCCGTTTAAACCATTCCCGAAAAGAATGACTTGTAAGAATCCGTTCAAACCATTCCCGAAAAGAATGACTTGTAACAATCCGTTCAAACCATTCCCGAAAAGAATGACTTGTAAGAATCCGTTCAAACCATTCCCGAAAAGAATGACTTGTAAGAATCCGTTTAAACTATTCCCGAAAAGAATGACTTGTAACAATCCGTTCAAATCATTCCCGAAAAGAATGACTTGTAAGAATCCGTTCAAACCATTCCCGAAAAGAATGACTTGTAAGAATCCGTTCAAACCATTCCCGAAAAGAATGACTTGTAAGAATCCGTTTAAACTATTCCCGAAAAGAATGACTTGTAACAATCCGTTCAAACCATTCCCGAAAAGAATGCCTTGTAACAATCCGTTCAAACCATTCCCGAAAAGAATGACTTGTAACAATCCGTTCAAACCATTCCCGAAAAGAATGACTTGTAACAATCCGTTCAAACCATTCCCGAAAAGAATGACTTGGAACAATCCGTTCAAACCATTCCCGAAAAGAATGACTTGAAAAAATCCGTTCAAACCATTCCCGAAAAGAATGGCTTGTAACAATCCGTTTATACCATTCCCGAAAAGAATGACTTGTAAGAATCCGTTCAAACCATTCCCGAAAAGAATGATTTGTAAGAATGACTTCACGTATTTTATCTTATTTTCATGAAGAGCACGGACACCGAATCGGCCCATTCAAACAACGATACTCCACGCCATCTGCTGGCACCGCCAGTCACACCGACAACTCGAGGGCGACTTGCGTCTTCCACCAAGCAATCCCATCTCCGCAGAGACAATGAAAATCCCGTCACACAAGACGGCGTCTTGCCATTCAAAAACCAGTCCAGTTCCGTCCGCGAGTCGCAACAGCAGGGAACCGCCAAAACCATGGCAAACCAGGCTCATCCAAGCACAGTGCCAATCCCAACAACCAGTTGACCTCAAATATTGCGATTTACAACCGCGAAACGCGTCGGGTCAAAATGTCTGTGCATTCCCAGCATCTCAACACCGGTGGCCTTTCCGTCGCCGGCTCCCTTCCACCACGGTTGTACCTCCGAGACGGCAGCAGCCCAAAAGAGGGAATAAACAACAATGTGACAACCCTGCGCCGCTACTACCGAGACCCATCACACGCCGCACATCCCGACCACATCAAGTGAAGAGTGAGGGCTACAAAATCCTTCCCTCCGACGCATCCACTTGGAGCTCGCATATATAAAGCAATAAGTAAATCAAGAAAACGAGAGTAATGTCTGTATGGTATATGTAACGCGAAGAAAAGTGAGATAATTAACAATCTGATCAGTCCAACTCACACTAATTGTGTTTTACAAGGTTGTAGGTCCCTCGTATGCGATAGGCCGTCTGGGTTAGTACCACCGCTTTATCTACCTTTTTGATATAATATCATATATCTTCATATATCTCCGGCCCTGTGATCCGGGCACTCCTAGGTGGTCATCGTCTGAACTCCAGCTCTGTGACCTGAGCACTCCTGGGTGATCACGGTAAGAACCCCCGCCCTGTTACCTGGGCACTCTTGGGTGATTATCGTTTGGACCCCGGCCCTGTCACCTGGACACTCCTGGGTCTTTATTGGCTGAACCCCGGCCCTGTGACCTGGGCACTCCTGGGTCTTTATTGGCTGAACCGCGGCCCTGTGACCTGGGCACTCTTGGGTCTTTATTGGCTGAACCCCGGCCCTGTGACCTGGGCACTCCTGGGTCTTTATTGGCTGAACCCCGGCCCTGTGACCTGGGCACTCCTGGGTCTTTATTGGCTGAACTCCGGCCCTGTCACCTGGGCACTCCTGGGTCTTTATTGGCTGAACCCCGGCCCTGTGACCTGGGCACTCCTGGGTCTTTATTGTCTGTACCAGTCTGATCTTGGTTTTGAGACCAATGCCTCTTTTTTCCCCGATGTTGTTTAGACGAGTCTTAGCATCTTTTGCCAACCCGATTCGCCTCTTTATCTTGGAGAGACAGCTTCCGTCATTGCAGATTTGGAAGCGCAAGTACGTGTAGCGGTCGACTATATTAATGCCAGGAATGTAGCAGGTGACATTTGTTAGCTTTCCAGCTCGGTCCACTATCATTTTTTTTGATTTCGTTCTGTTCACTGAGAGACTCATGCTGGCACTTTCTGACTTTGTCAAGTCTTTGGAACAGCTCGCTCATATCCTCCATGTATGTTGCTAAGAGTGATGATGATGGATTCCACGACGTACCCGTTGACGGCGAACCTTGTAGTTCCGGATTACGTTTTTCGCTGACGTGAGCGAATATGGCTAGCTAGCCCTAATTTCGTTTTAAAAGTCCTATCGCAGGACGCACAGAAAAGTTCTCCTGCAGAGTTGTAAGGGTAGTTGTACACACTTTTAGGTCTTGCTTGTCAAGGTGTTCAAGGCGGGTTTCCTCAAAGCGTGCACATGATTCACGCACGGTACTCCGCCAGTTAATTCGGTGATGCGCAAGATCTTCCCAGTTGTCACACCATATGTTACATGATGTTAGGTGGCGCTTGAGGACATCTTTGTATCGCAAAAACTGGCCTCCAGGTTTCCGCTTTCCCTTAGCGAGCTCTGAGAAAAATACTAGTTTTGGGAGCCTAGAATCCTCCATACGTACAACATGGCCGCACTTCCTAAGCTGGCCCTGCACGAGCAACGATTCTATGCCACTCAGCTTTTTGCGTCGCAAAATTTCCGAGTTCGGGATACGGTCCTGCCACTTTATCCGGAGAATGCTAGGAGTATTGTGTTATCAGCATATCGGAGATTCGATAAACTCTTGCTACCTATGGAGAAACCCTTTTTCCAATTCCCGATTGTCTTCCGAATAATGTACTCTCCACATATTTTAAAAAGTGCAGGGGACAATATGCAACATTGTCTCACTCCTTTTTTTGTTTCGAACATCGTGGAATATTCATGGTCTATCCTGATGAATGAGCAGTTTCCAGTGTACAGAATCTTGATTACAGCAATAGGATGTTCAGGCGCTCCCATTAATCAGCACGTACCACAGTTATTCCCATTGTACACAGTCAAAGGCTTTGGTATAGTCCATAAAGCACAGGACTACTGAGCTGTTGAATTATCTGCTCTTTTCAGTAATTTAACGGATGTTTAATATTTGTTCCCGATGACCCCTACCCTTAACGAAACCTACTTGCTCTTTCTTTCTTCCAGATATTAACGCTATGGTTTTGCAATTTCCACAGACTTTTTGAAGAACCTTTCTTGTGTAGATAAACACCGGTTCTGTCCAATCTTTCGGCTACCTTCCAGACTTCCAGATGGTATTACAGATTTCGGTGATGGTCTTTGTACCACGCTGTCCTAAGTTTCTTTAATACTTCAGCTGTAATAGTATCCTTACCCGGTGATTTCTTGCCCTTAAGAGCTTTGATGGCGTGCTCGATTTCTGATGGTGGGATATCAGGTTCTTCTGTCACCCATGTAATATTAGCGTTAATAGGCTCTCCTGTGTCATATAATTCCGCGCAGTAGTTTTTCCAACGTTCTAGCACTCGAGCCACATTTGTAAGTAGGCGCCCGTCTTTATCTTCAATGGCACAGGTTCTCAGTTTACGCATTCCAGTCAATTCCTTTACTTTCTGAAAAATATATCCGGATTCGTTTTTTTCTGTGAGTGCTGTTCGAGTTTTTGCCAGATTTTCCTTCTTTCCATAAGACCCAGCTAATAGCTCAAGCTTGAAGCGATAGCACGGTAACGCAGAGACAATCTGCTTCAACCCATGAATGTGCGGCCCGCAGTGATACCTCATATTGAACTAGGCGGCTTTCGACTAGAAAAGTGTGATGCCCGCTGATTTTGAACAACAAACATAATGCAGTGACTTAAATTGGTCAAATCTGACTGATCATTTTAAATCGTTGGCTATCCAAATTTGAACATGTGGTATCGAAAATTTCCCACTGCTTGCTAATTGTTCATCATCAAGTTAATCAACCTCTTTTAGCTGCAAAAATGAAGTCGGATTTACGTTAACAGTAACAATAATTTTCAGTAACGTAGGTATAAAGTGAATCACAGTGTCGCAAACAGTATCAGCACAATTGCTCTGTAAACATTTGATGATTTAATTTTACTAAATTGATGTGATTCCTTATAAGATGACGGTACCTTCACTGATTTAGATAAAAACAGATTTTTAGGTCTTTCATACTTAAAACCTCTTGTAGTAAGAACCTGGGAATCGAACCCTGACCTCTCGGTGCATAGCTTTTAAGCGCTATTATTATTCATTAATGGTCCCGAACATAAATACATGGGACACACACACACATTCGCCCCAGGTGCGGGAATCGAACCCGCAGCCTGATGCCTATCCGCTGTGTTGCGGAGGCCGGCTGTCATCTCATACCATGGGAATCACATTTTATCTTGGGTGCGGGAATCGAACCCGCAGCCTGATACCAGGACACTGCCTTCTAAATTAAATAATCCCTTTTGGGGTAACCTTTGTGAAAATTTCATGAATTCTAGTTTGGGATTCGACATTAATATTACTATTAGAACAACATAAAAGAGAATTAGTTCACATGGATACTCATCAGTCCTTAGATGTGTTCACCTGGTGTCCACACTTCACAGCCGCTCTGTAAGCCGTACGGTACGGTACGTGAACTGCCACGCCGTGGGTACGGCGTTATGGTTCAACGATCGGGAACTCTTGCGCACCAATATCTTGCAGTCAATGCCAGCGCCGGCGCCACATCAGTAGAACTTGTCCGTTATAGTCCAAATTACTCGTAGACAGTCGCAGTCCATCGCGCAGTTACTGACAACGCGTAGTTACCAACACAAGTGCATTTAAAGGTCGTATTGAGTAATATCGTTACTTTAAATTGTGTCGCGCTAAACGCCTTGACAAATAGATTCAAGAAGTCAAGAAGATTCAAAAATAACAAAAAAAAAGAAGTAAACAGGAATTGTGAACGACACAAAATTCAAATTCAAAAGTTAACGGTCTTCTTAGTGACAACAAATTTACAATCTTTCAGCAATATTTAATGTTACTGTGGGCTTATAAGTCCTTTATCCCGCTTCTGAAACTGTAGGCTATAGTATAGACTATAGGGTTTAGTTCCAGAAGTAAAACACTATATTCACTTTAACCGTTTATTATATTGTAGTTAAGACACCTTTACTCAACAATTAAATGCACTTCACCGATGTGTACACTTTGACGACTAAGAAACGACTGGCGTGCTCTGTCTGTTGTCCCACTATTTATATTGATTATCCCCACGCCGCGCCGTACAATTAGAGTGAGGGTAGTCAATTGAGATACTGTATTTATGACCGTGATTCCCGAGAGGTAGCTGAGTGAAATATAGCATATAATAAGCTGTTATATACCCGTATCTATAATCTAACATATATATTATTATATATTAGCTAACATGTCGGAGTTCAGGTGCTAACTCCTTTCAGTACGATTCCTAATTCACTTATTTCAATGTTTCCATACACTGTTCATCACCGTCGATGTTTAATGAACAAAACCACACCACTTTTATACAACAAACACAACTCTAAACTAGTTTATGAAATAAATTTAAATAAGCGATGAACTGCACTGTCAGAATTCCCGCCAAAACTCTTCTTCTTCTTTTTATTTATGGCTTTCGCAGTATTATGCATTTAGCCAGTGTCAAGTATAATTTATTCTCAAGTTATATTTACAAGAACGATGAAACACGGGTGCGGTCGATTTCAAAGTCTTGTCGGAGTTTTGATGTTAACTCCTTTCAGTACGATGCTTAATTCACTTATTTCAATGTTTCCATACACTGTTCATCACCGTCAATGTTTATTGAACAAATCCACACCACTTTTATACAACAAACACAACTCTAAACAAGTTTAAGAAATAAATTAAAATAAGCGATGAATTGCACTGTCAGAATTCCCGCCAAAAAGCCATAATATACGTCAGTTCTCCTAATAGTCTGTGCATAAAATTATCTCTAGATGGAGTATGACCTCGTGTAAAATTTCATTAAAATATTATATAGTGTCTTTTAATACATACTTAAGTCGAGTAAATACTTATTTATTTCTAATCTAGTTTAATATTCTTTGTAATAAGTGATTTAAAATAATTTAATCCAATTTAGACGTTCCAATCGCGTTCCAGAATTTGTAAAAGTAATCTTATATATCTTTTCAAAATAACATTAAAATTATATTATTTAGGCAGGCAGATCATGCTATAAATACTAAAATTGGCATAGTTACCAAAGACAATAATGGAGGCAGAGTATAATAAACAAGAGATTCGAAAATTTCAAAAAGTTTTCGTTTGAAAGACGTTGTAGATATTATATTTTAGAGTTTTTGTTTCAATTGTAATATATTATCAAATTCGTTTGACATTACAATCTTCATGGAATAAGTGAATATATTAATTTAGTTATCCATGTATTTATAAATTTGACTTCGACATACGCGGTGATAATTGCGTGAACGTGCAAGCAAATCTTTCGCCGCAATTTGTCCTAATAAAAACCGTCAAAATTCCGTGCTACAAGATGGATGATTTTCTAAAAATTGAGAAAATCGGTGAAGGTACTTACGGTGTGGTGTATAAAGGCAAAAACAAAATAACAGGTCAGTTTGTGGCCATGAAGAAAATTCGGTTGGAATCTGAAGACGAAGGTATACCGTCGACCGCCATCAGGTGCGTGCATGATATTTCGGTTCTTTGTCATTTTTTCTATTAACTGAATTATTTTTGGGTCATTTATACTGATTTTGGTTTAAGCAATCCCTGTTCACATTTCATAACCTCATTCTGTCATTAAGGTAAACATTGTATTCCAGAGAGATCTCACTGCTAAAAGAGCTTAACCACCCAAACATAGTCAAATTGGAAGATGTACTCATGGAAGAATGTCGCCTCTACCTCATTTTTGAGTTCCTTTCCATGGACCTGAAGAAATATATGGACTCTCTTGGATCTGGGAAGGTATGTTCGAAGTTTCTAATCGTATTTACCATTTTAAAGTCATGATAATATTTAATTTATATGTAATTCTAAATTACTGTCTGTTAATTAATATACCTGAAGTTGTCTCATGGATTTATACAAAACTTATCAATGCAACTTATTTGATATAGTGCCTTTATGTTATTTTGTGTACTGCCATATACTGTAACATATAACGGCTTATAGTTGACATACATCGAACATTAACGTTAAAGGTCAAGATGTGCCAAGCATTAAGTGTTTGGCACATGCTGATTTGTATCCTTTTGGCATGGTTGAGGTGGCCCCCCTGATAGCCTCCGGCACCCACAAGCTGTTTTATCATCCACGAAAGTCTAGTTTGCACTGACTGGGTATATATTATGTACCCATCTACTACTTATATAAATGTTCCATATAAATCGTACATGTACCACCTAATGTTTGCCAATAAATGTTTTTTCTTTTACTGAATGATAAGGACATTACAACCTGCCAGTAAGTTTATTATTATCAAAATAACTTGTGCTTATGAATACTGAAACGCTATTCAAGCATTTAAGATGTGTTTTAAACATTTTGAGTCCCTTTTATCTGTCAAATTGTATAAAAATAAGTAGCTATTAGTCATCAGGCAGCTGAGTAGCATGTAAGTATTCAGGCATTACTACACAACTCTTGGTGGTGACCATAAGATAAAATGAACTAAATTTATATGAACAAAACAGTGCCACTAGTAGGTGCAAAGACCTTCATAAAATATTTGTGACAATGTAGGTGTTACATTTTACAACACCTGGCCTTTAACTATGGAATGCTGACATTAATGACAATATTCAAATTTGTATATATAAATCGAATTGATGTAAGTTCGTCTGGTAAATCACCGATTATAACTGAAGGTGATATCACAAATGATGTCACTGATTTGTCAATCCAAGTGTATACTAAGTGTATACTTATTTATGAAGAGAATGTCTACAATTGCACAGATATGTGGTCAGTTTGCTTTAGTGGAACTGTTGCACCCTTAATCCCAGTGCCATAAACTCCCACCTTCACTTTGGATCAGGTTGATTTCCTGCATCCCGTTGAGAGATCATCTCCACCGTTGGGATTTTGGCTGTAGCTCAAGACAGGCTTTTGGGCATCATAGCTATCTTTTAGATTTGTCCACGTCTGTCCACCGAAGCCGCCCCTTATTTATTTATTGATTTATTCTAGAGCAGTTAGTAAAACCAGTTACACTAAAATATACACAAACAGAAAATAAATCAATAAAATACAAGTACATCATCAACATAACAATTATTTATTTTGTTAGGAAATTGATAATCCTGCCATATTTAACCTTGGTGACTATAGTGTACACGCTGCAATAAATGTGTTAAAACTATTTGTTTTACAGTTCATGGACCCAGCAGTGGTCAAAAGTTACTTGTACCAGATCAACAATGCCATCTTGTATTGTCACCAACGGCGCATACTGCACAGGGACCTAAAGCCACAGAACTTGCTCATTGATAAAACTGGAATTATAAAGGTAAGGAAACACATGGAAATTTTACTAAATCAGTGATGAGTGTGACGCAATCCTACATTTTTACAGTTTACATTTAATATCCATTTCACAATATCCATGTAAATGTAACACAAAATAATCATACTGTATAAAAAATATATAAAATGTGTCAAATTGCTACTTCTTTAGTTGGCATTCTTGTGCATTATAAAGCCGATATCCTGTATTCCGATCAGGGTTCGAAAATATCTGATATTTATTATAAATATCAAAATATCGGATATTTATGATTGTATATCAAGTTGGATATACAGGGTTATTTTTAAAACACCAGCAACCTCGCAGGGGTAGATACCTAAGGTTATAAGCTACTACTTTTGTTCTACGACTTTTGATAATTTGTTAGATTTTATTTTCATACAAAAATAAGTATTTGTAGGCGAGGGGTCCGACAGGGTATTAAATTAAACTCAAAGACGGTGTAGTTTTACTTCTATGTTTACTCTTTAACTATTTAAACCAAGATTATAACCAAACTATATTATAAACGTCTGCACTCGGCGGCGGTTGCCGAACGAATGATTCCCAGCCCCAGTCGCGCTCCTTTATTTATTCTGGAGCGGACTGGTGAGGGAAGTCGTGAATGTTCGTGCATTGTCGGCCTGTTGTACCCGAGTTGATCATAGATGGCGCTCATTACACGAAAATATCTAAAGATGGCGCCGTCACGGCCATGCTGACATGCGCTCGTCCTCGCGCGCAATTCCATTCGTCAATCCAGAGATTTTTTTTTTCTCTTACTTTCTCAATGTATCAGAGACAATTCTTTTTCTCTTACTATGTCAGAGACTATTCTTTTTCTCTTACTATATCAGAGACTATTCTTTTTCTCTTACTATGCTAATGACTCCCAGAGACTCTAGTCCGGATTACAATCCCTTTAGCCGGGTCATTTTTACCAGAGATAATTTTTTTTTTTTTTTTCTTACTATGCTAGTCCGGACAACAATCCCTTTTAGCCGAGTCACTGGTCCGGATTTAACCCTTCAATGACTCCTATTTTCCACCTCGTCTCAGGACTAACCAATCGTATGCCTTGCTTTAATTACACTTGTACATACGGGTGTGTTACCAGTGATGACATACGGCACTGAGACGTGGCCTCTAAATATGGGCCGTATAAGACGGCTCACAGTCACTCAGCGAGCTATGGAGAGAGCTATGCTCGGTGTTTCTCTGCGTGATCAAATCAGAAATGAGGAGATCCGTAGAAGAACGAAAGTCACCGACATAGCTCAGCGGATTAGCAAGCTAAAGTGGCAGTGGGCAGGCCACATAGCTCGCAGAACCGATAACCGCTGGGACAGAAAGGTTCTGGAATGGAGGCCACGTACTGGCAAGCGCAGCGTTGGACGTCCACCTACAAGGTGGACAGACGACCTGATAAAGATCGCAGGAAGTCGCTGGATGGAGGCCGCTTCCAACAGGTCGGTCTGGAAATCTTTGGGAGAGGCCTATGTTCAGCAGTGGACGTCTTGTGGCTGAAGATGATGATGATGATGATACGGGTGATTATACAAAAGTTGGGTAACTTTTGAGGATATTTTGTTTACTATAGTTATTAAATCAAATTATTACAAATTCGGGTCTATATGATGGCTAATCTAATGATTATATTGTTCCAAATCGGGCCACTCACTTTTCGGCTTCTCTCTTTTTTTTTAATATTTCTTCCCTAGTCAAATTGTTTTTAGCGTGCCGCATGATGTTTTTAACTGAAATATAAAATAGAAATGCTTACACACGGTAGCAATTACGATAAAAGTGCTCTAAAACAAAAAAAAAAACATCAGTACCTGACAACGGACTGACGCCAACGGATTGACGAAATAGACATAATTTGAGGTTATAATCAAAACTAATGTTTTTTTTGGTAATTTCGAATATCAACAAACTACATTTTAACAAATCATAGTTAACTATGTATAAATGAAAATAAACCTCAGATTAACAAGAAAATAACGACTCACCATGGGACTGACATTTTGACTGGCTTCGCACGTGTATAGACGACAAACACAACCCAAACACTGGTACTATTATGGCGGCCGTCAAATTGTGCGGTCCGCAACTAACTTCATTACCAACATTAAAACTTAAACAGGGATTTGACCTTGACTCGGTGATATTCTCCGCGAATTTTAAATTTAAAGAACACACAACGGACTGACGAAAGAAACTAAACACAAAGTTTCTTATTTTTTATTAAATAAAATAGAGAACATTGCATTATGAAAGTTGTAGTATATAATACTATGTACATCACAGATTGTAGTAAATTAGTAAGTTTTCCTAAATCAATGATAATGTTTAATGGATAGTCACTTGATTGTTGGTTTTCGGGATTGTGACATGCCAACGGACTGACGTTTTGAGTATTAATTTTGGTTTTTTATTAACTTGTATTTAAAATGAAGAAGTGAAATTGGGTGACCAAATAAAGGACTTTTCATTGTTTTAAAATAAATTGTTATTTCAATACAATATAATAAGACTTTGTATATATTGGCTGGTGACATTGAGTTACCCAATTTTTGTAGAATCACTTTTGTAGAATCACCCATACGCTTACTATGATCAACTACAACGGTATTTTTACTACTGTAACGGTAAGCCAAGCTGAAGACTGGCTGTCAAATCAAATCAAATCATTTATTGAATCAGTAAAATGTCAAACATCATTTGGATTCAGTCAAACTTTAACTCTACCGCCAGTTCGGAATGCTGATTCGTTAGAGAAGAACGGGCAAGAAACTCTAACGTTGCTCTTTTCTAAACTTATTACAATATGTATTAGCACTACATACATTGAAGTATTATTTATTTGAGTTAGAGCAGCTCAATTTATGCCATATTAAGAACTATGATTTTAATGTACAGACTAATAAAACTTCACATCTAACTCGGCCTCTCCTGACGCGTGCGCGTCCTCGGGCACCTTAGGTGTTTACAGACCACACCCCCAAAAGGACCTCCCTTATCACTTCATATTATTATGTTTTATCTATAGCCGAACAAAAAAGTGATATGAGCTTAGAACAATACAACAATACCACTCCGCACCACATTGTGCCGTATTCTCTTTCTTTTATTATTTTTTTCTTTTTATTTATTACACAACACAACACAATGTACATCGATACAATTACGCTAACAAATGCTAAAGAATTAATTTTAATGCCATCGTATTCTCCACAAGAACGCTCAGTCGTTGCACTTCACAGACTCCATGTGCCTGCATGACGCACCAAATAAGCATCTCGCACCTCCTGGGTAACAAAAATACACGGCAGAATAACATAACTCACAATCACACACAAACATTTGTTTTGGGTGCGGGAATTGAACCCGTAGTCTTATTTTTCTACCTAATGCCTGTCCGCTGCGTTGCTGAGGCCAGCTGTTATCTGATACCATGGGAATCACATTTTATCTTGTGTGCGGGAATCGAACCCGCAGCCCGATGCCTGTCCATTGCGTTGCGGAGGCAGGCTGTCATCTGATACCATACAAAGTTTCAGGAACGATTCAGCTGTGTTTATAGGCACCGCTTCGACCAATCCTGACTAATTTAAACAATAACTTCTGGGGTAGTCTTTGTGAGAGTTTCAAGTTAAAAAGCCTTTAATTTGAATCATAGCTTGGGATTCGACATTAATATTACTATTAGAAACAACATAAAAGAGAATTCGTTCACATAGATACACATCAGTCCTTAGATGTCTTCAGTAGGGCGTGCAGACCTTTGTCTGGACCGGGCAATTCCTCTGGACAGACTTCATCATCGTCAGCACCAGGCTCACCACATTGAACATGTAAAAAACACAAGGAAAACATTAGAACATTAAATTACAGGTTCGTGTATGTCTGAAGCATAACCTTTTAATATTTTTATCTGTTCAAAAAAGAACTGTACCAAATGAAGTGACAAACTGTATTATAGGCACAGGCCCACTTGTCAAGTAATAGAACAATTGACTTAATATTTAATGTGGACACTTTACACGAATAAAAATAAATCACAGAGCATTGTGAACTCCATACACTGCTACATGACACGCCATAGTAGCTGCGAAATTGCAAGCGCGCGTGTACTGGTTGAAGTCATAGGTAGATGCCCGGAGGCAAGTGCGCATGGAACTCAAACAACTTCGTTAACGGGATACTCCTAGCCTGCGCCGCTAGTACCGAAGGTATCTTTAAGGGGAAGATGTACGTCTGTCACCTACATACATTAAGACCAGCTCGCAAGACCCAAGAAGAGTGTACTCCCTAAACAAACAGATTCGAACCTTGTAATCGGGCTATGGTGTTCATTCAACGTCTCAGTCTCAGCCATCAAAGAGCCAGGACCGATTGATCGCCACGAGTTCTGAAAATAATTGTGGTCGAGCAACCAAACCCAACATCCCCGATTCGGGTATATGTATGACACGTGGCTTGATACTTTGCCTTACGCACACTAATAAACGCACGGGCTTCCAGTTTCAGCAACCACGTAACCCATTGATGGGCGACTAACGCCGGCGAAGCGGAAAACCGCCACGCTCTCAATAAGCGCCGCCCAGCGTTACTTGTCACCACTGCTTCTGAAAACAATCACCAAAACGAGAAGGCATGCAATTATCAACACAATAAGTTTTATAAAATTCTCTCCACACTAAAGTGTGCCAGGCAGAAGTCTGATACGTATTGGGAAATATGTCTGCCAGGAAAGGGTCCCGAAAGGCATTTCGTTAAAAGTTGAAAACTGTTTCCGAGTTCAACAGTTCCGCATAACGGTCGCAAGTGTGTACTGAAGCAATTTTCAGGCAGACAGTTATTGCTCAAAAAGCTGCTATTGTTATTCATTAGTGGTCCTAAACATAATCGCACGGAACACACTCAGCAACGTATGATAGGGACATCATTACTATCGCAAGTCACCCACAAGTGATAAATATTACTGGAACACGATTGTACTACAGGAATCAGTTTTTGTAATTATGTCATAAATATTACTGGAACACGATTGTACTACAGGAATCACAGTTTTTGTAATTATGTCAATAATGAACAGAAACACACAGTTATGATAATATTATGTGAACAAATAAAACATTTTGTCGGGTAGACTAATCATTTGACATTTAGCGAACAGTTTTGACTACAATGTAAAAAAAATAAGAAATCTTCACGCCGTCATCTTTACAGATAGGCAGAAGCAAAAAACGTTTCAGTTATTATTTTTCTTTTCAAAAGTGTATGTAGCGAAGATCTAATTCAATTAATCACTCATCGTAGTCAAATACAATAATTTTAAATCTAATAGATTGTCTAAGCAAATCAATATTCTTATAATGTAATCGGGCTCGCGTTTCTAGTGTAATTGGCACAATCGTCAACACTTGAACACCTTAAACTTTTATTCTACGAAACATTGGTTCATAAACAAATAAAATAGAAATTATCGTTCACATTTGCAACGACAATCATTTCAGGATGGATTGATGTAAAATGCAATAAAATAGATTCCCTGCATTAAATATTTAGTGAACGGTTAGTACACAGCTTTGCTCGATAGTAAAAACCATTTTCATTTCGGTAGGCAATCGTTATGGCGATGGGTTCCCACATCTTAACAATTCTACAAAACCTGTAGGTACTTCAAATTACTTTTTATACGCGATACATAAAATGGAATGATCTCACCAAATCCTTGTTAGTTTCTCGCTGTATACTTAATACTCGTAAATGCGTCGATCACAGTCGTCCTGCAAAGTACGGGTGAACCGTCCCACCGTCGCGTCGCATGGGTACTGCGTTATGGTTCAACGCCAGCGCCGGTGCCACATCAGTAGAACTCGTCCATTATAGTCCTAGATAAGCTCTCACAACAATTGGTACACGATTAATAACTTTGTAGATTGAACGATTAATAACAAATAGATTCATCACATCTCCTATCAAGAATGCAGTTAAAAGTCCCCAAATAAGACAAATCGACTGCCCTCAATTTTTGCCATTCCTCAGACAAATTTTTTTTTTTTTCATAAGATCAGCTAGGGAATTTAATAGAATTGTTAACATATTTTCAGATCTGGACCTTTTCTATTCTAAACCATATTACTTTAAAAAAAAATATGCCAAAATCAAGGTTCGATGGTTCTCTAACTACATATTTAACAGCTGCGTATAATGTTTTTTTTATCCCTATTCTACCACAAGCAAGCTGTATTGTGTTACGCTCAGTTATGTACTTGTGAAGACATGTAAATGTGCAGTTTTAGTTACTTCTTTATGTATCACCACTTTGTTTTCCTAAGAAGATAAATGTCTATGGGCTTGAACACAATATGTAAAAATTTTCGTATCCACAAGCAGTAAACAAACACGTTCGAAATAAATGTAATTACTGTAAACACGTTACTTTCAAAATATCAAGACATGGAACTGTAAATAATTATCGGGTAGATAATTATTCATTTACATTTCTGAACACCATCAAATTCAGCAATACAATGATTTTACAATGAATGATTTTTTTATAAGGCACTGGACTGCTGCACCATGAACCACCGTGATGATTTCTTACCAACTCATAACATGACAATATTACTTGTAATTTTTATTTTTAACAAAAATCCAATAAATTGGAATAGACTCACCAAATTACTTGTAGACAGTCGCAATTCATCGGGCGTGCGCCCGATGAATGCGTGCGCATTCCCGGCTTCTGATGTAGGCGAGGGGTCCGACAGGGTATTAAATTAAACTCAAAGACGGTGTAGTTTTACTTCTATGTTTACTCTTTAACTATTTAAACCAAGATTATAACCAAACTATATTATAAACGTCTGCACTCGGCGGCGGTTGCCGAACGAATGATTCCCAGCCCCAGTCGCGCTCCTTTATTTATTCTGGAGCGGACTGGTGAGGGAAGTCGTGAATGTTCGTGCATTGTCGGCCTGTTGTACCCGAGTTGATCATAGATGGCGCTCATTACACGAAAATATCTAAAGATGGCGCCGTCATATTCATTTAATTTCCGTCTTGAATGTTACCTACACGCATCGCAGATTACGTAAGCAAACACGCGAAGCGTGGGGAACCGGGCTAGCGTTGAAGGTCATCGCCCGAGCCAGCTGAGCGGCGCCTTTGAGTCGCGCGCGCACGCCGAACGCTACGAAGAAAAATACGACACAACAAAAACTTGTAAAATCATTTTTTTAAAAATATATTGAGTTATATACAAACTCGTAGAACAAAAGTTGTTCCGTATGGGGTCAGCTATATGGTCCTGCGAGGTTGCTGGTGTTTTAAAATTAACCCTGTATATCCATTTTGTATGAAAGCCATATTATTATTTTATTGTATTATTTATGAATACTGTTTGCATATGTGTTACATACACATACTAAAATTATAAAATAAAAAACTCGTTTTTGGATAAGGCAAAATCAACTAAAAACCATAAACTCTTCTTTTAGGGCAGAAGTGTTGCCATTTATGGATTAGAACTTACCATTAGGGAGTATGTTTTAACACTACTCCCACGCCATCTATATTTAGGAAGTAGAAATACAGTAACAAACACTAAAAATTACTTAATAACATTAATTTTTTAAACCATTTTTGTATTGCAATATATTATAAAAAAAATATTGATATATATCGTCAAACCCAGCTTGATATATATCGGATATATATCGGATATATATCGGATATATATCGGATATATATCTTGATATATATCTTGATATATGTACAGGGTTATTTTTAAAACACTGACAACCTCGCAGGGCCATATAGCTGACCCCATAAGGAACAACTTTTGTTCTACGAGTTTGGACATAACTCAATACATAAGAAAAAAAATGATTTTACAAGTTTTTGTTGTGTAGTGTTTGTGTTCGTACGTCAGCTGACAGCTGGGTGTAGGTATTATCGATCGATACGGCGCGGCCGGTCATTGAACTGACGCGCGCGCTGCGTGTATTACGTAATCTGCGATACGCGCAGAGCGTAGGCAACTTTCAAGACGGAAATTAAATTCATAATTATTTTTGTATGAGAATAAAATCTAACAAATTATGAAAAGTCGTAGAACAAAAGTAGTAGCAAATGACCTTAGGAATCTACTCCTGCGAGGTTGTCAGTGTTTTAAAAATAACCCTGTATATCCATTGATATATATCCTCGAACCCTGATTCCGATAGACACGCCTATCGGAATACAGAGCATGAATTCCAAACAGGCATCCTGTAATCTAAAACTTGCTGAAATGTAGTCACATTGAGGGATTTGAATCTAGAACCTCAGGGTATCTCAGCCTAAATAGGCTGCCACTAGAACTATAAAGAGTTTCATTTTATACAGCATTTTAATAATATGCTACTGTCTTTACAGGTAGCAGACTTTGGTCTAGGCCGTGCCTTTGGTGTGCCGGTAAGGGTGTACACACATGAAGTGGTGACCTTATGGTACAGAGCTCCTGAAGTATTACTAGGCTGTCAAAGGTCAGTAAAAAATTAAAATATAAACACAATATCTTTATTTTACAGATAAACCACAAGAAATCTCATTAATGAATCATTGTGCCCGACTGGATACCGACTACCATACACATGATGAAAACCTCACCAAACTGTCTCATTTATGCGAGTCGAGTTCCAGGATCAGCCAGTATAGCATCAAGCATGCATAATTCTGGCAACTGACGAGGGACATAATGGGGATGTAATGTTTCTTAACATTCAAAATTATTTTTGGATTGCTCTGTGTTTAACATCAGACCTAGTGTAGTCACTGAGCCGTATCAGCATAGAAAAAAAAAACGAACAATCGCAGAACATACAAATATGTGATTTATAATATATCAGAATTGCTGGTGGGAAGATATTCGTATCCGACCAGATAGCGACCTTACACTGGTGTTAAAATCTACCATAGTGACCCACCTTGTGAGGGTCATGTTCTGGAGTCAGCCAGTGTATATCCGGTTCTCCCGGGAGGCTTGCCCCTCTTCCTATACCTATCCCATCCCTTATTCCGTCCCCTCTCTTTTGGCCCTGTGACAAGGTACTGCAGAGGTCGCTAGTATTGCGTTAGCAGGGACCTCTGTAGTTCATCCAATGGGCCAAAAAATATATCAGAATTTTCTTAAAATGGGACATTCATCATTACATGAACATGTTACATGTTGTTATTAGTTTTTTAGTACGATAAATATTAAATTTCGTGTAACTACAATTACATTGGTTGTATAATAAATTATATTCTCAAACTCAACAATAAATAGGAATGAGGTAAATTCACAGACCAAAGAACTATAATCAATAAACACTAAACAATGAGTATTTCAATCTGTAAAAATAATTTCGGTGTGTGATTAGAATTCACCCAACACACTATTAATTTGTTGCCAACAGCTTCTTATATGTGAATCAAATCTCAAAATATTTTTTTTTTTAGATATTCCTGCCCGATTGATATATGGTCATTGGGCTGCATATTCTCAGAGATGTCTTCAAAGAAACCACTCTTCCAAGGGGACTCTGAGATCGATCAGCTGTTCCGAATTTTCAGGTTGGTGTTAAATAGAATAGGCAAAATTAACTGGATATCAACCACCATACACGAGGTGCAAAAAATCTGCCATAGACGCTAGTTCAGGCTAGTCGCGTTCTGGGATCAGCCAGTGTGTATCCAATAATTTCAGGCGGGCCTTTCTGCCGACCGTCGGGAACCCAATGTCTCGGTAACGGTCGACATATTTTGAATGCATTGTACTTAACATCATTATTGTAGTATACAACTCCAGATGTTATTTGCACAGTGCAATGTATAATTATTAGCAACACAATATTTTTATATAACTTATTTTACGGCTCTGGATACTTGTACTTTGAGCCCGCCTTAGATTTTTTTTTCTATACCTTTATTTTACAGGAACAAAGAAATACGGGTGCGGTCAATTTCAAGATCTTGTCGGAGATTTGGTGTTCATTATTTCCAATATGATGCAAAATTCACTTATTTTAATGTTTGCATGCACCGTTCATCAGTCAATTGCATAAATCCACACCACTTTTATATAGCGAATTAAACTTAGGGAATAAAATAAAATAAATAATAAACGGCACTGTCAGAATTCCCGCCCAAACTCCCCAACACTCTTTTGCTTTCAGGATGTTGCGCACGCCAACGGAAGAGATCTGGCCGGGCGTGTCGATGTTGCCAGATTACAAACCCACATTCCCCAACTGGAACACACTCAACTTGCACAACCATGTAAGTCAATTTGATGTGAGTTTAGACTAATTGGTCTGACTGTCGAAATAACTTAGTCAGACTGGCGTTAGTAAGTTCCCCCGCTCTCTACGCTTTCCGCCTCATTTTCACCTGATGGCAAGTGACAAACCTGATAAACCTAATTCCACATAGAACTTTATATTAAAGCACTACATTGCACTGGAATGGAATGGAATCATTATTCCGACACATATGTTAAGTCTTATATTGCTCGGTAATTTCACTGGTTTCAATGTCCTTCAAGCCGAAACTCAGCAGTGCTTACGCTATGCTTGGCGGCAGAAATAGACAAAGCGATAGGTGGTATCAACTCGGGCTGCCTCTCGCATACGATGAACCTACCACCTTGTAAAAGTAAAAATCCTTTAGTTTTTACTTCCTTATTGTGTGGCACCAATAAATGATTTTTTTTCCTTTCATTCTTCCATTATAAGATAATTCCACTCGGTTTTCTTATTATATCAGTTATATTTTTTTGTTAAACTGAATTCAGTTAAAATCTGTTCATATTGCAGGTGCAAAACCTAGACGAGGTCGGCATGGACCTCCTGCAGAAGATGTTGGTGTACGATCCGGTGAAACGTATATCGGCGAAGGACGCACGACGTCATCGGTACTTCCGCGACGTGAAACTCCCGCCGGGACTCACCAAACATTCCGCGTACATACGGTACGCGCCCGAACACGCCGACGATACTGACACCAGTGCACAGAGCGTCTAAACTAGCAGTTAGTACCCACACCACCTTCATTGTGTATTGGACGATTTCAACAAACAATCTTGGTCACCTTCACCATACTGTGTATTGGACGATTTCAACAAACGATATTGGTTTAAATATCTGAATCGGTCCCATGAATGTGCCAATTAGAATACAGTTTGAAGGTTACGCGTATAAAATAGTAATACTTGTGTGGGGTTGATGTGGGGATTCGGATTGATTTTGTTTATTGAAGTTGGCCTCAAATCAGGCTTAGACCGAGTGCGTCAGATACTACGCGTGTTATTAGCTGGGTTGAAATCAGTCGCTTTATTCTCACTCCTAGCCTTTCTCAATAGGACCTACTTACGCAAACAGAACCAACCCACTTATTTTTTTGTTTTCGCGGGAAAGGGTTTTATCGCCACCGGGTGGGAGGTGGAACGGTTATGTTGGGCTCCACCGGCCTTACGACCCAGCGAACCGCCCGGGATAGATGGAAAACCTCCGGGCGACAGCTGGGTTGAGTCCCTGACACAGCAACCTATGCCGGCGCCTACCAACTAAAACCCCGCGGTGGCCATATTCGGCGCATTAAGGACGGCCCCGGGTTCCTGAGGCGAAAATCACCCCGGCTTCAGCCGGAACCGCCACTGCGCGATGCCGCCTAGCGGCCACAAATGGGGGGGGACTCAGAAGCCCCCCGCATACCGAAGGAAGGAAGGAACCAACCCACAGCCAGTTCAAATGGAGATGCTGATTTTGTTTTACTAAATTCATTAATTTAAATTAACTTCAATACTGTATTTTTTTCAAAGTCGTACCTGGATTCATTCACGTATCTCATGCCCGATTTTCCAAAAGACTACGAAATAAAATTTGTTTAAATTATTGAATTTAGTAAAACAAAACCAGTAATCTCCATTTGAAATCGCTGTGGGTTGGTTACTGTTTGCATATGTAGGTCCAATATACATAGTCTCTAAAATCTATAACCGCGACACCACAAAGCACTAACTTCAGGTTGCTCAAGTTACTTTACGCATATTGTAGACCATTCTGAAGTTGTCACGTACCAGCACTCATAGCCTCTGGTCAAATTTATATAGTCTCTAAAAACAATAGTCACAAGAGACTAACTTCACGCCGCCCCGATTATTTGAAAGTATTGTACTTGTGTATCGCATCGTGCGTTTTTATCGTTCACTCATTATGCATCAAATAGATTTATTAGAAAAATTGTTATAAAATAATATAGGATGTGGTATTAAACTGTGTAAAACAAATCTATAATTTGTTATAGTTCGCACGCGTAGCTAGACACCTGTTCTTACCAGCAGCAATACCACAGACCAAAAATATAATTATAGACATCGCAATTTTACGTACATCGCGTGCCGTGACGAAGTATGAGATCTTGATTTAGTCGGCACTTATAAGTTACCGCCGTAATCAAACAAACACACAAAATGTCATTTTATGCCTATAAGTATTATAATAATGACTCCTCAAAGCGTTACACGAGTGTTACTTAATTATTCTTGTGATGTCACATTCAGGTATTATAAATGTAGTATTGATTTCATGCAGATGAATGAATTGAATTTTATTGTCTACTAGCTATCCCTCACGGCTCCGCCCGCGTGAATGTCTTTTTCTGGGATAAAAAGTGGTTCAGATTGGTCATACCAACTCAGAAACCCTCGTGGGCTCATGCACAACAACTTTGCTAAAGATCATCGCAATGCATAGTTTACGATTATATAAAGGATATACAGACAAACATTCATTTTTATATATCTAGATGTAATATCAATGGTCTGTGGTATATAACGTTAGGTGACTAGCACATACGCGCGGATTATTGAAGGTAACGTCGTGCAACACTGCCATTCCATTTGTCGTGATTCTGGTATAACTGGAAACAACACGCGAATTTATTTACTTAGATCTTGGAAAATCGTTGAATTGTGGAACATGAGGCCTTAAAAGTAACACATTCGTTACTTTTAAATTAAAAATAAGTGTCGTGTAATTTTTGACAGTTACGTGATTACAGTCTGTGTGTTCTTTTTGATCTGTGTATGTTGAGACATTAGCCGCTTGTTTTACTATGGGCGTGTTCGGATGAACAAAGCACTGAGTAGTTAAGTTTGACTTTACTAACTTTGACTCAGCATAAAGTTTTAAGCGACACGTACGGTAATGTCAATTTGACTGTTGACGTTATTTGTTTACTAGCTTTTGTTCGCGGCTCTGCCTGCGTGAATGTCTTTCCTAGATAAAAATTATCCCATGTCCTAATCCAGATGTGAGATCCAATGTTTCCTATGTGCCAAATTTTATCCAAACCCGTTAGGCGTCATTTTATTAATACATTTATAACATTATTAGAATAGAATTGGTTGTTGGATAACATGCCCCGGACGAAAACCAATAAGCTATTCCGAGAGTTTTAAGTTCTTTAGAAATTTGTTCGCCCGAACACGCCCAATGTCAAAGTAAACGTAACAAAATATAAGACGACAAAATCCAATAGCCAAGTATTTGTAGTACAATAGTTGAAATTTGTTTTGAAATTTTTTCGCTATTTCGAGGCAAATATGTCAAAATACGTAGTTTGTGGCAGAGCCGCATTTTAGCGATCACTGGCATAGTGTAATATACTGTACACCAGATTTTAATATTTCAACCAAAATGCTTCTTTTTTAAACGGATGGCTACTATTTCTAGTGATTTAAATACATAAACTCATTAAGTCAGTCACAGTACTATTGTGAAATTTTTGAACGCGCTCTAAAGGACATTCCGAATATTCTGTTTGATAGATTTCATTAATAAATACACCCAACAGTCACACACATAGTCCTGACCCCACAGTAGGTTAAACCTGTATCGTGGGTATCAGGACTTACGAGGGAGTTACGGTCCCACAACACCCAGACCCGAAACAAATATCTGTGGATCAGACAAACGTTTGTCTTGGTGCGGAAATCGAACTCGCAGCCTCTCGCTTCGCAGCCGGCTACTCACCCACTGCGCCACGGATGCTGTGTGGATTTGCTTACTGACGGTAAATTATCGACAAATTTTGTAAAGATCTGTCAAAAACACTATATTGTAGTATGAAAATCTATTTGTAAATTCAATATACGGAATAGCCCATCAGTGTGTACTTGCCTCTGTGACTTTTTCTATGCAGACACGTAGTTTTAATGCTGTAAGGTTAATTTTAATTGTAAATATATTTTTAACAAACGCCTAAGTCTTCATGAGTAGGTGGTTCGTTCGAGTGTACGAAATATGGATAATTTTGTTTGTGGGTATTCAATGAATTGATGAATTACATTTGATTTAATTATATTCATTTAAGTATTCTTTTTAACTTCTAAATTATATGATAATTTTAATATATTGTCTTTCATTTATAAATCAAACTTCGAATGTATTATAAATTATTGTATTACAACAAAGATAACAAAAGGACTTCCATAGACCAGGGATTTAAATAGTCACTGTATGTCTTCGTGCCGTCTCGGGCAACTTATTGTGAATTGCTCACTACGTGTCTCTGTACGTTGTAAGAAATGGCACGCTTGGTTCTCGTATATTTTAATACTTCATTGCCTATTAAAAATCCTTGGGCCCTGGACTAAAACACAGAACTGATTTATCCTTAATCACTAACGATGGATTTCAATAAATGATCTCGATCTGAATCTCTACTTCAATCCCAGCAATCAGTCTAAGTAATTTATATGCGTGACCATCAATTTTATGTTCTATTCTTATTAAATATGTTGAAAGGAAATTCAATCTGAGATCATTTATTGAAATCGGCTGTAAATGGGACTGCGTAAAGTTCTATATAAATAATTATTAAGTAGATCACAAAGATACTAATTACATTATATAATCATAAGAACACTTCAACTTTATTATATTTTAATGGTGTCATGGCACGGAAGGTAGAAAAATTATAACACCTTGGAGATAAGACCGCGTTTCCATAGCCAGAATGAAGGGAGCAAAATAGCAGAAACGTCACCTGCATGCAATATGCAGGTTGCATACACGTAACTTTGAACTGGAAACAAGGGGAACTGTCATGCGTTCAAGTTTTTAAACAACTTCAAAAGAGACTGTGTTCTCAATCTATCTGTACGAGTACATTAAAATGTTTCTTTTTAGGGAAAATGGAAAACTCGAAAAAAAATCTCAGATCATAAGCTCAGGTAAAAGATGCTCTACACGTTTCAACCACGAAATAAATTTCTCAATAAGAGTAACTCCACGAATTGACTTACTGCAAACGAGTCACTGAAGTCACTCAGTCGGTCGTTAGGATCCAGTGTGAAATTATACCGCTAGTTATTAGCAGCCAGTTTAAATTAACTTGGCCATACATCTACAGCGGGTGTAGTTACGCAGCCAGACGTTAGCAGCCAGTGTGAAGTTAGTAATATGTTTGAAGTTACTCGGCTAGCTATTAGCAACCAGTGTGAATGAACTCTGCCAGACATCAGCAGTCAGTGTAAAGTCAGCCAGCCGTCAGCAGCCAGTGTGAAGTGACCCTGGCTGCCAGTGGTGCTCAGTGGTGTATGTAGACGTGCGGGTGCGTGGGCGGTTGTTGCAGTATGATGCGATGCGCCACTCCGCCCAGCTCCTGCTGGCCCAGGCCTGAAACCGCCACCGTCGCTGGCTGCAGCTGTGAACATTAAACATAACATTAGATAACCATTTATATACCGAGGACAGAGGTGCTTCTAATGCTATCATGGTTTGCAGAGTTTATTTTCATCACAAACGAACATTTTAAAGTGGAATCAAATAATAAAAGTAATTTACAGAAGATACGACGATTCGCTTAATAATTCACAACATTGCAATAAAATGGATTATTTAAACTTCATCATCATCAGCTACAGAACGTCCACTGCTGAACATAGGACTCCCCCAAAGATTTCCAGACCTGTTAGAAGCGGCCTGCATCCAGCGACTTCCTGCGACCTTTATCAGGTTAAACTTACACCGATAAAAATCCAAAAGGATGTAATCTTAACAAGAGTTTTAAATGGATCTATGGAAAACTGATAGTTTTTGCCACAAAATAATTCGATAACCATGCATTAACTAGATTGCAACAGTCAGATACGGAAATATAAAGTTGTTAATATTTCGTGAATGTGGAAACTTTACCTGCAAAATGTTCGGTAACATGGTCTGGCACGTCGACGTGGCTACATGTAGCTGCTGTTGTTGAACTTGTTGGACGCCTACCGCCTGTCATTACACATATTACAATATTTTATTTCATACTATAGGCGTCGCCAAGGGAGACCAAAATGGGCATCTGACGACCCCCTTCTTTTAGACTTGAAAAAAGAATGTGTGGTACAAAAATAGTGTGATTTATTATCTCGCTAAGAAAGAAAATGAGGATGTCAAGAGTTTAAGCTCAAACTATTAAGCTAATCCGGCTCGAAGGACCAAAACATTTTTATTAAGATCCGAGTAAGTCTACAATTCTACGTTTTATCATCCACTGAACCAAGAGTAAGTTTCTTACACGAGAGTAAAGATTTACGTGACCGGTCTTTGTCGTATACTTAGACTTTACTTGAGATGTTAAGAAAATATGGCGATCAGGATTTTTACGAACTTACATGAATCTGTATTGGTTGATGCTGCGGATGTATTTGTATCGTTTGAAGTTGCAATTGCTGCGGCTGTTGCTGTAACAATAGAATATTATGACAAACTGTCCCTTGTGGTTTGACCAACATACATTGCTCTGCTCCCGTGGATCGTAGCATGATGTAATATGGCCATAAACCATTGTCAAGACAAAACCAAGTGTAGGTATTGTGTCTATGTTTAACAATTCAATCAGTCAGTCGATAAGTCGCGGTATTCAATTACACAGGGTTATTTTTAAAACACTGACAATCTCGCAGGGCCATATAGTTGACCCCATAAGGAACAACTTTTGTTCTACGAGTTTGGACATAACTTAATACATAAGAAAAAAAATGATTTTACAAGTTTTTGTTGTGTAGTGTTTGTGTTCGTACGTCTACACTCTACTTTTCAGTCATAAACGAACGACCCGACGCGCGCTCGCGCGCGTGCTATAGTGAAATCAGCTGACGGCTGGGTGTAGGTATTATCGATCGATACGGCGCGGCGGGTCATTGAACTGACGCGTGCGCCCGCGTGTATTACGTAATCTGCGATGCGCGCAGAGCGTAGGCAACAATCAAGACGGAAATTAAATTCATAATTATTTTTGTATGAGAATAAAACCTAACAAATTATGAAAAGTCGTAGAACAAAAGTAGTAGCAAATGACCTTAGGAATCTACTCCTGCGAGGTTGTCAGTGTTTTAAAAATAGCCCTGTATATTGAGATAAGTTTGGGCTAACATATTTTATGTTCGATTCATGTACCGGTGAAAACATCATTATGAAGGAAAATGTTGGGTGTTTATTTATTAAGACACAACCAGTACGTAAGCAGTGATATATACATTCATGCAAGCCATGCTGCAGATGAAAAGCTAGTAGTTATACATCCATAGATACACATAATTAGTGATATTAAAGCAAAGCAAATACAAAGGCGTACGTAAGGATTGAGGGCCATAACCACGAATCGACAAACTATTTATATAATTAAATGAAATAAAATAGGTAACATTTAAAAATAAAAAAATTGCGATTCAAAGGTTGTCCCTCAATCCTTACTCAAGGGTCTCAGTTTTTTTTTACTAGCCCTGTATTATATACGTCCCACTGCTGGGCACGGGCCTCCTCTACTGAATGAGATGGATTAGGCCTTAGTCTAATTCCATTATAAAAATATAATATAAGCGCAAAAACTAAATGGACAACACTGTTTTATACCGTGTTAACCTGTTGCGTTTGTTGCAACTGTAGCGACTGCACCGACGATATCACCGGGTACGAGTGCTGGCCCGTCTGCAACAATTCACAATCCATTACACATTTATAAACGACCTAAAACACGTTCGTCGTATTTATTTTTCTTTTTTGTGTATGTATGACCTTTAACTAAATAAATAAATACACCATAGTAAGATACTAGTCTTGAGTGATGGGTATCAGGAAAAATTAAATACTTTCTTACAGATAGTTTCTCACCCTAGATCCGAAACAAATATTTGTAGATCACACAACCATACCTACGTTTTGGTGCGGGGATCGAACCCGGGGCCTCTGATTCACAGCAGGCTACGCTACAGAGGCTGTTGTAAAATAACTCCGAAAGAATATACCTCAAAATTGGTCCCAGAAGCATTTTGAGTCGATGGATTCTACCGTGAATTAATTATTACAATGCAATAGCACTGACTCAAAATTGTTTATTGAAGTTATACTTCTTTAGGCGCGTTATGAAAAAATGATGAGAGTGAAATTTTAAGATGCGCGCGCACCTGTGACACAAAAAATTAACAGTATGAAGTTAGGCGCGTTAAGAAAAAATGATGAGAGTGAAAGTAGCCGTAATTAATAAACAAATGACGATTTGGACAAAGAAAAACTCTTTAGGTTTTTTCTTATTCGGAACATGTTGCCGTAAAAAGTACCAGGCTCGCATAAACGCGAAGAGAGTAGAATGTACTTCTATCATGTCGAGTGGATATGTTGATATAAATTAAAATACTTTTATTTAATATAATTAACACTAAATATTATTAAATTATTAATGTTACGATATTTCATCGTTGTTGTGAAGACTTGAGAATAAATTACACTTGTCTTTGGCGAAATGCATAACAATGCGAAGCTTAAGAGTGTTGTTACAAAGACTTGGCTGTATGAGCTACAATACCTTTGCCTATTAAAAACCCGAATTTGAACCAAAAATTATAATACCGAGGACTATGACGGAAGTGAATACTTTTTAAATTGTTTTCGAAATTAATAAGTGTCCGTTCTATTGAAACTATGAATCAACACGCATGAAACATTTACTATAATAATAATTATAATGTACATTATAAATAATAATTATTATTATAGTAAATGTTTCATGCGTGTTGATTCATAGGCCATTTTTGACAATGTCCTTTATAATTTATATATGTGCTAATAAATTATATTCAGTAGTGATTTAAATTGAATATTTTGATTGATATTACTTACTATTTGTGAATATTAGTGAAAAAAATTGTGCTTATATACTTTTTCAAGTGCTCCAATATAATTGAGGTTAACTATCCGTATGTATTATTTATTGATATAAATTAAAATACTTTTATTTAATATAATTAACACTAAATATTATTAAATTATTAATGTTAAATACTTATTATTATTGTAATCAATTATTTGCATGCAATTAAAAACTATTTTTTAATGATGCCAAAGAAGTATAACTTCTCACGCGCGTACATAAGTACACGCACCCATTTTTTTTAATATTTTAAGTATGTAAGTAATTTAATTTTTTTTTATTGGCTTTTGTTTTCGATAATACACATCACACCATCTACTTCCGAGTTTGTGGCGTCAGGATTATGTTTAAAAAATATCCAGTAAAAGCTTTTCTGAAAATCGGATGAGATCCTGGGCTCCAATTTCGAATTTAATACTGGCCCTGTAGGATGTTAAATCGACTCTATGATTTCATCAATAAGCTAGGTACCCAAATTCTATTATCGACTAAATATTGTATTCCTAGTAGTGGGCTCCGGGATAGTGGATAAATTAAATGACAGAAACAAGATGGACGACGAATAGTAACAGCACCACAATAATTACAGTGCAGCTTACGAGGGAGATAGTGAGATGCTTCGACTTCGCGCCCACCTTTAATCTTACTAATAAATAAAATACCTAATTGTGGCCTACTTTAACAATTTTGATACTTTTATCGCAAAAAGGTTCATTTGGTATAATTTTCTGTTGCATACAAAGTGATTATAAAACATGGAAACTACGCTATTTTATACAGCATTTCGAATCATGCTAAAATTACTATTGAATGTATTTAATTATCATTTCGAGGGTATAAATAAAGCATAAAGAATTCACAAAATAACTTTATTTCAAAATGTCATTCTATTCTATATCTGATTCCAAAAATTCTACATCCAAATATTGTTCAGCAATGCCGTCAGATTCTGTATCTGGCTCTGATATGATTTCTTCGGATACTTGGGACTCTTCACCTCCAGACTTTAAAAAAAAATCTAAACTTCCCTGAAATGAGTGCAAAGAAAATCATAAAATATCTAAAAATATATTATGTGAAAATTATTGGTGACTAACGATCAAAACTATTTTGTTATAGTAGGTTTTGTTAGCAGGTAATTTTAATGAACTTACATGTTTTATGTACCGCTGTTTATTGTTTTACCACATAATTATTTTTATAAATCACACAAACACAATCCTTTTACCACAATTAAAAAAATATATAATAATGATTTAATTATTTTTACAGTCTATGGTTAACTAGATTTTACTCCCAACTCCGCCCGCGTAAATATGTCTATCCGGAACAACCCCCGCCCAAAAATTACAAAATACGTATTTATATACTTATACTGATCAATGTTTCGAGTCGAAACAAAATTTGAATCCCCATTTTACTTCTTTTGGGGTGGAATTTCGACATACCCAGCTAAAAATAAAATTTCAGCTTACTAGATCCAAGGGTTTGCGAGTCTGTGAGGGAGTCAAGACTTTTCATTTATATATTTAACGTGATTAATACAATGTTTACATTTTCTCAGCGTCGAAAACGCCCAAAATTGGCTCACAAAGGTGTCTTTAGAAGCCGCGCAGCCTATGAAACTAAGTCTATTATAAATAATGAAATTCAACTAACCTGCACAAGTCCTTGTTGCACGTGATGCGCGTGTATCGGCACGGCTAGTTGTTGCACGCTGCCCACTTGCAACACGGCCTGCTGTTGCTGCAACTGTTGCTGGTGATGTTGCATGTGTTGCTGTTGCTGAACCTGCTGGACTTGTTGCACCTGTTGCTGTTGCACCTGTTGTTGCTGCAACTGTTGCTGTTGTACTTGTGTTTGCTGCTGAACTTGCTGCTGCTGTTGGTAAAGGAAGTACATAAGCACATACAGTTAAAACTCCCAACATTGATGAGAATTTGAATGATAACCTAATTATTTGTATTATGATACACTAAAACATACCTGAAAGTATTTAGTATGACGTTAGTGTAAGAACTATCAACATTTATTTCTGAGATATATTTACATACAAATTTGTCGAATAAAGAACATCCCTTTTTAAATCGATTTATAATTTCTAAATGAAAGAACAGCGTTCTATAAAAATGACATCAATAAAAAGAAATATCCGAATCGGTCCATTTGTTTAGGTGCTACGATACCTTAGATAAGACATACAAAGAGAGGGAGGGGGAGATATAGAGAGAGAGAAAGATTACCGCTCATTATTGTCGAGGGTTAATAAAACATGAATTACCTGTACATGTGTAATCATATGTTTCTTGAGACTGTGCAGGTACATGTAAGTCTTGACGCAGAGTCCACATTTGTAACGTCGCTGCGGCGGCGGACTGTCCGTCTGCGCTTCACCTTGTGTCACCACCGACTGTACGTCTTGCGCTTCACTTTGTAGCGACACTGACAAAAACACATCATATTTAAATATTAGCGAGCGTGAAGCTCGTCACGTCTGCCCATAAATAAAAGTCACACCATGATTCAAAATAGGCACTAGCCTGGGAAATCATTTGTTTTTGTTTATTGAAAACTACAGCTCGAGTCTTCGATATGATATCGCCAAAAACAGTGTTACGCCAATAATCATAATGGATACATAGATTATATAACAACCATGCAAATTATAAATATTAATATACTAGCTGTCCCGCGCGGCTCCGCCTGCGTGATCTGTATTTTCCGGGATAAAAGTAGCCTAACAGTGGCGCCATCTGTCAGCAATGTGTCACGCACCGACGCCATCTACTTAAAATATTGGTTTGTAGTACATGCTATGTATCAGAGATGGCGCTGTATTTAAAAAATGATTTTCCCTATTTTCCCGCTTTTCTATTGAAATTTTTCCTAGATTTTCGTTGCTATAAACCTCACGGAGCCCGAGACCTTTCCAACGAATGCAAAACCGTGGAAATCGGTTCGTGCGTTCTGGAGTTATATCGTCAGGAAGGAAAACCCGACTTATTTTTATATAATAGACTAATTTGAGAAAAAACAAAGCAAAACAATTTTAATCAATATTACGTCGAATAATCGAGACGCATTTTTTAAAGTCGGGAACTTTAATGCACGTATTTTTATGACCTTTCATTAAAATCATCTAGAAACTAAAATAAAAATATAACTCAATATAAAGTTCTCAAATTACTTATTATAAAATTACTTATTATTTTATTAAATTAATTATAAAAAATAAAAACCATCAGCGCCTCAAATTTGTGTAAGTAAATTTTTAGTCTAAGTTTTTCTGACTCTATTTTATAAAGGACATTGAAGCCATTCAAACCACTGCGCGTTATATACCTTGGTTCTGCGGCTCGACTTGGTCCTCGGTCACGATGGCCAGCGGTTCCGGTACTACATTCGGCGCGTCCATTTTCGCGTTGTTCATTTGATTTTCACCACTGTTCTCAGAGTTCGTCGAAGACTCAGTTTCCGATTTCACCTCGTGTGTCTTCAGATGTTTTTTGTATGAACTCGATTCTATGTATCCTGTAGAAGAATATTTGGTCATAAAATTGCATGAAGGTTGAGACAAACGCTTACGAAAAGTTATGCAGATGATAGTGTTGGTGATTATGGAAATGATACCACTAAATAAATCGCGAAATTAATTTACATATTTTTGTTATATTTTCACACAGTTTGCATAGTTAAGTAAATGTATCGGTTATTCATATTATATAGCCACAATAATCATATAAATTGTTTTTTGTATAGAAATTGAAGTAAACACACAGATAAAGAAGTACAAAATTAATCTTACCTACTCTCTCGTGTAGCAAATAAATTACATCTAAAGAAATACAGGTGACGCTCGGGGTTAACGGGCGTTAGCCATGCGCGATTGATGCGTACGCGTGGCCAAAAAAAAGGTAGCTTTATTTCGCGATTTTTAGTGATTTCCTATCCGTAATCACCAGCACTACCACCTGTCTCGATTCTCTAAAGTGTTTCTTCACACCCGGTATGTAGTCTATATAGGTATGCAATCTCACCCTTCCCGCAGACTTGACACTGATATTTCCGTTCCCCGGTGTGGTACCGACGGTGTACAGCGAGATACGACGCGGAACTGAACCTCTGTCCACACACAGTGCACTCGAACAACTTCTCGCCGGTGTGCTTGCTCGAGTGCACGCGCAACTCAGTGCGGGACGTACAGCCTTTGAAGCATACTGGACACACGAACCTGGTTATGAACAGAGATTAAATACTTTTAGAGAAGCAATTATTATACCTATTCTGTACTTTTAAGTTACTTTATTTTGTGCAATAAAGAATTATAATTATTATTTAACCTACAAGGTGGACAGACGACCTGATAAAGGTCGCAGGACATCGCTGGATGCAGGCCGCTTCCAAGTCTCCCTTGGAAGTGGTAGAGCCACGCTGTAGACAGTTTTGTCTACAGCATGAATGGGCTGGCTCGACCGGATCGTTACCACTGTCTCACAGAAAACCGACGTAAAGTAGTGGCTTGCTGCTGCGTTTCGTACGGTGAGTGAGATAACCGGAAGCCCAAACCTCGTCCCCTTCCCAATCCCTAATTATCCCTTTCCTTTAAAGTCGGCAACGCGCCCATGACTCTTCTGGTGGTGGGCGTACATGGGCGGTGGAGATCACTTACCATCAGGTGACCCACTTGCTCGTTTGCCATCCTGTGCTATAAAAAAAAAAAAAAAAAAAAAACATTATTGGAGAAGCTATTATGAAGTGACTTTCGTTCTTCTACGGTTCTCCTCATTTCTGATTTGATCACGTAAAGAAACACCGAGCATAGCTCTCTCCATAGCTCGCTGAGTGACTGAGGTTCTGGAATGGAAGCCACGTACTGGCAAGCGCAGCGTTGGACGTCCACCTACAAGGTGGGCAGACGACCTGATAAAGGTCGCAGGAAGTCGCTGGATGCAGGCCGCTTCCAACAGGTCGGTCTGGAAATCTTTGGGAGAGGCCTATGTTCACCAGTGGACGTCTTGTGGCTGATGATGATGATGGTTATGAATTATGAAGTGGCAGTGGGCACCTGTCAAAGTCTATTTATCGACTGAAACACGAATTATTTAGCATTTCATTTTTTTTTATTTGATTGAATGACGAGACGAGCAAGGCCATAAACGCCTGCCCATATACAGAAGCAACACCACACAGAACTTTGAATTACAAAGCATTGCATGGCATTGAACTGCGCTCGTCACCCCGAGACATAAGATGTTAAATCTCATAATGCCGAGTAATTTCACTGGCTTCAATGTCCTTCAAACCGAAACACAACAGTTCTTACACACTATTGCTTGGCGGCAGAAATAGACACAGCTGTGGTACCAACCCAGACGGTCTCTCGCATACGAGGGACCTTTTTTTTTATTAGCCCTATATATTATATTCGTCCCACTGCTAGGCACGCGCCTCCTCTACTGAATGAGAGGGATTAGGCCTTAGTCCACCACGCTAGCCTAATGCGGGTTGGCAGACTTCACATACCATCGAAAAATCTTATCGAATTCTCAGGTATGCTGGTTTCCTCACGATGTTTCCTTCACCGTTAAAGCAAGCGATAATTAACAATTAATATACACGTAACTTAGAAAAGTCAGTGGTGTATGCTTTTGGGGCTGGTTTCGAACCTGCGACTTTCGTCTCGACAGTCCATACCACTCCCCGCTGAGCTATCGCTGCTTACGATACGAGGGACCTACCACCTTGTAAACAGACATTGTATAATAGGCTCCAAGTAAGATCCACCTACCTCTTGTTGCCGGTGTGGGTGACCATATGGTTGTTCCTGGCGGAGGAGGTGGTGAACCTGGCGGAGCAGAGCTTGCAGCTGTACGGTTTCTCGCCGGTGTGCGTGCGTCGATGGTAGATCAGTGCGGACTGTTGAGCGAAACGACGCTCGCAGAACTGGCACTCGTAAGGACGCTCACCTATACCGACCAAATAACTTTTACTGGGTGGCTATAGGTGTTTTAATTTATTCCCAGTAACATATGGGACTATTGGTATTGCTACAGAAAAAAAAACCATTAGCCTTTGCCCGCAGCTCCGGCCGCGTGAACTGCCTTTTGCGGGATAAAAAGTAGCCATCCTACCTGTGTGCTAAACTTCATCCCAAACAGTTCAGCCGTTAAGGCGTGATTGACTAACAAACATCCAAATTCACAGAATCACATAAATCCAAACTTTTAAACGGGCTAGGGCATTGGCTTTTGCTGTGACAATAATGCCAAGCCAGTTGTTAATACTCATGTATTAGAAACTTGGCAAAAAGGGCGCAAGCCGAGCGAGCGGAGCAAGCGTGCCGCGGCATCAACAAGCGAGCGCCATATTTGAATGGATACAAGAAATCACACGTAAGTTCAGAGTCACATGAAAAAATATTTTACCCGTAACAATACCGTTACATTTACAGGTATATCTTATAGAACTACTGACCAAGTGGTTGTTTCATGGTGGATAAAGATAAAGTAAATGACGAAAAGAGCAGGTCGAATATGATAGCGAGATGTTACTGCGCGCACAATATTTGTCTTGCCTTTATTTGAAATATTAATTACTGGCTCACTTTAGATATAATTTTGTTTTAAGTTATAATACGTTTTGTAATAAGGCCCAGGGTTGTATCAAAATCAAAATCTTTATTAATCATGTAGGCTAAGAAAGCGCTTATGACAGGTCAAGTACAGAACATTTGTTATTAAAAAGACTAACTTAGAATTAAGGGAACTTTGGACTAACCGCCACGCTAAAGGCTGGCAGGAAAGGGCACACCAACAAGCATGGGAAAAGGGAGGGCATCCATAAGTGAAGGGATATATTGATAATGCAACTTACCGGTATGCACTCTCATATGCGCGTTCAGTTTGGACACCTCGTAGAACCCTTTATTGCACACGGTACACACGTGGTTCCGTATGCCGCGGTGCTTCTTCATATGCTGGCACAGTGTTGAATGTCGCCTGAACGTCTTGTTACACTCTGAACATTTCAACGGCTTCTCGCCTGTGTGGAGACGGAAGTGTACCTGATTGGAGATACAAGTTTTTTTTTTTTATTTGATTGATTGACGAGACGAGCAAGGCGCTCGCTTCGCGTCGCCATAAACAGAAGCAACACCACACAGAACTTTGAATTACAAAACACTGCATGGCACTGAACTGCGCTCCTCATCCCGAGACGTAAGATGTTAAGTGTCATAATGCCCAGCAATTTCACTGGCTTCAATGTCCTTCAAACCGAAACACAACAATGCTTACACACTGTTGCTTGGCGGAAGAAATAGACAAAGTGGTGGTACCTAGTGTTTGTTGAAATTATTGTTATAATAGTGATCCTTGGTTTCCGTTGCGGGTTGTAGGTCAGACGGCGGGTCACCCCACGTAATACCAAATATAAGATTACATCATGACGTAACGTTCGTGAGTGGTAGAGCCACGCTGTAGACAGTTTTGTCTACAGCATGAATGGGCTGGCTCGACCGGGTCGTTACCACTGTCTCACAGGAATCCAACGTAAAGTAGCGGCTAGCTACTGCGTTTCGTACGGTGAGTGAGATATCTGAGAGCCCAAATCCCCTTACCCTTCCCAATCCCTAAGTATCCCTTTCCTTTAAGGTCGGCAACGCGCCCTTGATTCTTCTGGTGGTGGGCGTACATGGGCGGTGGAGATCACTTACCATCAGGTGACCCACTTGCTCGTTTGCCGGCCTATGCTATAAAAAAAAATGACGGAAAGGCAGACCCTGGTATTAAGCCGAGATAACGCCAGGCAGAAAGAAAAAAGCCAGACAGACTGTTGCAAGCCAGCAAGTAGGTCACTTGATAGTAAACGACGTCCACCGGCCATGAACACCCACAATAACAGAAGAACCATAAACGCGTTGCGACTTTGAAGAAAAGGAATAATTCAGGGATAGGAAAAATGGGATTTGGGCCTCCAATTATCTCACTCCGTACTAAACGCAGTAGCAAGCTGTTATTTACGTTGTTAGTTAATAACAGCACTTGTTCATCATGATTATTTTTAATATTTATTATCATATAAAACCTACATGCGTATGTTTCACAAAGTGCCCACAAGTAGAAACATAAATTTCAAACGTCAATAATCAATGAATCTGACAAACTTGACATAACATTGCTTGACATAATAAATGAACAAAACATATAATAATGTACTCTGTGGAACAAAATCAAACACAAACATTGATCCAAGACAGTCATACGAGCAATTATTACATTATTAACAAGCAATCATTATTTATCCTCAATAAACAATGGGTTTTGACTATTACGGCATACTCGGCGTCAAACGTTCATGCAACCAGAGCGAGATAAAACAAGCGTATAGACGCCTAGCGCTGAAATATAATCCCGAAAGGCACAACAACGATGAAAACATTATAAGAGTTTTCGCCCTCATTGGAGAAGCTTACGAAGTCCTAGTCAACCACAGACACAGGGCTGTCTATGATCAGTACGGCGAGGAAGGGTTGAAAAGGGGAGTCCCAGGCCCTCGTGAATACATCCAACCCTATACTTATCACGGAGAACCGTTAAGAACCTTCCACGAATTTTTCGGCACTAACAATCCATACGCTGACTTGCTTGATTACTACGAAAACCCTCCACCAATGTTTGATTCCCCGCTCGGTAAAGGGTATAAAGAAAAAGACGCAACTATCGTCCGCCCTCTAGCTTTAACTTTAGAAGAGGTTTACAAAGGAGGTTTAAAGAAGATGAAGATACAAAGATTGATTTTCACGGATGAAACGTGTTCGGAATTGAAACTACGAGAGAAAGTACTGTCCATCCCTGTTAAACCTGGTATATATCCTAATACAGAAGTTAGATTTAAAGAGGAAGGGGATCAAGGACCAACTAGAATACCTGCAGACGTTATTTTCATAACTGAAGATCGTCCTCATGATACGTTTGTTCGCTCTGGCTTAAGCGATCTGCTGTCCGTCCATACAGTATCTTTGGAAGAAGCATTATGTGGCATTACCATAACATTAAAAACTCTGGATGAGAGGATATTGAGAATCAAAATCAGTGATGTCATAACGCCTACTTACGAAAAGATAATCGAGGATGAAGGCCTGCCTATACCCAGCTGTCCGAATAAAGCTAAAGGCAATCTGATCTTAAGATTTCGCATAGAATTTCCTGATTATTTGTCGAAGAAAAGTAAATCTGCTTTTCAAGAAGCATTCAAAATTAAGAAAGGTGAAGATGAAAAGTTCAAAAAACTGAAATGTGGTACACTGTCGACTACATCGATATTTAACTAATTTAATTATATGTTTCAGTAGCACATGGAAATGTTTATTCATTTAATAATTACAAATAATATAGAAACCGAAACATTTGGAAACTGATCAATGATACTTCGGCGCACTTGTACACGTGTTGCTATGTGTTTGAATTTGTAAATGTGGTTTTGATTTGTGTGACAGTGACGCTTGCATCTATTGCAAGGCACACAGTCATTTTACACTATGTACACGCCGCAAAAGGAATTGAACCATTTCACCACTTGAAATATCTCAATTTGACCACAACTTACCTTCAAATCTGTAGGGTTGTAAAAGCTTTTGTGGCAAGTGGAGCATATGTAGGGTCGTTCGCCTCGATGTCTCGCCATGTGGGACCTCAACGCATACCCACTATAGAATCTCTTTTCACATACAGTGCACTGGTGTGTCTTCTGTTCGAAATGGGTTTGACGGTGACGGTACAGCATCGTCTTTGTGGGGAATGTCCTTTGGCATACTGAGCAGGTCGGCTGTTTTGGTGGCCGCTGCTCGTGTGTTCTCATGTGCATTTTTAACATTCCTGGACCCTGATAAAAGAATTGGATGCCAAACTCAAAATCAAATATATTTTATTGGTGTATAGACGATTCAAAAGAAACGAAATTCGCGTTCTAGGATCTGCCAATGTATATCCAATAATTTCAGACCGGCATCATTCTGCCGACCGTCAAGAATCACAATGTCTCTTAACGGTCGTTATTATATTTGAACTGCACAGTACTTAACATCAGGTCCATTACAATCTATAAGCCATGCCAGGATAAAAATGACAATGAATTAGTTCGTTAACCCCTCCAGTCCTATTACACCCACATACAGTAAACTTAATATAATAGTTGTCAAAAACTACAAGAAATATTGGTCCCAAAAAACACGTAAATTTATACGCATTTATCCATTTACAGGAATCATACGCATCTTAAATAGCAAATGAGTCTACCTTACTTTCAGTAACAAAGATAATAAAATTATATACATTTTTTAAATTTCTAAAACCCAAATCATCCAATATAATCACAAAGTCTCACCTTAAAAGTCCTCTCGCATATCGGGCACATAGGCGGCTTCTTGCAATTAGCTTTAATCCAGTTGGAGTGAGACCTCATGTGCTGCTTCAACCAGCGCGAATGCTTGAACTCCTTGTGGCAGAGGTTACAAACATGGCGGCCGGGAGATACCGTCGACGTCGCTTGAAATACTACCAACTGTAGGTACTTCTCCTCATCAGAGTTCATTCCTTCATTATCTTTGTTCGTGGCTATTGCTTGTTCTGACTGGTGATCAAAATTTGAAATGATCATTTGAATTACTACGGTTTTGGCTTTTATTCTATTCTAATTTTAGATTATGGCTCCATCGATTTTCGATGATTTGAATAGCAATGACTAAATATAAAGATCAAAACGTCGACTCGGTTGTGGCTTACTCGAGTTATTTGAAGAAACTCAGGGGATGATTAAATTAAAGTAGAATAGTATACTGCGTTTATTGTTGAAAGGCTTATATTGTGAAATGTTTTTGTAACATCACCTTAAAATATACATTACATTTCTTTTTTACTTCCTTGTCCTTAACGGTTGTTATTATTTGATTTCACTGGCATTTCTGTTTTTACATACAGAAACGTAAGGAACTGTGTACCCATACACACGGGACACAGGCTAATCAAGACGCCAACAAACCGAAACCAAATCTGTTTTTATCTTAAGGACAAATCCAGAGCCCCGAACCACCGAATCCTAAAGATTGTATTTTTCATCCAAAAGTGGCTATAAGAGACGCATTCAATTCAGTTTAAGAATGAACTAAATTCGATTTGATAATTGAGTGCCCAAAATCCCCTTTTATACTAAAATGGCCTTGCTGACTAGTATTAAAAAGAAGTAGAAAATTATCTAGAATGGAGATCGTAAATTTTCTACGCTTTAACTTAATCAGCGTCTCTGCCCCACTAGGTACTGATAAAACCCCTCGGATTTCAACCCAGGACCTCACACTTTCTCAGGCTAAGCACTAATGACTAGACCAAAGAGATGATAAAAGCCCTAATATTTTACCATGAATGACAATCCTCACCTTATCATTTTCAAAGTTATCCTTAACCGTAGACTCGTCGGAGTTCTGCGACTGTTCTGGAGTTGCGAAGAACCCTTCGAGTATCTGGTTTGGGTTTGTTATAGGCACTTCCATATACTGCATGTATGTCGGATCCATTGACAACATCTTCTCTTTCTGTTTAAGGTTAACAGGATTTCGTAAAACTTCCAGATTATAGACTACTTTGATAATGGTTATATATAATTGTAATAAACGCTACTTTATAATAGTAATTATAAATGGAAAAGTTTGTATTGTTGTGAGTTTGAATGTTTGTTAGTCAATCACGCATTAACGGCTTAACGGTTTTGGATGAAATTTGGCACACAGGTAGACCATGAACTGGATTAGGATATACGCTACTTCTTATCCCGCAAAAGGCCGCTCACGCAGGCGTGAGCCCCGGACAAAAGCTTGTTGTTTTTGTTTGTTTATTTACGCTTTCTCGCCTAAACTTCTGAACTGATTTTGGTACAGAGATAGATGGGACCCTGGAGACATTTATAGGCAAATTTTGATCTAGGAAAAGGCTACTCACGCGGGCAGGGCCGGGAGGAAAAGCTAGTAATATCAATAATATCAGCCTAGTGTTATAATATGCCTATACTCACAATACCAGAAGAGTATGTACACGTTGCCGACCTTAAAGGTAAGCGATAATTAAGGGATTGGAAAGATGAGGGGACATTTGGACCTCCGGATATCTCAGTCACCTTACGAAGCAGCAACCCACTACTTTCCATATATTTCCTAATCCTTTAATTATCCCTTTCTTATAAAGCCAGCAACGCGTTCTAGATTCATCTCTTATTGTCGAGGTTGGTGTGCAGTGGTGATCACTTTCCATAAAGTGCGTCACTTGCTTGTTTGTCACACTGTGCAAAATTACCCAGCCAAAATAATCTAAAAGAATATCAAGACTAGACTCACTTCCTCCTGTTCCCTTTTGATGGCTTCCTGTGAGAGGAACTTTGCGTGTTCCCGCAGCGTGACGTCATTCCGCTCCACTAGCTCCTTGAATGCGTGACACCGCGATATCTGATGCACGCATTGCAGGCACAACTGTGATGGAAGACCATCACCTACCGCCACCTAGAGAAACAAATGATTTTAGGGTTTTTTAGCATAGACCGACAAACGAGCGAGTGGGTCACCTGATGATAAGTGATCTCCACCACACATTAACTGTTGGGATGAACTACAGGGGTCTCTGCTAACGGAATACTGGCGACCCATTTAGTATCTCATTCCAGGGCAAAAGCGGAGGGGAAGGAGTCAGGGAAGGGAGAGGGAGAGGAAGAGGGGACAAACCCCCTGGGGAGAACCGATAGATATACACTGGCTGACCATGGAACGCAACCCACGCAAGGTGGGTCACTATAGCATGTTTTAACACCTGTGTACGGTGGTCGCTATGTGGTTGAATCCTCCTACCAGCTAAAGGAAGGGGATTGGAAAGGGGAGGATTTGAATTAGAATTTATTATATTGAACTTGGGGCTGTATTGACGCTGTTGGGACTAAGCAGCGGGAAGCTACAGGCGTTACTTGCGACCAAAATATGCCGATGAGACTTAAAGGTCTCATATAAAAAAGCATCATACGACATGTGCTACTGTATGAGAGCGAAACGTGGTCGGCATTTAAATCACCATTAAAGACATCCATGTCCCAGAGATGAAGACGCCGCGGTGGATGCCCTACGTTATGCAATAGGTTCATATATGTAATGAGTATATCCGTGGCAGTATCAACGTATTAGATAAACTCCACACGTTTTAAGAAAACCCTTCAGGAGTACATTGGTCGCAAATTCCTGAACCAAATCGTACCAAGAGTATGATCCCACGGATGGCCTAGAAAGCGCTGCTTTGATATATTAGAGGAAGATACGAGAGCCACTGGTCTCACTACGGACGATGCTCAAGATCGGGCGAAGAGAAAGCATTTAGTTAGGAAGGCAGACCCTGGCTAAGTATTGTTCGTTTTCGCCCACTAAAGTTATAAACCTTTAGCATCGTTGAGATAAAAGCCTAACTCACTGTCATTCAATAAGAATCATATGACGCGCAACCGAAATATCTCCAAGAAGGGACCTAATATTGCCTAGGTAGTAGATACGATCCTTGGTGTTTGAGTAGGATTCGAACGGTTTTTTTTCACTCTAGTTGACTCTTGACACCGTCGTCCTCATTTCTAACTTATAAATCGTCATCATTACAATATACATATTACTATACCTACCTAGGTAGGTATAATTAAGCAATTTTATTTAAACGCATTTCAACAATTACGTGGTACTTATTGGAAGATGGATGGTTACTACAATTAAATAGGCAGACCGTACTTATTTGTTATCAAATCTTGTAATAAGTACAATATATGTATAGGCATAAGACTTTATAGTTGGTACTTACTGTACGATACTTTTTATTTTAAAATATTATTATATTTTTAAATATAGCATTTAAAATAAATTATTTAAAAATATTAAAAATATCACCCTCCAATGACGGGACCTAGGACCTAAGCCGCCGGTGATTAGGACTTAAGTGAGGAACTCCTCAGGAAATCGTTACAATGCGACCCTTGTCCAATAACTTTCAGTTATATAATAATGTACTCTGTGAATAGAGCCTATGGAGGTGTTGGTCGAGTCTCTTTGCTATCTACCCATTAGCAGAAACGCGTTATTGGGACAATGATTGTCGAGCCCACATGTTACATGTCTGTTATCTCGTATGCCAGGTCTTAATATTTGAATTTTTTTTTTCGGCTTTAACGACTTTCGTCATGCAGATTGCAGAATAGTGTCATTGTCACAAGCATTGCCCGGCACACTAATCGATCTACTACCACAATATTAGGCTTATTGGCAACAATAGTCCTATCTTTAATAAAAGATTGATCAATACATCAATAAAATGATGAAGGTCCATTTCCGTTAACCGGTTGAGGGACATTCCTATTAGTTCGATGGTTGATTGTCGCAAAACTATTTTTATCGATATTATATTGAAGTATCGAACTTCAATAAAAAAAATACAAAAGAATTGAATTTCGCGGACTAGTACTGTGTTCGACCAAGTATTACAATCGTACATCCATTCAAAACTATCCACCCATCATTCAAAAATGACTCGGCAATGATTTCCCGCCATAGAATTAATTTCCAAGGTAGATAAAGGACAACAACACACATTTCTTCAATTTCCATACCTGTCTCGGTCACCCGCTGGCACGCATCGAATCCCTGCGTCCCAATCATTGTGCGTACACCATGCGAGATAGACAAAGATAGAAATACATTTCTCAACCAATTTCGAGAATCCGCTTATCACTTCTGGAATTTCGAAATTGGTCATATCGAATGACTTCTAAACAAAGATGACGCGATGTATAGGAAGATTGCTGTCAACACACGCTGCTTGCAATCTCGATAGGAAAGAGAGAGACAAAAATAAATTCCCAAAATATCTTAACAATTTGTCATCGTACCTGCACTTTTGATATCCCCATCAACATAGTAGCAGTCAGCTGCTCGAACAAGGGTCTCATGTCCTTTTTTATTTGCATACAAGCTCGGCATATTTTGTCGAACTTCAAATGTTGCATTTTATTAACAGCAGCCATTTTGGGCTGCACTATCGAGCTGTTTTTGTCCTTGTTATACTATAACACTGTACCACTATTTTGTAAAACAATTATGTACGTTTGGGGTAACGAAAAGGCACATTATACAATATAATACATTGTGAAACAATCATTTCTCGTTATATTTTATTCACATTAAACACATTGAAGTTCTAAATTACATACAATTCAACCGAACCGAGCTCACTTACGAAACCAAATTCCAAAGAAAGAAAGACAGCTGAAGTATGGGTGGGGACCGTGGTGATGAAATGTTAGAGCGAGCGAAACGGTTATTCCATGCCAGGATTCTATATAAGATAGAAAGGGATAGATAACAGTAAAATCTGCTCAATACTAGTCAAACAAATTTAATGTTGCGGTAAAGATAGTCTTTACGTTAGAAGGAATAAGACTTATTTAAAAATACATACTTAGTTTAAAACAGACAGGTAACTGACAGGCCCAGGAGATATAAATTGAAAATTAACTGTAATGTAATTATGCATCATATTATATGAATCCTAATGCTTTACATAAATTGTACGTTTCGGTACCTATCAATTTAAAATTATCAATTAAATAAATTAGCGGAAAATGGAAGTGCATAAAAAGTAACTCTCAATATCACTATCTTTTTCTTATGGTCTAAATTCAGTGCAGTGTGACAAAGACAGCAGTATTGAAAACTCAGATTGACAATTAGTAAAAAGCAGCAGTTGTCCCTTTTTTAACTATCCAAGACTGATTTTATATTATATTAAGCATTTAGATTGTTTCAGAATTAAATAATTAATAATAAAGGTTTTTATTATCTGGCTTTTATTTATCATCAAAAATATTTTCTTGTTAATATTTAAATGTAAAAAGTGGTTATTAAAAATGTACTTTGTTAACTTTAACACTAAACTTTATGTCATGTCTGTTATTACGGATAAGTTTATAGTTCTACCGAAGTCCTAACAATACATATAACAATATTAGCAATAGCTGTAAGTTTTCCATACTGTAAATAAATAAATAAATTAATTAATTAATTGTCTCTTGTTCAACAGGGCTGTCAGATTGTACATTTAGATATAATAACTGCATATGTGAGTTGTCGGTGGTATCCAAGTAGTATTGTCGAAACTCATATATCATTGGCATTGGATACGTTAACAAAAACAAAATTAACGTAAGTAGCAGTGAAAAATATACAGAATTATTATTACAACTTTATTCCATTATTTGTACCCGGAAAGTCCATTAATTTGTGTTATTATTGGGGACCGTGGTATAAAATAAGTAGGCTTTTATGGCAGCTCTGTAAACTAGGTGTAAAATTAAATTTCATTTAATGTCATTCATACGTCATTTAATGACTCCAAAGTGAAATAAATTTGTAGATAAACAAGAATTATTAAAATTAAAAAAATAAAGTGATATTTCTTAAAATTATAGTGTGTTATTTCTAGGGAAGGATGTCTACTATGACGGGCTCCTCCTGGGAAGGTTGGTAACTTAATGATGGCGAATATCTACCGGTATCTTAAGTGCATGTTGTGACGTTGCACTCGTTTTCTTTATTAAATGTACTGAAAATAACGGGAATAACAACAATGTTTCTTTGCAACTGTGCTAACCATTTGCTGCATATTATAAAAAGCAACAAATGTTCATTATATTTAATTTGACGAATCTTTTTAACTACTTGCCTACTTGTTCGTTTATGAATGTTATAAGTATAGAAAGGTTACAATAATAATAATATAATTTTTGGACATCAAAGAAATACACCAGAGAATATCTAATGGATTATAATAAAACTATGTAGTTAAGATATAAGATCTCATTACAATGAGATAATAACATTGACAAGGACAAAAATTATTGGCTTAATGTTCAACTAGCTCAAAATTTAATTTTCTTTAGTAGGTTCTAACTTGCCTAAAATAATAAATATAAAATATTTTCTGGCTCTAGCTGAAAGAGTATTGGATATAAAAACTTTAAGGCCCACTTGCATGACTATCCTAAATCCTACAATTTTGTTTTTTAAACAGGTTTAGTGGTTAAACACAATTTAGGATTATCATCCAAGTTGGTCTACAACTGAAATTAAACCTGTCTGATTATATGGTATAATCTCGAAAACAATAATTACTGTCTCTCATCTCTAACTTCTTATTTATAGATTGTCAAGCCACCACTTGTATAGTGTTCTCTTATTTCAGAGCTACGAAAACAAGCTCGACAGTTAGAGAATGACATTGACGTCAAGTTGGTAGCATTCAGTAAGCTGGGCATGAGCACTGGCACAGCTGGTCTCAGCTCGGAGAGTGTCCCGCTCATCAACAGTGATGATATGTTCGACACAATGTCTATGGAACTGCAGCAACTACTCAATAAGGTGAGTGAAATAAATTCAGTTATTTTGAGTGAGTAAAAACGCAATGATAGCTCAAGGGAAAGTGTACAGACTGTCGACATAATGTTGCAGGTTAAGAAATTGCCCCAAGAGCGTACGCATCTGACTTTTCTAAGTTATGTATTTATTCATTGTTAATTGCTTGCTTTAGCAGTGAACGAAATTTGTGAAGAAACTTGCATACCTGAGAAGTTCTTGATTAGAAGTTTGAAGGTATCTGGTTTGCCAACCTGCATTAAGATAGGAGTAGAGGTAGATTAGTAGGGATAACAATTGTTTATTTGTTTCAGTTATCATCAATAAATGACAATATGGCAGATTTAGCACCAAGTGGGACAGCTACAATGCACACAATAAAACGGCATAGAGAAATATTAATGGTAAACTACTAACCTACAATAGAAATTTGTTAGAAAAGTTTAAATATTATACTTTTACTAGTGATAAATAAATTTTCATTGAAATAAAACTAATTTAAACGGATTTTATCGCGGTTTATTAATATTGAATTTTATTAATTTTGATCCGGACGTTTCGAAGACTTTTCAGCCTTCATGGTCACGGGAGGGACTAATATATAAAATCCGTTTAAATTAGTTTTATTTCAATGAGTAACAGTCGCGTAAACGTAAGAAATCATTAAATTTTCATTATTTTTAAACTTAGACAATTTTGACTGTTGGTTCAAATCAACGGATACATAAAAATTAATATGCCTATATCTTGGTTTTCATAATTTCATTACCCGTCAGTTACTTTCAAACATGCACAGGACTACCAACAAGAGTTCTCAAAAACATCGGCGCGTGTGAGTGCACGACGCGAGCGGGAGGAGTTACTGCGCGGCGGCAGCCCCCCCCCACCCTCCGCCCTCGGACTCAGCCGACGAGACCAGTACGCCAAGGAAGCTAATCACTTGCACAGGTAACATACACCACCATACCACTACCGACAGCAGATAGACAGTATTTCCCTGTACTTTCCCTTCTAATGCTATCAATTTTGGTAGGGCCAAATTTGTTGATATTTTTTCTTTTAGTGGCTCTAAAATAAGATTTTTTTTATATAGCATAGGCCGACAAACGAGCAAGTGTGTCACCTGATGGTAAGTGATCTCCACCGCCCATGTACGCCCACCACCAGTAGAATCATGGGCGCGTTGCCGACCTTAAAGGGAAGGGATAATTAGGGATTGGGAAGGGGAGGGGCTTTGGGCTTCTGGATATCTCACTCACCATACGAAACGCAGCAGCAAGCCGCTACCTTACGTCGGTTTTCTGTGAGACAGTAATAATGACCCGGTCGAACCAGCCCATTCATGCTGTAGACAAAACTGTCTACAGCGTGGCTCTACCACTCAAAAGTCATCAAGTTAATGAAGTTATAAATAAAAATGTGATTGAAAAATAAGCTTTACTTTAATATATTTTATGGTGTAATTTCAGTTCACATATACTAGTGGATGAACAGATCAACATAGCTATGGAGGCACGCGAGCACCTGACGTCACAGCGACAGACATTCAAACGAATGCAGACCAGATTCAATGATATTGCAAATAGGTAATTTTACATAATTTAAAAAATATTCAATGAAATACTTTTAATTTCTAAATGTATGCATAGATTTTGATAATCAACCACCATCTTGATTATACTCACATACACACACACATACAAAACAGTGTACAGTGTAAGTAAATGAAAGTATCATCATCATCATCATCATCAGCCACAAGACGTCCACTGCTGCACATAGGCCTCTCCCAAAGATTTCCAGACCGACCTGTTGGAAGCAGCCTGCATCCAGCGACTTCCTGCGATCTTTATCAGGTCGTATGTCCACCTTGTAGGTGTACGTCCAACGCTGCGCTTGCCAGTACGTGGCCTCCATTCCAGAACCTTTCTGTCCCATCGGTTATCGGTTATAGATAATAGATTTTTATTGATTTTGTTATAATTTCAGGTTTCCAATGCTGAACAGTCTGATCTACCGGATAAACGCGCGCAAACGTCGCGACTCTCTGATCGTCGGCCTTGTGGTCGCCGTCTGCACATTCCTGTTACTCCTCTATGCGTTCCATTGAATCATTACATTATTATCAAACACATATACGGCCTTACTTACAAACTTTTTAAGCACTGCTCAGTTAAAACACTGTTTTCTTCTCTTTCTACCCAGTTTATAAATCGCGTTGTCAGAGAGACAAAAGAGTTGGTTAACTAATCAATGCTTAAGTAAGGCCCATAAATTCTTATGATGAAAGGTAGACTAACTTTAGACTAGGTTTATAATTTATAACAATACTCCCTTTACAAATAAATGTTTATAGCGATGACAAATTATTTTTTGCTGCAGACATGTAGTAAGAACAAATAGTGTCTACATTGTGAGCATGGTGCGAACCAAAAAAAAAATGCGTACCAAGCGTTTTGTTACTATCTAGTTACTTGAATTATTTTGTGTTTTGGGACCGAAAGTGAAGTTTGTAGTTGCTAATAAATTCAATTGAAAAGGAGTTAGATTACTATGGTAATCCATATAAACCTAGTTTTAAGGTTGGTCCCCGTTTTATAATAATTCGATATAGTTCACGCGCAAGTGCTAGTCACCTGCGGTATGTTTGGGTTGAAGCGTACATTACGTTCAAAATAACTTGGCCGCCCTGAAGTTGGTAACGATCGCCGTCATAGACTAAAGCAGTGTTTCGGCACGGCATAGACTAAGGCAATTTAAAAATGGACTCGACACGACTTTAACCCTGTCGCTGTGGGTTATTTAAATGCAATGCTAGATATCGGTGACAAATTTAACAAAAATATGTTAAGGTGGGATATAGCCAGAAAGGTTGGAAAACACTCGACTAAAGCAACGCGAAGCATAGAGTTAAGCCATGACTTACTTAAGCACGTCTATGTTGTTTTGTATAAATTATATGCATACAATACACTTAGTAGTAGATTCAGATATTACTTAAGAATAAAAAAAATCCGATGTCAACTAACTCATTGTTTGTGGTCACTGGTTTTTTGGACTGAACTACGCTTACGATCAGGTGTAGTGCAGTCACTTTGCCGTGCTCGGATAAAAAAAAATATTTGGCTGTGCCCCTGGCATTGCCAATGTCCATGGACAGCGGTGAATACTTACCATGAAGATCACCGATTACTCGTCTGCCTATCAAGGTAAAAAGAAACACCCAACCTTGTGATAGTTTTTTTGTTAAATATGTTTAAACTTTTATTATAAGTTCCTATATGCTTGACAAATATTAATGGGGGAGATGAACAGGTTTTTCCCATTTTTAAATTGCTTAAATATTAATATTCTAAGCATCCATGCATTAATAAAGTTATATCTATCTGTAATTGTCTATAGAACTTGCAGAAAGTATAAACAAATTTTTTAGTGACAGTTGGGTATATTTGTTTATTATTTATTTCCGTATAAAAGTTTAAAGTTATGTCAAAATCAAATCAAATCAAATCGTTTATTAATCATAGTCCATTGAAATGTTACATTTTTTAGGCCTCACCTTGCGTTTCTTAGAGGAGTCAATTTTATTTTTTTGATGTGTAGTGTAAAGCTAAAATCAAGTTTGTGGGGTCGCCACCCTTGTCCCACGGCCGCCATCTTGAAAATAGGGGTTGAAACGGTTTTTACGATATATCTCTTAAACTATTTATCTGATAAAAAAAAATTGTTAACGTTTTTTGTTGCTAATTAAATTCTCTATAACTTTGGTCCAGTAACTTTTTGTCGTAAAACTATAAATAAAAAAGTTATAAGTGAAAATGTAATAAAGAAAAAAATAAAGATGATAATTCTCTTGACAGCCTAAGATACAAACAATTCGCCAAGGCAGTGACAAAAAGTACTTCCTCCAACACAAGACACAGAACACAGTTTTCCAGAACAATGGAAGCACACTGCGGAACATTTTAGCCCTGCTTTTCGACATCCACACATCGCTCCACAGTTTCCTTTGCATTTACAAAAGATCAATTTAAGAAGCTCAGGGGGTGCTGGAGGTTTACAGCTCTGCACTGGCATCAATAATTTTCCACATTTTTTCCAGCCCCAGTCTTCAGGATCATTATTATTACCAAGCCACGACTGGACCTGATGGTAGACTCGGAAAGTATGAAAGCGAGCTGTGTCTTGTGTTGGAGGAAGTGAAGATAAATTAAATGTACTTTTTGTCACTGCCTTGGCGAATTGTTTGTATCTTAGGCTGTCAAGAGAATTATCATCTTTATTTTTTTCTTTATTACATTTTCACTTATAACTTTTTTATTTATAGTTTTACGACAAAAAGTTACTGGACCAAAGTTATAGAGAATTTAATTAGCAACAAAAAACGTTAACAATTTTTTTTTATCAGATAAATAGTTTAAGAGATATATCGTAAAAACCGTTTCAACCCCTATTTTCAAGATGGCGGCCGTGGGACAAGGGTGGCGACCCCACAAACTTGATTTTAGCTTTACACTTACCCCCCCTACACATCAAAAAAATAAAATTGACTCCTCTAAGAAACGCAACCCCAAATGTAACTTTTCAATGGACTATCATGCAGGCAATTGAAATAGCGCTTATGACAAGTCAGTACAAAAGTAAAAGAAACTTAGGTATATATTATAGAAATCAGTATCAACTAATGTATACATACATACATAGCATCATCAAAATACACTCGGCAATTACACTAAATCTATTTATTATTATTATTACTCCATATTTTTACTATGGAATAGTCCAGAATCAATATATATTTTGGGTCGTCGATATGGACCATAGGCATTTTCGAAACGGCATGTGTTTTAAAACTACCACCGGATCCAAAAACAACCCATCTTGAGAAGACCCGGCGAAACAAACTCAAAAGGGCTTCCTTTACCGCTGGATTCAACGCGGCGCGACCCTTACCTGAGATGATCCAGCTAGACAAACTCAGTGGGCTTGTGTTAAATTATGATAGTATCTGTTCTTTTACAATGTTCAAGTAAACGTTAATTATGAAATAAAATATAAGACGGCTAAATACAAAATTATAACGCTGTCAATATACTAAACATGTTAAATTGTTACTTCGCAAAATGGCTGTATGATGTTAGAAAAAAAAAGTTTACAGCACATACATGAATGAAGTCCTTGCCCCGATAAAACTAGAAAACTTTTCTACGGATTATTAAAAATAAACTAATTAAAAAGATAATTACATAAAAGAAACTCGATAGTTATTAAACTCAATTTTTATTTAAAACATTCCTGATTATTTATGAAAGTTTATGCTGAAATATGGGAAAAAAGTTTGTTAACTCTATCTGTAAGTTCTATTGAAAAACACTTTATATAAATATACTACATACTGTTGTACTATTTCAGCATATTTTATTTAGCTTTTTATACTTATCACAGACCAAATGTGTTGTTAATTTTATTGTTGTAAAAAGTATTAAAATTAAACTGTTATCGATACTCAACTGTTAATTCTGATAAAAAAAAATTTAGCAACTATGAGTGTGGGATGGATCGAGCGCAGTTGCTAGTCACCTGCATATGTAGGCGGCAAGGAGATTCGAATGGCTCCGGTATGAATCCGACATGCGGGGAGTCACATAAGCTGCGTATTAATGGTGTTCGGATAAATACTGGCCTATATTATATGTAATAAGTCTTACGAAGTATGCGCTTCGGCTATATTTGTTTCTTATACGATTTAGTACAAATATGCAAACATTCGCCATTCGTGCCTCGTCGGTCACTAGAGAGAAACATAAATACATAGTTGAATGAAACTGCTCTATATCTATACTGCATCATCATCCTTCGTGTTGCCAGAGTTAAACCAACATTGCCGAAGCACATAAATTAATCGTAGCACTGTATATCAACTCACTTATGCGCGTGGTGCGCGATCATTTGTATAAACACTACTTAATTGCGTGTTTGCCAATAAGCATGGGACGACGGTTTAGGCATACAAATCAAGATGTGCACAAAAGAGCCGATATATCTATAAATAGTGTCAATGGTGACTAGAAAGTGCGCGCGAAATATAACTAAACACTTATTTGACGTGTAACTTGCAATAATGTTCGTAGAGTTTAAGTTTGTTATAAACTGAGTGTTAGGGAGAGGTTATCGAAAATTAATACAGTTGGTAGTGCTGGTGATTACGAACATAATAGATAAAAAAAAATAAACCTATCTATATCCGGAGACCTAAACCCCCTTTCCTAATCCCTTTAATTATACCATTCCTTTAAAGTCGGTTACGCATCCATGACTCTGGTGTTCATGGGCAGTGGAGATCACGGATCACGCGATAAAAAAAAACTATTATTCCACATGCGTGTGGACGACGACTGTTAACCCCGAGCGTTAGCTGGTCTCCTATTGGCGAGACCTTACGCTATTTTTTTAAATTATTTATTTATTTTAATGAATTATCGTAAACATAATGCTGCGTGAAAAATGAATAAAAAGTGGGGAATCTATTTCTGATTATTTTGTGATATCCCGTACCAGCACTACCACCTGTCTTATTCCCTTACACTCACTATAAGGGTATTGTAACATAGAAATATTATGTAAATATGTATAATGTATGTGTATTATTTTATCATAATAAAAAAACTATTTTATGGTAATCAATTTATTTTACACCAACATAAATCCTGCGCTTACAAATGTTACATATACAAGTTCACGTGTATATCCACGAAGGAGTAGGTAGGGATATAGCTTAAAAATATCCTACCCACACTCGTCGCTGTAACTCCTGTTAGCCAGGATCGACAGTGGCACGCCTTTGACACCCAGCTATGAGATTCAGCTAATCGGGGAATATGTAACTCCCTTTTCCCGCATAGTAAGATAGGGATGACAAGACGGGTTGTTTTTCCACTGAAGTGTACCAACGGCTCAGCGTGTTTATCTGTCCTATGGTGTGTTAGGAGGTGAACCTATCGCCATCCCTGACAAATCCCAATCACCGTCCACGAATGTGTGATTGTTCAAATTCGTAACTTGCTCGTAATTGTTCTACCTATTTAAATTCAGGCCGCTTATCATTGTTCATGAGATATATCGCGTGTGAGAGGGAAAATTTGTATGGAATCGATAATTATGATAATTATACCATGCGTAACGTACACCCCATAGAGAGTGGATAAGTGGTATACGAGATAAGACGAGAAAAAGACATCTGACGGGCCGTGTTAGTTTCCACAGACAGCGAGATGGCACAAGAAAACGAAATGACAAAAAAAAAATATCCTAGGTGACATTTCAAATGCGCAGGACCACACGATTACTCGAAGTACGTTACCACTAAACCTGCGACCTGCGGCTAGCCTGTCACTGGCCTATGACTTTTAAATGTTAACAAAAAAAATATTGCATACTGAGTGTACTAAAACTGCGTACAAAAATTATTTGTGCATAATTATAATTTATCTATACATAATATTAATAAAAATAAAATGTATACTACGATTAAAATAATGATTATGCGCTTCGGGAATCAACAATTATTTATACGTGAGTTGATACTATTTCTATATAAGTTTCTTTTACTTTTGTACTGACTTGTCATAAGCGCTATTTTAATTGCCTACATGTACATGATTAATAAACTAGTTCATTTCATTTTGAAAACTTTGAAAATATAAACAAATGACATCATTATATTATGAGTATGTAAATTATTTTCTATTGAATCACTAACCGAAAACCGGACGGCGGAGCATTCATTGCATACTTGTACTATTTCATAAAAACTAAACATTGCCGAAGCGCATTTAATTGATATTCTACTGTATTTAAGTCGACAAGCAGAAATGTGCTTAGTTCATCGAACAATGGAATGAGTGTATAATTACAATGCATCTGCTATAGGTTTTCGACGACCCAACTTAATGAAGCAAAATTGAAGACCAATAATAAAATTAAATAGATGACAAGTATCTATTACAATCCTCCAACATATTTGATTTTCGTCTTTAACGACGCTGTTGAATTTATTTATAACAATAAATCGAAAAATATCTGTCTAACTTATAATTTATTGTAGGTATACAGGGAGGATACATAAAGTATATTAGAAATGCTAGCTCGAAGCCAGTAGCCTAGCTGAGCCTAGAGGTTGTCCGCCGCGACCTAAACCCACAATAAATACTAAAATATTGAAAACTTGGTATTGATACCGATATTTTAATGTATTTTACATTAAACTATCATTTCAAAGTTATCATTCGTGAGGTAAGACTCAAATCAATTCCGCCCCGGGTGCCACCCGTGCTAGCTACGCTACCGTAGCGTGTCTCGTGTTAGTGTCTCGACTCGAACGGAATGAGCCTATCACTCACGGGATTCTCAGCCTATCTTTGCACATGGCAAAACCTTGGCTCATGGAAAGAATACGATTGTATGACGAGCAGGTCAAACGCGTCACTCAGAACTTTGAATTACAAAGAATTTCATAGCACTGATATGCACTCGTGCATAAAATGTTACGCCCAGTAATTTCACTGGCTTCAATGTCCTTCAAACTCGGACACAACACTGTTTGGACACAGTTGCTTATCGGCAGTAACAAAGCCTCCAGCTATCATATCAAACCCCACATATTGGGATATAGCTGTATCAATATCGATATCTATTTGCCTAATAAATAGCCTTCACTTCTATGCAAAGCGTCTCTGTGTGACTTCAATGTGCCTCTTTGTGAAAAACTCCGGTCACATATTTCACATCGGTAGGGACGTTCCCCCGTGTGAGTCCTTATGTGTTTCTCTAAATCACCTTTTGTTGCAAACTTTTTCCCACACGCGTCCGGGGGACATATTAACTTTTTAAAATGCAGTCTTTGGTGAAGATACAGCTTCTTGGGCGTGTCGAATGACTTGTGACATACCTGCAACATGAGTTTTAATTCTAAAGATACAATGAAAATTTGCTTTTTTTTGTAACGAATAATTGACTACACTGGACCTAATAGTACAATTAGCTTAGTATAATGCAGTCCAAATATAAGTAATGGCGAGCGCCCAAGAGATATTAAAGAAAAGTTTTGGTCAAAGATTGAGAATGACACTGGTTGTAGTATTGGCTGGTGGTAGACCTTGAATACTTACTTCACATTTTAATTCATTTAAATTCAAATTCTTTTCTACTTTTATTGGTTTGGGAAATTTTTCATCCAACCTAGGTACTAGAGGAGATAAGTTATCTTCTGAAGATATTCTTCGTGTTGGTGAGTTCTAAAAATAAAACGTAATAACGAAATGTATAAAATGGAAGGTATTTAAGATCGATACCAAAATGTATTTTAGGCTTATTTTTATACTCTTACCACAGCTGAAGAAGATACAAATAAATCATTTCTAACTGTAATTGCTTGAGTTTTTGGTGTACTGGGACTCTGAAAAGAAATATTTTTATGGGTTAGCAGTTCAGTACAGTTCAAGATGCGATAAGAGTGAGGAGTCCTATCTCTAAAACAATAAGGTACATGCTTCTGCTTGAAGTAGTAAACTACTTTAACACAACATTCAATATTACGAATTTTTTCTTACTGCGAAAACAATCACAATTGCTTCAAAAATTAGGCTACAATTAATGTTGTAAATATTGTTACAAGCTTAAGCTGGTGCGTAATGGAAACAGCTCACTATCTCACTCGCACACCTGTAACATAATGGTTATTACGAATATCGACGTCACAATAAAGTTATTTAATGTATATGCATCCTTTTCTGTCATTTGTCAATTTCCCTTCTGACAGACTTTAATGGCTTATAACTTATTTATAGGCTTTATAAAATTCTTTCAATAAAAAAATGGGTAACATTATTAATCACAGCAGCCATCGGTCAACAGCGAGCGCTACGGACGTGGATTGCCGAGACAAGGTCCCCGGTTCGGTGCTCAGCAATGGGACGTATATAATACAAGGCTGGCGTTATTTATATTAATAATTGGATGAAAATCAAGTCAAATACCCTATTGGAACGTAACTAACGGAATGTTGCCAGGAAAAAAAACTTCATTTTGTTACTAGTACAGTTTCGTTTAAAATATACTTGAAATTGGCTGTCTTCATTGTACAAATGTCAATCATATGAAGGAAGACATAAGGTTCAATGTGCTAATAGGGATTAAGTGTGCCTTATGAAATGTCACAATTATGTCACTTACAATTTCATAACACTCTGATTTGTTGCCATTTTTAATATTAGCAGCGGTATCTTTTACCAAAAGAACACTTTGTGTTGTATCATCTGTTTCTGAATTTGTTTCTGTTATATATAACACATCTATGCTATCCTAAAAATAAAAAATAAACATATTATAGAAATGGTGGTAACGGGAAAAAACTGACTAAGCGTAATGGCGTTTAGACACAGACAGTATGTTGAATGCGGTCCATATTACTGAATGCAGTACCGAGGGTTCTGTACAATATTATCTCTAAAGTTTTTACTCTGTATTTCTAGAGTTCCATAGCCAAATGGCATAACCTGAAACTTTATATTTCTTATTTCATCATGTCAGTCTGTCTGTACGTATTTGAGTAATTTTACTCTGAGAATATTAGCACTTTATGAACACTACAATTGCTTGCAAAAAGCTGTACAATTTTGTTTACAGCATGAATGGGCTGGGTCGACCTGATCGTTACCACTGCTTCACAGAAAACTGACGAAAAGTAGCAGCTTGCTATTGTGTTTCTTATGTCGAGTGAGATCTGGAGGCCCAAATCCCACACCTCTTTTCAATCCCTTAATTATCCCTTTTCTTTAAGTTCGGCAACGCGCCCATGATTCTTCTGGTATTGTGGGCATACATGGGTGGAGATCACTTACCATCAGCTGAACTACTTGCTTATTTGCCGGCCTATGCTATAAAAAGTCATCATATCATTTTAAAGGCCATTCAGGCTACATTTCATTTATATTTTGTGTACAGTATGAGCCGATGAGAATACAGTTTGAAGGTCATATATACTACTATGTGTGACCTTAGAAGCACACTAAAGTTGTTTATTGGGAACAACAATTAATTAGTTTCAGTTTGGTTGAATGACAGTTGTTTGAGTCAAAAAGGTCTGGTTTACCTCACTGTCATTGTCGTCAACGTCATCTCCGAACAATGATCGTAAATGTGTATCATTCTTTGTAGCTATCATTCTTAAATTCATCATATTTTGTATAATTGCACAGCATTTTGTACAAATCTTTTGCGGTAGATTATCCTTTTTGTTTACCTGAAACAAAGTAGTATATGCACATACAATATGCATGAAATAACCTTACCAACTTGAAGTTCATTTCTCAAGAACGGAAGCTGTGCATGTGCTATTAGCCAGTTGGGAATCGTTGCACTTTTTTTATTATAGCCCTCTGATAGGATGTATTAATTATTATTACAATATTTGAGAATGTATTTATTTGGCATTTGCTTATTATTCGTATGTCCGTTTGTCGATTGGCAAAGACCTCCTCCAACCTTCTCCATTATGCTCTCTCTCTCTGTCTATTCTACTTCATGGTGTTCCAGCAACCTGTCTAATTTCATCATCCCATCTTTTTTGAGGTCTACCTCTCTTTCTCTGACTTTCCCTTGGGTACCATTCGGTAACCATTTTGCTCTATTTGTCCTTCCATCTATCATATTTATATAGATGGAAGGCATCTTATAATAATAGCAATATCATATTTATATGGCATATTTCCATTTTGGCCTTCTGATTTTAATAGTTATATCCTGGACCTTGGTCTTCTGTCTTATGTTTTGGATTGTAATTTTGATGCCTTTTTTGACTCCTAACATGTCTATCTGCTTTGGGTGTTGATATGTTCGCCAGCACACAATTGTTGCACTTATAAAAGTTTTATTGACTTATCTATAATTGTAATGGAATAAACTGTAAACAATTCTTGGATAGTATTCAACAAATAAAATAAAAAAGTGTAATCACCAACCACAGATCATTATGGTAGATATGACATTATATTATTATTTTGATCAGTATAGAAACCAAGCATGTCACTTGTTGCTATGTAGACTGATGTCATTGTACTAGGAATATGATTACATAGCCAGCCCTAAAATCGCTAGCTTGGTAGATGGGGAAATGAGAGCCGATCTCACTTATACAGACAATGCTCAAGATCAGGCGAAGAGGAAGTATCTTGGTAGGAATGCAGACCCAGGTATGAAGCCAGGATAACACCAGACAAAAAGAAAAAAAACATTGATATTGTGATATTGGTGCACAAAATCATCAAACATGTAAAATTTGGCAACATAAGTGTTCATATGTCGTACTATTTAGAATTGATAACCTTGTGTGTATAATACTAAACCTGTCCTGAAAATAATAACCTATAAATATAAACAAATAATATTTACTTTTAATGCAGTGCATGTGTAAATATCCTTCGCTAAGTCTTGCGTTTCAAACATGTCCACACTGCCAGCGTTCTCTAAACACAATCTACATAACTCATAAAACAATATCACTCTCTGTTTATCCATTTTTATAAACAAAACTCTTTGAAATTGCTTATTTTTATCATAAATTAAACCAAAAGTCAAAACTCGAAAGTAGAAACTTAAAACAAAAATCGCACCGGGTGACCGGGCTATTGCAAGCTCCAATGCGCATTAGTGTCTAGTGAAGCTATATTCATCGATATTAAAACCGCTGTCACTTGTCAATCGGACTCAAACATTTAAATATTGATTTCAATAAAATCATAACGATGGGCACTTGCGAATTTGCAACAGCCATCAATACATATATGAGCTCCAGATAGGGGTAGGCAGTGGCACAACTAATGCACCCGTGTTTTGCCGCGTGAGCAGCAACCTCCGTTACCGTCATGCGTCACCAGAATTCTTCTTCAAAGCTGTTAATGGTTTTATTGATTATTAAATTACGCCAAACAAATAGTAAACTTTTTGTGTTCGACTATACAGGGACGATTCTCATGTGAAATGAAAAATCTTTATTTAATAATAATAAATAACACCCAACAGTCACACACATAGCCCTGACCCCACAGTAAGATACGAGTCTTGTGTCGTGGGTATCAGGAACTACGAGAGACTTTGTCGTCTCACAACACCCAGACCCGAAACAAATATTTGTGGATCAGACAAATATGTGCTCGGTGCGGGAATCGAACCCGAGGCCTCACGTATTTAATAAAAGATTTAATAATATAATTAAATATTAATTTAATAAAAGATTGATACAAAAATTATATATTTTGGTAATCGTGACTTATTTTGTGTTAAATCTGATATTGTTAATTATTGAAGTGAAACTTCTTTATTTCTACTTATTATAGTTAGTTTGCAACAGGTTGGTCTGGAAATCTTTGGGGGAGGCCTATGTTCAGCAGTGGACGTCTTGTGGCTGATGATGATGATGATGATAGTTAGTTTCCTATTTTCCTTTTAATTTTTACAACTGCTGACTATTGGACCTAAAAATATCTACTCTGAAATATCAGTCACAGTATTTATTCTTTTTCTTCATGTAGTTAAGAAGCCGAGACAATGTTTCGTGTTTTATGTAATTCTAACATTTCTAGCGATGTGTTTAATGCAACCTTATGCGAACGCATTGAAGTTTTGGTAATATCGATTATCGATAGTGTGCACTTGGGCTTGACTACTATAAACTGACAGTGACAGTTTACAGCTGATCAGTGAAGTTATCTGAATATAGTGCTGAATGCTGATAGTTTTTGGCGGAAATTCTGACATTAAGAGTATGTATTTGAGAGTTCATCCAGTAAAAAGGAAGCCTTCGACACATGTTTCGTCGTTATTGAAAAATAAGAAATATTTATTCCATAACAATTTATGACATGGCAGCATGGTCACGATGTCAGGCGGTTCCCTATGGAACACAGAGTACATTATTACTATGGAACCTACTGTTAATTCTTTCCTTTTCATTGATATTCGGAGATTACTAAGGGAAGCTACCGCTCATTAGGTATACTGATTTCTTTCTCTTTTGAAGAAGCATGCTTCTCTATTTTAACAAAATTGTCTAGCAGGGTGTGGTTACTGATAAGGTCATTGTTAATTATGAAACGCTATGACACTGTAACATTATAGGGAAACATCGTAAGGAAAGTTGATAACAATTACCTATTATGTGTTCCGTTTGACGTCTGAAGTCCCTTATGAGAGAGTACATCGCTTCCTTCCGTCGGTTTTCGGCTAGGTGTCGCTACTTTCCGTACGCTTCCGGCCTAAGCGCCCTCTGCTGGCCCTAGCTGTAAACTAATTTACACGAGACAAACCACCATTTTCTTTTTTGACATTGTTGCGTCGTTTTTCAAACAGTCGTGACGGTTAGGTGATCTTAAGTATTAAGAATAATTAAATCTTCGATATTTCGAGAATAAAGTAGAAATTTCGATAAGAGTTTTGAATATTTTGGTTTTCCGTACGCATTTATTCCAATATGGATAAAAATAGTGATAAGGGTGATGAAAGTATCGCGTGTTCGGGTTCTTCAAGAAAACGGCCGGCTTCACCACCACCTACGGATTTGAATGGAGCATCCGAGGAGCATAGCGATTCATCATCGGCATCAAACACCGGCTCGTAAGTATAACAGCGGGAACGTAGCTTGGAAAGGAGGTTTGAAATTCTTTTTCAACAGCTGGTGAGTCATGTAAATAATATTTTGTGTGCAAATTTTATTGACAAATTCATTCAATACGAGTGCTCAGCCATCGGCTTCTAGACATTTTCATTCCAGTACTATGAATATTTTTGCATCTACCCTCAGATACTAATACGTTTTATTATATTGCTAATTTAAATGTTAGAATTAAAGATGTTAGAATTAAGGGTCTCTAAAGCGATTCCTGACCGTATAGCAAAAATTTCTTCCATACAACGATTTGACTCGCCGTAATGGAATGCAGTACGTTACTCAGATATCCAGAAAAAGTACGTGGCATTTCCAGCATTTACTGAGTTAAGAGTAAATGAAGAATTGAGACGGTTTGAAGATCCTTTCGCCCTACTACGTTAGTTTCAAATGGAACGTAGTTTGGCAGCGCTTTCAAATGCTTTTTTGGCTCAAAACGAATTGGTTAATATTGCTTTGCAAACTTTTACTGATTTGGTCAGCAAAGTCGGATACTGCTATAAACTCATCTGCAATTTCCAATAAACTTAAAGAGGCCGGTAATGGCTCAGATTATAAATTTATATCTCAGGACAACGTCGTCGGTCCTTGTTGAAAGCTGTAAAAGATAAGTTTATACAAGAAGGCTTGGCTAGAATTCCCCCTTCGGTAGAATATATGTTCAATCCTGATGGCTAGGCTTCTTCAAAAGATTAGTGGGGTCGATGAAATTGCAAAGCAAACCAATTCTGGACGGCCTAAAGCTAAGTCTCCAGAGCCATCTATGTCTTAAAATTGTCGTGGCTCTTTCAACAAACCGAAATCAAGCCAAAACGATCAAAGAGAATTCAAAGCGCGTAGAAATTCCGAAAATACCGTTTTAAAAAAGAAAGGGTGGGCGAAAGGAGAAGTCGGGTAGTAGAACTAACCGTAGAGATAAATAGCTCGATATTTCCCAAGCTTATTATCATATGTCCATAAAATCGGAGCACAGGCGCTTTCTCCGATTCAATTACATGGGCCAGCTGCTGCAGATGCTTTCCCATCGGTTTGGCAGCAGCTCCAAAGAGGTTCACAACAGTGACCTACTGGATAGCAGAGGTTTTACGATCCAAGGCTCTACGTGTCGTAGTATACCTTGACGATTTTTTGATTGCTCACCAATCACAGAGCACTCGCGCCACCCAAATAACTTTAGCACTTCACCTACTAGAAAGTTTGGGTTGGTGCGTCAATCTAGAGATTTCCGTCATCATTATTGGATCGTCTCGCAGCCGGCAGTTGGGCCCTTAAGCAGGCGCAACGTCTCTTAGGGTATGTCAACTTTGCGACCTTCATCACCCACCGGGGAAGGTTGCATTGCCTCACGCTGCAGAGACACAGCATCACTCCAACAAGCACGGTCGAATTTCTAGGCGTTCTAGGGGACACACAAACAAATACAAAGTCCCTGCCGTTAGACCAAGAAAACAAGGTCTGCCAGTATTTAGTGGATCCCCTCACAGCCGGCAGTTGGTCCCTCAAGCAGGCGCAACGCCTCTTAGGGTATGTCAACTCTGCGACCTTCATCACCCACCGGGGAAGGTTGCATTGCCGCACGCTGCAGACACAGCACTCAACTTCGAAAGTTTCCTAGCGCCAGCAAACCATTTTCGATGGAAGTGTGGCCCGAGATACAATGGTGGTAGGCAATATCTCCCTGGGAACAGAGATTCACCCAAGTCCAGGACCAACAAACTATTTGATCACAGATGCCTCGGACATACGATGGGGTGCTGTGCTGAACCTAGAGAATTCAAGGTACCTGGGGACACCATCAAATAAACTGGCATTGTAACTTAAAGGAGATATACGCTGAGGAGATGTGCGGCTTTATCAGCCAAAGCCACAGCTCTAAAAGACTCGGAAGTCTTATTACAGAGCGACAACAAGATTGTGGTGGCCTATATAAAGAAGGAAGGCGTGACCAGTTCACAAAAACTATTGGACTTGACCATGAAACTACTGACACTGGTGGACGATCACAACATCACAACCTCACCACCTGTCCAGGAGTGTACAATACAGAGGCAGACCACTTGTCGAGACATCTAAGCATCGCAGAATGGTACTTGGTAAGCGAAGAAATCTTCAAACATTGGGGAACTCCTGTTATAGATCTGTTTGCCTAGCAGAACGCTCATGTCGTTCCCATTTGTTTCTCAAGACTTGTCAGTCTCCAACGCTTGCTTTCACGACGCGTTCAGTAGGGGTTGGCATTACGATCTCGCTTGGATATTATTAAAAGACATTGGCTGCAATTGCGAAGAACAACAACTGACTTTATTACATATAAAAAGACAATTCAGATCTGGGATCATAGACAATGGCAATTACTTGTAAACTTAGTACATAATATAGGTAATAGATGGCGTTCGTTTCCTTAATGTATTGTAACTTTTTAATAATCTCATCCACTACATCAAATGAAACTATAATTGCACAATATGCAACCATAAATAGTTATTTTTCTACAAGTCCTAAGCTTTTAACACAGTTATAATGCTTTCTGGGACTGAGAGCTTTAGTAAGTACATCAGCCGGCAGCTCATCAGTTTGCAAATACTTTATAATAATATTTTTTTTCTTTAACAGCATCTTTTAAGAAATGATAATGGAAATCAATATGTTTACTTCTTTTATGTAAAGTACAATTATTATCTACGAGCTTTTGTGCACTCTATCATTATATAACACTATGGGGTACATGTGATTAGTAATTTCATATTGCAGAGCTTTGAGATACATTGCTTCTTTGCAAGACTCTGCCATAGACATGTACTCGGCCTCCATGCTTCATGCTGGAGAGAGTACTGTCCTCTGCTTTCTACTCTTCCATGAAGTAGCTCCCCCTGACACAGTACCGGATTTATATTTTTTTGAGTGTAGGCCACTTTATTTCCGCCGCCCCATGTAAACAGTTTATATATGTGTGTATAGGTTTCTAAAATACTTAATAATTTTCCATTTCCTTCCATAATACAAATATTATGGAAGGCACTAAAGTTAAATAAACGAATGAGTTAGAAATTTATTTATGGAATTATTAATTATTTAAAGATAATTAGTACTTTTATACTTAAATCGAGTGAGCGTCCTCTAAAATCTGCCGCCCCTATGAGGCTGCCACTCATAGGCCGCGGCCTATACGGCCTATTAACTAATCCAGGACTGCCCTGACATAGTAAAACAGTAACCAGTATAGCCAGATCGAAATATTGACCCTGTCTATAGACTTAAGAGGCTTTTAAACTTGACTCGAGACATCAGGGACTCTGTATTGAATTTGTTTCTTACAACCAAAGCACCTTACAAACCTGCCTCACCCACTATAATTGGTGGCTGGGTGAAACGACTTCTGTCGGAAGCAGGAGTAGAAGCCTCACCGGGCAGCTTTCGAGCAGCTGTATCTTCTTTGAATTGGATTGAAAACTATCCTATCAATTAAATATTGGCTAAAGCAAATTGGATGCACGAAACAACGTTCCGAAAATATTACCAATGGCATATACTTGATTTCTAATGTTCCAAATAATTCTGAGAAATCGCTATCTCAATATTTTTCTGTACCTTTATTCTTAGTTAAAGTTTAAGTATATTGTTTTGCTGATTAACAAAACTATTTTTTGTTAAATGTAGTACATTTATCTAATGCACATCAAAGTAAATTATTGGTAGTTCCATAATAGCTTCATTCAAATTTTCACTACAGTAGATCACATTATTGCGTCTTTACATACAAACCACCAGGAGATAACAAACAGATCTCTCATAAGGGACTTCAGACGTCAAACGGAACACATAATATAAAAATTTTACCTTCCAATAAAATTTGTATTATGTTTCCTAAGACGTCTGAAGTCCAAGTGATGTCTTCCTGGTGAATATTACATCCATCAATGCATTATGAGCCTAACAATGACAAAAAAGAAAATGGTGGTTTGTCTCGTGTAAATTAGTTTACAGCTAGGGCCAGCAGAGGGCGCTTAGGCCGGAAGTGTACGGAAAGTAGCGACACCTAGCCGAAAACCGACGGAAGGAAGCGATGTACTCTCTCATAAGGGACTTCAGACGTCTTAGGAAACATAATACAAATTTTATTGGAAGGTAAAATTTTTATATTATTTGATTAATTTGTTTAATTTTGGCAATACATATTTTATATTTATTTATCTCTTATGCAAGAGACCGTATGGGTCGGTACCTTCGCTTTGTCAATTTATGCCGCCAAAAAGTATCTAACGTGAGAGCACTATTTTGGTTTCGGAAATTGAAGCTGGCAAAATTATTGAGCTTTAGGAGACTTCTTAGGTCCTGGTGTGATGAGCGCAGTCCAATGCCATACAGTGCTTTGTAATTTAGGGTTCTATGTGATGTTGCTTCTGATATATAGGTATCGGCTCGTTATGTGATTCAGGTAAAAAAATATGGAATCACAAGCTTACCATACGCACAAAATAACTTTGCCGGTCCGAGGTTAGTCACGAGCGAGGCGTATTCTGATATTAAAGGGTGACGTGTGGGGTGCGTTAAGTCCGGCTGAGCTAACTTATTTAAGTCCGTTATTTTGCGCTTCAAATACGTAATTGATCCTACATAAACGAGTTGCAGCTGTGGTATAAGTAGTAGAACCTGGGCGACCGAGCTCTGCTCGGGTGAAATTTTTTTTTTCGTTTTCCTATAATGAAACCTAGCTAGAAGATATTATTCGCCAATAGATGTCAGGAATTAAGTCTAACCTCAAAGCAAACACTCATTGACTTCGTGTTACTTAACAGCGCCATCTGCTGTTGTGCTCACAAAAAAAAGTGGTATTATTATTCGCCAATAGATGTCAGGAATTAAGTCTAACCTCAAAGCAAACAGTCATTGACTTCGTGTTACTTAACAACGCCATCTGCTGTTGTGCTCACCAAAAAGTAGTATTATTATTCGCCAATAGATGTCAGGAAGAGTCATATTTTTCTTCCAAGTTTATGTTTAAGTTGATAAAACACGAATAAAATGACATTTTCTAAAAATGATTCCTAGCTAGATCGATTTATCGCCCCCGAAAGAGCATGTATGTAAACATTGCAACCCGTTAATAGATCCAGTTTTACGTCAGATTCACAACCATAAAGAAGGCTATTTGATAAAGGCCAATGATTAATCTTTCGTCATTGATAAAGGGGCATAACCAGGCATAAGACAATATTAAATAGTTAGGTACTTTTGGGATTGATTGGTGGCAATGATGATTGTGCATTAAGCATGGAGTTATTATGGACTACGTACATAGTAGGATGGTATATCAACTTTTTGTTTAAAACTAATTTTTCATGATGACTCATTTATCAAAATGTCATTGCTAAAGTTTATATCAGTTAATATGATTTCGTTGCAAAAATATCATGCATAGTTTAATTGATATATAATAAAATAGTAGTTCTGTAAATGGAAACAAAACATACCTAGAAATATTGAAATCATAGGTGACCATTAAAATAGTTGGTTAGTAAATATTTGTTTCATATTCATTTATTTCACAAATTTCAGATTTTGTAACAACTGCCCGCTTGCATTATAGTATGAGAATGAAGTAGGTAAATATTACATAATTCACACAATTGTTTGAGTTTCAATTCGAAAAACCGGGTATAACGATAGGCTCGCTCCCTATTACATGGGATTTAAATAAGCCCGGTGAAACGTGTGTGAAAGCACTAATTGCATCTCTGCCTACCGCTTCGGAAATAGGCGTAAGTTTGTGAATGTATAAAAACTATTTAGTAGATAATTAGTTATTAAAATATAAACAAATGCTAAAGCTAACAAAGTCTCGTACAAGGTATAATAAATTTACGTACTTCTGCAACATTAAAGTAAATGATCTGATGACACAGAATACCTTTAGTACTGATACATGACATACTGATACTTTGGTAATGTGGGCATTTTTTTGGTAATGTGGGTATAGACTTATTTTTCAATCAGTACAAAAACATAGATTAATCCGACTGCAATTTCCAATTACATAAAAATAAAAGGATCGTACGCCTACCTACATGATTAGTTTTGTATCGCGTATCCAAGGCGACTCAAAAGAACAACTAAGAAGCGAATCGATTGAAAACAATTTGCCTAACAATTGTAGACTCCCGCCAAAATGATTCTAGTAAGTGCACTTATGTTATTATGTACATATTCTTATAATAAATCTGTTTTATAAGGGTACCATAACTACCATATTATAGTTCAGTTAAACGACTTACTTCGGATCAGGATAACGATTGAGGAGGTATATTATTTTGCTGGTGGTAGGCGTAGATATATCCGCCCGCATAGCGACCACCGTACACATGGTGTTAAAACCTGCCATAGTGATCCACACTCCTTATGTATATCCGTTCCAGGATCAGCCAGTGTATATCCGGTTCTCCCGAGGGGCTTGCGACATGACTTGATGATTGGTTGGGGCGGGTATAGGGGTACATCCTTGTATCCCAGTGCCTGAATCGGTCATCCGCCTGTACTGTTGCAGGCCTCTCGATTTCCTTCTTCCCTCTCCGACGAGGGAAGAAACATTCATACAGCGGCGGCTTGACTCTGGTGACCACCGATAATCTCATTGTTTGTCGGTGGTCGTTGGTTTTTTGGACTGCACTACGTTTACCAACAGGTGTAATACAGTCACATTGCCGAGCTTGGATAAAAAAAAGTTGGATTACAATTACAAAACATTTAATTTCCCAAAATATACAGATTGTAATAGTTTTGGGAATTAAGTTACAATCATGATGTTAATTAGTTGTGTTGCTAATGTTCAGCTCGTGACCACGAAGGCTGAAAAGCTTTCGAAACGTGGGGACCAAAATTAAAATAGAAAACCGCGATAAAATCCGTTTAAATTAGTTTTATTTCAATATGTATATATTTTTATTTCGTCTGTATCATAAGGGTTTTATTCGTTAAGATTGACATTAAATTATCAAAACGTTAACGAACTTATTTAGTTTAGTTTGCTTTATCTCTAAACGCACCTAAGGCACGTGTCTGTGTTTAATTAAAACTATATTATACACTAGCTTGTGCTCGCAACTCCGCCCGCGTGATCTGCTTTTTCCGGGATAAAAAGTAGCATATGTCTTATTCTGATGTATAAGCTATATTATTGTAAAGTTTCATTAAAATACATTCAGTAGTTTTTACGTGAAAGAGTAACAAACATCTATCCATACTTACAAACTTTCGAATTTATAATATTAGTAGGATTTTTATCGGTGGATAATCACTAAATCCTTTTATAGATAACTACGAAAGCACTTCAAATGATTCCATAGTTTAATTAAAACCGTATTTCTGATATCTGGTAGTTATTGTAAGTAATATTGAATTATGACGCCATTAGGTGATGAACTATCAAAAGGGGATATAACGAATATATGTTTTTTTCATCCCTTTACTTATTTAAAACCTCAAACCAAGAATTGATCGTAATTATTGCAATGCTGTGAAGAACTTGACGAGGTAATTACTATTGGACACGGGTCGACGACCTCAATGCCATTTCAATGTTTACCGTTTTGCAGTCCGTTTCATTGAACTAAGAAGGCAAAATAAAACTAATAAATTAAGGCGTACGCGTTTCAATAAGTACATTTTTATCTAAATAAATAAAGCCACTGATTCGGTTAATATTTTATTTGTACTATTTATAATATTAGATATAATCAGCGATTTTTATTTATACCCAATGTATTTAACAAATCAGCAGAAATATCCCATCATTATTTATTTTCACTCACCGATGTAATCAAAGAAATAACGGAGTCTTTGTGAAAAACGTGTAACCTATTAATAATTCCGCTACGACCGCATGCTTAGAGGAAAATTCAGTAGCGCGTAGCACGTGTTCCGAGGCGCTCGACCCTACGGGGCGCTACGGTCTACGCCGCGTGCGTCCCTCATTAAATCATTTTGTTTCAAGTTTTGTTGTCATTGGTATTTAAATGTAAGTAATTGTTGTTTTATTAATTGTAAATTATTACAGTAATGACATTTAGTATTTGTAGCATAATCGTTTTTAAAGTAATAATGCTTGAATGTTTAGTTAAGTGGATTAATATAGAATGTATTTAGTAAGTGCATAAAGCGTACGATGATATATACATAGGCACTTACAGCTGTAATATCCGAAAGGGTAGGCAGAGCTGTAACCAATACGAGCCGAGCTTATTTCCATATCATGAGGTGACAGGGGCCAGCCTATCGCCATACCAGGCACAACTCCAGACTGGGATGATATTGAGCTTTTCGTGATAGAAAAACCCAATATCCTTTTTACTCGACCTGGGGTTCGAACCCGAGCCCTCAGCTGACCACTCGTACCGCGTACGCATTATAATTGCGCCACCGAGGCAGGTAAAACGTGGTGGTAGGTCCCTTGTATGCGAGAGGCCGTCTGCGTTGGTACCATCGCTTTGTCTATGTCTGCCGCCAAGCAACAGTGTGCAAGCACAGTTGTGCTCCGGTTTGAAGGACATTGAAGCCAGTGAAATTACTGAGCATTTTAACTGGGCATCTTATGTCTCGGGATGACGGGCGCAGTTCAGTGCCATGCAGTGCTTTGTAATTCAAAGTTTTGTGTGGTATTGCTTCTGTTTATGGGCAGGCGTGACACTTACCATCAGGCGAGCGACTTGCTCATTTCGTCATTCAAACAAATAAAAAAAATCAGGCGGATATGAATATTCTACCACCAGCTACAAATAATAAAACGAGCATTAACAAAGAATTTAGAATGACGGTCGATGGCTATACACAAATATCGTGACAGGTTAATAGATAACGAATAGATATCGTGTCTATGGCCCAGTTTGAATGTAATTGTGGCTACTGAAAACGAGTATTGAACTAAATGACCCAGTTGTGAAAATCGAAACTTTACCTTGATAATTGTTATAATGACATTGAAGATTGGGTCACTTTATGGTAAGTGATCTCCACCGTCCATGTACGCCCACAATATCATAAGAATCATGGGCGCGTTACCGAACTTAAAGGAAAGGGATAATTATCGGGTTGAGAAGGAAGGGAGATTTGAGCCTCCGGATATCTCACTCACTTTAATCAACGCAGCAGCAAGCCGCTTTAGGTCGGTTTTCTGTAAAACAATGGTAACGACCAGGTTGTGCCGGAAAGAATAGAATACTGATATAATATACTATCACAATAAAGTGTCTAATGCATGGCAAAGGCTTTATGGCTTTGTTACTTCAACCGGCCTAGCAAGCCAACATGCAAGAAATATGTTTTCCTAATTTAAACCAATTAAGCTGTGCTCTGAACGACACTGATTACACACCTGAAGTTGAAGATTGCGCCCTAAACGAATAACCTATTTACTTGGTGTGCTTTTTTTTATCCGAGCACGACAAAGTGACTGCACTAGACCTAATGATAAGCGCAGTGCATTCCAAAAAACCCGAGACCATCGACAAACAATGAGTTTATCGATGGTCACTCCGGTTAATGAAATGGTTATTCCGGCCTAAATGCTTCTTCACACTCCGAAGAGGGGAGAAGTAAATCAAGGGGCCTGCGACAGGACTGGCGGATGACCGATGCACGTACAGAGATACAAGGATGTGCCCCTATACCCCCTCCAACCAACCATCATGTCATGTCGCACACTTTAACACCATGTGTACGGTGGTCGCTATCCGCGCGGATATGAATATCCTTCTACCAGCAATGTACTTGTTATGAATGTATTATTCTATAGTTAAATTGTTTTCGTATAGAGTAAATCATGAGTGAGAGGGGCGCAAGACGCGGCATGGGCGCTCCGTTCTACGCGCCGCCGCGCAGGAAGACGTCCGCAGAGATCATCAGCGAGGCGCGTGCCGCAATATATGGAGGTAATATCACTCACGCCTGTATTCCCCGAAGGGGTAGGCAGAGGCGTAACCAGTAAACCCACATTTCACCAAGCATATTTTCGTCCCATGTGTGATAGGACGTCGATGTGATAGGGAGCGAGCCTATCGCCATACCGGGCTCAGTTCCAGACTCCAGGCTTATACTGAGCATTTAGTGATAGAAAAACCGAATACCCTGACCAAATACCTGACCCGGGGATCGAACCCGAGACCTCAGCTCAACAGTCGTCCCACATACGCAATACAACTGCGCCACTGAGGCATAACAGTATGGCATAACAATAAACAATAATAACGTAAGATGTATGGAAATCGCCAGTTCTTGAAGATAATTATAGCCCCTATAAATCCTTAACCCCACTACATCAGGATTAAGAAATGTCTGTTCTAGAATTTGGTACCTTAGGCGACACAGATAAAGAAAAAAAAAATTGAAATAACTGAAATGAAATAGCTTATTAATCATGTAGGCAATTGAAATAGCGCTTATGACAAGTCAGTACAAAAGTAAAAGAAACTTATATATAGAAATCAGTATCAACTAATGTATACATGGCATCATCGGAATACACTCGGCAATAACACTATTATTCTATTTATTTATTATTATTATTTTTCCATATTTTTACTATGGAATAGTCCAGAATTGTTATATATTGACGAGGGGGTCGATATGTCATATGTGTCAATCATATACATATATGTCAATAGTAATTCCTAAATTTAATTTTAAAATGAGATATTAACCCCCTTGAATAATAACCCCAGTATTTATTATACCAGCTAAAACCACCGCGTGAATGTTAAACACGGTTACAAACATGACCTTGTCCGCACACCTTTTGTGAAATAAAACACTTTCTAGGAAATTTGCTCACTTATTCTTGGAACTACGTGTTCAAAACTTTAGTATACATAAATACAATGTGTCATTTTTACATCGGTGATTGTATCCTACCCTTATCTAGTTCAAAAGTAGAGGCGGTACCACATGGTATTTATTATACACTACCTGTCCCTGGCGATTTCACCTGCATGTTACTGCCCTGGTCCCATGGGTCATAGCGAATTTATATACATATAAACCTTCCTCATAAATCACTCTATCTATTGCTGAAAACTGCATTAAAATCCATTGAATAATTTAAAAGATCTAACCGAACTGACAGCGGAAGCGACTTTATTTTATACTATGTAAAGATGTCATGAATTTTACTTATTTTTCACTATTTTCACTTTCCAAAAGCTTTAGTATAACATGGGGTTCATCACTGTTAGAGACTTGGTGTCAACTCCTTACAAACTGCCCATAGTTTTTTTACTAATTAAAAAAGATATCAATGTATTCTATTAGTTAATATATTGTACCTCATTCTTTTCTAATTAATCGTAAAAAGACACCCAATAAATATTTCAGCATCTTAGCTCTACAATAATGTTCACTAACATCATCGAATTCGGCAACAGATAGGTCTCTGATAGGCGGATTTTATACGTGATCAGTGTATTTATCGCGTCGATTGTAGGGAGACGATAATCGAGCGTAGCATAACCCTCGTCATATTCACCTTGTCGCTTTGTACTAGGTGAATGAATGTGGCCGAGTCACGCGAACGCTATGCCGAAACTTATTTTAAAGGCAGGCGAGAACGGACGCGGAACCAAAACAGAATTCAGGGATTTTATTTCATCTAAATAGACCTGGGTCTGGTCACCTCATTGATCTAAGATCTAGGCTATAGTGGCAACCTATTTTGGCTGAGAAACCGGTCCCGGGTTCCAATTTTAAGTCGGCCAATCCAATTTGTGCTCGTTTTTTTACGAACAACCACACATGTTATCTGAAGCTGTAATGTATGTTTTTTTTTCACCAGAAGAATTATGGGCGCGTTGCCGACCTTAAAGGAAAGGCATAATTAGGGATTGGGAAGGGGAGGGGATATGGGCTTCCGGATATCACACTCACCGTACGAAACGCAGCAGCAATCCGCTACTTTACGTCGGTTTTCTGTGAGACAGTGGTAACGACCCGGTCGAGCCAGCCCATTCATGCTGTAGACAAAACTGTCTACAGCGTGGCTCTACCACTCACTAAATGTGTGGTGCACCCCTATTACACATTCTAAATGACGTACATTGTACGGTGTTGTAACAAGTACAAAATAGTGGAGCCTACAAGGCAGCGAAATATCTGTGTACAACATCATTAGTAAATTCTAGAGCATGTAGTCACTGGAATACGTGAACGCCAATACGTGAACTTCAAAACAAGAGGTTTTCAATTATATTCTTTTATAATATTAGGTCCTTACATATGAAATTGGCGTTTTTCGTACTGGCCACTTTAATCACAAATTTCTCCTCTTTGGTAAGGAATTCCAAATTCAAATTTGTACAGCTATACTCATGTATTTGTGCTTCGATGATCGTCATTCATTTGTTTTTTTTCTTCTGTTTTTTTCTGTTTGAGTCACTCATTTTACAAAATGGTAAACTTAAAATATCGCATTATTTACGAGTACGAGTTCCGCCGTGGCACTAGTGCTGCGGAAACAACTCGAAGGGTGAATGATGTGTATGGCGGTCGTGTTGCAAAAGAAAACACAGTTCGTTTTTGGTTCCAACGTTTTCGTTCTGGAAATTTCGACCTGCAGAACAAGCCCCGTGGACGGCCTGAGACTCAAGTTGATAATGAAGAGTTGAAGGCTATTGTGGAAGCGGATCCATCGCAAACCACGTCCGAGTTAGCTGCAGGCTGCGATGTTAGTGATAAAACTGTTTTAATTCACTTGAAGCAAATTGGGAAGATTAAAAAGCTTGAAAGGTGGGTACCTCACGAATTGACTGAAGCAAACCGGCAAACGCGCGTCGACTGCTGCGTTACATTACTAAACCGGCACAATAATGAAGGTATTTTAAACCGAATTATTACCTGTGATGAAAAATGGGTTCTTTACGATAATCGGAAGCGCTCAGCGCAATGGTTGGATCCTGGCCAGCCAGCCAAATCCTGCCCCAAGCGAAAATTAACCCCAATAAAGTTACTTGTAAGCGTTTGGTGGACTAGTGCCGGTATTGTTCATTACAGTTTTCTCAAATCTGGCCAGACTATTACGGCTGATGTCTATTGTCAGCAATTGCAAACCATGATGGAAAAGCTAGCGGCTAAACAACCTAGGCTGGTCAATCGCTCCACGCCACTGCTGCTTCACGACAACGCTAGACCACACACTGCGCAACAGACGGCTACTAAATTACAAGAGCTTCAATTGGAAAGTCTAAGACATCCTCCGTACTCCCCGGACCTTGCTCCAACAGATTACCATTTTTTTCGAAATTTGGATAACTTCTTGCAAGGGAAAAAATTCAACTCCGATGGGGCAGTCCAAATCGCCTTCAAAGATTTTATTGATTCCCGTCCGACGGGTTTTTTAGTAAAGGGATCAATGAACTACCTATGAGATGGCAAAAGTGCATAGAAAATAATGGTTCATACTTTGATTAATTAAATATATTATATTAAAAAATATTCGACTTTTTGTTCCTCCCATACAAAACGCCAATTTCATATGTAAGGACCTAATATTTTTAGTAATCTGTACAGTATTTTAACTGTACATCTCTTAAGCATTTGGTAATACATTATTACTTTACTAGCTTTGCTCGACGAGCCGCCCGCATCAATGCCTATCCCAGAAAAAGAAAAGTTTTCCTGGGATAAAAAGTAGCGTATAGCGTACCAAAATTCATCAAAACCAGTTTACCGATTTAGGAGTCAAAGCGTAACATTGAAACAAACAAATTCACTGATACTGACCTCATGCGGATTGGTAGACTTCATAGTTCATACGCCTTCGAAATTCTTATAAAGAACTTCTCAGATATGCAGGTTTCCTCGCAATGTTTCCTTCATCGTTAACTCGTCGTTATGAACACACATAATTTAGAAAAATTCTGAGGTCTATGCTCTTGGGGCTGGTTTCGAATCTCCGGCTATCGTCTCGACAGTCCGTACCATTCCCCGCTGAGGTATCGCTGATTCACAATGTAGGTGTGGCAATTGTATTCTGTATCATTTGAAAGCATACAATACCAGTCGGGAATCGTAGTCGAGTCACTAGCTTATAGTGACGCAGTAAGAATGTTAATTGTTATTCAGTTATTAATTATAGTCTGGTCGCTATTTTGTAGTTGAACTTATGCTGACATGGGGTTTTTGTCGTTGAGAAGTCAAAAATAAAGTCGTTGTTTGTTATAATAACAATACCACAATGTTCACGTTCGTTTCCCTGTCCCTGTCCCTGTCCCTGTCCCTGTCCCTGTCCCTGTCCCTGTCCCTGTCCCTGTCCCTGTCCCTGTCCCTGTCCCTGTCCCTGTCCCTGTCCCTGTCCCTGTCCCTGTCCCTGTCCCTGTCCCTGTCCCTGTCCCTGTCCCTGTCCCTGTCCCTGTCCCTGTCCCTGTCCCTGTCCCTGTCCTGCCCCTGTCCTGTCCCTGTCCTGTCCCTGTCCTGTCCCTGTCCTGGCTTGTCCCTGTCCTGTCTAGTATATATACCAACAAACCGGTTTATACCTGCGCTTATAGATGTTTCACATCAAAAAGACATCAAGTGTTTCATACCCAGGAACAGCAAAATCAACAACTACTAATAAATTAAAAATTAATAAAAAAAACATCAAAATTGTGAATCTAAACCATTCTCAGATCCCCTTGAACACACACAAAAAATTTCATCAAAATCGGTCCAGTCGTTTAAGAGAAGTTCAGGAACATACACACTCACAGAAGAATTATATATATAAAGATGAGCATTCGTATTTTCGATTCAGCGAGCCGAAATCGCTCGCTCCAACGTAACACGTTCGTTCAAAATGTTACATTCCGATAAAATGCATACGCCAGTTAGCGCCTTGATATATTAGAGTAGTAACACTTGATATTATTGTACATAATGCCGTTCGTTTACTAAAATGCCGATATGTGAAACAGCCTAACTTTGAGTAGAGGTAAAAAAGTGGGAAATAATTATCCCTAAAACTTTCTGTTTCATCATGTTATTGGTCGAAAATAAATCAAAATTTATTTTATTTTTTAAATCATATAGTTTTAATGGCATTATTTCTCACTTTTTGACCACCATCTACTCAAAATGAGGTTTATTAACTTAACGGCCTTTTAGTTAATGGATGCTAAATTCTTGGTACTACTAAGGCATTGTTGTACTTGGGGTCGAGCGGTCAAACCAATGTTATTTACTCGGTTGCCATGGTGATGCATTTCATGATACGGTTCCTTGGATTTCGTACTGATTAGCTAGTGAAACATTAATTCATAGTTTAGTGTTGTTTCTCAGGTAAGCCGTTACTGTAGTGTTGTGTTTCATTCGAATAATTGTATTGAGACAGTTATTTTTTATTTCGGCATATCATAAAGATATTATGTTAAGTGTTAGCCGATAGGTTACGTAAATATTTGTAGATGATTTTAATTTATAATGTAAATGTCTTAACTATGTTATATTCTAAAGATTTACTGCCGCACTCAGAGACGGGTCTAAACTATAATAGTTGTAAAGTCATTTCTAAGAATTCGATTATTTCTGTAATTAGTACCGGAGCTTAGAGCATTTTCTGTGTTCAGTAACAATCTTTCGGCTAAGAAATTATTTAATGACAATTAAAGTTAAGTCTGAGCTTGGGGGTTAAACTTTTTTTGTAGATTTTAATGAAATAGTAAACATATTTAGCGCATTACAAAGCGTTATAAACAAAATTATATATGTAATCATTTATGCGACCTGTTGGATTCATCATACAGGTTAATAAAAAAACGCTTTTTAAATTGAGTAAATATTTCAGAAATGAGTGGCGTGTCTGGCGGTGTGAACGGGGTGGGCAGCGGTTTGCGGCCACTGCGCACGCGCCGACCGTTCACGCCGCGCGAGCCGCAACGCACACTGTTCACCGAACGAGCTCGCAACAAGGATCCTAGACCGCCCAGTGCTTTTGAGTAAGGATAGCTGCATTTAATAATTAAAACTGTATCTAAAAAAGGATGAGGTAATCAATTCGTCTGTAAGTAAATAATATAAATTTTGGGTATGCAAATATGCATCGATTTGGACGATTCTTTATTGTTTTTTTTCGTAGTGGTCCCATATAAATTGGTTAAGTAGACTCGAAAGAAATATTTAGCGATCACACAAACATTTGTCTCGGTGTGGGGATGGAACCCGCGGCCTCTCGTTTCACAACCGCCTACTCGCCCATTGCGCCACGAAGGCTATCAGAGATACAGCTCAACGGTAATCAGAAAATGAACCACGAGTCGGATTTTTTCAACTTATAATTATTTTATAGCAGGAGACCGGCAAACAAGCGACTCACAGAGTAGCACATGATCACAATTGCCCTTTAACATTTAAAATATCAGAGGGATAGCGGAGATGTTGCCGACGTTTATGTAAAGCTAAATGTTCTATAAGGCGTAAGGGGGAACTATGGTTATCCGGCGTTATCAATAGGGCCGGCTGTATAAAAATGTAAAAAAGGAACAAGAAACTTTTTTCTCGATCAAAATATCTAAACCAATATTATAAAGATGAAAAATTTAATTGTTTGTTTGCATTGAATAAGCTCTAAAACTACTGGACTGATTTGAAAAATTCCTTCACCATTAGAATCCTACATTATCCCTGATGAACGTGGGCGAAATATAACGGTGCAGAATTTCACGCGAGCGAATGCTAGTAGGGAATAAAGACCTGCAATAAGATTACTCGATTTGTGAACGATTACCAACCGAAACATGCAAACAAATTAGTAGTTATCTACTGTTTGTTCGCAGTCTGAAGCACTTGAGTTTATCCGAAAGCGGCGAGGATGCGTACATGGCAGACTTGCTCGGGGCACATGTGGAGGCGCTCGATGAACACACACTCAATGGCATCCTCAACGCTGATCCGCGGAACACGAAGAAAAAACCACCGGTAACGTATTAACGCCACCATATAAACATATCTAAATATATAAAACTGAGTGAACAAAGGTGACTGACTGACATAGTGATCTATCAACGCATAGCCCAAACAACTGGATGGATCGGGCTGAAATTTGACATGCAGGTAGATGTTATGACATAGGCATCCGCTAAGAAAGGATTTTGATAAGTTCTACTCCCAAGGGGATAAAATAGGGGATGAAAGTTTGTATGAAACTTTGTCAATTTTAAACTTTCACGCGGGCGGAGCCGCGAACAAAAGCTAGTTTTAACATAAGCAGCGATAGCTCAGCGGGGAGTAGTACGGACTGTCGAGACGAAAGTCGCAGGTTCGAAACCAGTCCCAAGAGCATACACCTCTGACTTTTCTAAGTTACGTGTATATTAATTGTTAATTATCGCTTGCTTTAACGGTGAAGGAAACATCGTGAGGAAACCTGCATACCTGAGAACTCGATAAGATTTTTCGACGGTATGTGAAGTCTGCCAACCCGCGTTAGGCCAGCGTGGTGGACTAAGGCCTAACCCCTCTCATTCAGTAGAGGAGGCCCGTGCCCAGCAGTGGGACATGAAAAGTAAAGGGGTAGTAAAAAAAAATAACTTATTTTATACTAAGGCCCTACTCTTGTAACTTATCCTTGGTTAATAGTTGGTACACCGTAAATAAGAATTTACCTATTCCAGAGATATCTCGAGATTTACTCTCGGCTAAGAACTTATTCTAGTTTGAATGAATCGGACCTTAGGATCAAAATATTTTTTTTTATTTGATTAAATGACGAGACGAGCAAGGCTCTCTCGCCTGATGGTAAGCGCCACGCCTGCACATAAAGAGAAGCAACTCCGCACAGAACGTTGAATTATAAAACACTGCATCGCATTGAACTGCGCTCGTCACCCCGAGACATAAGATGTTAAGTCTCCTAATGGCCAGTAATTTCACTGGCTTCAATATCCTTCAAACCGAAACACAACAGTGCTTACACACTGTTGCTTGGCGGCAAAAATAGACAAAGCGGACAAACCGGCGGCGGTGGTTCCAACACAGACAGCCTCTCGCATACGAGGGACCTACCACCTTGAAAGTGTCCCCGAAGGAATAGGCAGGGCTATAACTAATGCTGTATCAACGCGGCCACTGTTCGCCGAGGTTATTCCGACCTATGATATGATAGGACGCGAGCTTGTCGCCATAGCGGGCTATTAGTATAACACTGCTAGTATTTTTTTTAATTTTCCTCGTAGCTGCGTAATCAGCCTCGATCGACCCAGGAGCGATCCGGTGACGGTTGGAGCAACTTTCCTAAACTGCCACATCTTAGCGGCCACAGCAAGCCTCTCCACAAACGGAATACCATCGCCCAATCATCCATTGAAGGTATGCCTATAGGCTAAAGACGTGAATTGTGAACGTCTATTATAAATTGTATGAATTTTTCAATTACCTACAGGATTCTATATGTGAAGGGTGCTAACAAAATTATTGTCCGTTTATCTGTCCATCTGTCTGTCAGTCTGTTTGTCTGGATCTTAAGGGCTCTATGTTTCATTTAATTCATAGCCTGCTGAAATTTTCTCAGAATATGTTTTACTAGATTGTGTCCGTGGCTCCACCCGCGTAGCAGCTTTATTTAGACGGAAAAGGGTTTTTTATATAATATACACTTTCATAAAATTACAGTAAAATACATCCCAAGGGATAATGTAGCTCTCTAATAGTATTTTTTTAATCGGTTTAATAGGTATAATAGGATTGGTCCTGTATACACATCGACTACAAAATCGATATCTATGGAGCCCCGTGGTCACAAACCGCAATGAAATATAGCCTATGTTATTCAAGGATAGTGCAGCTTGCTATAAGTAACGTATTTATATTATAACGTATTAGGTTTTGTGCATAAAATGTTGTATTCAAATTGCAGAATCAAAAGCAGAAGACGCATTATCTCAAGCGATATCTGTGATCCGTCCACTCGTCGGTACCGATGGCAACGATACAACCGCTGGAATGGATACAACTACTACTAAATGTAAAATACTATTTTACCATTATACATTGGACTTTTTGTTTTTTTATAGCATAGGCCGGCTAACGAGCAAGTGGGTCACCTGATGGTAAGTGATCTCCACCGCCCATGTAGAAGGATCATGGCCGCGTTGCCGACCTTAAAGGGATAATTAGGGATTGGGAAGGGAAGGGGATTTGGGCTTCCGGATGTCTCACTCACCGTACGAAACGCAGCAGCAAGCTGGTACTTTACGTCAGTTTTCTGTGAGACAGTGGTAACGACTCGGTCGAGCCGGCCTGTTCATGCTGTAGACAAAACTGTCTACAGCGTGGCTCTACCACTCAAATATTTCGCATAATATAACTTGTGCTCTCGACTTTATCCCCGAAGTGGTAGGCATCTTAGTACTTCACTAGTCATTATCAGAAATATGCCAACCGGCTACCATTAGCTGGTGGTAGGATGTTCATATCCACCCAGATAGCGAACACCGTACACACCTTGTGTATCGCGTTCCAGGATCACCCAGTGTATATCCGGTTCTCCCGACGTGCTTGCACATCGGTCATCCGCTTGTCTAGTCGCAGGCCCCTCGATTTACTTCTTCCCTCTTCGGTGTGTGAAGAAGCATTCATAGGTACAGGCCGGCATGATTCTGATGACTACTGATAAACTCATTGTTTGTCGGTGGTCGCTGGGTTTTTATACTGCACTGCGGTTACCATCAGGTGTAGTGCAGTGACTTTGCCGATACCTAATACAAACAATATGAACTTGAAAATATCAAGGTTAAAATAAATACTAGCAATGATGTAATACAATAACATTAATTTATTTTAATTTAAAATAATAAAACCGCAAAATGTGTTCCCAACACGCAAACCGTGATGGTATTGCCAGATAAGAATTAAAAATACACACAATCAAACTTTAAATTATGTAACTTTATTGTAAGTGATGTAATAAAATTATTACAGTTTTATGGAATACACACGCAAAAATAAATTCTTAATTAGCCTTGGTCTCAGACGCTATTGTAAACGGTTTGGTTCTACAGAATATCCTTTTAAGGGCCGTCCGTGAGCAAAACACCGCGCGATCGAGGTTTTTAGAGGCTATCTAGTCATTACTTAAAATAAATATTGATTAAATAAATATACAATATATTTTTACAATCTGTCAGCTTTACTTTGTTCGATTCAAATTCATGTTAATGCTGATATATATTTTTAAATTGTCGTTATAAATGAACCATAAAAATGGGAAAAATGCAAAGATTCCGTGCGTCTCCTTTTAAAGTACAGAATGTTATCAAATGAGATTAACATCACTAGATAGGCAATTTAATAACGAATATTTTGCCCGTTTTAAATTTTCGAAAAGACCAAAACCTGATTTTTTAAATCAATTATTCGCTAAATACGTGCATATTCTGCACTCGCCGAGTACACGATTCAGTATGGCGCGAGACAGTCAAGGTCGTTTGCTCACGGACGGCCCTTAAAGTGCAATATTATTAGCGGATAGAGGCGAAGGTTCCATAATATAATACAATAACTTGTGGCTTGTCTCCCTTTATAAACTTAGTAAGGAGTAGGTACCAAGTGAGTAAGGAGTTACGGTGTCCTTTTTTTTATGCGAGCACGGCAAAGTGGCTGCACTACACCTGATGGTAAGCGTAGTGCAGTCTAAAAAACTAGCGACCACCGACAAACAATGAGTTTATTGGTGGTCACGAGTCATGCCGCCCTGTTTCTTTCCTCTCCGAAGAGGAAAGAAGCATTTATGCAGGCCGGCATGACTCTCGTAACCACCGATAAACTCGTTGTTTGTTGGTGGTCGCTGGTGTTTTAGCCTGCACTACGCTGCACCATCAGGTGTAGTGCAGTCACTTTGCCGTGCTCGAATAATAAAAAAAAAGCAAAAAGTAACATCTGAGAAGAATTCCCGTCGGGTCCTGTCCCTTAGAAGAGCGTCCGATATAATAAACAAACCTAATATGAATGTGCTATTAAGCCACTGTTTCCCCAAATTGGTAGCGCCACGCTATAGACTTCTTTCATCCATCCTCTCTATTATTATAATGTTTAAAATTTTTACAGCTCTGAGTCCTGATATAAAATCAAAGCGCAAACAGTACGCCACTGCGAAATGTGTTTCGTATGATGCGAGTTGGAATGCATTGGCAAACATTGGCGTCAAACATTTGTCAGTACAGATGCCGAACACTACACCCGGACAATATGAAAAGTCAGTACTTACACAAAGTATTTATAATTTTAGATATGAATGATGCGTTACGCATTCGATTGTCTTGAATAAAACTGCTTTGTTAGACAATATTAAAATAACTCTTTATCCGACTTGGTTGGTGGTTTTAACTACATAGGTTTTTTTTTAGTTTTTTTTTATTTGATTGAATGACGAGACGAGCAAAGCGCTCGCCTGGGAGTCAGCGCCACGCCTGCCCATAAACAGAAGCAACACGTCACAGAACTTTAAATTACAAAGCACTGCGTGGCATTGAACTGCGTTCATCGACCCGAGACATGTTGGTTTGAAAGGACATTGAAGCCAGTGAGATCACTGCGCATTATGAGACTTAGAATCTCAAATCTCGGAGTGACAGTCTCGAGCGCAGTCCAGAGCCATGCAGTGCTTTGTAATTTAAAGCTCTGTATGGTGTTGCTTCTGTTTACTACTAGGCGAGCGACCTGCTCGTGACGGTTCAATCTAATTATAAAAAACTAAACAATATTATGAAAACGTTTCCTTAAACCTTTTAGTACGTCATTCGTCTCCTTGACAACCACATCATATGTAGAGTCAACTTTATCATTTTTTTTATGGCGTCTGTTATACATTATGCCAGTGTCAAGTTAGGCCTTATCCTATTCCACAGCATGACATTACTAGAGCTTGCGGAGGTTCTATCGCAACGGAGTTGTGACGCGAATCGCACGGTGGCCGTACTGGAGGTATTACAGCAACTGGTAGAAAGAACCACGCCCGGGAACAGTCTGAGGGAGTTGGTGTTACGAGCGTTGTACACTCACATAGACAGCGAGGATGAACGCGTGCTGGTCGCTATAGCACGGGCTATGTTGACGGTGAGATATCGCTTTTATATCTCCATCTCTTCTGTTTTTTTTATAGCATAGGCCGCCCATATAGACAGCGAGGATGAACGCGTGCTGGTCGCTATAGCACGGGCTATGTTGACGGTGAGATATCGCTTTTATATCTCCATCTCTTCTGTTTTTTTTATAGCATAGGCCGCCCATATAGACAGCGAGGATGAACGCGTGCTGGTCGCTATAGCACGGGCTATGTTGACGGTGAGATATCGCTTTTACATCTCCATCTCTTCTGTTTTTTTTATAGCATAGGCCGCCCATATAGACAGCGAGGATGAACGCGTGCTGGTGGCTATAGCACGGGCTATGTTGGCGGTGAGATATTGCTTTTATATCTCCATCCATTTTTTTTTATAGCATAGACCAGCAAACGAGCAAGTGGGTCACCTGATGGTAATTGATCTCCACCGCCCACGTACGCCCACCACCAGAAGAATCATGGGCGCGTTGCCGACCTTAAAGGAAAGGGATAATTGAGGATTGGGAAGGGGAGGGGATTTGGGCTTCCGGATATCTCACTCACCGTACGAAACGCAGCAGCAAGCCGCTACTTTACGTCAGTTTTGTGTGAGATAGTGGTAACGATCCGGTCGAGCCAGCCCATTCATGCTGTAGACAAAACTGTCTACAGCGTGGCTCTACCACATTTTTTTTTTTATATTTCCATCTCTTCTGTAGAAGATGTTAAATCGATGTAGTGAAGCGGTAAACAACGTAGCGGACTACGCCAAGCGGATAATGGGGGCCCGGGACAGCAAATCTATTTGGGTGCCCCGGTGAGCAACATTGACATTGTGGGAAATTTTGCCCCCGAGACTAGAGAGAGGCCAGGGGCGAAACAACGACAAAAAATACAAATATACAATAACGTCGTAAAGTTAACGTGTATGCTTGTAAGTTAACGTGTAACCTGGTGGCACAATTACTGAATTTAAATTTAATTTAAGGTATGGCTTATGGAAAACCGATTTTATTTATTTCGAGCCACGTTTCTTGGAGAAAGTTGTTCAATTCTATGGAAAGAACATACCGTTAGCTCACGTCCCATCGCTATACAGATCACCCAATATACAGGGTGTAAGGGAAACGCTTCCGAAAATGAATACAGGTAGTAGTGCTGGTGATTACAAACACAATACCACTAAAAAAAATCACGAAATAAGTTTACATTTTTATTTTTTCACACTGTTTTGTTTGGACTAATAAATATAATGACGTTTCATCAAAATAATAATTAAAATCGTATTTTTCTTAATAACGCAATGTAAAGCTAAATCAGCTGACGTGCAGAATACTCAATGCGCGGCGTACGGCGCAATAAGAGTACTGAGTGTTAGAGCGCGGGTCGTTGATTGATTATTATTTAAAGCATTAGTACGCTTTACATTGCGGGTTTACGTTTCCAAAATGGCAAGTAAACAGCAAATGATAGCGTTTTTTGATTATGAAGGTAGTGTTTTATTACCGTTTTGGATTCGGAAGCGATCCACTTACACCCGGTATCCCAGATTAATCAAGATTTTATTCTATTTATTTACTCCTAAATCTATTCTATGCTGTCACTTGTATATTTACAGATGCGAGTGACAGGCACACACTTGGCGGCCGCTTGCAAGCTTGTATTCAAAATCGCCCGAAATGACAAGAACGATCATTTCTTTCGAAACACTAATTTACTTGGTAAGTTGTAACATGGCCTAGTATAAAGAGATATTAAATAGTATACACTGCGTAATCTAGTACATCTTCATATCATTGTACTTACATTGTACAAGTACGCAGTACATTGTACATTACGCGTGCGCATATCGCGATATTATTCTATTAAGAACATATTGTGGTAAATCTTAATACATGTAGAGTTTTAATTTTATTTAAATTGTAAAAACTAATGTATAGACTGTGATTTTGATGTAGACAATTGTTGTTCATTTGTGTACTCGATTGGATAGCGACCATTTTTGAACTCCAGTTGAATTTGATTTTCAAATTCATTGCAATACGATAGTGTTGAGCTACTTTTGACAGTCTTTTATTCAGCGAATATTAACCTTTTACGATGATCATTCACTTTTGACACTAATCTTGTTAAGCGACGTAGGTATGTATATTGTATATCCCACGATTTATAGGATATTTGGAAAGCCTCGTTGGTTTAGACAAATCGTTACTATTCGCGCTTATTATGAGGTCACTTAGGTAACGTTTATGAATACATGGGTAAGAAGGAATTGTGTTGAGTGAGGCCTCATTGTAAGGCTGCGGACTCGAAGTCAGCGGGCGCGGGGCGGCGGCACTAGAGCGGCGTAGTGTTGTACTATGAAAAATTAGTGTCTGTTCCCGAACGAAATTGATGTGAATATGATGTTCCATACAAAAAAAATCATTGAAATAATTTGCTCCACCACGTCGGCGGGCATTTTTGAAAATACACAACACTACGTCAATGCAGAAGCGCAGTTGCCGCTCGACTGGCGCGCGCCGCTCGTACGTCGCTCCTCGCGCCCGCGCCGCGCCGCTGCTTTCGAGACCGGGTCCATTTAAATCTATGCATTGAAACACGCCGCCGCCGCTGCAGCCTAACGTTTATTAATACGGGGATGTGAGGTCTTACTGAAATGTTTATCAATAGAGGGGTAAGAAGGATTTGTGTGTTGAATGAGGCCTCATAGTATCGGCGGTGTAGTGAGTTGTGTGTGTGTGTGTGTGTCGTGTTGAAGAGCTGTTGGTGGAGGGTTGCGGGCGCGCGGACCCGGTGTCGGAGTGCGAGTGCTGCGTGTACGGCGCGGGCGCGCTGCGGTTCCTCGCGCTCGAGCCGGCGCTGTGCTCGCTCGCACACCGCGCGGGCGCGCTGCACCTCGCCGCGCTACACCTCAAGATACTCAACAATGCGGTCAGTGCTTATTGTATTTATATAGACTGACTGTGCTCGCTCGCACACCGCGCGGGCGCGCTGCACCTCGCCGCGCTACACCTCAAGATACTCAACAATGCGGTCAGTGCTTATTGTATTTATATAGACTGACTGTGCTCGCTCGCACACCGCGCGGGCGCGCTGCACCTCGCCGCGCTACACCTCAAGATACTCAACAATGCGGTCAGTGCTTATTGTATTTATATAGACTGACTGTGCTCGCTCGCACACCGCGCGGGCGCGCTGCACCTCGCCGCGCTACACCTCAAGATACTCAACAATGCGGTCAGTGCTTATTGTATTTATATAGACTGACTGTGCTCGCTCGCACACCGCGCGGGCGCGCTGCACCTCGCCGCGCTACACCTCAAGATACTCAACAATGCGGTCAGTGCTTATTGTATTTATATAGACTGACTGTGCTCGCTCGCACACCGCGCGGGCGCGCTGCACCTCGCCGCGCTACACCTCAAGATACTCAACAATGCGGTCAGTGCTTATTGTATTTATATAGACTGACTGTGCTCGCTCGCACACCGCGCGGGCGCGCTGCACCTCGCCGCGCTACACCTCAAGATACTCAACAATGCGGTCAGTGCTTATTGTATTTATATAGACTGACTGTGCTCGCTCGCACACCGCGCGGGCGCGCTGCACCTCGCCGCGCTACACCTCAAGATACTCAACAATGCGGTCAGTGCTTATTGTATTTATATAGACTGACTGTGCTCGCTCGCACACCGCGCCGGCGCGCTGCACCTCGCCGCGCTACACCTCAAGATACTCAACAACGCGGTCAGTGCTTATTGTATTTATATAGACTGACTGTGCTCGCTCGCACACCGCGCCGGCGCGCTGCACCTCGCCGCGCTACACCTCAAGATACTCAACAACGCGGTCAGTGCTCATTGTATTTATATAGACTGACTGTGCTCGCTCGCACACCGCGCCGGCGCGCTGCACCTCGCCGCGCTACACCTCAAGATACTCAACAACGCGGTCAGTGCTCATTGTATTTATATAGACTGACTGTGCTCGCTCGCACACCGCGCCGGCGCGCTGCACCTCGCCGCGCTACACCTCAAGATACTCAACAACGCGGTCAGTGCTCATTGTATTTATATAGACTGACTGTGCTCGCTCGCACACCGCGCCGGCGCGCTGCACCTCGCCGCGCTACACCTCAAGATACTCAACAACGCGGTCAGTGCTTATTGTATTTATATAGACTGACTGTGCTCGCTCGCACACCGCGCCGGCGCGCTGCACCTCGCCGCGCTACACCTCAAGATACTCAACAACGCGGTCAGTGCTCATTATACAGGGTTAATTTTAAAACACCAGCAACCTCGCAGGACCAGATAGCTGACCCCATACGGAACAACTTTTGTTCTTCGAGTTTGGTTATCACTCAATATATAAAAAAAAAATGATATTAGGTACAAGTTTTTGTTGTGTAGTGTTTTTCTTCGTAGACTGCGGCGCGGCGCGGCGTGAGCGCACGACATCAAAGGTGGCGGTCAGCTGCTCGAGCGGTCAAGGTCAAAGGTCGTTTCCCATGCTTCGGGTCGATCGATCGGGTTTGTTTACGTAATCTGCGATGCGCGCAGTGTTGTAACAGTCAAGACGGAAATTAAATGAATACTTATTTTTGTATGAAAATAAAATCTAACAAATTATCAAAAGTCGTAGAACAAAAGTAGTAGCTTATAACCTTAGGAATCTAGTCCTGCGAGGTTGTTGGTATTTTAAAAATAACCCTGTATTTATTTAGGCCGACTTGCACAATACTTAATCGTATTTCAGCACTATATATGTTTGGTAATGTAAAATTTTCATACGATTTGATGTTTCGTAAACATGTTTAGTTGCTAAATACGATTAAGGAAACGTTGTGCAAATTAGCTTTATTTATATCAAATAATGTTTCGTACCTATTATGTATAGCGTTAAATAAAACTGATTTGGCTGCGCACTAAGTTTAAAACTTGTATACAAGTGTTTAACAGTCGCCTGTTCAAAACATCAAATACACTTACATTCTTACTAATGAATATTCTATACTTAATAGCTATCATAACTAAAATGCGATTAGGTGATGAAATCAGGTTTACATTATCTTTATATATATAATTCTTCTGTGAGTGTGTATGTCACTGAACTTCTCTTAAACGACTGGACCGATTTTGATGAAATTTTTTGTGTGTGTTCAAGGGGATCTGAGAATGGTTTAGATTCACAATTTTGTCCGCTGGACAATGTTTTTTTAATTAATTTTTAATTTATTAGTAGTTGTTGATTTTGGAATGTTCATTTTCCAGTACAAACTGTTCCTGGGTACTATAAGCGCAGGTATAAACCGGATGGTTGTCGTTGCGAAGCTTGCCGTGATGACGGGTCGTATAGCGTCAGGACAGTGAGACAGGACAGTGAGACAGGACAGTGAGACCGGACAGTGAGACAGGACAGTGAAACAGGACAGTGAGACAGGACAGTGAGACAGGACAGTGAGACAGGACAGTGAGACAGGACAGTGAGACAGGACAGTGAGACAGGACAGTGAGACAGGACAGTGAGACAGGACAGTGAGACAGGACAGTGAGACAGGACAGTGAGACAGGACAGTGAGACAGGACAGTGAGACAGGACAGTGAGACAGGACAGTGAGACAGGACAGTGAGACAGGACAGTGAGACAGGACAGTGAGACAGGACAGTGAGACAGGACAGTGAGACCGGACAGTGAGACAGGACAGTGAGACAGGACAGTGAGACAGGACATTGAGACAGGACAGTGAGACAGGACAGTGAGACAGGCCAGTGAGACAGGATAGTGAGACAGGACAGTGAGACAGGACAGTGAGACAGGACAGTGAGACAGGACAGTGAGACAGGACAGTGAGACAGGACAGAGAGACATGACAGAGAGACAGGACAGTGAGACAGGACAGTGAGACAGGACAGTGAGACAGGCCAGTGAGACAGGATAGTGAGACAGGACAGTGAGACAGGACAGTGAGACAGGACAGTGAGACAGGACAGTGAGACAGGACAGTGAGACAGGACAGTGAGACAGGACAGTGAGACAGGACAGTGAGACAGGACAGTGAGACAGGACAGGACAGGGACAGGACAAGACGGGGACAGGACGGGGACGGGACGGGGACGGGACGGGACGGGGACAGGACGGGGACGGGACGCGGACAGGACGGGGACAGGACGGGGACGGGACGGGGACAGGACTGTCCAACCGGAGGGAGGTGGGAGACGACCTGACTTAGGTCGTCGAAGTCAATTAAATGTGCGACGGGCTACCTCACGTGCAATGGCGCAGTACCTCAATTGCATTTAATGTAAATAAAACATTTGTATTAAGTTTTGACCACATTTTACACAAATATATTATGTAGGTGATACGAAGTTCACCGGGTCATCTAGTTTTACTATAGAATGTAAGGCCAGAAGGTAGGGAGTCGGCTTTCTCATCCGGCTGGGCGGGGGAAAACGGATTCGTACCGGTGTGTAACGACGCAAACACAATTACCACATATTTCTGTAACACGTTATATTTATAGGCTTATATTGAGCCATATATCAAATAAATATTAGTGTATTCTCCATCCATATACAGAAAGCGGAAAACCCCCGTACAATGTCGGAACAATCAACGCACGCACTGTACCAGCTGACCGGCGCGTTACGGAACCTGGCGAGCGCCGGAGCGAACGAAACGCGCGAGTTCGTCGCGAGCGGCGCGCTCGGCGAACTGCTCGCCGCGCTGCACCATCACACCGATCGGGACGTGTTGACTAATGTGGCGCGGTGTCTCAGGTGACGTCATTATCAATATAACCATCATCCTGAACACCGTCATTAGCGTCTCAATTGTCAATATAATAATCATCCTAAACACCGTCATATGCATCGCAGTCGTCAATATAATAATCATCCTGAACACCGTCATTAACATCGCAATGTCATCGTTTTTTTTTATAGCATGGGCCGAGCATATTGCTCGTATATTGCGGCATACGAGCAAGTGGGTCTCCTGACACACATTTCACATTAATAAAATAATGAATGTTTGTCCGACAGTGTGTTATCGGCCGAGGAGGAGTGTTGCGCGTGGTTGTGTTCGTCGGCGAACAGCGCTCGCATACTGTTGCGAGCACTGGCGGCGTGCGCGCAACGGCCGCCGCTCGCGGTGCGGCTCGCGTACACGCTCGGCAACATGGCCGCGGAACATCAACACGCGAGGAACAATGTGAGTGCGAACACAACGAGTTTTGAACTGATAACTTCTTATGGGAGTTTTTTTTTATCCTGGCTCGGCAAAGTGACTACGCTACACCTGATGGTAAGTGTTTTGCAATCCAAGAAAAGTGTCGACCAACGATAAACAATATGTCCATCGTAGGTCGGCAAGATCATGCCGGCCTGCCAAAGTTCCTGATCTGAACCACGGGGTCCCTGCTAATGGAATACTAGCGACCCTGCAGTATCTCAGTATCAGTATCCGGTTCTCCCCAGGGGGCTGGCCCCCTGATCCTCACCCTTTTCCCATCCCTTTTTCCGTCCCCTCCCCCTTGGCCCTTTGGCAGGCCGGCATGATCTTGCCGACCAATGATGGACACATTGTTTATCATTGGTCGACAATATTCTTGGATTGCGCTACACTTACCATCAGGTGTAGCGTAGTCACTTTGCCGAGCCAGGATAAAAAAAAAAAAATCATCCCAGGGCCAAGGGAGAGGGGACGGAAAAAGGGTTAGGATCAGGGAGCCCCCTGGGGAGAAGCGTATATACACTATTAACTTAATTACTCATAATATAATTGTTATATGTTTTAACACCTATGTTGTTAACATTAGATTTACAACGAGGATGGCGGTGTCGACGTGCTTCTAACAATACTCGAGTCGTATACGAAACGCAACGATCATGACGTCAGAGACATGGAGTCGGACCCAGACCTGCAACTAGTTGGTAAGATACTTAGCACCTATATAAACTGTCTGTAGATACAACTGTCTACAGCGTGGCTCTACCACTTAGTTTTCTGATCCACAACCTCACAACCCGCATCGGAAACTAAGTTCCGCCATTGTCTCGTTCGTTAATCACCATACTGTACCATGTACAGTTTGCTTTGGGCCTAAGATGCTGCTGACCCACTTACACTCTTCAATGTATCGTAAATTTAGATTTTAATTTGTTTTCTAGGTACCGACTTGTGTGGATCAGATGGATCAAATGAAGACGTACTTATAAAGGTATATTGTTTCTGCTTGTTGAATAGTTGTGATTTGCAGATTTTGTTGATTAGCTCCTATACCTGTGGCCATCCTACTTTATGTTGTCACAAGACTCATGATTATTTTTTTCCTTATCTAATCTTAAATTTTCATAAAAATTTCTTTTTAACTTTTCATGTATCAAGTTAGTGTTCAAATAAATTATTTCTTTCTATTTTTTTGTGGTCAAGCCACGCTGTAGACAATTTTGTCTACTACACAAACAAAACTCAATTGAAAACAGTAATAGTGTAAAAGTTAATTATGTCAATTATTAATGTTCTTTTATTTTGAGTCGGTTTATACAGGGTTAATTTTAAAACACCAGCAACCTCGCAGGACCAGATAGCTGACCCCATACGGAACAACTTTTGTTCTACGAGTTTGGATATAACTCAATATATTTAAAAAAAAATGATTTTACAAGTTTTTGTTGTGTCGTGTTTTTCTTCGTAGAGTGCGGCGCGGCGCGGCGTGCGCGCGCGACATCAAACGCGCCGCTCAGCTGCTCGGGCATTGACCTTCAAAGGAGCTAGCCCGGTTCCCCACGCTTCGCGTATTTGTTTACGTAATCTGCGATGCGCGTTGTTAATATTCAAGACGGAAATTAAATGAATACTTATTTTTGTATAAAAATAAAATCTAACAAATTATCAAAAGTCGTAGAACAAAAGTAGTAGCTTATAACCTTAGGAATCTACCCCTGCGAGGTTGCTGGTGTTTTAAAAATAACCCTGTAGATGCGTTAAATTTGTGCCGTATGTATGTGTTGGTGTTGGTCAGACGGTGCGCGTGATCGCGAACGTGTGCCTGTGCGAGCGCGCGGGTCGCGGGCTGGCGGGCGCGCACCTCCGCCGCGTAGTGAACGCGCTGCTCGCCTGTCTACAACTCGCTGAGAGAAACACTCACAACGTATCGTCTATTATCTTTGGTTTATGCCCGCGTCACACATAGCTGGTTATGCACCCTGCACTTGTTCATAACATGATAACAATTTGCTAACCATTTAAATTAGTTTTTTTACGAACGTAAGGACTTTATGTAACTCTATCCGTTGATAACATGATAATGATCAACTGACCAATGTATTTTGCATGTGCTCTTGTTTTGATTAAAGTTCTTGGAACTGAATCAAAACATGTTGACAATAAATTAGCTGACCACTGTGTCTGGCAGGTGGACTTTTTATAGTCAAAATTTCTAGAACTGAACACGCATTGTAAATAAGTTATAAATAGGGATAATTGTTAGATTTAATTCAGTCTGAAATAAATCTCCTTTGAGAAGAGTTCGACTCTACGTTTTTATTTAAAATCCTCCTTGGCGCTCCCACGTAACTTTTGTCTAGTTTCAAATACGCAAATATTGATATTATATTTATGAGTGGTAGAGCCAAGCTGTAGACAGTTTTGTCTACAGAATGAATGGGCCGGCTCGACCGGATCGTTACCACTGTCTCACAGAAAACTGACGCGAAGAAGCAGCTTGCTGTTACGTTTCGTACGGTGAGTGAGATATCCGGAGGCCCAAATTCCCCTCCCCTTCAAAATCCTTTAAAATTTCCTTAAAAATCGACAACGCGTTCACCGACATGTATAACTTTTTGGTATTGTGGGTATTCATGGGTGGTGGAGATCAAATACCATCAGGTGAACCATTTGCTCGTTTGCCGGTCTATGCTGTATAAGACATAGACTAGTTAGTAAGTATATGAGCCTATTTATATCACCACTAGGAATCGAATGAGGAGCAATGTGCCAGTTGGTCGGAGCGGTGCAGTGAGTTAGCGACCGCCGCGCTGGCGACACTGAACAACGTCACGTTCTACCGAGACCCGCCCGACCCGCCGGACCCACTCGAAGACATACTCGACAAACTGTGTACAGGTACAGGGTGGTACGGTTTGAATTAAGTGCTTGGGCAATTTATATCACCACTAGGAATCAACTAAGGAGCAATGTGCCAGTTGGACGGACCGGCGCAGTAAGTTAGCGACCGCCGCGCTGGCGACACTGAACAACGTCACCTTCTACCGAGACCCGCCCGACCCGCCGGACCCACTCGAAGACATACTCGACAAACTGAGTACAGGTACAGGGTGGTACGGATTGAGTTAAGTGCTTGGGCAATTTATATCACCACTAGATTATTTCTTACGTGTACGCGAATGTTACACATTGAAATAAAACTGATTTAAACGGTTTTTATCGCGGTTTTTTTTTATTTTGATCCCGAGGAAGGCTGAAAAGTTTTCGAAACGTCGGGATCAAAATAATAAATAAATAAATAAAAAAAATATATTTAAAATTTTAATGCGAAATATTACATTTTATATATTTACATACTCAAGATCTTGTTTCTTTCCAACCTCTTTAGTGACGCCTTTTTCATTTCATCAAATTTTCAAATCACAGCGATTCTAAAGAAGTTTCACTTCAAAAACCGCGTTAAAATCCGTTTAAATTAGTTTTATTTCAATCCTACCACCAGCAGTGGGTGGGGGATGTGTAAAGGTGTGTTGTGTGTGTTTTTTTATTTTATTTTATTTATGGCTCTTGCAGTACTGTGCATTCATTCTCAAGTTATTTTTAAAAGAACGATAAAACACGGGTGCGGTCGATTTCAAGGTCTTGCCAGAGTTTTGGCGTTAACTCCTTTCAGTAAGATTCTTAATTCACTTATTTCAATGTTTCCATACACTGTTCATCACCGTCAATGTTTATTGAACAAATCCACACCACTTTTATACAACAAACACAACTCTAAACTAGTTTATGAAATAAATTAAAATAAGCGATGAACTGCACTGTCAGAATTCCCGCCAAAACTCCTTTGTGTGTGTTGTTAGCGACGTGCGGTTGGCTGCGTGCGGGCGGCGTGACGTCACGCGAGGCGGTGCGCGCGCTCGGCAACCTGTCCCGCGAGCCGCGCGCCGCGCAACGCATCCTACTCGACGGGGCGCTCGACACGCTCGAACCGTTCCTGCAACACGGTCAGATTCTGTTACCTACTACTCTCTAACTGTCTCCTAATCCCTTCTCAATCCCATAATTATTCCTTTTTTGAAGGTCGGTAACACGCCCATGATTCTTCTGGCATTGTGGGCACATGGGCGGTAGAGATCACTTACCATCAGGTGGTCCACTAGCTTGTTCGCCGGCATATGCTATAAAATCACATTTCATCCAACTCAGAGGATTGGAGCGTGCGTTGTGGCGCGGCGGGTGTGGTGCGCATGCGCGGCCACTAGCTCGTTGCCAGCATATTCTATAACAAAACCATTATGTCCAACCCAGAGGATTGGAGCGTGCGTTGTGGCGCGGCGGGTGTTCTGGTGAACGTGTGCGGCGCGGCCGAGCTCGCGGCCACTAACCCGTTGCCAGCATATTCTATAACAAAAACATTATGTCCAACTCAAAGGACTGAAGCATGCGTTGTGGCGCGGGGTGGTGTGGTGCGCATGCGCGGCCTAGCTCGGGGCCACCAGCTCGTTGCCAGCCTATTCTATAAAGTATAAAGAAACCATTGTATCGAACTCAGAGGATTGGAGCGTGCGATGTGGCGCGGCGGGTGTTCTGGTGAACGTGTGCGGCGCGGGCGTGCGGTGCGGACGCGCGGCCGAGCTCGCCGCCGCCGCGCTCGCTGCAGCCGCTGCAACACGCGACGAACACCTCGCGGCGCTGCTGGCGCGGGCGCTGTGGAACGCGCACGCACACGCCGCCATCGATCCACACACTGCGCATCAAGCCGCTGCAGCGCTCAATGCGTTCATCGGTGAGTGCATAGTGTTCAGAGTAACTCGCAGTCCTATTGACATGATGCGCGCGCTGTGGAACGCGTACGCACACGCCGCTATCGACGTACACACTGCGCATCAAGCCGCTGCAGCGCTCAATGCGTTCATCGGTGAGTGCATAGTGTTCAGAGTAACTCGCAGTCCTATTGACATGATGCGCGCGCTGTGGAACGCGTACGCACACGCCGCTATCGACGTACACACTGCGCATCAAGCCGCTGCAGCGCTCAATGCGTTCATCGGTGAGTGCATAGTGTTCAGAGTAACTCGCAGTCCTATTGACATGATGCGCGCGCTGTGGAACGCGTACGCACACACCGTGCTCGATGTGCCAAACTATACTAACGACAAAAAATTGTATAATTGGATACAAATATCATTTTAACCCACATCAAGTTAAAATTGATTTTATTTAACAAATTTTATTAAATTTAAATAAATTCCGTATTTGAAAAAAAAACATAAATGATGATGAACGGTTATGCAAAATAGAACTTTAAATTATTGATTTGAGCGAATGCATTTATCAAAATAAAAGTAATACCACAATTTTTACTTAATGTGCGTTGAAATACTATTGCGTATTTTTATCCAATTGCGGCCATCATATGTATCGGCTTTGTGACAACCCTGACAATACGTGGTACGGAACGCACACGGACATAAAGAGCGTAGCGTACACCACGTACACTACGCAACGCTTAACCTAGTACTCGCCGCTTTCATGGGCTAAATAGGTACTAAGTCATATGAATTATGAATGCTTTTTATGTGTTCATTGATTCGTATCGATCTTAAATAGTATTATGCTATTGACTCTACAACCCCACATAATATGACCATAGGTTTCATCACAGTTGCATGTTTGGTAGGGTTTATAAAATGTAATTTGGGCATATTGCACGAAAATATTTCTTTATTGTAGCAAAACACCATTACCCCGTTTCACGGTACTATATAGTATAAGATCCCTGGGAACATTGACCTTCACCCATCTGTTTACCGGATGAAAATAATATTTTAGGGTACTCGGGACTCGTAAAAATAGAGAAAATAATACTTCCAGCCTGTTATTTTGTCTACGAACCCTAACATAGCAACCTAATTCTATAGAATGTTCGTCACTTTTACTATAGATATTTCGTCGATACCTATATCTCTCGCGCGTGACATAATGTCGTTTCTAACGTTAAAAATGGAGAAAATAGAGAAGTAGAGAGTGCTTTCAACCTCTCTGTGGTTTGTTATTTTGTCTACGATTATAAAACTCCTTTTTAGGTCGTGGTAAAAATGCAAATGACAAAAATAAGTCATATTTGACCCCGACGTGATTTGAACACGCAACCTTCTGATCTGGAGTCAGACGCGCTACCGTTGCGCCACGGAGTCCTTGTATACACTTGCAATAAAAATGTACTTATACATTATATACCTACTATGATTTAAGTGATGCGCTTCGGCAATTTTACAATACATATTTATAAACGCGAAAGTTTGTAAGTATGGATGGATGGATGTTTGTTACTCTTTCACGTAAAAACTACTGAATGGATTTTAATGAAACTTTGCACTCATATTCTTGGAGGTATTAGAAGTAACATAGGCTACTTTTTGCAGATCACGCGGGCGGAGCCGCGAGGAAAAGCTAGTATGTGAAATAAAACTAATTTAAACGGATTTTATCGCGGTTTTTTATTTAATTTTGTTCCCGACGTTTCGAAAGCGTTTCAGCCTTCCTGGTCACGCGGTGGACTGTCACGCGATAAAATCCGTTTAAATTAGTTTTATTTCAATGTCTAATATTCGCGTAAACATAAGAAATCATTAAACATACATGTGATCATGATGATGTGATACCAAACCTAATGATTTTTTAGATTATGTACTAATTTTCTTTCATGATTGACTGAGCGGAATCGCATGAACAGCTATTTATTGGCATTCGCACTAATACGTAAAAACAAAGCATAATTCATGACATCCTACTGTTTAAAAACTAAGAATACAGGCATATACTTAACAGATAAAAACTCCTTGCGTCAATTAATAAAAAAAAAAAACTTTTAAACGGCTGAACAGATTTTCTTCAAACATAGCTAATGGTCCGGAGTCCCTGGGCCAGCTTATCCACTTGATTACTATCAAGCTAATTTTCCGTGAGTAGCTTCGTTTCGATGAGACGCCCAACAATTCCCTATACGAAAATTCTCTATTGTGGTAGCTAACAGAGGTAGCAAGGATAGAATATTTCGATTTGATGATACTCAAAAATTTATTATTTTATTTGTAGGACAATATGACTGTTAAATTATATGAATATTAACTAAGTAAAAACAAAAAAATCAGCTCATTCAAATCATTTTTTATGACCTCGTTATCGATACCTATTGGAAGCCCCTCCTTCCAATAGGTATGATTACTAACCAGCTGATTTTTTTGTTTTTACTTAGTTAATATTCATATAATTTAACAGTCATATTGTCCTACAAATACAATAATAATTTTTGAGTATCATCAAATCGAAATATTCTATCCTTGCTACCTCTGTTAGCTACCACAATAGAGAATTTTCGCATAGGGAATTGTTGGGCGTCTCATCGAAACGAAGCTACTCACGGAAAATTAGCTTGATAGTAATCAAGTGGATCAGCTGGCCCAGGGACTCTGGACCATAAGAATCATTCAAATCGGTCCATTCATTTAGGCCAGTGTTATTCCCAAAATGGTCAATACTTGGGATCGAAATCGGTTTCTTCGGGTTCGACATAAAAGAAAAAGTTTCTAAATTACATAGGATTTTTAAAGTATGGCTATGGGGGTTTGAGATATCAGTTAATTTTCTAAAAGGATTCTCTTGCCCAAAATAGTTAAGGAATCCCTAGTTTAGGTGCTACGATACAGTACACGCACACACAGACACACACGCACACATACACACACACGGACACAAAAAATATTACCGTAAGAAACACATGAATAGGTAACTATTATAATATTATTTCGTGATAGAAGAACTTATTTTTTCTCAGGACAGCGTCTGTGATGCTGTGAAACGAGAGGCCGTGGGTTCGATTCCCGTACCAAGACAAATGTTTAATCCACAAATATTTGTTTCATGCCTGAGTGTTTACTCTTCAGAGGGGTTATCGTCAGGCATGCGTCCGGTCGTAAAATCTATGAACCAAATCTTTCTGTAACGTGTTAAAAATCATGTTGCCTACCCCACTGTGAGTAGGATAAGAGCGAGTGAAAGAAAAAGAAGACATTATTTAATAGCAGCAATCAAATCAATCAACTTTTATAGAACCCATTCGGAATATATAAGACTTTAGTTCATTAATTGTTATATCGACTCCGTGGCGCAACGGTAGCGCGTCTGACTCCAGATCAGAAGGTTGCGTGTTCAAATCACGTCGGGGTCACTTATTATGGAAATATACTTATTTTGAAGCATTTTTTTTCTTGTTGTATCTTACACTAGAATCTAATTTAACAAGCGTTGACAATAATTAACATTTATTTTTTTATGAAAACTGAGTACGCTCGTAATAGATATTATTATTGATTGGTGATTATTTTCGTACGTATTTATTTAAATATTCTAGTTGTATCTTCACTACAATCTATACAACCTCTGTGACGAATGGGCGAGGAGCCGGCTGCGAAGCGTGAAGCCGTGGGTTCGATTCCCGCACCGAGACAAATGTATGTGTGATCCACAAATATTTGTTTCGGGTCTGGATGTTGTGGGACCGCAAGTCTCACGTATTTCGTGATACCCACGATACAGTTAGTGTGTGTGTCTGGTAGGTGTATACCAGTGTTTCCCAACGTGGGTCCCACGCCCCACAGGGGGGCAATTTGATAGTTAAGGGGGGCAATTTAAAAATGGACTCTACACGACTTTAACCCTTTCGTTTTGGGTTATTTAAATGCAATGCTAGATAAATTTTACAAAAAAATGTTAAGAGACATGGCCTAAAAAAGGTTGGGAAACACTGGTGTATACTATATTTATTATTTAACAAGCGTTAACTATAATTATTAAAAATATGATTTTTTATGAAGTTTACATGATGGGGCTTTAGTATTTTTGCCTTTCCAATGTGTATATGCCTACTAGTACTGGTACTATAAGGTGTTTTTACCTTCGTGTTTTTTTTTTAATTTTAGATGATGAATCTGTGTTTGCTGCGTGTGAATCGGTGAAGATGGGTGACCGTCGTGCCAGCGACCCGGCACTTTTTAAACACCATGTCAGTAGTGATTTCTTATGACTACGCGAATGTTACACATTGAAATAAAACTAATCTTAACGGATTTTATCCCGGGTTTTTTTTTTATTTTTGTCTCGCCGTTTCGAAAGCTTTTCAGCTCTCGTGCTCACGGGGTGGACAGTCTACCGTGTTAAAATCCGTTTAAATTTGTTTTATTTCAACCATATCAGTGCTGAGACTCTACCACGACACAGTCAATAAGAAATATCTAAAGCATTTAGTTATAGAATAAAGATTAATGTTCCAAATTTATTGCTCTAATAATTTGGCCGACTTTACGTAATAGCGACAATTTTGCCAGCGAATTTTTCGTTATAGTTGAGGGAGACAAACGAGTAAGTGGGTCACCTGATGGCAAGTGATCTCCACCCATGAACATACATAATATCGGTATCATAAACGCGTTGCCGACCTTAAAGGAAAGGGATAATTAATTAATTAATATAAAGGGCCTCCGGAAACCTCAATCATCGTCCGAAACGTAAGAGCAAGCTGCCACTTGACGTCGGTTTTCTCTAAGATAGTGATAACAATCCGGTCTAGCCGCTGGTGGGAGGATATTCGTATCCGACCGGATAGCGACTACCGTACATTAGTATTAAAACATTCCATAGTGACCTCCTTATTATTGAGTATTCAACCTTATGTGGGTCGCACTCCAGGGTCAGCCAGTGTATATCCGGTTCTCCCGAGGGGCTGGTCCCCTCTTCCTATCCCTTTCCCTTTCCTGATTCCTTCCTCTCTCAATTTCCTTACCCTGCTAGTGGTAGGATATTCGTATCCGACCGGATAACGACCACCGTACACTGGTGTTAAAACATGCCATAGTGACCTACCTTATGTGGGTCGCGTTCCGGAGTCAGCCAGTGTATATCCGGTTCTCCCGAGGGGGCTTCCCTCCATTTCCCATACCTTTCCCATCCCTTGATCTTTCCCCTCCCCTTTAGCCCTGGATGAGATACTGCGGGGGTCGCCAGTATCCCAATAGCAAGGACCCCTGTAGTTCATCCCAAGGGTAAAAGAAACACGGTCGAGCCGGCCCATTCACAGTGTTAACAAAAATGTCTACAGCAGTGTTTCCAAACGTGGGGCCCGCGCCCCACAGGGGGGGAATTTGATAGTTACGAGGGGCAATTTAAAAATGGACTCGACACGACTTTAACCCTTTCGCTTTGGGTTATTAAAATGCAATGCTAGATATCGGTGTCAAATTAAAAAAAACAAATGTTAAGGTGGGGCATGGCCTAAAAAAGGTTGGGAAACACTGGTCTATAGGGTGGCTCTACCACTTTATTTTAATAAATATTCTCTATCCCAGGTAAAATTTGACATCGACAACAACAACTATTCGGACGTGACCAAAGAATTTATCCCAAAAGGGTTTGGGAGAGCCTTGAGCGTCGACCAGGACTTGCATCTCGAGGGTCACGACTATTCGGGCGAGGACCTCGGATTTGAGGAGGGGGATTTGGAAGAAGAATGTGAATGTGGACCGTGCAAGAGGCTCGCCGACTGGGAAGAGTTAGTCGGCGTTGCTATACCATTGCTGGAGAAATTGAAACCACCGAAAGCAGACGCGTCTGTGGGTACTGAATGAATTCTGACCAGGCTGACCTTGAATGTATAACATTGACATTGGATATTTGTGTCATTGGTTTCTTACGTTTACGCGAATGGTACACATTGAAATAAAACTAATTTAAACGGATTTTATCGCGGTTTTTTAATTTAATTTTGGTCCCGACGTTTCAAAAGCTTCTCAGCCTTCGTGGTCACGTGGTGGATCGGCAGTCCAGGTAAACTGTAGAAATAAAAAGCCGCGATAAAATCCGTTTTAATTAGTTTGATTTCAATATTAGTGTCATTGTTATTTCATATAAATATGAATAAACAAATGCATGGGATTGACTAAGTTTGTCCTTGATGACCTTGATGGCCTTCACATGTATGCTTCCAAATGGTTTTTAGGGTGCAATATTTGAGATTTACTTGTATTAAAGTTCATTAAACATACGAATGAAAGTAATCGGTTAATGAGGGCAAAACGTTTTCATCCAGCCGTGTAGCCTCCGTGGCACAGCGGGCGAGTAGCCGGCTGTGAAGCGAGAGGCCGCGGGTTCGATCCCCGCACCGAGACAAATGTTGTGTGGGATCCACAAATATTTGTCTCGGGGTCTAGGTGTTGTGAGACCGAAAGTCTCTGATACCCATGACATAAGACCCGTATCTTACTGTGGTGTCAGGACTGTATATGTGACTGTAGGGTGTATTTTTTTATTTATCTCACCAGATGTCCCATGATTGGACTAATGTTACCTCTTATTTTACCGTCTTTATAATCAATTTGGTGCCAGTAACTTTGTGAATTGGCTTTCCTAAATGTATTCAATTATTATTGAATACACTTTTCCACGCAAAGAGATCTATATAACTGTCGAGTGTCATACGTCAACCCCCTTTATCGCTACATGGCGATGCTCTTATGGCAAAAAAACCTTCTCGATCCCCTCATTGCGTATGGCTTTACATATTTGCATGAGTATACTTGGTTTGTTATTATTGTATTCCATTGCATTGTGCGTTAATATAGCTATGTCGTGTAGAAAAGTGAATAAATTTATTAATATAGGTACTTTGTGTTTTTAATTTATTTGGCTGCCACTAATTTTAAATATCTGAATGCTGAATTATTAGCATAACTTGTTTTACATTCACACCTAAAAATATGCATATGATGTGTAGGTACATTTCTACAAAAGTCATCAGGTTTTTTTATAGCATAGACCGGCAAATGAGCAAGTAGGTCACCTGATGGTAAGTGATCTCCACTGCTCATGTACGCTTACAATACCAGAAGAATTATAGGCGCGTTGCCAACCTTAAAGGGAAGGGATAAGGTATTGGGAAGGGTAGGTAGGAATTTGTGCCTCCGGATATCTCACTCATGGTACGAAACGCAGCAGCAAGCCACTACTTTACGTCGGTTTTCTGTGGGACAGTAGTAACGACCCAGTCGAACCGGCCCATTCATAGTGTAGATATAACTGTCTACACCGTGGCTCTACCACTCAACATATTTACACTATGGGCACCCCGGGAACTGGCCCACGACCTTTGCCCGAAAATACCAAAACCCTTAACTTTAAATATACATATTTCTTAAAATTTGACTGACAAACAATTCATTTAATATCATTTGCCAGTATTTATGGTGATGACACAATATTAAAAAAACATAAAAGGCTCCAAACTTTGTGTAGGCGGAATATATACCCGTGAACTATGCGATATGACACGCCGCGCCACACACCACGGGAGGTTTTTTTTTTATCCTGACTCGGCAAAGTGACTACGCTACACCTGATGGTAAGTGTAGCGCAATCCAAGAATAGTGTCGACCAACGATAAACAATGTGTCCATCGTTGGTCGGCAAGATCATGCCGGCCTGCCAAAGGGCCAAGGGGGAGGGGAAGGAAAAGGGATGGGAAAAGGGTTAGGATCAGGGGGCAAGCCCCCTGGGGCAAAACCAGATATACACTGGCTGACCCTGGAATGCGACCTACACAAGGTGGGCCACTATGGCAGGTTTTAGCACCAGTGCACGGTGGTCGATATCCGGTCGGATATAAGTATCCTACCAGCAAATGACAGGTGACTGACATTTGCGCGCAAGTTATAACACACGAGTGCAAGACGCAAGTAAATAGCAAACACACGAAGGAAGTAGTGGAAGTCTACAATGATTGATTGGTCAGGCGGAAGTACAGGTAAGTCGGTTTGGCAACTCGAGTGGCGCAACAATCTGCGACCTCCGGCGGCAATGTCTATATTCGACGGACCTTCCAGTGTACACCACGCCTCTGCCTACAGGCTGTTACGATCAAAAATAATATTATTGAAGAAATATTTCTAAAAAATGAGCTGAGAGATCTTTTTTTAGCAAAGAGCGGCAACACACACATGAACTTCTGCAATACTAGACGGATTAAGGATACGTTGAACACATTTAAGCACTGTTGTGTTTCGGTTTGAAGGATATTAAAGCCAGTGAAATTACTGGGGAATATGAGACTGAACAGCTTAAATCTCGGGGTGACGAGCGCAGTTCAGTGCCATGCGGTGCTTTGTAATTCAAAGTTCTGTGTGGTGTTGCTTCTGTTTATGGGTAGGCGTGGCGCTTACCATCAGGCAAGCGCCTTGCTTGTCTCGTCATTCAATCAAATAAAAAAAAAAGGACGCTTAAAATAATCTTTACCCACTTTCCTTCACGTCAGTTTTTTTGTTAGACAGTCATATACTACTATCTTCACGACACATTCATGTTGTAGACAAAACTGTCTACAGCGTGACTGTAAAACTACACTGTGCTTACCGGCTTACCAAGCGCCCTACAAAAATAATGAATCTAGTGAAAAATCTGCTCTAACCACCAGATACCGTTACGACAGCCTCCGTGGCGCAATGGGCGAGTAGCTGACTGTGAAACGTGGTCCGGGTTCGATCCCCACACCGAGACAAATGTTTGTTTCGGGTCTGGGTGTTGTGAGACCGAAAGTATCTCGTAGTTCCTGATGCCCATGACACAAGATCCTACTGTGGGGTAGGGGCTATGTGTGTGACTGTTGGGTGTCCCTTATTATTATTATCATACCTACCAAAAAAGTTCACTTTACAGCTCGAGGGACTGGACTGAGTTACACAATTCCTTGTCAAAAATATCCCAAAATTCAATCGAGTAACTAAACCAACTTCACGTCGTTTCTGCAACAATTCAGTTCAGCGAATAAAGCCCTACAACAATAACATGCAAGTATCGCAAAGTTTTTGGCGTAACCAATGCGAAACTTTATGTAGACCTTCGTATAAATATAGAATTATGGTAATACATTTAGTAAGGGTTACATTATTATGCGACAATTTTGTTACACTTTATTTATAACTAGCTTTTGCTCGCGGCTCCGCCCGCGTGATTGTCATACAAACTTTCATTCCCTATTTTATCCCCTTGGGGGTAGAATTTATCAAAATCCTTTCTTAGCGGATGCCTACGTCATAACATCTACCTGCATGCCAAATTTCAGCCCGATCCCTCTAGTGGTTTGGGCTGTGCGTTGATAGATCACTATGAAAGTCAGTCACCTTTGAGTTTTTATATTTAGATATTTAACAAAGAGAGGAGGCCCACTAATATCTAAGGCCCAAAGCCAACCTAACCTGCATGTAGTATTCTCTGCAGATTAACGAGGCAATGGTGAAACTTGGTTCCCATGGCGGGGTGTGGGGGTCCAACAGCGGGTTAGAAAGAAAGAAGAATAAAGATATTTTACCTCTATGCAATAAAACAACGATTCATATTCGTTCGTCGTATGATCTACCTAAACCCTAACCTAAACGAAAACATCCTGCCACATTCCATTACTCTATAAAGTCCTAATCTCGCATAAGTTAATCAATTATTAAGAAAAAAGAACACGCTGTATGTACGAAGAGACACTGGTTGTGTTATAAGATATTCATATCGTCGTGCGACTGAAGCACACAGCTCATGTATACAGATACAACAACACCCAGGCAATAGTAACACAGGTATGTACATGCACATTTTCAAACTAACATTTCTCCTATTCAGTAATTTTCTTAATTAGATATCTAATTTATTGATGTTCAATAATTATTGATTGTAGTTAGTCACAAGATATTATGTTAACTAACAAAAATAATGCGATTTGACATTTGCACATATAATAGAGAGAACTGGAAAAGTCATCGTGTTAAGGCCTAAATGACCCGACGCCAAAATTATAATTTCTCAATGGCATCAACGCTTTTATGTAGATGTCTAGATATATGTGTTATGGTTCATTTAGGCTTAATGTACTTAAGGATCGTTGAACCGGCCTAAGTTACCTCTACTACCCTGCTCGAGCGGGCCCATACATGCTGTGGACAAAACTGTCGACAACGTGACTCTACCACTTCCAATTCTATAGAGCATTTAAATTAAACTCATTACTACAGACAGGTTTTCATTTCTAATCACTTCTGGTTCAAGATTCAAATCTTGTGTAGGTCGAATGAACATAATCATAAATAACATATCCATATTTAAAATGTATTTCTGAGACAGTAGTAATTTTATACACACAAATAACGACGTGTGAAGTACCAAATGCATTTCGCAATCCAAAGTGATTAGTGTAATTGCCACTAGTTTTTCGACATTTTTTTGATAATTGGTTTATGCATTTATTATTAATTTACACCTAGGTTACTTGAGACGTGACAGATGATCTCCTAGCATTACAATCGTGATAACAATGGCGCGCGGTACTCTGGCTGTGAGTTTAGCCCTTTGCCTGCTGGTCAACGCGTTTTGTTTACCAACTGACGTGCTTCGGTTCCAAAGGGACGCAGATGACAACTGGATCGATCTCGAAAGACCAAATTCGGTGAGTTGTTTTTTGTTTATTATAAAATAGTTAGGTATTACTACGATAACATGATGTAAAACATTACGCATATGCATATGTACGCAATATGCTTAAAATTACTTGGCCGGTCAGAAGTAAATTATGATCAGCGTTGCTGCTCAAGGGGGACAGGAGTCCTTGACGCGGCTGAGTGGTCCTGGCATACCCTTGACACTCGCTAACAGCCTCCCACATGTCTTTAAATTTAAATTCAATTTTAGGCACCGGGAGCAATTATTTAAAATCGGGCCTACATCAGAAACAGCTTATTTTTACGCCCTTGAACTTCAGCCCGTGGCTTGGACAAGCGTGTATTCGTGTATTGTACATCAATACAGTAACATTATTAAGACTACATACATGTAATCATTAGAATCTTTATCTAAATTTAACTCCAGAAATAAATAAACTCATTTTGTAAACTAGGTGTGAGATACGTAAAAGCTATGCTACACTCAAAATCGATTTATACGAATGTCACTCTCCTTACATAGGGCTGACTAGGCAAATGTGCTAGATTATGTACCGATGAAAGAAAGGGGTGATTTAAGGAGAGGGAAGGGGAAAAGAATTTGGGTCTCGACATATATAACTCACCGTACAAAACGCAACAGTAAGCGTCGGTTTTCTGTGAGTCAACGGTAATAACCCGATCGAGTGGACCAATTCATACTGTAAACAAAACTATCACAGTGTGGCTCTGTAAATACGCAATGATTTTATTTGATTCCTATATCAAAAGGAGACGAGTAGTTCTACTGCAGACCCGTTCGACGATGACGATGACGATGATTTCGACATTCCGGTGAGCACGTCCACCGGCGGCGGCAGCAACATCTTCAGCTTGCTTAAGTTCGCCACAGCCTTGTTCCCTAGCTCCAGCGGATCCAATTCAAGTGTGAGTTGTATTATGTAATCCTAGTTCATTGATATCGAACAATCACCACGAGGTTTTATTTGCTTTAATTAGTTGCTTTATAGCTGATGGTTAGGTTAGTCGAGGCACTACTTTATATCAATTACAAGTCTTAATTGGATGCAAATATGCAATAACATAACCTACTTAAATCCAAATTTATTGGATTTAAGTAGGTTAAATACGTATTTTAAAAATACGAATATAAATATAAATTTAAAATTTCCCACATACAATTATGTAAAATAGTACTTTAAATTATTGATTTAAGTTATTGAATTTAACAAAATAAAATTGACATCTCAATTTTTACTTTATGTGGGTTGAAATGTTATTGCATATTTCCATCCAATTATGCTTCCATCAAGTTCATTTTTGATCGAAGCAAGAAGAATTATGCATTGGATTTATTCTTGTTTGGCACGTTTTGATCTTCTACTTCGTTTTCCTTGAGTATTAAATAGCCCATAAAGGTATAAGCGCTTCACTATAAACATTTTTTAATTAAAATTTTATTTGTAATTTTTATCATGATTTATCTTTTTCAGTTATAGTTATATATGTCATATCACTTATGTGTTAATTATTTTGTTTAATATACCACTCATTGAACTAGTCGACATTCACTGTATATAACATACTAGATTTTTTATGTTTATTATATTATAAAAAAAAATAGAATCTTAATTCGTTAAAATTAGAAAATCTAAATGAATAATGAGAATCAAATAATTATATACATAAATAAATAGCAACACTCAACAGTCAAACACAGGCCTAACCCCACCGATATACATTCGGTATCACAATACGCAGACCTAAAACAGTCAGGGGATTGAAACGCGGTTTCCCGTTTCACAATCGGCTACTCACCCACTACGACAAGGGGGCTGTCATACATTTTGGAGATATTTTTAGAAATATGTTTTTGACGAATTGATGTAAAGGAAAGCAAAAAGTAAATAGAATACATTTTTTAAAACGAGCCTTCTATTGAAATAAAACTAATTTAAACGGATTTTATCGCGGCTTTTTATTAATTTTGATCCCTGATTTATTTGAATGAGTAATATTCGCGATAACATAAGAAATCATAATGAACCTTCTATTGCTTGGTGTAGTTGTCCTTGCATTACTATAGGGTACAATCACTTGGACCTTTACAAACTACTTTTGAATCTATAGTAATACGCACTTGCTTTTACGTTATACCATATCCACGTACATTTACCGTTCCGCATTTAACTCATGGTCACCGAGTTTTCGTATCAAGCACAGCACGCTTTTTATCTTCAAGTGCAATAAAAGTTCACAATAAAGTAAATTACGTAACACAATGCACTTTTCTGGGCGTCAAGGTAAGCACTATTTTTGTCATGTTGTATTTATTTAATTTATTTTTCTTCTATTAAGTTATAATAAGTGTATGCAAAACTGTTCATTTTCAGGTAATAATAAAGAAAATACTAGAAAATCTCATCACCTGCTATCAATTAAAGTTCCCTGGTCCAATCCGTCGTAAGGGCCGAAATAATTTAATCAAAACTAATTACGTAACTGGACTAAAACCACCATCAACACCGCAATTTGAAAAACAAGTAAGCGATGAAAGTGATGGAAGTTCTGAAAGTGATGATAATAGTAGCGATAGTTCTGAGAGTGAAGATAATAATAATGCAAGCGTTGGCAATGATATCATTGATAATGGAAGTACTGTTAATGATATCGGAAATTCTGAAAGTGACGATAGTGATAATGCTAGTAGTAATAGCAGCGGCAACAGAAGTTCTAATAGTGATTCTCATTCTGAAGAAGACAATGCTGCTGAGGAAAGTGTTGAGACGGACAATGAAAATGGAAGTGCGAAACAATCATCAGATTCGAATGGTGATAGCGAAGAAGACGATTATTCTGATGAGCCACCAGGTGGAGACGGACAAGGTGGTGGCATCTTAGGACTTTTGGCTGGACTGAGTGGTGGCGTAAGTATGAATATGAATTTAAAAATACGAATATTAATGAGCTACCGGGACTCTATGGTACTGTAAAAAAGGTCTTGATATTTTTACTGTTGCTGTTATAATGCATTTAATTATAATTGTGAAATCGAAGGAAGATAAAGAACTTAAATCGAAAATTACTATATTTTATCTAGTACATTATATATTTACTATTGTATGTTATATATTATATATAAATATTTTTGCTTTTTGTAACTCAACGCAAAACTTTTGTCAGGAGCCCGCTGTTTTACTTTTTTACTTTGAGTAACAAATGATTTATATAACAACACGTTTCGTCTGCTCTACAGGAAGACGGAGAGTCTGATTTGGGTTCATTGTTAGCGGCTGTTAGTGGAATTGTCGTGAGTCTAAGCGTATGTATTTCTCATTAAAAATATCGTAATGTGTGAAGGATGATTTCGTTAGCATTACCGAATTATCTTCTTTACAGGGTGATGGTTTGGATTTGAACAGTGTTATTGCATCGGCTGTAGGACTTTTTGCAGGATTACTGGTATGTAGCTAATACTGATAAATAATCATACCATTTAATCTCGATCTAATTTCTAATGCCTTATATTGTGTCTTAAAGTCTGAAGGTGAAGAAAATCCGGGATCAATTATTGCAAGCTACTTGCTAACTTCTTTGGACACCATCACTGGAGGCGGGGCGGTAATGATATTTCTATGTATTGCTTTTATTATATTTTCCATTTTTACTTAAATTGATATTATTCTTACAGAAAAACAATGGGGCGTTTTTTGGTAATTTAATAACGAAGTTATTAAAAGGAACCAGCGCGGTATGTTAACTTGGATGAAAAATGTCTTTATTTTTATTAAAATAGTTTCCAATAGTTTCATAAAATCTTAAATGTTATTTTCCAGATGGGAGAATCTGAAAGCTCGGAAGAGAACAGCAATGAAAACAAAATGACGATGGCTGACTCTGCTGGATTTATTATAAGTCTGCTAATGTCTATCCTCGGAGATATGTCTAAAGGCAGTTCTGGTGGAAGCAAAACTTGGTGACCCCGAATATTAAACAAAATATGACCAGTATCGTGCTAGTGACAAAATGGTCTTTAGAGATATTATTACTATTTGAGACTTTTCCCCAGTGTAGACACATTTTAGGATGTTAAATAGATGTAGTTGTGTTTTTATTTCGTATTTTATGTCATAAACTAATGTTTTATGTAAAATTATGTTATATTCCTTGAGAAGACTGTATTGAGTGTGTATTGAGAATAAATTATTATATTGCAATGTTCATATTTACATTGATATAAAACGTTCAAAATAGTACTTGTTGATTATTGTATTTTATTACATTTATGTCTGATGCTTTTATTATTTATTTTTGAACTCAATAGTTTAACGGGTAGTGGGGCGGACTAACGAGACATAAATTTTGGCGTCGATCCTATAGTCTCTGGACATACGCTTCTCACATTACAAAAGTTACATGTTCCTTTTTTCGTTTTGGTGATGAAGGAAAATACTACATCAAAAAGAAACTTGCATACATGAGAATCTTTCTTAGGAATTTTATAATGAAAGAGGTTAGGCCTTAGTCCACCACGCTGGACTAATGCGGGTTGTCAGACTTCATAAAGCTTGAAAATTCTTATTACTTCTCAAGTATGCAAGTATGGTCTTTGGGCTGGTTTCGAACCTGCGACTTTTTGTCTCTACTGGACGTCCTACTCCCCGTTGAGTTATCGCTGCTTATGAGCTAGCTAGCTCGCTGAGCTAGCGCTGGCACAAAATAAATATAAATAACGCCAAAGACAATGATTTATTTTTAATTTTCCAGTCAAGTTCGTCGGGACCATCTCCTCTATGGTCGTTTAAGATGGACATCATGAGGGCTCTTCTTCAATTCGGCACCAGTCTCCTCGGATTGGCTTCTACGACTTTTAGTTCAGCGTCCCGGTCTTGAGTATGATTACAGTGCCATATAATGTTGCTTTAATGTTAGATAATAAAGTTGTGTTTCGTTACGCTCGTGTTTATTTTAAAGCCTTTTTTCCGTGACTGGAGTTATGGTTAATTCATTAATCTGTAAAATTTAAGAATGAATTATATTCCATTATTCGAGTAGTACCACACAACAACAGTTCTCCATCATCTACGGATACCACATTAATTTAATATGCAATACAAAATAATACAAAAAAGAAATCTTGATGCTAATATGGTAAAAAATTATATTTAGAATATTGATATGATAGTATAGGCGTGTAATGGGAATATAAGACTATAGCTGTCGTTCGCCTGTACCGTCACAGGAATGGCGGACGCTGACATCACGAACCGACTCGTGCACCCTATTGCTGTCATTTAACATTTTATCGACTTCGAAAAAGGAGGAGGTTCGCAATTCAGCAATTTTTTTTTGCTTTTTTATCTATGTATATCGATTTCATCGCTAATTAAGGACGCGATTTTGTCGAAACAAATTTGATTCGATAGAGTTTGGCTACGATGTGGTCCCATATAAATATTATTTTTAGATAAAAATAATGTAACTGAAATAATAAAAAAAAAAAATGGGTGCGTGTACTTATGTACGCGCGTGAGAAGTTATACTTCTTTTGCATCATTAAATAACCAATAATAAGTATTTAACATTAATAATTTAATAATATTTAGTGTTAATTATATTAAATAAAAGTATTTTAATTTATATCAACATATCCACTCGACATGATAGAAGTACATTCTACTCTCTTCGCGTTTATGCGAGCCTGGTACTTTTGACGGCAACATGTTCCGAATAAGAAAAAACCTAAAGAGTTTTTCTTTGTCCAAATCGTCATTTGTTTATTAATTACGGCTACTCGCCATGTAAAATGGACATTATACTCTCTTTGCGTTTATGCGAACCTGGTACTTTTTTTACTGCACCATGTTCCAAATTATAAAATAAAAACCGCATCTATATATAATTATATATATATATATATATATATATATATATATATATATATATTTATTTATTTATATTTATTTATTTATTTTTTTATTTCACTCTCATCATTTTTTCATAACGCGCCTAACTTCATACTGCTCTCGCGCCTAACTTCATACTGCTCTCGCGCCTAACTTCATACTGTTAATTTTTTGTGTCACAGGTGCGCGCGCATCTTAAAATTTCACTCTCATCATTTTTTCATAACGCGCCTAAAGAAGTATAACTTCAAAAATCAAATCAACTAGTATGCCAGCCATATTTAAGTAACAAGAGATTGAAAATCAAAGATACTCACATTAACCTCAGGAGGAGTAGAAATGACATACAGCACAGCATTTGCGATATCACTAGGTTTAAGAATCGGAATTTTGGAATCTATATGAACATCAGGTACCATGCTCGTTTGCACCAGCCCGGGAGATATACTCTGCAAAAATGTTTCCAAATGTCAGTACATTTATACACTACTATTTTTTAATTATAGAAGAAAAAAAAACAGGGGTATCAGTGTCATTTACCTAACCCAAATATCACATTAAAAAATTAAACAAAAATATCAAAAATTTTAGAACAAGAAACATTAAATTATTGTTACAACTTTCCGTATAGTAATTTGTTAGGTACGATAGACGAGCGCGGGGGCAGGGGTGCGAGGCGGGCGGCGGCCCGCGCGCGTTGCCGTTGTCACGGCGACAGCGGCAGCGTTACAGTAGGCATAATTTTTTGCACAAATTGGATAAACTAGGACTGCCTATAACTTTTTTGTCTTATGTACAATTTAAAAAATAGGTTCACCAAGACATTAGTAACATTCGCGGCTGTCAGCTTATTTTTTTTCTTTGGTATTTAAAAAATAGTGGTGTATACTTTGTTAGATTTCTTACGTTTCCTCTCTTTATATGATTTCAATTTATATCAAGAAAATATAAAATAAAATTTAAAGTAAACGTAATGTTAGTCGCACTAAGTGGACTCCTTTTTGTCTTTGGGGAAAATTGCATTTTGTACGTCGAGTGAGATTTTGTGAGGTCCAAAACCCCCTCCATTTGATAATTCCCATTAAATTTATATATTGTGGGCGCTCATAGGCGGTGGAGTTCACCAGGAAGCCCACCTACTCGTTTGCTAAGATCTGCAGCTAGGAAGAATAATACTGGTTTTTAAATGCCGGCTGTGTTGATACTTAAGCCCAAATCGCGTGTAGAAAATAATAAAGTGAAATCGGGAAAGAAAGACTCAAACTTCGCATTTATGCACCGAAATTTATAATTCACTAAAAATACAAAAAATAAAACCGAAAAATACAAAGAGTTACATACGCTTTGTAATTACTATTATGTCCCGGATGAAAGGACTTTTTCTTTTTTTTTCAAAATACAATATAGTTTATTTGGCACCAACTTAATCTATTACAGTTTGCTGGTTTTGGTGTCTCTTTTTAAGTATGAAATACCTGTGTTAGGAGACACTGCTCTTCTAAATCCAATTAATATGATAAATAAACAGATCAAGGTAGGTGAAAGATTACAATTAATTCATGGTTTAATGTGTGTGTGTGTGTGTGTGTGCGTGTGCGTGTGCGTGTGCGTGTGCGTGTGCGTGTGCGTGTGCGTGTGCGTGTGCGTGTGCGTGCGCGTGTGTGTATGCGGGTGTAGGTGTGTATGTATGTATAAGTAAATATTTACAACATTAGTGAAATTTCGACCTTACCATGTTGTCTCGGGGGGCTGAGTGCAGGTTTTATTCAATACTTTTGACATTTCAACTTTAATTATTTTATTATGTTTTAACTTTTTTTAAAAGTGTTGCTAATTACTATGTAAAGAGGTGGCGCTAACCTTTAGGCGAGCGACCAACTCTTCTCGTGATTCATCGTCAACTTACCGTTGTCTTGATTCTATTGTTGAAATCCGCCAGTTCGTAGTTGAGCGTCTTGGTAAAAACAGTCGATGCATACTTCGAGGTCGCATATACATTAAACGAGCTCGCAAATGGTATATAGTGTCCAGCAATACTGCAACAATATTCTACTTTATATACAACGTCAATTGAAATAAATCTAATTTAAACGTATTTTATCGTTTTTTATTTTAATTTTGGTCCTAACGTTTCGAAAGCTTTTCACCCTTCATGGTCACGGGGTGTTAAAGTAGTAAAGGCGGATTGCCAGAATATACACACGCCACTTGCATCACCCCGCTACTGTTCACTAACTACTCTCACCTTCCTGTTGCTTACGTATTACATACAGGAGTTAAGAAGTGACAATCAGTTGATGACTGACCAAATCAATATAATAACGGGCATTATCGATTAGAATGAATGTTCACTCATCACCATCTTCATCATCATCAGCCATAAGACGTCCACTGCTGAACATAGGCCTCCCCCAAAGATTTCCAGACCGACCTGTTGGAAACGCCCGCATCCAGCGACTTCCTGCGAGACCTTTATCACTCACCTGTTAATATTAATAATGTGCCCATCGAATCCAGCTCTCTTCATAGAAGAAACTGCGTGTCGAGAACACATGATTGGTCCCTTTACATTGACATCGATCGTGGCTAGGAGGTCCTCTTCACTTAATGGCTTGTCTCCTACCTCTGGAAAACACATAAGTACGCTTCTGGTCATTTATAGACATGACGAATCATGGCCACTGTATTCAAAATAAATCAATAAATTATATTATTAAAATTAAATCATAATATTCATGACCACAATCATAATATTTATTTATATTTATGTTACCACCCCGGCCTCGCCTACACGCAGATGTCAGAACTACCATCGCCTCAATAGATAAAATACGTATAAATCATATAATATAATCATAATCATAAATCATATCATATAATATAATATAATCATATCAATATGACGTAAATCGTATCTCCCCCTTCCGTTTCCCTTCTACTTGCTGACAGTATGATATATGTCGCAGGGGATGGGGAAACCTCAGTTTTTATTGTGATTGTTATAGTCATCACATGTAACACAAATAATTAAAAAATATACAGAGTTTGTAGCTGTGCTTGGTGTTCATTTTGAGTGAATATCTTAATAACGCTAATATACGTCTCTTATGATAGCGTAGCTGAAGTTCTACGAACTGTCGGTGGAAGTTGCGATTTAGATCCGAGACCCTAAAGTACATCCCTAAGTTTCAAAGTTAAAAGACGTTAAATTATTATATTATCTATAATAATGAAACTACCACTAATAACTACCAGTGATATGTCCTTCATTAAAAACCCCCGCATTGTTGACCATGATATGGACAGTGCCGAAATTCTTCTCGATCCATTCAAAAGTCGCTGCCACGTCCTTTGAGTTGCCCACGTCACACTGCCTGGAATTAATAACGCCTCCCCCGACCACTGACGCCTGTAATTTCTGTAAAAAAAATAACCTTCTAAAATTAATTGATAAAAATAATTTCATTAATTTATAATGGATACCATTTTTTATACTGTGATCACGATACAAGTTGGCTGATTTTTGATAGAGATTAAAGTTAATTTCAATTTTAATTCGCGATACTTAGCAAATGCAAACAATTATTATTGACGCGCAATAGTTATGAAAATAAAAAAAAAATCTGTAGACGCGTACTTATCCCACCTCTCCATATAAAAGAGTTACTCTGTGATCTATCCAAGATTTAATGATCATAATTCAGTCCATGATTTAACAGAGGATGATACTAACGATATACTATTTGAATTAATAATAAAAGCGTGTTAAAAAGAGTCATAGAGAAATATTGATTGCCTTGTACCTGATTCGCGTCCTGACCCTATTTTAAAGTACGAGGTTTGTATAGCTTATAATCTTTAGCAAGAACTAAATACATGATAAACTGTCGGTCGAATAGCATCCAGATCCAATACAAATATTTGTGGGTCACACAAACGTTTGTCTCGGTATGAAGTTCGACCCCGGCAGCAGCTGTCACAATGATAATAATAATAATGTCCAAAATTACATCAACAAGTTGAGGTCTCCTGGCCAGCCCAATCACTCGGAGTCCCGCATTAACCAGGGACACGCATATTGCAGCTCCGATACCCGCGCTGGCTCCTGTAACCACCGCTGTCTTGCCGACCCATCGCTCCATCTTGTATCAATCTGTCCAAGAATAAGAGTTTCACGAGGCATAAAGAAACTAAAATTTGCAATAAAAGATCATTAAAATCCTTTTTCAAGATTTCGTCTAGTATATTTTACTTAGCATAATTCAAGAACTCTGGCGATAGAGCATACATATAGACTGGTTTTAAAAGAATTAAGGAACTTTAGTAGAATTAATGATGATAAACCTTTTTTGGGTAATCGTTTAAAACCAGTTATGCAACTTCGTATAATATTCTAAGATGTCTATGCGATTTGCTATTGTGATACGCAGGCCAGTCACTGCGTTGTGTTTGCCCGACCAAATATGAAACCGAGGCTCGCGGTGTCGCTTATATTTGAACTTCAGTTTATGTTATTTACGAATTAACTGTATGTTGTAAATTCCACTTTAACTGCTTACAAATATGTACACATAATATATAACTTCTTGTCCATTTAAATAGTCAGTCAGGAAGGAAAACATAAGCAGATTTCATAAACAACCATCGAAAAAAACGGATGAGGCTCTCAATTCAACGCGTTTATTCGTTCTTTTTAATTTTAATATTTTGTAGCTTTTTAGCGTGACGCCATTTAGGGAATTCTTTTTTATTCGATAGAAATTAGAGACGATATGGAGTGCAAGTGGGCCATCAACATCTTAGGTCCAAATCCTACCTCACGTGCAAGGAAATTGCGACACTTTGTTACAGTTGCTGATTGTGGCGGTCGGAGCGAAAGTCTCCCACAACATACGAAATGGCCTTGGATCCTGGCATAAAACCGGAAGAATATCAAGCAAAACATTTATCTCCAGAACTCAATTAAAAAATAATTTATATTGTTTTAGTCTTATTCAGCTAATAGTATTACAAAATAAAAATAAACTTACCGCAAACAAATTGTTAGTTTGAATAAAATAACAGGTAATTGAACTTATCAAGGAAATCCTTATTCTGCAACAACGAAAATACCGGTAAGGTGTACGTTCACAACCGTTGCCAAATCATAAATGCTGTTTTGTACTGACGAAGCCTAGTATTTCTGTCTTATATTGTATTAAAATGCAGAGTCATTTCCAAGGACACATGGCTATAGCAAGTAGCAACTCATCGTAGTATTGTCGTTATAGGTGCCTATTATTTTGTAACATCCTTTAACAAATAATATCAGTCAAGTTCGAGACGAATTCGTGCACCGAGAGTTCTGTAGTCATACATTTTACTTTTAGTAATGTTAATTATTTGTTAGGATATCCGCCATAGCAACGTATATGTTTTTCACAACCCGTCAATCCATACAACTGAAACGATTTAATTAGTTACCTCAAGCTAACATTGCCACATGGCGCACCACTTTATTCCTGTGTACTTTAGTCCTGTGTGTGTATAGATAGTAACTTATTGGCTGATCTAAACCAATTGAGAGCAACAACGATAGCAAACGCTATACGAATACCTTATCGCCGATATCAATAAACGAACATACATTGATTATTTGAACAGATTAAAGAACTCAATTTCAATCTCATCGTTCGTTAGTGATTCTCTAACTATCCCATAAGGCTTGGGCTATTGGTTATCTATATTCATTTAGTAACTTCTCCGTTTGTCACGTTTTGAATTTTATTTATTGTACATCTTATATTATATATAACTTTATTGTACATCGTAGAAAAATTCGCAACAGATGACTAAAAATTATAAAGACAAGATTTCTTCCAGGCAACCTTTAATTGATTTTAAGAAGTATGTGTTTTAAAATGCAAGTTTTTAAAGAAAAAAGTAATGAAATTGCGTTACAACTGCCAACGCCTATTTTAACCGGCATACAATAAAAAAATGCTTGTTAATACAGCGCCTATTGAATATGAAAAGAGTATAATATGTATGACTTGAATTATTTTGTTTATCATATTATCTACAATAATCTATATCAGTACAGTGAATTGTCACTAATCACAAGTAAATAATACTTATTAGTAAATCGTGCAAAAGTAGATTGTGGAGGGTTGGAGTGTCACTTCTTTACGTAGTAATATGTGATTACATCATGTGATATCTATACAAAGACCTTTATTTTGAAAATTATTAATTTTAAATATTAATTACTTTTATTAGCTAGACAGGCAGACATGCGAGGGGCTGAATAAATACACCCAATAGATAGTCCTGACCCCACACCAGGTTAAATCAGTATCGTGGAACTACGAGGGACTTGCAGTCCCACAACACCCAGACCCGAAACAAATATCTGTAGATCACACAAACATTTGTCTCGGCGCGGGAATCGAACCGACGGCCTCTCGACGCTGCCGACTATTCGCCCACTGCGCCACGGAGGCTGCTTTTGAAAATCATTATTTTTTTTATCTAAGTATTGTCGGTATAGTTTTTATCTAGTAACTATAATTTTATACACATTATAATATGTCATTTTGTTTAATCATCTTTGCGTGCAGGTAATGAACAGATAATCGTCTATTTAGGCTATGCGGTGGACGTCCCTTGTATGTGAGAGACTGTGGGGGTTGGTACCACCGCTTGGTCTATTATTGCACCCGTATACGCTCTGTTTTTTATCTTTATTTATTGAGTTTTGTCACTATATGACTATGTCGCCACATCATAGCCTTCTTACCATTTTGTTAAGGATCTTGGCAGCTTCCGATATGCGATTAGCAAAGACACCAATACATCTACCAATATTACATACATTAGAGGTAAATAAGCGTCTTCTGAAATGTCCCCGCCGGGCATATTCTATTAGATTTTTTTATTGCCTTCATAGGCAGACGAGCAAACGGCCCGCCTGTTGGTAAGCGGTCACCGCCGTCCATAGACATCAGCTATACCAGGGGCACAGCCAAGTCGCTGCCTACCACTAACTAGAATGTGTTGCACGTCCTCAACTACATCACATATTTCACAATTGGGTGTGGTCGATTCGCCCATCTTTTTCCACCTGCCCATATCTAATATCCATATCGTAATGGGGTCAGCGCAAGTCTCATGGCTAGCACAGAATTGTTCCTATTAAATAAACAGATGTACATCAAATAAATTACTAAAATTTATATCACATTGAATAGTTCTATACTTGATACCTTTTCTATTGAACTCTGACCAAAATATTCTTTACAGGACTTGTAACAATACTTTTTGACCAGATATAAATATTCCATAAAGTGGTGTGTACTTACGAGAGGAATCTCTTGAAGACAGGCCCGTTTAGCTAATAGGTCTATTGGTTCATTACTGAACCGATTTGAAAAATTCTTTTACCATTAGTATCCTACATTATCCCTCAATGAACATAGGCTACTTTTTATCTCGGCAAAAGCAGATCACACGGGCGGAGCCGGGAGGAAAAACTAGCTATACATATAAACCTTCCTTATGAATCACTCTATCTACTGCTATTAACTGCATTAAAATCCGTTGAATAGTTTAAAAGATCTAGCGAACAGACAGCGGAAGCGACTTTATTTTATACTATGTAAAGATTTATTACTTTGCACTATGGGTACTACTTACCCGGAACTCCTAACCTGTTTGAGGCCCACAAATCCAAAAAACCAGTAGGTAGCTTTTTACATACATATGTTTTTACTTAAATCACAAAATTCGCCTATAATATGTGTTCACACCAATAATAATATAAATATGGATATACTTGTCAATAATATACATATATGTATATTATTATATTGGTGTCACCACATATTATAGTAACTACGATTTTTGTGTCGCCGAACCGTTACTGGCAAATATTAAAAGAGATTTTTTTTAAATTTTATGGACCCAAAACCATTTGCCAATAGCGTGGCTTAAGATCCGGTAAAATACTATATACTCTATATTGAGACTGACGCTGTTAAACATTTTATTTCGAATTCATACATACACGCTCCATACGGAAAAAACTTCTAGGATTGTGGTAGTGGTGTCCAAGGTGGTAGGTCCCTCGTATGCAAGAGGCCGTCTGGGTTGGTACCACCGCTATTTCTATTTCTGCCGCCAAACAACAGTGTGTAAGCACTGTTGTTTCGGTTTGGAGGATATTGAAGCCAGTGAAATTACTGGGCACTATGAGACGTGACATCTTATGTCTCGAGGTGACGAGCGCAGTTCAGTGCCATGCAGTGCTTTGTAATTCAACGTTCTGTGTGGTGTTGCTTCTGTTTATGGGCAGGCGTGGCGCTTACCATCAGGCGAGCAATTTGTTCGTCTCGTCATTCAATCAAATAAAAAAAAATGATCGAAACATAGTCCTGGTAGTTTTCTTCTGTCAGCTCCTTCAAGACGCGTGCCGCTTTCTCTTTCACAGCTGGGACGGACTTAAAGCTTGTTCCTTTTAATTCAGATTTGCACAACGCAAGATCCGCCGAATAAGACGAATGGTCTAACACTGGGATGCTGTAGTTACTTGGCTAAAACATCTTAACAGATAATGCAGAATGAGCCGGCACATTATCTTGGTGGAGAACCCATGACTAGTCCTTTCACAATTTAAAACGTAAAATGCTAAACCAAAGAATATAATTCTCTTTACCGAGAACGCTAAACAGCTATCGGTCGCTGGCATTTGGCGCATGCGTACTTTTATGACGAATTTCCTAACACAAAATAAATCCTACTAATATTATAAACGCGAAAGTTTGTAAGTATGGATGGATGGATGTTTGTTTGTTACTCTTTCACGTAAAAACTACGGGATGGATTTTAATGAAACTTTACAATAATATAGCTTATACATCAGAATAGGACATAGGCTACTTTTTATCCCGGAAAAAGCAGATCACGCGGGCGGAGCCGCGAGCAAAAGCTAGTATATTTAATGCCAAAGACAATATTAATACATTTCATATATTTATTTATATATTAATCAGTCAAGTTCGTCGGGAGCGTTTACGGAGGACATCATGAGAGCGGTTCTTCAGTTCAGCCACTCGCTTCGGATTGACTTCTACGGCTTTTAGTTCAGCGTCCCGGTCTTGAATATGATTACAATGTCAAATAATGTTATATAATAAAGTTATTAAAATTATGTTCACTCTAAGCTCTTTTACCGCCGACTGGAGATATAGTTAATTCATCAATCTGTAAAAAACAAGAATAAATTAGTTATATTTCATTATTCGTTACAATGGCTACAATGTCTCTTTACTGTTACTATGTATATTATTTTACATTGAATAGAATACAAAAAAGAAGCTAATAAAAGCGTGGTAAGAAGTCCATCTGCTGTCATTTATCATTTATTCTATAAAAAATGTCAAGTGTCATGACTTAACTAATAAAAAATAAGGTAACTGAAATAATAAAACATCCAGTCAACTACCCTATTATGCCAACCAGATTAGAGTGCGCACCAGATAAGTGCACGCGACTGAGGCCGCTGCTTGCTAAAAAAAGATCCAAATACGTACAAATATGAACCTTCAAAGCGGATCACGATTATTTTCGATTTAAGCAACGCGCAGACTTACCTATCCGGTGAGCACGTAACCTAACAAAAGATTAAAATCAAAGATACTCACATTAACATCTGGTGGAGTGGAAATTACATACATCACAGCATTAGCGACATCACTAGGTTTAAGAATTGGAATTTTAGCCTCTATTAAAGCATCAGGTACCATGGCTGTATGCACCAGCCCTGGAGATAAGCTCTGCAAAAGTGATTCCAAATGTCATTACAGTTTGTTATGATGATGACCAGGTTTTTTGGGCCCACAGAATTGTCACGTTTATACAGGGTTATTTTTAAAACACCTGCAACCTCGCAGGGGTAGATTCCTAAGGTTATAAGCTACTACTTTTGTTCTACGACTTTTGATAATTTGTTTGATTTTATTTTCATACAAAAATAAGTATTCATTTAATTTCCGTCTTGAACGTTACAACGCGCATCGCAGATTACGTAAACAAATACGCGAAGCGTGGGGAACCGGGCTAGCTCCTTTGAAGGTCAACGCCCGAGCAGCTGAGCGGCGCGTTTGATGTCGCGCGCGCACGCCGCGCCGCGCCGCACTCTACGAAGAAAAACACGACACAACAAAAACTTGTAAAATCATTTTTTTTTAATATATTGAGTTATATCCAAACTCGTAGAACAAAAGTTGTTCCGTATGAGGTCAGCTATCGGGTCCTGCGAGGTTGCTGGTGTTTTAAAATTAACCCTGTATATAACTCCGTTATTATAAAATAACAAGTAATTCTCATCATAATTTACAAAAGAAAAAAAATCTCTAACCGGGATCATGTAATCATTCATTTCCTTTAAGGGCAGCAACCATTTATGATTCTTCTAGTATTAAAGACGCTTATGGGCGATGGTGATCATTTACCATCAGGTCAATTGCTCGTTTGCTGACTTCTACTATAAAATCGAATGAAGAAGTGGAATCGCTTCGGAACGGTTAATTACTTAGTTATGCTCCAAAGTATCCTAGTTAAGTCCAAAGCAAATATGGTTCTTGAAGTATGTGATTACTCAAGAGTTTACCCATTATGGCAACACGCAAACGTTAATCTAAAAATGGACAAGGATACTTGCTCGCTAATATCAATACGCCTACTCTATAACAGATTACAGGAGGGGCCAATCCTTCCTCCTCTTCCCATTTTTTTCCTTTAATTATCCCTTTCCTATGATCCTCCTGGTATTGTGGATTTTTATGGACGGTGAGGATCATTTATCACCAGGTGACACACTTGTTTACTGAGATCTACTATAAAAAAATAATACCATTTAAATGCCAGTTATGTTGGTACCAAAGCCTAAAAAGCATGTTAAAATAATACACAAATACAATACCCGCCTATTCACGGCTGTCTACCTTTACTACTATGGCCGAATATAATTTCAAATTTTCCCTATATGTTGCTACTTCTATGTTCAGGCGTTGTGTTAACCATTGATGAGGGACCTAGTTCTGACGTGATTCTTACCGTTGTCTTGATTTTATGGTTGAAATCCGCCAGTTCGTAAGTGAGCGTCTTGGTAAAAACTGTCACTGCATTCTTCGAGACCGCATATACATTAAATGTGCTCGCAAATGGTATATAGTGTCCATCAGTACTGAAAAGATATTCTTCTTTATACAACGTGTTATAAAAAGTTGTGGCCATATTTATGGGTATTTACGTATACACATGACTGTGAGTGTTTATTTACCGGATCTTATCAAAATCTAAACACCCTAAAATATCAATCACTATCGATAAGATCGATCACATTCCAATAAATTAAGTGAAGTGCGTGAGCGACAGAGACAAAAGTCGAGCTGTTCATCATTTAGTTTGTCAAAAGTACGAATTACTAGTTTGACACTTCGCCAATAGTAATTTTATACGAATACCGCTCACTTTTCGCGTCAAGCTCCTCACATAATGCAGGAGCTAGGAGGTGACAATCAGTTCAGGATAGACTAAGTCCATATAATACCACACATTAACAATTACAGTGGATGTTCACTCACCTGTTAATATTTATTATGTGCCCATTGAATCCAGCTCTCTTCATAGAAGCAACTGCGTGTCGTGAGCACATGATTAGTCCTGTTAAATTAATATTGATTGTGGACAGGATATCCTCTTCACTTACTTGCATTTCTCCCACCTCTGGAAAACACAATTATATTTATGGTCATTTATAGACGTGAGAAATCATGGCCGGTGTATTCACACTACATCAATGATCGATGACCGAAGTCATGATAAACCAACGTCAATAAATATATAAGTTTCTTAAGTATAGCAGAGAAGGAAAGTGAATCTCTCATCAATAAAGAAAGCCAATGCTGAGAAATATGACATTATGTGGGATTATTGATAATTACCAGTGATATGTCCAAAACTAAAAACCCCCGCATTGTTGATCAAGATATGGACAGTGCCGAAATTCTTCTCAATCCATTCGAACGTCGCTGTCACCTCCTTTAAGTTGGCTACATCACATTTTCTGGAGGTAATTACTCCTTTCCCGACCACTGACGACTGTAATTTCTGTAAAAAAATAACCTTTCGAAATAAATTGACAAAAATATTTTTTTTTTTAATGGAACCAATTTAATTTAAATCTCTTTAATTTACCAAATGATTCTTTAGCAAATGCAATCCTAATTGTGCCTTCGTCTCTATATAACTATATGGAGTAATAACTCTGTATAGTTAGTTACGTATAAAAAACTTACTTTGTGGGCATGTTCGGTAAAAACATAGATTTCCTGCTTATTCTGTTCTATGGGCGTACCTACCAATATGTTGGACACAAATTCAAATCCGGGCAACTCATGACTTTTCCAATTGAAAGTCAGCAACATTGATAGCCTTAATGTTCGCGTCCTACCATATTAAAATACGAAGCTTGTATTATCAATATAAAGAACTACTCATGATAAACTTTCTATCTCACCCAAACCCAAAAGAAATATTGGCGGATAACACAAATATGTATTTGCCTCGGTACGAGGATCGACAACCAGCAGTCAATGATAATAAGCTAATATCTAAAATTACATCAATAAGGTGAGATCTTCTAGCCAGCCCAATAACTCGAAGTCCAGCATTAGCCAGGGACACGCATATTGCAGCTCCGATACCCGCGCTGGCTCCTGTCACCACCGCTGTCTTGCCGACCCATCGCTCCATCTTGTATCAATCTGTCCAAGAATAAAAGTTTCAGGGGCATAAAGAAAATAACGTTTACAATAAAATATTAAAAATAGCTTCATTAGTTACCCGAAATAATTTTCAAGGAACTTGGCGATATCGCACAGATTAATTTTAAACTATGACCGAATAATTAAAAACACGCCTGTACAAACATGCCAATCAACTGAAGCCACCGTTTTCCGGGAACTAGCCGTGTAAAACCAGTTAGATATAAAATGACTGTGCATCTTTGTAGTTATATTCGAAAATGTATAGATATACAATTTGGTCATTGGTTTAATATTTATAAACTCCTTTGCAAAAAAAACGGGCACCTTACACACACACTTTACCTTAGCTTTTCTATGGGTAAATATTATTATATTTTTAGTATGTCATTAGCTTGGATGACTAGAAATTTCTTATTATCAATGAGAATCTAGTTTTTTAACACTTTTATCCTGGTATCGGTGTTTTAGTCAATGTAAACAGAGAGCCGTGTTAAAATGGACATTTTTATGGGTATAATGAAATTAAGACTACGAGTATTTTTATGGTATTTTAATAAAAGAGACATTAAAAAATAAAAATTAATAACGAGTATGACCTCCTCTTGCAGCGATTACGGCATGTAATCGTCTTGGCATGCTTCCCACCAGGCTTTTGATGGTGTCCTGTGGAATGTGTTCCCACTCAGTCGAGATTACACGTTTAAGCTCTCTGATGTTTTGTGGAGGTGGTTGGACAGATCGTACTCGCCTTTTTAGGAGGTCCCAAACGTGCTCAATGGGGTTAAGGTCGGGGCTCCGCGCTGGCCAATCCAAACGACGAATACCGACCTCTTGCATATAAGCATCTACGTCGCCAGAACGGTGGGCCCGAGCATTATCGTCCATGTAAATGGCATCTTCACCAATTACAGTCAGTGCGGGTTGTGCATTTTGAGAAAGGATTTCTGTTATGTACCTATGCGCATTTAGTGAGCCATTTTCTATGAATACTATCTCGGTACGATAGTTGGAAGTTACGCCCGCCCAAAACATAACGGACCCTCCACCATAAGGGGTGATTTCTTCAAAACACACATCGGCATAGCGTTCCCCTGGTCTTCGTAACACTCGCCGACGTCGGTCCTCACCATGCAGACAAATTCGAGCCTCATCGGAGAAGAGTACGCTACTCCAGTTACCTGGTGTCCAAGATAGGCAATTTCTAGCGAACCTCAACCGCGCAATCCGGTGCTCACGGAGTAACTTGGGGGCCCGCGCTGGTCGTCGACTACGTATATCAGCAGCTAAAAGTCTTCTCCTCACAGTCCATAGGCTAACTTGTGCTCCTCGTACCTCTTCAAGGTTTCTTTTGAGGTCTATGTAACTGCATTTGCGGTTCCTCAGCGCCTGAGTCACTAAAAAGCGATCGTCTCGCGGCTGTGTGCAACGTTTTCTCCCAGAACCTTGCCTTCTCTGAACGGAACCTGTCTCTTGGTATCGAGTCCAGGTTCTTTGTACGGTTGAACGACTCACGTTTAACCGCTGTGAGACGTAACATTGGCTACACCCCTCTTCCAGCAGCGCTATAATTTTACTAGCTCTCATTGCTTTTTCTGCCATTACGATAGACACAAAGATATCTGTTTTAAGTCACAATAAGGCAGAATTATGCGATAAACATAAATTGTTGTACTAAAAATAACGAAAAGTTACTTTTAGTTGCTTGATAACCTTTTAACCGCAAACCCGCGAAAAGTGTCACAAAATGAAAAAGGGATTAATAATTTAAAAAACAAAAGTTTTGAATTTGGAATGAACTTTTTTTCATACCCAGACTCTTTATTAAGTGCCAGTAACATAGTTTGGCTATTAAAACCTCTGAAGAACTAAATTATTACCAATAATGTTAAAAAATCAAACCCGCCCGTTTTTTTTGCAAAGGAGTGTATAATAAATACATATGAGTGGGAGATTCACGAATGCGGACACTGAATTGAATTGGCAAATAATGCGATTTATTGTAAAACTGTGCTTGCCATCGTTCGTTTTGTATCATTGTAGATTACAATATTAATTAGGATGGTTTCATTCTCAGAGTGGTAGAAACTCAATATAAATCTCGTCATGAACAGGCAGTCTTAACGTAATCGCAATTTGTTGGCAGTTTGGCTTTTGTTTCGCATATCGTACAACAGACAAGTCATGGTGGAATCACAGCAGTATCGCTGCTATGGTTTCGCGGCGGAGATATGCTACCAGTAGCATGCAGTAGCACCCCAGGATGAATCTGAGTTCCATCGCGTCGCTTAGTAATCACTGATATAGTTTACTCAATTCGGACTTCAGTCTATTTTATTTTATTTTATGAAATATACTAGCTATCTGTTGTAAATTCCACTTTAACTGCCTACTTATTATTTTGTACCTACACTTAACATATTTCAAACTTCTTGTCCATATGGTCAGGGATCCCTGAGCCATTTTGCCTCTTGATTACTATCAAGCTAATTTTCCGTGAGTAGCTTCGTTTCGATGAGACGCCCAACAATTCCCTATGCGAAAATTCTCTATTGTGGTAGCTAACAGAGGTAGCAAGGATAGAATATTTCGATTTGATGATACTCAAAAAATATTATTTTATTTGTAGGACAATATGACTGTTAAATTATATAAATATTAACTAAGTAAAAACAAAAAAATCAGCTTTTTAAAATATGAGCTTCTCTTAAGGGTTGAAGAGAATATCACGATTTCTACTGGGTTAATTCATTCAATATCTACCATGAGTCTAGAGTATTTTTAACCGACAAAAAATGGAGAAGGTTCGCAATTCGACTCGTATATTTTTTTTATATCAGTATTCAAAGTAATCTTTAAGTAAGACTAGTTAGAGAGTTAGTTTAGTAAGACTTTGGTGATTATTTTTTTTATTTAATAAAAATTTAAGCGAGCTAAACAAACTTTTGTGTCATAAAACCAGTTAAAATACTAAAAACCTGGTAATAATTATTTGTATCTACATTGTCTGAAACCTCAATAAAATTATTTATGGAATTTATTTATTCATACTTAGCGAGTGGTAGGTATAGCAAAATATTTTTTTAACAATTACATTGATAATTTGAATAATTTATCAAGATGCACGCAAATAACGGGTAACTGACCTTCTTGAAAAAATCCTTATTCAGTAGACTTCTGCAACAACGCAAATACCGGTAAAGTGTACGTTCACAACCGTTGCCGAATTATAAATGCCTTTTTGTACTGAGCAAGCCTAGTATATCTATGTGTTCAAATTGTATTGAAATGCGGAGTCATTCCCAAGGACATTTAGCTACAGCAAATAGCAACTCATCATAAAGTTTCGTCGTTATATTGTTTGTGTATCATCACTCAACAAAAAATATCGGTCGGTCGGTTGAATACGCATTCTAATATCAACTCTTTGAGCATAACAGGTATGAATGAAATTCCTTCTCAGTCACAGCGTTTTTAATATTTTCTTCATCTGGTACCGCATTAGCGTCTAGCACCGAGTTACAATTACAAAATTACAATACACTGTACGTATCTTATAAGTTAATTGGTAAATTGATTCTGTTTACTGGATAAATAAATTATTACATAATATCAACTGAAATTATTCAGGAAATCCTTGTTTGTATGCTTTACGTTAGTGGCCCTTTTAATACGATATTTAACCACTCCTTTTTTAGGTTTCCGTCGCCAAATGGCTAAAACAGAAACCCTATAATTCCGTCATGTATGTCTGTCAGACCGGAGATCACAGCCATTTTACTTAGAAACCTATTAGCACTATGTATGGTAGGTGTATTTTATGAAGGAAAGTATCAATTATTTTTTTGGCGTGGCTCATGCATGTAGCTAAGATGATGAATTTCTAGATGCTACCTCAAGACGAACGGCAGTGCATACTTTTGCTGCCGTAGACGCTGAGGACGCCCCGATTGTGAGGGGGCTTTCAAGCCCCAAGGCAGACGGGCCAAAAAGGCATAACGCCGGGATAGTCACGGCAGCAATCCAGGTAGTCCAGGATTCTCCGGAACCGTCCCACCTGCATCGAAGTAGGCCATTGCGGGGTTATTAGTCGGTACACCGACGTAGGATATTGGTTAGAGTCCCGATCCAGTAGTCACTCGATGTGACCTAGGCCGGAAGGGAGATGAGTTTGGCATAACCGTCCCTCCATCCCCGGGCTGGGAACCTTTCCAGATTATACGGATAGCTATCCGTCAGATGGATTTCTCCGCAAAAAGGCGTCATACGCAGTGGTAATCCTGGCTTACAGCTCGTCATGCATCCGGCTGACAATACTCAGCAGCATGTTGTAGAATGGTTCGTAGCTCAGAGGCTGAGAACAACAAGATGTCGTCAGCGAATCGCAGATAAGACTGTCTGGCTACACAGCCAGTGCCAATGCCCCGCCAATCCCAGTTAGTCGTTTACAAAAAATAAAACCGAATCAATAAACTAAAAATCTAAAGTAAACATCAGAATATGTCATTTTGTATACAACTTATTTTTTGCATGTAGTTTACAATCGCCTATTTAGACTACTCGGTAGTGCCTAGGTCTCATGTATGATGTATAAGAGAGGTCATCTGGGTTGATAGCTCTAAAGAAAGACATTTAAGTTTGTGAAATTGTTGGGCGTTGTGAGACTTAACATCTCATGTATGTATATCGTATTGTTATGTAAGATGTAGGAAATGAACAATATTTTTTCCGGTTGTGTTTACACAAAAAATTTACATGTCATGCACAATTACCAGACATCGTGACATCATACATATCAACATGATTTAGCGTATTTGAGTCCGGAGTTTTATTGATCACTAGTTTATTATAGATAAGATAAAGAACAACCAAGTGGGTCGCCTGATAAGAAGTGTTGGTTCCGCCCACAATGTTAAAGTAATCAGGGATGCGTTATCTACCAAGGAAAGGAATAAGAATTTTTGATTATTACATCCACATTACGTTTACGGCTACGTTAGGTCATAAGAATCTATACTAATATTATAAAGCTGTAGAGTTTGATTGTTTGTTTGTTTGTTTGTCTGTTTGTTTGAACGCGCTAATCTCAAGAACTACTGGTTCGAATTGAAAAAATATTTTTGTGTTGGATAGTCCATTTATCGAGGAAGGCTTTAGGCTATGTAACATTACGCTGCGACTATTAGGAGCGAAGCATGAGTGCAAAATGTTGCAAAAACGGGGAAAATTATTTATATTTGAAGGCTTCCGTTGCTATGGTAATCAAATATGGTCGAAATTAATGCATTATTGTCAATAGTTATTTTCCAAAGTGTTATCAACATAATATTATTCCTTATCCAAATAAATGTATTGTTGATTAAGAGTATTTCATTGTTAACAATAATTTATAAAGAAGAAATATTTGTATTTTTGTATGTAACGAATTAACTTAAAAACTACTGGACCGATTTGAAAAATTCTTCCACCATTAGAATCCTACATTATCCCTGATAAACATAGGCTACTTTTTATGCCGGAAAAAGCAGATTACGCGTGCGGAGCCGCCAGGAAAAGCTAGTATTAAATAATACTACATATTTTGATGTAAATAATAATTAAATCTTTTATTTTAATGCAAATTTTTATTTATCTAATACAATATGTTATTAAATGTATCTTATATACGTAGTATGAACAGGGCGGATGAGGACGAAGGTACCCGCGCGTCGGTCAACGCAAGGTCATTGATGACTTCATGCGTCGTGACTCGTAAATTTTTATCAAACGGGATTGACTTTGCAGATGGACGTACTACGTAAGTACTTCATCAATACGTCTAGCGCACGTGTTGAAAAACGAACGCAATCCGCGCCACGCCCTGTTACGGAAAATTGACAATAAATTATGTTTTTGGTAAACTTTAAAGTACTTAGTTTTGTGCAGCCTATTTTATAATTAAGTAGTGTAATTATTATATATCGGTGACCCAGTACTATGTTTCGGAAACGTAGCAACTTCAAATTCACCTTGTACCTACCTATTGTCAAGATGGTATTTTTCCTTCTTAAATTTTATCTGGTCTTAACCGACGAAAAAACGGAGAAGGTTCTCAGTGCGACGCGCTTTTTTTTCCTATGTATAACCACGCATAACTCCGCCAGTTCCGGTTTTTTTTATTTAAAATTTTTACTTCATGAATCTTTACGGTAGCATGTCAGTTTATGCGCAAGACACATTTCTAAAGTATTTTAATTAAGACATTTTTTACAGATAATAAAAATGAAAGATTAGGTAAATTATGAAATCAATCCTTATCAATCCATTCAATCAATTTGTACGTACACGTAACTGTAATTTGTTTTTAAATTCAACTAATTCCTTTATCGTTATACATTGGTTTTGTTTTACGAAAGCCAATGTAAATGCGATATACGTTTATTGTAAACGAGTACGGCACAATGACCGGTAATACTTAAATAAAATAAGTTCATAATTATTTATTTTAATGTTCGCTTTATCGATAAAGCTGAACATGATGAAAAAATGACTGAAATCTCAATAAGTGTTTCAAAGATATACGAGATCTACCAACCTGCATTAGGCCACCCAGCGTGATTGACTAAAGCCTTCACACTATAATTAGTAGACGACCTCCACCAATGGAAGATTATTATTCTTTTTATATAAGCAAAGTGAGCAAGTCGCTCATCTCATGGTAAGCGCCTGTCCATGAACAGAAGCAACACCACACAACAAACTTGAATTACAACTGCATAGTACTGCATGGCAACAGATTACGCACCCCGATAAAAGTCTCGTAATACCCAGTATTTTTACTGGCTTCACTGTCCTTCAAACCGAAACACAAGTGCTTACACAGTGCTCCTTGTCGGCAGAAATAGACAAAGCGGTGGTGCCAACCCAGACGGCCTCTCACATATGAGACACAGATATATAATACTTATCGTTTCATAGGATTCATTGCCGTCATCCGAAGCATAAAGGGATTATTAGAAAAAAAAACAACCACAAATAATATTTTCAAATTGTATAATATATTTTATTAATTATATGTTACTAATAGTATGTTAATAGAAAAATTCCGACATGGCTGACACTTAACAAGGCTACGGATAACATAATGGTCGACTGTACAACGCTAACATAGTTCATAGTCATACATTATACCATCTGATACTCTTATACATTCATAGGAACATTTGCACCTTAGCCTAGCTAGTTAAATCTACCGGATCAATTATATATAGGCAGGGAAGGGTAAAGCATCCGCGACATATCAATTATACAATATACTTTTATATAATACGTCCAATATCTGCAATATTTGCTTGCAATACTTTGCCGGTGTGAAGTTATTGCACGCCACGTCGACTATTATTTTCAGACACTAAAAATGGTGACAGTAGGCGTATCATACTATTCATGTATTAATAAAATTCATTGTATTGGGACTATAATGTGAAATGTACAAATATTTTTCCTTTTTGTTACATTACCGTTTCAATAACGTAATAAAAAGTAAAAGGCGGAAGTGACTAACTTCAACCCGGCCAAATTATTTTGGGTGTATTATAATAATTAACAATAAAACATACTCGCGTCAATCTTGTTATCACGAAATAAACTAAAATATAATTCACTCTTGTCAGATGGATGGTAGGTCCGAATTAAAAAGACTGGACATTGAATTAAAAAATAGTACGCCATATTTCACAAAAAAAATCTACAAGTTAGGTACATAAAAATTATATATGTGCTGCCATGTTACTTTTATCGACACAAAACCCGCTTTTGTCTAAATAGTAATATCACAATAACTTATGTTTTGGAATCAATACAATCAATTTAAATACAGTTATAAGCATTCCAAATTATACTTTATGCCTCTTTCAGTATTTTAAATCCAAGTCAGATTAAAATAAAAAAATATAAAATTCACTCTGTCAGACACGGAGAACCGTATGTCAAATTGGTATTTCTTAATTAATTGCCTGCATAATGGTCTAAGATCCCGCGGAACATTGACCTTCACCCATCTGTTTACCGGATGAAAATGATAATTTAGGGTATAAAAGGTGTTGCTGAACACATACAAATAGGGTTGCCTAAAAGAATATGGTCAAGGATAGGTTTTGCCAATTAAAAAAAAAAAAAAGATATTATTTCACTGACTTGCTCACCAAATAAATGAACCTCCAATGAAAACCTACAATGTATACTACCTGCAAAAGCTATGAGCTAGATGAGCGCAATGACCATTTTTTAGTTACCTGTTTGCACACGGCAACCAGGTAGTAGTAGCCAGAAAAAGGTAGGCAACCTATTTTTTACAGATAGTATACATTGTACACTTTTCATTGAAGGTTAAATTTTTTTGGTAAGTCAGGGAAATTATAAAAAAAATTTTTTTTTTTTAATTGTTAATTAATCATATCCTTGACCATATTTTTTTAGGCAACCCTATTGGTATGTGTTCAGCAACACATTTTATACCCTAAAATGTTAGTTTGATCCGGTAAACAGATGGGTGAAGGTCAATGTTCCCCGGGATCTTGTACTATAATGCTTAATCTGGCAGATAAAATTTAAACGGACAATGAGATTGTCCCTAAATATTTAAATACATATAGAACATAAATTCATGAATTTTTATCAGTAAAATAATTATTTATGTAGGACACTTTACCCTTCGGCTTAAAACGCTTTATTTGCATATCTGCTTTTTACACGCTTTTTTTAATAAAGGACAGCTCAAGTGACATTACTGCATTAAAGCCATGTAGCCCAGACAACGTTGGTTCACCATTGCCCTCGTGGCTCAGTGGGCGAAAAGCCTGCTATGTAACGAGAAGCCGCGGGTTTGATCCCTGCACCGAGACAATGTTAGTTTGATATGTAAATCGTCCCATTGGCTGAATAACATATACAATACATTTTTTTTTCCGTAAAAAGATTTAGTTTCGCGCGCGAAGATTTTCTTGTACCTAAGTGACATACCACCGTGTTACAAAAACAAATGCACCTACAATAATGAAAATAAACTAGTCGATAGCTTACAATAATTCAGTGACAACTATATTAAAATTTCATTTTAGACCCGATTATATAAAACCCTATTTTTCAAATGGAGTGAAACAATTAAATAAATAAATACACCCAACAGTCACATACATAGTCTTGACCCCACAGTAAAGACTTTCGGCCTTACAACACCCAGACCCCGAAACAAATATTTGTGGATCACACAAACATTTGTCTCGGTGCGGGGATCAAACCCGCGGCCTCTTGCTTCACAGCCGGCTACTCGCCCGCTGCGCCACGGAGGCTGTCAATGTCAATTGTTTCAGGTGTGCGTGTTATGAGGCTGACAGTATCTCGTAGTTCTTGATACGAGTTAGTCATATTTGATTGTGAGGTCTGGACCACAACCCACGGATAATACAGGGTTAATTTTAAAACACCAGCAACCTCGCAGGACCAGATAGCTGACCCCATACGGAACAACTTTTGTTCTACGAGTTTGTATATAACTCAATATATTTAAAAAAAAATGATTTTACAAGTTTTTGTTGTGTCGTATTTTTCTTCGTAGCGTTCGGCGTGCGAGCGCGACTCAAAGGCGCCGCTCAGCTGGCTCGGGCGATAACCTTCAACGCTAGCCCGGTTCCCCACGCTTCGCGTGTTTGCTTACGTAATCTGCGATGCGTGTAGGTAACATTCAAGACGGCAATTAAATGAATACTTATTTTTGTATGAAAATAAAATCTAACAAATTATCAAAAGTCGTAGAACAAAAGTAGTAGCTTATAACCTTAGGTATCTACCCCTGCGAGGTTGCTGGTGTTTTAAAAATAACCCTGTATAAGTACTACAATCTGAAACCAACCGCAATTTTTTTTTTACTGGCTCGACAAAATGACTACGCCACACCTGATGGTAAGTGTAGCGTAATCCAGGAATAGTGTCGACCAAAGACAAACAGTGTGTCTATCGTTGGTCAGCACGATCATGCCGGCCTGCTTAACTGCTTCTTCACACTCCGTTTAAAGGAACTTATCAACGTGTAGTCTATACTTAATATAGACTACACGTTGATAAGTTGCGTTAAATGTCATTGCGCGATATACTGTAAAATTGAACCAACAAACTCACACGCAATATATCAACAACATGTAGCCAGGATGTTGCATAACAGGACTATTGTTTAGCATAATTCTCCGTCTGTTTAAAGTTCTAAATAGACAACGCATGTGTAACTACTTCCCGCGCCGATATCTTGAGCGCCTTTTTGGATACGTGCACTCTATAAATTAAATTATAATAATAAAATAAATTAGTCCGCTCTTAAGGTTTCTACAGCCAAATACACTAAAAATGTCTCATTGCACCGTAAAGTATTGGGAAAACTGCGTATTTCTCATCACTGATTTGCTCTCGTTACATAACAATATGAAATTAAAATGTGGTACGATTGGTTATCTATCATTCATTCAAGTACATGTGTTGTCTATATAAATCTATGTCTGTGAATACAAGGCTTTAGTAGCTTATAGCAGGTTATTAATGATAATCACAACTTAATAATGCAAAATGGAAGTGTTACGATTCTATCATTAAATCAAAAACCATAAATATTTTTTTTAATTCTAATTGATGTTAAATTCATAGATATTTAGCAAATTAAATAAGTCTATAAAATAAATGTTAACAATGTGGAAATTCATGGTAAATACAATAGAAAAAAAATTACGACACATCGTAAAATATAACTATACAGTCTATTAATAAAAATAAAAGGGATATATTTAAGATATTAATTATAACACAAACAGATGAACAAATTAGGCCGAACGTTTCTTCAGTCATTTCGTCAATATTTTATAGGTATGCTACATGATTGAATAACATAAGAAAAGGATCCAGTTCCGGTAATCCCTAAATCCATACGGGGATTTTTTTATCTGAAAACATTTAAAAAAAAATCTTCTAAAATACATCATAATCTGATGTAATTTTATACTTATAGTGAGTGGTAATAAATCAAATAATGAAATAAAAAAATGCTCAATGCGACTAAAGAAGTTTTCACTTCAAAAAAATCAACTGATACTGATTTCGACTGATATTAACCCTGTAGTAATCCTATTGGGTGAAAGCTCTTACTGGACGAGCTATTACGATAAAAAAGCACTTGACAAATGAGACTCACTATACTCGCTCCTCGCTTCTCGTCGCCGGTAAGACAAGTACATAATGCACAATTTAAAATGACTAATATTATCCGTGTCGTAATCCTATTCGGTGAAAACTCTTTCTCGACGAGCTATTAAGAAAAAAAACACACGACGAATGACTACACTCGCTTCTCGCTTCTCGCCGCCAGTGAGACAAGTACCTAATTCAGAATTTAAAACGACTAACCATGTAGCAAACCTATTGTATCAAAGCTTTATATTACAGGGACATGTTATTTAAAAACCGAATAAAGTAAAATTAATTAATCAATATCGGATACTTGAAACAACATATTGTGATATTGAGTACTAAAACTAAAGCAGTTATTATAAATGTTATCATTGTTACCTTATGAGAATTTTTCATGAGTAGTAGAGCCACGCTGTAGACACTTGTCTACAGCATGGCTCGGCTCGACCGGGTCGTTACCACTGTCTCGCAGAAAACCGACTTATTGCTGCCTTTCGTACGTGACATATCCAGAAACTAACTATATTATACCTGTTCTTTTAAGGTCGGCAACGTGCCCAAGATTCTTCTGGTTAATCCTGTGTCAATCATTCATTCTCAATGACCCGTTCGTTCAAGTATCGGTTTGTGCCACGACTCAGATCATTTCAATCAATCAATAATTTGACACAGGAGTACTTCTAGTACTGTGGGCGTACATGGATCACTTACCATCAGGTGACCCTTTTGCTAGTTTGCCGAACTCTGCTATTTAAAAAAGTCTATTCACACATATGCGAAAGCAAAGCGTGTTGAACCGTCCCATTGTCTCGTTTTGCATTCGCCACGCTTTAGGTTAGCTATCAGTTTGACAATGCCTTTATGGTTGCAAACGTATATTAATATATGAGTTGAAATTAATATGTAAAATAAAAAACATGGCTTACATTATTATTTCTTGGAACACCAATTCTACTTAGTAGCACAAACCTTGCTACTTTTGACCTATATTCTGATTATTTATCAACACCCATCGCTTCGTTAGTCGTAGTTAGACTTACTGCGATAATTTAGTATATTCCAAACCGGATCGTTATACAAGAGCAAATAATCAAGCCTTTTAGCAGCATGAATCCAGATTTATAATCCACATTATATAAAATAATGGCAATAAAAGCCGGTAAAATAACTTTGCCGCTCCGAAGTAGAATGCAAATGTCTGCACAGCAGTCAAAAAGCATGGTCAGAGCCGCAAAACTTATTTTACGTGCATTTATTTTAATTCCATGTTAAAAACATATAAGAATATTCCATGAGTGAAAATGACATATGAAATGGAAAACATCATGTTAAGATATACATTCGGTTAAATGGTATAAATCACTGTTTCCCAACGTGGGGCCCACGGGGGCAATTTAAAAATGGACTTGACACGACTGTAACCCTTTTGCTTTGGGTTATTTAAGTGCAATATATCGGTAATAATTTTTAGAGGTTAAAAATTATGTATGGGGGGCATAAAAAATTTAGAAATGTTAAAGTGGGGCATGGCCTGAAAAAGGTTGGGAAACACTGTTATAAATGGTATTGATCAACAAAACCCTTATTATAACTTTTGCTAGTTCATTTATTTTGTTGAACGCGATTGGACACGTCTGAACCTGGAATATTAGGAAGAGTGGCGCCGCTTTTCTGCCACCTCATTATTCCACATTTCGATTATGTAACTCAAAACCAATAACACAATCGTTACACACTCAAATAAATTATAAACACTTAGAAAAACGCCCACTACTGTTCATTATATAGCACAAACGTCTATATATTTACTTACACTCCACCGTTTTGGTGTGGTTATGATTGTCCAATTTGACGCTTGCCCCGTCTATATTAATATTGTAATATTTGTCTATTATGACAAGAAACATCTATTGGTCATTTATTACTCACGGACAGTGTATCTAGTATCGTTAAAGTGTTAATTGGTTTCATATGTATCGTTATATATGTATTTTTATTTACACATATAAAAACGCACGCATAATATACTCGACGTACATACAAGCTTAATAAAAAAAATATTCTATAACTTTTCCTATTCAAATTCTATAACAACTATGTCATATATTTATAATCCACGTGTATTTTATAATGAAAGCATAGATCCACTCCTATAACTGTAAATACTACTCTGTTCTGAGAATAAAAAAAACCTTATTTTATAATTTTATCTTAAGATATAACAATGTCTATATTACGTTAACTATGAATTGCACTTACTCCTAATATCACTTACAAATTAATCTTAATTATAATATAATGTAGATCCTCTTCTAAACTCCCAAAAAAAAAACTAAATAAATCGAGAATTTGATATCAATAAGAGAACCCACTTTTAGAGATCACTGTTAAAATTTCGAATACTTTTCGTAGGATTTTATCAAAAACATAACCATCTCTGACATTTTCGCCAGTAATTTTATTATATGTCCACATAATATAAAGGCACAACCGATTATAGATAATTTTTTTGAAATATGCCTTATTTTTTGACATATAAGTCATTACTTTTATAATAAATATGTGTTGTATTGCTTAGTTTTTAATAATGTAAAAAATATTTAAATAAAATTAATTTTCCAATCACAATCGACTGCCTGTGTCGTATGCACACTCTCTCTAAAATCGCACCTTTACAATGGAGTAAACAGTAACTCAAAGCTTCGAACCCCAACAATTTAATGTGAACGTACACCTATCCGCACCACACGTGCCGTACGCGACGCATTCTATATAATATAAATCCCGTTTCAATTAAATTCAATATCGATTACAAATTCATTTGATACCAACCTTACCTTAAGGCAGTGTTTCCCAACGTGGGGCCCACGCCCCACAGGGGGGCATTTTGATAGTAAAGGGGGGCAATTTAAAAATGGACTCGACATGACTTTAACTCTTTCGCTTTGGGTTATTTAAATGCAATGCTAGATATCGGTGACAAATTTAACAAAAAAATGTTAAGGTGGGGCCTAAAAAAGGTTGGGAAACACTGTCTTAATACTGATAATCAGCGCTGTGTGGTGATACGTGCCACAGCACAGCAGTACGCTGAGTGGTCACCTGCCTGTCACAGTCACGACGAATTGCCAAAACTATCAATGGTTTTTCTGTAAAATTAATTGTCGTTTCTTTTTTTCTAGTTATTAACGCCATACGAGCCGCATTTTCCGCAGTTATCGCTCGGAATTCGAGGACTGTCGTGTACGGGTCGTACAATAGGTATAGGTGGTATGTTCACTTTTCTCTTTAAGGGATCATCGCGACGCACGATAAAGGGTGCAAAAATTATAAGCTATAAAAAACAATGTGGGTGTTATTAACGCTCCAGGCACTTGTGATTAGGGACAGAGGAAAAGTATCGAGTAATGTTTTTATCGATATCTATACTTTTGTACTCGATACTTTTTCTCAAACGGCTCTTTAGCTAATTAGTTATTTAATTAATTTACTCGATAATTTGCTGTGCGAAAAAATTCAATTTACAAAAACTATACCTATATAGATGCCAAGACAATATCGATACCCTTGTGGTATACGAAATATTTTGTTATATACTTTTGCATCGATACTACTCACGAGTAAAGTATCAATAGTAGACCCCTATAATAAATAGCAATAACCTTTTTGCTTGTATGAACCCATTAAAACAAGCAAATGCAAAAAATTCATAACCACGACCTATTCAGAGCTACCAGATATTTTAATTTACCTATAAACCTTCTATTTTTAAAGAACACTACCGATTTTACTGGGGTTACCAGAACTAATTTGCTGCCAGAACTATTAAAATCCTAGTTAAAATGTGTCCTAGACCACATCGACTATCTTATTAGAACACAAAACTAAAACGAACAGTATTTGTTAAATAGACTGACCGGTTTTGTTTTTTATGTAAATAATAGTATTATTTCAGGTTCACTGGTTTTAGACCTCATTTGTCTCGATATTTTGAACTTCATCTGGCAACTCTGAACCTATTACGGCCCACCTCATACACAAAGTATGAAATTGATTGAATATTTCAGAACAGCTACGCATTGAAATTTGAAATGTGATCTTTTTAAATATGCACTGATGTTTTAAGAATTAAGTACAGAGCACATAATATAACCTTACGTAATTGGACCTAAGTTAGAACAATATACGAAAACTATGTGCAAATATTTGATAGATAAATTTGTTTCGCCTTAGCACTGTCTCTGTCGCACTAATCACTGGAACAAACTCTGCACTTTCAACTTGGGCAAGTACTGCGGTTGCGGATGTTTGATGATTGTCACCTGAAATATTATTTCAATTTTACAAGTAGACATTAGAAGCCATTCATAAAATACGTCATACAATATTTAAATCGATTTATTGATATTTCTATTCGATACATTAAAATCGATCTTGGTATCATTTAAATTTTGATACGAAAATATCAATACTTGTTTTCTTTTTCGACATTCCTAACGGGAACAGCTTTTTCGTCATACCGATATCAGCTTTAAAGTTCAGGGTATAGAGCAGTTTAATTGTACAAATTCACTCAGTCTAATTATGCTGAGCTATACTTAGCATATTTAAATATTTCAGTTTCTTACCTCATGATACTGCATATTCTCCTTCGGCTGCAATGGATCTTCTTCTTTGACAATCTAAAAATTGTAAAAAATATATTTTATTATATTAGATTGAAGATTAAAGGTTGACAAGAGGCGTAGTTTAGTAGTGGTAGAGTCATGCTGTAGATAGTTTCATCTACTTACAGCATGGACGGACTAGCTCGACCGGTTGTTACCACTGTCTTACTCAAAACAGATTTCCAGAAGCCGCTATTGTATTTCGTACGGTGGTGGTACCCGGATTCCAAAATTCCGCCTCCCCCTTATCAATCCTTAAATAGGGTATTTGAGTGTTGGTCGTGTTAGTTTGGTCGGTATTGTACATTAGTGTTAGTGTTAGTGTTAGTGTTGCGTTACCTTGGGTGGTCGTCCACGTCGTGGCGGCGTGTCGCGGTCGGCGTGCAGCACTCGCAGCTGATGTGCGCGCAGCAGATGGTCGGTATTGTACATTAGTGTTAGTGTTAGTGTTAGTGTTGCGTTACCTTGGGTGGTCGTCCACGTCGTGGCGGCGTGTCGCGGTCGGCGTGCAGCACTCGCAGCTGATGTGCGCGCAGCAGATGGTCGGTATTGTACATTAGTGTTAGTGTTAGTGTTGCGTTACCTTGGGTGGTCGTCCACGTCGTGGCGGCGTGTCGCGGTCGGCGTGCAGCACTCGCAGCTGATGTGCGCGCAGCAGATGGTCGGTATTGTACATTAGTGTTAGTGTTAGTGTTAGTGTTGCGTTACCTTGGGTGGTCGTCCACGTCGTGGCGGCGTGTCGCGGTCGGCGTGCAGCACTCGCAGCTGATGTGCGCGCAGCAGATGGTCGGTATTGTACATTAGTGTTAGTGTTAGTGTTAGTGTTGCGTTACCTTGGGTGGTCGTCCACGTCGTGGCGGCGTGTCGCGGTCGGCGTGCAGCACTCGCAGCTGATGTGCGCGCAGCAGATGGTCGGTATTGTACATTAGTGTTAGTGTTAGTGTTAGTGTTGCGTTACCTTGGGTGGTCGTCCACGTCGTGGCGGCGTGTCGCGGTCGGCGTGCAGCACTCGCAGCTGATGTGCGCGCAGCAGATGGTCGGTATTGTACATTAGTGTTAGTGTTAGTGTTAGTGTTGCGTTACCTTGGGTGGTCGTCCACGTCGTGGCGGCGTGTCGCGGTCGGCGTGCAGCACTCGCAGCTGATGTGCGCGCAGCAGATGGTCGGTATTGTACATTAGTGTTAGTGTTAGTGTTAGTGTTGCGTTACCTTGGGTGGTCGTCCACGTCGTGGCGGCGTGTCGCGGTTGGCGTGCAGCACTCGCAGCTGATGTGCGCGCAGCAGATGGTCGGTATTGTACATTAGTGTTAGTGTTAGTGTTAGTGTTGCGTTACCTTGGGTGGTCGTCCACGTCGTGGCGGCGTGTCGCGGTCAGCGTGCAGCACTCGCAGCTGATGTGCGCGCAGCAGATGGTCGGTATTGTACATTAGTGTTAGTGTTAGTGTTAGTGTTGCGTTACCTTGGGTGGTCGTCCACGTCGTGGCGGCGTGTCGCGGTCGGCGTGCAGCACTCGCAGCTGATGTGCGCGCAGCAGATGGTCGGTATTGTACATTAGTGTTAGTGTTAGTGTTAGTGTTGCGTTACCTTGGGTGGTCGTCCACGTCGTGGCGGCGTGTCGCGGTCGGCGTGCAGCACTCGCAGCTGATGTGCGCGCAGCAGATGGTCGGTATTGTACATTAGTGTTAGTGTTAGTGTTAGTGTTGCGTTACCTTGGGTGGTCGTCCACGTCGTGGCGGCGTGTCGCGGTCGGCGTGCAGCACTCGCAGCTGATGTGCGCGCAGCAGATGGTCGGTATTGTACATTAGTGTTAGTGTTAGTGTTAGTGTTGCGTTACCTTGGGTGGTCGTCCACGTCGTGGCGGCGTGTCGCGGTCAGCGTGCAGCACTCGCAGCTGATGTGCGCGCAGCAGATGGTCGGTATGCTCACGCGGCGATGGAAACTGACTGCGACATGTGGAGAACACGCACGGGTACACGCGCTCTACATTAATAAAACAATAATAATACATTAATCAAAAACAATCACATTAATATTCCATAACTTACATAATAGTACAAGATCCCGGGGAACATTGACCTTCACCCATCTGTTTACCGGATCAAAATAACATTTTATGGTATAAAATGTGTTGCTGAACACATACCAAGAGGGTTGCCTAAAAAAATATGGTCAAGGATATGATTAATTAACATTAAAAAAAATATATATAATTTCCCTGACTTGCTTACCAAAAAAAATTAACCTTCAATGAAAAGTGTACAATGTATACTATCTGCAAAAAATAGGTTGCCTACCTTTTTCTGGCCACTACTACCACTAAAAAGTGGTAATTGCGCTCATCTAGCTCCTAGCTTTTGCAGGTAGTATACATTGTAGGTTCATTTATTTGGTGAGCAAGTCAGTGAAATAATATCTTCTTTTTTTTTTTTAATTCGCAAAACCTATCCTTGACCATATTTTTTTAGGCAACCCTATTGGTATGTGTTCAGCAACACCTTTTATACGGTCATTCCATATTAAATTGTCTGAAACAAAAAAAATTCCCGACTAATTTTAGATTTTGGTGTAACTTTGAGAAACTCTACTCTAGGGTCCCAAAGAACAAAATTTACACAAGTTTGATTTTTACAAGCCTTGTTTCCGCCTATTTAAATATAGACTTCTAAAAATCGATATTTTTAAACCTTATCAACTTTTGCTGTGATTTTTTTCTGTTTGAAGCTATCTGCATGATCAAGACGGAATTCACAGTCGGAAAGATAGTAGTTTAAGTGTAAATGAGGAGAATTGGCTCGGACGATCCCTTTGAATAATAGCAGCATGCTGAAAATGAGTGTTTTTAGTCATTTTTCGTGAATTTTAATCGACTCTAGCGTCTTAACTGTTGAGAATTTAAAACTCGTGCTCCGCGGGAATTAAGTATACCTATCATAGACAAAATTCAGCCACAAGTTGACTTGAGCAGCCCACTCTTCATAGAAAAAAACTTTGCTTCAAATTTTGGAATTTTAAAAAATCCCAATTTTCAGGTTATGAAACGAACGTGTTGACTGCGAGATAAAAATCTGATACTCACAGAATCTACTGTTTTTACCTTCAACTTAAAATTACTACATCACTTGTTTTGTTGACGCCGAGCGCTTGTAAAAATCAAACTCGTGTAAATTTTGTTCTTTGGGACCCTAGAGTAGAGTTTCTCAAAGTTACACCAAAATCTAAAATTAGTCGGGAATTTTTTTTTTTTCGTATCAGACGATTTTATATGGAATGACCTATGGGTCATTCCCTAAAATATTATTTTCATCCGGTAAACAGATGGGTGAAGGTCAATGTTCCGCGGGATCTTAGACCATAATATTATTCACATTATATTTGTATCACACTGATTGTATATAATTTTTAATTGATTTTTGATTATATAAATAAATAATTAAATACACCCAACAGTGACACACATAGTCCTGACCCCACAGTAAGATAAAGTCTTGTGTCATGGGTATCATGAACTACGAGAGACTTTCGGTCTCACAACACCCAGACCCCGAAACAAATATTTGTGGATATATACTGTGTGGCGATTAGTTTATCACATTAAATGATACCACGTATACTACATGTATAGGACGTCCACCTACAAGGTGGACAGACGACCTGATAAAGGTCGCAGGATGTCGCTGGATGCAGGCCGCTTCCAACAAGTCGGTCTGGAAATCTTTGGGGGAGGCCTATGTTCAGCAGTGGACGTCTTATGGCTGATGATGATAATGATACTACATGTCATTATTTAACCATTTTTAGGTTATTTATTTTGTTTGAAAGTGCATATTTATATTTTTGATATAAATGTTTATTTTATTCTTTGAACTTTTTTTTGTTGCTGCCGGAACCACCCCTGCGCGGTGCCGCCTGGCGGCCCGTCTCTAATTGGGGGGGCTCAGAAGCCCCCGCACACCGAAGGACGCCCTCGGCGTCAACGGCAGCAACGAGGCCGACCACCCGTGCTGCCGTCTATCTCGGGGTCGCACGTACATAGGTACTAATTGGGCGCTACGACAGCCCCCGCTGCGCGCCCGCGACCCCCGATGGCCCCTATTAGACGCGTCTTACGACAGGCAGGGGATACCGGGGTGGAATTCTCCAAACGACTCCATTCCATAGGGCGGGATTCTTTGAACAAACTCATATCAACTAGTTTTAACCGCTGTATCATTTAATGTGATAACCAAATCGCCACTTGGTATTATATTTTAGGATAATTATAATATCGTATATAATTCAAATCGCCGCGCACTGTTCGATTTAATTTAATCTTTGAGAGTACTAGGTGTGTTAGAAACAGAAAAATAAATTATTTTCATTCACCCTGCTATTTTTTCTTAAAACATTTTTTATTTATTTAATAATATTTTTTTTAATTAAAGTAAGTTTCGTTTAATCTCAATTACTTGAATGGATGTTGACAGTTTAGGGAAACACCATCATTCAATACTGACTGGTATCCTCAGGTTGTTCGTGCGTGGTGTCCCCGGCGGCGACATGTTCGGCGACATGTTGCTGCAACATGCGTTCGTTGGGGAAGTTGAGCTCGCACACGAGACACACGCGCCGCTGGTTGGGACTGCGCGCGACCGTCTTTACATCCACGTGCGCCTCGCGTCTGCACACAAACAAAACATTCACAAAAGTTTATTATTATTATTATTATTTATAACTTTATTGTACATCACACAAAACATATTGAAAACACACAACATACAATTTAATATAACATATAGAAGTACAATTGGCGGCCTTATCGCTAACGGCAATTTCTTCCAGGCAACCTTTGGATGGACTGGATTGATAGGTAAATGAGCGTCCAGTTTCCATAATGAAACCTGACAACGAAAAGAATATTTAACTATGGACTATACTCAATATACCATACCATACCAATATACCATATCGTCAGTGGAAAGTAGGAAAAATATGTAAAATGTAGTACAGTTATAATTCATGATAATTATATTAGAAAAAATATGTTTCAATAAAATATAAGTATTACTGAAAATTATCGATTAACTTTAATATGCTCTACCGTATTGTGTACCCCACGATATAGAAATAGTGATAAAGATATTCAGATACCGCATAGAGATATAGACAACATTTTCACGTGGCCTTATATTAAGTAATCGTGATCGGATACATAATTATTAAAATATACGATTACATACGTTTTTTTTCTATTATTGACGTGTAAAAGAGCCCTTTGTGGCCTATTTGCAAAATAAACGTTTTGATTAAATAATTTTCGGTACCTATGTGTGTACATATGGTTCCTTTGCTGGAACTGTTCGCCGCAGACGGTGCAGTCGTACGTGGTCTCCACCGGCCGCCCGTTCAGGTGACGCTTGCGATGCTGGTTTAGATTGGTTACCTGCACATCATATGTCAACAAAATAATCAAAACAATACAAATAAAGATTTATTATGTTTACGCGAATATTACTCATTGAAATAAAACAGTCCATCCCGTCCACCATGAAGGCTGAAAAGCCTTCGAAACGTCGGAATCAAAATTAAGAAAAAAACCGCGATAAAATCCGTTTAAATTAGTTTTATTTCAATGAATAAAAATAAATTCAATTCTAATACTGTAGGCTACATAGGATACATTTTAAACAATCCACTTATACTTCGAGACACTGCTAGTCTTAACTGGATGCAAATATACAATTAACATTTTAATCCATATTCATTTTATTTTGACAAATTTATTTTTTTATTAGAGTCGAAAAAATAAACATATTTAAACTTTGGAGCTACTCTCCTTAGACGAAATGATATCTAAAATGATATAATACTTAAAGTTCTAATGTTAATTTATATTATGGCAATATATTACCTGGGCATACGCCTTATCACATCCCGGCTCGGGGCACACGAATGGCCGCTCCCCAGTATGTAGGCGAACGTGGTTATTCAGGTTTGTCACCTAAACAAAAGACATACATTTTTTCTTATTTGTTTAAATGACGAGACGAGCAAGGCGTTTGCCTGATGGTTAGCGCCACGCCTGCCTATAAACAGAAACAACACCACACAGAACTTTGAATTACAAAGCACTGCATGGCACTGAACTGCGCCAGACACTGAGACATAAGATGTTAAGTCTCATAATGCCATGTAATTGAACTGGCTTCAATGTCCTTCAAACCGAAACACAACAGTGCCCACACACTGCTGCTTGGCGGCAATACATACACAAACTCACGCCTGTGTCCCCGAAGGGCTCGACAGAGGTACAACAAGTGCAATCACAGGTTAACGAGCTATTTCCATCCTATGATTTGACAGGAAGCGGGCCTATTGCCATAAACAAGAACGTAAAACAAAAACATCAGAATCCGAGATTGTGACCCGAACTGTGGTTATTCTCGACTTCCCAAAATATAAATCGGATATAATTCGTAACTTCTCATACAAATAATCCTACGGCTGCTTCGGACTGACATTTCACGGATTCTACAGTGCGTAGACACTCTAAGGCCAGAATGGAATAAGTTCCTTAAATCTGTTGTTTTGCACATTTTTGCCATTTCAATTCCTATGGGCGAGAGATTCTCGAAGCAATAATATGATTAACTACAACGCGTCTTGACGGTCGATATTTTTATTTTACTTGCAGATGCAGTGCAGTGTAATATATTCATACATTTTTTTTTTGGCTCTATTCCCCACTCCCCTATCCAGGACAAGGGAAGTTGTCAATATTCATACATTACAGTCAGGAGAAAGTAAAGTTAAAGTTACAAACAACGGTAATTAAATGAATTATAGTAAAGTACACAATAACCCGTAAGGGACGCGATTACCATTATAAATTGAATGAACAAAATATATAAATACTCGGTCATCAAATTTTAACCAAATTATGTGGTGATTCCATTGATTTGCGCAAAAACCCTTAGAAAAAAGATCGTGAAAAAAAAATACGTGTCCAATTGAGCACCTCCTCTTTCTTGTAGTCGCTTAAAAAGGGGCTGAAAAAAGGCAATATCGCTCTACTCCAATAACTGTTTAGCATCGTCCTTGGTTTTATTACTTATAGACAGTGTAACGTACAGGTCACGTTTGATTTCGATTTCACGCGCACATTCGAATCGAATATGATACACAATCTTGAAAATAAAACGAAAGTCCGAATCACGGTGTATTTGGTGTTTTCAATTGAATTTTCCATTTTCCCTTATACCCGTCATCAGAGAATGTTTTACCACTATATACTATTAATTTACCACTATAAAAAACTCTATTTAACCAACAAAATAATCAGTAGTGCCAGGATAAAAAAATAAAATAAACAATTACCTGAGTGAAAGCTTTTCCACACTCGGAGCATTTGAATGGCCTCTCATTGGTGTGAATACGAAGATGGGCTCTCAAATTGTTCGACTGGGAGAATGCTGCAATAAAAAAAAATTATTCCGCTAGACACTTTTCGATTTTCTGTTGGCTTAAATAACTCGTGTTGAAATTCAAAACGGGTACTTATGCCTTTTTTACAACACATGTAATATACATTCGTATAAATATTTTTTTAAGGTTTAAAAACTATGGCATAGGATCATCCATTTGTTTTTTAATGAAAACTCTAGGACAAGTAAGTTCTTTGCTACGTGTAGATTTTTGTAAATTTGAATGAAGCGTTTTTGTTTAGCGCTAAAAAGTAGCATCCATTAATTACGTGAACTCAATATAGGGGGAACGAATCTGGCAAAAATCTTATAAAATCTCATTTAAAAGAAGCGGGGATCATTTAAAATCTCAAATGAATAATTTAAATAATAAAATAATTACAATTATTACAGATAATAAAAGTATATCATTTTTTACATTTTGGAGTGTCTTATTGTGCCCGCAAAAAATGTTTCATGTAGAAAATAAATTTATTTATTAAACCATTATAGAGTAAATCTCACATGAGAGGGGGTCCTACCATATCTCACAAAATCTCACCGAGGGGAAGGGACAGGTCCAAATTAACACCAAAACACCTCACGTAACTAATGGACGCCCCTAAACACACCAATCATACTAGCAACTTCAAAGTAGATAAGCTTTGTGAAGGATATATTTTGTAGTAATGCGCGCTTATTTTCCATAAGGTACTGGCAACCTTACTTTACCGTCCCTACTGAAGTTTATTCATTTAATCCTGTGTATAACACAAGGTGTACAGAACAGAACACTAAAATATAACTTAGATGAGAAGTGCGGAATTGAATTGGCGGTCTTATCGCTCAGTTAATATTTCTAAATGATTTCAAATTACCTTTATTGCAGTAAGTGCAGACGAAACGCCGCTCGGTACGATGGTTGCGCATGTGGTTCTGCAGCTGGACATTTTTCTGGAATGATTTGTGGCATACACCACAGTACAATGACGGTTCACCACTCTCCTACAAACATTCATCACGCTAACACACATTGTATTTTATTGTATTTTATTTTATAAGACGAAACGAGCTGGTTGTTCGCGTGATCACCACACAAAACATTAAATTAGAAACCACAGCGTGGCATTGGCTTTTTTTTTTTATCCTGACTCGGCAAAGTGACTACGCAACACCTGGTGGTAAGTGTAGCGCAATCCAAGAATAATGTCGACCAACGATAAACAATGTGTCCATCGTAGGTCGGCAATATCATGCCGGCCTGCCAAAGGGACAAAGGGGAGAGGAAGGAAAAAGGGATGGGAAAAGGGTTAGGATCAGGGGGCAAGCCCCCTGGGGAGAACCGGATATACACTGGCTGACCCTGGAACGCGACCCACACAAGGTGGGCCACTATGGCAGGTTTTAGCACCAGTGTACGGTGGTCGTTATCCGGTCAGATACAAGTATCCTCCCACCAGCAAACTCGTTCGTCTCGTCACTCCGAAAAGGAAGATGTTAAGTCTCATATTGCCCAGTAATTTCACTGGCTTCAAAGTCCTTCTAACTGAATCAACTAAAACACAACAGTGCAGAGATGGACAAAGCGATGGTACCAACCCAGAAAGCTTCTCTCATACGAGGGATCTACCACCTTGGTAGTGCACACATAGCTTATGCATTTATCTTCAAAGGGGTAGGCAAGAAAGTGGTTTGCAGAAATTAATCCCATCTTATGATGGTGAGCCTATTACATTTTGGATGTAAAGGACATTGTTCGTCGTCCATACATAGTTGGCCTAAGAACCAACAGGGAGGTGCATTTACTTTTTGGGTTTTAGATAATGTATATATTTGATTGAAATTAAATTAAAACTACGGACACTTGAGAATTCCGAAAAATAAATAAAATACTTTCGGATTTTGAGGTTATAATTAGGCCAATAAATACTATCAAATGTCAAATGTTGTCATCTGTTAATTCATTTTGACGGAGTTTTGGCGGGAATTCTGACAGTGCGGTTCATCGCGATGATTTTAATTTATTTCAAAAACTAGTTTTATGTTGTGTTTGTTGTATAAAAGTGGTGTGGATTTGTGCAATAAACGTTTACGGCGATGAACAGTGTATGGAAATATTGAAATAAGTGAATTAAGTATCGTACTGGAAAGAATGCACACCAAAACTCCAACAAGTCCTTGAAAACTTCCACACCGATATTTCATCGTTCTTGTGAAGACTTGAGATTAAATTACACTTGTCATTGGCGAAACGCATAACAATGCGAAGCCATAAATAAATTAATAAAAACATTTTGACAAGCCGTATTATGGTTCCCCGACATCATATCGGACTGTTTGTGACTAAAAACCATAATCATGGTTAATAAAATAATGGTTTTTAATTACACAGACAAGCGTCTTTATTCTCAACACTTGAGTTTTGAGAATACTGACGTTTGTCTGTGTCAAACTCTTATTAAGAGTGCTGTTACAAAGACTTGGCTGTATGAGCTACAATACCTTTGCCTATTAAAAACCCGAATTTGAACCAAAAATTATAATACCGAGGACTATAACGGAAGTGAATACTTTTTATATTGTTTTCGAAATTAAAAAGTGTCCGTTCTATTGAAATAATTATAATGTACATTATAAATAATAATAATAATTATAGTAAATGTTTCATGCGTGTTGATTCATAGGCCATTTTTGACAATGTCCTTTCAATCCTGGGCAACTTGAGTTTCATTTTAGATTTAAAAACTCAAACACATATAATAGTATACCCAACCTGGTATTTGAACCAAGGACCTCACCAGTTTCACAACCTATGCATACTGTCACTAAACCAATAAGGTAAATTTAAAATTTGGACTAATTTTCTTTAACAGATATCTGATCGTTGTTGTAATTAATTTGGGTTTTACATAAATAAAACCTGAAATGTAGAAACCTCTTCACTGTTGGAGGCGTGTGCCTCTGGTTGTTCACAGCTGTTCTCTCCAATAGACACCTCAGGCACCAGTGGTTGGCACTTGAAGCATGCGTACACACCATCCTTGCCCGTTTCAAACAGCTGCTGTAACAAATTATGCAGTGATACAATAATATTTATTGCATAAATAAATATATGCAAAAGAAATGAACTAAGACAACCTTAGTTACAAATAAAAGCTAGTGTTGTATGTCTCACAGAAAAATGGTCAAAAGTTGAACATTAACAAAACAGTGTGAATTATGATTCATCTAATGTACAAATGTATAACTTTCACACTGTTGAAAAAGCATTCACAACTCCTCAACTCCTAGTCGACAGCTTTGTAAAGTCTATAATACTTCAAAGTCAATATTCATTCGGATCTTACATTTTTTTTATAACAAAGTTATTGGAAATTACTTCGTCCGAGGAACAAGCCAAGGTTCGCTATTCATGTTCGACTTCGAAAAAAAGAACACTCTTGTTTTTTTACACGGCGCTGAGCCAGACATAAAAAAACAGACCGTCCGACCGCCCGACGGCAGACGAGTAAAAAAAAATACGCGGGCAGGTTTCGAATGTAATGGTTTTTTTCTAGGCATTGCAGGATATTCCAATGTAGTCACGGAACAATGGATCCAAAATCATAGCACTCTCTCAAAGACACAAACCTAAATTGATCCAGGGGCGTTATTTTTGTAACAAACCCGTAAAGAAAACAAAAAAATAATGATCCAATAACACAAAATGTACATAAGTGCACCGATAGAGGTACTCACAACTGCAGGTTTTAGACATATTCCACACTTATCCATTGTTAAAACTGACGAAAACGAAAAAACAATGAAAGTAACACATATAAATCCGTAAATATTAAATTTTTCCACATTAACTCCTGCGGGAAAAAATAACAGGGCGGGGCGGGAATGGGGAGTGCGGGGCGAAGTCAGGGTTGCCAGATCGGAATCAGGATAATGTCAGGTCAGAATTTTTAAAAAGGCCAATTGAACTAAAGATATTCTTTCAAATGCTCTTTGTTAAAATGCAACTAATTTTACACGTCAATAGTTACACGTGTACCCCTTTGGGGGATTCTGGGGGGAAGGCACACCCAGACCCGAAACAAATAATATTGTCTGCAATTATTTATCATGTACATATTTGGATGCTGCAAACTGTTTGGTTGCATCAGATCAATCTGAAGAACACTCGCAATTAATTTAACTTTCATTTAAAAAACAGCATCCAAATGGGTCCATTCGTGAAGGCACTACGATGCCAAAGGCAGATAGACACACAACACAGATAGATACACACCCTCAGACACAACTTTTACAACCTCTCTTTTATGGCAGAAAAGTGGAGATCCAACTTTAGTTGATTGGACAATACTGTTAAAATAACATTAGCGTATCATAACATAGCTTTTGACGCCATTGTGATAATAGTATGATGCTTTTTTTCGTTTTAAGAACATAAGTAATAAACTTAAAAATTATCTACATTGAGGTATTTATTTGAAAACTGTTTTTTCGGTGAATATAGCAAAACTTGAAGAGAACGTAGCAACAGTGTTGCCAGATTATCTACAACCGTAAACGAGACCTATTATGCTAAAAACGTTGATTGTCTGACAAGAACAAAGAACAAACGAGAACGTCAGTCGTCAGATTAATGAATAACAGAGTTTTGGCGGGAATTCTGACAGTGCGGTTTACTTCTAATTCAATTAAATCCTAAACTAGTTTAAAGTTGTGTTTGTTGAAATTGATAAAAGTGTTGTAGATTTGTGCAATAAACATTGACGGTGATAATCAGTGTATACATTAGCATTGAGATAAATAAATTTAGGTGACTTCTACAGTGTACTGATCGACCTTGTGCGATTGATTCGTTAAATAAAGTCGTCTAAGAAGTATCGTACTGAAAGGAATTAACACTAACACTCCAGCAAGATCTTGAAACTGACCACACCCGTGATTATTTTTTCTTGACCTTCTTACTTATCACATATGATGAGGTTGTATGGGCTAAATCCATTTGCCTTTCCAATAAATAAGGAGTATTAAAGTAAAAAAAAAAAATGACATTGACAATTATTGACATCTTACCCTGTTCATGTTTTCCTATTTGGTTGATCGTGTTAAATTGCGTATAATCTGAAAAATACTGTGTTACTTATGTGTTTAGATTCATTCAATTGTTAGACGTCTATTACAAAAAAATTGTAGTGATTTATCCCAATGTAAACAAATCGTTCAGTTTGTGCACAATTTTCTTACAAAAATGGCTGAAAAGCCTGAAAAACCAGTCCCCGCAAGCAGCAACAGCCAGCCTATTGTGAAAATAGGCCATTACACGCTCGGCGCAACATTAGGTGTCGGAACTTTCGGCAAAGTAAAAATCGGAGAGCACCAACTAACCAAGCACAAGGTCGCGGTGAAGATCCTTAACAGACAGAAAATAAAGTCGCTCGATGTTGTGGGAAAGATCAGACGCGAGATACAGAACCTCAAGTTATTCAGACATCCTCATATTATAAAATTGTACCAGGTAATTAAATTTGTTTTAGTGACCTTCATAACTATTGTTGCTCCATAATGATTTGATATATTACTTGTGACTCAATTAATTATATTTCCCATTTATTACATGCTTATTCATTCATAATAACATATTTCTTATGCATAACATCTATAGCATATATGTCATATGGTTGCTACAGCATGCTCAGGGAGTCAAGAGCATAACCATCATGTTACCTTGTCACAACATTATTGATAGTTAATTTATCTAGAGATTTATTTACCAACAATAAAAAATTGTATTTTTGTTATTAGAATACCTAAGAAACTATGAAATCAATGATTTTTCATATTATACACATATGTGTGCTTGAACAATATCTATCCATATTACTATTTGCATGTGTCACATAAATGTTCTACTATAATATACCTTGTTACAAAGAAATACAGGCCATACATTTGATTTTAAATAGGCATGTAGCCAAAAATCCTAAAGAATGAGCCTGTGTCTTGCAACATTGACGAAATGATTACATTGTAGGCTTATTCTCCTTTTTACACCAAAAAAAGAGTTTTATGCATATGTCTCTATTCTCTATTCTGTAGCTCAAATCTTCTCCCTTTTACACATAGACATATTATTATTTTAGTTGTAACCTATACAGCATTGAAGGAACAATTATAGTGTAGCCTTAAAGCCATTTACACCCAAGACAAGAACAAATGTTTATCTAACAACCATTAATTGCTTACAATCTTTTCCAGGTGATATCAACCCCTACAGACATATTCATGATAATGGAATATGTTTCTGGTGGTGAGTTGTTCGACTATATAGTAAAGAGAGGCAAGCTGCAGGAGCACGAAGCTCGCAGGTTCTTCCAACAGATCATCTCGGGAGTGGACTACTGTCACAGGCACATGATAGTGCATAGAGATCTGAAGCCGGAGAACTTGCTCTTAGACCACAACATGCATGTGAAAATTGCAGATTTTGGACTCTCAAACATGATGATGGATGGAGAATTTTTGAGGACTTCATGTGGCTCACCTAACTACGCTGCTCCTGAGGTGGGTATAGATTTTTTAGGACATAAAGCAAGTTTAGCTTTGATGTTATTGTTTGGTAGGGCTAGGCTGTAGAGTTCTATCTACCAGCATAAATGGGTTGGCTGGACCGTGTTGTTAAACTGTCTCAAATAAAACTGATGTAAATAGTAGGAAGCTGTTGTGTTTTCAATGATAAGGGAGATATCTGCAGGCCTAAATCACTTACCGTAACGTGACCCACAAAAACACGTTTACACATTTTCCGGTCTTAAAAAAAATTATTGTCTTTGGGTACGTAACTTTTAAAACAAATGTTTTTTACTTTTTTCACTGACTCTTCCTACGAATAAAATATTTATTGACTTTCACTTGATTAATATTTCAGGTAATATCAGGAAAGCTGTATGCCGGACCTGAGGTAGATGTCTGGTCGTGTGGAGTGATCCTTTACGCCCTCCTATGTGGTACATTACCTTTTGACGATGAACATGTACCAACCCTGTTCAGAAAGATCAAGTCTGGAATATTCCCAATACCAGAATATCTAAACAAGAGTGTGGTCAGTTTGCTGTGTATGATGCTCCAAGTAGATCCAATGAAGAGGGCTACAATTGAAGATGTGAAGAAACATGACTGGTTCCAAAAGGATCTGCCCGGATATTTGTTCCCATCGCCAGTTGAACAGGTAGTAGTATCCTGCAATATTATAATAGAACACATGGACAATTCACTTCGAAAGACCGTTATACAATTACAGACTCCTGCCTCAACACAATAATGTGCTATTTAACTCATTTAGTGAATCATACCAATAAGTTTTATTCATCTACAGAAACATTGCTGTGCATGCAGGTAGAATGTACAGAGTTTATGTTGCACTATGTCCCTTTCCAGACGAAAGTGTTCCATATTTAAAAGTAGGTCACTAATGGAATCACCTATAGGTTGGTCTGTATATCTGTCACAGACATTTTTGGCATAGTAACATCATATTTTGTATGTGATCATGGTAGTGATAATCCCTTAGGATAGCAGCGTGATAGACACTGAAGCGATATCAGAGGTATGCGACAAGTTCGGTGTGAAGGAGCATGAAGTTCACAACGCGCTGCTGAGCGGTGACCCGCATGACCAACTCGCCATCGCCTACCATCTGATCATAGACAATAAACGTATCGCCGACGAGGCAGCTAAGGCAGAGATCAAGGACTTCTATGTTGCCAGTGAGTCCACACAGCTACACCCTTATTTTTTTTAGCCTAGTTTGATGAAGCGAATACACTAGACTGGATTGTAAGTATAGTGTAATCTGAATATAAAAACGTCTAACGATCGATGTTGCGTCTTTTGTGTGTTGTTTAAGAATTATACCAGCTTTTTTTACGGCAATGTGACTGCACTGCACTTTATAGTAAGCACAGTGCGGTCCAAAAAGACCAGTGACCACAGATAAACAATGAGTTTATTGGTGGTCATTGGAATCATGCAGGCATGTAAACATTCTTCTTCACATTCCGAAGAGGTCAGAAGCAAATCGAGGGGCATGCGACGAAACAGACGGATGATTGATGCAGGCACCGATAGGCATAGGCAAGGATATACAACTTTACTCACACCAACCAACCATTAAGTCCTGTTGCAAGCCCCTCAGAAGAACACTGGCTGATCCCGGAACGCGATCCACACAAGGTGTGTGGGCCACTATGGCAGGTCTAAACATCATGTGTACGGTGGTCGCTATCTGGAGGCATATGAATACCCTACCACCAGCAAAACGGCTTATGATAACTTGATATACACAGACTTAGGGTTTGGTCAAACAGCGAACCGGGCGGGACGGCAACGCGACGGTGACGGGACATGAGCAGTTGTAATGCATTAGTCAATGTAGAAAATGTCACACGGAACCGTCGCGCTCGACGCTCGACTAGCTATACGCCGTCCCGTCAGCGTCGCGTTGCCGTCCCGCCCCGTTCGCTGTTTGACCAAACCATTAAGGTTAGAAGTTTTTACGAGTGGTAGACCCACGCTGTAGACAGTTTTGTCTACAGCATGAATGGGCCGGCTCGTCCGGGTCGTTACCACTGTCTCACAGAAAACCAACGTAAAGTAGCGGCTTGCTGCTGCGTTTCGTATGGTGAGTGAGATATCCGGAGGCCCAAATCCCCCTCCCCTTCCCAATCCCTAGTAATCCCTTTCCTTTAAGGTCGGCAACGCACCCATGATTCTTCTGGTATTGTGGGTGTACATGGGCGGTGGTGATCACTTACCATCAGGTGACTCACTTGCTCGTTTGCCAGCCTATGCTATAAAAAAAATATACAGGGTTATTTTTAAAACACTGACAACCTCGCAGGGCCATATAGCTGATCCCATAAGGAACAACTTTTGTTCTACGAGTTTGGACATAACTCAATACATAAGAAAAAAAATGATTTTACAAGTTTTTGTTATGTATTGTTTTTGTTCGTACGTCTACGTGTAGGTATTATCGATCGACACGGCGCGGCCGGTCATTGAACTGACTCGCGCGCCAGCGTGTATTACGTAATCTGCGCGTAGGTAAAATTCAAGACGGAAATTAAATTCATAATTATTTTTGTATGAGAATAAAATCTAACAAATTATGAAAAGTCGTAGAACAAAAGTAGTAGCAAATTACCTTAGGAATCTACTCCTGCGAGGTTGTCAGTGTTTTAAAAATAACCCTGTATATATTTGTTAAGCATCGTCAGCAGGTGGCGGCGCGAGCTCGCACGCGGAGCCGTCCCGGCCGCACCCGGAGCGGATCGCCCCGCTGCGGGACAGCGGCGCCGCGCAGCCGCCGCAGGACAAGGCGCGGGGCACGCCCGTCAAACGGTACGCACACGGCACATACAGAAGGCTCTAAAACATTTTTTCCCAAACTTTTTTAGGCCATGCCCCACCATAACATTTTTTTGTTAAATTTGTTATCGGTTGCGTTGCATATAAATAACCCAAAGCGAAAGGATTAAAGTCGTGTCGAGTCCGTTTTTAATTTGCAACTATCAAATTGCCCCCCTGTGGGGCGTGGGCCACGTTGGTTGGCCACGTTTTCCCGTACTTAAATATTCTATCAGAATTTTAAACGTTTAAGTTCAAAATTGACTGTATACAAAGATATATGGCCTTATGGTGGTTATCCGGCATTATTAGGTCCTTCTGGTGAATATGTTATGTAAGCATGGGACATGTAATGAAGTACAAAAAATCATAAAAAAAATTATATTAATTTCAGGGCTAAATGGCACCTGGGTATAAGATCACAAAGCAAGCCTAACGACATAATGCTAGAAGTGTTTCGCGCCATGAAGGCGCTCGACTACGAATGGAAAGTGATCAACCCATATCACGTCAGGTATGGCACATAACATATAATATTTATATACAAATTATTACAGAAAGCTATGATCAAATTTGTGTAACAAATAGTGGACGATACAAGTATTTACATCCGGAGTACCAAATCTGACTGCATTGCTGTGAAATATAATATGGGCATTGTGAGATTTAACATCTTATGTGTCGGAATGACATACAGTTCTTTGTAATTCAAAGTATTGTGTGGTGATTCTTCTGTTTGTGGGCAGGCGTGGCGCTTACCTTCAGACGAGCTACTTGCTCATCTTGTCATTCAAACAAAAAAAAAAATACATAAAGTATTTTCTTTTTTACGTCGGGACCAAAATTAAAATGAAAAACCACGATAAACTCCATTTAAATTAATTTTATTTCAATAGTAAAAAATCCTTATATCCTATGTAAATGTTATGTTTATGTTATCCTAAACATATGTTTCATTCGCATTTCATGCTTTATAATCTAGCACCTTCATTCCAGAGTACGCACACTGAACAAAATGACGGAGAAGCACGTGAAAATGTCCCTTCAGCTGTACCAAGTGGACTACAAGTCGTATCTGCTGGACTTCAAGTCTCTGTCGGGCGAGCGTGAGGAGTGTGACGAGGACGCGTCCCCCCTCGCGCCCTCCCCGCAGCCCCCCACCTCCTCCGCCTCCCCCTCCCCCGGGTCCCTCCCCGTCAGTCCCACTGGCACGCAGGGCCACCACACCATGGAGTTCTTCGAGATGTGCGCCGCACTCATCATACAGCTCGCTCGGTAACTGAACACGGGATACAGTTACTGCGTTACCTACACACTGCATACAAGAAGGATGAATGCCGTACGTATTGTGCTATTGCAACGTCCAGTTCCAGAAGGCCCTAAGACCGTGTTTTTTATTCATCTGACAACATTTTCGTATTCTATATTTATACATTTTGATATGTTATAAAATTATTTATTTCACACTTATAATTATGAAATACTATGATATATTATTTTTATTTATTGTAAAAAAATTACATCATATTATAATTAATGTAGGGTCTTCTAGATCTGGGCCCTTCGATTCTAATAAGTAACTATAGACTAAACGGTGAATTCTGCGTTTTCAAACAATTAAATAGCTTTATTACAAGCTTTGACCGATAATAATCGCATAATGTCTTCTTGACATAGCCATTTTGACTACTTTATATTGAATTGCGCCCATTATTCCTCTGGTATTGTGGGCGTACATGGGCAGTGGAGATCACTTACCATCAACTGACCCACTTGCTAGTTTGCCGGCCTATGCTATAAAAAAAAACAATATATCCCACAAACAGAAATTAAACTTAATTCTAATACAATTATATTTAAATCTCCTTAACAATAAAATATGTCTATCGCTTACAGAACTACAGAATTAGTCCAGATCAATAGTTGGTCCCTGGAATCACTCCATAGTCCACATACATCATCAAACATAGTTATATTTACCTATAAGTATGTTGAGGTCTACGTATAAAGTGCCCGGAGTCAAATGCAGTATGTCGGGGTGAAATTAGCCGCCTTTTTTGCCGATGAGCGACTTGTGATTGATGGGTGAATAAAATAGGTAGATTTATATAGCGATCAATACATAAATGAGGTTCCAGAACCAGAGTGGCCTTTTTTTTATAGCATAGGCCGGCAAACGAGCAAGTGGGTCACCTGATGGTAAGTGATCTCCACCACCCATGTACGCCCACCACCAGAAGAGTCATGGGCGCGTTGCCGACCTTAAAGGAAAGGGATATTTAGGGAAGGGGAGGGGATTTGGGCTTCCGGATATCTCACTCACCGCACGAAACGCAACAGCAACCCGCTACTTCACGTCGGTTTTCTGTGAGACAGTGGTAACGACCCGGTCGAGCCAGCCCATTCATGCTGTAGACAAAACTGTCTACAGCGTGGCTCAACCTAACCTAACTGCATTTCGATAACTTTTGGACCAATTTGTATTTTCGTCAATTTAAACCACGGCCGAAATGAACTTGTACTGCCATCTATGTCAAGATGATGTTACCAATTTAGGCCGGTCTGGTCTTGTAGATGATTAACATTTTTCAATTACGAAAATACAAATAGGTCAAAAGTCATCAAAATGCAGTTAGGCCACTCTGGTTCCAGCAGCCTCAAATATAGATGCAATAACATTTCAACCCACATTAAGTAAAATTAAGATGTAGATGTTATTTTGCTAATTTTATTGCATTAAGTAGGTTAAATTCCGTATTTTACAAAAAAAACATGAATTGAATATTTCCCATGTACAATTAAGCAAAATAGAACTTTAAATTGTTGATTTAAGTTAATGAATTTACCAAAATAAAATTGGCATCTCAATTTTTACTTGAAATGTTATGGCATATATGAATCCATATCGTAGTATTATATTCGTATACACCCTTCTATAAGATGCTGCAATAATTGTTGATATGGTTGGCCACAGTAATAATTTTGCAAATCTTTCTCTATTACTACGATAAGAAGCAACGTCTAATTTATTACCAAAGAGAAAAATTAATAGGAAGTGCCTTTTGTATGATAAAAATTCGTTTGCAAGTACACCATTTAAATTATTTTCGATCTAAGTAAGAATATTATAGGTAAAGGTTTCTTTACGTTTTTGAAACGAAATTAGATGTAAGTTGGTAATGTTGGCGGCAGTTTGTAAACATTGTAATTTAGTATTATTGTCTCTGACCAATTTTGTTTTTTCTTTGGTCGGAGTTGTTAGTGTACAAATAATTTATTGTACAGCTTTGAGTATGTGTATAAAGCAATTCAATATGTTGTGAGTGTATTAAATTAAAATCTCTTAGTTTAGTAAAAATCTGGTATTATTATTTTACCTTATAAATCCGATATTCAATCCTTCTATGACATTATTCTTGGTTTTTCATTGTTACTTGTTTGCCGTGGGAAAAATTAACTTTACGGATACCTACCCTACAGTGGAAGGATGATTATACCGGACATACCAGCCTTTCGACCTATTTCGGACTTGATGATTGCTTCGCCTACGTCGGTCAGGTCGTCGACGATCAGTAATTTTTCTACGTGGCTATACCGACTAAAAACCACGCAATGGTCTCCGATACAAGTGGCGTGATTTATCTGAATTGCTGCAGCTACCACCCCTGCGCTTTACCTTTGTGGCCCGTCTCCTTTGGGGGTTGCAAGCCTACAGACAGTCTGAAAGTCTCGGCATGTCGTCTGCATTTTTGCACGCTCGTTCGTTTATAGTTGCTATGGTAACCCATAGTAACTAGATGGTTAAACCATGGACCACGAATATTATGGTGGACTCATGTATTTATACCGCGAAGACGTCACGTAGTAAAATTGTCATACTTGTGTTTTTTACAGATTGCCTTATATGTTATAACTACCGTATTACCCGTGATCTGTAGTTCAAACCCTGTATTAAAGTGTGCATACGTAATAAGAATATTAAGGTCAAGTCTCGTAAAACAAAATCTAAAACTTGGAACAGTAGTCGTTTGATTTTTTTTTATATCGTGGTTTGACAAACGCCGCCCATAATATCAAGAACATGGCTACGTTGCCGACCTTAAAGGGAAAGAGTAATTATTAAGGAATTGGGAAGGCAAAGCCAAAGGCTACTTCTGAAACTTTCAGGTAAAGGATGTTACAGATACGTACATAACGTAATTAATTACACATTTCTGTTTTAGATTGAACAAATAAAACTCAAAATTATAGAATACTGTAATTTATTACAGATCTAGTAATTATTCAATAAAGCCTTAAGAATTTCTATACTAAATATAAATGGATTCAATGAAATTTTCTACTGTTTGTCTAAAATTAAAAACATAATAAATAGAGCTAACATAAATCATCACTTTTTATTTCTAGAAAAAAATCTAAATAAAAAAATATGACTTGGTCTGGTGAACATCACAATATGAATCCTTTATCACACCCCTAACGAAGTGCCAACAATATTTGACTACATCGAGACTTCGTCTTCTCAATTCAGTAGGATCCTCCGCAGTATTTTAACAGTAATAATTTTCATAGCCAATTCCAATAAAATGCAAAATGTAACCTATCTGTCATCTGTACCTAAACGAAAACTAAATAATTTCATAAATACACATTCCAAAACGTATTCTTAGCCACATTTTTTCTCACTACTTTTCTATTCAATGACCGACATCTCAGGAGTAAAGAATATATTTAACGATCAAGTAGGTTGTAGGGTGTCATCTGTCGAGGGGTGGGGGTGAGTGGGGGGTGCCTGGTCTCGGTCACGCGGCAGACGTGGGAGCCACTGGTGCGCCTTCATCCGGCTTGCTCTCCAGAGAAAACGGTGGGATGCGACAGTCGAAGGTATACCCGTCTTCACGCTCCATTCTAAACGTTCCCCTGGAAACAAAGTAAAAGTTTAATAGTATGTTTTAGGGTAATAAGCGACCATACATAAGCAGCTTGAGAAGTTAATCATTATATAACTGATACGGACCGCTCGAGCAGTCAATGTCAAATGCTCAAGCAGTTGGTATAAATGCAATTGTAATACTATGGATATTAAGGACAAAACAATGCAGAGACAAGACGGGTAGAGAGTAATAACTGCGCCACAGCATTCGACAAATCGAGGAGTCAAACTCTATCGTTGTAATATTATTATATCTTGCAACTGTGCAACCACCCGGAGCGACCCCGACTGTTCAATAGAACTCGGTATATCTCAATGAACAGAGCAGTTGTCTTCGCTTTATCAGGCTGAAGTGGATGGCTGGCGTGGCTGATATAAGCAATCCGTGTCGAGCAGTTAATTGTTCGCTAGTGGTAGGATATTCATATCCGCCTGGATAGCAACCACCATACACATGGTGTTAAAACTTGCCATAGTACTCTACACAAGAAGCTTGGGTCACGGCTTACCGTTTCGGCTTCGGAAGCGGTCCCCTTACCGCCGGTATTGTAATAGCAATAAAGGTTAATGAAGGAGTTTTGGCGGGAATTCTGACAGTGCAGTTTATCGCTTATTTTAATTTATTTCATAAACTAGTTTAGTTGTATTTGTTGTATAAAGTTAGTGTGGGTTTGTTCAATAAACATTGACGGTGATGAACAGTGTATGGAAACATTGAAATAAGTGAATTAAGCATCGTACTGAAAAGATTTAACACCAAAACTCCGGCAAGACCTTGAAATCGACCACACCCGTGTTTCATCGTTCTTGTAAAAATAACGAGAATAAATCGTACCTTGAAAACAAAATTGACACTAAACGAAAAATGTGTTTATGGGAAATTAAGTTTAAATGTTTCATAAAATAGCGTTCATAACTAAAAATCGTCAATTTTCGTTTAGTGTCAGTTTTGTTTTCAAGGTGCGATATTATACTTGACATTGGCAAAATGCATAATAATGCGAAGCCATAAATTTAAAAAAATGTTAATGAACGTTACCACATGTGTCCACTGGGCGCCTGCAGACTGACGTGGCTGCTGTACTGGAAGGCTGGGGCGTGGCGCGCCAGCACCGGCTCCTGCCCCACCACGCCGCGCCCGCGCACCGTCTCCAGCGTGCCGCTCAGCGAGAAGATGCGCCAGTGCCGCTCGCGCAGCTGCACCGCCTGCGCGCCCAGGTTCTCCAGGCGGATGCAGTACCGCCACTGAAAAATGTTTTTGAAGTGATAACTTCTTATGGGAGGGTGAACCGAAACGTTCCGTAACGCGAGCGGTCCATCGACCAGCCAGCGTTAGCCGACCTCCCTGGAACATCGATTATTTCGAAGTCCCAGATGGCGTCACACGGTGACCAGTCGGTTTGGACCGGACTTTGACACAATTTTGACACGACTGTGGCAGGCTCCTCCGCTCTCACTTTAACCCACATTAGTTTAAGTTATCACTTCTGTCGAGCGTCCCGGGACGCACACTATTTTTTTTCAGACTCTTGCTGTAATCCTGACGCTAGTCGGCGGTATACAGCTTCGCCGGACTTTCGGGTGAGCGCTTTAGGCGCTCTCAACCCTTAAATTTAAATGACGACGCTGAGGGCACCCCCTTTTGGGGTAGAACTAAAATTAAATCATCAGCCCTGTATTATACAGTACCGCCACTAAAATTACATTATCACCCCTGTATTGCACACGGTCCTACGACTGGACACGGGCTTCCTCTACGAATGAGAGGCGTTAGTGCTTAGTCCACCACACTCACCTAATGCGGATTCAGTAGACTTTACATATTGACTGCTTATTCCACGTCCCGTGACGAAACGTCGGGATCAAAATTAATAAAATAAAAAGCCGCGATAAAACCTGTTTAAATTAGTTTTATTTCAATCACACTTAACATGTCTTCGAAATTATTATGGAGAATTCTCAGATATACATGTTTCCTTTACCGTTAAAACAAGCTTTAATTAACAATGTATAGACATAACCTAGAGCAAGCTCTCGAGGCTGGTTTCGAACATGCGACTTCGTCACGGCACTTCGTGCAACACCCAGCTGAGCGGCAAAAAAATATATATTTTTTTACAATGCAATTGAGAGGGGGACTCACGCCAACTTTAACTTACCCAATAGACTGCAGAGTTCTGTGATTCACGACTGCCCATATAGAAAGGTATGACGGTAACACGCACGCCCTCTGTGGTCTCACGATGAACATCGCTCAGTTCAAGCCACGGATGGTTTTTCTTTTGCCACGCGCGAAGCGTTTCTTGGGCTATGAATGGAGGATCTAAAAATGTATAGTTTGGGTCATAAGATACTTTTATGGTAACAATGTAATAAGTTTATTATACCCGAATATGAAGTCTACGTCAATTCGACATATATTCAGAAACTATTTTGCTTAATTGCATTGCACAATGATGTCATAGCTATGTCACAAACTAACTAGAAAATACCATACTAAACAAAAATACATTGGGCCACTAATATATATAGTTGCAGTCTTCTTCATAGCTAGCAAAGGGCCCAGCGAGGCCTAGTATAAAGTATTATAATTACTAATTCACCTTTGTCTGGATTATGCATGAGAAACTTGTCAAAGAGCTCATGCTGCAGCGGCACCCGCTCTACAGACGTGTATGGTATTATATCATCATGTGCCACATAGTCCAACCCGGGGATAGCATAGAGACTTCGGCTGGACTCCTGGTTGCCTAGGAATGTCACTGCTTCAGTTTGAGCCCGCTGCAAAAATTATTAGTGTGAATAAATACAATAACTTTATACATTAGGCCAAATCATTATTGTTTAAATATAAATTAATTAAACATTACTCTGCTCTAAGCTTCTTTGTTAAAGTACAGTTCACATGAATTGTATAGAAGTAGCAAAGAAGCAATGGCTCATACTTTAATTCTGGTGCTAATAATATTATTTACAAATACTTTATTTATATATTATAAACTAATCACCAATTTTCAGAATCTAAAAAAAATCTATCTTCCATATAACACATAAACCAGCCAAATTAATAAGTATGCAATTGTCATATACTTCTGTGTATACATTGAAGGTGTGATAATGTTTTATTCTGCCATTTTCTCATCAATAATAATCAGTTATCAGCCTTAAATATAAAACATATTATCCTTTAAACCCATTTATAAAGTTACATCAGTATACACCATACAACGTTAAATGTAATAATGCTTGGAATTACACATTATACAAATGGATCTATCTATCTATGTAAAATGTGCACAAATAACATGTCTTTCCCTGTTAATGCATTAACAAGTAATTAATGGTAATCCATGTAATCTATTGAGATTTGTTAGTATTTCTTATGTAAATTTTCATTTTAATGTTTTATTGCAATTAAAAAAATGTGTGACAAATGTTATAATTACATTTTATTAGTTCTGTAATGAATTGATTAGTACAGTATGCCCTAATTAACTAGGCTTGACTGAAGTATGTTACTTAGTTACACTCTACCACCTTCCCCCACTCAAAAGTCTCAGAAATCAACAGTACTACTACTACTGGTAACCATCTCATGACTTACTTCAATCTAGCCAAGTCATTTCACACATATTAGAAAATATTTATAACACTAATATAATAATTCTGAATACAAAATTGCACATGTATTAGCACATTCAAGAAACCAAGTGGTTAGTCCGAAAATGATTTATATTTTTCTCAATTATACCTTTTTCTTCCATTCAGGCCTCATGTCGATGTTTGTTTGCATAGTCAAAAATAAAATATTTTTATTAAATACAGTAATTATTATTTATGATTGTAGTTAAATGATAAACAAGTATAATGATTAGATATATATCAAATTGAAATTGTAAATTAAATCAAAATATTTTAGCAGTATTATTGTGTTAATCAAACAACAAAAAATGTGTGCTGACACTGAGGTACATCACATTGGTATATATTTTGATAACACTAAGTTCAATAACCTGCCAATACCTGGCAATTCTGCTAGTGATGAAAAGTTATGAAATATGTCTTTCATGCAAGCAATTAATGCTACTGATTGGTATTGTAATTATTTACTGTTGTTTGCATTTGTTGCTATCCTGTTGTCATCCAAATAAACTTAAACCAAGATAAGTAATTTTTAATTTGGTCTGGTTATAGCTAAAAGTCAACCTATTTACATGACAAACTGTACCAAAATTCTGCCATAACTAAACACCAGCTAAATTTTTTTTTTTTAATTATTAATAAAAACTATTAGAATATTTGGAAAATGAATATGAATATGGAAAGCAAGCACTCCAATAATTACTTCCAAATCTTTGAATTACAGCCATTTTATGTTAAGGAAACCATCTAACTTTAATCCAGTCAGTAATCCATTAGTTATACCACCATTTGGGATGGGATGGGATTACATAATTTTTACTTTAGTTTGATATGAAAGAATATACACAATTGTCTGATAATAGAATAACTCCATAATTGGCTCAATACATCTAATTTTAAAATATACTTTTGGATTTTAGTGGTATCCTAACCATTAACAAAACTGTAAATGTCTATTAAATAAAAACATCAGACAAAATTATTGGAACTTTACTTTGATGGAACTTTTTGTGTTTAAAGGCTTATGATCACAGATAAATTAGAACATTTTAATTTGCAATAATGACAGGAATCAGATATGTATACACATAATATACCAGTAGATACACAATTCAATTAGATTACCCATCTAAACTTCATGCACTAAAAAACTTGTAAATTACAAAATAAATTAAAGAATTTACAAAGGGGAATGCCCATAAAATGCCTGGAAATGGACAGAAACTTCAAATAGTCATATAATCTATTTAGATAAAAATAAAAATAGTTGTATTATTCTCAAGCTTTACACACTAGGGGGAAAGTATTATAATTATTATTATAGTATTTAATTTGATTGTCGTAAATGTACATGAATGTCAAAACGTATTTGACAGATAGTTTTTCTGGTTATGTTATTCGTATGTACCAAACTTTTTACTTCCGATTCGACATCCACTCCAATATAATACCTCATTGTTTTATCTATGAATTATGATGTATCCTTAACCTATTTAAATTACCGATATTTGCACTTGTCAGATCCCAATTTCAACACGTAAAATATATTTTTGGCAAAATGTTTTTAACCAGCTTCCTCCAAGTTTTTGGATAGACATTTTAATTGTAATAGATTTACTTTCATTTTAACTACAAATTGGTGTATAATTCATTTTTGTTCATCTTAGGCATTTTTTTGTATGGGAGATGGGCATTCCCCTTTAACCATGCCCAAATATCCCATGGTCTCGCAGTTATATAAGTTTAGAAGTTATTTTGAATTACTACAGTTTTGTTATCCACTAAGTAAGTTCATATGTTATAAAGATATGTAAAATCACTTACTATGTAAGGTGCATCCCTAGTGTCTATGAGAACCTGGTAGAATGTATGAGTCCTGCCTTTAACCTCTTTACCGACATTCGATAGAGCGTCTCCGGAGGTTTCAGTAGATGCTGATATTTCTGGATTCTCCTTTTTGTTTGTAGCATCTCTGTCATAAACTCTGGCTAACCAAGGAAACAGAATGACACCGCGATATCCAAAAACTTTATGCAATATTAGTTGCCCGGTGTCATATTTGCCGGTTGCTTTAGGCACTTCTAACTTCCCCACCTCAGCTAATCTATAAAAAACGGAACACACATCACATAGGTTAAGTACGTAATAGGTACCAATAGCAATTCTAATTATATTACACCAACCTTGTGTAACTAGCGACATGAGTTAATAGTATTCTAGATGTTAATAAACGTAACGAATGTGCAGGCACAACTCTTAACAATATCTCCATTTTATCATTTTAATCAATTTATTTTTTTTCCTATTTCTGTTTGACACTTTTGACACAAAACCGAATCAAACAAAAAATACCAATCTCATTTGACAGATCAATTATAAAATGTCAGTAGAGAGATTAAAATAATTTGTCAACTAAATAGTTACATATTGTTTAAAGGTTTATTTTTAACATATTATATGATTTGGATATGTATTTGCAACAATAAATGGTATGTACATATGTATACATATGTATTATATTTTAATTGTGTTTGAATGGTCCTCGTTTCTGTTCTCTATTTCGGAACGAAAAGACATTGACCTGTAAATATCCATAAACTACTACATTAGTATTTTAAGCATACTTTACGAAAGACTACTGTATTTTCATGTTTAACAATTATTTTTCATGTAGTATATGGAATACAGGGTAAAAGTACAACTTTGTTCAAAGAGTAAAATTATTTATTTTGCTACGTTTACGTATATTTTAAGTTAATTATAAACATGATAACAATCTCTAAACTCCTTCAAAATCTAGGTAAGTTTAAAAGTATTTAAATGCACATACAATTAAGCCAAGAAAATTGCGACTTTTAATTTATTGATAATTATTGATATATTACCTGGGTACTGTTAAAGTTGCATTGACCATGCCTTGGCTTGTTTTTGTGCCAAATATACTTGATACATTAGTACTATATAAAAAAAATATGAACTAATATTTCAGCCCCTACAGCTGTTAGGCAGTCAAGATGCATTGCCTCTTTAATATCATTACCTGATACCTACCAAATGTTATATAAAACCTGTCGCGATTTCGCTGAAGGAGAATTGAAGCCAAACGCAGCTAAATACGACCGGGACCATTTATACCCCGGTGATGCTATTAAGAAAATGGGTGAATTAGGTCTTATGGCGATTGCAACACCTGAAGGACTTGGTGGTGCTGGACTAGACTATCTAGCATATGCTATAGCTCTAGAAGAGATTTCTCGCGGTTGCGCATCTGCTGGTGTCATTATGTCAGTCAATAATTCCTTGTACCTTGGCCCTCTGCTGGGTTGGGGTACAGAAAAACAAAAGAAGGAGTTTGTTACACCATTCTGCACTGGTTAGTTTGCTTTTGTTACCTGTGTTGTGGCCTCTTATAATTTTTGCTAAGATTTTCTTTTTTAATTTATGTGCTATTCTAAATACAAATTTTATAGGAGTTTTCATGAACTATGGATAATGTACCAGAACACCATAATACTATGGTGTATGGAAGTCAAGTATCCCAGTCTTTAGTACACTATTGTCATCATCACTGTGCATATAGATTATAGTGTGTGTAGTGCATTGATCAAAAATTTTCACAAAACCCCAGAGACTGTACATAGTATATAATGCAACATCTATAACATTATAGTGATAAGTAAGAGTTACACATGTCAAGTGTATTAAGAAAGCATTTTGTGTTGCAGGGGACATAATAGGCTGTTTTGCATTATCAGAACCTGGTAATGGTTCTGATGCTGGTGCCGCATCAACAGTGGCTAAAGTTGCAGGAGAAAAATGGGTCCTTAATGGAACAAAATGCTGGATTACCAATGGGTATGAAAGTAAAGCCTCAGTAGTTTTTGCAACGACAGATAAGAGTTTAAAACATAAAGGAATCTCAGCATTTATTGTACCAAAACCGACCAAAGGGTTAGAGTTAGGAAAAAAAGAAGATAAATTAGGTATAAGAGGGAGTTCTACTTGCTCTCTTATATTTGAAGACTGTGAAATACCTAAAGAGAATATTTTAGGGGAGCCAGGCTTTGGATTTAAAATAGCTATGATGACATTGGACGCTGGCAGAATTGGTATCGCTTCACAAGCTCTGGGTATTGCACAGGTAATGGCCGGCTACTCTGAACAATTTCTGAAAAGACTTTCCTAATGCATAATCACTTGCATGCTTATATACCAACTTATTAATTTCTGTTTGATTTATTGAATTTATATTTTATGTTAAATTGGTTTTTATATAAATAATATTTTGACATATTCCTACATAATTCTAATTATTCAAGTTTAATGAATGTCATTTCTAAAGTGTGGGTTGCACCATCTGTACATTATGGTACAGACTATATGTATAAAAATTCAACTATCATTTGTTTTCAGAATATCAAAATCTGTAGATGCTCTCAACCATTTCTCGTTAAAATCTTTTAATTAACAAACCCACACTGTGTTAGAGATAATTTTGTCTCAACTTGATCAGGATAGTACAACTTACAGAAAACTGATGGGATTGTAGAGATATTTCATACAATGAAGGAGACTTCCAGAGAATCAACTACCCCTGTTTCCTTCTTCCCATTTATTTCTTAGTGTGGGGAATACATCTATAATGTGCTGGGTGGCAGATGTCACAATCTGGTGACCCATATCATGATTATTTCCTGGCATCTGCTTTAAAAAAACATAAAGCATTTATTGACACATTTATTTAAGGTGGTAGAGCCACTCTGTAGACAGTTTTGTCTACAGGATGAATGGGCTGGCTCAGCCGGGTCGTTACCACTGCCTCACAGAAAACCGACGTAAAGTAGCGCTGCTGCGTTTCGTACGGTGAGATATTCGGGGGCCGACATCCCCCTCCCCTTCCAAATTCTTAATTATCCCTTTCCTTTAAAGGCTGCAACGCGCCCATGATTCTTCTGGTGGTGGGCGTACATGAGCGGTGGAGATCGCTTACCATCAGGCGACCCACTTGCTCGTTTGCCGGCCTATGCTATAAAAAACAAACAAACAAAAACATGATGAACATAATTTTCAGGCATCCCTTGATGTAGCAATGGAGTATGCATCCAAAAGAATGGCGTTTGGGAAGCCCATTATGAAGTTACAAGCCATACAACACAAATTGGCAGACATGGCGCTCCGGTTGGAGTCGGCGCGACTGCTCACATGGCGAGCTGCCTGGCTGAAGGACAATAAACAGTCATACACCAAAGAGGCGGCTATGGCCAAACTGGCCGCATCTGAAGCAGCTACATTTGTGTCTCATCAGTGCATACAGGTATATACAAATCATTATTTACTTATTATATGATGTAGGTTTCAAACTGCCAATTTTAATGTTTCGCATGGTGCATTGGTTGTGTGTTTGTATACTTTATATAGACATAATGACTGTGTGCCTATCAATACAGCAATAGTTATCGAACTAAAAATTAAAATAACAAAAACTTTTACACTGATGCATTTTGTTTATCCTGCCACAGCAAAGTGACTACATTGGACCTGCTACTAAGTACAGTGCAGTCCAAACATAATTTCGACCTTCACGAGACATTTAACAAACCATCACCAACTCAGCATTTCCATCCACCAATCTTAGTGTATTATACTGATATATGCTATATATTGCAGGTTCTTGGAGGGATGGGCTACGTATCAGATATGCCAGCAGAAAGGCATTACCGTGATGCTCGTATTACCGAAATCTATGAAGGTACCTCTGAGATACAGAGGTTGGTCATTGCGGGGCAATTGATCAAAGAATATGGCCTTAATTAACTTTGTATGTGTGAATTGGTTCCAATAATGTGAGCTGATCACCCGTCTGGGCAATTCGCAGACATCCCCACCACAAATACAATACAATAGGTATTAAATAGACAATTTGACCGAAATTTCGTCTAAGTACGTAATCCTAAAACAAATAAGTTCCTGATAAAGGGTATTAACACGGGAGGAGCCGCGATTAAAAATCTAGTGTTATACAGTATTGTAACAAAACCCCTGTTGGCCCTTTGTGGTTCGCGAAGATAGACTTATAGGCAGCACAATAGAATAAGTTAAATTAAAATATAATAAACAAAAGCGAGATATTATAGCTCAGAAAAATGAAAACAAGAAAATGTTATTTACATCTGTATTTCTAACCAGCACTCTTAGGCTGCGGTTAGACGACGCGAAAAATTTCGTGCGGCCGCTGCGCGGCGGTTGCACGAAATTTTTCAGTCATAGCAAATGTATGTCTTATTAACTAGGACTTAACGTTGAAATTCTTTGTGAGTAACTAACCGCGCGGCGGCCGCGCGGTGGCCGCGCGGTCGCGTTTACACGATCGCGCAGTCGCCGCGTGGTTGGAGCGTTGCGAAGAATTAAACATTATGGCTTAGTCAATAGAGTTTACATTAGTTTTTCGAGTGATTCGAGCGAGGCGCCCGCGCGGCCGCAACGCGGTGGGATTCCTTGTCATATAAATGCGCCCGAAGTGCCGCTCTTGCGCATGGGCCGACAAGCCCTATTGGCATTGCCGCCCTCCATACGGACATATCTATTGCATTGCGAAATGAGGTAACCGACACGACTGATATGGTTTGCGACTTGTGCACGATGCGTGAGCGGCCTTTTTCGGTATAAGAAATAGCGTATGTCCTAATCCAGGTCATGATCTGATTATGTACCAAATTTCATCCAAAAACGTTCAGCCGTTGCGATTAACAAACATCCAAATGCACAAACTCAGACATTCACAATTTCACATTTATAATAGGAATACGATTATATCATAACCCAATAAAAATTTGCATAAAATATTCTGTGTACAGACAAAGTGCCATTTCAGTTTTATTATTTGAAGCGTCTGTGGTGCAGTGGGCGTGTAACTGGCTGCGAAGCGAGGCCGTGGGTTCGATTCCCGCACCAAGACAAATGTTTGTGTCATCTATGAATCTGATTTTGAGTCTGAGTGTTGTGGGACCGCAAATCCCTCGTAGTTATTAATACCCACGATACGGGTTTAACCTAGTTTGGGGTCACGACTTTGTGCGTGACATTTGAGTGTATTATGGTATGTATATATATAAACTCCTTTGCAAAAAAAACGGGCACCTTACACACACACTTTACCTTAGCTTTTCTATGGGTAAATATTATTATATTTTTAGTATGTCATTAGCTTGGATGACTAGAAATTTCTTATTATCAATGAGAATCTAGTTTTTTAACACTTTTATCCTGGTATCGGTGTTTTAGTCAATGTAAACAGAGAGCCGTGTTAAAATGGACATTTTTATGGGTATAATGAAATTAAGACTACGAGTATTTTTATGGTATTTTAATAAAAGAGACATTAAAAAATAAAAATTAATAACGAGTATGACCTCCTCTTGCAGCGATTACGGCATGTAATCGTCTTGGCATGCTTCCCACCAGGCTTTTGATGGTGTCCTGTGGAATGTGTTCCCACTCAGTCGAGATTACACGTTTAAGCTCTCTGATGTTTTGTGGAGGTGGTTGGACAGATCGTACTCGCCTTTTTAGGAGGTCCCAAACGTGCTCAATGGGGTTAAGGTCGGGGCTCCGCGCTGGCCAATCCAAACGACGAATACCGACCTCTTGCATATAAGCATCTACGTCGCCAGAACGGTGGGCCCGAGCATTATCGTCCATGTAAATGGCATCTTCACCAATTACAGTCAGTGCGGGTTGTGCATTTTGAGAAAGGATTTCTGTTATGTACCTATGCGCATTTAGTGAGCCATTTTCTATGAATACTATCTCGGTACGATAGTTGGAAGTTACGCCCGCCCAAAACATAACGGACCCTCCACCATAAGGGGTGATTTCTTCAAAACACACATCGGCATAGCGTTCCCCTGGTCTTCGTAACACTCGCCGACGTCGGTCCTCACCATGCAGACAAATTCGAGCCTCATCGGAGAAGAGTACGCTACTCCAGTTACCTGGTGTCCAAGATAGGCAATTTCTAGCGAACCTCAACCGCGCAATCCGGTGCTCACGGAGTAACTTGGGGGCCCGCGCTGGTCGTCGACTACGTATATCAGCAGCTAAAAGTCTTCTCCTCACAGTCCATAGGCTAACTTGTGCTCCTCGTACCTCTTCAAGGTTTCTTTTGAGGTCTATGTAACTGCATTTGCGGTTCCTCAGCGCCTGAGTCACTAAAAAGCGATCGTCTCGCGGCTGTGTGCAACGTTTTCTCCCAGAACCTTGCCTTCTCTGAACGGAACCTGTCTCTTGGTATCGAGTCCAGGTTCTTTGTACGGTTGAACGACTCACGTTTAACCGCTGTGAGACGTAACATTGGCTACACCCCTCTTCCAGCAGCGCTATAATTTTACTAGCTCTCATTGCTTTTTCTGCCATTACGATAGACACAAAGATATCTGTTTTAAGTCACAATAAGGCAGAATTATGCGATAAACATAAATTGTTGTACTAAAAATAACGAAAAGTTACTTTTAGTTGCTTGATAACCTTTTAACCGCAAACCCGCGAAAAGTGTCACAAAATGAAAAAGGGATTAATAATTTAAAAAACAAAAGTTTTGAATTTGGAATGAACTTTTTTTCATACCCAGACTCTTTATTAAGTGCCAGTAACATAGTTTGGCTATTAAAACCTCTGAAGAACTAAATTATTACCAATAATGTTAAAAAATCAAACCCGCCCGTTTTTTTTGCAAAGGAGTGTATATATTATTTATATCTTTAATGAAATAGTCAAACTGTGTAGAATAAATGATGTGCATATATAAATCTTTTTAAAACTTCCATCTCATGTTTTGCTATATATCAAAGTTTTAAAAAGGTCACTTGTTTAATTTGCACATGTAATACAGAAAAAATACTAATAGTATTATATTATGATGTAAAGTAAGTAAATAAAACAAACATATACTATATGGATCAAGTTTTATTACATTATTTTATTTACAGATATTGGAATTAATATTAATAATTGAGTTTTAATTTGTGTATGCACTAACATAATATAAAGTATTTACGAAAGTCTTTGAAAATATCAAACATATTATAAAAAAATACTGTGTGTGACCTTCATATTTTATTAACTGGTAACACCAGTATGTAAGTAGACATTATGGAGTACAAAATTAAAACACTGCTAAAGTTACCTACCAAATACAATCAAGAGTAATACAAAATAAATGTGATTTGTTATAATTTTCACTGTCCAGGTCCCGATAGAGATTTGTCCATGAATTTCCTTTTGGCAAAGCATAGCCACCATTTGCTAGGTTTACCATCTTCAGTGGCAAATACCTGAAGGGAGAAAAATGTTTACTTATCTTCAGTATAACATAGAAATTAATAGTCAGAGTTATTGTTTTGTAAGGCATGTTATGCTCATCTAAAGTTATTACTGCTACCTAGATATGCATATTATGACTGCCTCAGTGGCACAGTTATATTGCCTACGCGATACATCTGTGCTGAGGTCTCGGGTTCGATCGCCAGGTAGGGTAAAGTGATATTGTTTTTTTTTTATCATGAAATGCTCTGTAGCAGCCTGCAATGGAATTGTGCCCGGTATGGCCATAGACTCACCCCCTATGTAACGGAAATATACTTGGCAAAATGTGGATGTACTGGTTACACCTCTACCTACTCCTTCATGGATTACAGGTGTGAGTATGTATGTATGAATGTGTAATCTAGTATACATAATATATGAGTAGGTGTCTGTGTGAAATAGAACTTTTTTATTTTTTATCCTTGCATGACAAAGTGACTATGCTCCACCTGATGATAAATATTTTTTAAGAAAAATATAAATTTTAAAATAGTTACATAATTAAATGTTTTTTTTACAATTCTGGAAAGTCAATGTCTGGACATTAAAAGAGGCCATAACCCATGGCTAGGCCACGAAATGCCAATAAAAGATATAAATTAAAGTAATCTAGTATAAAGAAAATTTATGATCCAATTTGCAGAATAAATGATTTGAATTAGCATTAAAGACCCATTTGTTAAATCATACCTCTTTTGTACATAAAATTTACTAAACATACCTTTTCACACACTCTGCCACCAGTCTCATGTCTTAGTTGTTGTAAGTATTGCCTCATTAAATCTGTAATATTGTAATGATATGGTGAGTGTCAAACTATACAATTCAGGGCTATTTCTTGTCATAGATGTTAGTAATAAATCAATGTGTTGCATAACAGTTTAAAGAGAGTTTCATATGTTCCCATGTAGTTGTTTGTCAATATAAATAGCTTTTCAAGCAGTTAACATGGGAATGTGTATTATAAAAGGTACTTAAAACAATTTTTATTAAACATTGCTACATAAATTGTTCTTATTTATTACAAGTAAAATTAAAATATATGTAATTAAATAATAATATGTAAGTAAATTATCAGAGGCCCACAGTTGCTGTGTTTTTAAATATGCATATCATTACTATATATAAATACACATCAGGCATGTCAAGCATTAGTATTCAAACTGCAAGGCTAGTAAGTAATCCATAATTATAGCACCACATTTTATTGACTGTGGTATTTTTTAATTAATGGTGCTGCCACGCCGGTGTTATAAAATATTTACAAACATTTTCTAACATTGTGATAAAATTTATCAAATTTTTGTTAACAAATTTATAACAGCGGTGTGGCAGCACCATAACATTATTCACTAATCAAAAAGAGATTACATTTTGCTGAAACCCACCTGCTTCTTGTGGACTGGCTGGTTTAGCATATACAGAATTGAGTGGGAACCCAGGTTCCCCTGGAATGTCAAACTTGGAGATAGCTAACATGTACATCTCTTGCTGGCCCTGGTTCTTGTTGGAGCACTTCTGAAGCTTCTTCAGGCACTCCGAGATGTAAAGGGTAAGATAGATGAGCACTCTGTCTGCATCAGACTAAAAAAAAAATCGTATGACAAGAATAAAAAAATGTAACATTAAAGAACTAAGAAACATAATGCTGTTAATTTACCTTGATTTCATAGAACCTAAAGAATACATTAGCTTTGAAATAGTTGAGAGCCTCATCAATAATATCGAGTTCTATCTTAGGGCTGAGTGGAGCTGGGCCCCGAAACGTAGTACGTATAGGCAGGAGCGCCAAATTACCCACCGACTGGGTGTAGTCCGACAGCGTCGAGTGATACGCCTGAAATAATTGTTATTCGTGTCAACCAAATTTTCATCATATAGTGTATTTATTGTACGTAAGAGGAAACTTACAGGCATGTTTAATAAACTTTATCACTTTCCTGAAACGCTTATCTTCCTATGGTCGGTTCCACCCAAGTCACTGTGTATTTCTTGTAATATACTGTAAAAGTAATAATGATATTACTAAACCACTTACTGAAGTTGTACAATATGAAAGTTTGGAATATTAATCTAATTCTATACTTAGTTTTATGCAAAAATGAATCACTCCGGCTCACTTCGTTAGACTTTCTGTAATCTATTTGACAACGTACATTAGGGATGTTGAAAAAGTATATTTGCTATGTCGTAAGTGAAAAATTATGGATTTATTTCGTATCGATATATTGAACAAGTATCAATGTCAATTCTGACATATTTAAAATATCGATTTAGATATGACCAACAAAAATCTAATGCTAAAAAATATCGATGTATTGACATAATACAATTTATCGATATATTGACATCGATGCATCAGTTAATCAATATTTTTTCAACATCCCTAATATATTGAGTACTTCACATCTGCAGTTCTTTAACACGTGTAAAATAGTAAATTGTAAACACTATTGGATCAATTATTAAAAAATGACTGATAAAACGCAGAATAAAGTGTTATCGATTGTCGAGAATATCTTAAATAACAGAGAAAGCAAAGTTGTTTCAGAAACTAAAATGACACCATCTAAAAAGTCATCAAAGCTCCAAAAAAAAGATAAGACAGAATCTGCTATTAAGGGTCGTCCGAAATCTGGGAAATTCTGGAAATCTAGCAGGGAACGGTAAGTGATTAAACTACTAATATCACAGAGCACCCTACTTCATAAAGTAGATTTTCGAAAACAAAAAATATTTTTTTAACCCTAACTGTGTGGTGGGATGGTGCGGTATGGGTTGTAAAGACGAAAGTTGCGGGTTCTAAACACAAACCCAAGGCATATTCTTTTGAATTTTGAAATATTTTTAATTGTAAATAATTTCTTTTTATGTACGTAAATTGCGATGAAACCTGCCTAAGAATTTTTGATCAGAATTTCGTAAGTGAAATTCACAGCGGCATAAGGTGAGCATACTGAACTAAGGCTTAATATCTCATTAGTAGAAAAAGTCCATGTCCAGCATTGGGGCACCATAATAAAGGGCCAATTTGTTTATTTTAAGCATAAAACTACTCTGCAAAAATATTCCTTTTTTAAATTTCGAAATGCCTACCTAATAGGGATAATATTTTTTGCTGCAATGTTTATTATATGTTTATTAATTCCTTACATTATGATGACATAATTCAAAGTAAATAATCACTTTACAACACAGTGTCATTTCATATGATTTGAATACATACTGTTTGTTGTGGTAGATCATAAATTTATTAACATTCAGGAGCTTTTTTGCTTCAAATTCTTTTTTTTTTTAGGTTTTCATCAGTCAACAAAACAAAGGGCCTCAAACAAGATTTTGAAAGGAAAACAGCGCTGCGTATAGAACTCAAACGAACTAAAGAATTGTCCAGACAAGTTATGGAACAATTAAAAGAGTCTGAAGTGAAACGTAAGGAGAGAAGGCGAGAAAATCTCAAGAAGACAGAAGAAAATAGACGTAAGGCAGAAGTTGTTCAAGTCATAACAAATACAGCAAAACTGAAGCGAATGAGGAAAAAGCAGTTAAGATTTATTGAGAAGAGAGATACCAACAAGGAAATTGAAGCAAATAAATAGAAAAGCCTTTAGTAATATATTTAGTTTCAATTCATCTGCTGGTGGGAGGATACTTGTATCCGACCAGATATTGACCACCGTACACTGGTGCTAAAACCTGCCATAATGGCCCACCTTGTGTGGGTCACGTTCCAGGGTCAGCCAGTGTATATCTGGTTCTCCCCAGGGGGCTTGCCCCCTGATCATAACCCTTTCCCCATCCCTGTTTCCTTCCCCTCCCCCTTGGCCCGTTGGTAGGCCGCCATAATCTTGCTGACCTACGATGGACACATTGTTTATCGTTGGTCGACACTATTCTTGGATTGCGCTACACTTACCATCAGGTGTAGCGTAGTCACTGCCGAGCCAGGATAAAAAAAATATATACTTTCTACGCTCACACCTGAATCCCAGGAGGGTTGGGCAGGGGCACAAATATTACACCCATGGCTAATCAAGCTTATTTCCATCCTATGCTGTGATAGTAGGACAATCATACACCACAGTATATGTCTTGTCTTATCGGGGACTAAAAGAGACTTTCGGTCCCAAAACACCCAGAACTGAATTAAATATTTGTGGATCACTCTAACATATGTCTTGGTGCAAAGATTGAAACTGTGGCCTCTTGTTTCACAGCACAACATGCTGTCAATGTGAAAGTGGCTGTAAGTGCACAGATTCCACATGTATTCTCCAATTAGAACTATAAGTATTTCAGGAATCTAAAAGAAAAATGTGGTAAGATGTATTTTTTGTAGCATAGGACAGCAAACAAGCAAGTGGGTCATACATTAAGTGATCACCACCCATTAACACTCACAATATCAGAAGAATCATAGATAGATTGTCGATGAGGCTTAGGTGTCTGGATATTCTCTCCCCATACATAACACCGACAAGAAGCGTCTAGCACGAAAACCGTTCGTAAAGTATCGACCTCATGTCGGTCCTCTAGGAGATAGTGGTAAATATCCGGTCCATCTGGCACATTCATGCTGCAGATAACTACCTACAGAATTACTCCGCACAAACACATACACACAAGTAAAACTTATACCAGCCTCTTTTTATTGGGGATTGAAAAAACTATTGATAAAAATCATAATTGCTTCCATCTAATATTTTTATTAAGTATTTTAGTAACATGTTTCCGCAGATACATATAAAAATATTAAATGCATTTTCCCAGTTTTTAATAGGTAATGAAATCTTTGTGAACATTAGTTATTTACAATATTATTCTTGACATGGGTGATGGTGTGACTCTGCAGTGGAACATCAATCTTATTTATATATATTTTAATGTATGTACATTAATGGAAAGAGAGTTCTGTGACTATTTATATAAATATCTATAAAATACACAAAAACTATTTCTTGAATACACTTTACAACATTCCTGAGAAAACAATTATCATAAGAAAATACAACAAGCAAATCATAAGTGAATTCATTTGTTACTTTTGCCAAATAAAGCCTCAATATAATCATATCACTTTTGTCATACAAATACTGTTTTCATGTTATTCAAACGCGTAAACTTATCATTTATAACCGTTTAGAAAAAAAATAATCTATCTAAAAATACAAAAATTAAATTGTTAAAAAAGTACTTAAAAATAAAAATAAATCACACATACATACCAAGTATACTTCTTACGATGTAGAAAGTTAACATCTTTCATTAAATTCAATAAAATAATTTACAACAACAATACAGTTGTTATAATAATAACAACAATAGTAGCTTATAACCTATATATTTAGACTAACAGTTTGTCTATAATACTCCATTCAACATATAGAAAAAATGTTCATTGAAAACATCAGTCTAAGGCAGTGACAACAAAGTTTTCATCATGTTGAAAAATATTCATTAAGTGTCTAACAAACTACTATGTTCACATACACAAGTGAGATTCACATTAGGATCTTAACCTACATGTTTGTTCATTTTGTGGGAAAATAGTATAAAACAATCAAAACGAGTAGTGGCGCCCTCTTGCTCTAGTTATGTTTTGAGACTTACAAAAATATGTTGATGCATAAATAGTTATGATATGGGTAATACAATTCAGCCAGCCTGAAGTTAGACATTTCACAATTCACCCGCTAGCTGTATCCAATATTTTGTTTACTGACAGATTTGCTTCCTGGCAGTTAAGCTTTAACCCTTTCACGCATAAGGGACATATTTGTCCCCAGTTCATTTTTACAATTTACAGTAATATTGAGTAAGTAAAACCTGCTTTAGACTTATGTTTTTTTTAATTTAAAGAATTTTCTTAAGTTTGCGTGCTGGGGACAGTAAAAACAAACATTATTTGTAAATAAAATTTCGGGCGCGAAAAATGAAAAGTATTTTCGCTAGATGTATGTACATTAAAACATATTTTATTGTTATATAGTGACTTCCCACAACGGTGTTTTTTCAGAGTTACATTCATTGGTAAGCAAAATTGTTGTTTTATTACATATTTTCTGTTTTCTTAGTAAAAGTAATAGATATTGTGTAAAAATTCTAAAGGGACGCGGGTGTCCCTATATGCATCAAAGGAGACTTTTGCTTCAAACAATTGATATTGTATGAATTGCTATTATTTGCAGTTTATCCTGCTTATTTTCATATTTTATTGCAGACTATGTATTCAAATCAACAAAGAAAATTTTTGTTACAGGAAGACGATAATTTCGAAGTGTTGATGGTTGACACCAGTGACGACGAGAATGGTTTGCGCCTTGATGAAGAGGACCAAACTTGTTTAGCGCAGGATATGAATGCTAGAATGTCGACTATTGAAATTGAAACAAGCTAAGCGCCTCTAGAAGAGACCACAATGGAAAATCAACAGCTTGGCATTACTGTTTCTTCTTTCAACTGGCGAAAAAATTCATATCTACCACACAATTTTCGTGAGATCAGAGCGTACAACTTTGGTGATGTACATATTTTAGATAACACCTACACCTATGATATCGAATTAACTCCTATAACTCGTAGATGAGATTATTGTTCGTGAATTACGTTATGCTGAATAAAACGGCCGATCTTTTACCAAGACTAATGAAGAAGCCAAAACTTTCCTCGGCCTGAACTTTTTGATGGGATATCATTGTTTACCTACATTGAGGAGCTATTGTTCTACAGATTCTGATATGGGAGTTCCATACATTGCTAATGTTATGCCTATAAACCGCTTTAAAAAAAATGTAGGAACTTGCATCTTAGTAATAATTGTAATGAACTGAATAGGATCGATCTTTTACATGGCATGTATTCATTAGTTTGTGTTATACATTTGAACGTACATAATTGTTTTATAGATTACTATTACATTTTACATTCTGTATTGTAAATAAGTTTCTGCATTAAATATTGTATATTTACTACTGTAGTGTGTGTGTTTATTTCGCAGTAAGAGTGTAGTAATTATTTGCGATACTTTTAAAAATGTATACCTTAACGCATATAGGGACAAATATGTCCCCTTCTCAAAATCACTAAAATATACATATTTTCTGTTTTGTATATTAATTTTATTTTAAATTAGACCAAAATAAATGGAAATAAATAAACAAATTCATTTTTACTGCCTTAGTATAGTTATAAACGTGAAAGGGTTAATACAATTTGTATGGAAGATCTGTCAAAATGTTATTAATAGTAATCAAATCTATCTGTAAATAGAATATTGGGAACTGCCATTAGCCTCGCATCACTCTTTAGTCTTTATAGACATTAGTTGTGATGACACACGTGACTAACTCTAGGCCGACCAAGTTAAATTGATTATACCATTACAAACAATGTAAGAAGTCGTCAATGAGGGCAGTCTAAAATAGAACGGCAGATACAAAAAGTAGAAAAAAGTTTGTAAAAAATAATCATCAAAAGCATTGCTGAGTATTTAGTAAGTAGTAATCATTATCATAACACGGTCATAATTAATTTCACAAACGAAATAATGTGCACTGGGCCTGTACCTTCAACATTTTTGTGTCAATGCACAACGAGCAGCAAAAAGCTTGAGCATGTACTTGGCTGCCAAACTCTCTGAGGATAAATATTAAGGGTTGGGAGCGCCTAAAGCGCTGACCCGAAAGTCCGGTGAAGCTGTATACAGCCGACTAGTATCAGGCTTACAGCAAGCGTCAACACCAAAAAAAAAAGAGGATAAATATCTGGCACATACACTCGGCGGCTGGAGTAGACGCGGGACCAGCCGCGGTACAATGTGCCTATTGCGAGAATTTCATCACATTCTATCCTGAGAGCGTTGTTGTGATTTGTATAGAATAAATACGACATGTAGTATTAATTCAAGTCTAATCTCGCATTCGGCACACTGATCGCAAGTGCGAGCGTCAATGCGCACATGATTGAGTGTGCTCGGTTCTGCTTGGCCGTGACCAGTATACGCGAATATAAGTCACAAAGAATATTATTGCACGCCCTTTTCATTATCAATTTATCAATGATATATGGTCAAGCATTTTGCTGCTCAGTGTGCGCCGACCTTTACTTGCAACATCTCATTATACTGAGAACTGACAGCAATAAAAACCAAGTCTTAGAAAAAGTGTGTACATGCCTACAAGACACATTCAATGTGGTTGCTAAGCAAGCATTGAAATATAAGAAATATTTATATCTGAATTTGTTATCCTTCAGGCATATTAGATCAACTTTGGCAGACTGGTTAAAATTCTCTACCAAAATAAATGTACTATTTTTTATATCTATTAATTAGCTCTCGAATGTGAAAACAGTATAAAGAATGAAAAAGAACAAATTTGTAAAAAAAAAAACATGTTTGACACAAATTTAAACGGCCAGTTATAAATTGCAATATACTGCAATTGAATGTACAATTCTCAGTACTTTGACGCAATGGACAAGTTACCCTGTGATGTAACATACCGTTTATGTATTTGTAAAGGAAACAAAAGCGTATCGACTAACCTTAAACAAATCTTATGTCTTTAAGATTATACCATAAACACATCAATTCACATATCTCGCCATACACACGAGTAGTCAGTTACGCGCCGCCCGTCACATCAGCCCGCAACACTTCATAAACTATACACAATAAAATTCTCATAAGACACTGGGTAGGTTGGATTTAATAACACTGCACTTTAACGAACCAGTCGAAGTATTAAGATTTCATATAAGTTCTCTTAGGATTTTCCTTCTTGTGTTCGAGTGAGTAGCGGTAGGTGTGGCCGATGGTGGTGAGCGGCTGTATCTGGATGTAGTGTGGGCGAGTTTAGATATCACGGCGTGCCGCGTGGATGTCGAGGATGTCGAGGGAGCGAACTCACACATCGAAGTCGGCACTGTTCTTGCCGTTAGGCGCGTTGAACGGTTCGCTCCACATTCTTCTGAGATCGCCCTGCAAACATAATATAATTTTAACCTATGCCTTTTCATCCTAAGACCAAGGTAAAGTGTTAAGTCTCATAATGGCATAAGCTTCAAACCGAAACATAGCAGTGCTTGAGCAGATACAGGCGTAAGCGTGAGTGATGGTATGTGTAGTGAGTAATGTGTGGGTAGACAAAAATTTAACACAAAACTAATAAATCGACAATTACTATCAAAATGCTTTCTTAAGAAAATCTTACCCTAAACGCCTGAAACCCACTTAATTAAACTGGCCAAAAAAGTCTATCAGAAAAATTGTAAACAATTCAAAAATAAACTAGCTGCATATGGCTGGACTAACAGCGGTGGAAGTCACCCAGAAAAGCACTAGTATATAATGGTCGTATGAGCTCATAAACATTGGTACCTTCACATAGGCCATGGTGAGCAGCGGCAGCAGCGTGAAGGGCACGAGGTACAGCAGCGCGGGCTGCGCCGCCTTGAACACCTCCGCCGACACCGTCGCCGTCAGCAGGCCCAGGAAGTAGCCCAGCAGCGAGCAGTGGAAGTACGTCAGCCGGGAACTCTACACGACACACGTGGACAATTATAACTCAATCTTCTTCTTCTTTTTGATTTATGGCTTTCGCATTATTATGCTGTTTTTTGCCAGTGTCAAGTATAATTTATTCTCAAGTTATATTTACGGTCGATTTCAAGGGCTTGCCGGAGTTTTGGTGTTAACTCCTTTCAGAAAGATTCTTAATTCAATTATTTCAATGTTTCCATACACAGTTAATTACCGTCAATGTTTATTGAACAAATCCACACCACTTTTATGCAACAAACACAACTCTAAACTAGTTTATCAAATAAATTTAAGTAAGCAATGAACTGTACTGTCAGAATTCCCGCCAAAACTCCATAAGTGAATCTGTGGCCAGCCATTGATGTACGCAGGCCCACCAAGCATGCGACAACTATCCCAGTAATAGGTATATTAGGCAGAAGATACAGTGCCAGAAGTGTCGATATTTTTAAGATGAATCATTGGTATGTTATACAGTGAAACCTGGTTAAGTGAGACATCAAAGGACCTGCAATGTTGTTTCACTTACAGAGGTATTCCACTTACCCAGTGTCTCAGATATCCAGGTATAGTAAATATCTGTCTCATTTATAGAGGGGTTCATTAACAGAGGTCAGAATACAGGTTAGAATAAAAATAAGTAAGTAAACAAACAAAACGATGTTATCTCAGTTACAGAGGTTTATGCATATAAAATTCACTCGCTGTCTCAGTTATAGAGGTAACTATGATGATAAATCGAAAGAACAAATCCCAGATACAGAGGTTTGCTTCGTCCCACTAACAGGGGTAATTCAGTGCCAAAGTGTTGGGACCTCAGCATGAGTTCCAGTTATGGAGGTTTCTCACTTATCCAGGTCCCACTTAACCAAGTTTCACTGTATATAAATCGAGAAAAAAATTGCTATATCGGATCGCATAAATGCTCACCATTGATCTAGGGCCGGGCACCTGCCCCATTTGGCACACCAGTGTAGCCTTCTTGTACGCGTCGTAGCGTAGCACGAAACATAGTAACAGGCCTGGCATCACTATGTCACCCAGTCCTGTAACAGAGTTATATGCTTTACCACATTATAGTTACATGAACAAATGCCGCGTTGGTCAGAACGTATGTGGCGCCCAACGTGGGGCGATGGTACAGTTTAGTGGTTTATCATGCATTAAACAGCTGGCGAGAGAGACAGCGAGCAAACTTGCTGGCGCCGCCCAGCTGCAGCCGTCGGGCCACCACGTTCATACTGTACGTGACTAGTGACTACTGACCCAGCATGGAGAAGTGTCCCTGGTGGTGCATGGAGGGGAACACGAGCTTGGCGGGCAGCGACAGCTTCGGTGCGTCGCGCATGGCGCCGCCCAGCTGCAGCCGTCGGGCCACCACGTTCATACTGACTAGTGACTAGTGACTACTGACCCAGCATGGAGAAGTGTCCCTGGTGGTGCATGGAGGGGAACACGAGCTTGGCGGGCAGCGACAGCTTCGGTGCGTCGCGCATGGCGCCGCCCAGCTGCAGCCGTCGGGCCACCACGTTCATACTGACTAGTGACTAGTGACTACTGACCCAGCATGGAGAAGTGTCCCTGGTGGTGCATGGAGGGGAACACGAGCTTGGCGGGCAGCGACAGCTTCGGTGCGTCGCGCATGGCGCCGCCCAGCTGCAGCCGTCGGGCCACCACGTTCATACTGACTAGTGACTAGTGACTACTGACCCAGCATGGAGAAGTGTCCCTGGTGGTGCATGGAGGGGAACACGAGCTTGGCGGGCAGCGACAGCTTCGGTGCGTCGCGCATGGCGCCGCCCAGCTGCAGCCGTCGGGCCACCACGTTCATACTGACTAGTGACTAGTGACTACTGACCCAGCATGGAGAAGTGTCCCTGGTGGTGCATGGAGGGGAACACGAGCTTGGCGGGCAGCGACAGCTTCGGTGCGTCGCGCATGGCGCCGCCCAGCTGCAGCCGTCGGGCCACCACGTTCATACTGTACGTGACTAGTGACTACTGACCCAGCATGGAGAAGTGTCCCTGGTGGTGCATGGAGGGGAACACGAGCTTGGCGGGCAGCGACAGCTTCGGTGCGTCGCGCATGGCGCCGCCCAGCTGCAGCCGTCGGGCCACCACGTTCATACTGACTAGTGACTAGTGACTACTGACCCAGCATGGAGAAGTGTCCCTGGTGGTGCATGGAGGGGAACACGAGCTTGGCGGGCAGCGACAGCTTCGGTGCGTCGCGCATGGCGCCGCCCAGCTGCAGCCGTCGGGCCACCACGTTCATACTGACTAGTGACTAGTGACTACTGACCCAGCATGGAGAAGTGTCCCTGGTGGTGCATGGAGGGGAACACGAGCTTGGCGGGCAGCGACAGCTTCGGTGCGTCGCGCATGGCGCCGCCCAGCTGCAGCCGTCGGGCCACCACGTTCATACTGACTAGTGACTAGTGACTACTGACCCAGCATGGAGAAGTGTCCCTGGTGGTGCATGGAGGGGAACACGAGCTTGGCGGGCAGCGACAGCTTCGGTGCGTCGCGCATGGCGCCGCCCAGCTGCAGCCGTCGGGCCACCACGTTCATACTGTACGTGACTAGTGACTACTGACCCAGCATGGAGAAGTGTCCCTGGTGGTGCATGGAGGGGAACACGAGCTTGGCGGGCAGCGACAGCTTCGGTGCGTCGCGCATGGCGCCGCCCAGCTGCAGCCGTCGGGCCACCACGTTCATACTGACTAGTGACTAGTGACTACTGACCCAGCATGGAGAAGTGTCCCTGGTGGTGCATGGAGGGGAACACGAGCTTGGCGGGCAGCGACAGCTTCGGTGCGTCGCGCATGGCGCCGCCCAGCTGCAGCCGTCGGGCCACCACGTTCATACTGACTAGTGACTAGTGACTACTGACCCAGCATGGAGAAGTGTCCCTGGTGGTGCATGGAGGGGAACACGAGCTTGGCGGGCAGCGACAGCTTCGGTGCGTCGCGCATGGCGCCGCCCAGCTGCAGCCGTCGGGCCACCACGTTCATACTGTACGTGACTAGTGACTACTGACCCAGCATGGAGAAGTGTCCCTGGTGGTGCATGGAGGGGAACACGAGCTTGGCGGGCAGCGACAGCTTCGGTGCGTCGCGCATGGCGCCGCCCAGCTGCAGCCGTCGGGCCACCACGTTCATACTGACTAGTGACTAGTGACTACTGACCCAGCATGGAGAAGTGTCCCTGGTGGTGCATGGAGGGGAACACGAGCTTGGCGGGCAGCGACAGCTTCGGTGCGTCGCGCATGGCGCCGCCCAGCTGCAGCCGTCGGGCCACCACGTTCATACTGTACGTGACTAGTGACTACTGACCCAGCATGGAGAAGTGTCCCTGGTGGTGCATGGAGGGGAACACGAGCTTGGCGGGCAGCGACAGCTTCGGTGCGTCGCGCATGGCGCCGCCCAGCTGCAGCCGTCGGGCCACCACGTTCATACTGACTAGTGACTAGTGACTACTGACCCAGCATGGAGAAGTGTCCCTGGTGGTGCATGGAGGGGAACACGAGCTTGGCGGGCAGCGACAGCTTCGGTGCGTCGCGCATGGCGCCGCCCAGCTGCAGCCGTCGGGCCACCACGTTCATACTGTACGTGACTAGTGACTACTGACCCAGCATGGAGAAGTGTCCCTGGTGGTGCATGGAGGGGAACACGAGCTTGGCGGGCAGCGACAGCTTCGGTGCGTCGCGCATGGCGCCGCCCAGCTGCAGCCGTCGGGCCACCACGTTCATACTGACTAGTGACTAGTGACTACTGACCCAGCATGGAGAAGTGTCCCTGGTGGTGCATGGAGGGGAACACGAGCTTGGCGGGCAGCGACAGCTTCGGTGCGTCGCGCATGGCGCCGCCCAGCTGCAGCCGTCGGGCCACCACGTTCATACTGTACGTGACTAGTGACTACTGACCCAGCATGGAGAAGTGTCCCTGGTGGTGCATGGAGGGGAACACGAGCTTGGCGGGCAGCGACAGCTTCGGTGCGTCGCGCATGGCGCCGCCCAGCTGCAGCCGTCGGGCCACCACGTTCATACTGACTAGTGACTAGTGACTACTGACCCAGCATGGAGAAGTGTCCCTGGTGGTGCATGGAGGGGAACACGAGCTTGGCGGGCAGCGACAGCTTCGGTGCGTCGCGCATGGCGCCGCCCAGCTGCAGCCGTCGGGCCACCACGTTCATACTGACTAGTGACTAGTGACTACTGACCCAGCATGGAGAAGTGTCCCTGGTGGTGCATGGAGGGGAACACGAGCTTGGCGGGCAGCGACAGCTTCGGTGCGTCGCGCATGGCGCCGCCCAGCTGCAGCCGTCGGGCCACCACGTTCATACTGTACGTGACTAGTGACTACTGACCCAGCATGGAGAAGTGTCCCTGGTGGTGCATGGAGGGGAACACGAGCTTGGCGGGCAGCGACAGCTTCGGTGCGTCGCGCATGGCGCCGCCCAGCTGCAGCCGTCGGGCTACCACGTTCATAGGGTTCTCCGCCGGCCTGAAAAAAACAAACATTTAATACTGTGTCATAATGTGTTTTCACTTAACACACAGGCAACGTAACCTCCACGCGCGTTGAACGCTTGTCACCAGTACGCATTATAACAAGATCGTCGGTCAACAAATGTCAAACATATAAACAAAACTTAGATAGAACAATGGACATATGATATATGGCACTAATATAAGACATTAAATCTCACCTGGTAGCGACCTTGACCATGACGTTGGTGGTGAAGATGTATGAGGAGAAGAAGACCCAGAAGACGTCGTAGAGTAGCAGTCCGGTGAGCAGCAGTGTGGACACCTTCAGCGACGGCAGCCGGATCAGCGCGATGAACGTCACGCACAAACCCATACCCATTGCTGGAATTATAGAAATACACATTATTAAACGTTTGAGTAACAATAGAAAATGCAGAGGATTTGTTTAGTTCAATTCTGTAAACGAAATGGATTAGCGCAGTGTATGCGCGGTAAGTCTTGGTGCATTCTCATAGAAGGATAGTAACAAGTGATACACTGCAATAGGACGTCTCCGATCTCCAAGATTATATTCAACCCTTAAAACGGAAATAGATAATACGTATGATGTAGTTATACTTATCAATAAATATATAAATAATAAACCCAAATAAATAAAGGATTATATTCATTTAAGAAAGGTCTAACCGACCTTTTTGTCTTGCTTTTCAATCGAGTCGACTCGATTTCTTGCTATGTCCTAGACTACACTAGAGTAAATTGGGGATGCTAGAACCAGAGTGGCCTAACTGCATTTTGATGACTTTTGACCTATTTATATTTTCGATAATTTAAACCACGGCCCAAATGGACCTGTACTGCCATCTATATCAAGATGATGTTACCAATTTTAGGCCGGTCTGGTCTTGTAGATTAACATTTTTAAATTGTCGAAAATACAAATAGGTCAAAAGTCGTCAAAATGCAGTTAGGACACTCTGGTTTTAGCAGCCTCAATTGGTGTGGTGTTCGCTCACCGTCCATAAGCAGCCAGTGTCCGGTGAGGACCCAGACAGCGACGATGGCAGCGGCCAGTAGCGCGGCGGCGAGTTCAGGCGCGGAGTATCGGCCACACACGGCGCCGCGTGCCGCTCCCAGCCCCGCGGTACCCGCCACGTACTGACACAGTGGCGTCAGCAGGAACGCCAACGCCGCACACGCTATAACTGCAAGTACAAAAAACAAACAGTTTATCAACCGTACGGGCCTGGTATGATTTTTGACTTAGTTTAAGTTTTTTTTTTTTTTTAAAGGAAAGGTATGGGAAGGGGAGGGGATTTGGGCTTCCGGATATCTCACTCACCGTACGAAACGCAGCAGCAAGCCGCTTATTTACGTCGGTTTTCTGCGAGACATTGGTTACGACCCGGTCGAGCCAGTCCATTCATGCTGTAGACATTACTGTCTACAGCGTGGCTCTACCACTCATAAAAGATATTTGAGGTTAAAAGTCCAACCTTTAACCTCAAATAACTTTAAGTTTAAAAGTAAGTTTTAATAGTATTTTTTGGCCTACCCTAATAAATACTATAAACTAAGAAATCAATAATAAATAAATTGTTTGTTAAAAACTTACTGGCTGTGCATATCGCGACGAGCGTCTGCATGGAGTCGAAGAAGAAAAACATGATGAGCAGTGCGACCGACGAGCCCAGTGGAAAGCAAAGCGCCTGCATTGTGTTCAACGTTTGGACGTCTGAAATAAAATATTGTTTTGTAAGCGTAATTCATTACATACTTGATTAAGTTGTATGGGAACCGCAGGAGTACACGTCGCGCTCGAATGCCTGTGCCAGTTTGTACCAGAGGAATGTTCTCACGGACCGTTCAAAGTGCTGGCTTGACGTTTTAGAGGGAGACATGAGAGCCAATGGTAGTGAGACCATTGGTTCGGCTCAGTGAGTTATCATTATGGAGGATGTTCAAGACAGGGCGCAGTGCAAGCGTCAACGGTAGATTTCCATATACGATTTTCTCCTCATATACGAGAATCTCCAGAAAAATATCACAAATGGGCCAATCAGAATACAGTTTGAACGTCACGCGTACTAAGTACTGTTTGTTTGGTTGATTTCTGGGATCTATCCGGATAATCAAACTAAGATCGTTTATTGAAATCGACCATAAGTAAGATGGACCCTGGCACTAGGCTGGAATAATCCCACGCAGAAAGAAGCTTGCGGCTGTCGCTTGCGCTTTGACCTGCATGTTACTGCCCTGCTACCATAGGTCATAGCGTAATATACATATAAACCTTCCTCATGAATCACTCTATCTATTGCTGAAAACTGAATTCACATCCGTTGAATAGTTTAAAAGATCTAAGCAAACAGACAGCGGAAGCGACTTCATTTTATACTATGTAAAGATTTGTGCGTTTTACGTGGACGCGAACTATGAATTGCCGTCTACTCAGATGCTGTTCCTAAAATATGTAAGATTACTGATAATATTACCTCGATCGAATTGTATAAACCTACTTTCAACTTAAGGTTTTAAGGTCGAATATGTTCACAGTATTTAGTACCAACCTAAAAGTTTCTTAAACTACCAGATTTGAAAGTAGGCATTAAATATTAACGCCAGTTGACTTCGGATTTGTAAATAACGTAACATTTGTTGGTTTTACAAATTGAGATGCCATTGTAACTAGGACACATGGATATAAGCTGTGAAAAAATTTAGCGTGAACATAGATCTTAGATCTTTTTAAAAAATGGAAGGAACTGTGAGATTTTCTTTCTATGTGGATAGGTCCTTTGTATACGAAAGGCCGTCTGTGTTGGTACTATAATTTTGTCTATTTCAACCGCCAAAAACAGTGTCTTGGGGCAACGAGCGCAGTCCAGAGCCGTGCTTTTTTAAAGCATAGGTGGACAATCGAGCGAGTGGGTCGCCTGATGGTAATCGGTATCTCTACCACCCACAATACCAGAAGAATCATGGGCGCGTTGCCGGGTTAAAGGAATGGGATAATTAGGGATTGGGAAGAGGAGGGGGATTTGGGCCTCCAGATAACTTTTTAATCAGCGATCTACTCATCTCGTCATTCGAGCAATTAAAAGAATCTTTCATAAAAAAAAAATGAAATTAAAAATTCCAACTTACAACACAACTGATTTACCCTTGTTTGAAACATTAAGTCGACGCGAGGCTATTGATCAAAATCAGGCATATTACATACATACGTACGTAGGTAACCACACATTTTTATTTTACGAGAATACCGATGCGTAAATGATAAGAATTTTATGAGTCGGTAACAGATTTAGCGCTACCTTTATTAGAAGTCTAGTCGTCATATTTTAGACCATCATGATTTTGGACTGGCATCCGACCTAGTTTCTCCTGATTGGCCAAGTTTACCATCCTTGGTATACCGTAAAGAAGCACGGGCTGAAGGAGCTCTAAAAATCCGAAACTCATTGACAGTATTTTTTATTCCATTAAAGTAAATATTATTTTATACAACTCAGTCCATATGAAAGAAGTGAAACCTTGCAAAATGCGCTTACTAGAACAACCTGTATAATACAAGTTACTCGAGCTAACGGAAATCTGCATCATTCACAAATTTAAACAGTTGATCACTTACTACTGTTGGAAGATGACGCGGTGGGTGGTTTGCCGCCCAGCAATGAAGCCTCTCTCTCGCGCTCCGCTCGCTCGCGCGCCTCCCGCTCCATGTTCAGGGAGCGGAAACTACCGTACACGATGAGCAGCATCGAAATTAGGCACGCGGACACCCTGTATAACAACAGGTTAATCTTTATTATACAAGTGTTCTATGCAATCTAATTCACAATAAATATTTAAAAATAGAAAATATCTCTTTATGGCCTGCACCCTGTATAACAACAGATTAATCTTTATTATACAAGTGTTCTATGCAATCTAATTCACAACAAAAATCTTTAAAAATAGAAAATATCTGTTTATGGCCTGCACCCTGTATAACAACAGATTAATCTTTATTATACAAGTGTTCTATGCAATCTAATTCACAACAAAAATCTTTAAAAATAGAAAATATCTGGTTATGGCCTGCACACTGTATAACAACAGGTTAATCTTTATTATACAAGTGTTCTATGCAATCTAACTCACAACAAAAATCTTTAAAAATAGAAAATATCTGTTTATGGCCTGCACCCTGTATAGCAACAGGTTAATCTTTATCATACAAGTGTTCTATGCAATCTAATTCACAATAAATATTTAAAAATAGAAAATATATCTTTATGGCCTGTGGCACAGCTGCTTGACACTATCAGTAATTCTAAAAGTAGATTTCATTTCCTGTTCAACTAGCGATAGTGGTCAGACGCTATGTCACGGAGGACTAAAAATAACTTAAATACGTTATAACAAAATATTGATTAAGTAACCAAAATGTTTTCTATAAAATATTACGAGTGACTTTCTACGGATATTAAATTATATGAATCTCGGATTTTTCATATACATGACAGTTGCTTCTGTTTTTGATAAAACTGCATGTTTCTTACTACGAGAAAATTATTAAACTATCACAGTTCCGCTTTAAAAACAATACAATATTGACTGACAATAAACTTTATTAGCATATTGACATGTGTATGCTATTGTTGTAAACGAGCTAAACAATACACTCTTTAATACACATTAAATAGTTAATACAAATATTTTAGTAGCACAAAGTATTAAAGTAATCTTGTTGAAATATTTGTACAATGACAATTAATTTGAATGGACTGTCATACCAATAAAAGTATGTAGTAACAGGTGTAAACTACAAGTGGGCCAACAACTGGAAATTGTTATCTGTATTGTTTGTAATCGCGAAATATACCTACCTACAAGCGTGACTAACATAAACAATAGGTTGACCCGAGGATGCAAGAGAGCTACGAAGCTCGTACAACGACACCACGCTTTCTCCTTTGAATTAAACAGCTGATGATACAGCTACACATCGATAAAATCATTATTCAAATAAAATGCAATTGTTACAGTTTACATTCTACCGTAGACAGCTCTATAAGAGAAAGATTGAACAAGATTTATAATTTTTACTATTGCAGTTTGAAATTCGGATTATATTTTCACATTGGACTTCTACTTATGTTGTGTTTTTAGAGATTTCATTTGATATGGTGACTCAGATTTTGTGTTATTATGTTTGTTTGAATTTTATCATTATTGTCGTTTCGACACGCATGTAGGGCCATTAACCGTTCGGATTTATCCGGCTTGTTTTTGGCTTTCATTTATCTAGACCTTTAGCTAGGATTCATTGTAGAGTTACAACTGTTTTGCTCTAAATATAGATGAATTATTCTGCGCCTGCGCAGGTTTTGTGCATAATAGTAGTCGTCGCGTTCTATTGGTTGAACTCTGACGTAGTTTGCGCATGCGTGCATGGCGTACGTATAGTACGTCGTCTATGTCGTTGTGAGATACCGCTGAACGTCAATTGGCCTAAAGTTGACATACCGCACGCATATTAGTCACTAGTCACACTGGCGCCTATATAAAACCGCTGATCGTCAGTCTATTCTATATCGAATGGTTAGTGGCCAATATGGTGTCAATTTTTTCTAGCCCCCCAAAGGCCAGTGAAACTTGGTGACAGCGCGCCAAAATAGCGGCGTTTAAGTCGCTCGAAATTGATTTCAGTTTTAAACTACTTACTTATTTTGATGCTAGACTTTAATAGCTAGACCACCGGTCTAGACTCATCAATTTCCTGTATCCTACTAATATTAAAAACTAGAAAGTTATAAAGTTGGTTAAATGTATGTAAAATGTATTCCAAAAGAAGGCAATGAAAATGGGCTCACTTATGCCAAAATGTCCGTCATCCAAATACGCTATAATGAGTTAATGACACCAAACTGATCAAAATATACCTATTATTCAGCAAAATTGGCCCAATGTCCTACCTATCTGACTCAAATAAGAAGATATGTATGGAATATTACTTAAAATAATTCCGCTCCAATGATCTACAATCGTTTGGATTATTCTATTAGACCTAGAATCCTAAACCGCAGAAACAACATAAGAAGGTACCGAAGGCTAGAAGCAAAGAGCGCAAGTTGGTATTTACAAAACAAATTGTAAACGTCATTTCCACGAAATCAATGCAATTTTAGTTGATTCAGTCTAGCATAACTGAGTCAAACGCTCTTAAAGTTAATTACGAAACGCTTAGATACAATCCCTAACAAGATAGAAATATAAATTTCTCCATACACTCAAATTATTGTTAAGTGTCAACAAAAATAGAAATAGATAATAAAGACGACGCAACGCATAAAGTGTAGCCTTTCGACCCCAGCCTAATTAAACGAAGTGCCGTCCAGCGGTGCGGCGCGGCGCGGCGCGGATCTCTCGCTAATGAAATGTAATGACCGCTCAGTGCGAGTGCTCAACCCTCACAAAATTAACGACATTCACTCAATTTTATATAGATACTGCAAACTTTTTTTACTAGATTTAGATTGCGGCTCCACGCGCATTGGAGTCATTCTCATCATATTTCCGGGATATACCTATGGTATTTCCATGTAAAAAAAACAGTCGATTCACTGCTATTAAAATTTCTTTCTTCTTCCTCTTTCATATATAAGAAGGATAGGTTAATTATCAATTTTCACATTTATAGTATTTCTAGTATAGATCTTTCAGCATATAGGTAGAAAGTCACCCGGATGATCGTTTTGACCAAAAGCCATACTGTTGATCACTGATCAGCAAGTAAATCTAGGAAGCGGACCAACTTTCTCGTTATCCTTCCACAGTAATAATAAGCGCTTGTTTCACGATGTCTAATAATCGTTAGTTATAAAATAAACTGTAAGACAGCAAAATATACTGTTAATAAACATCGAGGAGGAGCCTATAGTCAAATTGCTACTTCCTAAAGTATTGTGAAACAGGCCCTAAGATAACTTTATTGGACACACACATGTTTGACGTGTACTAAATTATATTACCAAGAAGCCCATAATGTATTTTGTATGACAAAATATGCTCTGGCAATACGAAACTGAGAAACAACCTAGCACTTAGCAGAATTGAACATAGCATTTCTTGGCAATGACCGACATTTTTTAAGAACTTATTTCCGGTGAATAAAAAAAACTCAAAACTTTCACTTTTGCACTTAAGCCAAGTAAGTTGTCAGTATCACATAATGCCATAAATTTCCTTCACTTCACTTTTTATAGGCGAGGACGGCAAATCAGCAAATGGATCACCTGGTGGTAAGTAATCCATGTCACCAACCTTATGGTAAAAATGGAGGATGAGAAGGGGAGGGGGGACTTGGGCCTCCGGAAAGAGATTTCCAGTGAGTGAGAAACGCAAAGCAAATTGAAACATCACATCTACAACCAATGAGTAAAACGTCATAAATAACTTAATCCCATTTATATATAATTATCTTGTTCACATATATGGCGCATAAATACAGCCATCGATATTACGGGCATACGTTCGTTGCATTACAACATTTCCAAGGATTGCTATTTGTGCAACACACGTCTTAAACGTACTTTATAACTATTTAAACTAGGGTAAACGGTTTTCTTTCGAATGGCACATAGAGTTATTTATTTTTGTTACTACATTTCCTATTTCTTAACAGCTTCGATGTGGAGTACCGTTCCGGTCGCAATTTATCTCGGGTCGATCTTTACACTTGTATTTATATCTGACAAGATGATATTTAAATGTCCTTTTGAACCCCGACAAAAAGTGAAGATGTAGAACCCGTAAAACTATGTACCATTTCTAATTTTTACCCCTTTGTTTGTCTATCTATGTATTAATAGGCTTTGCTCGCGGCTCCGCCCGCGTGATCTGCTTTTCTGGGATAAAAAGTAGCCTATGTCTTATTCTGATGTGTGAGCTATATTCTTGTAAAGTTTCATTAAAATCCATTCAGTAGTTTTTACGTGAAAGAGTAACAAACATACATCCATCCATCCATATTTACAAATTTTCGCGTTTATAATATTAGTAGGATTTGTGTGTAGAACTCGTAAAACTATGTACCATTTCTAAACCTGATGACCGCCATCAAATGAAGTCCTAACAGACATTCATTGTACAATGTCCAAAAGGAAATAGCTAATTGCCCAGTTGACCTTATAGGATGTAACATCAATTTTGTATTGACAAATCTATACAAATTGCCACGTTAGCATTAACATTTTCGATATTTTTGTATAGCTAATATTATTTATTAAAATACTTTAATCGCAGCGATAGCTCAGCGGGGATTGGTACGGACTGTCGAGACCGAAAGTTGCAGGTTCGAAACCAGCCGCAAGAGACCTCTGACTTTTCTAAGTCATGTGTATATTAATTGTTAATTATCGATTGCTTTAACGGTGAAGGAAACATCGTAAACATACCTGAGAACTCGAAAGATTTTTCGAAGGTATGTGAAGTCTACCAACCCGCATTAGGCCAGCGTGGTGGACTAAGGCCTAACCCCTCTCATTCATTAGAGGAGGCCCGTGCCCAGCAGTGGGACATATATAATATAGTACAAGATCCCGGGGAACATTGACCTTCACCCATCTGTTTACCGGATCAAACTAACATTTTAGGGTATAAAATGTGTTGCTGAACACATACCAATAGGGTTGCCTAAAAAATTATGGTCAAGGATATGATTAATTAACATTTAAAAAAAAATTTTTTTTATAATTTCCCTGACTTACTTACCAAAAAAATTTAACCGTCAATGAAAAGTGTACAATGTATACTATCTGTAAAAAATAGGTTGCCTACCTTTTTCTGGCTACTACTACCTGGTTGCCGTGTGCAAACAGGTAACTAAAAAATGGTCATTGCGCTCATCTAGCTCCTAGCTTTTGCAGGTAGTATACATTGTAGGTTCATTTATTTGGTGAGCAAGTCAGTGAAATATTATCTTCTTTTTTTTTTTTTATTTGGCAAAACCTATCCTTGACCATATTCTTTTAGGCAACCCTATTTGTATGTGTTCAGCAACACCTTTTATACCCTAAATTATCATTTTCATCCGGTAAACAGATGGGTGAAGGTCAATGTTCCGCGGGATCTTAGACCAATACAGGACTATTAAAAAAAAAAACTTTATTGTATAAATTATATTTTTTTACACTTTGTTCGCGCGTTTATCCTAGCACGGCAAAATGACTGCACTACACCTGATAGTAAGCGTAGTGCAGTCCAAAAAACTAGCGACCACCGAAAAACAATGAGTTTATCGGTGGTCACCAGAGTCATGCCGGCCTGTATAAATAATGCTTCATCCCTCTTCGGAGAGGGAAGACAGTAATACAATGATGTACCCCTATACCGCCCCAATCAACCATCAAGTCATGTCGCAAGCCCCTCGGAAGAACCGGATATACACTGGCTAATCCTGGAAAGTAATCCACCCGCCTAAATGCTTACACACTGTTGCTTGGCGGCAGAAATAGACAAACCGGTGGTACCAACCTAGACGGTCTCTCGCATACGAGGGACCTACCACCTTGTAAAGTAGTTTATAAAGGGAAGTCGAAAGGAACATGTTCAACTCGGCGTTTGTCTTAACTAGTCGTGACACAGCGCCGTTAATTACACAACGATGTATTAACAATTGACGTTCCTTTATAATTGCATACCTGTTCTCGCATGTCTATAGAATTTACGTACAATTATGTATTTATAAAAACACGTGTTGGGCCGTTTCTATCCCCGAATTGAAGGTGAAACGATGTGTACGATTGTTGTGACCTTGTTACCTTATACGATGCGACGGATAATATAACAAAGTTGGCTGAAATTGTCGAGATTCGTGGAGGTTATTATACATATCAAAACAGTAATTTACATGTTCCGTTTCGTGGGAATTCCTAGCCGCCCAAAATGTCGTTTGTCAAATGGATATTTATAGGTAAAACTAGCTTTTGCTCGCAGCTCCGCCCGCGTGATTTTCATATAAACTTCCATCCCCTATTTTATCCCCTTGGGATGCCTACGTCATAACATGTACCTGCATGCCAAATTTCAGCCCGATCCCTCGAGTGGTTTGGGCTCTGCGTTGATAGATCACTATGTCAGTCAGTCACCTTTGAGTTTTATATATTTAGATTTAGATGGTATTCTATAAAATCGTACACAAATGATTTAAAGCTTTACAATGTTCAATTAATCCGAACGAAGTAGCTAAATTCTATAGTCTATAGATCAGCTCGTCCGGATTTCGTTACTGTATCTCGGAAGTCGGAAGAGGCAGCCTGTTGCTATTTGCATATGTACATAAATTGTTTTCTATGCCAAGACTCATGCTCACGGCTTTCGGATACATTATTTCTTCCTACTTTCTTACTATTGTTACATATTTCTGCACATTAGGTACACATCTCATATGACTTAATACAAATTTTATGGCGTGCGTCACAAGTCACAACACAATTTTCCCACAGAATAGAGATTTGCTTGGTTATAACGTTTACACCTTCACTTGATTAAAGTATATTCACAATTAAATCAATGAGCATCCCGACACTACAATAATAGTTGGTGGCAACTGGCAATAGTCGTTCGTCCTGTACTTTTACAATCAGCTGGTGTTGAACCATAATACTATAAAAGTACCGACCACGGCTTGTAATGTAAATACTTTACACATCTCCTGGGGAAGTTATTACGGGACATAAAGATTCTAGCTTGGTCGTGCGTCACGACACGACACACCTGAGGAACTGTGACGGTGATACTAACCTCGTAACAGTCGTAACTACACTCTCCAATGTTAAATCTACAAGTTATTGTACCGTAAACTTATTACTTAAATATCAATCGCTAGATAGTCTTCTCCGGAATAAACACGCGCCAGAATTTTCGTATATTTTTATTTTATGTTCCTAGAGCCGTGAAAAGCTTTACAAAAATTAGCACTTTGGTTTTACATCTTCATCATCATCACATCATCATCATCATCATCAGCCACAGGACGTCCACTGCTGAACATAGGCCTCCCCAAAGATTTCCGGACCGACCTGTTGGAAGCGGCCTGCAACCAGCGACTTTATCAGGTCGCCTCCACCGTCGGTCCACCTTGTAGGTGGACGTCCAACATCATCGTTTACATCTTGCTGTCTACTAAATATTAATTCCAACATTAAGTGATATTTTGAGGACTGGTATTTATTTTTACACGTTTTTTACATAGAGAGCATCATAGTATAGGACTTTACAAGAGTAGCTCTCAAAGTGTTTAACTTTTAGAAGAAATGTTGGATCGAATTTAAAGATTTATAACTTTCATATAATTAATATTTCGCCACAAATTATGGTGGAGTGTCATTATGTCTAGTATGTATATTTGCGCAAATAAATTTAAAATTCATAATAAACCGCGATAAATTCAGTTTTAATTAGTTTTATTTTAAATTTATTACAAACATGAGAAATTATACTTGAAAGTGGAATAAACAACATCCGTACCTATATATACCTGTATAAACAGTTGTCTATTAAAAGTGAGTTAAACAATTTCAAAAAGGAAAAATAATATAAACCACTTCGAAAATAAAAGTGACAAAAATGATTTGTGTATTCAAATTGTATGTTTTTTTGCGAAGTTTGAAATAACAATTATACAACGGCATCCAGACGGCCACAGACACTTCCGCAATGGCCCGTGCTTCGTTAAATTTTGATTACGGTACTGGCCTTACTTTAATAGCCTGCAACATGGGGCTTTCTTCATCACAAATGTAAAAAAGTACTGCCATTGTGATACCAGCAATCTAATTTCTATAAGATGTGATAGGATGATGTCGCCTGACGGCCTGACGTGGCTGTTTCGCGTTCGTGTATTCTAACGAGATTTCTGCGATTTTTTTTCATAACGGCTCTTACGTTGATAGCAAAATGTTGTGCCAATTAAAAAACCAATAAAGATTCATCTTTTATGAGGAAATGATTTAATAGCATTTTTTTTTATCCTGGCTCGGCAAAGTGACTACGTTACGCCCGATGGTAAGTTTAGCGAAGTCCAAGATGACTGACAGCATCTTATGTCTTTGGATGACGAGCGCAATGCTGTTATTTATATTTATTTTAGAATTCAAATTTATGTATGATGTGGCTTCTGTAGACCGGTTCGTTTCATTCAGGCTAATATACAAAAGCGATGTTATACCATTTAATTTGAAAAGTAACGGTCGTTGTATCATCATCATAATAATATGCAGTGTCTACGAACTGACCCTGATAGTAAGTTCAGTGTGACTGAATTTCATCATTCATAATGACAATGCTCGGATAAAAAATAACCGGATATAGGTAGCACTGGTCATGTTATGTGAGTTACGGGACTTACGTATTTTATTACTGTACCAGGTTACACTGAAGCATAAATGAGCAGTCAGTGAGCGGTCAGGTCACGGTTGAAATTCAACGACCACTTTCTACCAACCGTTATCCCACCTCTTCAAGGGGAGATGTGGCGGTGATAATTAACATTCGACGACCAGCATTCATACGGAGGTCGTCATACAAACAAATAAGTCACCCAATGGCAAAAGAAACTCTTTGCCCGTGAACAATCACAATACTAGAAAAACTCTTACTTCTACTTCAAGAGTTTAAGATGGAGATCGCTTAACAATTGTTGAGCCACTCGCTATTTTACCGACCTTGTTATAAAAAAAACGATCATGCCTATATGGCTATGTTCACATCGATTTTCTGTGAAAAAAGTGTTACCCTTGTAGACCTGGCCCTTCATGGTGTAGACAAAACTGTCTACAGAAAAAACCCGTGCCAAATATTAAATAAAGTTATGTTTCCAAAAGACTCCAGTACAGAATCAGATCTGCATGAATATTTTCGTGAATACACATGACGCGACAGCCGGCAGGTACCTACCGTAATCTGCTGTCCGTTCACTAAAAGGCCATTAATTACATAAACCTAATTTTGTGTAATGTTCAAAAACATGCGAAATAATGTATACAGGGTTAATTTTAAAACACCAGCAACCTTGCAGGACCAGATAGCTGACCCCATACGGAACAACTTTTGTTCTACGAGTTTGGATATAACTCAATATATTAAAAAAAAATGATTTTACAAGTTATTGTTGTGTCGTGTTTTTTTTCGTAGACAGCAGCGCGGCGCGGCGCGTGCCCGCACGACATCAGCTGCTCAGCGGTCAAGGTCAAATGCGCTATCCCGGTTCCCCACGCTTCGCGTGTTTGTTTACGTAATCTGCGATGCGCGTTAACATTCAAGACGGAAATTAAATGAATACTTATTTTTGTATGAAAATAAAATCTAACAAATTATCAAAAGTCGTAGAACAAAAGTAGTAGCTTATAACCTTAGGAATCTACCCCTGCGAGGTTGCTGGTGTTTTAAAAATAACCCTGTATATAAAAATAATAATTTATCATAAAGTTTTCGGGACATTATTTCCCGCGTTTTTATTCTAATGTCGAACGTCAGCACTAGCCCGCGGAAATCATTTTTTTTTATTAAGCTCGATCCTTACACTGAATACACGGTGTATTAACAATTAAACTATAAATATTGCTTTTATAGTTAATGTCAAAATAACGATAGTGAGAAAAAATAAAAGCAATGTTGATAATTACTATGATTCTTATTTAGTAGATAAACAGTGATTGGTAGGTTGCGTAATTTCTTGTCGTTTTTTTTTTTTACTAGCCCTGTATTATATACGTCCCACTGCTGGGCACGGGCCTCCTCTACTGAATGAGTGGGATTAGGCCTTAGTCCACCACGCTGGTCTAATGCGGGTTGGCAGACTTCACATACCTTCGAAAACCTTATCGAGTTCTCAGGTATGCAGGTTTCCTCACGATGTTTCCTTCACCGTTAAAGCAAGCGATAATTAACAATTAATATACACGTAACTTAGAAAAGTCAGTGGTGTATGCTCTTGGGGCTGGTCTCGAACCTGCGACTTTCGTCTCGACAGTCCATACCACTCCCCGCTGAGCTATCGCTGCTTTCTTTGTTGCTTAATTTCTTTTTGTAGATTTTAAAGATGGAACTGTAATTTTCAAAAAACAAAAAAGGAAACTAATTTCGCGGTCATGTGCTGACGCTCCCCATCTTAACGGGCTTTTAGTAAACGGACAGCCGTAACACTCGGCTCAGCTAAAAGGCAACTCTTGTTACTATATCAACTCTGTAATGTAAATAAAGATAGAGAACTACAGCGGTACTCACTTGGATGAATCCATGATTGAGTATGCCCATTTGTACTCTTGGTATTCCATGTTTGCTCCGACCTGCGCCATCTTCCCCGGACCACTGCGCGTATCGGCCACTGATGGTTGCCTCTTTACAATTTATTGTTTTAAGGGCTCTGCAAACAATGAAAAAGGAACATACATATTTATATATTTTTTTTATTTTTTTCAAATGGCGCGCCTCACGTTACGTCTGCCCATAAACAGTATCAAAACTGCTCGGCACTGTACTGTGCTCATCACGCTGAGACATAAAATGTTAATTCTCATAATGCCCAGTAGTTACTCTGGCTACAATGTCCTTCAAGCCAGAACACAACAATGTTTTCACACAACTGTTTAGCGACAGACAATGTGGTGGTACCTGCCCAGACGGAGCCTGGCCATACGAGTCCTACTAGTGAACAGGCAGCACGAACTACTACTAATGAGAGGAGTTAGGCCATGCTGCCCTAATGCGTGTTGGCAGAATTCACATACCTTCGAAATACTTATGGACAACTCTTTTTATCCATACATGGCAAAGTGACTGCACTACACCTGATGGTAAGGGTAGTGCATTCCAAAAAACCAGCGACCACCGACAAGCAATGAGTTTATCAGTGGTCACCACAGTCATGCCGGCCTGTATAAATGCTTCTTCCCTCTTCGGAGAGGGATGCAGGTTGCCTCACGATGTTTCCTTCACCATTAAGACAAGCGATAATTAACAATGAATACATACGTAACATAAAAAATTTATACATCTACCCATTCGAAATTTAAATATATTCATAGACATAATATATCAATACTAAATCTACAAGATTCTAGATTTAAAAAACACATTTCGGAACACACGTCCCACATTATACACAAAGCAAATAAAACATATCAGTAGTCACGACTTTAAAAAAAAATTCGGCGGAATCTCATCGCGGTCACGTGTCTACGTCAATTTTGAGTATTATTAATAGTTTTCATGTCAAATGTGAACAGTTCTGTTATAATTGAAGACTGACACATACTGAGTAGGCCGATGTGTATCAGTGGCATGTATTAAATTCGACCGATACTTGAACATTACAACAACAGAGCAATTTATTTCATAACAAGATGGAACTCGACCTCTGTTGAATAATAATAAAGTTTAGATTATACATGTATGGGAAATTTTGTTTTTCTTCTTTTTTGTTATTATATTGACTGAATGAGATCATCCAATGTTCTATTTCTTTAAGATCGCACTGAACTGCGCTCGTCATCTCGAGAGAGATGTAAAATGTCATAATGCCCGCTAATTTCACCAGCTTATTGCAACAAAGCAGTGCTTACACCCTGATGCTTGGCGGCAGAAATAGAGAAAGTTTTGGTACCAGTCCAAACGGTCTCTCGCATACGAGGGACCTAGCACCTAGTAACTTGGCCGGCCTGAATTCAGTCACGAATAGACTTAGTAGACAACCGTGAAGTGCCTAACTTCAGCTTGGCCAAATTATTTTGCGAGAATTGTTTCTACTAAAGGTTTTTTTTATTTGATTGAAAGACGAGCAAGGCACTTGCCTGATGGTAAGCGCCACACCTGCCCATAAACAAAAGCAATACCACACAGAACTTTGAATTACAAAGCCCCGCATGGCACTGAATTGCGCTAGTCGTCAGCCCGAAACATAAGCTGTTAAGTTCCATAATGCCCAGTAATTTCACTGGCTTCAATGTCCTTCAAACCGAAACACAACAGTGCTTACACACTGTTGCTTGGCGGCAGAAATAAACAAAGCGGCGGTACCAACCCAGACGGCGTCTCGCAAACGAGGAACCTATCACCTTGTAAAACGTTACAATCATTCAGTAGGGACACAAAATCTAAAAGTTGGATACACAGAACCAACAATAAATCTGTGATTTGGCCTGGGTATTGCTAATGCATACCAATTTAGCACAGTTTATTATGAACAAAATTTAGATGATCAATTTATCAGTGGTACATTTGTTATTGTGTAGAACTACCAACAGCTGAGCATTCTTATGTAATATTCAGCTCCTTTTTACTCAATGTAAACAATTTATTTAAACAATTGTTCAGTAACTTAATGCAAATACTAATTTTAAAATGTTTTCTTTTCAGGGTTTATTTTTAGGGTTCCATGCCTCCAAACGAAAAATATGTGTTTTATATTGATTTAACATAAGCCAACTTTTTTTTTGAAAAGTATTCAATGTATAGACAAAGTGATATTTGAGTTTCATTATAGTATATATATATGTATACATACTTTATAGATAATAATACGGTATTTTTATTCATTTATCCTGTATCACACACTGACCTATGCCAACAACTGAGATATGGTTTTAAAATTGAAACAAATTGCCCATGCATCATTACGTAATCCGCTGGGTGGAATATGAATGCTTTATCAATCATAACCATGATAACTTTATAAACAATTCAAACAGTATACTGTTGTTGCCAAAAGATGGTATCAATAATAAATCCACAGATGTTTGTGGCTTTATTATTGATACAAAATGATTTGAAGCTCAGTGGTACAGTCAACAAACAAAAAATATAGGTAGGTGTTGGAAGTTTTTATCAATATGCATAAAGATCTTATTGGAACCTTAAAATCAACAAATTTGGAGTCAATTGGCTATGTATGTATTAGATACTAGATAGTTCATTAACACATTGTAGCAGATGATCCAAAGAATTTACACTTTTTGACAACATATTTAACTATTTTCTTATTTATTTATTGTTTATTAATTGAACATTAAAGTAGGTTAGATTTAGGAAAGCCACTATTATCAAATCAAATCATTTATTGGATCAATAAAATGTCAAACATCATTTAGATTCAGTCAAATTTTAACTCTACTGCCAGTTCGGAATGCTGATTCGTTAAAGAAGAACGGGCAAGAAACTCTAACATTGCTCTTTTCTAAACTTATTACAATACATATTGAAATCTGGTCTCTTATAAAAACTCGTATCTCAATACATAGAATGGTGAAAACTACGGAAACATAAGATGTTATGAGTCTAATTTAATCCAATTACAACTGGTATGCTGAGCAAGTGCACTGTGCAGTGAACACAAGTAATTAAGGATATGAAGAGAACAATGACCTGCACCACCACAATAGTAAATTTACTTATGTGTTGGATGCACATAATGTCTTATGGTTTGTAATTTTGTACTGATTAATTATTATTGTACTGGTAAGTTTGAGCAACTCATTATTATAGGAATATTGATAGGGCTCTAGTGATGGATTGAACTCTTCAGTGGGTGGAGTAAAAAATGTATGCTATCTCACCTTAGCACCACATTGGAGTGAAATGCAGAATAATTTGTGATAATATCGAGTGAAAGAGAGGATTTATGAAAAATATAAAACACTGAGTTGTTGCTGTGGTAATTAATCAATAAAAAGGTTTTGTAATTCTTGAATAATTAAACTTTATCTGTACAAATTCAGTTATGGAGATTTCGTACTAGTTTTGTTTTTATTTATGCCCAAATTTGTGTAAAAATAACTGATGAATTATTGATCTTTCCAGGCTCATAACTTTTTTTTACAATTCTGTTTACATACATGCATAAATAAGAATGAGATACATCAATTTCAAGCTTAAGTTTTGGCATATTATTATGACATCAAACAGCGGAATAATCACTGTCAAGTTTTTGTATGTTTAATTTCCAACTAAATACAAACATATGCACACATGCCTGCAATTTCCGAAGCGGTAGGCAGAGATGCAACACCTGAACACTCACATTTCTGTCCCACAATATGATAGAGGGCGAGCTTATTACCATACCAGCCATAAGTTCCAAACACCAGGCTGATACTGAGCATTTTTTCATAGAAAAATCCAATATTACTTTTACCTGACCCGGGGACTGAACTCGAGACCTTAGCATAGCAGATGTACCACATACAGAATACAACTGATCCACCTAGGCAGCCAAAATTACCAACTAGTGTAATCTTAATACCAGTCATTCATCAAATATTTTTTTTTTGAATATTTTAATTATAAAATATGAAATAAATAAATACAATTAAACTATATTTCAAAAATAATTATAGCTGTATTAGTACAATATGAATACAAAGAACAATACTAAATTTTAAATATCTATCAAAATATATGCTATACTTATTTATTTAGGGGGCTAATCAACAAATATGTAAAAAGTAAGTGTAAATGTGGACCAGCTATTATTAAATAATTCATGGAGTTTCTTGCACTATATGATCTGAATATAGATTCAAACAGACCACGGTACAATTGCATCAAGATTCACATGAAAAGTGTACAAAATGAGCACTCAGCAAGCATAAAAATTAAACTTTCCCATGAACACACAATAAACAAAAAAAAGTAGCTTACCTACTTTAAATTAAAATGAAGGTTGTATAATTATTGAAAAAAGAATAATAAAACATATATGGTAAATTATTCAGTTCGATTGAAGAAAATGTCAATATACATAGTGATTTGAGATTTTTAATTTGCATAATCTGTATTGGCAAAATTACTGATTACACTGCAGAGCCAAATATGAAAAAAATGGATAAATTTAATATAAAAATAGAGCTTAATTGACATATCAAAATATGAGGCACATATCTAAAATTTCAACTCTATTTTTGTTCAGTTTAATTGAATTCTTTTTAAGATACTAAGATAACTGAGTATGTATGGAATATTGAAAAAACAAACAAGTTTATGTTGATTATTGTAAAGATCCCATTAAAATGATAGATAACATAATATTTAGAATAACAATAATAAAAACAGCAACAATCTTTTAAGGGAGGGTACAAGTCTCATGTCAGTCCTTTATGTGTGTAGTAAATGTTTTTATCAAACAAGTTTAACAAAGTATACAAACAAGCATGTGCCTGATTAAACTGAAATGTGCCAATTTTAAAGACACTGCACTTCAGACTACATTTAACTTTATTTAAAATATACCTACCTACCTACCTACTTCTACTTGTATGAATATAAATAGGTCAAAATGTTATGTAAATGAACTGTATCAAATAAAAATATACCAAATATTATTAACTTGTGGTGATTTTTAATTAAATGGACGGTTTAAGGATTTGAACAATAAAAAAGCAAGTTGATAGTAAGTAGAGCACGAATATAGTGTACACAATAAAGTGAAAGGGTGCCGAAATGTAATGACAATCATTGTATCGTGAACTGTCGACTTAGCGTATTAATAGTTTTAACATGAATATTTTCGTATTTTCGCACATTTTAATAATGGAATATTTAACGGGAAACATCATAACACATATACCATCGAAAGTCTAATTATTATTCCAAAACAAATTCACTTACCTATCATAAGGATTGCTCCTAAAATTTCACAATCATCAGCCCCGTGTTTCCATTCTTAATAGCTAAAATTATAATGCTTGATAACTATACTACATTAAAAATAATTGATTTTCACACGATTTATTTACGAATAAATACGACACTGCCCTACGCTCGGCCGACAGCCATTCTGTCATAGATAAAAAGATTTATAGATGCTGAGAAAAAAGTAATCTTCTGTGTCTATGGCTATTGCCATTATTTATATGGATGTTCAGCAGCAAACATACATAAATTACTTATTTAATCAATAGGCTAGCTAAAACCCTTACAGATTCCAGCATGTGCCGATTGGGTGTTTTGCTTGGCTTGTGTGTGTAAGCTTGAAAGAGCCTGCCACCGCACCTGCACCATGCCGAGCTTAACCGACCCTGTAGCTTTTTTGTCACAGTTTAAACTTTAAACTTTGTTGCTCTTGTGAAAGCACCGACGTGTATGTTTTTATATTTTGAATTTGTAAAAATGGGCTATTATAAGAAATTAAAAAATTGGCAGTTATAGCGACTGCAGCTAGAAGTGAAAACGTATAACTTAAGTATGCTTATTTAGTTCTCACTCTCAACTCAACTCGACTCGAATTGACTCAACTCGGACTGACGGATTGACGGACGGATCAACTAACTGTATAGCTACAGATACTCACAGAACTCACAAAATTACACCCATCCAAAAAGCGTCTAACGCGCACAGCACACAGTCAGATATATACGATGTGTTTGTTATACGTATATAGTCTGAATTAACATTAGCATGTCGCTGACGCGATACCACAAGTTTACCCTCAATCAAAGGTGCTCAATGCGGCTCAAGACGTTGAAATCGATGACACCCGTGTTTCATCGTTTTTAAAATACCAATCACATATAACATGCCTGTATGGGCTAGATCCCTTTGCCTTCTCATTAAAAGTGAAAATTAAAAAAAACATCAATCGACAAATAAATCATTATCACTATTAGGGATGGTGATTCTTTTCGGTAATAACGATTTAAAATCGATTCAAATCGCAATCGGATGAATCTGTTCACAAAAAAATCAAGTTCAGTGAGCCCGATTCCTAAAAAAAAACGTTTCTTTTTTTCAAGTTTGCATTTACAATGTAAATATAAATCTATTTTATTAGAATTATAATTCTTTTTATAACCACACCAAAGTATCAGGTATAACAGAACTAAGAAAACACATATTTTCTAAATTTTTTTACATTAAAAAGTTTAGAAAATATATAGCTTATAGTTCCCAGTGCTTAATATCTAAGCTGTTCAGAAACAATATTTTGTCAAATCCACGCGGATCTAAGCGGCTCCGCCATCACTACAAACGTAACTTTTTTATGTATCAAATAGAGGCGAAGGAAATTAAGCACACATTAATCTCTCAAGTTTTTGAGCAGTTAAGTGAAAAACTGTTTTTTCTTTACATATGTTAGATTACTATGGAGAAGAGAGTTGCTGAGTAAGCAAGGTGTTGCTTGCTGTTGCTGTTGGTGAACAGGGCACTTTACTCGTCGTGATGAACTCTTATATATATAAAAATGCCCCATTTAAGGCTAGTTCCGTGTGAATTCGAGCCCCTCTAATCAAGCTTCCATGTTGAGTACATTAAACTAACAGCAAATAATAAGTAAACTATAATGGTTTTATCAAAAATGTCGAATGTCGATTTTCTAGGGTGAAGTATTGATTCACTGGATCGATTCAGTGCTACAATATAAATTTATAAAATCGATTTTTTTTGCCCGAGAAATTGATTCTTTGATTAATCGAGCTCCAATCGCTTTGTCTGCTCACATTGTTCTGTGCTTGGAATTATTTTTTGTCAAAGATATTTTATATTAATCAGAGACTTAATAACTTGTCTCTGTTCGAATAAAGCACATAAACATGAAGCTATCATTAGTATTATTTCGGCGAAATCGCATGCCTAATGGTCATATATTTAGAGGCAAAGATCGTCTTGTGAAGCCGGTAGAACCGAAACATTTGCGTCGTCTGCAGCAAGATTTCGCTGTTGAAGAACAAAATATGTTTTATTTACGTTTCCCTTACCTTTCTGAGGTATGTTTCTTTCTTTTTAATAATTGCTGTCTTAGTATAAAATTATAGGTTAATCTAGTCCAGACTATAGGATTATTATTTTTTCTCATTCATCCTATTTCCTTTTTATTCATAATAATATATAGAGTAAATGTCCATTATCTGTTGTATTTAAATTAATTATTACATATTTTCCTACCATTTACTATGGTCCCGGCTTAGAGGTGGTCCAAGGGACATCTTCGTCGCACTATAAACCAATTATAGATGTTCCTAGCTGTCTGTTACATCACGCGTCCTGCTACAATGATTCGGGATCGATTAACAGTGTTTGACGGTTTTTGCCGTTGAACACATAGAATGTATATGCAGTCGGCACCTTTTATGGTTTGGCAACATGATGTACAGTATAATGTGTAAAATATGTTTTTTTTTATTTTATTTAATGACCAGACAAGCAAGGCGCAAGCCTGATGGTAAGCGCCATGCCTGCCCATAAACAAATTGCATGGCACTGAACTGCACTCATCACCCCGAGACATAAGATGTTAAGTCTCATAATGCCCAGTAATTTCATTGACATCAATGTCCTTCAAACAGAAACAACAGTGCTTAAACACTGTTGCTTGGCGGCAGAAATAGACAAAGAGGTGGTACCAATCCAGATAGCCTCTCGCATATGAGGGACCTACCACCTTGTAAAACATAAAATGTTGTCACAAGTATGCAATTTTTACTACATTTAGTAACATTGTCAGTGCAGTATGAACTATATGGTGTACAGTGTGTCACCACAATATGCAGTATAACTAATTATCCAATATATTATCCATGATATGTGGTATGGATCTTCCTATATTAAGACAAATTTGTCTTAAAATCAAATAATAATTACATATATTCTATTATGATTACAGGCAGAAAGCTTTGGTCATGCCAAAGCATTAGGTAAAAATGAAGTCAGAAAACAAATAATAGTTGAGAGGTCTAGAAAAATTTTCAAAGAAGATGTTACATGGTATGAGAGGTTGCAGCATTTACGAGTTGGTGAAAAATGGGAATAAATACTATGGGTATAATATTGGTAGCATTAAACTTTGTAAACAATGATGTAAAATGTAAGTTAGTTGTTAATTATTAAAATTTTAGAAATACAATTTGGTATTCATTTTACATATTATGTCCAGTAGAGATGATCATAATATGAAACCTTATAGATATTAAAACAGCATATTATATATATTTTTTATAACATAATAACATAAAAACGCATAATAAGTTGATTTCCAAAATCATTGGTGACCACAATATTACTGTTCAATCACTAAAGCCACTAGTGACAATATCCATTCTTTAATAAATAATAACACCCAACAGTCACATACATAGTCCTGACCCCACAGTAAGATACGAGTCTTGTGTTGTGGTTATCGGGAACTACGAGAGACTTTCGGTCTCACAACTAGACATGCGCAAAACAGTACGCTATGAAGTAATGCCATATGGCATGTCATTTCGTACGGCGTAATATGGCACTATAGCATGGCATGGCATGGCATGGCATTACTCTAGGCATGACCTGACATGACACGCTATGTGAAGTAATGTGTACGGCCCACTATTACTAATATGGCACTATAGCATTACTCTAGGCATGACCTGACATGACACGCTATGTGAAGTAATGTGTACGGCCCACCATTACTTGTACTGTTGTATACTGTATGTTCAATCAGGACTCAGGTGTAATGAAATAGCAATATTAGAGAGATAGACCTTTTATATATTTTTTTTATTTGATTGTATGACGAAATGAGCAAGGCGCTCGCCTGATGGTAGCGCCACGCCTGCCCATAAACTGATGCAACACCACACAGAACTTTGAATTAAAAACACTTCAAACTCGCCATAATAAACAAATACATTCATACCCAAAAAATATATTTACACACCTAGCAATATTTTTTCTAGTTATTTACAGTCAGAATTAAGTAGGTAACAAATTAAGTCTTTTCTTCACAAACACACAAAACAAACACTTTCCAAAACAACATTTTTTTACCATACCGCATACAATAACCTTGTCCTCGTAAACAAATGTGAATTGTGAAATAATTCAAAACAATAGTAAAAGACGAAAGAAAGCGCGCCAGTCGAGTTATTATTACTTACTGGGCGGTGCCATAGAAATGTAAACCCTATGAACAGTATTTTATATACTGCTCTAAATCAAAATTCTACTAAGGGGCGTGACAGAGACAGAATCCCGACCGCCCGAACGTTTCCGATTGCGCGCCCGCTTCACCGAGCCGCCCGGCCCGTGTATGTAGTATGTACTATGGCAGTGCGCACGTCATGCCATGCCATGATTGCCATGTGCCATGCAACATATCGCCGGGTACTGTGTACTGTTTCAGTACTCGGTCGTGTTATATAGCATGTCATGCATTACTCACAGTACTTACACATGTCTACTCACAACACCCAGACCCCAAAACAAATATTTGTGGATCAGACAAATATTTGCTTGGTGTGGGAATCGAACCCACGGCCTCACGTTTCACAGTCGGCTATTCGCCCACTGCGCCACGGAGGCTGTCAAAACAACATTTTTTATTGTCCTCATCGGACATGTGGCAGCATACTATGGCTGTGATGTCCTGGATTTAATAACATAGGATTGGAATTTGTGCCTGGTATAACAATAGACTTGCCCCCTATCAAATTATAGTACATAAATAACCTTGGTGAAATGTTGGTGCAGCAATAGTTGCATCTCTGCCTACTCCTTTAGGGATGAAGGCATGAGCTTATGTTTGTCCTCTAAGTGACTATACAATGGAATTAACAAAAATAAAACAGTAAAAAACTAAAAAGCTAAAAATAACATTACCCATTTGGTTGGTGCTCATGCAATGTAGCTCTATGATTGGCAGAGAAAAAAAAAGAGAAGTCTGCCTCATAGCTGTTTTTCTTTTTAGTTTTTTTCAGTTTTGTTTTTGTCAATTTCTTTTTTATTATGATGGTTTAGTTGTAAGAACTGGTACAATTTCAATAAAAAACTACTATCAATAAGTTATGAATTATTTATTTCAACACATAGACACCATTAAAGCCCTGTTTTACAACATTCGAGTAAGATATGACAACCAACTAACGCATAAAACAGCTCTTTTTGAAAGTGCCTTTTGTATTCGAGTGTCATATTTTATTTGGCAAGTAGAATTTACTCAGAGCTAATGAAACAGGTGCTAAGAAGCTAACATATCGATAGATATTTTATCACAATAAATCAGTTTTCACAAAAATATACAGTATAAGATTAAAATTATGTGCTTCGGAAATCTTTGTTTCAGAAATAGGTATAAACACTTTGTAAGAATAACTTTATACAGAGTTATTTTTATTCAAATAAGATACACCTTTGGTTTATGATTATGTACTTAAAACCATAGTTAAACATGACAATGTACCTGAGTCACCTTTCACAGAGTATATGATTGTTTACAATCAACACTCAATTAACCAGGTGCTATTATGCCTTTCCACATAAACTCTAACTCTAAGTTATTATTAGATTTTACAACTAAACACAATAACTATTTGTGACTTGCTATAAAAAAAAAAATACTAAAATAGGAAGTTTTAATGTAAGTGTACTTTACGATCTATTCTGATTCACTGAGGTTTTACAATATTTTGCAGCACAAAAAGGCGTGTTTTCCATGTGTTCGGCTTACTGCGTTAACGTCGAATGGGGAGAATACATACCCTAGATGCCCCTGGATTTAAATTCGATTTCGGTCTGTGAAGTAGGTACACTTACTGCGACATCTATTAACACTATGTACGTGGTTAGTATCTATTATTGAATTTGTTTATGCACCCTCATATGAGAGTTAATAAATAGTGACATGATAAATATTCTGTTAATATCACATACATTTATATCCTTAATTTAGTACATAACTCACTTTCATGCTTCATTTATATACTTGTACATATAAATACTTCACACTATTATAAGTTTACTAACATCAAATAAGCGAAGATAACATATAATTATACAAATACACATTTATTTTTAAGTTATGTAACGATTATTTAAAAATACAAGTATTTTAAACAACAACAATATTTTATATGTTTTATAATATATGCTGTAGTATAAAACAAAATAAATACAGTTTATCCCCAATAACACATATTTTGTGACTTGCTTGGCAACAACATTTTAATATTTAAACAAATATTTGTCGTTAATACAATATTTTTTTCCTGTAGATGGGCGTCCATTTGTAGTCACGAGTCACGCCCCGTGTCGGTAATTATTTTACTCAGTTTTGTCCATCTACTACTTTGTGGCATCACGGTGGCTTAACAAACACATTGTTTGACAAGAACTAAAATAAAATATGTTGAATGATCGAACAGATATTTAGTTTTTCGATATTTTATCATAATTCCTCTCGAGAATCTCTCTACTTATACTGGTGTTTCCCAACGTAGGGCCCACGCCCCACAGGGGGGCAATTTGATAGTTAAGGGGGGCAATTTAAAAATGGACTCGATACGACTTTAACCCTTTCGCTTTGGGTTATTTAAATATAATGCTAGATATCGGTGACAAATTTAACAAAAAAAAATTAAGGTAGGGCATGACCTAAAAAAGGTTGGGAAACACTGACTTATACAATAGCAACAATATTTATAAGAGCCAGAATTGTGTATAGAAATGTGCGCTAATTTCAATGGCATTCTATAAATAACACACAACAGAACCACACGTGCTGACTTGCGGAACCACGGTTTTATGATCTCTTCTATCTCGACTCGAACAAAGTTCGCAAAAATCTTTCTTCTGACCGGCGCATGTATACCGTCATTCCTACAATATGGTATGGGGTCCTTTAAACGGAATGTGAAGAAGTAATTAGGCAGGCTCGCATAATTCTGCCGATCGACAATAGATGCATTTTCTGTCGTTGGTCGACACTATTCTTGGATAAAAAAATATTATTTTATCAAGCAAATACTATAAACAAATAATTATTAGTACTTTATGTGTCATAATAATAATTACATTATTATCAAGACAAATATATATGCACCTTAAGGTTTTAGTTAAGTACCTATATTTCTGGACTTTATTTATTTTAGTTCTGTCCGCTCTATGCCTTATAGGAATACTAATAAATAATACTGGTTGAAGACAATTTTAAACGCACATGAACAATAAATTATAATATTATTTAGGAAAGTATACGCGGAAATAAATAATACTATCTTTATAAAATTACAAACAAGAGTCAATGAAACTGTAATCGCAATTTCTCTGTACGCTTAGAAAATAAATCCCGCCATTATAAATTAATGTATATTCTTTGTCCAAGCGAAAGGATCATCCTTTAAATCTTTCTTGTATAATGACTTGCCTTGATACAAGAACTCTGCAAATTGGGACACTATCGGATCTCGCATGCACGACGCTACCGATATCACTTTATCGGACTCATCGAAGAAGAATACTACGAACTTCAGTTCGTCCACGTTTCCGTCAATCATCGTGCTGGCTGGCTTTCCACATCCAGCATATCGGATCGACTTGCCGAACAACAATGTAAAGAAGTACGGGACTGTTCTCAACGGGGTTTCTTTCTTCAATATGTTGAGAGCCGCGATGCGCCCGTGGTACTGCGACAGTCCAATATGTCCTATGCTCATGTGCTTGTTCCCATAGGCGGCAACCGGCGCGTGGGCGATATCACCTCCGGCGAAAACATTTTTCACGTTAGTTTCCAACTTATCGTCCACGGCGACCGCACCGTTCGTTTCCAACGCGATACCACTATCATTTAGGAAATCGGTGTAATAAGTAGAGCCCACGCCCAAAATGAGCATATCTGCGGGTAGCACGGTTCCGTTAGCCAACTCCACTGATTTTATCACGCCATTCTCACCGTTACATTTGGTTATCGTGGTTTCAAACTGGAATTTAACACCCTTATCTTCGTACAATTTTTTTAGGCCGTGCCCGATTTCGTTTCCGAATATTTGGCCGAGCGGTGAGGTGTCTTTACCGACAATTGTTACGGACTTCGCCTTTTCATTACATGAGGCGGCTGATTCCAGTCCGATGAAGCTTAGTCCAAGAACAACAACGTCTTTGTCTTTTGCAGAACCCAAAGTTGTAAGAATGTTGCTCGAGTCTTCGTAGTTTCTTACAGTGAATATATTTTTTAGGTCTATACCGGGAATATTTGGTACGCGAGGCTTACAACCGGTTGCGATATACAGTGAGCTGTAACGAAGTTTATTTCCGTTACTGAGATGGACGAATCTATCATTAGGCTCCACCTTGGTGGCTTCCACACCCTTTAGAATTTCAATATTGGCGTCGTTGTAATACTCTTGAGATCTGACTTGTAGTTTTTCAATTTCGGTGAAAGCGCCAATTTTGGATACTTTAATTCTGTCGTAGGGTAGATGTGGTTCTTTGGCGACTACGATGATGCGTCCCTTGAATCCTTCGCTGCGTAATGTCTCTCCGCAGGTGGCACCCGAAGGACCGCCACCTACGATTACCACAACAGAACCATCACATGGAGAAACGGTTCCCATGTCCTTGATACGTTTGTTTGATTTTAAGTCGCTAATTTTTGCGCGTACCTGAAATAATAATATCCATAAATTACTATAATTATACAACAGTAAAGTATAATATATTAAGTAAATTCGATTTTTTAAATACTGGATTAAATACGGGTCCACATCAGTCACACGTTTTATTTGAACGAAATTTTATATTCAACAAACCAGGTACAAAATTCGAATAGCTACCTAACTACTGGGAAATATAATAGGTACTTGTTATCTAAACTTATGAAACCCTTTGATGACCATGTAAATATAAGATTATCATAGCAGTCTGAGCAAATAGCACATATTTGTTGATTATTGAGTGGTAGAGCTACGCTGTATACAGTTTTGTAAGATTATTTACATACTCATACGATATTGCACCCAACAAATGTTTACGAAAGTTGTTTTAGGACATAGAGTGAATATCGATGTGGTTTTTTTTTTATCCTGGCTCGGCAAAGTGACTACGCTACACCTGATGTTAAGTGTAGCGCAATCCAAGAATATTGTCGGCCAACGATAAACAATGTGTCCATCGTTGGTCGGCAAGATCATGCCGGCCTGCCAAAGGGCCAAGGGGGAGGGGAAGGAAAAAGGGATGCGAAGAGGGTAAGGATCGGGGGCGGCAAGGGGGGCAAGCCCCCTGGGGAGAACCGGATATATCAGCCAGTGACCCTGGAACACGACCCAAACAAGGTGAGCCACTATGGCAGGTTTTAGCACCAGTGTACGCTAGTAGTGTGTACGTGTATTTATTATACAAGTTACACATTCTGGTCACTGGGGAGTTAGTGCCAACTGCCAAGCACAATTCTGCGAAACGGAATCATAAGTGGGTGAATTGGTTTACGAGGGCAATCGAAATTTAATCAAACTAAGAAGTTAGTGACAGTCTACGTGATCTCTTGCAATTTTAAATGCTGCACCATTTTTTCGCCGAGTTTAATGCCGTCTCATGATGTAACCGGGAGCGAGCCACAAATTCCAAAAGAAAGAAAGAAGAAATTCAAATGTGATTTTTCTAATTACAAACTCAAACACAAATTGTGATTGACAGACCTGGAAATTGCATCCAGGTCCTCGAGGTACGCTGCCACTACATATGTAAAAATGTACATATTTGTATATATAACGCATAAGCCGTATGGCTGCCGGTCGGCCCGACTGCGAGGGTCAATATTGAGTCATCGGTAATGCGCAACGTCTGTAACGTAGCTTCGTAGACCAGGGTTGCCATTCTGGCGTTTCTACCCGGGCCTTTTAGCATTTAATGATAGATATATTCGGACTAAATACTCTTGGAATATATGAGCTACAAAACTATTTACTGCCATTTTTTACTTATTCATATAAATTAAAACATTTACCATCTCGTCCCAAGGGATGATACCGAAACTACCAAACATGTTCATGAAAAATACTGATGAAAAAAAATCTGAGTAGTTTTACGTTTCTGTACTGTACAAGGCTAGTTAACAATCTGACAACCCTACGGCAGGTACTTGCGTCTAGTTGGTCAAGGCAAATGAAGGTCAGCCGCTTTTGAGATATCGCTTCGGCGCGAGACAATATAGATCAATATTGCCTTTATTATGTTTTTTCCATTAATAATCAACCGGAGTGGCCCCTGCTAACGGGATACTGGCGACCCCGCCATTACTGTGTTTTTTTTTACCCTTGGGATGAACTACAGGGGTCCCTGCTAATGGGATAATGGCGACCCCTGCAGTATCTCATCCCAGTGCCAAAGGGATGGGTATAGGATTAAGGGGTAAATTAACTTAAGAACCGGATATGTACTGGATAACCCTGGAACGCGACCCACACAAAGTGGGTCATTATGGCAGGTTTTAACACCAGTGTACGGAGGTCGCTATCCGGTGCCTATACTATGTTGAGGACATCAATTCCGTTACATATTACGTAGTCACGCCGGACACGGAAATCTATATTACCCACGGATACGAACTTTCAGGGTTAGCGTTAGCGGGACATTATTTTAGAGAAATATTATAAAAATTTCAAATAAATTATTACTGCAGAAATTTTATTACTAAATGGTATTCATAATACAGTTTAGATTCCACTATATTATAACCTTTTACCTTTACCTTTTTTTATTTGCCACATTTGTTATTGAACTTCATAAAGAAGAAAGTCATAACTCCAACAAATGCCTTTGCACCTATTTGGACGATGTTTTTAAATAAAAAAAAAATTGGTGTGTGTCGTGGGACACCAGGTAGGAACGAAGTTCCTTCGGCTAATGTAGAATCGACACAAATTGCAAAAAATTCAAATTATCAACTGAAATAACAAAATAGGTCTCTTTATTTTTGTTTGACAACATAAAATTACATAGAAATAGAATAGAAAAATAGAAATAAAAAAAAGACGTGTGGCACTCGGAGACTGCCGCGGTAAAGCTATTGTATAGCATTTTTTATCAACTTAAAAATAACGGACGGCCGTGTTCTACAGGGTTATTTTTAAAACACCAGCAACCTCGCAGGGGTAGATACCTAAGGTTATAAGCTACTACTTTTGTTCTACGACTTTTGATAATTTGTTAGATTTTATTTTCATACAAAAATAAGTATTCATTTAATTTCCGTCTTAAATGTTACCTACACGCATCGCAGATTACGTAAGCAAACACGCGAAGCGTGGGGAACGGGGCTAGCGTTGAAGGTCATCGCCCGAGCCAGCTGAGCTTCTTTGAGTCGCGTGCGCACGCCGAACGCTACGAAGAAAAATACGACACAACAAAAACTTGTAAAATCATTTTTTTTTAAATATATTGAGTTATATACAAACTCGTAGAACAAAAGTTGTTCCGTATGGGGTCAGCTATCTGGTCCTGCGAGGTTGCTGGTGTTTTAAAATTAACCCTGTATAATCAAAAATTCAAATTTCAAACCGCGTCTACATTTCCAAATGTCATAAGTTTCACAACCATCTGTTTTATTAACGGAATTTCGACTTTAACTTTGTGTGCTAGATATCAAATTAAGTTAAAAAAAAGTCTCATTTAACGGTTTTTATTCCACGCATTTTTCTTACGGTTTTACTATCACATTTTTTTCAGTTCGGTCACGCAGCAAAATCCCTATCCCCTCCAAGCCTGCCGTAAGGAACTTCGTTCCAAAAAAGGTATTTTTTCCGCGAGGGAAAATGGGAATACACCGGAACACCGCGATTCGAGTTTCAAGTCGTTTTTGTTTTGCTTCGACATAACGAATATAGTCGACCCTTTTCACTGGTAGACGAACAATTTTTCGTTTAGTGCCACGACCCTATACTCTAGTATCCATACTCCTATACTCCAATACATATTTACAGTAACAAATATGGGACCAGACAGAGTATGGTAGTAACCCTTCGCTGCATATTACATAGACTGGTTATATTTTCCTGCGGACTTAGTATAGAAACGTGACGCTAAGAATGTACAATTCCATGTTCTCATTTTCAAATATTACATAATGTCTTTAGTGCAATTCTATAGGTACTTGATGTTAAATATTTATCATACTTTCGATCTTATTAAGGAAAACTTAAATAAAATTTAAGGAAAACACATTTTAAAAATATGCAGATATCACTTGTAAGGAGCTAAGGGCAGCAAGAACATAAATTTACTGAGAGCGTAACACTAAAATTTAATTAATCATGTTGTGTATATGTACCTAGACATAGCCGTATAAGTATCTAGAAAAAGAGTGGAAAAGTGGAATTTTCCAACATGTAAAATAAAATGTGTAAATTTTAGCATACAAATGTATTTTAAGCATCGCACAGGAAATAATTCGACATGGTTTGATAAAACAACCGCGCCGTGGCCCATGAGCTCGTCGATGTAAAATAAAATGAGGTAAGCACATTACTCACGTCTGCCAAATTAGTCAGCGCGTTTTTACAGGTGCAAGTCATACATACATACAACTTTTAGATAAAACAATATATGTAGATGTTAATCCTTTTTATAAGAGCTCGGAAGAGTAGATATTTTTTTCACACCGGTATCTGTATCTGCTATATCTATATATCTGCAGAATACATGTAATATAAGCGTATTTTAAAAAAATTACTGAAAATCAAAAGATCTTCGGCGGATTTACTTGGTGATTCTTTTCAGATCAGTGGGGCATTTTTGAAACAAAGGTAGAGTTTCAACATGACGTTTAAAACTGTCCTTAGTGACTAAGTATGAATTAAACGTGTTGTATTTGGATAATCTATCCAAAAAACCTGCAGCGGACGATTCCTCTGATATTGATAGTGTACATGGGCAGTGGTAATCACTTAGCATCAGTCAACTGATCCTCCGTCCTCTGGCTCGTTTGTCCCCTCATATAAAAGTGTAAAAGTTGAAAAAATATTTCTTTTTTGTCGCGGGTTAAAAATAGGATCCATTTCAATTCCATAGCTATCGTAATTTATAACTTTTTTTAGGCACGCTGGGTGCGGGTCGCTGTCAAAATAGTAGATATCGCAATTTTTTTCGAAAGTCAAAAGTTCATAAAGGTGAAGGGATATCGTGATATAACTCGCGTGCGGCATCGCCATTCATCATATTTCGTTGTACCCTTATAAATTTTACTGAATCGTATGTTATAGGGAATACGGAAAGTCAATAATTAGCCACACTCAAATTGATCACGAGCTAGAAAACTGCATTACTATAAAAGCATAAGCCCATGAGAATGACGAACTTGTTTTCAAAATTGATTTCTCTCTCTTAACAAAGGCTTTTAAGAAGAAAAATGTCTGTTTTATAATTCTTACAAATAAAAACATTAATTTGGTAAACCGACCTACATAAGAGCATGCTAAGGAAAAAATACTGCATTCAATGCCAAGTTATTTCGAGCATTTCTGCACAAATGAAATTGCACAACCACAAACCGATTTAATATATTAGCTGTGGTAGAAAGGTAGGCGCAGTTAAAAATCCCGATAAAGAAAGCTCCAACAGGCAGTAAAACATCACGGGGATCCGCGAAATCGTTTCTCCAGCAATATATGCAGGTCAGATACAAAATTTGTCAGAGAGAATCTTATTGTTTGGCCTTTCGAACGCGTGAGGTGCATTCTATTTGTATAGTATTTCCAACATTCCAAATTTATTAATTCAAAGTTCTGTGTGGTGTTGCTTCTGTTTATGGGTAGGCGTGGCGCTTACCATCAGGCGAGCGCCTTGCTCGTCTCGTCAATCAATCAAATAAAAAAGAAAAAAAAACTATACTAAACGGACAGATGTTTACATAATAAGTAATATGCTTTATCATACAATATTAATTGTATACCGTCATCCTACCACTATTATAAATGTGAAAATTTGGATGTTTGTGAGTTTGTAAATTTGGATGTTTGTTAGTCAATTACGCCTTAACGGCTGAACGGTTTTCGATGAAATTTGGCACAAAGGTAGACCATGATCTAGATTAGGATGTAGGCTACTTTTTATCCCCAAAAGGCCGCTTACGCGGGTCGTGCCGAGACCTAAAGCTAGTACTTAATATGGTAGATGAATGGTGTTAAGCAGTTTATGTGTTTACTATAATGATATACGTATTTGAATGAGTTTTTAATTATTATTTAATAAATGTATAACTGCTAAAATCTTACTACTATTATAAATGTGAAAATTTGGATGTCAATATGTTTGTGAGTTTGTGACTTTGGATGTTTGTTAGTCAATCACGCTTTAACGGCTGAACGGTTTTGCATGAAATTTGGCACACAGGTAGACTATGACTTGGATTAAGATAAACGTTACTTTGTTTTACCCGCAAAAAGAAGCTTACGCGGGCGGAGCTGCGAGCAAGAGCTAGTAGTCAATAATACTTTCATACAATTTTAATTCATACAATTCTTTGGTTTTAATGATAAACATCTTTGTTTAGAATGTATGCATCACGGATTTTAAGAAATTTGTACCTAATGTACGTTAGGAATTCATAATTATTTTATTCAAATAATCAAATATGAAAAGCGAAAAAATAAACAATCATATTTTACCTTAACTTCTCCTTTGTCCGTAACAGTGACTTGATAGCACGGCAGCGAGTCGAATCCTGGGAAGTCTTCGATATCTCCTGTCTTGAGGTTGAAGCAGGCGCCGTGCCACTGACACCGCACCCTGCCATCCCCAAGGGCGCCCGACACTAATGGCGCCCCATAATGCGTACATTTTGTGCCCACAGCACTAAACTCGCCTTTCTGTTTCACCAACAACACTTTGCCGTCGTCACCAATGTCAAACACTTTCATTTCGTTGTCTTTGAGGTCATTTTCTTTGCACACTACGGATTCGACGTAGTGGCTGCTGGATTCCATGCGTGATATGGTGCCACCTGTGCCATCAAAACTGTATTACAAATTTGATCGCAACAAATAGAATGTGACCTTATTTTTATAAGGTTATCGTCTTGTATTTGATTCATATTTGAAGGGACTATCAGACCGTAACTTTTAAACGGCTCAACGGAGTTTCTTGAAACATACTGAAAGGCCGGCAACGCATTTGCAAGCCCTCCGGTGTTGCAGGTGTTCATGGGCGGCGGTGATCACTTTCCATCAAGTGAGCCTCCTGCCCGTTTGCCCCCTATTTCCATAAAAAAAAATATACTTAAAACCACCTTGACAGCCTAAACACATCTTAACAGCCTCCGTAGGGCAAGTGGGAGGAGTAGCTGGCTGTGAAACGCGAAGCCGTGAGTTCGATTCCCGCACCGAGACAAATGTCTGGCTGTGTGATCTACAAATATTTATTACGGGTCGGGTGTGCTTTCTCCCCAGAGGGATTGACTGCAGGCAGGCGGCCAATCGTAAAACTATAAGTCAAATCTCTCTGTAACATGGGTTAATAAGCATGTTGCGCCGACTCAACTGCGAGTGGGATAAGGGTAGATGGAAGAACAAGAAGAAAATAGCTAAAACCATCTTGATAAAACCACTTTTCCAATAACAAAAAACTTCATTGAAATCGGTCAGACAAAGGGGTCAGACTTGAAACACTCCTCTTTTAATGTCGAGGCTAAAATAGGTGAAATTCTCAATTTTATCTGCACCATATTCGTTATGTATGGTCACGGATATTTCCGACATAATATGCACCAATTTGGATAACACCCAAACACCCAACTTACAAAATCTTTTTGCGTGATTTTTTTCAGGCAATCTAATTGGTGAAGATCTGATGACGGAGTACGAGGGACAATGGGAAACTCTTCATCGGATAACAGCAAACGCACCGTGATTCAGGTTATGAAGTCAATTGATAACGTATTAACATAAGTATTGGGACGCTTGCGAAGTTATTTCGCTGCAGCGTGTAAGTGTTTAAATTAATTAACAGTAAGTACATAGCCAAATAGGGCTCCACGCTTTTTTGTATGAATCATTGAACATTGAATAAATGAGAAGTTACTAATAATTGCCAAGAATATTTACTTATCACCCATCATGTATTGAATATAAAATAAATGTTTGCGTTTACTCTGCAATTAAGTTAAAATATTGGCACGGATTAATTGCATAATATGTTGTATAAGATACGGTTTTAACATATTTATTACTGTTACATAATACATTTAACGTTTTTTTTTATCCTGGCTCGGCAAAGTGACTACGCTACACCTGATGGTAAGTGTAGCGCAATCCCAGAATAGTGTCGACCAACGATAAACAATGTGTCCATCGTAGGTCGGCAAGATCATGCCGGCCTGCCAAAGGACCAAGGGGGAGGGGAAGGAAAAAGGGATGGGAAGGAAAAAGGGATGGGAAAAAGGTTAAGATCAGGGGGCAAGGCCCCTGGGGAGAACCGGATATACACTGGCTGACCCTGGAACGCGACCCACACAAGGTGGGCCACTATGGCAGGTTTTAGCACCAGTGTACGGTGGTCGCTATCCGGTCGGATACAAGTATCCTCCCACCAGCAAAACAGAACAGAAACAGCGTTATTTTAGTTTACGATTCATTATATTAATAAAGTATATTACAATATTTACAAATAAGGTACACCACCAGACAACATTAAAGAGTACTACTAACCACCTACAGGATCCATCATAAGACCCTCGTCACCAATTATAATATATTTGACTCGTTAAAACCATACGAGCCCATATTCACGGGTTTACTAGTGTTGGTGTTATGTGTAAAAATAACATGCGAATTGAGAACCTTTTCGTTTTTGTAATCGGAGAACATATTATATTGTTATACTGCAATAAAGCAGGCAATAATATCGACCGGTATCTCAGCTGTGGGAAGACGCTTTACGCTTTCACTCTTTTACCAGATATAGCTATACTTTATTAAAGTGTCTCTGAACATGCGAAATTCAATAATAGTTATTCATCAAACCTATTCCATAAATCCAAACAAATATTTACCCATTTTACATTTAGTTCTTTTGTTTGGACCTGTCGATAGAACAAATACAATTATCTGAAAAGTGGGTAGATATTTGTTTACATTTCTAGAACTGACTGCTATCGAAACATGCATGTACAGTAAGTAATTATTGATATTTATTAAATTTGTTTGAATATGTATGTATTATAATTACGCAATATTATGGAAGGTCGTCTTAGTTATTTTTAACACGCTTTTATTAGCTTCATACGTATGTTAGTATGTAACGGAAACTTTGAACATGATTTTGACCTCCTTCAAAAAAATCGAAATTTGGCATACTTATCAAGGACTAATGACAATTCAATATGTAATTTTTTTAAATGAATAATAATAGTTATCACTCCACGCTCGTACCCCGAGGTACGAGCCGTAATCCGTACAAAAAATTTCTATTTACCCCCTTAGACCTTTGATCACTAACTACACACATTCGTTCATTGATACATACGATTTAAAGTAAGTCTAGTTCTACATTAATTTATCAAATTACCGCATGGCATAACATTAAGAATGGTTACAATGTGATCAGAAAACAAAATTGTATCAGTTGCATCTAATAATGGTCCTAAAATATGAATTCCCGTTTCTAGATCTTAACCCCTATTCACATTGTCCAAGTTATTCGATATTTTAGTAAAAATAAAACATGCGAATAATGATCGTCTCGCCCTTAAGCTCGCACTTCATATAAAATTCCGCACAAAACTGGGTCGCGCGAAGCATGCGACGTACACATTAATGAGACGTTCTATCGTGCACAGGGAATGCCGGGAAAATTGGAAAACATCTGAACAAATTGTGTATATGCTCACATAAACAGGAATCATGGACACATTTCCGGTCTTAAAGAAAAGGGGTTGCGAGTCCAACTCACATGTTAATTTGTTTTTAATTTATGATGCTTGATATATCATCTTTTACTGTATGGATATGCATACCATATTATATTATATAACTGTCATGCTCCATGGCAAGGCGGGGGAGAAGCCAGCTGTAAACAGAAACTGTGGATTCGATTCCCATACCGAGACAAATGTTTGTGTGATTCTACTAATATAAACGCGAAAGTTTGTAAGTATGGATGGATGGATGTATGTTTGTTACTCTTTACGTAAAAACTACTGGATGGATTTTAATGAAACTTTACAATAATATAGCTTATACATCAGAATAGGACATAGGCTACTTTTTATCCCTGAAAAAGCAGATCACGCAGGCGGAGCCGCGAGCAAAAGCTAGTACAGAAATATTTATTTTGGGTCTGAGTGTAAAGCGATTGTAACATGTTCATAGTTCCTGATATCCACAATACAGGTTTTCCTTGTGTGAGGTCAGGACTATAAGTGTGGGACCGTTACCGGTGTATTTATTATTACTAGTGATCACATACTTACTGGTCAAAATTTTACCTCTATAATCATATACATTTTGTTCAAAACATCAGTTGTGAAACTCAGAACATTCTGACATTAATGGATTAAAGGTAAAAAAGCAGCCATAGCTTAATGAGGAATGGTAAGGATGGTCAAGACAAAAGTTGCAAAACTATCCTCAGAAGCAGTGCACCTCTGACTTTTCTAAGTTATGTGTGTAATAATTGTTGATTATTGCTTGCTTTAATGGTGAAGGAAACATAATTTCGAAGGTATGTGAAGTCTGGCAACCTGCATTAAGCCAGCACGGTGGACTAGGATGTAACACCACTCATTCTATGTGCATGCTTAAAAAGAGTCTCTTGACATTAATAAATAATTTCATTGTATTATTACAACATTAAAATTTTATGTATTTATAAATATTAAATATTATTTACTCCCTAGATAGGATAAATATTCAATGGACACAAATAAAATATTTAAAAAATTATTGAACATATGACATGCCCGGGCTAAGCTGGGGATTAATAACAATGGATAAGCTATTTATACAGAAATTTTATAATTCTCCAGAAATTATTATTAATGAGTTAACATATACTACTTTAATCACAATAGATGGTTATATGTAATTTATTGTTGTAGTTTATTTATTAAACATTTATATATAAAACTTGACCTCCACGAGCGAAATTACTTTGCTGTTTAGAAAAAAATACTTGTAATATAATACTTACGTCTTTCATTTGTGTTTCCATTTGTACCACTGTTCGGGGAATACGACCTTGAGTATGAACTGCCCATTTTACTCTTAAATATAGGACCTACAATCAATAACAGTATTTTAAATTTTATCGAAAGCACTACAAACCTACTACAACAGATGATTTTTGTTGACAATATAAAGTGTAACTTTACACAATGGTTAGACAATGATAATGTGAAAAACATAAAACAAAGTATTTCACCTTGGATAAAATATTTCGCGACCTTCCTTACTAAAACACTGCTTCTGTTATGAATGAATACAACCATAGTTACCGATATATATACAAAGTACAGTGACCACAGAATAATTTTACTCTGACAAGTCTGTATTAATTATACACTGTCTGTGACACTCTGTGAGCGTCTAGTCTGTACCTCTCGGTAGAAAATAATAAATTCCTTGGTCTGTCGTAGATAGAGAATCCGTCGTCTGTACTCCGTGATAAATATTCGGTAATCGTATTTTACAACAGCTGATTATGATTTATCAAAAAACACATTGTAACGAAACGCTATTTTTTAGGCTCCTATCGGCTATTATCAATCAGCGATAAAAATCTCTGATAAAAATAACGTTGTAATTAAACGCTATTTTCTATATTTTTTTAGTTCCAACTTCCAATGTTGGATTGAAATTTCTCCCAAATATCGATTTTGAAGCAATTCGTCAGACTACCTTAATGATTGAATCGGTTTGACTAAATTTAACATCCAACTCGTCTTATCACTTTCATAGTGAACAAAGTGGAATAACTGTTTTCGTTTATCAATTATTTAGCACATAGCCATTACAGCGGATTGAAAAAGCATAAAATATTTTCAGTGTGTAAATATTGATCTCAAATATAATCAATAGTTTATGTTTTTTAAAGTGCTATTTTATATTGCTATCCATTATATCGACCTATGGACAACCATAATCAAAATCATGTGTTTTCTTTTTTCTTTGTGTAAACTATCTTAAGACTTATTTGGACTCCATCAAGTGTTGCTAAATTTTTTGTGCCACATCCACGTTAGATTCAAAGTTTGAACTTCAAACACCTGTGTATGTATCGTTCTTGTAAAAGGAATAGCAATATATATCTAATACGAGCTTAAAGGGTAAGTATCCAGAGCCGTAATATATTTAAATAACATGTCATAGAGTAGAGTTCCTATCTTTTGTGTCTGTAAAAAATGTCTACAAAGTTCAAGCTTAAGAGGCTACAGCGAAAATAATCCGTAGTTTGGTGGGCGGGGCTTGCACCCGCTCGCGGGGAGCTCCGAAGGCATAGCACGCGCTCGGGCGACAAGCCGCGCTCGTTTGTCGTCGGGCGTTCGACTCGTATTACAAAGCTGTACACTCTGCGCAAAGTGATATAAGTCTAAAAGCATATTTTTTCGGTCTAGTCGGTATTCCTGTATCTAATATAGAACGGAAAATAAAATTCGTTCGCAATGATATAAGGACCACCTTTGGTCAATTTTTATAAAAAAATTGTGTATGCTGATATTACTTTAGGAATATTAAATTGAACTAAGGCCTTATTTTAAAGCAAATATGTTTAATTTGTTATATCTCAATTTGTAACATTGTATGTGTGTACTTACAATTAATTACGTCAGATTTGTGCGCAATAATACAATTAAAGCAAAGCAAAATGGTGATATTGAAGTTTTTTTAACTTGACACAGTAAAGTGACTTGGTATTAAGTACAGTCCAGTTCAAATATATTTGCGACCAACGAGATTAATTTTGTTAATCATCGGCATTATGTGGGCCCGAAGCTACTGGATATACAGTGGCTAGTCCCGAAGTGTGACATGTCTGATTAGACCACTATGGTGAGTTTTTCGCCATGTGTACGGTTTTCGCTATTCAATCGATACCCAAATGTATCGGTTACCCTCTCACCAGTGACACCAGCAGTTCTGCCTGGGTTGATCTTAGACTAGTACTTACGAATGTTTCCACTTCACCGTATCTTAAATATCCTTTTTATAAAGACAATTGACTCTCATAGCTTTCTCTAGTATATCAACACATCGATTTTTTGGCCATCGGCACGAACGTACCTTTGGTACGATTTAGCATGGGTGTTTGTGACCCACGTACTTTTGTGATTCTCTAAAACGTAAAAATATTACCTTAAGCGACCTTACTGGAGTTTACCTGGCACGTTATGGACACGTACTCCCGTAGGCCATAAATTTGGTTTCCACCACATTTCTGTCCGCCATTTTCAAGTGTTTAGTGCACCCGATCCTAAAAAAGGCAACCGCTAGGATCCGTCCAATTACAGGCCTATAACCATCGCCTCCTTGTTCTTTACGATAATGGAATTATCAACTGTCAGCACCTGCTGTACCTAGAGGAGTACCGATTGATTAGCGACCGCCAGTACGTCTTTCGTCGGAGTCGCTCGCTGGTAATCTTCTAATTTACCTGACATATAGATGGACAGAAGCAACTGAGACCAAGGGGGAGGCGCTTGCAGCCAATTGGGGCTTAGCGAAGACCTTTTATCGGGTATGGCACAAAGCACTTCCTTAAAGCTACCTTCCTTTGGGCTTCCAGAGAAATTATGCAACTGGATCACTAACATTTAAAAAATCGTATAGATAGAAGCGTGTATACCTCACGTTACGGATAGATGTTCAAAAATCAATCACCATCTATTAATTTTTTTTTAATAGATGGAGAGATAATCGCTTTCAAAGGTATAAAAAGTGTAATATTAATCCAACAAAATGTGTTCATAAGATATTTTTTTTTATCCGATCACGGCAAAGTGACTAAACTATATCTGATGGGAAGCGCAGTCCAGTCCAAAAAACCAGCGACCATCGACATACAATAAGTTTATGGGTGGTAATGCTTCTTCATACTCTAAAGAGGGAAGAAGCAAATCGAGGACCCTGCGACAGGACAGGCGGATGACCAATGCAGGCACAGGGATACAATGTTGGACCCTTATACGCACTTCAAACAACTATCAACTCGTGTCGCAAGCCTCTCGGTAGAACTGGATATACACTGGCTGATCCTGGAACACGATCCACACAAGGTGTGAGTCGCTATGGCAGGTTTTAACACTACGTGTACGGTGGTCGCTATCCGGGCGGATATGGATATCCTACCACCAGTATAATAGTTTCCACTTTTGTATATACATTTATTCTTTACTATGGAATCCTAAGTTTGTCATATGTAAGTAAAACACACACTTCGTTGGTTTTGAAGGATAATGGAATGACAGACAACATTTTGTCATTTTCATACATTTGAAATGAAAATGAAATAGTCAGGTATCCGGGTCCATTTTTGCACTTGATTACTATCAAGCTAATTTTCCGTGAGTTGCTTCGTTTTGATGAGACGCATAACAATTTCCTGTGCGAAAATTCTCGATTGTGGTAACAGAGGTAGCAAGGATAAATATATCGTCGGGGATAGTGCAAATCCGCGAATCTACCACAGGTAAAAGGCGCGTATCTGCATTAGATCAAATTTTACAGGGGAAGGTTAAAACTTTATAATTTTCTTATTTTAAGGGCAATTGGACTCATTTTTACATAGAGAGTAATAATTGATGGGTTCTATGTATTCTTAATGTAGATTATCCGTTAACTTAATTAATTTAATCGCTACGACACTTACGCGGATTTGATTTAACCACTATCTTGTCAAAATGGAACATAATAGTAAGTTGCGCGGTTTTGAAATCAAACAAGTAATAATATTACAAAATATTATTTACTAATCAACGCATGACATACAAAATCAAAAGGTTAATCTTGACAAGCACTATTCCTACAAGAAAACTTTTTAGATCATAGTTAAAAATCTCTTTGATAAACATTGAAAATACTGTAATATCAACAGCAGTTTTTTTAATCAATCTTACGCTCTATATCAGCCTTTTCATTTATTTATTTATTATGCATAGGCAGTACGTATGACAAGTTTAAAACTTATTAAGTTAATAAACAAAACAACAGGTTCTTCAGCTATCTAACAAAAATAAACTGTATGACTTAGTCATTTAAAACAAATTAAGTAATGATTTCTTACGTTTACGCGAATGTTACTCATTGAAATAAAACTAATTTAAACGGATTTTATCGCGGTTTTTTATTTTAATTATGGTCCCGACGTTTCGAAAGCTTTTCAGCCTTCGTGGAATGAATTTTATGAATCAATTTTATGTACAAGTGGATGGAGTAGCTATGGGCTCACCTGTGTCTCCAGTAGTCGCCGATATTTTCATGGAGGACTTCGAGGAGACAGCCCTAAGCACAGCCCCCGTCGCTCCCAGGTTTTACAAACGGTACGTAGATGATACATTCACAATTTTACCATCTGACAAAGTATCTGCATTTTTAGATCATCTTAACTCCATCAACAATAAAATACAATTCACTGTGGAGTTAGAACAAAATAAATCTCTTCCTTTCTTAGATGTTTTAGTTATTCGTAATCCTGATCAGTCTTTAGGCCATACTGTATACAGGAAAATGACCCATACAGATAAATACCTGAATGGTGAATCTCACCACCGTCCAAAACAGTTAGCTACCGTGGGTAAATCTTTGTTTCAGAGAGCACAAGGAATCTGTGACGAGGAACATCTGGCTGCCGAGCTGCAACATGTCAAGCAAGTACTGCGAGACAACAAGCTCCAAATTCCACGCCGTCGTCACAGAAACCGAGTGAAACCAGCCTAAGTTGAACGTGTACCTGTTGTGTTACCTTTTGTAAGAGGAGTCACAGACAAGATTGGCTACATACTGAAGCGTGCTTCAATTAAAACTTACTTCAAGCCGCCCAAGAAGATTAGTCAATTTTTACCACCTGTCAAGTGCCATATACCTCTACAGGAACAGGGAGTATACAAAATCGACTGTGACTGTGGCCTCTCCTATATCGGTCAAACCAAAAGAAACATAGGGACCCGCATAAAAGAACACATAGCTGATGTTAAACACCGACGCTCTACGAAGTCTGCAGTTGCTGAACATTCTGAGGAAGGCTCCAAACATTATCTTAGATTTGACAAACCACAAATCCTTGCTAAAGAACACCGATTCCTACCTAGGATGATTCGTGTGGCTATTGAAATTAAAAAACATCCAAATTTCAATAGAGAAGATGGTTGGAAGCTAGCACAAGCCTGGGATCCGATTATACATTTAATTAAATCGGAACCCAAAAGACCAATTGCCAGACCTCAAGACACTGTGAGCTCTTTCTGCGTAGATCGGACCAAACATTAAACCATATTAATAATTGTAAACTGAAGGTAGACACTGTAACATTAACTTTTCTGGACAACCTACACCTCAGTCCACCCCGTGACCACGAAGGCTGAAAAGCTTTCGAAACGTCGGGACCATAATTAAAATAAAAACCGCGATAAAATCCGTTTAAATTAGTTTTATGTCAACAAATTAAGTACTCTTATACATTTCAATTATTTATTTAAAAAAAATAGTAGCATAGTTCTTCAGCTATCTAGAAATCTATTTAACATAAAAAATACTTAATTAACATTGAATTAATACTTACCTGATGTCGTAATGATTATTTTTAACATAAAAACTTTATGTTAAAAATAATCATTACGACATCTAATAATCTAATAATCTAATAATCTTAATAATCTGACTTTAATAACAAAATTAACAATAAATACGCTCCCGATGACAGGTGATGACATTCGCGGTATTGAAAATCGCCGACTGTAGATACGCAGTATTGTTTTTAGGCAATTTCTTGCTCTTTATTGGTCGAATGAGTAATATTGTCAAAGAGGTGGGTGCCAATCGGGATTTTACGTGAATTGCCCGCAAAATTCAAAATTGGCTACATTTGTTAGATACGCGGAATTATCCAATGCTAGATACGCGGATTTGCACTATCCCCGACGATATGTCGATTTGATGATACTCAAAAAATTAATACTAACTGGTTTTTTTGTTACATTTCAAGATAATTATCTAAATTATTTGAAAAAATATTTTTCCTACAAAATGTATGGTTTGATCAAGCACCGTTCCAGGATTTATAGATTTGAATAAGGGAATAAATAAAAAAAAGTGTGCGTCTCGGGACGCACGACAGAAGTGATAACTTAAACTAATGTGGGTTGAATTTAGAGAGGAGAAGCCTGCTTACTGCTGCCGTATGCGTGAGAGAAAGGCAAGCCAGACAGAGTGGGTCCGTAACGCGTTGTTACAAAGCGGTTTACCCTCCCATAATAAGTTATCACTTCATTGGATTGCAGTCCGGTCAAAGTCCTGTCAAAATCCGTTCATAGGTCTGTCAATGTTCGGTCAAAGTCCTGTCAAAGTCCGGTCATAGTCCGGTCAAAGCCCAGTCAAAGTCCAGTCAAAGTCCGGTCACAATCCGGTCACATTCCGGTCAAAGTCCTGTTAAAGTTCGGTCAAAGTCCTGTTAAAGTTCGGTCAAAGTCCTGTTAAAGTTCGGTCAAAGTCCTGTCAAAGTCCACTCTAAGTCCGGTCACAGACCGGTCACAATACTGTTCAAAGTCCGGTCACAGTTCGCTCATAGTCTTGTCAAAGTCCGGTCAAAGTCCTGTCAAAGTCCTGATAAAATCCTGTCAAAGTGCGGTCAAAGACCGGTCGAAGTCCGGTCAAAGTCTGGTCAGAGTCCTGTCAATGTCTTGTCAAAGTCCGGTCAAAGTTGTGTCAAAGTCCGGTCAAAGTCCTTTCAAAATCCGGTCAAAGTCCGGTCATAGTCCGGTCAAAGTCCGGTCAAATCCAGTTAAGTCCGGTCACAGTCCGATCAAAGTCCTGCCACAGTCTGGTCAAAACCAGTTGAAGTCCGGTCACAGTCCTGTCAATGTCCTGTCAGTCTTGTCAAAGTCCAGTCAAAGTCCGGTCACATTCCAGTCATAGTCCTGTCACAGTCCGGTCAAAGTCCGGTCAACTCCAGTTAAAGTCCGGTCGAATTCCGTTCAAAGTCCTGTCATAGTTCTGTCAAAGTCCGGTCAAAGTCCAGTCACAGTCCGGTCAAAGCAGACTGGTCACCGTGTGACACCACCTTAGGCTTCGAAAATTCTCAAAGATCCAGTGAGATCGGCTAACGCTGGCTGGTCAACTGGCCCGCGTGACGTCTCATGGAATGTTCTCCAATATTCTCGAACCTTCCGTTGATCGATGGACCGCTGGTGTTACGGAACGCATCGGTTCACCCTCCCATAAGAAGTTATCACTTCAAAAATGAAAATTAGATTGCCACCAACAAAACAAGAATTGTAGCAACAAATTAAAAGAACTGCATTCATTTGTAATGTATGGTGTAATGTACACATGCCCCACGGAAAAATTGCCAGAAAATTTCAGATAGACAATAATTGATGACAAATATAATATTCATATATTATTGGTTTGATGGCCCCCTAAGTCCATGTTTTGAATAATTATCTTCTGACATATAAGGTACCCTATTAAAAATATTGTTGGAACGAAGTTCCTTACGGCAGGCTTGGAGGGGATAGGGATTTTGCTGCGTGACCGAACTGAAAAAAATGTGATAGTAAAAGCGTAAGAAAACAGCGTAAGAAAAAAGCGCTGCATAACCAGCCAGCGTTAGTTCCTTTTTGCCTGCACCAAAATTGTGTGCGAATTTCAGCTCAATCAGTTTTTAAAATTAAATTCATTCAGCCAGTTATACTTGAAGTATTTTTATATCTCCTTCGATTTTTAAAAGATTACGCTAGCTCGTTATTATTTATAATTACATAAGTTGATAAAAAATGCTATACAATGGCTTTACTGCGGCAGTCTCCGAGTGCTACACGTCTTTTTTTTATTTTGTTATTTTAGTTGATAATTTGTATTTTTTACAATTTGTGTCGATTCTACATTAGCCGAAGGAACTTCGTTCCTACCTGGTGTCCCACGACACACACCAATTTTTATTTATTGATTGATTATACAGGGTTATTTTTAAAACACCAGCAACCTCGCAGGGGTAGGTTCCTAAGGTTATAAGCTACTACTTTTGTTCTACGACTTTTGATAATTTGTTAGATTTTATTTTCATACAAGAATAAGTATTCATTTAATTTCTGTCTTGAATGTTACAACGCGCATCGCAGATTACGTAAACAAACACGCGAAGCGTGGGGAACCGGGCTAGCGCATTTGACCTTGAATTCCCGAGCAGCTGACCGGCGCCTTTGATGTCGTGCGCGCAAGCCGCGCCGCGCCGCAGTCTACGAAGAAAAACACAACACAACAAAAACTTGTAAAATCATTTTTTTTTAAATATATTGAGTTATATCCAAACTCGTAAAACAAAAGTTGTTCCGTATGGGGTCAGCTATCTGGTCCTGCGAGGTTACTGGTGTTTTAAAATTAACCATGTATTCATTATTATATAGTTTACTTAATTTTTTCATGTTATTACAAAGTCAGATATGACGAATGAGGAAAATGAAATAGATGAAGATGACAGCTATGTTAGAAGCGTAGATAATGAAGATTTATCAGATGAATCTGATGAAAATTATTTTTTTTTAATATGCAAATACACAATTTTTTTAGAATCATCAAATCGACATATTTTATCCTTGATACCTCCGTTAGCTACCACAATCAAGAATTTTCGCACAGGAAATTGTTGGGCGTCTCATTGAAACGAAGCTACTCACGGAAAATTAGCTTGATAGTAATCAAGTGCAAAAATGGACCCGGGATCCCTGACTAAAACTTATATTACTTTAAACCTGGAAATATTTCTATTTTATGTAATATAACTAAATATTAATCCATTAACACTGAGTGAATTAATGGGTGTTAATTGATACACGTTAGATTTTTTTTAACTCATCCAAAATACATAATATCCATCAAATCTTAATATTTTCTAAACAGACTTACTTCCAGCATTTTAATTATTTTAACTCCAACCCTATCAGATAGAAGTTTTAAAAAAACTTGTGCCATTTAACACATGCATTTATCATTATACACATATTAACTACTATAACATATGGCTAATGATATAAATTTAGTTTCTTTTCATTATCTCATATTATTATTGTTACTATAAACAAAAATCATAGTACATTTATGTTAATAGCAAGTAATCCCAATCCATCAAAGTTAAAACATCCTGAGAATAGAATAGAGTAAAAAAAAGTTGGCGAATTTTTAAAATAGCATCATATCATTAAATAGTTTTTTCTCAAAATTCGGTTTTCAGACTTGTATCACTTTTCACAGAGGGTACAGAAATATACGCATATTAGGACGAAAAAATATTTATTATGTACTTACACTGTGACATTACGCTCATCATCTATGGATACTCATTTATGTTAAATGAGTCTATTGATGGAAGTGGCTTGGTTGAAGATATTATGAGATCTAACAAGTGAAAATAATATAATATATGCGTACATCCTATAACTATTTGCATTATTAAATGTAAATTGACTTTGAGGGTAAATAAATCATATTAATGCATGAAATCACGAAAATCCGATCTGCAAAAAAACGGCATAGGTCCGTCCACGATAAGGCGCTCCCGCCGACTGATCTATTGAGGGAATGAAAGTGACGCAATTACTTTTGAAATGCAAAATAAGAGATGGCTATATTGAGTGTACTTTCAGAATAAAACAACGTATGTGCCAAAACGATTTTTCTTGTTTTCTAATAAAACTCATTATTAAATCTAAAACTGCTTTGACCAAACTTTCATACGATAATTCTCCATGTTTTAAAGTAAATTTAATTGTCTTATTCATGAGGGTTACGCTTCGGCAGCCAAAAACGTAAAAAAATAGATACAACTTTGCGATTTTTTTCTATCGAGAAAATTTCATTGAATCGTGTATTCCTTTTGAACAATCCTAGAGCAGAAAGTCAAAAAACGTATACCAAAATATTAAATCTCTATTCCACGTACACAATTATATACACGAGATAGAAATGTCCCATTTTTTTCAATGTAGGGCCTTAAACACGAAATTAACCCTGTTTTCCAATTACAGAGCATAATGCGACTCAGTGGCGCACAATGCCGAAGTGTGCTAATTGCTAATTGGAACGTGAATTAGTTTTCTAGTGCACCAGCAGAGTGCGCTAAGTTCAGTGTTGAGAATAAAAATATAAATAGTCAATGTTTATACCTTCATCCATCCTTACATTTACTTTTTAACAGGGTCTGAATAAACTTTTGAATATTTCGAAAACACTACGATAAGACGAAAGATTAAAAAAATTCTCAACAATAAACAATATTAATTACTAACGATAATATAAATAAAATTTCGATGAATGCCAAGTTAAAGAAAAAATTGGTTGTCTGTAAAGTCGGTTTACTGACGATAGTTGAACGTGACAACGTCTTAAGAAAATACTGATGGAATGGTAGCATTTTTCAAAAGAAAATTTTAATTTCATTTGTTTAATAGCTTTGTATGTATATAGAGAAGGAGGTAATTGGAAATCACAATGAAATTGATCAAGTTAGATTTATTATGTCATTTTTTTTTACAATTTAATAGTTTTTACAAGTATAAATGTGCGTTGTTCACTTAATTCAATATTTTCATACACTGTTCATCGCCGTAAATGTTTTTTGCACAAATCCACACCACTTTTATACAACAAACACATTAAACTAGTTTTTGAAATAAATTAAAATCAGCGATGAACCGCACTGTCGGAATTCCTGCCAAAACTCCGTCAAAATGATTTATCAGATGACAACATTTGACATTTGATAGTATTTATTGGCCTAATTATAACCTCAAAATCCGAAAGTATTTTATTTATTTTTCGGAATTCTCAAGTGTCCGTAGTTTTAATATAGTTTCAATCAAATATATACATTATCTAAAACCCAAAAAGTAAATTCACCTACCTTTTGGTTCTTAGGCCGACTATGTATGGACGACGAACAATGTCCTTTTCGTAAATCTAGTTTTTAAAAAGCCCGCCTCAATGTGTTTGATATAGGAGAAAATGTTCCCTTTGACGGATGGCTGGTCTAACCTGTCATTTCAGACACGTTGTTGTGATATGTGGAAGATTTAATATTTATGTTTTAATTTTTTTAAATCTCGAACGCTGCCGAACGCAAAGGCCGATTGTGCTTCTTTGTCGCTCGTTCCGCGCTCTCGCTTGCACTTCAAGCCTTAAATGGAACGTGACAGAGCGAGGTAACGACGCATGAGTCATGTTTTTTCGTGTGTGCAGCCGGCTCTATCGAATTATAAGACGTTATCACGTCAAAAACACTTGTTAATTTTATGTTACTGAGTTGGTATCGACTGCATATATCACTCGAAAGCAGTACTTTTGAGAGTGCTTGATTGTGCGAAGCGTTGCTGTAATTGAAACATTCAACGTTGAGCATTATGTCGCATAATGCGCTCTAGTGCTGTAATTGGAAAACAGGGTAAGATAGCGCTGCTGAAAAATATATATAACATGTCGCTCTAAAAATATCATCAAGAATCATGTAAATATGTTTCTTGCTTTAATAATATGTTACTTACATACATAATGAAACATTCACTTGTCTTTACATATTTCAGAAATTATTCATTAAGGCTGAATACTACAGTATTAGATAAATAAAAATCTACGTTGATGGGAACGCAGATGATATGTCAAAGTCAACTTTTTTTATTATCTGTTGATTGATTTTGATATGGTGGAAGGGCGACGGACGTGGCTTAAGTAGTTGTATATTATGTTTTTTTAATAAAAATATTGAATTTGCACGTAAAAATGTCTGATGTAATCGTGCCTAAAGGTCAACCAATACCCGGCGATCCCGAGAAAAAGGGGTGGCTGTTTAAATGGACGAATTATTTAAAAGGTTATCAAAGAAGATGGTTCGTGTTGTCGAACGGCTTATTATCCTATTACAGGTAGGTATTCCCATTTTTGTCCATATATTACATTCTGTTGCATTAAAGAACAACACCTAAAACCGTCTGAGATATAAACCTTTAAGATTTGAAATGGTATGACGCAGTGATAATGCGATATATAATGAGAGAAGACGAATTTCATCGATTATTTTGATACTTTATTTATGTAATAAAGCTGATTACGTTAAGTGTTTTTTAATGAGCATAGTTTTATCTGCTCTAATTCTTGCTTATAAAGCAGGCTATACATTTAGTTTCTTTAAAGATTCGTAAGTTTGACAACGACAGCTGACGCCAAGGACGAGCTATTATGGTTACTACATATAGAAAAACCGTAATGCGGTAAATGAAGATTGTAATGTTTTTAAAGCAGATGGGAAAATATATCATTGTAGTTATTATAGTATATTAGAACAAATAGTTCTTCATATTTGATGATTGTACATAAGACTAATAGGTTTCAAGGTCAAAAGAACTACGTTACCACTAAGCTGTTGTGTTCACATATTACACAGTACATGTAATTAACAAAGGCTTGCAATATTCTCATACCAATTTGTAATATTGCCAGAACTGTGTTAAATATTTGCTAATAATTAGGTATGCACATAAGTTGAAGAATTAAAAGAATGAATCTACTAAGTGTGGCTTATAGTATAGTTTACATCATTTTATTTCCATTGAAATATATTTGCCGCCTATGAAATATATTCCACAGTTTTAGATTCTTATTTATTAGTATATAGGTACACTAAGGGACATGAAAAAACCTGTAATTTCTTATTATCTTTACATATTTTTTTCAAACATAGTTAGAACCATCTGAGTAAACCAGCTTTCCAACAAAATAAACAATTTTTAAAATCAGTCATTTGTTTGGAAGTTATTATGCAAAAGACAGATACATACAAACAGACAAAGAGTTCTGTATGTAATAATATGCAACTTTTTTTATAACCATAAAAATGTATCATGAGAATAACATCTGCATTTTGTAATACCTATTACTTTTACATGTTGTAAATTACATACCAAGTAATATGTGATATTTTGCAACAATTTGAATAAAATATATGAAACATGCTGATTGAATTGTGTGATTTATTTCATAATTATTAAGGTATTTAATTATATATAATTATTAACAATAATTCCGCCCTGTGTGTCACTGGCCTTGGGGTGACATCCGACCAGAAATAACCTGAAGTAATTACTAAAAATTGGGAACCTCCTTCTTCTTTGAAATTGGTTAAAATACACTAAAAATATAATTTTAAAGTTTTCATTCTTGGGGTAATACCCAAATCAAATCCGTCCCAGGTGCCACCTGTGCTAGCTACACCATTGTGTGATATGGCTTGACTGACTCGCTTCATTATGGTCTCATGTATGTTAAAAAATTAAAATAGCACATAGGTACCTGAACAAAGGATTTCTTCTAATTTAGGTTGTTTTAAAGAAATTGCTGGTTGAAATAAGACCGTCCATTGTATCCCCCTTACTGTATGGTCCTTGTTTTTATGTTACTGAATTTGGTGTGCAGTAAACAATAATCTACCTATCTATCTATAGCTGCCATAGAAAAGTTTTAATATTATGTACATTAAAACAGAAATTTCAATTAAGAACATACTTGAAAAAGTACTGCAACATAAAAGATATTATAACTCCTTTTCAGAAATCAAGCAGAGATGGCGCACACATGTCGCGGCACTATATCGCTGTTGGGAGCGTTAATCCACACAGCAGACAGTTGCACATTTGTGATAAGTAATGGAGGCACTCAGACATTCCACATCCGCGCCCATGATGAAGTGGAGCGTCAGAGCTGGGTCACCGCACTCGAACTGGCTAAAGCTAAGGCTATGTTGGTTTTCATTTTTATTTCTTAAATCTCTACTCTTTTATAATCCAAGACTGCAATGCAGTTTTTTACATAACATGATCTTATTTTAGTAAAAAAAATTACTGACTCTTGCTACCATTTGACAACGACATAGCATGTTCTATTGTATATTGAACGGCTATTAGGATCTCTATAATAACATAACAGTTGACAGTCTCCGTGGCGTAGAGGGCGAGTAGCTGACTGTGAAACGAGATGCTGCGAGTTCGATCCCCGCACCGAAAACAATACTTGTGTGATCCACAAACACTTCTTTGAAATCTGGATGTTATGATACTGAAAATACCTTATTCCGGATACCCGCGACACAAGACTCGTATCTTATTGTGGGGTCAGGACTATGTGTGTAACTATTGGTTGTATTTATAAAAAAAACATGGTGTGTAGCAAAGAGGGCATTATTTCATTTTTTCAATTGAATGTCTGTCTAGATATGCCTTCACTGAAATAACTGACGCAGGACAAAAACCCCGCTACTAATATGTCGATTTGTTTTACCAGTCGAGCACAAGAATCCGACGACGATGAAGACCAGATGACGGCGGGCACTGTGGCAGTCGGCAACAGCGAGGGTGACGGCGAAGACGCGGGTGGTATAGCCCGGGAACTCGCCGCACGGTTCCACGACCTGCGCACCTGCTCCGAGCTAGTGGCGCGACACGGCGCCGCGTTGCAGAGATCCCTTGTCGATCTCGAGATACCACCCACTGACACCACGAAACAAGTGTCCGAGAGAGCAACACTCTTCAGGATATCTTGCAATGCGATGATGAATGTAAGTCCTAAAACACTAGCTTTCGGCATCCGGCTTAGTCGTACAACGTGATTTTATGTACTATTTATTTTCCTAGGGTCTTAATCGCTTAAGATTAAAGAGATAATAATATTCTTGTAAAGCAAGTCTTCATGTTATTATGATCGTCTGTACTGGACTCACAAAATACAGCTATAACACGGCCCGCTGCGACGATAGTCGCAGTTTCAGAACCAGTCGCATTTCACTGTTAAGTATAATTTTTAACGGTGTAGGAAACGTAACGATCGTAATGAAACCTACCTAGATACCTGAGAAATTCTCCATTAGAATTCGAGGGTTTGTGAAGTCTGCCAATATGCATTAGGCTAACGTGGCGAAGTAAGGCATAAACCCTCTTATTAGTAGAGGAGTCTCGTGCACAACAGTTGGGCGTAAATAATACAGAGCTCATATTTTTATGTTATTATTTGTTTAAATAGTATTATTGAACAGATTATATAGCGCCGAAGAGGTATAATTTTATCCGGTAACTCGGGACTCCCGGAGTCCTCTAGGACGACGATTTACCCGAGGAAAAAGGCAATAATGGTGGCATAAAATGGCTCTATTAGATATTACATACAGATTATGACGTACTTTAGCTATCAAAAGAGATAAGATCAAGTTCAATTTTTATGACTCATTCAAATGATTCACTCAATTCAAACTAAATAAAGATCAAGTATTTAAAAAAATATTACAAAATATTTCATACTTATCCATTTGAGTGTGTATTACCCATATTTTTTTATTGGTTTCACAATAATTGTTAGTATAATATATTTGTTCTTAATTATAATATTTATATTAACACAAAAAACATGCGTGACGACGTGAAAACAATACAATTAAGTGGCGTAGCTAGCTCAGATGACACCAGGGGCGCATTGCGGTGTCACCCCAAGAATGAAAAAGTTAAAACAATATTTACAATGTGTTTCAAATTGTGGATTATGCGAAAAATATTCACCGATAGAGTTTAGCAGCGACGTAGTCTCGGTGCCGCTGTCGGTAAAGTGAAATTCTACCGACTCCCAAAAGACCACTACAAAATGTTATTGCTGACTTTCGCTGTTTTAAATCCTGTCTGCTGCATATACTGATGTCCTCGCAGTGCTTACATATTTTATAGTGCGCGTTGCTGTTAATTGCAGCACTTATCCTATGCCTAATGTAAGTTTACCAGTGGTAGAGCCACACTGTAGACAGTTTTGTCTACAGCATGAATGGGCTGGCTCGACCGGATCGTTACCACTGTTTCACAGAAAACCGACGTAAAGTAGCGGCTTGCTGCTGCATTTCGTACGGTGAGTGAGATATCCGGAAGCCCAAATCCCCTCCCCTTCCCAATCCCTAATTATCCCTTTCCTTTAAGGTCGGCAACGCACCCATGATTCTTCTGGTGATGGGCATACATGGGCGGTGGAGATCACTTACCATCAGGTGACCCACTTGCTCCTTTGCCGGCCTATGCTATAAAAAAAAAAGTGTAGTAGAGTGTATTGAAGGATAATACTCTCACTGTGTGGCAGGCGTGCTCCGAGTTCATGAGCGCTGCAGCGGCGTCGAGCGGCCGCATGTCGCGCGCGCTGCAACACGAGCGCGAGCAGAAGATGCGGCTGCAAGAAGTGGTCGAACAGCTGGCGCGCCAACACGACACCCTCGAGAAGACCGTCACGGCGCGGAACACGCCTCACACAGGTACTTCTACATTAGGTCATCCCTCCCTCCCACCCATCTTCGTAGATGGAAGAAGCATTTATACAGGCCGGCAGACTGGTGACCACCGATAAACTCATTGGTGGTGGTTGGTGGTCGCTGGGTTTTTGGATTGTACTACGCTTACCATCAGGTGTAGTCTTCGCCATCACTCTTCGCCGTGCTCGGAAAAAAAGTCATTTCTGTTGAGCTTTGGTCAGGATTTTTATCTGATAGCGGAACAAAACTGCAACCAGGTCACATATACATATGATGGTAATTGACCATCACTATTCATTTACAATACCTAAGAAATTGTGTAAGTATTGCCGACTTTAGAAAAAAGGAAAATGAAAAGCGGGGAGATTTATCTGTGGTTTATGAAACGTAATAATAAAGCTTCCAGCCGATTAAAAAACCACACGGTGCCTCATCACCGTAACGTGCCGTGTTACATGGTTCATGCTTCACATAGGTATTTTTGTGCGATTTTCGTACATACTAACTGGGTTGACCCAATTACTAAGAAGAACTTGGCGCGACCCATGCCTTAGTATTTATATACATTAATATATATTATGTAAAATAACACTGATCTTCCTAGTACCATAGATGAAAACTTTTCTTTTTGTCTTTGCTAGTAGCTACATAGTTCCAAAATTAATAATATCATCCATTGGACTGCACCCAAACTATTAAGTCTACAGTTACAATTCTCTTTCTCAAATAGCACAAGTAGTGAACTATAGTTACCAACTTAGGCCATTATAAACTTTGAAATAAATGTGAATCTTTCCATCAATTTATGAACTTTTTTCCGAACTTTCAAGGGCTCTTGAGTGAAATATATTAACAGTTTATAAAAATCTAAATAACACTAACAATATTGAAGCACACAGGGCTTAATCAATAGTATTGAAGTCTTCTATCGACCTGCCTACACTGTTACACTGTTCGTGTTACATTCTGCATATGGAGAAGTTTATTATGTCGAATTGGTACTTGCTAAATCGGCTGTTTAATGCGTTTTCTGACAGATATCATTTATTCTGACACTGGTATATCCACCCTAAATGTATTTATCAAGATGTAAGCCAATAATTTTATTTATATAGTAGTGGAGCGCCTGGGGGGTTTCACCTCGGATTAGAGTTATAGTGAATGAATTAATATGATCGATGTGGGATATTGTTTTTTAAACTATAAATTGCAATGTTTACCCAAAATTTTTTTGTGCAAACCATTGTTTCATTGTTTAAAAAAAATATTATGAAAAATTTATGTTTGACCATATATTTTCACTTTAAACAGTATTTTTTTTTATTTATATGTTAAATCTTACCTGAGTAGACATATAGGAAAATTTTTCAAAGATACCTGTGTATAAAAATAGCAGTAGGGATCTCGAACAGGTAGAAAAACGTGGAGGGGAGAGCGGAGCGACAGCTGCTATGGACAATGGAATTTCTCGGCCAATTTAATTATAAATGAAACGTACTCTATTGTGTACATTTAAAAAATAAAGTAATTAATTACGACTAATGAAAAGAAAAAAAAATTAGTACAAAATCAGTTTATTTAAATATATTACACTAGCTTTTGCTCGCGGCTCCGCCCGCGTGAACAGCATTTTCCGGGATAAAAGTAGCCTGTAACCGTCTCCAGGATCCCATCGGTCTATGTAGATAAATTCATCAAAATCGGTTCAGTGATTTAGGCGTGAAAGCGTAACAAACAAACTCACTTTCGCATATACTTTCACCCCCTTTTTCATCCCTTAATAAATAAAATTTCCAAAATTCCTGAAACACCTATTTATTTATTTTACGTCAATAATCGAAATACAAAATTTTGTTTATGTAACTTTCAAAATGATGGACTTTCATACATATTATCATCCCCTATTTTGACCCCTTAGGGGTGGAATTTTCTAAAATCCTTTCTTAGTGGATGCCTACATAACAAAATGAATATACAGTCCGAATTTCATGCTTGTAGCCTTGATAGTTTGCGCTCGGCGATGATGAATCAGTCAGTTAGTCAGGACATGTTATTTTATAATTATAGATTGTTGTCTACATCAAATATTTTCTTCTACTTCATCTATCTGTATAATAGGTAAAGTATTGGAACAACTATTTCCGCTGCACTGTAAACATGCTACACTGCAGTATAAACCACTTTTTCGGCATCCACACGCAGCTCCACATCCCTTTTTGCAATTACAAAATAACATTTGCAATAAATTATCCGGAGCAGGTAATTGATTCATTGTTATTGGGATGTACATGTTATTGGAATACTTCCATCCCCAATTTTCAATTACTACGTCATTTCCTAACCATATCTGTATTTGTAGGTACACTCTTTTAAGGTGCTCAAACGCTGCATCAGTTGTTGGAGGCAGTGATGACAAAAGAACACTCGTATTTTTGGCTGTTGCTTTTATGAAAGAATTGAACCTCAATGTATTTAAATCATAAGTTTTAGACGGAGCTCCATATAAACTCAAAATACATGCTACACCTGCTTGCAATATATTATTGGGGTCTTCATTGATATTTTTAAATACTTTTACTGAGTCGTGTAAATCAATCCGTAAAAAGACAAGATAAGATAAGATAAGAATACTCAGGTAAGATTTAACATATAAATAAAAAAAAAACTGTTTAAAGTGAAAATATATGGTCAAACATTAATTTTTCATAATAATTTTTTTAAACAATGAAACAATGGTTTGCACAATTTTTTTTTGGGTAAACATTGCAATTTATAGTTTAAAAAACAATATCCCACATCGATCATATTAATTCATTCACTATAACTCTAATCCGAGGTTTTACGGTTTTGAATGCTCCAGGCACTCCACTATAGTGTACTAAATAAAAAACATAACATCAAAATAAAATCTTTTGACAGATTTTCTGTTCGAAAAAGGACACGATATTTGTCCGTTTTTGGAATTGTTCCCTATATGGCTTCCCATCAGTCCTAGATCTACTATTATTTTCGAGTCGGGTCATATAGTTGTATGTTATGGTGCTGCCACACCGCTGTTATAAAATGTTTACAAAACATTATTAAACATTTGTTAACAAAAATTTGATACATTTTATCACAATGTTAGATAATGTTAGTAAATGTTTAATGTTAGAAAATGTTTGTAAACATTTTACGACACCGGTGTGGCAGCACCATTACAGGTAGCAGGATTGTTCCATGCTCCTAGTTACATGAATTATGCTTATGATGTTATTCAACACGAAATCTATAGTGTAACACGTTTTCTCTGACCTATGACAGGTGACATAGGTGTAAAACCGAATAAATATTTTTTTTAATTCGGCCTTAGAACTGTATAATATATCATGGCCTACTAAGTATTAAAATAGTAGAGCAACCCTAAAGAGTTCTTCGTGAAACGGAACGTGTCAGTTTGTCGTTTGGTGACGGATGAAAAATCGAAAAGAAATTTGGATTCGCGCGGGAACATTTGTTGTGAAAGGCGCCAAAAAAAATATTTCCTTTAAAATATCGTGTAATTTTTGTGTAAACATATTAATATCGTAAATTACATTCATTATTGATAGTGTAAATATTGTTTAAAGAAGATGGGAGGGACGAAGAGGCGAAAAAAAGACCCTCCTGACGGGCAGCCAACTTACACCCACAACGAGACCTCATCGGATTCGGATGAAGATTCCAATAATAAATACGAAATATTTAAGGTACCGGGGTACTTTAGGAAGTATCCCGAAAACAGTAATAAGAATGAATATATTGTGTTTCTCACTCACCAGGATCAACATAAAATTATTACGGACAAGGACAGGTTGGCAATTTCCCGCGCAGTTCGGAAATATTGCGTCACTGGAATTTTGCACTTAAAATCTATTAATAAGTTTAAGATTGGAATTACTTTTGATTTATCCAATAATGCAAATGTATTTCTACAAAATAGAAAATTGCTGGATGAATTGGGTTTTAAAGCTTCCGTACCTGCTGGTGCTACTGAGGTAACCGGAGTGCTTACCTCTGTACCTGTGGAGCTCTCTAATAAAAGAATTTTTGCCCTAATTGGTAGTTCCCGTAATATAATACAAGTTAGGCGTTTTATGCGTCGAGTACGAAATGATGATGGTTCAGCTACTTTTCAGCCCACGCAGACTGTGGCAGTTACTTTTGCTTCCACTGAATTACCACAGTATGTGTACCTTGACTCCTGGAGGCATGAGGTAAATATTTACATCCCACCAGTTAAGCAATGTCTACAATGTCTAAAATTTGGTCATATTGCAAAATACTGCAGGAATTCAGAGGTATGTTCCATCTGTTCTGAAGGGCATAATTTTAAAAAATGCAACATTGATGTTAAAGACGCAAAATGCTCAAATTGTGGTGGCAATCATATAGCCATTTCAAATGCATGCCCTCGGAAAAAAATGAAAATAGAAGAAAATAAAATTAAATCCAGGGCCACCCAATATTCAAGTCTTTTTAATGAGCATTCTTTTCCACAGTTAACTATATCAAATATTGAAACCCAATTACAGAATTTAAGCAAATCTGAATTTTTTATGAATTTATTAACACAGGCTTTAACTCAGATAATAGTAAATCAAAAGGACACCCCAATAAACTCTGCATCAATTAAGGAGATTCTTTTTCAAACATTAAGAAATAATACATCTCCCAAAAATGGATCTTAATATTATGCAATGGAATGCACAAAGTATTATCAGTAATAAACTTCAGTTGCAACAATTTTTATATGAACATGATATACATATAGCAATCATATCAGAAACTTGGTTAACACCTACCAAACAATTTGTTATCAAAGGATATAAAATAGAAAGAAATGATATTGGCAATGCTCATAATGGTGTAGCTGTTCTGATCCGCAATAATATTGACTACAAAAAGATTAACACATATTGTGATAACTCCTTACAAAATATTTGTGTAAGAATTAAGACAAACAATAAGGAAATAAGTATTGTTAGCTTTTACTGTCCAACAAATTGTTCTCCAGCTTTTGACAAACATAAATTTGAGTCCTTAATAAAGTCTGTTCCTGAGCCTATGATATTCGCTGGTGACTTTAATGCTCATCACACATCCTGGGGATGTAATTCTACTAATTCACGTGGCAAAGATATTTTGGAAATTATCGATAATAATAACTTGGTCTTGTTAAATAGTGGTGAAATGACCACAGTTGGTTCTTTAACGTGGCGTCCAAACGCTTTAGACTTGTCGTTGGTTTCTCCATCACTGGCTCTTGCTTCGGACTGGTCTGTACATAATGATCCTCTTGGCAGCTATCATCTTCCTGTAATTATTAAAATATTTGTAGATAATTATAATACAAACAATCCTAATGCAAATTATAATAACAACAAACATTTGCCCATTTACCCCAATTTTAAAATGGTAGATTGGAAATTATATGCACAAAATGTTGATTTAGATTTGACAAATTTTTATGATCAAAATATTGCTCCACTGGAGACTTATACACTATTTTGTGAATTGCTACATTCGGCAGTCAATAAATCCCTTCCATATCCCAAACAATTTGGTACCCCCCTTGCTAAGTCGTCTGTCAATGACTCTTCTCATAGGAAATTGTTTAAAAGTCCGTCTCTTCCTTGGTGGAATAAAAAATGTTCTGAAGCAATTCAAAATTCAAAAACGGCATATGTATATTTTAAAAATAACCCTTCTGATTCATCTTACATTGAGTTTAAAAGGCTACAAGCTCTTAAAAAATTAACTTTGAAAAGGGAAAGATCAAATAGTTGGCTTCAATTGTGCAATTCTTTTAATCGATGTACTCCACTCTCAAGAATCTGGAAATATATGCGAAAATTTAACAAAACATTTTCTTACAAATCAAATGATGATAGTTGGGTTCAAGATTTCTTACATAAATATACCCCAGACTATGTAAACAATGATCCAAATTTAGGTTCCAATAATATAAGTACTTCTGTTAATAATTACCTAATTAAACCATTTTCGATGCCAGAATTAACAGCTGCTATTTTGTCTAGAAAGGACAGTGCTTTTGGTCTGGATGGCGTTCCATACATTATGTTAAAAAAACTCAGTAAAAAAGGTATGTCCATTTTCCTTAGCATATTAAATGATCTGTGGTCAAACAATAATATACCCCATTCTTGGAAAACTGACTGTTTGGTACCCATTTTAAAACCAGATAAACTTAGGTCATGCCCAGATTCCTATCGTCCAATAGCACTAACATCATGTGTTGGTAAAATTTTTGAACAGTTGTTAAAACAAAGATTGGAATATTACATAGAACATAATAATCTACTTCCTGCTAATCAGTTTGGTTTTCGTAGGGGAATGTCAGCTCGTGAAAGTATATGTCAGCTTCAAATTGATATACAAAATAGTTTAAATGATAAAGAGTTCTTAATTTCTGTGTTTTTTGATGTTGCTGGAGCTTTTAATAGTGTCAATATCAATATACTTTGCTCTGAATTACTGTCTATTGGAATGCCAAATAAAATAGTTCACTGGATTCAAAAATTTCTAACTGAAAGAGAAGTCTATACAAAGTATAATGGTAAATTGTATGGTCCAAGACTAGCCTCTGTTGGAGTATGTCAAGGTGGAATACTTTCTCCACTAATTTTTATTTTGTATATACGTCAACTAAATCTAATTTTGGGTCCTCAAGTCAAAAATCTTCAATTTGCTGATGATCTGGTTGTGTATGCAAATGGGAAAAATTTGGATCATATTTCAAGTATTCTCAATAAGTCTTTGAAAAACTTGAGCACTTACTTTTCTTATTTGAATCTTGATATAAATGCAAATAAATCAAAACTGCTTGTTATTGGTAAAGGTGGCAATTCAAGTCCTTCTGTGTATTATAATGAAGTTTGTATTCCAGTTTCATATGAAGCTAAATTTTTAGGTGTTACCATGACTTCTAAATTTTCTTGGAAGAAGTACATAGAGTTAATAAGTTCAAGAGCTAATAGAGCATTTAATATATTAAAATCATTATGTAGGACATCCTGGGGTGCAGACCCCAAAATATTGCTTCTTTTATATAAATCCTTGATTCGGAGTCACTTTGAGTATGGTTTCTTTTGTTTTGGTGGTGATAAGAGATTAGTGGATTCTTTAGATAAAATTCAAAATAAAAGCTTGAGGTTAATCACAGGCGCATTTAAAAGCACTCCCATCAATGTAATGCAAGTTGAGTGTAAACTTCCCCCATTACACATACGATTCTCCTATCTTAAAGAAAAGTTTTTGTTAAAACTTTACAGTAGATCAAATAATCACTTGTTTCAAAACTTAGGTCATACTTCTAGATCATCTCCACATAACACCCTCTATATTCTTCAAGGCTTTACACAATATGTAAATTTTCTTGAAACTCTCCAAATCCATAAGTCATCCTCTCTTCCTTGTTATCAGGGAAGCTTTAACAGTAAATTTCCTGCAATAGATATTATTATTGATAATAAACTATCCTCTAAGCAAGATGTATCTTGTAAATTTTCTGAATATATTGGTCACAGGTTTGTTTATACTGATGGGTCCAAAACGGATTCTGCTGTTTCATTTGCTATTTATGATGGGTTCTTGGATTCTGGTATTGGTTATAAAATAGATTTTAATGCAAGTATATTCACAGCTGAGGCTGTGGCCATTCTTGCTGCTATAAAACACATACAATATAAGAATGATGGATGTTGTAAATGGGTAATAGTCAGTGACAGCATGAGTGTTCTTGAAAATCTGAAAAATAATCAATTTAATGCTGACACTAGCTATTTAATATATCAAATCAAAGAGTCTTGTATGAGTTTGTTCACAGAAAATAATATCAAGATTATTTTAATGTGGGTTCCATCTCATATTGGGGTAGTAGGGAATGAAAAGGCTGACTTCTTAGCTAGAACTATAACAAATTTTTCAACCATTATCCCCGACTCCAGTAGTAATCTCGATTTTCTCGTACCACACACAGATGTCATTTCGGTCCTTAAAAAAAGATCAATTAACCTATGGAAGAGCCATTGGAACCATACAGTTCAAATTGAAAACAAAGGTCTTTGGTATGCTACGTTTAATGTTCCTATTGGGCACATGCCCTGGTTTTGTAAAGGTCATTTCTTCAAAGGCAGAAAATTTTATAGTACTATTTTAAGGATTCGTTTTGGCCATTGTCGTTTAAATCAGCATCTCTTTCGATTAAAAATGGCACAGAGCCCTTTTTGTGATTATTGTCATTCTGATACAGAACAATCAATTTTTCATGTATTCTTTGATTGCTCATCTTTTGGCATTCAGCGCCTTGTGTTGATGGATGAGCTGATTAAAATTTATGAGAAGCCTGAGTTGGTGCCGCGCTCCATCCACGCTCTTTTTGTAAATAATTCAACCTACACAGCATTATTTAATTACATTGTCAGTACTGTTGGACAAATTTGATTAATGTCTGTAAAATGTAAATACTAAATAGTGTTGCTATGTTTTGTTGTTTTGTAAATATGGTCTTTGATTTGTTTTATGTGTTCTTGTTTTGTTTATTACTTTGCATTTTCTTTTACTAAAGACATTTATTGGATATAATTTACTTATGAAAATAAATGACTGACGACTTGGCAGCATGGTCTTCGACCTTAGCCGGTTCCAGTATGGAACAAATGAATAAAAAAAAAAAAAAAACGAAAAGAAATTTACGGATGTCGGAGCTAAATTATTTGTTCGTTGCAATTTATTAATTTTGTTTAAGATTTAAATCAGTGGAGTTTGTGTTTATAAATAAATTAAAATAATATGTCAGAAATTGGCATTTACATTGCTGTTTAGTGTAGACATCGGAGCAGAACGGAGCATTTGTCATACGATCGTAGACTGATTTTTTGGTGATTTCAAGGTTGTTCTACTGTTCAAAGTATTGCAATAGTAATTGGTTTCGTTACGTATTCGTTTATTTAATTATCGTATGCTGTGTTCGAGACTGTGAAGTGGTGTGTTTTGGCGGCGCATTATTGTATTACCAGTAGTGTAAAATGTGCTATCTAAATTACACTATTATTTTTCAATTGTGATTATGTTCTTGTAAAGCTTTGCGTTTATTTTATTCCTGTGTGCTATCGGCTTGAGGTTTTTCTAATGTAATCTTGAGTACTCCATTGCGATACGACACTATGGGCGGTAAGTGAAGACAAAAGCATGAGAGTACATGAATCACTGCACTGAGTGCAAAAACATAACTTGCTTTTCAATAGTCTTGCACATCTTCATGCTGACAAGTGGCAAGGCCGAATGTCACGTCACATTGTGACGTACATTGTTAATTGTCATGTTTATATTGATTGTTTAAATAACACAAATAAGTTAGTTTACAACTTGAAAGAAAAGGGCAAACATGGAATGAATTAATAACATTCATATAGATGTTAATTTCATATGAAAATAAACAGCTTGGGTGTCAGTGCATGTTTACAAATATAATTCTGTTTTAGGTGTTCATTACATGGGTATCTCGAGCTATGATTGGTGTATTACAATGGTGCTATAATAACTTCATCAATATATTGTATCCGGGAACGGAAAATCAAAGTGATGTACTTCTATACTTGTTGAATTATCAGTGGCATTAATGTTTGAATAGAGTTGGTGCCGTAATAGGGTCATTTACTCATGTACATGTCATTATTGGTTGTGAAACTGTTTTGTATTCAGCTTTGGCTTTCACACCATGTATATGTAACACTAGCTTCTCACTTAATAGGACATTAAGCGTGGCATTAAAAGCAGGGTTCGAAAATATCCGATATTTATTATAAATATCAAAATATCGGATATTTATGATATATATCCGATATATATCAAGTTGGATATATATCCAGTTTGTATGAAAGCCATATTATTATTTTATTGTATTATTTATGAATACTGTTTGCATATTGCAAAATCTACTTTTAGATAAGACATAATCAACTAAAAAACATAAAATCTTCTTTTAGGACAGAAGTTTTGCCATTAATGGATTAGCACTTACCATTAGGGAGTATGTTTTAACTCTACTCCCACGCCATCTACATTTGGGAAGTAGAAATACAGTAACAAATGCTAAAAATTACTTAATATCAATTTATTTAACCATTTTTGTATTGCAATATATTAAAAAACATCTGATATATATATTCATTGATATATATCATGAAACTCAGTCTGATATATATCGGATATATATCCGATATATATCTTGATATATATCCATTGATATATATCCTCGAACCCTGATTAAAAGTAAGCTAAATAATTATTTAAATAGCTTATGTATTCTTTTTTTTGGTATATAGTTTTAGTGAATTGAGGCCAGAGAAATCAAGTGACATCATTAATTAATATATATGTATAAGTAAATCCTAAACTGTTATATATCTAGTTATGCATATGGCAAATTTTATCAAAACCGGTAGATAGGTAGTATCGAAAATGAAATGGTATTTTTTTGTTATGAAGTTAATTCTATTAAGGACAGCAGGCCAATTAATTACTATAAGAGTATTTTATAAAGAATACATTCAACAGGATTGGAATATGACAAAATATTTATAATGATCCATCCATATATTACAAACATGCAAGGACATGTTAGTAATACATGTTGGATATGTCAAATATCCAGGAGTCTACTGAGGTTGACAATAATGAGCTATACAGAATCTTTCTCAATCTGATCTACACTTCCCATGTTCACCCATAATATCAGGAGGAACATAGGTTCATTGCCGACTTTAGAGGAAAAGGATAATTAAGGGATTGGAAGGGAGGAGGGTTTGGGGCTCCGGCTATCACACTCACCATAAAAAAGGCAGTTTCAAGCCAATATTTTACATACCCGTGTCTACCAGTAAAAAACGATATCTATCTATCAAATATATATTAATTGGCAATGCATAGTCATTTACACAGCCATTTTTCAAACATATCAAATGTATCAATTATAGGAAATACTTTAAGTTTTATTTTGATAATATTACATTCTTTATTGTTTTATGTAGGCTTACAAATTGAAAACATAAGCCCACACCTAAGGAGAAGGTAGTGTAACTAATGCTACAGTCTACATCCACATTTCGCCAAGCTTATATCAGTCTCAGAATATGATACAGGGCAAATTCCAATCCCAAGCATTTTGTGTAATTTTCCCAATCAAAACTCAAATAAAAATTGTGATCGCCCAACCTGGGAATTCTACCCAGAACCTCACTGTTATCAGTCTCGGTACATTGCCACTAAACCAATGTGGCCTTCATACAAATGATTCAGACATTTATTTTCCTTACTTTTATGCCTATTATGTTCTATAATGATTTACATTAATATCATTACCATACATATACAGGGTTATTTTTAAAACACCAGCAACCTCGCAGGGGTAGATTCCTAAGGTTATAAGCAACTACTTTTGTTCTACGACTTTTGATAATTTGTTAGATTTTATTTTCATACAAAAAAAAGTATTCATTAATTAATTTCCGTCTTGAATGTTACAACGCGCATCGCAGATTACGTAAACAAATACGCGAAGCGTGGGGAACCGGGCTAGTGCCTTTCAAGGTCAACGCCCGAGCAGCTGACGGCCGCCCTTTGATGTCGTGCGCGCACGCCGCGCCGCGCCGCAGTCTACGAAGAAAAACACGACACAACAAAAACTTGTAAAACCATTTTTTTTTTAAATATATTGAGTTATATCCAAACTCGTAGAACAAAAGTTGTTCCGTATGGGGTCAGCTATCTGGTCCTGCGAGATTGCTGGTGTTTTAAAATTAACCCTGTATAAAAAAACTATAAAATCCTAACTTATATTATAAATGTGAAACCAAGTTTGTTTGTTTGTTACGCTTTTGCGCCTGATTTAGGTCTTAGGCGCCTGAATCAATTTGGTTGAATATTGGGTCAGAGTTATAGGCTACTCTCCATCCTGGAAAAGGCGGTTCACGCGAATGGAGCCGCGAGCAAAAGCTAGTATAAAATAAAAATGACGTGTATTTTTTAATTTGTGTTCGATATTTTAATAATGTAATAAACATGAGTTTCATAGGGTAATTCTCATAATAAAGAAATATAAAATCTATTTATTACCAGCGACCCGCCCCGACTTCACACGGGTAGTAGAGCGTATTGGGCCTACATGTTTTATCTGTGGGCGACAGCGGACCGAAGCGCAAGTTGCTGTTGTATTTATTATCTTGGATACTACGTTATGACTTTGGCAGTACTTGCCGTCGCATTGGCAAGATACGAACAACTGCAAATCACATGCCTGATTGACTCTCTGGGATGGTGGCATGCCCGACAGATGTCGACCGTACCGTCTTTCGTGATTTATTTCCTATAATCGTTCGTCGTGATATCAATTTCGTCCATAACTGCAAAGACAGAACCCTCGGTTTCCCAAAAGAGATAACCAAAGCATAGCCAAGCCACAAAAGCGGTCTGGTCTATATCGGACCTATGAAGAGCTCGATGAAACCGACTGTGGAGCTCTTTGCTCTACCGTATCTCCCTGCGCTCCTTAGTGCATAGTATGGTAGGTCTCCGCCAGTTCCCGTTCAAGGAGAGTAGAGTAATAATAATAAAATACTTTATAAATAATAAATATAATTAAAATATAAAGTACTTTATAAATAATAAATGTAATTAAAATATTATAAATAGTAATAAAGTACTTTATCCACCATGACTACAACCCCATGCATACATACGCACTTCACTGTGAAGGATATAATCCCTGAGATTGCATACCTCACATTTATGAAGGTCCTTAGCATTAAGTAAGCCACTACTCCCAGATCTCCACAGGATATATAATCATTTATTTATTTATTTATTATTATTATCATGTACAAGTGCCTATTATGTGTTTAAATGCGTTTACAAACGTTATAAATAACTATTTAACGATTACTGATAACATTCGTAATGTCCTGCTGTAACTACTGGTTGTGTTAATCAGAAATAAATAACTGCATAAGCTATTATAAATATGAAAGTTTGTATGTTTGTGAGTTTCTGAATTTGGGTGTTTGTTAATTAATCACACCTTAACAACTAAATGAATTGGGATAAAATTTGGCACACAGGTAGACCATGACCTGCATAAGAATATAGGCTACTTGGTATCCCGGAAAAGGATATTCCACATGGACGGAGGTGGGAGCAAAAGCTAGTCAGAAATATCTTTATGCTATAAAACTGATTTTTATAGTGCATTGTGTTGAATGTTGCGTAGAGAACCATAAACTTACATGGGCAAATACAGGATTATTTAGTATAAGGAATTTCTTCCATATATGAATGTTATTGTAAGAGAAGAGAGAAAAAATATATAAAAGGTATTATTATTATTATCCCTTCAAAAACTCCGCGATTAAGACCCGTTGAAATAAATATTATAATAAGTATAAAAAATATTGCATGAATCACTCTATCTATTGCTGAAAACTGCATTGAAATCCGTTGAATAGTTCAAAAGATTTAAGCGAACAGACAGCGGAAGCAACTTCATTTTGTACTATGTAAAAATATGGATTAGGCAATTAAACCTGAGTATATATTTTCTAGTTGCTTTTGGATTGTATTAAGTAGTTATTTGATCAGCTGATAGTAAATTACGAACGCCTCGAATCCGGAGGAATTATATCACCCGTATGCACCCTTTTGATTTTGTTGAGCCTACGGAAAGTCGTGTCAATTTGTGCGCCGGTCATTAAACCGTGCCTGGACTGAGCACGTCTTGATCCATCACCGCGTCCGACAAGATCTTGCAAGGGTTACTATGTATCGGCGCAGCGTCCCGAATGCGTGACTGTGAGGCCGCGGACTCGAAGTCAGCGGATGCGGGGCGGCGGCGGCGGCGGCGCGGGTGCGGCGGACACCCGGTCTCGAAGTCAGCGGGCAGATCGCGCGGCGCTAGAGCGACGTAGTGTTGTACTATGAGAAATTTCGTTGAAATTGATGTGAATATGATGTTCCATATAAAAAATCATTGAAATAATTTGCTCCACCACGTCGGCGGGCATTTTTGAAAATACACAGCACTACGTCAATGCAGACGCCCAGTTGCTGCTCATTTGGCGCGCGCCGCTCGTACGTCGCTCCTCGCGCCCGCGCCGCGCCGCTGCTTTCGAGACCGGGTCCATTTAAATCTATGCATTTGAACGCGCCGCCGCCGCTTGCCGCTGACTTCGAGTCCGCGGCCTGAACGACGCACTTTAGTATTACCAACTGCCACACCAGTCGAACCGATCCCTGCCGTGAATAATCAGCGACAGCGCAGCTTTACCACATCGAGAATGTATGTTTGATTGTTTTTTTCCATGTTCAGGAGGTAACGGCAGCAATCAAGGTAACGAGACAGAGGATGAAGATCATGAGTTCTTCGACGCTGTCGAGGAGGGCGTCTCTTCCAACATGGACGATAAGACGTCGTTTGTAATCAAATTACCCGTAAGTGAACTGTAGTACGCAACTTCATTACACGCGCTTCGGCAATCAGCAATATTTCGAAATGCAAACGCAATTATGATACCTGGCGTAGTTAAAACATCCGTAGACTTCTTTAGATTGGTGTAACGTGTCAGAAAATAAAAGGAGTCTTGTGAGTGGATATAAGAAGGATTCTGTATCGCGAAACGAGCAGGTCGTTCGCCTTATGATTAGCGCCACGCCTGCCCATAAACAGACGCAACACCACATAGAACCTTGAATGTCGAAGCACTGCATGGCATTGGACTGCGCTCGTCACATATTCATAAATTTGGATATAAGATGTTGAATCTCATAATACTCTGTAATTATATTGGATTCAATGTCTTTTAAACCTAAACACAACAGCACTTAAATACTGTTGCTTGGCAGCAGAAATAGACAAAGCGGTCGTTGTCAAATAGACAATCCAGGCGGCCTCTCGCATACGAGGCATCTACCAGCTAGTGATTAGTAAAAACCGGACATTGCCGCAGCGCTTAATTTGTCTATGTCGTCGTACTCTCACCTACTGTATATTTTTTTTGCCGTTGCCAATGTAATATTTTGACAACCTCCGTTACGTAGTGGGCGAGTAGCCATCCGCGAAGCGAGAGGTCGTGGGCTCGATTCCCGCACCGAGAAAAATGTTTGTGTGATCCATGAATATTTGTTTCGGGTCTGGGTGCTGTAGGATCGCAAGTCCTTCGTAGTTCCTGATAACCACGGCAACCTAATTTGGGGTCAGGACTCTGCTGAGCGTGTGACTGTTGGGTGTATTTATTTATTTATGTTAATATAACTTTATCCTAAACATCTGCAATGAAAATAATATTCTTTACCGCGACGGGTATAACCTTCGCGTCAGGTTTCGTATGACTCATCTCGATTCTCATTTATCGATAATGAAAATAGTTAGCAATTACCAAGTACTAAGTAGCGTTTTATAATGTCTGAAAATGTTTATTTTTTACGTAAAAAGTGTTACTTAACCTCAATTTGTTTTGTCATTCTAAAAAAAATATGTTTACAAATCTTCTATTATGTTAGACTTGAACAAATCTGTCGATTAGTCATTCGGTGGAGTTTGTGATAAAATATCATCACTAACTGAGAACATACCAACAAATTTAACGCTACAACTTTTAATGTTAATTTACTGGACGTTAAATAAAGAGAACATAATTTTTATTTCAGTAGACATAGATTAGTCTGTTTGCCAAATTCAATGTCCACTTTGCAATGAGTTTTTGTGTAATCAACACGCCGTTTGTGAGGAATTACGTAATATAGGTACATTACTACTAATAAAGCATGCGCTTCGGAAATATTAAAATGCGAGCGTGTTTGTACAGTAATACCCCGGACTTACGCGATAGGTGGGACCGAGCTATAACCGTGTAAGTCAAATTCGCGTAAGTCGGGGTTCAACTTTGCATGCACTTTTGAGTGACATAATTTGAGGTTATCAATAAAACACAACGTACGTAAAACAATTCAACGCGGAACACGATCGAACCTGTCGTAAACCGAACATACATGGCGGAATAGGAGAGCTGACGCGTGCGGCCATCAAAAAGAATAACCGCGTATCTCCGAATTCGCGTAAAACGGGGTAGCGTAAGTCGGGGTATTACTGTATTCATTTTTCTCTTGATTGACTAACCGGACGCGAATGGCCGGGCATCCATTGCATATTCGTTCGGATTCATAATAAAACGAACGTTGCTGAAGCGTGTAATTTCTGTCGTACTGTACACAGATTTGATGCCATTTCAAACAGTCCGTTTGTATTACGTAATATTAACATTAATATTCATGATGTATATGTTGAATGTGTCATCAAATCACGTGCTGACAATGTCATATGTGTCCATTTGCAGGTAAATAGGAAAAATACAGTAAAAAGCGGCGAAAGCTCTGATGAGTCAGAAGGCGAAACAGTGACTGAAACCCAACAGGTAAGCACTGTTCACACATCTACATATAATTTATATCGTACTAGCTTTTGCTCGCGGCTCCGTCCGCGTGAACAGCATTTAAATATTATATTATTATCCCCTATTTTGACCCCTTTGGGGTAGAATTTATCAAAATCCTTTCTTAGCGGATGCCTACGTCGTAACATCTACCTGCATGCCAAATTTCAGCCCGACTCCTCCAGTGGTTTGGGCTGTGCCTTGATAGATCACTATGTCAGTCAGTCAGTCACCTTTGAGTTTTATATATTTAGACTACCTGCACCCTGCCCGCGTTGCTACGCCACCAACTAAATATGAAGGAAAGACATTTGTGACAAACCTAGAAACCTTCGTGGGCTCATGCACAAAAACTTTGCTAAAGATCATCACATGATCAAATGCATAGTTTACGATTCTATAAAGGACATACAGACAAATTTACATTTTTATATATAAAGATTTTAACGTGTTGAGTTTGTACCTTAGTTCATCGACAGTAGTGTGAACGTATAGTTCCTTAAGGCAGTATTCAGATGGTCGTGTAAACCGTCAGAATCGTCCGTGCCACTGCTCAAGTCACTCTTCGTCAGTCACTGTCCAAGTCATACTTCGGCAGCAGTGACTTTTCAAATAGATTTGCTGCCGCAGTACCAATATGAATAAGTGAGATCACCAACCCTGCGTGATGCATCTAACATCGGTCATCGGTTCTAAATCTTTATATGTGACTACCCTCGAGGTAAAAAAATCACCAAACCTATCCATATTTGGCGATATCGCGAAACATACTGCATAAAATGTAATCGAATTGAGAACCATCTCCGTTTTGAAATAGGTTAAAAACTTAAAAATTATCTATTCAAGTCTTGTGGGATGCCTCAGTGGCGTAGTTGTATTGCGTGCTGAGGTCTCGGGTTTGATCCCCGGGGTCGGGTAAAGTGATATTGAGTTTTTCTGTCACGAAATGCTCAGTATCGGCTAGGAGTCTGGAATTGAGTCCGGTATGGCGATAGGGTCTCTCTCTATCACATTATTGGACGGAAATGCGCTCGGGAAAATATGGGTGCACTGGATACACTTCCGCCTACCCCTTTCGGGGATTACAGGTGTGAATGCGTATGTATGTAATTCTTATTTTGATGGCCTTTGTGGTGTTGCCATTCCACAATTCTGTCACAAGTACTCGATGAAAATAATGTATTGATGACCAAAGTTAACGTGTCTCTTGCCCGTATCCAATCCCAATCTAAGCCCCATATCCAAGTTGATTTCAAACAACTTAAATAGGCAAAAACATTAAACATCTTCACAGTTTACGTTGTTAATATTATTAACACAAGCATGGCAAACAAGGTAAATTAACAACTAGTTTATTAGTAGAGTTAGCAGTCATCAAAGTTTGATTTTGTTCATAACTATATAATTACTTAGAACGGTGTTATTTCATTTTATTGCAAACGGTGAAAGGTATTTTGCGGTTGGGTTAAAAAAAAACCTACTCAGAATGTTCACAATAGAAACATTCAACTAAATAAATAATAGTTTAAAAAAACTAAAAAACACGCTTTTACATAAAATCCAATTAAAAAATAAAAAATAAATTTTAATGAATTCGAATTAGGAATAGTGTACAAAATTTAAAAATATATATAAATTAAGAATAGGTTTAATAAGAAAAAAATATGTATTTTATTGTAAAAAAACGTGGGGTGCTTTTTAAGACATTATCAAAATGATGATCCTTCTACTCATATCTGTCAATAAAATATTTTTATAACTATTGACACCATGCACCCCACGCTTTTAAGAAACAAGTTTTACGAATGGCTTGTTTAACAAGCCATTTGTAAAACTGTACCCGATCAATCGTACAACACCCATAGTTCATACAAAGCGTCGGAGGTAATGATTCGCTGGAGAATCTTGACATCGCGATGTAGATGTGCCAGTGGCGCCATCTCTTGATTTTTTATTGTTTTATTTTAATGTGTCATGTAGACTATAATCCAATGTTCTATTATATTGCTGCCACTAATTGTAAATAATATAAAAAAGCGTGTTAAAAAAAGTGTTTTGCGAACATCCCTTACTACTGAAGTAATTTTAATAACAGTTGTAGGTAATAAATTTGTAATTTATAACAATTATTCAATGAAATATTTAAGGAAGTTTTAATTTTTACAATATTTATTTATTTTGTTCTAAACTCGTATCAAAATAACACAACAAAACAACCAGCGCCACCTTTATTGCATTTAAGCTACAAGTTGACAAGAAAAAATCATGAGATGGCGTCACTGGACATTTACATCGCGCTGTCAAGATTTTATCCGACGTTTTGAAGTAGGTCAAAATCACGTTCAAAGACAAGTTACAGACAAACCTACCAACATTCAAACATACTAACATACCAACATACATACGTCTGAAGCTAATAAAAGCGTGTTAAAATCTAAATACAGTTTCGCTTTCGACTTCCACAATGACAACAACGTGTAACACGATATCTAGTATATTATCTGTGATATGTGTCGCCTCAATAGTCTAGTGGCAGCGTACTAAGGCTGAGAACTTTGAGGTCTTGTGTTCAATTCCCACGTAGGGTAACCGGAATTTATGTTTGCATTTTTGATTAAAAAAATCGCATGAATTGCCCGGAATTGGAATGTGCCCGGTATGGCGAACTCGCGTCATATCACATCATGGGACGGAAATAAGTTTATCGAATCGTAGGTGCATTACTAGATACACAACTGCCTATTCCTTCGGAGATAAAGGCGCATGCTTATGTATGTATATATATATTTGTTTATGATAGATAGTATTACGGCTATTAGTTGTCAGTGGTTCTGGAATGGAGGCCACGTACTGGCAAGCGCAGCGTTAGACGTACTACCGCCTACAAGGTGGATAGACGACCTGATAAAGGTCGCAGGAAGTCGCTGGATGCAGGACGCTTCCAACGGGTCGGTCTGGAAATCTTTCGGGGAGGCCTATGTTCAGCAATGGACGTCCTGTGGCTGATGATGATGATGATGAGAGTGTGTGTCTCGTGCAGGTGATCTTCGTGGAGGACAAGGAGCGCGCGGAGAGTGGCATGGGCGGGGCGGACGGGGCGGGGGGCGCGGACGCGGGGGGCGGCGCGCCAACCAAGGATCAGGACATCGTCGTGTGGGTGAGTACACTGTTTCTTTTTGTCTGGACGCTTGCTGTAAGTCTGACGCTAGTCGGCTATATGTATACAGCTCCACTTTCGGGTGAGCGCTTTAGACACTCTCAACCCTTGGGTACACTGTACTCACCGCACCACGATATACATACACACATACATACACATAGTGAGTAGTGACATTACACAAACTATATTAATACTATTATGAAGTGTGCTGGACTGAAGGTAGACAAAGTGTATATACATTATTTTAGACTGCATAAATATTATAATGCTTATTTAAAAGAGTCTCAAGTAAATAATAGATATTTATACTTTCAAGGTCCAAAAGATTGATACCCGTCTAAATAAAATGTGTACAATTTTGGTATTGTTACCTTTTTTTCTTTTTATTTGATTCAATGACGAAGCGCGCAAGGCGCTCGCTTGATCGTAAGCGCCACGTCTGCCCATAAACAGAAGCAACACCATACAGAACTTTGAATTACTAAGCACTACATGGCACTGAACTGCGCTCGTCACCTCGAGACAGAAGATACTAAGTCTCACAATGCACGATAATTTCACTGGAATAAATGTCCTTCAAACCACCACGAAACACACCAGTGCTTACACACTGTTGTTTGGCGGCATAAATAGACGGCGCGGTGGTACCAACCCAGACGGTCTCTCGCATACGAGGAAGAAGAAATATAATATTGAGAGCAATTGATTGATTTTTAAGTGGTAGAGCCACGCTGTTGACAGTTTTGTCTACAGCATGAATGGGCTGGCTCGACCGGGTCGTTACCACTGTCTCACAAAAAACCGACGTAAAGTAGCGGCTTGCTGTTGCGTTTCGTACGGTGAGTGAGATATCCGGATGCCCAAATCCCCTCCCCTTCCCAATTCCTAATTATCCCATTCCTGTAAGGTCGGCAACGCGCCCTTGATTCTTTTAGTATTGTGGGCGTACATGGGCGGTGGAGATCACTTACCATCCACCCACTTGCTCGATTGCCGGCCTATGCTATAAAAAAAAAAAATGTGTGACGTTTGTTTGTTTATTGGGTGTAGCCGCACGTGTCTCTGGTGAACAGCTCGGTGGACGGACACCCGCGGCGCCTGCGCGTGCCCGACAAACCCAACTACCCGCTCAGCCTGTGGTCCATCATGAAGAACTGTATAGGTCAGTGCGTTTGCTTCTTCTTTTTTATTTATGGCTTCGCAATATTATGCATTTCGCCAATGACAAGTATAATTTATTCTCTAGTCTTCACAAGAACGATGAAATATCGGTGTGGAAGTTTTCAGGGACTGCCCTAGCAAAACTCCCAAGTTTTGGTGTGAATTCTTTCCAGTACGATGCTTAATTCACTTATTTCAATATTTCCATACACTGTTCATCACCGTCAATGTTTATTGCACAAATCCACACCACTTTTATGCAACAAACACAACTTTAAACTAGTTTTAACCGTACCGTCAGAATCATAAATATCACTTTTACATGTAAAAATTCTTTATACTAGTGTATTTTATTTTTATCTGTTATCGGCATTTCGTGGATAGCCATGAGAAGAAATGCCGAAACAAACTCATGGGTTATGGCCTCTTTTAATGTCCAGACATTGACGTTCCCTAATTATAAAAATAAAATTGTCAATTTTAAAATTATTTTTTATTCAAATAAAATATTAAAAAAGTGTCAAAGATGTATGCCTTAACTACTAGTAATGCGCCAATAGGGCAGTCAAGTATAATAAATTATTATATTTTCACATAGTACAATATATTAGAGGACTAGGGACAGCCATATTTTGTATGGAGTGAGCGGCTCAATTCCAAGCCGTTTTGTCTTCAAAATAATCTTTAACATTATACTAACCTTTTCGGCAAAGGTTCTGTTTAATAAAAAAAATTAATTTAAATTTATTTAAATTTAAATTTATATTTACTATTTATTAAGACTTAATTGTTGAAAATGGCTAGGAATTTTGTTGTAGAAAACGTAGACTTTATTGGATTCTAATCCATTTAATTAAATGCCAATACTAAAATCTTAATATTAGAAACATTTGTAATTCCACATTTCTTAGCCCGAGGCCATTGGCTTTTGTTCTGCAGATAGATGTTAATGCATATGATCTTTAAATAGAGTATAATATCCCCACAAAATGCAGGGCAGGGTCAGTCATTGTCCACACAGACGGCTCATTGTTAAACGCTCTGACTGGATCACTGTCTAATAGAATACGTTTTACATGTAATTAGTATCAATCGGAACAATACTGGTTCAAGCCAGGTACTGACAGCCTCCGTGGCGCAATGTGTGAGTAGCCGGCCCTGAAGCGAGAGGCCGCGGGTTTGATTCCCGCACCGCGTCAAAATGTTTCGCGTCAATAAATCACAAGGGAATAGCATTCGTTTCCTGTAACCGACTTGAAGTAAATTATATTACTGCACATTTATTTGAGTTGTTATTTGTGTCCTAATTGAAGTGCAAACACATTTTAAATTGTTATCTAATCTAACGGTGGGTTCCCACGGCGTGTGATATCACAAGTTGTACCGCGACGCCACGCGATTTGTAACCGCGAGCGCGCTCACAACCGAACCCGCACCTTCCGATCCCACCGACCGCGACGTATCTACACGCACCAACCCACGCAACACACTTCAAATGTCGTATGGTTTTGATGTCACTTCAGCCTCTTTTGTTTTATTATTTGTTGAATATTATTACATTATTTAAAAAATAAAAGTATAACGTTCCTCATAACGCAGGTCTATCTATCTATTGCTATTACATTACACCTAAGTCCTGACTGAACATGCAGTACAAGTAATAGTGGGCCGTTCACATAGCGTGTTATCTCAGATCATGCTTAGACTAATGCTATAATGATATATTACGCGGTACGAAATGTCATGCTATATATCTACTTCATAGAGTACTGTTTTGCGCATGTCTACAATAAGTGCGTACGTATGACTGTCCAACGGTCCACGACGCTCGGGTGCCAGCTTGTCGGTTATAATCCGTGAAGTCCATAGTAAGCTAGCATAATAACTCTGACTGATTGTTTTATTGTCGTTTCCAGGTAAAGAGTTGTCGAAGATCCCCATCCCTGTGAACTTCAGCGAGCCGCTGTCGATGTTGCAGCGGCTGACGGAGGACTACGAGTACTCGCCGATATTGGACGAAGCAGCCAAGTTCACCGACCCCGCACAACAGCTCGCCTACGTCGCCGCCTTCACTGTCTCCTCTTACGCGACTACCGCCTGCAGGTTATATCGTCGATGAAGTACCAATACCTCCTAAGTGTTGAGAATCTAATTTTACACCAGACTGTTTAAAATAAGGTTTTATTTTACAAAAACTGTTTAAAATAAGGTTTTATTTATTTTGATCAACTATTGATAGTAAAATAGTTACCAATACATTACCTTTTTATTAGTTACTAATATGTGGTTTATATTTACGCCTATTGTAATAAAAAAGTAATTTTGGACTAAATTGTCAGTTAGGAGGTATTGGTACTTCATCGACGATATGATAATCTGTACTATGAAATATTCACAAACTTGTTTGTGCCGGACCAGGCAGTAATCTAAACATATAATAAAAATGCAACGGATCGCTGTCTGTACATGGAAGATATATGAGAAAGAATATTATTGGGACCTTTATCAACGCAATAGCACCGCATACAATGATTGTTAGAATTTTTGTCTGTTTGTCTGTGCGTTTGTACACGCTAATCTCAGAAACGGCTTACCCGATTTAGATGTAGTTTTTAACTATCCGATATCTAATGTAATTTGATTACTGTTACAGAACAAACAAGCCGTTCAACCCGCTGCTCGGTGAGACTTACGAATGTGATCGTATGACAGATCTGGGATGGCGGTCGATATCCGAACAGGTATGAATATACTAGATTCATTGCCTATAATAAAATGTACCAACTAAAACATACTATTTTTCCTCATCCCGTCTTTATTCCAATTTGTTGTTCTTGGTATTTCATTACTGGTATTTTGAAAATGTTAAAATGGTCCTTCGAACCAGAATCAATGGTTGCCACTTTTGTACTAAGAAATTAAATATTTCCTTGGTTATTCGCATACTCACAGGTCATAAATTTAATAGACTTTGATAAAAGGAATTTAAAAATAAAACATTTTGTATGATTCTTAATAATACAGTAACATAACTTTTAAATATATTTTAAGACGAAGAATTTATAAAATTCTATCTTTTGACAGATTTACAAAACCTTTTGTTTCATAGTTATTTAATTCTAATTGCGTTCTTACCTTGTTTATAAAAATGTTGTTAGAAAGCAGTCTTCCACCTGTATTCAAAAAGTGGTATTTATAACACTAAAGTGAGCTTTTTGTTAGATGTAGATTTCCACTTTTTGTTTGGGATCAAAAACGGACTCGTAAAGTATTAATCCGTTAACATATCTAGAAATGAGACCTCGTAGTCACTGTCAGTGGGAATATCTTATGTAATATATTATAAATCCTTCCCTGATTGCTTCCCACGAACTCCTCATACTTGCATCCATCCGGTGCTCCCTACTTTGGCTTATTCATTTCAATTTGAATGTTAAAATTCGGAATTATTCGGTTAAGGTGTCACATCACCCGCCGATGGTGGCGCAGTTCACGGAGGGCCACGCCGGCTGGCAGTGCTGGCAGGAGTTCACGATGACCACCAAGTTTAGGGGGAAATACCTGCAGATCATACCGCTGGGCGCCGCCTCCGCCATGTTCGTTAGTTCCGGCAACAAATACACGTGGAGGAAGGTACGGGCTGCACAGCGAGTGTAAAAACCTTTAGGCCATGTTCACAGGTTCAAATTAAACCAATGCCGAGTTAAATTTGGTAAGTATTTGTTTATGGAAAATAATGGCGGAGTGGAGATATGTTTTGCAGGTAACTTGTGAAAGCGTTCAATTTACAAGTTATATTTAAAAAAATCGGTTGTCTGTAAAGTCGGTTTACTGACGATAGTTGAACGTGATAACGTCTTAAGAAAATACTGATGGAATGGTAGCATTTTTCAAAAGAAAATTTTAATTTCGTTTGTTTAATATTTCGATTGAATAGTAAAGCCATCGATTTTTTACTCATCGTGAAATAGTTCTGTTAACTTATTGTTTTAATTTTGACAATTATAGCATAACCTACAATCGCTGCACTAGCGGACCGATGCTATTCATTTTAATGATGAAAGCACGAATATTCGACAATATATCACTGAATATATAATTAATATCGAAAGAATCATTACCTTTATCGCTGTAATTATCGTTGCTATAAACAATTGACACCACATTCAATTTTCACTGCACTTGATACCCAATCAAAACATGTAACAAGTCATATCAAAGTCCTGTTAAGTCATGTTAAGTCCTGTTAAGTCCTATTAATTCCTATTAAGTCCTGTTAAGTCCTGTTAAGTCCTGTTAAGTCCTGTTAAGTCATGTTAAAAGTCATGTTAAGTCACGTTAAGTCATGTTAAGTCATGTTAAGTCATGTTAAGTCCTGTTAAGTCCTGTTAAGTCCTGTTAAGTCATGTTAAGTCATGTTAAGTCCTGTTAAGTCCTGTTAAGTCATGTTAAGCTCTGTTAAGTCCTGATAAGTCATGTTAAGTCCTGTTAAGTTCTGTTAAGTCATGTTAAGTCATGTTAAGTCACGTTAAGTCATGTTAAGTCATGTTAAGTCAAGTTAAGTCCTGTTACCTCACCCGGCAATCGTCGCCGGCGACTTCAACGCCAAATCCGTGGCTTGGGGCTCGTCGGCGACTGATGCACGCGGTGAGGTCCTGGAGGAATGGGCGATCTCGGCAGATCTGGCCGTTCTGAATAGGGGGTCGGTGGACACGTGCGTGCGGCATAATGGCGGATCCATAGTTGATTTGTCGTTTGGGAGTCCAGCCGTCGCACACCGTGTCCAGGGCTGGAAGGTCCTCGCGGGCGTGGAGACGTTATCGGACCATCGTTACATTAGGTTCGACGTCTCCGCGTCCGCCATCGCCCAGCCCGGTGGTGGACCGAGTGCCCCGCATCAGGACGGCCCGCGGTGGGCTACGAAGCGCCTCAATAAAGAGGCCCTAGAGCTTGCCGCTCTGGTCGTGTCGTGGCTCCCCGTGCCGGATGGGCCGACACGGGTTGAGGAGGAGGCGGAGTGGTTCGGGGTGGCGATGACCGACATCTGTGACGCCGCCATGCCCCGGATCCGGCGCCTCCCGCCCCGACGCCAGGTGTACTGGTGGTCGGAGGAGCTGGCGCAGTTGCGCGTTGCTTGCGTTACAGCACGCCGCCAGTATGCCAGGCACCGTCGTCGCCGTCTAAGGGCGGCGGATCACGAAGACCAGGAGCGGCAGCTCTACGGCCTCTACAAAGAGGCGAAGGGAGCGCTGCAGGTGGCCATCAAGAGGTCTAAGGTCGCGGCGAGAAGGGAGTTTTTACAGACCCTCGACAGCGACCCGTGGGGGCGTCCGTATAAAGTGGCGATGAACAAGCTCCGCCCCCGGGCGCCCCCGCTGTCGCAGGGTCTCCAGCCACAACTTCTGGCTGAAGTCGTCGCGGCCTTATTTCCGGCCACCGTGGAGACCACTCCTCCACCGATGGCGCCCCGCGAGTCGGCGCCATCGTCGAGTTCGGCAAGGGATATCCCAGAGGTTTCGCCCGCGGAATTGCGGGCGGCAGTGCTTCGGCTGCGGAGCAAGAACACCGCCCCGGGGCTCGACGGCATCCCAGGAAAGGCCTGGGTCGCAGCTCTCGAGTACCTGGGTCCGAGGCTCCGCAGTCTGTTCTCCGCGTGTTTGGAGCAGGGCGTCTTCCCGTCGCGTTGGAAAACCGGGAAGCTCGTCCTGCTCAAGAAGGAAGGACGACCCGCAGAGTCGCCGTCGGCCTACCGGCCCATCGTGCTGCTCGACGAGGTCTGTAAACTCTTCGAGCGAGTCATTCACGCTCGCCTCGTCGAGCATCTCGAGAGGGTCGGTCCCGATTTGGCTGATTGCCAATTCGGATTTAGGAAGGGTCGGTCGACAATTCATGCGATTCTGCGGGTAAAGACACACGCGGAGGAAGAGGTGGCCCGGGGCAAAGTCGTCATCGCAGTAAGTTTAGACATCTCGAATGCATTTAACTCACTGCCCTGGGCCTGTATTCACGAAGCACTGCGGTACCACGAGGTGCCGCCCTATCTCCGGCGTCTGGTGCACTCGTACCTCTCCTATAGGGACGTAGTGTATCCGGGCGCCGACGGGTGGCACCGAAGAGAAATGACCTGCGGTGTTCCACAGGGCTCAGTCCTGGGCCCACTCCTGTGGAACATCGGGTTTGATTGGGTTCTCCGTGGTGCCAACCTCTGGGGCGTCGGCGTCACTTGTTACGCCGACGACACGCTGGTCACGGCCAGCTCCAGGACCTTTCAGGACGCCGCAATCCTAGCGGCGGTCGGCACCGGCCACGTAGTTAGCCGCATCCAGCGGCTAGGGTTGAAGGTGGCCCTCGAGAAAACCGAGGCCATCTGCTTTCATGGGCCTCGGAAGGGGCCACCGGCCGGTGCCCACATTGTGGTGAACGGGGTGCGGATTCCCATCGGCTCGAGAATAAAGTATTTGGGTTTGATTTTAGACAGCCGATGGGAATTCCGTGCCCATTTCGAAGCGTTAGGGGTTAAATTGTCCCGGGCAGCGGGCGCGCTTTCAAGCCTGCTGCCCAATCTGGAAGGTCCTGGCATCCCTTGCCGAAGGTTGTACGCCGGAGTCGTGCGGTCCATGGCCCTGTACGGAAGTCCCGTTTGGGCCGAGTCCCTGAGCGACCGATGCGTCGCCCTGCTGCGGAAACCACAGCGGGTAGTGGCGCAGCGCGCGATCAGGGGCTACCGCACGATCTCGTTCGAGGCGGCCTGCGTTTTGGCTGGTTTCCTCCCGTGGGACCTGGACGCTAAGGCCCTCTCCGCCACATTTCACTGGCGGGAGGAGGCGTTCAGGCGCGGGCAGCGACCGGCCCCGAGAGAGGTGGAGGCCAAACGTGGCTCCCTCCGCAGAGCCGCCGTGGAGGAGTGGCGTCTCAGGCTGGAGAACCCGACAGCGGGTATGAGGGCCGTCGCGGCAGTGCGTCCTGTCTTTGACCAATGGCTAGACAGGCGCCACGGCGCGGCGACGTTCCGACTGACACAGGTGCTCACCGGCCATGGGTGTTTCGGCCGGTACCTGTGTCAGATCGTAGGCAAAGAGTCGGCCGTGTGTCACCATTGTGACAACTGTCCGCAGGACACGGCCCAACACACTTTGGAAGAGTGTCCAGCCTGGGACGAAGAGCGCAGCGCTCTCGTAGCAGTCGTCGGAGGTGACCTTTCGCTGCCGGCCGTGGTGTCCGCCATGGTCGACAGCCGGAGGTCCTGGCGTGCGGTGGCCCACTTCTGCGAGGCCGTAATCTCGCAGAAGGAGAGTGCCGAGAGGGATCGGGAGCACAACGATCCCTCCCGCCGCCAGCGGAGACGAAGGAGGCGCCGGGGTGACGACTGACCGGCGTCTCCCGCCCTGTGGATTGGGGGCGTTTGGAGAATTCCACCACGGTATCCCCTGCCTGTCGTAAGAGGCGACTAATAGGGGCCATCGGGGGGTCGCGGGCGCGCAGCGGGGGGCTGTCGTAGCACCCATCAGTACGCTTTTGTACACGTACTATTGTACGTGCGACCCCCGGGATGGACGGCAGCACGGGTGGTTGGCCTCGTGGCTGTCGTTGACGCCGAGGGCGTCCTTCGGTGTGCGGGGGCTTCTGAGCCCCCCCAATTGGAGACGGGCCGCAAGACGGCACCGCGCAGGGGCGGTTCCGGCTGAAACCGGGGTGCTTTTCGCCTCGGGAAACCCGGGGCCGTCCCTAATGCGCCGAAGATGGCCACCGCGGGGTTTTAGTTGGTAGTTACCGGCATAGGTTAATTGTAGGGGTGTATTGTTAGGGACTCGGCCCAGCGGTCGGGTGGCTGGGTCGTAAGGCCGGTAGAACCCAACATAACCGTTCCACCTTCCCTCCCGGTGGGGCGGTAGCAATAAATGAGCTTTCCCCGCGAAAACAAAAAAAAAAAAAAAGTTAAGTCCTGTTAAGTCATGTTAAGTAATGTTAAGTCCTGTTAAGTCATGTTAAGCCCTGTTAAGTCCTGATAAGTCATGTTAAGTAATGTTAAGTCCTGTTAAGTCATGTTAAGTCCTGTTAAGTCATGTTAAGTCATGATAAGTCCTATTAAGTCCTGTTAAGTCCTGTTAAGTCATGTTTAGTCATGTTAAGTCATGTTAAGTCCTGTTAAGTCCTGTTAAGTCATGTTAAGTCATGTTAAGTCATGTTAAGTCCTGTTAAGTCATGTTAAGCCCTGTTAAGTCCTGATAAGTCATGTTAAGTCATGTTAAGTCCTGTTAAGTTCTGTTAAGTCATGTTAAGTCATGTTAAGTCACGTTAAGTCACGTTAAGTCATGTTAAGTCCTGTTAAGTCATGTTAAGTCCTGTTAAGTCATGTTAAGTCATATTAAGTCATGTTAAGTCCTGTTAAGTCATGTTAAGCCCTGTTAAGTCCTGATAAGTCATGTTAAGTCCAGTTAAGTCCAGTTAAGTCATGTTAAGTCCTATTAAGTCATGTTTAGTCATGTTAAGTCCTGTTAAGTCATGTTAAGTCCTGTTAAGTCATGTTAAGCCCTGTTAAGTCCTGATAAGTCATGTTAAGTCCTATTAAGTCCTGTTAAGTCATGTTAAGTCATGTTAAGTCCTGTTAAGTCATGTTAAGCCCTGTTAAGTCCTGATAAGTCCTGATAAGACATGTTAAGTTCTGTTAAGTCATGTTAAGTCACGTTAAGTCATGTTAAGTCCTGTTAAGTCCTGTTAAGTCATGTTAAGTCATGTTAAGTCATGTTAAGTCCTGTTAAGTCATGTTAAGCCCTGATAAGTCATGTTAAGTCATGTTAAGTCCTGTTAAGTCCTGTTAAGTCATGTTAAGTCATGTTAAGTCCTGTTAAGTCATGTTAAGTCCTGTTAAGTCCTGTTAAGTCATGTTTAGTCATGTTAAGTCATGTTAAGTCATTTTAAGTCACGTTAAGTCCTGTTAAGTCCTGTTAAGTCATGTTAAGCCCTGATAAGTCATGTTAAGTCATGTTAAGTCCTGTTAAGTCATGTTAAGTCATGTTAAGTCACGTTAAGTCACGTTAAGTCATGTTAAGTCATGTTAAGTCCTGTTAAGTCCTGTTAAGTCATGTTAAGTCATGTTAAGTCATGTTAAGTCCTGTTAAGTCCTGTTAAGTCCTGTTAAGTCATGTTAAGTCCTGTTAAGTCATGTCAAGTCCTGTTAAGTCCTGTTAAGTCCTGTTAAGTCATGTTATGTCATGTTAAGTCATGTTAAGTCATGTTAAGTCCTGTTAAGTCATGTTAAGTCATGTTAAGTCCTGTTAAGTCATGTTAAGTCCTGTTAAGTCATGTTAAGTCCTGTTAAGTCCTGTTAAGTCATGTTAAGTCGCAAAGGCCGATTGTGCTTCTTTGTCGCTCGTTCCGCGCTCTCGCTTGCCTTTCAAGCCTTACATGGAACGTGACATCTAGCGAGGTAACGACGCATGAGTCATGTTTTTTCGTGCATGCAGCCGGCTCTATAATCGAATTATAAGACGTTATCACGTCAAAAAAAAATGATACGTTAATATGTTTTTTAAAGTAAAATTAACATTTGATCCGACTGTATAAGAAATTTACCTATTAGTTAGTTTTAATTCCAATTTATTGTGAATTTGAACGTTTTTCTAAACTGTATCCAGGTATATTGTGTCAGGGAAGGATTTTTATAAAAGACGTTGGCAAATGAGCAGGTAGGTCAACTGATGGAAAATTACCTCTACCAAACTTAAAATACAGGAAATGGGGTTTAAGAGGTTGTTAATATAGGTCTTCGGAAATCTGTCACCGTAAGAAACGCAACAGTAAGCTGGTTCTTCATGTTGGTTTATTGTGAGAGAGTTGTGAGTGGTGAGTAGTAAGTATCAGGGTGATCCCTAGTTGAGTGTGGCGCCTAGCGTGTGGTGATATTCCGTGTTGGTGTAACGTCGGTGAGTAGCGCAGTAGTGCAGTAGTAGTAGCAGTGCGAGGGAGCGAGCGGATGGCTCGTCTGGCAGGAATCATGCCTCACCACCAGGTTCCGCGGACAGTACGCGCTCTTCACACGATCCGGTAACTGCTACTGATGTAGTAAGGTGCGTTCATATCTAAATATATTTTTTTTATTTTTTTATCCTGGCTCGGCAAAGTGACTACGCTACACCTGATGGTAAGTGTAGCGCAATCCAACAATACTATCGACCAACGATAAACAATGTGTTTGAATGAATTCATGTTTTCCTGTACTGAATAACATTAAAAATATATGGGACAAGAAGCCATCGTCCCATTAATATGTCCCAGTAAAATATTCAAATACCCTTGTAAAATTGTATAAAATAACAACAAAATAATTATTGTTTAATTTATTCAGGTGACGACAACAGTGCATAATATAATCGTGGGCAAGTTGTGGGTGGACAACCATGGCGACATGGACATCGTGGGCGAGGCGGGGCCTGCCGCCGGGTACGTGGCGCATCTCAAGTACCTTCCTTACGGATACTTCAGCAAGGACACGCAGCGCAAGGTCACCGGCGTCGTCAAGGACCCGCAGGGTGTGGTCAGTGCTCGCTTACATTCCAATTAAATTATGTCCGCATATGACTAGATTTGCATAACTATGAGTTCTTTGGAGTCGTTTTGAAGACTTAGTCAAAATATTAAGATTTAAATTAGATAAACATAATGGTATGTGTACACTTTGATTTGTTACATTTTACCAGTGTAGAGAGTATTACAATATGAGTATTTGTGTGTGTTACAGCCGCGGTACGTGCTGCAGGGCCACTGGGACAGTCGAGTGGAGGTGGCGCCCGTGACCAGCACCTCGCCCGACAACACCGTCTGCAAGACAGGCAAGTTCACGCTCGCCTGGGAGCGCGTGCCCGCGCCGCCCGACTCCGACAAGTGGTACAACTTCACGCTGCTCGCCGCGCAGCTCAACGAGCCGGAGCCGGGCGTCGCGCCCACCGACTCGCGCCTGCGCCCCGACCAGCGGCTCATGGAGGAGGGGCTGTGGGACGAGGCCAACGCGGAGAAGCTGCGGCTCGAGGAGAAGCAGCGCGGCGCGCGGCGCCAGCTGGAGGCGGCGGCGGAGGCGGCGGCGCTGCGCGGGGGCGAGGCGCCTCGCGGGCCGGCGCCGCTGTGGTTCTCACGGGACGCGCGCGCCGCGCCCGCGCCCGCCGCGCACCCGCAGCTGCGCCACGTCTACAACCACCGCTACTGGGACTGCAAGCGGCGCCAGGACTGGACGGCCTGCCCGGACATCTTCTAGCCGCCAACCGCCGCCCCACGGCGAGAACCTCCGCTTTCGGTTCGCGATGCCGGTCTCGCGTATCGAATTCGCTCATTCCACGGTGACCGAGATCGTTTCGCGGCTCGTCCACCTCGTGCGGTGTCGTGCGGTGTTGTTTGTCGGTCGTCGTGTAGGTGTTCGTTTGCGGACGTCTGTCGCGCTCGCGGTGTCCGCGCGAACCGTCGTGGCCTAATGACAGCCGAGTGTTTTAGTTCTACGTTCGAATTCCGGTTCCCTTCGGTCGTTCAGATGCGAACGCACCGATCGACCCGACCGCGACGTCGACCCGGAACGACTCGCTGTGACCTAACGGACTTATCTGACTCACGTTTAAAAATCATTAGCTCCTTTATAGTCTCGAGAGAGAAAAAGAGTATAAAAGAGGGTGTGCGTACGAAGACTACACTTGTAGTGTAGTGGTTTCGATTTAATCGCATGACGATAAAAGCTTCCTTATAAAAAATATATATAGTTTATATGAGCGGTGTGTGCCGGCCTTCACCGCCACGTCGCGATCGACATGCGCCGGCCGATACAGACGCGTAATCAATATTGTGACAGGTGCTTCTAATAATCAGATTTCAATTTCAATTTCGTCACGCTATTATGAATCTTTAAAAATGTCTATTTTCTGACGGGCATTAAAGGAGAGCCATTTACGTCCCCGTAGGAAATTTAAAGTCGTAAAGTATCTTTAATGCCTTAAAGTAGGAGCAATAGAGAGTTATCTTGTAAGTGTTATAAGTGAAGACAAGTCTGTACAACACGTGACGTCTGTACTGCACGGCCGTGGTGGTTGAGTGTACACCGCACGGCGCCCGATTGGGATCGACTTGTACAGCTTTAGGGTATTTTGTAAGGTCTATTACAAATTGTACATTTTCAAGTGGATGTAAGATAATTTGTTAATATTTTTATTATAATAGAACGATATTTGAATACAAAGCCATAACATCTGTATCATGTTGATTATGAAAATAAAATATAATGTCACGGTATTGTTTTTTCTTTATAGTTTTAATGGACCTAAAAGACTGACCTATGTTTTAAATATCGTGCCATGCAAATTGAGGGCACGTTGAGATGAACCAAATATACTAATTTACACTGGGCTACAGTAGACTCCAGTCTCGAAACTTCCATATACCATCGTTTCTACTCTATTCGTTATTGTTGTGCGGGCTGAATCCCCCTCATCCCGCGGCTTCCCTTCGCCAGAAGTAGTGAAACAGGTGATCATACGTAAAAAAAAAATATCTGAAACCCAATGATGACATGTACCACTTCGCATTTGTGTAGGCTAACCAACGCGACGGTAAGAGGTAAAACATCTACTTTAATTATGTCGACATCGAGTAAATAATCATTCGGTGTTGACATAGATAAGTTATAATATGTTGAATTTTACTAAAGGTATATTTTTAAATATCCAAAAAAAATTATCAGCGTATGTAAATACTAATCGATTAATCAATGCGTTAACAACTCAATCGATTATTCAGGTGCAGATAAACTACTGCCATGATCCCATTATTAACTGGTGTAAGCATACGACATTAAAATTAAAATTGGCTCTACCACTCATGAAATGAACGAATGAGACTGAGGCCCCGGAGTTGGATCAGAAGATTACTGATCTCGGGGCGTCCGCGTAAATAACATTAACTTACTACATTGTGGAATGGGGGCTAAATCTATGAAATAGTCTGATCGAACCTGAGATTAGTACAAAACAAAATATGGTATTTTCAACATTTTTATTAAGAAAACGGAAACAGTGAAAAAGTACATAACTGTAAGTAATTGCAGTTGGTTATTATATTGTTTATATAAACAAATCTTTTAAAGTTAAAAGTATATTTAAATTTTTACTCTGTTCTCCAAACAGAAACCTTGCAGATATATCATAAAGTTTTGAGAAATCTTTAATACAGTTTACTAGTGGATATTATAAGCAGGATGGCGCTTAATTTTATCTAACACAGTATCGATATATGTTATATACATCCACTTATATATAGTTATTATGGATTAGATTTTTTAGGATATTAAATCAGCTTATATACCAAATAATTTTTTCAACGAGATTTTCAGGTAAAGATAAAATATATGTCGATAAACATTTTTACGGTTTGCTAAAATAATCGCCAAGTGAAGAGAAAGCAAAATGTCTAGCATAAAACATTAAAATTAATTTTGACGCAACATACGCTAATATGTTATTTTTATACTATACTGGTACAAGTTGTTATCACATTTACAATAACACTGCACTAATCAGGGCGATTTCTTTGAAGAGCAGAGTAAAAATTTACAATTTTAAACAGTTAGATTGTAAAGCAGATAAATAAAAAATTCATATATCATACATACAGGTGGGCCGTCTCATTTTCTAATGTCTAAATTATAATTTCGTGTAAATTATAAACGATTGTCTCATAAATAACGAATCAGGAAATGAGGCGGCCGCACTAAACTTTTATTTCAGCATTAATTTATGTTTACATTTATGCTTCAACGAGTAGCCCTAAGCATATCACGCCATTAACTAAATAAAATTATTATTATTACATATATTTACCACTCAACTCAGCAGAGAGATTATCCGATCGTAGCCTTTCAATTTAATAAATAGGCTGCAGCAGCTTAGCTTTTATTTTGATCACATAGTCTTCGTAAAAAAATATCTAATGGCCTTTGCGTATAACGAACCTAATACAGTTTTTGTATTAGCGTTCGTGCATAATTTATAGTTATGAAACGTGGTCGATGTTGTCGTGGAGGCAAGTATATAAGTATTCAGTGTTCTCCTCCGGTCGCGACGGAGCCGCACAGCGCCGGGCTGCTCGGCTATACCTGCACTCTCATTGTTTATCCTATTATGTATATTGATTTTAGCTGGTAATTACCAAACATTTGAACAGTGGAACCATAAGTAACAACTAGACGGTACACTATGTTTGTTGTGTTCTGATAACATCCTATGGATGTAGTGAGCGTGGTGTCGACTGACGCCGAGTCGCGGTCGCGGCCGCTATCGACGCTTATTTGGTACATAATCAATCGAGATCTTTATATTAATTTATATGAAATCGTTATTGTTAAAATAATCCGACCATCTTGTTTGTATTATTTACATATTTTACATTACATAGAAAAGAAATAATAAACCATTTCTAAGGTGATATGACCGCCCTTTCAGTACATTGATATCAATCTCAACAATGTAACATATACAATCATTGTCGCTTACAAAACAAAATAATCAAATTAATTTACACCATATTTACAAAAATTGTGGCCGTTACTTATACATGTAGCTATAATTTTATTCATATTTATTACATATTTGGAAATTGTTATTCAGTAGTGTTTTTAGCTTTATTACTATAGCTGTTTTAAGAAACTTACATCGATACATTTTTATGTCTTTCTCGACCCTATGCACGTATTGAGCCTCTTTGGATATTATCCGAAGACTTTTAAGGAGTAATGCGACAAAAACATGTATGAAATGTGAAATGAGCTATTCACAATTTGGCTGCTAATAGCAATAATAAATCAGGCTTGGCTCAAGCGATTTTATCATTGTTCTATATTATTATATCGATAACAATGTAGATCGATGTAAGCTTTCAAACAATTATATTAGTAAATTTGATCAGCATAGTGATAATTTCCGTAATTTTTATGCATATGTAAACTTGGCCAAAATTACTTAGTAACTGAAGGTAGATTTCAAAGCAATTATTATGTATGCATATAATTCGAATTGGGCATATTAGGTCAGGTGCCAGAAATGATAATGATTATAGATCTATCTTACATTATTCATATCTATTTGCAGAAATAGCCTCTCTCAAATTAATTCCTTTTACCAATATTACAATTACAACATTAAAATTCACATTTATTACTTTTATAATATTTACAATTACATATTTTTAAATGCAAACGCATTGGACCAATAGCTTTTAAGGGATTAAACAAATGTAAAATAGTTAGGAATATGTTTATCTACAAACACTGAAATCTACCTTTTAAGCATTTCTAGCCATGGAAACTATAGATGTCGATGCGTAAACATCAATCAATATTGTTTCACAGGAACATTCAATACCTAACACAATTGTTATGACTTGTTGATATTTATTATAACTATAACTCAAATATTTAACATCTTATATATTTATAAAATAAACATGTGTTTTTATTTAAAGATTTTTTTATGCATTTTTTTTAGTGTATAGAGCCGACTAGGTTTTATGTTTAATATGAGCGATGCCAGTAGCGTTATTAGGATACAGCGATAATTATTACTGTAGTTACACATTCGACGTATTTTTCACGTTTCATTATCTCGTCAACCACGCCATAACGCATACGTGCGAGTGGGGTACAAACACAATCGTATACAATTCGAAAATACATATGGTGCTGCCACACCGGTGTTATAAAATGTTTACAAACATTTTCTAACATTAAACATTTACTAACATTGTGATAAATGTATCAAATGTTTAATAATGTTTTGTAAACATTTTATAACAGCGGTGTGGCAGCACCATTAGAGGTGCCAAAGATGTACTTGCTCACTCGACCAATAGAAACAAGCCCATTTCCCGCTGCAACCTCTATTGGCTGCCGCATCGAGCGCCAGTTGTCAGCTATTACGACGCACATTGTAGGTACGTATTGAATTTGTATTCGCAATCCCATTCGGTAAAGTCGGGTTTGACCAAGTTAGCCGTTGGCACCTTTCGAGTATTGTCAAACTACGCACGAAAAATGCGCCGCATGTTTAACCGCAGTAACACGGGCTCACACGAACCGAGTTGATGCTTTGCATCGGGTGAAGACTGCCCTGTGTCATCATGTGACTCAAATGCATCTACACATAACCAAGATTAGCTAATAGCTATTTTTTGTTTGTATTTATTCTGAATAGCCGAAATACGAAGACGTATAAACAGACTAATGATTGATTGATTGATTGATGACGAGATAGCGGCGCAATTTTTTTTCGAATTAGCAATACAGTGTATTAGTGTATAAAACGACCTTTATTCTAACGAAAATATGTCTAAAATATAGAATTACTTTAGTTTGGTCGGTCTGTCTAAAAACCTATACATTTCTCTATAACAAAGTCATAGACATGATTTAGTCAGATATAGGTATCAAATTAACGATCCGACCAAATCCTTACGGTGACTTGTGTTTAGAATTGATGACTCGATTAAATGAAAAAAAAAACAACCCTTATTTTTCATACCAATACAAGGAGTACTGGTATATTCCACATCATTGGTTTTGTATAATTAACAGTAATCTGCATTGAACACATGTGACAACAGGTCAGTACTGAAGAAAAAGAATATCTAGTATTGTACAATATTATTATTGGCAACATTACACCAACATTTGATGCCGACTAGATCAGATCGTCCCTTCAATTGACAACCTCTCAAGTCGACTCTGACGTCATTTACACAGGCCATCAGTGGCTAAAGCGTGCATAGAATGCATTTCATAGCGGTATCACTGAAAGGCGTATGTGCCGTGATCAATAATTGCATCCAGATATTCTTATTTCTAATAGTGAGTTCAACACACAAATATTCATCAAATTCAATTATGCAGCATAATAGCGCATCAGTCTCACATACACTCTATAATGGACCATTTATATGGGGCCATATATTGAGACATTAACAATCCATTGACCTGGACTGTCTCCAATCACACGAAGCCAATAATGGATTGTCACACTGATTTGGCCTTGTGTAAATAGTCCTTATTGGACTTCCATAACTGGTTTAATAGTCAGGACTTGGACTTTCATTCATTCACAATCCTTGGATCTTGTCTGTCTCCATTCGCAAAATGTCAATAATGGATTGGCCTCATACATATGATGCATTAGACTCACTCATTGTCTTATCTCATAATAGAGTGAAGCAATTTGTATTATGCCATTATATGCTGTTTATAAATATGTACTCTAATGTGTGTGTTATATATTCTGACATACCATAATAAGATAATGAGTGAGACAGATGACACCGCTCCATACTAACATGGCCAGTTACATCTTATAAGATCCGCAATATATTTACATCACATTAACATGTTAAACTTAAAAATATATAACAAAATAGATTTGCATGGCTAGTTAGCGAAAAAAATCTACCAAATATTTGTGATTACATAACAACACTCAAGCACAATAAAATTAACAGAAACAAAATATTACATGCCTTCGTAAAAAATCCCTACATTTCGAATGTGTACCTGGCGCGAGTTATTTGTACCGTGTACTCTCACTACCGACAATAGCGACACTTGCGTCCACACCGCTCAACATTCACTCAATTACTGACTTCAATCCAATATTTATGTATTTTTATATTTTATACACATATAAAATATATAATGTTAAATATTTTACAGCGCTATTACCGATGAGACGTTTATATTAGTTCCAAACGACGCACAGTAACGGATCACACATTTATTACATAGTTTTTCCTTGTATCAATTCGTACACAGTTCCAAAACCGAAATCACTAGCCGTCTAACACTTAATTTAACGCGATATCATTTTAAACGCACTGTTTATTATTCTTCGTAACAGTTCAAGAAATAAGGTAATCATTCCAATATTATCTATTCACTTTACACAGTTCTGGTATTATTTGTGTAGTTTATGGTAACAATAGGAAATTTTATTTTTTTAACTATAACATTGTCACGTTTATGCAAAACACGAAATTTTCAAAAATACAAGCGAACAATATCACGCTCAAAAAGATTCAATATCAATCAACTATCGAAGTTTTACATTATTGCGCATCAGACTACATAATCTCAAATAAATACACACATTGAGTTTTTGACTAACCTTATATAATTATGTTTTTTTTTTAATGATTTTTAAGTGTACATTGAACATTAAATGCTGTTGGTAGTTGTCGGTGAAGTCCCGTGATCTGAACGCGCTGTATCAGCGAGCACGCATGCACTAGGCGACTGTTCTATATTACTCACTGTTAATTCACTTCAGTAGTTTCGATACTACTCGATACATAACGATTACAGCGTCCGACCGTCGTCCCGCACACAAACAAACATCCAGAGTATGTAGACATCACAGTGTTCGCGCACTCCACTCAACATTGCTCTCAATTCAAGCGATAAAATACAATCCGATACACACGCGTGATGACGAGTCGCCGACTCGTCAGTCGGTGTCGGTGCGTGTCGGTGGTTACTCGCTGAAGTAGCGCACCTTGCCGCCGCCGCAACGGACCACCTCCTCCCACGCTGCACCACCGAGAACAACACACATCGGGCATAATTAGAACATCAGTTAAACCTATTAGTCGTGCCTTTGGCAACATGTAACGTGCAGCCTTTACAAACCAACCAGTGTTAATTATGTTTTTTTTTTCTATTTTGGCTTATGATTTTTTTTTTAAGTGTGCGTCTGGGGACGCTCGACAGAAGTGATAACCTAAACTAATGTGGGTTAACGTGAGAGAGGAGGAGCCTGCCTCCTGCTGTTATATGCATGAGAGAAAGGGAAGCCAGACCTCCTATAAGAAGTTATGACTTCATTGCATTGCTTTGCATTGCTCTGCACTGCACAGCACTGCACTCCAGTCCGAAGTTCTGGTCCTGTCCTGTCAAAGTCCGGTCACAGTCCGGTCAATGTCCGATCAAAGTTCTGTCAAGTACGTTCAAAGTCCGGTCTAAGTCCGGTCAAAGCTCTGTCAAAGTCCGGTCAAAGTACGATGAAGGTCCTATCAAAGTCCTGTCGATGTTCGGTCAAAGCCGACACTGTGTGACGCCACCTGGGACTTTAAAATTCTCGAAGTTCCAGGGACGTCTCACGGAATGTTCTCGAATATTCTCAAACCTTCCGTTGATCGATGGACCGCTCGCGTTACCGAACGAATCGGTTCACCCTCCCATAAGAAGTTATCATTTCAAAAATGTAATAAGAAAAACAAGCAAGTGAGACTGACCGGTGCCAACGTAGTCGATGATCTGGTGCAGGTGATGTGTGTCTGGGGGCGGGTCGGGCGGCACGTACCGCAGCGCCGCGCCCGTCACGCACGTCCCGCACCCCCCGCGCCCGCCGCGCCCCGCCACCACCGACACCTCGAGCGCGTCCCGCACCAGGTCGCACCGCGGCCGCCCACTCCGCCCCGCCCCGCTCAGCAGCTGCTCGTTGATGTCGAACCCGAACGTGACGCCGTCCATGTCGCGCGGCCGCGCCGCCGCGTCCAGCAGGATCACGGGCGGCCGACGGTCGGCGACCACGTCCGGCGCGGGACAGTCGGCGGCGCGCGCCTCCCGCGACTCGGCGCCGCCGGCACGTTCTTTACGGTCGCGGCGCACTCCCGGCGGCGTCGGCTTGAGGTCGCGCGCGCGCCGCGGCACGGGTGGCGCGCGTGCATGTGCGTCCAGTGCGGGGTATCCGTCCGCGTCGGCGGGCGGCGGCGGCGGCGCGTCGGCGGCGCGTCTCGTCTCGCCCTCGCCCTCCGCGTAAAAGTTGCACGACTCTATCAGGTCGGGTATGTTGTGTCGCGTGCGCGCGATATCTGCGTAAGAAGCGTGCGGCTGTGGTGGCGGCGCGGCCGGCGGCGGCGAGTGCGCCGAGTCGAGGTCGTCGTTGGAGTCGTTGCTGCGTTCGGAGGGCGGCGCGGAGAGGGGCGCGTGCCGGGGTCCGGGCGGGGAGGGCGCGCGGGTGCGGCGCGGCGCCGGCTCGTCGGCCCGGCGGCGTTGCTTCCGTTTCTTGGTGACGGTCTGGAAGTCGGTGAGCTCGGCGGCGGGATCGTCATGGTCGGGCTCGCGCGCGTCTCCCCAGGAGCGGCGCTCGGGTTTGCCGGCGGGTGCGTGGTGCGCGTCTGCGCGGCGCGGACCGGCGGTGAGGTCCTCGAGCTTGGTGCGCGACACCTCCTCGAGCGAGGTGGCGCGCTTCACCTTGTTGTCCTTGTCCTTGCGCCGCTCGGTGGATCGTTTCTTGCCCGCCTTGTCGTCCGCATCGTCTCGATGCTTGGCGCGTCCGAGTTTGGGCGCGCGCGCTCCCTCGGCGTTGGACTCGATGAACCGCAGCAGCTCGTTCACGTCTTTGTCGCCCTGGTACCCGTCTAATTGTCGACAGTCAATGACGGTCTCGTTCTTGGAAGACTTTTTCCTTCTCGGTTTCTTGTGTTGTGCGGATCCGGCGAGTGGCGAACTGAACCCTTGTACTGCGTTGCCGTTTTCGTCTAGCGATTTCTGCAAACGATTATGTACAGTGAGAATTAGCACTGGTATATTAGGAAGGAGGAATTAAAGATGAAAAGCAAGCCCGAAAAACATATTGGCATTCAATATTACAACAAGCAAAGAGGGTGAAAGTGCAGGTCGTGCAAGGCGCCACTGCGCTCTGAATGCTATTATAAACCTTAAATTCGTCGGGTGCTGTGGTTGCCGTGGCGCCATAGTTAGGTCGCGAGAGCGGCAGCCCATTGAAACTGCTCGGTATCACGCTGCGCGGCTGGGAAATGAATAATGTCATTATATTACAACCAATTACATTCAATTACATTTTCAAATCAGGGCACAATATCTCGTAACATAAGTATTTGCATACCAATTTAAATGTGGTGGAATACATTAGTTTATAATAATTTTAACACCATTTTACACACCTACAATAATCTTTCTTGCAAATAATTTATATAATAGAAACAATAAAATAACACACAATGACAAGTTTTTTTTGTTATTATAAAGACAGTATCGATTCGCAGCGCAATATGTTATTCATTACACCATTTACAAACTTTATATATTAATCATTTATAAATTAAATTGCACAAATGTGCTAAGAATAGGAATGGCTAACATTTAATACTTCACTTTGTAAGCCATTTACATTATTTATTTACATAATTATCAAAATTAGTAAAACACAGTTAGATTAAACTACGAAACTGAAGAACATAAAGTTAAAAAAGGTAGCGATAGGAGCGAAACAAAAAAGCTCAGACTGTCTACTTGTGATCACAAAATATAGCAAATTTTTACTAAGTGGAAAGTCTTTCGTATGCGAGAGGCCGTCTGGGTTTGGTACCACCGCTATTTCTGCTGTCAAGCAGCAATGTGTAAGCACTATTGTGTTTCAGTCTGAAGGACATTGAAGCCAGTGAAATTATTGGCCATTATGAGCCTTAACATCTTATATCTCGGATGACGAGCTCAGTCCAGTGCCATGCAGTACTTTGTAATTCAAAGCTTTATGTGGTATTGCTTCTGTTAATGGGCAGGTGTGGCGCTTACCATCAGGCGACCAATCTGCTTGTCTCATCATTCAAGCAAATAAAAAAGACGGCAATACATCGACGCGTTCGATTCGTGCATTCGATAGGTACACAAGGATGCCGGTTAATCTGATTCTGTCACACAAATCAAAACCATATAATAAAAAGTCCTGTACACATCATATCAAAACGTGTACTGCATCTATATAATGCTTGGAATATAAATGCTATATGATCGCACGAGAGCATGCAAATTTCAGCTCGCATTTAAAATAATAAATGGCTAACTAATTGATCGCGCATCTCACTGGCCAATCGACATGGCTAGATTGTCTGACAACGATTTTTCTCATAGCATGAATTAGGATATAATAACATAATGAATTAACATAGTAATAAGGCATACTTCGGACATTACGCGATAATATGGATTTTTTTCGAATTCCTTATGAAAGCAATTGCGTGGCAGACCTCGGCAAACTTGCTCTCGAGTAGGCAGGTAATAAATAATGAGTAAATAACCTACCATTAACTTATCTTTATATATAAAAACTTTATAGATAAAAATTTCGTGTCACGTTGTTTGTCCGCGATGAACTCCTAATAGACAGGGAGCCCTCGGGTAGCTGATCCACTTGACTACTATCAAGCTCATTTTCCGTGAGTAGCTTCGTTTCGATGAGACGACCAACTATTCCCTATGCGAAAATTCTCTATTGTGGTAGCTAACAGAGGTAGCAAGGATAGAATATTTCGATTTGATGATACTCAAAAAATTATTATTTTATTTGTAGGACAATATGACAGTTAAATTATATAAATATTAACTAAGTAAATACAAAAAAATCAGCTGGTTAGTAATCATACCTATTGGAAGGAGGGGCTTCCAATAGGTATCGATAAAGAGGTCATAAGAATGATTACTAACCAGCTGTTTTTTTTGTATTTACTTAGTTAATATTTGTATAATTTAACTGTCATATTGTCCTACAAATAAAATAATAATTTTTTGAGTATCATCAAATCGAAATATTCTATCCTTGCTACCTCTGTTAGCTACCACAATAGAGAATTTTCGCATAGGGAATAGTTGGTCGTCTCATCGAAACGAAGCTACTCACGGAAAATGAGCTTGATAGTAGTCAAGTGGATCAGCTACCCGAGGGCTCCCTGTCCATAAACTACTGAACTGATTTTAATCAAATTTTGCAAACTGTGTTCACTTTGATTCAACTTGAGAGATAGGATAGTTTATATCTCAATTTATAGTCGCAATATTTTTTTATTGCAAATTATTTGTTTATTATATGGCAAAGGGTTGGTTATATTATCTGTGGGGTTCCATAAGATTCTAACAGACGGCGGTGTAAGGTAATTTATCGGCTGGATTGAATAAGTATCCAATAGATGGCGCATACTGTACTGAATAGTTTACTATAATATAATTCAACATATACCTTAGCCACAGCACCGCGTGGCCGGGTTTGCTAGTGATATTTATTTGTACCTGTTGTCGCGGCGTGTTGTGGTGTGTCGCGACACGTGATGCGGACGTGTCGCACGTGTCGGGTGCGCCGGCGAGTAGTGACGCGCTCGTGAGACTCGCCACGGCGCGGTAACTCGAGTCCAGCTGCAGCGGCTGCACCACGCCACACTTACTTCTATCTACTCTCCAGCTTTCTCTGCCGGTGCCGCACTACTTTGCAAACGCGTAGACACCGTGTGCGGTCACAACGACCCGCGTTACGTTCCGTTTCGCACATTATTTTCACGATTATGAATATCAAAATGTATAGAGATCTGATCGAATGCGCAATAATTGTTTAATATTTTATTCAATAAGTTTTATTGTTTTTATCTAAAATTTACATAATGTCGAGAGAAATTTATAAATCCGTTTAAAAAATGGATAATTTAAAAGCCATTTCCATCCGGTGGCAAGTAATTCTCAAACGACAAAATAATGCACGGCTAGTAATGTCCATAATACTCGTTACGTTATAAGCGTGCGAGGGAGATGTCAGATATTTCCCCTACGCGTCGACCTCTATTAAAATATTAAAAAATTAAATAAATAATTAAAATATTAATTACGGCCTCATTTTGATGTTTTTATAATAGGGTTTTATTTTTTGTAAATTAGTGTACACAGACAAGCAAAGTCAACTACTATATTTTGCAAGATCAACTGGTACTAACTAAAAGTTATGAAATGACAGCTATTATGCGGAACTAAATTATTTAAAAACCATGCAGGTCATCGGCAGAAAAAGTCGAAGATGTTATACTTACAATTAAAGTTCGTTGCGTTACAATTACAACGTTTCCGGCAGCAGGCAAGGCGAATCGCCGAGACGATGGACTATGTTAATTTATATAGTGTATTTATATATTCTATGTTATCGAAAAAAGTTTGTTAGAATGTTATTATACTTAAATTGTTTAGTGAAATATTATATGTTATAGGTATGTTAATATTGTTTGTTGTAGTTCAGTTATTTGCACATGCGAAAGATTCGAAAGTGCAATCGATTAACTTAGCATGGACACATCAATTTAAGAAAATTAAATCTCACTCATGTTAAAATGAGAAATTAAAAAATAACAATCATCAAATGACGTGAGATTACAACGATCAAAAAGTGTGCAAATGGTGTAAATCGAGATTAAATTCAGTTGGGTATAGAGCACTGGAGCTGAAAGTGTGTCGAGATAGTTCACCTTGGCATCGACAGCGACCGCCGACTGCGACGTGGACGACGTGGTGTTGCAACTGGCCACAACCTCCGGTGTTGTGATGCAACTAAACGGTATAGCGGAATCGACCTGCGAAAACACAACGCATTCAGAACGCGTCGCCGGTACAAACAACTCATGTAACATTATAACAGGGCATGCGACACGTAGACCCCTACCTCGTCCGTGATAGGCGACAATCGGCTCTTGATCGACATTATTCGGTCGATCCTATCACTTTTGAGCTGGTTCTCAAACAACAGTACTTTCAGAGCGTTTTTATTAAATGTCTCTTTCCTCGTGTCACTATTTTTAGGTACTAGTACCCTTTCTTTCTTTTTTCTGGCTGGCTTAACCACAGTGTTGTTACCAGGTACATAAGGTTTGATGTTATTATTATTCTCTATTTCCTGTACACACACACCCTTATCATCGCTAGTGTTAGGCGTAAGCAACCGCTTAGGAAGTGTTAGAAAAATGTAAGCATTATTAGGTAGTTCTGCTAATACGTATCGGTCGTTGTTAGACGTATCTTCGCCCACATTACTTATTTTATCATCTTTACTAGGTTCAAAGTCGAAATTGTCAAGCTTTTTATTTGTATCAATATTTTTACTATTTGAAGACACTTTACTAACAGTTTTACAACGTTCACTATTTTCAGATAGGTGATCATCATATTTACTAGAATTATTACAAATATCTACTGTTTCGGTGTCTTTTTCATCAATACCAAATTCTTCGGCTTTTATATCTTGTATATCCTTATTGTGAATGTTTATTAGTTGCATTGACTTTTCGTTATTTTCATTATCTTTATCGATGGTATTTTCTTGGGACTTTTGCATAACATCCGTCTGAATATCTAAGAGTTCAATATCTTCCATTCTACTTTTCATTTCAGTAATAACATAGCCGACGTCGTTGATAGTTTCATGTGATTTAGTTTGGGTGGCCATGAATTCTCTCAATTCTTTTTTATTTTCCAGTTCTGTTACATCATAACCATCGCCTTTGGATGCTTCTAATGTATGGAATAGTTTCTGTTGGTCTGCTACGTATTCTGAAAATGTCTCTGATTTGCCTCCAGACTTGGTAGAAGATGATGAAATATATTTTAGCTCTATCCCACCTTCAGCAATAGTATTGTCAATTTTCTCTTCTACTATTTCTATATTATTCAGTACCACACTAGATTCTTGTGATCTCAGTTTATCACAGTCGCTAGAATCATTTTGTGTCATAAATATATCTTCATGTCCAATATTAAGATTTTTAGTAGGCGTATTATTACCGACACCAACAATCGAAGATATTTTCTCCTCTTTGGTTTGTACTTTATTAGGACTCTGGATGTGTTCTCCCTTACTATTACTACGCGAATATTTTTTTACTTTAGTTATTTGGCTAGAGCTAGCATCATCACATGCTGGTAGAGGTTGACCAATGGACATGTTCCGAATATTTCTAGGATTGATTTGAGTTAAACTTGGCGTCACTAAATTTTTCCCTAAACGCCCTGAATATGTTTTCTTTAAGCTAGAATCATTACCAACATTAGTTCTTAAATAATTTGTTACGGCACCGTGAGTATATGCATTAATTTCACCCGATTTGTCTATTCTACTACTCGATAAATTTTGCATATCCATCATCGGTTTAGTAAGTTCGATACAAGTACCTGAAGTAAAAACAGGGGAATATCCTGCATTAGAAATATTGACACTTGAACTAACACATTCATTGATATTACCGTCAGTAGTTTGATGTGTACTATTCTCTTGATAATCAATGCAAGAGCCGTACTGAGCGGGTATGCAATATTCGTTCTTCTCACCTCGTTGATTATAAGATTGACATAGATCGTTACTCGAAGGAGCTGCATAAGCGGCTAAACCTTCATACCATCTGTTGACATTATCATTCCAGATTTGTGATTCCGTTTCAGTATACTGTTGCGATAGCTGGTTTGTATCGTTGCGAGTTTGATGCTCATAATGGCATTCGTTGTTAGCGTGTTCCCATTCGTCGGTGGAGGAGGTGGTAAGCGGGAGCGGGCCGCGCGGCACCCGCAGTGCGCTCATGAGCCTGAGCTGGTCGGTGCAGTGTTCGCGCCGGATGTGACGGATGTGACGGAGGTGTCGGGTGCGTCGGCCCGGTTCAGTGTGTGTACGCACCTGGTTGGAGGCGGTGGTGGTGGTGACCGCGCGGCCCGAACACACGCTGCCGCTGCCGATCTCCAACGTCGCGCGCGCCGTGTACGTCATCGGGTATGTGGGTTTGCTCCTTCTGCGGACAATTCCCTCGACGTTAAACGTACCACAAAAAAACGGTCAGGGGCGAGACGGACTAACGTGGAAAAGGTTCCTTACTGCGTCGTTTCACGTAGAAATGTTTAAATTTGCAATTATCGTTTAGTATTCCTTATATATCATAAGTTAGGCGGCATATTTAGTTTTATCAAAACTAAATATGCCGCCTTCTCGTCATATTTAGTTTTTCGCTATTCTCGTCTCAAGTAAAAAGGATTTTTGTATATTCTATATTATCTGTTTAATGATGCATGTTAATGTTACAAAATACATATAGTATTCATTATTACGACGCTTTTCATTACATTTTAATTTACTTCAAAATTATAATTCATCCTTCTACGCTATACGGCTGGGATAGTTACATAAGTGTGTAAGAACAGATGTCCAGGGGATTAGGAGAAAATAGGCCGTGAAAGACATGACAGTGATCCTATAAGGATCCCGCTTCTTCTTTCACTGGATGTACGGAATCCTAAAAAAAGTCATATAAATGGTGACAGCGTATACACCAGTTTCACATAATTTATTATCGCCAGTATGTTAGGTGCCAATGCACCATATGATATATTTATGATTATGTATATAATATGTTTCTCATAAAACATAATTAGTTGTAATAAATCTGTTGGTGACTTTACGATTACTCTCTTAGAAATGTGCCGTTAATACGACCTGTTTTAATATTACTTTAAACAGACGCGGATCCAAGAGACCACCATAGGTCAATTGCTTCTCCCTGACCCATATAAAACCAAACAATTTATATCTATATTAATCTATTTACAATTTTATTTTGTAGTTTATTATGTTCATCTTTTTGATCACAAGAATACATCAATCTAAATTGCAATAAATTTTATTGTACAGGCATGCGTCAATCAGTATTCAGTACGGCGCGAGTGCTCATCGCGGTGAGACCAGGTGCGGAAGTCTCGATATTTATAATGATAAAAACGTTATATACCGATTGTCAAATGATACCGTAAAAAGTCGATTGCCGTAACGATGTTTACATCTAATGCAAGTCTAGACGACAGACATATTATACCGCGCAGAATCGTTCATTGAAACACAGCTATGATATCGAAAATCCTTCATAGTGATGTATTTCTATGATTAAAGATTGCCAATTCAAAATACACCTCATTTCTGGGAAAAATTAATTAAAAATATTCATGAAAATTGTTATTTGACGTTGATAGTTGAGAAGAAAGCTACCAAGAACTATATATAGTATCTCTACTTTCCTCATTACAATTATTTACCTTATCAATTGATACAAAATATCTCTAGTTATTTTATTTTAATAATATGGATATCTAAGTTTATTGCCTTGCAATACTATTAGGCTGGATTGCACCATCTGACTTTAACAATAACAAACATGTTAAAGTACCGGTTAAGCAAAAAATGAGTTGCACCATTTGACAAATGTTAGATTACGTCATAACTTTAGCTGTTAACAGTAACTGCCAAAGATTCGCTGGTTAAAGCTATTGTTAAAGTTAAATAGCTGTCAGATGGTTCAATATGCTAAAGATGTTGTAGATAACTATGCCAAAGAATACGATGGTGCAACACATTCCGCAGGCATTGTTAAAGTCAGCGTTAATGTTATCGTCAAATTTGACATAAACCTTAACTTTAACAGCTATCATGGTGCAATCCAGCCTTAGTGTCAAATATTATAAGTTGTCATGTTTCATTTGACATAAGTTAAACAGCGTTGCCATTTTAGCGATTTTATCTCTAGATTTATTGACTTTTTGGGGTACGACAGTGATTTTTTGAAAAAAAAAAACACTACGACAATATTTAATGATTTCTAGTGATATTTGGCGATTCTCGAAAAAAAGTTAAACGAAATATTATTTAAAAATCAAATAAATCTAATGAAACTGATCCATCTCAGCCTTCTATACACAGATATAGCTAAAAAAAAAACAACATCAAATACTAGAACAAGTATTGGATGATGTTTTTTTTTTAGCTATTCGATATGATTCTTGTAAATTTTTTTCGCAATCACATTATTTTGTAATACCTATCGTGTAATTTCCTTTTAAACTATTTAGTGATTTCTAGTGATGTTTTAGTTCAAAATATCCCGGAATCTAGTGACTTTTGAGACCAAATCTAGTGTTTTTTTTTCGTGCAAGATGGCATCACTGAAGTTAAACGTTAAGGCCCTACATTGAAAAAAATGGGACATTTCTATCTCGTGTATATAATTGTGTACGTGGAATAGAGATTTAATATTTTGGTATACGTTTTTTGACTTTCTGCTCTAGGATTGTTCAAAAGGAATACACGATTCAATGAAATTTTCTCGATAGAAAAAAATCGCAAAGTTGTATCTATTTTTTTACGTTTTTGGCTGCCGAAGCGTAACCCTCATGAACAAGACAATTAAATTTACTTTAAAACATGGAGAATTATCGTATGAAAGTTTGGTCAAAGCAGTTTTAGATTTAATAATGAGTTTTATTAGAAAACAAGAAAAATCGTTTTGGCACATACGTTGTTTTATTCTGAAAGTACACTCAATATAGCCATCTCTTATTTTGCATTTCAAAAGTAATTGCGTCACTTTCATTCCCTCAATAGATCAGTCGGCGGGAGCGCCTTATCGTGGACGGACCTATGCCGTTTTTTTTGCAGATCGGATTTTCGTGATTTCATGCATTAATATGATTTTATTTACCCTCAAAGTCAATTTATATTTAATAATGCAAATAGTTATAGGATGTACGCATACATTATATTATTTTCACTTGTTAGATCTCATAATATCTTCAACCAAGCCACTTCCATCAATAGACTCATTTAACATAAATGAGTATCCATAGATGATGAGCGTAATGTCACAGTGTAAGTACATAATAAATATTTTTTCGTCCTAATATGCGTATATTTCTGTACCCTCTGTGAAAAGTGATACAAGTCTGAAAACCGAATTTTGAGAAAAAACTATTTAATGATATGATGCTATTTTAAAAATTCGACAACTTTTTTTTACTCTATTCTATTCTCAGGATGTTTTAACTTTGATGGATTGGGATTACTTGCTATTAACATAAATGTACTATGATTTTTGTTTATAGTAACAACAATAATATGAGATAATAAAAAGAAACTAAATTTATATCATTAGCCATATGTTATAGTAGTTAATATGTGTATAATGATAAATGCATGTGTTAAATGGCACAAGTTTTTTTAAAACTTCTATCTGATAGGGTTAGAGTTAAAATAATTAAAATGCTGGAAGTAAGTCTGTTTAGAAAATATTAAGATTTGATGGATATTATGTATTTTGGATGAGTTAAAAAAATCTAACTTGTATCAATTAACACCCATTAATTCACTCAGTGTTAATGGATTCATATTTAGTTATATTACATAAAATAGAAATATTTCCAGGTTTAAAGTAATATAAGTTTTAGTCAGGGATCCCGGGTCCATTTTTGCACTTGATTACTATCAAGCTAATTTTCCGTCAGTAGCTTCGTTTCAATGAGACGCCCAACAATTTCCTGTGCGAAAATTCTTGATTGTGGTAGCTAACGGAGGTATCAAGGATAAAATATGTCGATTTGATGATTCTAAAAAAATTGTGTATTTGCATATTAAAAAAGATTCATCTGATAAATCTTCATTATCTACGCTTCTAACATAGCTGTCATCTTCATCTATTTCATTTTCCTCATTCGTCATATCTGACTTTGTAATAACATGAAAAAATTAAGTAAACTATATAATAATGAATACATGGTTAATTTTAAAACACCAGTAACCTCGCAGGACCAGATAGCTGACCCCATACGGAACAACTTTTGTTTTACGAGTTTGGATATAACTCAATATATTTAAAAAAAAATGATTTTACAAGTTTTTGTTGTGTTGTGTTTTTCTTCGTAGACTGCGGCGCGGCGCGGCTTGCGCGCACGACATCAAAGGCGCCGGTCAGCTGCTCGGGAATTCAAGGTCAAATGCGCTAGCCCGGTTCCCCACGCTTCGCGTGTTTGTTTACGTAATCTGCGATGCGCGTTGTAACATTCAAGACAGAAATTAAATGAATACTTATTTTTGTATGAAAATAAAATCTAACAAATTATCAAAAGTCGTAGAACAAAAGTAGTAGCTTATAACCTTAGGAACCTACCCCTGCGAGGTTGCTGGTGTTTTAAAAATAACCCTGTATAATCAATCAATAAATAAAAATTGGTGTGTGTCGTGGGACACCAGGTAGGAACGAAGTTCCTTCGGCTAATGTAGAATCGACACAAATTGTAAAAAATACAAATTATCAACTAAAATAACAAAATAAAAAAAAGACGTGTAGCACTCGGCGACTGCCGCGGTAAAGCCATTGTATAGCATTTTTTATCAACTTATGTAATTATAAATAATAACGAGCTAGCGTAATCTTTTAAAAATCGAAGGAGATATAAAAATACTTCAAGTATAACTGGCTGAATGAATTTAATTTTAAAAACTGATTGAGCTGAAATTCGCACACAATTTTGGTGCAGGCAAAAAGGAACTAACGCTGGCTGGTTATGCAGCGCTTTTAACGCTTTTTTCTTACGCTTTTACTATCACATTTTTTTCAGTTCGGTCACGCAGCAAAATCCCTATCCCCTCCAAGCCTGCCGTAAGGAACTTCGTTCCAACAATATTTTTAATAGGGTACCTTGTATGTCAGAAGATAATTATTCAAAACATGGACTTAGGGGGCCATCAAACCAATAATATATGAATATTATATTTGTCATCAATTATTGTCTATCTGAAATTTTCTGGCAATTTTTCCGTGGGGCATGTGTACATTACACCATACATTACAAATGAATGCAGTTCTTTTAATTTGTTGCTACAATTCTTGTTTTGTTGGTGGCAAACTAATTTTCATTTTTGAAGTGATAACTTCTTATGGGAGGGTGAACCGATGCGTTCCGTAACACCAGCGGTCCATCGATCAACGGAAGGTTCGAGAATATTCGAGAACATTCCATGAGACGTCACGCGGGCCAGTTGACCAGCCAGCGTTAGCCGATCTCCCTGGATCTTTGAGAATTTTCGAAGCCTAAGGTGGTGTCACACGGTGACCAGTCTGCTTTGACCGGACTGTGACTGGACTTTGACCGGACTTTGACAGAACTATGACAGGACTTTGAACTGAATTCGACCGGACTTTAACTGGAGTTGACCGGACTTTGACCGGACTGTGACAGGACCATGACTGGAATGTGACCGGACTTTGACTGGACTTTGACAAGACTGACAGGACATTGACAGGACTGTGACCGGACTTCAACTGGTTTTGACCAGACTGTGGCAGGACTTTGATCGGACTGTGACCGGACTTAACTGGATTTGACCGGACTTTGACCGGACTATGACCGGACTTTGACCGGATTTTGAAAGGACTTTGACCGGACTTTGACACAACTTTGACCGGACTTTGACAGGACTCTGACCAGACTTTGACACGACTTTGACCGGACTTCGACCGGTCTTTGACCGCACTTTGAGAGGATTTTATCAGGACTTTGACAGGACTTTGACTGGACTTTGACAGGACTTTGACCGGACTTTGACCGGACTTTGACAAGACTATGAGCGAACTGTGACCGGACTTTGAACAGTATTGTGACCGGTCTGTGACCGGACTTAGAGTGGACTTTGACAGGACTTTGACCGAACTTTAACAGGACTTTGACCGAACTTTAACAGGACTTTGACCGGAATGTGACCGGATTGTGACCGGACTTTGACTGGACTTTGACTGGGCTTTGACCGGACTTTGACCGGACTTTGACAGGACTTTGACCGAACATTGACAGACCTATGAACGGATTTTGACAGGACTTTGACCGGACTGCAATCCAATGAAGTGATAACTTATTATGGGAGTGTAAACCGCTTTGTAACAACGCGTTACGGACCCACTCTGTCTGGCTTGCCTTTCTCTCACGCATACGGCAGCAGTAAGCAGGCTTCTCCTCTCTAAATTCAACCCACATTAGTTTAAGTTATCACTTCTGTCGTGCGTCCCGAGACGCACACTTTTTTTTATTTATTCCCTTATTCAAATCTATAAATCCTGGAACGGTCCTTAAGCAAACCATACATTTTGTAGGAAAAATATTTTTTCAAATAATTTAGATAATTATCTTGAAATGTAACAAAAAAACCAGTTAATATTAATTTTTTGAGTATCATCAAATCGACATATATTTATCCTTGCTACCTCTGTTACCACAATCGAGAATTTTCGCACAGGAAATTGTTATGCGTCTCATCAAAACGAAGCAACTCACGGAAAATTAGCTTGATAGTAATCAAGTGCAAAAATGGACCCGGATACCTGCCTATTTCATTTTCATTTCAAATGTATGAAAATGACAAAATTTTGTCTGTCATTCCATTATCCTTCAAAACCAACGAAGTGTGTGTTTTACTTACATATGACAAACTTAGGATTCCATAGTAAAGAATAAATGTATATACAAAAGTGGAAACTATTATACTGGTGGTAGGATATCCATATCCGCCCGGATAGCGACCACCGTACACGTAGTGTTAAAACCTGCCATAGCGACTCACACCTTGTGTGGATCGTGTTCCAGGATCAGCCAGTGTATATCCAGTTCTACCGAGAGGCTTGCGACACGAGTTGATAGTTGTTTGAGGTGCGTATAAGGGTCCAACATTGTATCCCTGTACCTGCATTGGTCATCCGCCTGTCCTGTCGCAGGGTTCTCGATTTGCTTCTTTCCTCTTTAGAGTATGAAGAAGCTTTACCACCCATAAACTTATTGTATGTCGATGGTCGCTGGTTTTTTGGACTGGACTGCGCTTCCCATCAGATATAGTTTAGTCACTTTGCCGTGATCGGATAAAAAAAAATATCTTATGAACACATTTTGTTGGATTAATATTACACTTTTTATACCTTTGAAAGCGATTATCTCTCCATCTATGAAAAAAAAATTAATAGATGGTGATTGATTTTTGAACATCTATCCGTAACGTGAGGTATACACGCTTCTATCTATACGATTTTTTAAATGTTAGTGATCCAGTTGCATAATTTCTCTGGAAGCCCAAAGGAAGGTAGCTTTAAGGAAGTGCTTTGTGCCATACCCGATAAAAGGTCTTCGCTAAGCCCCAATTGGCTGCAAGCGCCTCCCCCTTGGTCTCAGTTGCTTCTGTCCATCTATATGTCAGGTAAATTAGAAGATTACCAGCGAGCGACTCCGACGAAAGACGTACTGGCGGTCGCTAATCAATCGGTACTCCTCTAGGTACAGCAGGTGCTGACAGTTGATAATTCCATTATCGTAAAGAACAAGGAGGCGATGGTTATAGGCCTGTAATTGGACGGATCCTAGCGGTTGCCTTTTTTAGGATCGGGTGCACTAAACACTTGAAAATGGCGGACAGAAATGTGGTGGAAACCAAATTTATGGCCTACGGGAGTACGTGTCCATAACGTGCCAGGTAAACTCCAGTAAGGTCGCTTAAGGTAATATTTTTACGTTTTAGAGAATCACAAAAGTACGTGGGTCACAATCACCCATGCTAAATCGTACCAAAGGTACGTTCGTGCCGATGGCCAAAAAATTGATGTGTTGATATACTAGAGAAAGCTATGAGAGTCAATTGTCTTTATAAAAAGGATACTTAAGATACGGTGAAGTGGAAACATTCGTAAGTACTAGTCTAAGATCAACCCAGGCAGAACTGCTGGTGTCACTGGTGAGAGGGTAACCGATACATTTGGGTATCGATTGAATAGCGAAAACCGTACACATGGCGAAAAACTCACCATAGTGGTCTAATCAGACATGTCACACTTCGGGACTAGCCACTGTATATCCAGTAGCTTCGGGCCCACATAATGCCGATGATTAACAAAATTAATCTTGTTGGTCGCAAATATATTTGAACTGGACTGTACTTAATACCAAGTCACTTTAAAAAAACTTCAATATCACCATTTTGCTTTGCTTTAATTGTATTATTGCGCACAAATCTGACGTAATTAATTGTAAGTACACACATACAATGTTAAAAATTGAGATATAACAAATTAAACATATTTGCTTTAAAATAAGGCCTTAGTTCAATTTAATATTCCTAAAGTAAAATCAGCATACACAATTTTTTTATAAAAATTGACCAAAGGTGGTCCTTATATCATTGCGAACGAATTTTATTTTCCGTTCTATATTAGATACAGGAATACCGACTAGACCGAAAAAATATGCTTTTAGACTTATATCACTTTGCGCAGAGTGTACAGCTTTGTAATACGAATCCAACGCCCGACGACAAACGAGCGCGGCTTGTCGCCCGAGCGCGTGCGATGCCTTCGGAGCTCCCCGCGAGCGGGTGCAAGCCCCGCCCACCAAACTACGGATTATTTTCGCTGTAGCCTCTTAAACGTTATGTACTGTGACGCTACCTGTTGAGGAGCTCGAGGTCGTGCGGCGCGTTGGCGTCGCTCGCGGAGACTCGTCGCTCGGCGAGCGGCGGCGGGTTGACGCATCGCACCGTCGCCAGGTACCCAGCGCCGCGCGCCGGCTCCTCGCTCAGGAGGGACGCTGCATGACAAAAACATTATACCTGACGAGACCACTTCATTTGCAACTTTTTTTTTTTATCCGGGCTCGGCAAAGTGACTACGCTACACCTGATGGTAAGTGTAGCGCAATCCAAGAATAGTGTCGACCAATGATAAACAATGTGTCCATCGTAGGTCGGCAAGATCATGCCGGCCTGCCAAAGGGCCAAGGGGGAGGGAAAGGAAAAAGGGATGGGAAAAGGGTTAGGATCAGGGGGCAAGCCCCCTGGGGAGAACCGGATATACACTGGCTGACCCTGGAACGCGACCCACACAAGGTGGGCCACTATGGCAGGTTTTAGCACCAGTGTATGGTCACTATCCGGTCGGATACAAGTATCCTCCCACCAGCAAAACTAGCAGCAACAAAACTTTACTAGTTGTTTGTGTAAATATTATATTGGCTTTGTGATTCAGTTGTGAAACTCATCATAGGTCGTAGTAGCTAATATTGCATGCTATGGCGAACTAGGTATTTGATCTCCGAAAGTAGAGTCGCCTAGGTGCCCTCCTCCTGGGCCAAGTCTCGTCAACTACAGGTCCGAATCTGACGCAAGTGAATTTCCCCATAATAATAGTGGCTGGTGGGAGGATATTCGCATCCGACCGGATAGCGACCACCGTATACTGGTGTTAAAACCTGCCATAGTGACCCACCTTGTGTGGGTCGCGTTCCAGGGTCAGCCAGTGTATATCCTGTTCTGCCGAGGGGCTTGCAACATGACTAGATGGTTGGTTGGGGCGGGTACAGGGGTACATTCTTACATTATTGTGCCTGCATCGGTCATCCGCCTGTTCTGTCGCAGGCCCCTCGATTTGCTTCTTCCGTCTGCGAAGAGGGAAGAAGCAAATCTGCTTTTTGGCCGGCATGATTCTGGTGACCACCAATAAACTCATTGTGTATAGGTGGTTGCTGGTTTTTTGGACTGCACTACGCATACCATCAGGTGTAGTGCAGTCACTTTACTGTGTTCGGATAAAAAAAGAATATGTTAATGCGATGTTAAAAATAAAATATTAATGATGTGTTATTTACATGTGTCGACGCCGGAGGGCAGGCTGCCACCCTGCGTGGCGCGCGTGGACACGTTGGCCGGCGCGGGCTGGTGTCGGCGTGCGTTGTGTCGGCGCGGGCCGGCGGCCGGCTCGGCGGCCAGCGCGGCCACCAGGTCCTGCAGCGAGCATCCGCGGCACCCGCCCAGAGACCGCGCCGCAGCCGCTTCGCTCGCCTGGTCGTCCTGTTCGGCTTCTTCCAGCAGCTCCTGTACATGTACCACGACATATATTGTGTTAGCTATTCATTTACACTTGATAGAAAAAAGTGATTTATATGTATGTATGTGCACACCATGCCCCTTATTCTATAAATGAAACGGAGCAACGAAGTTCGGGACATAGATAGGATAACCATTAAAATAATGATATTTTATAATTTACATTAATTTGTAAGTAAAAATGTATGTGTGTGTTCCTTAGAACATTTTCGTTTAACTGATAAAAAGAATTTAAATATACATAAAATTTTAATACAACAACACGCTGCGACAATTAAATATTTTCCCCTTCATAAAACATGTTTTTACCCATTGCTTTATTTTATTCACAGTATTTTATATTAAAAATATTATTATTGTGATGAATATTCTATGCTACATAAGGATTAACAATTAAATAAAAAGAATTGCACAAAGATCAACAATATTTAAAGTCATGAAAAACATCACACAATATATTTTTTAGAATCGATAATCGGTGATTTGACAAGTACATCGATGCTGCATCGTATTTTGGTGGCTCTAATGATGTAATATAATATCGCATCACTTTATCGGCTTTTCGAAAAGAGATGTGATCGACTATAAATTTGTTATTGAAAATGCATAATATGTATCGGTACACGCTTTACAATCCTCTGTAATATAAAAAATACTAAAGCTAACTGAGAAACTCTCTCAAAAAGTATTTTCATGTCAATTCTCGTAAACTTCAATACTTCCAAGGCCAGCTCGTATAAATTGCAAGGGCAAAACAATGATAAGATTTTATTCGAATTACCATAACTCACTTACCATAACAAGTGGACGATAACCTATATAGTTCATGGTGAATCACATTTCAAATATTAATTCCATATGTTTAATAGTATATGACATGAAACAATAATATTAATACAATTATTATAGACGACGGAACATCATCAGTCATATCGTGAACCACATAAATGTTTTATCGACACTGGCAACACTACATATTATTTCATTAGGTATACATACTAGCATACTAGTAACTGTACACAACTTGATTTGTTCTCGGTACTTTAAACTTGTGCTTACCGCGTTATGTGCAAATTTTAAACTGGTATCATAATATCTTTACGGTACATAATTCATCGGGTAAGGATGTTTGTTCATTCGTTTAATTGCAACGTTACGCAATAAGCTCTCAATATTTATGTGCGATATGTGTAGTTAAGACTTTAAGAAATCGTCCCATATAACAAGAAAAAATACGTACTCAGGTGCAGGCATGTGTAATTTTACATATGCCTGCACCTAAAATATAACATGCTTATTATAATTTCTATTATCAACAATAGGGTATAAACTTAATTGACATCTACAGCCAAACTAGATAAAATTGCTTATAAGACCTCATAATGGGATTGCTTTTCGAATCTAGGCGGGAACGTGCACCGACTAGTTATTTACGAAAAACTTATAGTTAGTAACTAAACTAGCTATTTACCGCACCTTCCGTCAGAGCGCGTTCGCATGCAAAGTTTCCGATGATAATCATTGTAGAGATCGTAGAGAGATAGAAAGAGTTGCTTCATTCCACAGTCACTACACATTATGAATAACTCACCTTGAACAGGCTGCTTTTACCCTCGCGATCTTTGGGACCTTTGTACGCGATAGCCTCTTCGAGAAGCGCCTGAAGACTTTTGTCGTCCAAGGCCTCCACGTCTTTGTTATTCTGCAACGTATTATCACGGGCACATGAGTGATGTTGATTTGATTTCAGAACAATCGGGACACAGCCGGCGCTGCGCGGCGTGGCGCGGAGGGAAGCGTGCCACTCGTATTGATATTGAACGTTTATCGTCACATTAATGTCAAGGTTAGAAAGTTAATTACGGCCTCCCTTATCTGGTGGTTTTCTGACACTTCGTCACGGACGCGCCCGCAAACGGCGCATCGCGTCGATATTACTCGTATTCGTCAGGTGGCACCAAACAACGCTGTGTTTGGTCCGATAACATTGACGTATTGATGATGATTGTTTACGTATATTTGGGATACATAATAATTGTAAATAGCTAAGAATCTTAGAGAAAAGGGAGTACCGCAAACAATCCTCTTAATATTTATTACTTTATGCACAATACAGAACCTGAATGACGAGATATTATCAGCGTCTGTTGTTATATTATTAATATTTGCGTCTAAAACCACGCAGCAAAGTACTCGAGTAGCGATAAGATATACATATGGGTGATTCTACAAAAATTGGGTAACTCAATGTCACCAGCCAATATAGACAAAGTCTTATTATATTGTATTGAAATAACAATTTATTTTAAAACAATGAAAAGTCATTTATTTGGTCACCCAATTTCACTTCTTCATTTTAAATACAAGTTGAAATGTATGTACCATTGAAATGTTACATTTTTTAGGCCTCACCTTGCGTTTCTTAGAGGAGTCAATTTTATTTTTTTGATGTGTAGGGGGGGTAAGTGTAAAGCTAAAATCAAGTTTGTGGGGTCGCCACCCTTGTCCCACGGCCGCCATCTTGAAAATAGGGGTTGAAACGGTTTTTACGATATATCTCTTAAACTATTTATCTGATAAAAAAAATTTGTTAACGTTTTTTGTTGCTAATTAAATTCTCTATAACTTTGGTCCAGTAACTTTTTGTCGTAAAACTATAAATAAAAAAGTTATAAGTGAAAATGTAATAAAGAAAAAAATAAAGATGATAATTCTCTTGACAGCCTAAGATACAAACAATTGGTTTTATTAACAATTGGTGCTAATAAAACTATGCCATGAACTATTACGTTCTGATTAGACAGATATATTAGTATATATGGACATTAGTAGGCCACAACAAAATACTAATAATACTCGTCACCATCACGTTTGTGATTTTTTATCTTGACATTGCAAAGTGACTACTCTACATCTGATGGTACCTACAGTGCAGTCCGAATACATAATCGACCATCTAAAACATAGCGTTCCTCGATGATCACCATAAGTATATCAGCCTGAAATACCGGGATGTTATACACCGGCTGAACCCAGAACGCGCTTCTCTGGAACGAACCACTATGACGGGTTTTAACTGACAAAAAGAAACGTAGGAGGTTTGCAATTCGACGAGTAAATTGTTTTTTTTTTCACCATGCTTATGTTGATCGTTAACCAGTCGGTTATAAATATGTATCAGATACCACCCTCCCATCAGCAATTATCCGAAATCACACCCCAAGGTTGAGAAACGGATTAATTGTTAATCTACAAACACTACAAACTGTCATTTTAAGATTTATCAATAATCTAAAACCATTGACAACACCTCTGCGTTCGTACAATTATAAACTGTCATATACATATATCAATGTAATGGGTAAATGAGATACATTATCAAGAGATAAAACATATTACATCACAATTAAAAGATAAATTACTCAACTATTTCAAATTAATGAAATTAACAACAGCTGATGACACCGATGGGCTTTATATATCAGTGACAGGCAAACGAGCAAGTGAACACAAATACTTAGACGCCCACAATACAACAAGAATCATAGATGCGTTGCCGACCTTCAATGAAAAGGATAATTAAGAAATAGGTTTGAAGCATTGATAAGAAACAGGTTTTGAGTGGTAGTCACACTGTAGACAGTTTGTCTACAGCATTAGTGGGTCGGCTCGTCCGGATTGTTACCACTGTCTCATTTCTATGGTTTTCTAACCAACGTGAACTAGCGGCTTGCTGCTGCGTTTCGTACAATGAGTGAGATATAATAATAAAAAATAAAAATCACTCGTAGCATATTAATTCGAATCTTGAGCCGACTAGGGTTTGATAAATCTTGGCTACAATAAGATATAATGGTCCCTCATTGAGCACCACGATAACCCTTCACAGACGACTTTTAAATATACTGTGGCTATAAACTTATCACTAACGCGTGCTTTAAGGTTAAAGAAACACGATAGGTTTTAGTACAATATACAAATCGATCATTTAGTGCAGGGGGTCATCTACAATCATTTCTCAGTCCTAGCTATTGTCAATAACATATTTACGTACTGTATCCGATGAGTCCAAGATTATGATCCGAACTAGGGATTATCTCGACTTCAGAGTATAACCATTCGTGCAACCAATTCGGATCTAGTGTGCAACCCCTCATTCACATAGTACTGGTTCGAATCGACATTTCTCAGATTTGGACCGGATTCGGATCGGATGCAATGTGTAAACAGTCTGACTGCGTATGTGTCTAGAGTGGTTAAGAAATTAAGATCTGATGTAGGTAATATGTAATATGAAATGAAGATGTATTTTGCAATTGTACCTTGCGCTGATAAATTTAGTATAATAATATTAGATTAAAAAAATCATATTGGATGGCGTAATAACTAAAACAACGTACGTTTATGAGCAATAAACTAATAATCAACGACACAAGATAAAAGAAAGATAAAGTCGTCATAGTGGGCCGCTATCTCGCGCCTCGCGTTGGGTCTAGTTGCGTGAACTGCATGCATCGGCCGACACACGTGGAAGGGTGCCAATATGTGTTTACGAAATTTGCTAGACACACTGTCTCGACACATTTCTTTATTATTCCAAACATTCGCACCACTTGACGGATTGGAAATAATATTATCATTTCACAGGCTTAATTAATAATAATAATAACCCCCCCAAGGGATTGAACCTTGACGCGGTGGGGGGGCTTAAGGAAAGGAGAAACTAACACGGGGTCCTACCATCTAGACCATATACCTCATTATTGAGAGATCCATATCTTAGCCAATAACATCTGCGCTACCCCTTTTTGAACTAATCATCCCAACCCAAAACAAAATGGAGCCAAGTGAAAGACGATATAATTTACGGACGCTGCCCGGGGGTCGCCGGGGCGCACCTGGAGCCGGTGCTGGGTGCCTCAGTTTGCGGGACACCGGTGGCGATGCGTTGAGCAGGCGGGCGCTCGCCACACAAGATGCTACAGCCGGTCGTCGTGAGTTGAGCAGGCGGACTCGCGACGTCGAAGTTACAGCCGACTCATCGGGCGATGATACAATATCACTCTTCTCTTCTATCCCTTCAACTCGCCCATCGTATATGACAAGACGAACAAAAACCTTGTCCACAACTAGTACGCTCGATGGTGTTATGCAGGTTGGCGACCTAGACTCTGAGCTTGCGTCCACCCCGAGCGTTTCAGGCACGCGCAGACGATGGGCATCTGAGATGAATCAATTTATACTGCGTACTTACCTTCAATTGACATCATTAGAAACTGATACGAAAAATTATCTGGAACCTCTCCATGTAAAATTTTTAGAAAAATTTCCGAACATGAGGGAAGTAAGTCGTCAAAGAATAGGAGACCAACGCAGAGCTATAATGCGTAATAAACTAGTACCCCAGAAGATTATAGATAACATCTACAAGACCGTTAAAGACGAAATAGCCAAGTTACAAACTAACCTTCACACACCGACACGGCAGACATACACACAAACACAAACGAACACAGTAATAATGCCCCATAATAATCAACAAAACTCAAACATGGAATCAAAAGAAAACACACAAAATTCTACGACCCGTATGAGATGGACCACCCAACAAAACGAAGCAATAATGGCATCATATTATCGTGTCACTAACCTCGAAACAAATAAAACAGCATACCGTAAACTATTGCATAAAGATTTTATTAAATCCTTTCCATCACTCGCACATCTCAGTGAACAGAGAATAGCAGATCAGCGAAGAATCATAGTCAATAATAAATATGTCACTCAAAATAAGCTCAATTTAATCAAGGAAGCAGTAGCCAAAGAACTGTCGCTAAATTCCACTCTGATAAACATCCACAATAATGATAGTCCGCAAAATTATCAAACTAATAATAATGAAACATTGTTTTTAGATCATATAGAGTTAAACATTGCTAGAAATCACGTACCAAACTTAAACACGACCGAAAGTAGATACTCAGAAATAGATGAAACTTTCAAACATGCGTTAGAATTCTATAAAAACACTGAAGCAACAAACAGAAACTATATACCAAAGCAAAAATCATCAAAAAAACTAGCTAAAATTATTAATTACCTAGATAATATAATACTCCCCGAAAATATTGATAAAGATACTGACTTCAATACCTTACAGACAGTCATATATTGTGCAGCCTGGACAGCAGCTAAAGTTAATGGATCTAAAATAAACCTAAACAACACGGATAAATCACACAGTACCAGGAAACCGCTGAAACCCAATTGGCAAAAGCGACTAGAGTACAGACTAGATGATTTGCGAGCAAAAATTGGTAGATTAACACAATACATCAACGGGAATAGAAGTAGAAAACTAACAAAATATGTAAAAGAAATAATAGATCAATATAAGATTCACTCTATACATGAAGAACCAAACACTTGTCTTACACACACCCTAGACACACTCAAACAGAAACTTTCAGTTATTACAGGACGTTTACAAAGATACAAGAACTGTACCTTAAGAAAACAACAAAACAATACTTTCAGCAACAACGAAAAACTATTTTATCGCACCATTAAACACTCAACGACAAATACCCAGTATAACAATAATGAAAACAGCATTAACAATAGCCCAGACCCTGGTGAGCTGAAGGAGTTTTGGGGGGGAATTTGGGAAACAGCAGTAAAACACAACACACAAGCCAACTGGATAGAAGTAGAAACAATTAACAACGACCGATATGCCGAAATGAATTTCCAACACATTCCATTAGAGACATTTGTAAAGGTTATATCTAACTTACATAATTGGAAGGCACCAGGATCAGACTACATACATAATTACTGGTACAAAAAATTTACACACATACACCCCTATTTACACAACTACATAAATGATTTCCTACAGGACCCAAGTAAAGTACCTTCATATATTACTGCAGGAACCACCTTTATGATACCCAAAGACACTAACGATCTCACTAATCCGGCAAAGTACAGACCAATCACATGCTTACAGACCTTGTATAAGATTATTACATCTTGTGTCTCTGAAGTAATTTACCAACATATAGATGCCAATAATATACTGGCGGAGCAACAAAAAGGATGTCGTAAATTTACACAAGGCTGTAAAGAACAACTAACCATAGACTCCGTGATACTAAAACAAGTTCAGAAAATTAAAGGTAATTTATTCTCAATGTATATAGACTATAAAAAAGCGTACGACTCAGTTCCCCATTCATGGCTTCTTCAAGTTCTAGAAATTTACAAAATTCACCCTAAACTCATAACATTCCTTGAAATAATGATGAAAAACTGGACAACTCGACTAAGACTTACTACTCCTAACCAAACAATAGAGACCGACCCAATCAAAATACAACGTGGTATATTCCAAGGCGACGCACTTAGTCCGCTTTGGTTCTGCCTCGCATTGAATCCACTTTCCAACATCTTAAACTCAACCGCATTTGGATACCCTTTAAAATACCAAGAAACTGAAGATCTTACTAATAATATACCAATCACAAATAAATTAAACCATTTACTCTACATGGATGATATCAAACTATACGCTGAAGATGAAGATCAACTTCATCAGCTAGCCCATTTGACAGAACAATTCAGTCACGACATAAAAATGCAATTTGGTATTGATAAATGTAGAATAAATTCAATCAAGACAGGATATCGCTACGAACACCAGTACATCTTAGATACAGGAGAGAAGATAGACCCACTAAATGAACAAGAGACTTACAAATATTTAGGATATAATCAATCGCTCCAAATACACCACACACAAACTAAACAAATGCTCAAACAACAATTTCGACATCGACTTAATACAATACTAAAAACACAACTTTATGCCCGGAACACCATAAAAGCTATCAATTCTTTTGCTATACCCATACTTACGTACTCTTTTGGCATAATAAAATGGACTAAATCCGACCTGAAAAACTTGCAACGCACAATTAACACTTCAATGACTAGATTCCGTAAACATCATCCAAGATCCTGCATACAGCGACTTACGCTGCCTAGAAAAGAAGGAGGTAGGGGCTTAATTGATATAATTAATCTTCACAATAGTCAAATTACAACACTTAGACAATACTTCTTTAATAAAATGACGTCCTCTGCACTTCACAAATCAGTATCAGTAACAAATCACTCCCCTTAACATGAAACAAAGAATAGCACAGAAAAATGAAAAAATAACAGGCGACAAAGAAAAAATCGAAGAATGGGGCCGGAAATCCCTGCATGGAAGACATCGTCATGATTTAAGCCAAAATAATGTCGACAAAGAAGCGTCGAACGCATGGCTTAGTCGTGGCGAGCTCTTCCCGGAGACTGAAGGCTTTATGATTGCAATACAAGATCAGGTAATAGAAACCCGGAATTATAAAAAACATATAATGAAAATAGCCAATTTATCATCGGATTTGTGTAGAAAATGTAATAGTAGCCCAGAAACGATCCAACATATTACAGGTTCCTGCAAGTCAATAGCACAGACAGACTACAAATTCAGACATGATCAAGTCGCCAACATAATACACCAAAAACTTGCTACAAAATATAAACTAATAACAATACCAAAAACACCCATTCCCTATTATAAGTATACCCCAGAAACAGTCCTTGAAAATGATAAACACAAACTGTATTATGATCGGGCCATTTTAACTGACAAGACAGTGCATTACAATAGACCGGACATCACTCTAGTTGACAAAAATAATAAGACGGCATTTATCATAGACATAGCCATACCTAACACTCACAATATACAAAACACAATAGCTGAAAAACTCACAAAGTACATAGACTTAAAAGATGAAATATCTCGCATGTGGCATATACAAAAAGTCTCCATAATCCCTATAGTTTTATCTTCTACTGGAATAATACCCAAGCAACTAGCACAGTCCCTTACACTTTTAGATCTGCCACAACAAACATATATACAGCTACAAAAAGCAGTAGTTTTAAACACGTGCAGAATAGTTAGAAAGTTTTTGCAAATAGAGCCATTTCCCCTACAGACTTCTAACGTAGATTCGAACCCTACTGATAGCCACTTGGCTTAGGCCCGTGGTTACCAGAATATACCGATCTTGTAGATCGAGAAGCAGAAAGCTAAAATAAATAATAATAATAAAAACGTTTATTGCCAAAATTAAGCTTAGTACAAAATTAAAAATAGACAAAAATACTTATAATTAGAAAAGGCAAAAGGAAGTGGCTCAGCTAACTGCTGACTGAGGTATAAAACTCAGGCAGCGCTGGTTTTCAGCCACTCCTGGCCCCTCTGGTGTTAGGCGGGGTTGGTACTTAGGAGTTAGGACTAACTGCTCCTCCACTGATATAGCGGCTTAGGTCTAATAACATAAATAAAATTTTTCTATAACAACAAAATTAAAATCTCAATTGAAAACAGTAATAGTGTGGAAGTTAATTATGTTTATGACTATATATATATATTAATATGTGTATGAGTGAGTGAGTGCGTATGTGCGTGTGTGTGTGTGTGTGTGTGTATGTATGTGTGTACGTGCGTGTGTGCGAGCGTGTGTGCGTGGTAACTTTTAGGTGCTCTATACATAGAAGAATTAGTACCGTTGTTTATTTACTACCAGTTGAAAAAATGATTTTAGGCTTAAACTTTTCAAGTACGAGTGTTTCACGTTCTCGGCGGCAAGTTGTTTATTTAACAGAGCTCTCTTATATTTAGTTTTAAATGTACCCACACTTACTTTAAGCCGAAGTGGTGGAGGAAGATCATTCCATATACTTGCCGCTGCAAACTTGAAACAGTCTCGATATCGAGCCGAGGTATGTGGTGCTATTTTTAAGAGATTTAAGGAAGCTGGTGCTATTTTTAAGAGATTTAATTAATTGTTGGTAGTGTCTTATTAATTGTCTTAGCTTCGAAAGTGATAATCACATGTTATTATTTTTTAAAGCAGGAGTATTAAAAATCATTCAAACATTAAATTCAAACTCTTTTAATAAGTAATTGGGCCACCACGAACTCTTTTACAGAATCAACCGGTGCCGGTGGTACTGCCTGCTGGTCTGAGAAGAAGTACCATGAATCTCAGTCAGCTCAGCATATGTCTTTGATATTTTTTTTTAATTTAATTTAGGTATACAAAACACACATATTATACATTTAATGAAAAAACAAAATCAATTAAGAATTGATACCCGTCCGTTCAGATTTACAGAGGATACTGAGTATGCTGTAGTAGTAGATATGGTTCGAGCAGTAATCCGAGTTTACGCAAACCAGTTCATTGTCATTAGCAGTACTCAGTAGGCGGTAGAGCGATTTTCAAAATAATGACATACGTTTTTAAAATGATTTCATTAATTTCATAATAACAAATTCGTCGACAGTTTATGTGTTCACGCTTTAAATGATGTTTATTGATATACTTAACATACCACTTAGACAAAACGATCAATTCGACACGAATGATGTCTTCGACCTACATACGAGTCCGTCGCTTCGAACGATTCCAGTATGATTACTGATAAATAATAAAGATGATCGAAATAATAAATATAAAAAAGTAAGCTTGAAATAAATGAAGGTCCCTTTAATAGCGTATCAGGAAAAAGCATGACGAAAACAATGTTGAAAGGTATGACCATCGGTAATCTATATTTGTTACAAAACTAACGTTATTTGGATTAGAGTAGAATGGCAAATAAGTGCGGATTTATTAAAATCAAAGATTCGCGGTATCTAAGTATGACACTGAATCAGCGCGAATAGCTTCAAGACAAATTCTATTATTATGCATCCGACGACAAGCGTTCTTTTGAAACACTAAGGGATATTATTAGTCTATTTGGCGAGACAATAAATGCTTGTAGAAAAGAGAGATCTGATCAAGGCGCACAGCAGGATGATGTCATTAGCGCCTTTTATTGTACACCAAAATAATTAAAATAGAACGAAAAAAAATAGGACTAAAATCTTCGATGCAGAACGCTCTCACTCGTGTGTGAATGTTTTTAACATCCAGAAAAAAGGCGTGTTATAAATTTGACTTCTTTATCAGCCTGAGGGTGTATGCGTGCGTGCGTGTCTGTCTATCTGTATGCTGTTTGTCTGTGGCAGAGCGCTTAAACGAAGGATTCGATTTCGATGCGGCTTTTTTTGCTTGCAATCTAATTTAATGGATACAGTTTATATTATTATTGAATAAAATCTGTTTAGCCGTTTAAAGATTACACATTTTTTTTAAGTTAGTTTATCATCTTTTATCACTATAAAAATGCGTATGATAAGGAAAAGATATTTATAAAGAACTGTCAGAATATTATGGTTATTTTTAATAAGTAAACTTTGCACTTTACTGTTCTGTATTCCATCACTTTTAATGACTAAATTTTAATGCTCTTGACTAGTAAGTATCAGCACATATATAAAAAGTGTAAGTCTTATACGATTTACAAATATAATTATTTCTTTTCGTGTAATATTGTGTCTTTACTCTTCGCCTTAGAGCAGGCCTCATAATTTTATACTTTTTTCTCATTGCTGCATCGCCAAAGATTCAGCGACGCGCATTGTGGAACACAACCGACGATTCGTGTTCTTTGTAAAATTACCCTTGTGCTAAAGTTCCCACAAATTTATTAGCTATTTCTCGTAGATTCGTATTCTTATAGTAGTAGCTGCTCTGATCCCGTGGGTCATCATATTGAAGGAAATTGTAGCTGTCCCAAATTTATTTTACCTGGAAACTTTTCAAACACCTAAGTGATGCCGTTTCCAACTATCAGCATTTAATTCTTACACATATATACAAAAAATATCATATTTTTGGCACGTATTAACACAGAAACGTCGATTGAATTCATATAATTTGTTGCTCTTTAGATTTGCATGCGAGTTTGACGTCATAAGGTGTCTCAAACCGAACAAGCTCTTGGGAGCTGGATCCGGAGAGGTCATGGTCGGGCCAGGAGCACACGGCGCTGTGTCGGGATCGATTAAGCGCCCTTGTCCCTTTCATTAGCGCACGACCGCCCCTGGACAGATTGTAGTTATCTCGCTAGCCAATTGTGTGCACTACACGTTCGGATTGCATTTGCATATGATATTTTTAATAAAGGCTTTACTTGGAACTTACTTCCATGTTCCCTTCACCTTTAAGATTCGCTAAGTTGGAGCGGACTGTCAGAAATTGGGAACATGCAGAGATTAACTTCCAGCGTTGGAAGTGCGCCAAATTCTGTTTTCAGGGGACCGTGACTCAAACTCTCATGTGCTGAATCGCAACTACTTGTTTGTTCGAAAAAAAAAAATATTAATTAAATAACTTAGAACAAGGGTTAAGGATCCGGGTTAAGCTTTACGGATTTTATATAGAATAGTTAATATCTCAATTTAAAGTTTAGTTTTTTTTATTGCTAATTATTTTTTATAATTTGCATTAGGTAGGTGAATCGTTGCTAGTGCCATGCTAGCGATTTGGATTGAAAATTTTGTATTAATAAGGATTTTCAAATTTAGCTATCTTTTTTTTATACGAGAACGGCAAAGTAACTGAACTACACCTGATGGTAAGCGTAGTGCAGTCAAAAAAACCAGCAACCGCCGAGAAACAATGAGTTTATCGGTGTTCACTAGAGTCATGCCGGCCTGTATAAATGCTTCTTTCCTCTTCGAAGAGGGAAGAAGCTAATCGAGGGACCTGCGACAGGACAGGCGGATGACCGATGCAGGCACAGAAATACAAGGATGTACCCCTATACCCGCCCCAACTAACCATCAAGTCATGTCGCAAGCCCCTCCGGAGAACCGGATATACACTGTCTGATCCTGTAGATTTTAACACCATGTGTACTATGGTCGCTATCCGGGCGGATATGAATATCCTACCACTAGCGTGGCATCTCTAAGCGACTTTCCTGAAAATACGTGATTTTACACAAAAGAGAAAAAAACGCTAACAATATCAGCGCCATCTCGTACATAAATAAGTATCTTCTCCTAGTTTAAAAACGCCGAGAGAAGCACGGTCGCCCAGGTAACTGATAGAAAATATTAAAACGAAATATCCTACCAGCAATTCACAAATTTACAAAGCAAATATGGGTACACTACAATAATACGACAAACTTTATTCCGACAGTCACAAATACGAATTTCAAAATACCGATTTTCATAATTCCGAATGGTTTAAAATTCCGAATATAACAACTCCGATGTATCATTTATCCTATTTTTATAATTCCACAATTTCAAAATTCCTAACGTATATAATTACGATTCTCAAAATACCGAGTTTCAATAGATCGAATAACAAAAAGTCCGAATTAATGCTAATTCGAAACATCAAAAATACGAATTCCGATTATTAAAATACCTATTAATTAAAATTCCGAAATAAAAACGCCTTGTAAAACTGAATAGAAAGACAAATCAACACATAATTGCTTGTCAAAGAGAAGTATAATAGTATGAGGAGGTAGAATTAAAAAACTAATGTCAAATGCGTTTTAAAAAGATTTTCTTTCCAATAAAAAGAATTTTTTCGCTGGTCACAATTCTAACCTAACCCAAATGATTCACTAACAATAGAGAGGATCTGGCGCTCGGCGGCCGCTGCCGCGGCACGCTCGCTTCGCTCGCTCGCCTTCGCGCTTTAATGGTCACAGTTCTAACCTAACCTAACCCAAATGTATGTAATGATTATACTAACTGAATCAAATTCCTAATTTTAGCAATTTATTCGGAATATTGAAAATCGGAATGTTGTTTTTCGGACCGAGAACCCATCGAGCATTTGACTCTTCGAACATATAAAAATCGGAAAACAAATAGATCGTGTTTACAACTTTCGGTAAAATCATTTTCGTAAATTTGAATAATAGACATTATAATTTTTAGGTATTATGAAATTCGGAATTTTGAACATCGGAATATCGAAATTCGGAATAAAATATTTCGGAGTATTTGGGTGTTCCCAGCAAATATACCTGTAATACATTTTGTCCACCTGAGAATTAATTAATTGCGAAGCGTGACAAAACAAATCCTATTAATTACGAGGCTGGTTCGTATGCAGTCACCATCAGCTTCAAGAAATCTAATATAAAGAAAAAAAGAAAAGAAAGAAAGAAACATTTATTATTGGACTAGACAAATACATAGACACAAAATACATAGTTTCCTAATAATAATATGATTAATTTACCTTCTTAAGACTAATTTAATGCCGCCGTTTTAAGAAAATGAGCAATTAGTATAAATTCACGTGTATTAAAATTCGGTTACATTTAGTATTTTAAAATAAAAAGGATAAGTACAGATGGAAGAAGACGAGTAGTTAGAAGGTAGCTAATTTAGGCAGTAGCAATTTGCATTCGAAGATATATCGTAAGATTTAAAAGGGACATAAATCTAATACTAACGAACAAATGTGATACATTCGACACAGCGATGAGTATGTTTTCTCATTGTTTATTCACGTCACCAGTATATCTATTACAGGTGCGTCCTCCACGTGAATGAGACATTTGAGACTAAAAATATTTACGCTTGTAACGCCGCGCTCCCACGGCGCGTGATTCACCGGTGTCAAGCAGGTATTTAGATTTGCGGGGGTCGCGACACGCGGAGTCTGCTCCCTGCGGAGAAAACCGACCTATATTAGCCACGCAACCGGCCGGCGTGGCGCAGGGCGGCAGGCGGCAGCACGTGAGAGTCAATCGGCAACGGGGAACAATAGTCAATTTGTGAAACTTTCGTACTTTTTTGTGTCCGGCCTAAGTTTCGGTTTCGGACATTCTGGTTTCAGCGGCAATTTCGGTTTTGACAAAAAGTGGTTGCTCTCTCCGGGCGACGTAATGAAGGAGATTACCAATCTGTTGACGTGGGTCAGAACCATATACCACTCCCTGATGAACATAATGACGAAGGAGTGTATCAATCCGCTGAATCAGATCAGGAACACTTTGTTTCTAATATGATTACCGAAAATGAACTAGATACGTTTCAGAATCAGATGAAACCGTTTACTTTCTCTCGTTATCCTGTTAGGGCTACGCACAATAAAAATGTTAATTATAGGGCGAATTTAAATTATTATTAGGCCGGCTTACACAACAACCCTTAACTGTATCTAGCCACTAAACATGTTTACTAATGTCAAATTTTCACACGATTTGACGTTTCATAAACATATTTAGGCCGGTTTGCACAAGAACTAATAATTGTATCTAGCCAATAATCATGTTGACTAATGTCAAATTTTCATACGATTTGACACTTCTTGAACACGTTGAGTGGCTAAATACAATTTTAGGATCGTCGTGCTAGTCGGCCTTAAGTGCTAAATACATTTAAGGTTTGTTGAGAAAGCCGGCCTAAATCCGAGCATGGATTTTTATTAAATTACGGCAACGGTTTTACGTTATTTCTTATTCAAAAACCGAAAATAATTACAATACTTTGGCGTGACCGAGCTTCTCACAAACGAAAGCCGTTTTGATTGGTAATATTATAAAGTAGCACACGAGAAATGCAAATTACTTTTCTAATGTGCGAAAACATTTATTCTTTTAGAGTTAGGTATTCGACTTATATTGTCTCAGCGTGTCAGCGACACGTGGCAAATTTGCACGAGCAATTCCCTTCGTAATCAGTAAGGCTGTGACTTCGACGCGACGCTATTTAACGTCGATAAAAATACATGAGATTGAAATCCTACAAAATCGAAATTAATTATACAGTATACTTTTAGTAGGTACACTTTAGAATACAGAAAAAAATACCAAAAACCGGCTAGGTGTGTGTCGTACCATGCACAGTCAAGGTTTCCGTAATGTAACCGAAAATATCTCATAACTCAAAGAGTATACAACATTGTTAATTGAAACTAATTTTCGTTGGAGGTAATTTTTTCAACTTGACTATTTTGTTTAATTTTCCACCCCATAGTTTAAAAGTGGGACAATTTTTTTACGATTTAACACGCATATCTCACAAACTAATGACTTCTTTGTGTAGCTGATCATAGGATATATCTCTATATACCATCCAAATTTCATCCACCTAGTATTAATTATAGTCTCCGAGAAAAATGCAATTTCTCAAAATTGTCAAAATGTTGACACATATACTAAACAAATGTCTACTATTTACTTTCAACAATAACTAACACTGGTTTTAACGTTACTTGAATATTGTGAAAATGTGGCTTTCGAATCTAACCACTCCTGGGTTTCCTGCAACTAAGATTTTTCACAGAAAATAAACACCTAGACGGTGAGGACACGTAAGCTTTCATGAAGATAGGACCGAATCAAGTAATGTGATAGTATCGAATATCGGGATTCGGGTCATTTCTACGTACTTTTATTCGCTTTTTAACAGAAGAGTTGTAGAACAGTAAGAAATTTCGCAGACAGGAGGCGATCAAGATTTCGATCGATAGTTTACATATGGTATGAAAAAAAAGAAATCATATTAGGTAAAACATAGCAAATAAAAGCGCCAAAAGCTATTCCATTAATGGTACAACGTAGACCGTCTATCAAACTGAGCGTCCACAATTGAACGCGTGACCGCCTCCTGACTGTGAAATCCCTAAAGTATTTAATGTATTAATTAGTAAAAGTGCCAGAAAGAAATTGCACACGTGTGGTATTTTTTTTTAGTATACGCCGGTAAATGGGGACGTGGGTCACCTGATCTCCAACACCTATGTCCACCCACCACCAGAAGAATCATGGACGTGTTGCCGACCTTAAAGGAAAGGGACAGTTAAGGGATTGGGAAGTGGGATTGATTTGGGCCTTTCGATATCTCACTCGCCGTAAGAAACGCAGCAGCCAGCCGGTACTTCACGTCGGTTTTCTGTGAGACAGTAGTAACGACCCAGTCAATTCATGCTTCAGACAAATATGTCTACAGCATAGCTCTCCCACTGCTCTACCATTATTTAGAGAGTTTACAAATTAAACCGAAATTAGTAACCAGAAAGAGATGGATCCCATTTGAAAAAGACACGACAGCTATGAAAGCATTACAAAGAAAATATTTTATAAATTTAATCAGATATTGCATATTTCAGGAGTTATTAACTGGATTATTTGAATATGCCCAATTTATGACTTAATTACTTAATAATAGCTTAAAAGGTAAGGAATTGCCTTCCGCTTCCCTACTTTCTTGGCTTTTGAAATTTCGCGTAATCACTATTTTTAGCCTCTTAATTGCTCCCTCGTATAAACGATGAATCAGCACTTTTTGTTTGGACCACGTGGCTTTAGTGCTCGAGCAGACAATGGAACAGCGCACTGTCGCGGATTTCTAAGGACGTCTGCGATGTCACGTACTAAACGCTGCAGATGTGCACTTTCGATAACCACCTCCAATTCGAAGCAGTGCAGATTGCAGTCGTGGACACGCAGTTACCACAACACTAAATTGTGTTACGTTCAAATACGTATCTACGTTTGAAATTATAATGACCTTGTCAATTTCACAATGTTACGAACAATAACAATGAACTCGCAAATTATTTTCCGAGTCGATGTCGAGACACTACATGGTTCTTAGAGCGTAATAAGTTCGACTTCACGGCTGTTGTCACACAACATCAGTTAAACTAATTCAGAGACAAAGTTTACTTTAAACAGTACTAAATGTTCGCCACACGATTATGACGTCACACTATGATTGCATAGCTTTATATCGTCGGTTATACTTATGATAATATCTAATTTATTTTGTTATATAATTATAATAAACATTATTAAGAACTTTTGAACATGTTCAATATGCAATTACTAATTTGAAATATTTGTAGAAAGGTAGGTGTGAATAAGGTTGAAAATTTATTATCAGCAGTCAATCGATTGGAGGACATAATATAAAATGTCATTCTTCTTAAATAATATGTTGAGAAGGTCAAGTACATTGTGTTACAATTCATCTACTGCATTACACTAGGTTTCCAAATATCATGTTAGCTGGTCCAGAAAAAAAACCTATACAAATATTAAAAACCTTCACGAAAGCTACGAGAATTTATTAAATTGCAGTATACTAGGTAATACTATGAAAAGCGAGACTAGATTTCCAAATATGATAAGTGTAAACTATTGTATGTGTAATTTATTAGGATCGTAGGATGTCTGAATAAACACGAAAAGAAGAGAATCGACACAAAGTTGACTATAATTAATTATACGACGCGGAATGTTTTTCATGATGTAATCGACGCCATATCGGATTTTCCTGAAAATATTATTTGCCTTAGACAGGCAGACGCCAATATATACTATACTAGCCCTGTATTATCCATGTCGCACAGCTGGGCACGGGCCTCCTCTACTGAAAGGCCATAGTCCACCACGCTGGCCTAATGCGGGTTGGTGGACTTCACATACCTTCGAAATATTTTATCGAGTTCTCGGGTATGCAGGTTTCCTCACGATGTTTCCTTCACCGTTAAAGCAAGCGATAATTAACAATTAATATACACGTAACTTAGAAAAAATTGAGGTGTATGCTCTTGAGCTCATGAGACGCCGATATATTCGAGATAATTTCTACAATATCTCATGAGTTTAAATCGGATTGTTGTTTATATTCTGTGACGAAGTTGATGGACACAAATATTAGGTGATAAGTCTATCCTATACGAGCATCCGTTGGCATCGCCGCATTGCCAATTCCTGTCACCAACCTATGAATGTGTAAGAACTGTGGTTTCGGTTGTAATTAGCATCTCATGTATAGAATGAGGAGCTTAGTGGAGACATGCCATGCTTTACTTTGTAATTCGTTTTGGTTGGTGTTGCTGTTTATGGGAAGGCGACCATTAAGCAAGGAACCTGCATGTCTCGTCGTTTAGACGTATAAAATCATTTACATTAACACGTTGTCATTGTCTTTATGTAGGAGTACTGTAATAGGGTAGATAGATAATAAACGCAGAGAAGCGTACGTCAAAATGGTATTTCCTTAATTGGCTGTTCAATGCGTTATCTCGGGAACAACATTTAAACCGATATTATGAAACAGGTTCTAGGCTGAATATAATAACTAACAGTAACAGTAAAACAATACAATAAAGGGACTGAAGAAAGAAGGTTTCATATTTCTGTGAAACTGTGCGCGGCGCAGCGCGGGCGCCACATGCGGTTGACCGTCTAATTTACACGCTTTTGAGACCCGAGTGTCGTATCGTATCTATTCCGCACTAGCGGTTTATTCACGCAAAATATAATGCAGCAACACAAACTATCAGTTAAATGAGGTAATCTATTCAGTAGAATCATTAGTACTGATGTACGATTGAGGCAACCGGAACTACCGGTCTGAGTATCTTTCCCTACTAAATAAATGCTTAAAATAGTCAAAATAACTTTGTTTCAAGTAAAAACCGATGTCACTTCTAGCAAAAATAATCTGAGCGCGATAAGTTTTAGGTAATTTGCGAAAATGGGATAGAAATAAGTCAATTATAAATTTAATTATAGTTAAGAATAAAAATTTTGCACTTCAGATACCTACGGAATGATACAATCACATGATTGCAAAATACAGCAGATAGTAGACATTTCTCTATTATCCAGTTCTCATTTCAAAATTTGACTGTATGCTCAAATAATCTGCCATAAACGTTTTGCACGTGCCACCTGTGGCTCGTGTGCCGCACATTTTATCATGGTACTTATGAAGGAACATTGTGATTGTAGCATTGCGGTTGAGTATTCGGGTTGTCTGCGGTAGGAAAGCCGTATGCGGTGGCGCGGCGCTGCGCGGTGCGGCGACGGCATACGGCCCGTCCGCCGTGACGGGAGCACAATGCGGTGCCGAGCTTGCGTTACACGGCGCCCGCGCTCTCGGGTAAACCAACACCGTCGCTGCTCACCGCTATTGTCACCGCACGGGACACACTGACCCCAGACGGCTAAATTAATTTGTATTAATGATAATTCCTTCAAAATTCACCAGTAGGCACACACGTTCATTTACCGACCACGACCTTCCCCGATGTCGCGTGCCACAATTATTAAACTCATCCATGTAATTGAGAACTGCGCGAAATATTATGACATTTGCGGCTACGGCTGTAAGAAAACCATATGCGACTGTATATGGACAACCGGACACTAAAGTTTTAAAATGCGGGAAGATTAATTCACCAATCCGTTATGTAACCCTAAACATTGAAATGGGTATGTGGCAGGCGTTCATGCGTGTTCTTGCGTCTCAGTTGCGATCCCATGCGGGAAAATGGTAACTAGGCTAAACTTTAAAGGATGTCGCGTTACCTTATTCATCAAACAATCATTTTATTATGTTGTACGGATACCGGAGCCAGAAAGTTTTAAACGACAAGAAAAAAGAAGGTGTTATAATTTTGACCTTTTTGTCGCTTTGTGACAAACAAGTGGACTGATTAGAATGCGGCTTATTTTCATTTGTAAGCTGGTTTAGTCGAGATGGTTCTGAGCTATGTTTTAAGAAAATCGGTTTAGCTTTTTATTTTAGCTCTTTTTATAATTTACGTCGGAGGTTTTTAATATCTCTTCTAGATAGTGCAATGTGTGTATTGGTGCTTTTCGTTGCGTCTCACTAATTTTAGCGCAGGAAATTCGGCACGAACGTAAAAAAACTTTTATTGGTGTGATGCCGCTACACGCAAAGCCTAAAATCTGTTCGACGCGCTTTCTCGATGATCAATCACGTAAAAGTTGGTTAGAATTTTGCAAAATCCACATAATGGACTTGGATAACGAAACCGTGCAAATGAACTGCTCAATTTTTTATCGTTTATAAGCATAAATAATCAGATAATTCGTACGTCACATTCGCATAACAGAAACATAATTTTTTCCTGTATATGAATAGGGAAATAAAATCGACAGCTTCCGTCGCACAGTAGCGAGTAGCCAGCTGTGAACGAGAGGCCGCGGCTTCGATGCCCGCACCGAGACAAATGTTAGTGTGATCCTTTGGTATCCTTGATATTAGTTTGGGTCTGGGTGTTCTAGGACCGAAAGTTTCTCGTAGTTCCTGATACCCACGACACAAGTCTCTTATCTTGCTGTGTGGTCACGACTATGTGTGTCTGTTGGGTGTACGTATTTATAAAAAAAAATGATGTTCGCTTGCAGACAGAACGCTGATATTGATATGACTTTTTTTGCAATGTAACGTAGATTTATGTAGCAGATTCAGCTATCGCGTCCGACCTGTGTTAATTAAACTGTTTGACGTTCAGTCAGCTCAGTCAGAAGTCAGCTCTGAAAACAGATTGATTTCACGCGACATCTGAATCATGTTATAAAAAGATCGCATTTTTTTCGCATTCGTTTTGTGCTAAATTTTCGTGAAATTGTTCAACAGGTAATCTTTAACAACAATAGCCGTAACTACGGTTACTATGCTGATTATAAGCTATTATGTTTAGAACAAATATTTTGTTTTCGATCTATCATTTTTTTCTTTTGTCATTTTCTTGGACCAAAACACAAAAACAAAAAGCATAGTGCACTACCACCACGCGGCCAAAGCTGCGAGTAAATGTTTATTAAATAATTAGCTACAAAGGTCATCGACATGATATGCAACAAAACTGCAGTGATACATGTCCAATAAATTGTGAAACACTCACGTTTGAGCGCCGCCTTCACAAACTGATGGATTCACGTTGTTTAGAGTAGTTTAGACTTTCACAAAATCTGCTTTCTTCGCATCAGCTTTGTTCCGAAATCATGACGAATGTTGACACGATTTTGGATATGTCTATCACAATGGCGATCACAAACACTTGCATTAATCACATTGACTCATCCGTTTTCAGCAGACCATCTGTTGCAGATGGAACGGTAAATGCGAAAGCTTACACAAACTACGTCACGCACTCCCCCAACCGCGACGCGTCAGCATATTCTCGTAACCCTTTCCACTGGGTGGTAAACCCACTGGCACAATATTATATTTCCGGGAAAAATGTGGGTATTTTAATTATCATAGTAGTACCGTACGATGCAGTCAATAGCAGTAATCGCCCGCTTTTAACCATTGTTTACCTCTGCAGCTTACAGGAAGTGTTAACAACTAGTTTCCCCGACGCGACGACTTATATTTCAACTATTGACAATTGACACTGACCCCCAATACACTGCAATTGCGTGCGACTTTTTGGACGCAATTATTCGGCTTCGACACGGAATACTCAACAACAAAAACTTTATGATACTTTTTAGCATTCAAAGTGCCGTTAGCGTTGACGTTACGTTACGTTAAATGTCTCAAGTATGAAGATTAGAAACAACTTTAATTATCATGAAGTTGATACATTTTATACGGCTCTCAGTATTTTCGACGCAACGGTACATTTTGACGCGGTACGTACGATGTTTTAATTAACCACGATCGCTGAGGAAAATAACAATGTTACATACACTTTATTAATATGGTTTAACATTCCGCATTAGAGGACATTACACCTAAAGTTACTTGGTTATTGAATTACGATATTTGAGAAATAAAATACACGAGTTTAAGAAAACGTTCGAGATAGTGGTGTCAACGGGTCATCTGATGATAAGCAAAACTGCACCACCCATGAACACCCAAATACCAATCAATGGGGATTTTGATATTTTTAGGTCCCGGAAATCTCTCACCGTACGAAACGCAACAGTAAGATGCCAATAGAGACGCGTCGATTTTCTGTTAACCACAATGGCGAACCGGCCCATTTATGCGGCAGTAAAATTGTCTACACTGTAGTCTGAACAATTAAGAAATAATGAGGTTATACGTGTATTATAAGCCTCATTAGGCATGGGATATTGAATACATATGTTACAGTTAGCGGGCACATTTAATAGACATCGCTGTCGACAGAGTTTATCGGACTATAAATACGATATTTTATAAGGTCGACAACGCGCCCGTGACTCTTCTGGTATTGTGGGTGTTCATGGGCGGTGGAGATCACTTACTATCAGTTCACTCACTTTATCGTCTGCTGGCCTATGCTATAAAAAATACAAAGTCGCCATAATTGTCAAATTGTGATATATTGGGAGGTTTTACGGGTATTTCAAATTTGGAGGGTCAAACTGCCTTTAGCATATGTAATGGGTAATATGATACGGGTAATTTTAGAAGATAAGGGGACCTAGGTTTATCAGGGGAATCCCAAGCATATCCGATGAAATTTCAGATATTAAATGGCACACACACACAATTTTATGGCAAAATGGAATAGGATAAAATTGGGCATACATGTTTTTCATTGACCTTATGTTTTTTCGTAATTTTAATGAATGGAACCCCTTCTTTTTAGTGTTCCGTGGCCAAAGGGTGCAATGAAACCCCATTACCAATATTACATACAGCTGTATGCCCTACTTTTAAAGGGCTATGTTTAAAACCATAATAGTTAGCAAACTGAAATTTAAACTTAATATTAAGTGTTTTCATGTTGTTTATATACAAACAATAAAAAAAAATGGTGTGCGGTGGTACATGGGTTAACTAGCCATTGATGAATTTATATATTATGTATGAAGGCATGTGAATCAGCAATAACAAGGAAACTATCTTTCAATGCAATAGAAATCCATATTGTGCAATAATTTTGTCAGTAAATATACAAAATTCTAAATATTATTATATATCATACATAGCATTAGCTGGTGGTAAGATATTCATATCTGCCCGGATAGCGACCACCATGCATATGGTGCTAAAACCAGCCATAGTGACCCACACACAGTTTATATCCGGTTCTACCGAGGGGCTTGTGACATGACTTGATGGTTGTTTGGTGCAGATATAGGGGTAAATACTTGTATCCCTGTGCCTGCATCGGTCATTCATCTGGCCTGTTGCAGGTCACTTGATTTGCTTCTTACCTCTTCTGAGTGCGAAGAAGTATTTATATAGGCCGGCATAACTCTGGCGACCACCAATAAATTTATTATTTGTTGGTGGTCACTGGGTATTGTGAACTGCACTGTGCTTACCATCATGTATAGTGCAGTCACTTTGCCATGCCCAGATAAAAAAAGAAACATTAATGAAAAATTATATTTTAATACCGAGGATACTTATTTTGACCTAACCTACTTCTAATGGATATAGACAATAAAATATTAATGTAAACTAAACATGGTTTGATTGAATGGAAGGAAACATACTTATATTCACACTGAAGCAAATAATTTCAGAAGGAACATTTAAACACTAATGTCAAATTAACTATATACAAATGATGCATTTACTATACTCACTCAATGTATTAAGCAACAAAGTTATACCTTTGGTAATATATCTATTAAGATGGGAAGAGAAATCTTTGTACCCCTTTTTAAACAATATATATACACAGAAGATTGTGAGATTACCATAGTTAGTTTAAATGGAGGAGTGCCTAATATATGCTAAAAACACATTGAATTAAATAAAAAATTGTTTACAGATATACTATCAATATCAATCATGTAATGTATCAGACTAATGACAAACGTTTACATGCTCACAGCTCTCATCATAGTACAACAATTAAAAAAATATTATTATAAAAACCAAGCAAAAGACCTCAACCTCGTACAGCCTTAAAAAATAAACTCCGGTGGAATTTTGACCAATAAACTACCATTAGTATGGTGTATTGACCAACACAATTAGTTTATAGTTTTATTATGAAAAATGAATAGCAATACTCGTGATTTAAATTAATTAAGAACCATTGATAAAACACACCTAAAATATGATTAAATATATAAAATGGCTACATTCAATTTTTAGGCATATGCTCTCTATTTTTGTATTTTAGTGATTACTTATAACTCAATGGTCGTTTGCAGCTTGTGTAAATTAATATTAATATACATAACAACAAAATGCATGCTCATGTCCAGGGGCATTGTTTCCCTGAGGAATTAATATTAGACATAATTATTATTTTTGACATTATCCTTCGCCATATTCACATCCCTATATGTTAATAATCACTGAACGTGCCTAACGTAATGCTAATCGGTACAATAGTCGTGAACTTCTATATAAATTAATAATTGATATATTATTGGCATTAATAGCAAAGTAAATCGAGCTCAGTAACTTCGTAATCGAAATATCGCAAGAGTAAGTCTTACCTCCGCTTCAGCATCCTCGGTGTTATGCGTTGATTTTGGGTCACAGTTCGTTTGTAGGTCGTGTATTGAATTGTGTAGTAGTTTCGAATCTTCACTTGATACAGTTGTGGCACTTTTATCCGGGGCTTTTGGTTCCTTATCGTACTCCGGCGAAGAAGCCATCTTGAAGGAAGAACAGTCAGATGACACAAGTCTTATGACTTTTTCACACCGAAACCACTCTCTACCCCGGTAAAAAGTCTTTTCCACTGATTAACTACTAAATAGGATCATTTTGGATGTTTTTTCTACTAGAGAAATAAAGTTCTATCTATTTGAAAACCCGGATTCATCATTTTAGACAGTTTTCGACCAACATTTTTTAACGACAACACGCATGCCCTCTGGCGAAGAAGACGTCAAATACAACCACAGATTATATTAGGGTAACCACCAATGATTAAAAACTATAGAGGATATCGCACAAAGTTAGCTATACAAAACAAATTATAGTTAGATAATAATATATTAGGAAAACCAATATTAAATTACACATAATATGATATATCTATCTATATATAAGCTGAGATGATGATGATGATGATGATGATGATATATCTTATTTATGCAAAGCTACAAAAAAAGATAAATAATTATTAAATTGTTGTGAGTATGGTAATATTTCGTTTACTAGCAAAAAAACCGAAACTCAGTATTGTGTTAAAAGATACAAGTCGAATTCAAGGGAGAACGAGTCCGGAATATCTTTTCATGAGTTAGTAACTGTTACCGAATAACAAGTTCTATTATCTACCTAAATTTGCTGTTCTAATTTATTTCTAATGGATAACTCTTATATCATTTAATGCACTTTGAACCATAATTCGTACTAGGTATTTCTCTAGTTTATTTGTCATTGTTCAGTAGGCTCAAATTAATATTATTGCTTACATTCAACTTACGGATGAGATATGATTTGGTTTGAAGTTATCGATATAAGTGTTTTCTATTTTATTATGAAAGTGATTTTTTTTTCCTAAAGAATGATATAGCACAGTAAAATATTCTATGTATTAGTCAGATTGATTGGTGAGGCGATACTTTGTGCAGGTTTTTTCATTATTATGTATGATTTACATGGAATTGGATTTCCTAGAGGGTGTTGAAAAGTTCAAGGCATGCAGGCAGGTCGTATCTAAACCAAACCCATTCTGCAATATGTGTAAAATAATAATAACGTTATTAATTAATAATGTTTATTTGCTGGATTTACAATTTTCATATACAATTCTTATACACTGTAACTTAAACTAGATAATAAACCTGTCGACGCTATTTTATGCATCAAGTCCAATGCATGTGACGTGACCGCATGAGTATTCTTCTTTATTCTTTAATCAATATGTGTAGGTATATTAATTTAAAATCAGTTAATTGATTAATCGATGATGTAAGGTTAGAACATCGAATTTTGTTTGAATACGAATAGTTTCAAACACGGAGATTGTACGTAGTACATACTAATTACATGGTTTTAAAGTACTGTAAGTAGTAAAGTTTCGTTTTTTAAATGTCAATATATTTTTTTAAGGATAAGCCGGCAAACGTCCAAGTCTGTCATCTCATGGTAAGTGATCCCCACCGCCCATGCACACAGTCGGTCCATTATTAAAAAAATATAGATTTTATTACTTAATATAAAATATCGACATAGCAAATCATATTAATTATACGCCATACAATATGGATTAATAGATAGATATATTTCTCACCATCTATTTTGTTAATTTCTTTTTAAAATATGATTTCAATACTTATATCAACTAAAAATATAGATGTATTGAAGAAAAAATATCAATACATGGATAGTTTGCAATATCCCGATTTCGGCTTTATCGGAAATCGCATTCGTCCATCGATTACTCTGTGTATTCACTATTTTATTTGTCAGTGGCACACATTACTAAAGGAAGCTACTGCAAGATAATTGCAGACATGGCTATGGCCTTATAATTTAAGATAATTTCAGATATATCTTTGGCCTTACTATCCAAGATAATTGCAGATATGGCTTCGGCCTTTAATCTTTATTGAAGTTTTTGGACGTGAAAGAAAACAGCAGACTAGGCTGTATGGCTACCTAGCGCCTTTGCCTACTCCTTTCAAAAAATAAGGAGATAACGATTAGTGATGTTCATGTACAAAAAATATCAATATTTTTTCCGATATAATATATCGAAATATTATACCGATATTTAGCGATATATCGGTCAAAAATATCGATATTTTCGATATATCGAATTGTAGGAAGGAAAAGTATTGTTATTGTAATTGTGAAAATAATATAGAATAGCTAAACAAAAAAACAACATTCAATACTTATTCTGGTATTTGATGTTGTTTTTTTTTTAGCTACATCGGTGTATAGAAGGCCGAGATGGATAAAAAAAAAGTCTTTCAGATGCCACAGAGCTGTAATGATGATTTTTCCTAAATATTCTACGATATCCTTATTGCGTACGATATTTCATATATTGGATAAAATATATCGATATTGTATATCGACTTCAATGATTCGATAATATCGCATTGATTCGATATATCAAATAAATGTATCGATATTTTATCACATATCGATACATATCGAGCACTCCTAAGAACGATACCTAAAAGTCATTGGTGGGAAAAGCGCGGGAAACTTCGGATTTTGGCGGACGTGTTTTTTGTGATATTTTACGTTTTTAATTTATTTTGTAAATATTTCCTATCAGTTGTGGTTAAATTTATTGTTTATTTGTAGAATACTATATTTTAGTTATTTCATTTCATTCTTCTTCATTAATTGGTAAGTTTTTGCACATATTATATATAGAGCGGGAACTATGAATGAACCGCCTGATCCGGGGGGCCTCGTCCCTCCGGCAGGTAAATTTGTCACAATAGTTGACACTGATCATGTCTCCGAGTCGGGTATGGAGACTGATGGGTCTTCGTCAGCTCGCCCGATAAAGAGAAGTCGCCGTCATATTTGCAGGCGCTGCAATAAAAGGCGCAAAAAGCACATCGGCAATGAAGAGTTATCTGGCTGTGATTGCACAGACCCATCACAGTCTTTGCAGTCACATCCGGGTCTGGAAAGCTCAACCTCAGTTAACTTACATACAGAGAAAAATACAATTCCTACTCAAACTGTGGGCAGGAAAATTTATGACAAATCTGATAACGCGCCCTTCATCATACACATTATGAAAAACACCAGTTCAGATAATGACACCACCACACTGCATCCTCTTTCTTTCGGCAAGTTCCTAAAACGTTTTGATTTTAAGAATATTATCAATGGCAGTGTCAAAAGGATTGGAAGAAATAAAATAGCCATGGCTTTTTCCACATTTAATGATGCCAATTCTTTTATTTTACATGAGAGCCTTCTTAAATACAATTTCAAGGCATTTATTCCGTCTTTTAATGTCACCAGAATGGGTTTAGTGCGTGGAGTACCAGCAGACTGGTCCCCGGAAGAGGTTGTTGAAAATACATCCGTGCCAATTGGTTGCGGTCCTATCTTAAAAGTTCGCCGACTTAATTACAAAACCATTGTTGACGGGTCAATAGTTTGGAAACCCTCACAAACAGTTGTTTTTACTTTTGATGGGCAAGTTCTCCCAAAACGTATTTTTATGTGCTATAATGCTATGCCTGTAGACCTTTATATCTATCCAACGATTCAATGCTTTAATTGTTGCCGGTTTGGTCACACAAAATTACAATGTAGGTCCAAACCAAGATGCTTTAAATGCGGTGATAATCACACTGGAGATTCTTGTGACAGGGACGAGAGAAATGCGACTTGCTGTATCTGCTCTGGGTTTCATTTTGCTACAAGCAAAGTGTGCCCTGAGTTTTCACGACAGAAACAAATCAAGTCCCATATGGCACAAAGTTCCGTTTCTTATGCAGAAGCTAGTAAATTACTTCCGCCAGTTTCTAGATCTTTTGCCGATACCCTTATAGCCAAAACGCCTATGGACACAGAATCCCCACCAGCACCTATCATATTCAAACAGCAGGTCTCTGGTTACAAAAAAACAGTATTTCGCAAACCACAACCTCCCCCTAGTCCTTCTAAAGGATACAATAAGGAAGCCCACAACACCATATTAAATGAGTTTAGAATCCCTGAACCTTCTAATGGCTGTGCCCTTAATAATGAAAATAAAGTTGAACCTGCCCAACAATTTAATATAATAGAATTTATATCAGCTTTAATAAATCTTTTATCTAATTTCAACATATCACTGTCCAACGTTGCCCCTTTGTTAAAAAGCTTTACACACTCAACTGACACACCTCAAAATGGACAACAATCAGGTCCATATAATTCAATGGAACTGCCGCAGCGCAGTGAATAAAAAAACTGATCTTACATACATAATAAATAAATATGAGCCCTTGGCTGTTGCACTCTCTGAAACTTGGTTTAAATCAAATTATGTATTTAAAATCAGTAGATACATAACAATTAGAGAGGATAGGTCTGATGGGTATGGTGGTGTTGCCTTACTTGTCAAAGACACTGTCCCAATCACTGCGGTTTCTTTACCCCCTCACAGTGAAGAAATTTCAATAGTAGCTGTAATTGTAAATAAAATGTGTCTTGTTTCCATATATATCTCACAGCCTTCTTCTTCTATACTTAATGAAATCAATGACCTTCTTTCCTTTCTTCCTCATCCTTTTCTACTGTTGGGTGATTTTAACTGTCACCACCAATCTTGGGGTAGTTCAATATCAAATTCTCATGGTGATGAACTACTAGATATAATCGATATGCACAATTTATGTATATTAAATTCTGGCTCCCCCACAAGACGCAGTAACCCCAACCATAACAATAGCGCAATAGATTTATCCATCTGCACTCCTAACTTTGCATCTTACCTCACTTGGTGTACTTTATCCTCCTCATTTGGTAGTGATCATTTTCCTATTAAAATTTCTTTTCCGTTTCCAATTAGATACACTCCACCAAAAAAGTCCCACTTGAAATATAAATTACCAAACAAATCTAATAGTGCCTGGATAGATTTTAAAAATAAGGTCGACAGTCAGCTTTCTTCTCTCCCTATTGTTTCTGGTGGCAGTGAGCAGACATGTGCTGAAGCGTTGGCTAATATCCTCATCAATGCAGCGGACAATACATTTCCTATTAAAAATAAAAAAATATTTAGAAAAATTCCTATGCCACCTTGGTGGGACTCCGAATGCAGTGATGCTGTCAAAAAACGTAAACAAGCAGAATTAAAATATAACCTAAGTATGACTCCGGAAAACTTTGCTTTCCTTTCTAGCATTATTGCGCAAACACGCAAACTTTTTAAGAAAAAGAAATCTGAAGGCTGGTATAATTTTTGTGCAACAATTTCTCCAAATACACATCCCACAATAATTTGGCGTAACATTAGAAGATTCAGGTCTGCATTCTCTAACCCCTCCTCTTCACATATCTCTGACTCGTTAGCCGGTGACTTCTTGGACAAACTTGCTCCTCCGTGGGTACACGAGGAAGTTGTTTTGCACCCGCAACTAACCGAGAACGCTACCGCGGACAACCATTCTTCTTTAAATGTTCCTTTTAATATTGATGAACTGAAAGGCGTTATTTCTAATACGATAGACTCTGCTCCAGGTATTGATGGCATCCCATACTCATTCTTATCTAATGCTAGTGACACCGTTCATTTATATTATTTATCTCTTATCAATTCCATAATGATAACAGGGAACATTCCTCAGGAATGGAAACGTCACGTAGTATTGCCAATTCTCAAACCCAATAAAATTCCTTCCGAAGCCTCTTCATATCGTCCCATAGTTTTAAGTACGGTTTTAATTAAATTGGCCGAACACCTTATTAAAAACCGGCTAGAATGGCACATAGAAAATAAACGTCTATTAGCAAAATCTCAATACGGATTTAGAAAAGGCAAAAGTACTTTAGACTGCTTAAGTATCTTTACTACAGACATAAGATTATCATTTTCAAAGAAACGTTCAACAGTTGCCGTTTTTCTAGATATCAACGGGGCTTATGATAACGTTGTCCTCACTATCCTACAACATAAACTACACACTCTGCAGGTGCCAATAAACCTTTCTAATTTTATTATAAACATTTTAAGTCAACGATCGGTTATCATTTCATCCTCAGAAAAAGAGATATCTCGCTTTGTATGGAGAGGCCTTCCGCAAGGGTCAGTGTTAAGCCCTTTACTATACAATATATACACGTATGATCTAGACAGTTTTATTGGCAATGATGTCCAAATCTTACAATATGCGGATGACTTATTATTATATTACTCTTCCCACTCAGTTGAACACGCTTGTTCAGTAGTTAATTCCGCCCTCGATTCCCTATCGTCATGGCTGCACCAAAATGGCTTAGAGCTTTCTACATCCAAAAGCGCTGCAGTACTATTTACTAAGAAAAGAAATTCCCCAACAATAAATATCACTTTTAATGACGTCTCGATTCCGGTAAAAAGTTATTTTAAATACTTAGGTGTTATTCTTGACTCCAAACTTTCAGGTGCTCCTCATTGCGAATATATTGTTAATAAAGCTGAGCGCCACATAAATATGCTAAGATGTTTATCTGGGGTATGGTGGGGTGCTCACCCCCGGTGTCTAAAACTGATTTATAACGCCGTAATTCGAAGCACATTTGATTATGGTTTATTCCTTCTGGAACCTGGTAATACAACGTCTTTTAAAAAATTAGATCGCCTTCAATCAAAATCTTTACGTATTATATCAGGGGCCATGAAATCCAGTCCAATAAATGCTCTGCAAGTTGAATGCGGCGAACCTCCCCTTCATCTCAGGAGACAATTTCTTGCTGATAAATACTGTTTCAGAATAATACAGTTTTCTAATCACCCCCTTTTTTCAAGACTTGAAGCCCTCTCAACATATTTTACCAATCTACCTAGCCATCGATCCCACAATTTTCCATGCTTAGTAAAAAGTTTTCAGAAATTTGTTTCCATCCCTTCTGCTACTCATCGCTTTGATGGTCTTCCTTTATTCAGCAATAGTTTTGCTTCTTTAATCTTCTCACCCAGTATAACATACAACTGCGTCGAAAAAGCTTCTCCAAACGTGAAAATTGAATTTAACTCATTTCTATCGGAATGTTTTGAGGGTTTCCATCATATTTACACAGATGCATCTAAATTCTCCCCTTCTCAGTGTGTTGGGATTGGTGTCTTTCACACCCAATACAATATAGTTCAAAAAATTAAACTTCCTCCAGAATCATCCGTATTTACTGGTGAATGTTTTGGTTTACTTAAAGCCGTTGAATATATACTCATATTTAAACTAAATAAATCTGTTATCTTTTGTGACTCTCTTAGTGCTCTTCAAGCCATCTCAAAATTTCCTTTTAAATACAAGTGTATCTTGCCTGTCATACTTAGAATAAGAGAATTGGCGCATAAGTGCTTCGAAAATGGATACTTGTTACACTTTGTGTGGATTCCCAGTCATTCTGGAATCCACGGTAACGAAGCTGCTGATAAACTTGCCAAGGAGGCGGTGCAGTGTGGCGATTTATTCCCTTTCAAGAACTTCAGTCAAGACCTGCTATCATTGCCGAAAATTTATCTCCGTGAGTCCTGGACAGTTGCTTTATCTTCCAGCAGTGCATTGAAGGGCCGTTATTACTTTGCCATTCAACCTGAGATACCAACGAAACCGTGGTTTCTCAAGGTTAAGTTTAGAAAAGTCGAGACTTCCATCTTGATTCGCATTAGACTTGGTCACACTTGTGCCCCTGCCCACCTTGCTAAACTCAATATAGTTAACAACCCCATGTGCCCATGTGGATCAGATGTCGGCGAAATAAATCATATTTTGTTTTCCTGTCCTCTATATAACCATTCGCTATTATTTCAATCCCTTCAAAACCTTGGTATTCCTTTTCCTTCTTCTATCCTATCTCTTCTTAGCTCTAATAACTTACATGTATATAAATGTATAGCTTCCTTTTTTATTATAAATAATATAAAATTGTAAAAAGAATACTCATCATCATCTTCATCATCGTAGACTTAGATCCTCTTTTGCTATGTGTATAATCTTTTCCTAGACAAACCCTCCTGATAGCTTACTTTCCCAAATTTTAATTTCCTTACATTTTAAAGTTAAATAGTTTCCCTACCTTTGACTCCTTAGTCCTTAATTCCTCAATTAAATTATGAAGAAAGCAAGCTGAAAAACTTGACATTGGCTAAATGCATGAGTAGTGCGAAGCCATAAGAAAAAAAAAAAAAAAAAAAAGTCATTGGTGATTCGGTCAATCGGCGGTAGATTTCCGATTGTATTATTTAGTAATTTGTACGAATAAATTAAATACATATTACATTTTCATAATGACTGAATCTAAAGAGAATATTTTTCTATTTGTGCCTAACTTGATTGGTGTGTTTATACTAGAACATTAATTAATATATTGATTACATACTGGCATTTCTTGCTCATAATAATAAAATATTGTTCCAGGTTTTGCAAGGGTAATTTTAGCGATTATCTCATTTTATTACATGCCCACACACTGTGTGCTGGCATGTACATGCTATATTATATCTGCTTTACTGGACGCATTTGATGGTCATGCGGCAAGATATTTCAATCAAAGTAAGTGCTTTTGTAAGGCCTCGGGTACATAATTTAATTAATTTCATAAAAGATGTAAGAAAACTTTATAACGCGCTTTTTCTCTATGCGGCAAACGTTGCGTCAAAAGCATTGCGAATAACGTGCAATATTTTATTACATATCAAGTAATTAATGTATAGTGTGTCTATACATTAATTTTTACGTTGAACGCAGCGGCGCGACGGCGATAGAAGCGTGAGACGCAATGCCTGAAGCGCACAATAAAAACGAAATTGTCTACATAATATTCCTAAACACAAGCACAATAAGCACAACACTACAAGTATAGTAATGATAATATAATTTCAAATTCAAATTCAAATTCAAAGCCTTTATTACTAATTTGAGTGTTACATAAATTATAGTTGTGCACATTGGTCCGGTTGCAAATCAGTGTGTCCTGCAGACACATAGGCCTCCTCTAACCATTTCCACTTCTCCCTATCTCTCGCAACTCTTAGCCAAAGGGGTCCTGCAGCTTTTTTCATGTCATCAGACCACCTGTTCAGCTGTCTTCCTCTTCTTCTCTTGGTGTTATACCTCGGAATCCATTCTGTGAGGTCCTTCGTCCACTTACTCGTTGTCTCTCTCAGCATGTGTCCTGACCAGCGCCACTTGAGCTGCTGAGCTTTACGGGTAACATCTTCAAACCCTGTTATTTTTCTTAGGTCTGCTGCTCTTCTCCTGTCACTCACTTTGCAGCCCAGGATACTCCTCTCCATGCTCCTCTGGCAAGTTCTCAGCTTGTGGTGGAGTTTTTTTGTCAGAGCCCATGTCTGGCAGCCATAGATCAGGATTGGTAAGATACATGAGTTAAATAGTCTTCGCTTGGTTTTTATTGTGTATTTCTTGTTTTTTAATATGTCTTTCAGAGACCAAAATCTTTTCCATGCGTTTGTTATTCTTCTCTGTAACTCTAGTGACATTTGGTCTTGAAATGATATCAATTGACCGAGATAAATGTAGGTCTTCACGTACTCTATGTTTTCGCCGTCTACCTGTATGGTTATTTCTGTTCTATTAGTCATAGCCTTGGTTTTGGATTTGTTAATCGTAAGCCCAACCTCTTTGCTTTTTGTGGCAAGATCTTGTAACATTGTTTGTAGTGTTTCAGGATTATCGGTTATTAATACCAGATCATCTGCAAATCTGAGGTGATTGAGTTTGCGGCCGTCAATATTAATTCCGTGATTGTCCCATTTCAAAGTTCTTATGATTTCTTCCAGAACAGCGGCGAATAGTTTCGGTGAGAGAGGATCGCCCTGTCTTACCCCTCTTTGAATTGGGAAACTTTCACCAAGACTTTCTAGTTTTACCTGTGATGAACTATTTTGGTACACGTTCCGTATTAGCCTTATATATTTGGGTTCAACACCTTGGTTTTTTAAGGCTTTCCAAATGCATTGGTGTTCTAAACAGTCGAAGGCCTTGTTGTAGTCTATAAAAGCCAAGTATAGGCTGTATCCAAATTCTTGGTATTTCTCTATAACTTGTTTCAGGCTGTGCATGTGATCTGTGGTTGAGTATCCAGTTCTGAATCCTGCTTGTTCCCTTGACTGGTGGAAGTCTAAGGTTTTGGAGATACGGTTTAAGATAATTTTAGAAAACACCTTGTAAACATTTGAGAGAAGGCTGATAGGCCGATAGTTACCTATGTCGTCTTTGTCACCTTTTTTGTGTATCAGGATGATTGTACTGCTTGTCCACTGAACAGGGATGAACTCGGATTCCAGAATGATGTTATAAAGATTGGTTAATGTATTTAAGTTCTCTGTCAGTGTAGCTTTCATCATCTCGTTCGTAATGTAGTCCTGACCGGGTGATTTATCATTTCTCTGTGTTCCCACAGCATGAGCTACTTCGTTAACTAAAATAGGGGGAATAGTGTCCTCGTTTTCTTCTTCTAGAATTATATCATTTCTTTCTATACATTTAGTTGAATACAGTTCCCTATAAAAATTTGTTGCAGTGTCCAGTATGTTTTTTCTTTTCGTTTCAGGTTGTCTCGTTTTATTCTTGAGTTTTGGAATCCATAGTTTTGACTCGCGTAGTTCCTTAAGGGCTTTTTTTATTCCTCCTGTTTTAGTTATGTGCTGTATTATACATGTCATTCTTTTTCTGGCTCTGTCTTTCTTGATTTGTTTGCTTATTTCTTTGCTTATCTTGGTGATCTCTTTTAATACTTTCTTGTCTTTTTTATTTTTGAACATAGTCTTTCTTCTTTGGATTAAATCCTTGGTAGTTTGGCTGAGCAATTTTGATTTTTCCTTCTCTATTTTTTTTGTTTTATATGAATAGTTGATTACATTGTTATATATTTCTTGGATTCTCTTATTGCTCTGTGCTGATCCGTGAGTGAATTTCGATGGTTCTTGTTGCGTGAGCTGGTGATGGATTTGATGCCTGTAGTGTTTCCTACATCTCTTTTGGTTGGCGCAGTACAGTTTTGCTCTTACCATGCGGTGGTTAGTATTGAAGTTTAACTGACCAATCACATGTATGTCATGTATTAAATTTGGCCGGTTACTTAGGATGTGGTCTATTTCGTTTCGGTGTAGGCCATCTGGTGAGATCCAGGTCCATTTTTTTGATGGTTTCTTTTTAAAGCAGCTGTTCATGAACTTTAATTTGTGTTCAAGGGCCATTTGTACCATTCGATCCCCATTATTGCTCCTCTTACCCCTGCTATAATTACCAATTATGTCGCTTTCACTTTGGTTTTGTTTCCCAATTCTGCCATTAAAGTCACCCATGATAATGATGTTTTTGTAGCAAGACTCTATAGTTTCATTTAGGTGTGTATAAAAATCTTCTTTTAATTTTTCATCTGAAGTTTCAGTTGGAGCGTAGACCTGTATTATAGACCAATTATCGTTGAAGCCAGGTAACTTTATGTTGAGCACTGCTAATCTTTCGGAAATTCCTGTAAATTCTATGATGTTTTTCTTGAGCTCTTTTTTTACCATGAATCCTACTCCATAGTGTCCTTTGGTTTCTCCCTTGTAATAAAGTATGTAGTCACTATATTCTTCGATTGTTTCACCTAGTCTTCTCACTTCGCTAAGTCCTAAAATATCCCATTTAACATTTTGCAGTGCGTTTTCCAATTCCGACAGTCTTTCATCGGTTCTTAAGGTTAGGGTGTTCAAGGTCGCGATGTATACGTTACTGTGTGGTTTTTGTTTTTCTATTTTGTGTTTGGTTAGAGGGTTGCGGTCATTTTCCCCCACGGAGACCGCAGTCCGGCTTGGGGGAGTGTTTCGGTTTTGTGTATTTTTGTTTTTATAGTTGGTTGTCTGATTTGTTGTCTTCCGGTTTCCGATGTGCGTTGGTTGTCATTGTTTACTTGTTCCTGGGGCTGGATTTGCCCGAGGGCGGTTCATGAGACCTAATAGGTTTGTTTTATTTATTTTTGAAGGTGCTGTGGACTCATTATTCCCATCTTTAATCGTCTGTGTTGGCGAATCTGTTGGCATTCTTTTCCTCTTTTCGCTTTCCTTCGTTATATGGGTCTTGTCTTTCACGATGAGCTTATCATATCGAATGAACGCGATTTTCCCCTTCTTTATTTCCTCTTGTTGTTTAATTTTTAATTCTTTCCTTATATTGAGTATTTCTTTAGGATAATCTTCTGTGATGTAGATGTTCTCAGGGAGGTTCTTGTTGCTGCGCAGAAGTTCTTGTCTTCGCCAAGCCAGAGTGAGTTTGAGTAGAATGGGTCGCGTTTTTTTGCTATCTTTTTTTCCCAGTCTTTGGGCACTGCTTATTTCCCATTTATCCCAATTTTCAAGTCCCGTGTCTTTGCTTACATTGTTGAGGAAAGTGATGATTGATTCTAGAAGTTCAGTGTCATCTTTTTCGTTTTCCTTTATTCCGTGTATCACTATGTTGTTTTTCCTGACCTCACGCTCGAGATTGTTTACTTTTTTATTTAGTGCAGTAACTTGGTTTTTCAGTTTGACGTTTTCTTCTACTAAAGGCTTTAGTTTTTCATCAATAGAGGCCGAAAGATTAGCAAAACTTTCGGTTAGGGTTATAGTTTGCTTTTGAAAGTCACTTTGCATTTCACTCATTTTATCTAAAAGTATTTTCATGTTGCTGTCCATTCTGATTTTTTTTTTCTACTATTTGGTAGTTTTCTCTTTTAGTGGTCGCACTGAGTGTCTTTGGTTGTGTTATTTGTACTGGCAATAAACGGCTTGAGTTGTCAAATGCCGGATGACAGTAGGTCCAAATTGACACTTGCTGCTTAGTTCACACTCTTCGTAGTTGTCAAAGTTTTGAATTTGGGAGGTTATGTTATGTGTATTTATAGATGTTTATATAGCCGTTTGGCGCGGTTTTTAGCACTTTTCTTGTTAAATAGTTTGTTTTCACAGCACGTTTTTGAGTGGGGAAGGCACAATACGTTTGTTCTTCGTTGTTATAATGTTTTTACACTGAAATTCTTTATTTTATGGTGATATGCGAATTTTTTATGCAGACGAAATTTTAATGACACTTTACTTAACCACAGTCAAACCGGAAGTCCATATATGATAATATAATAATGATAATATAATAATCCCATTAAAAATATATTAAATACCATCTATTGCCAGATGATGGCAATAGATGGTATTTAATATATTTTTAATGATGCTTTTCTTTTAAGGATACACACCCAATAGTCACACACATAGTCCTGACCCCAGAGTAATATACGAGTCTTGTGTCATGGGTATCAGAAACTACAAGAGACTTTTCGGTCTCACAACACCCAGACCTCGAAACAAATATTTGTGGTTTTGAGGATAGCTCACTATACCCATTATATCTTTTAAAAAATTGTCAAACGTTATTTAGACGGATACAGTATTAATATTTATCAACTTAGATACGTTAGTTACGTTAAGCATTTCATGTACATTATAATAATCATTTACAACATGTTATTAAAATAGATCTCCTACGAGTTATCGCAAAATTAACGCGCGCGAAAGTAAATTCAAGCGTGTTTCTCACACTGATGTTGGGATGCGCTTGATGCTAGTATAATATAATAAAGTATTAGACTTAGCATACTCCTTTTGGGGAATGGAGTTCCATCACTCGCTGGAAGCCACCCGTTAAATATTGGTATTTAGGCAGTAGGTAGACTGTAGGGAGCCAAATGTACGCCCGGTGCAACTTGTCTCTGCTTTACACCTCTGATAGTCATATTTAGGCTAATCATAATCGACCTCTTCATATATCTGTTCTAGGTACAAAGTTCGGAGCCATGCTGGACCAGCTGACGGATAGAGCTGGCACAGCCTGCTTAATGATGACTCTCGCTACATTCTACCCTGCCTACACATTTTGGTTTCAAATCTCAATGGCCATCGACGTTACGTGCCATTGGCTATACCTCCACGCCTCCACTCTGCAGGGCAAGACATCTCACAAGTTCATTGACATGTCTGAGAATCCTATAATGCATTTGTATTATACCAACAAAACTGTCTTGTTTTTAATGTGTGCTGGCAACGAGGCTTTCTATGCCGCTTTATATGTGATGTATTTCTACACAGGACCTGTGGGTAAGGATTCAATTCAATTATTCAATACAACTATACATGCATTTAATTTGGCTGTCCTTGTATTAGTCATAATCACCTTTCCAAAGTAGTAGGTCCCTCATGCGAGAGGCCAACATCTTGAGTGACTAGCTACTAGTCCAGTGCCAATAAGTGCTTTGTAATTCAAAGTTCTGTGTGGTGTTGCTTCCGTTTAAAAGGCAGGTGTGGCGCTTACCATCACGCGAGCGACTTGCTCGTCTCATCATTCAGTAAAATAAAAAAAAACAGTGTTGTACCAATTTTCGGTGTGGCCACTGGTATTGGAGATTTTACGCGAGCTGTACAGAGAGGGAAAGTGACTAACTTCAGGCAGGCAAAGTTCCATTGAATGTATTGCGCTTACTTCTATTTTACTAAACACGATAGTTGTTAGATAAACACGAAATTAATGTGAATAACCAGCCATTTTAAAATTTTATAAGTACGGTGGCGTAGCGTAGTGGTTGGAGGCCCACTTCAGGCGACAATTTTTAGCAGCGGCAATTTTACCAATAAATAATATTACCTTACAATCTGTAAAATTTGAACCCTTTTATTTAATTTCTAAGTGGGTGAGGTGAGGAGCCGGCTGTGAAGCAAGAGGCCGCGGGTTCGATTCCCGCACTGATCTGTTTTCTGCCCAGAGGGGTTGGAGTCAGGCAGGCGGCCGATATAAAAACTACAAACCAAATATTTATATAACATGTGTTTTTAAGCATGTTGCGGCAACCCCAGTGCGAACGGGATAAAGGCGGATGGAAGAAGGAGGTTAAAACAACCCAACATAGTAGTTTCACTCAAATTTAATGCAAATTTCAATAGTAATAAAACTACAGTGTATACTGTAAATTAGAACTTGTTTTAATGTAAGAAAATTACTCAAAATAATTCTATTCCAGCATCCATGCTGTTTTACATTTGTTTATTCCTAGTACGGTTTGCGGGTAGTTTTGCTTTTAACCTAAATTGATTACTTTATTTTTTTTTTCAGTAATGGGAATGGGCCTGTTCAAACTGATCGCTCTCGTTTCAATGCCAGTTGCAATTGTGAAAGCTGGTATATCAGTTCTGCACGGTATTGTCGCCTCCCTCAACCTCGCTACTATTGACGTGAAGGAACGCGCCGCCGCCGCCGCTGACGCCAACAAACGCAATAATTAGGTCAACCCAGATCCAATACAAAGATTGTATACAATACACCCTCTTTATTAACTTTTATATGTAGGTATATAGAGTACTTATATTAGTTGACATTAACATGTCTAAAGTATAAAATATGATGGAGATATTACTTAAAAAATATTTAGGATATTTGGTTATTTGCTATAAAACTATTTGAACTTTAATGTTAAGTTTTCTGGGTGGCGGCATAAAAAAGAAAACATTCTTATTAAACAACCTCGAGTTCGTTTTAATTTTTAGTTCACTACTCCAAAGGTTTAGGTATTTAACTATAGGTAAACAAAAAAGCAGTTGACATTGTTGGTTCAAACATATCCATTAACTCAAAGTTTTACCAATTATATTATACAACTTATTTCAAATAAGAACTGGACTTATATACACCTTTTTTATGGTTTGTTTATATTTACTTAAACACCGAAACCTTTGAAGTATAGTAGTGGACTGTGTGTTTCTAGTTAAAAAAAACAATTAACAGGATTTTTACTTAGGACATTACAAAGAATTGACTCGTTTGAAGTACCTTTAATACTGTATCAAATCTTCACTGCATAGCAAAGCTATGTTTTAACATGTTACAGAAAAGAGTTGTCAAATTTAAGTAATGTATAGTGAATGGCATAAATATAGGACATAAATAAGATTTTTCTTTTTATCGAATGAGTAATATGTAGATCTTTAACTTGCCAACTTTGGACCACTCTAGATAATAAACAGCTGAACTTTATTCTCAATCCATTGTTATTCTCGCTCACACACTTCACAAAATATAATAATATATGAACTTTATCGATCGTAATAAATTATTAGTTAAAATTAGAGTGAAATTTTAAGATGTCTAGATTTTCATAAGATTCAGTATAAAAATATTTAATGTCAGGTGTGTGTAACCTTCAAAAATTACCTCATCAATAATGCAACCCGTTGTATACTTCGTTTTTTTGTTAATTCTTCTTCTCGAATTGCAGATATTTGCAATATTATAGCAAAAGCCAAAGATATAAATATAAGCGTCAACTAATAATTAAAATTATTAATATTTTAAATAAGTAAATGTTAAATGTATACTTAGCTTAATTTTATTCAGTATTTCAGTATTTACTCATTCCAAATTAATCGAATCATTCTAAAATGCTTGGCAATAAGTTGGTGATATTATTATGTATACTAATGATTGTTTATTTTATTTTTTGTTATGTTTTCTGCACATTTGTAAGCTTTGTTGTATTATGTTTATTTTAATGTAATAACTGGAACACTACAATAAATCTAAAACGAATAATGTTCAGAGAAGTGATGCGCGACTACGAATATGACTACTCGAGTTTAATAACACATTCGAATAGAATATTAGTAATACACTAATATATAATATTCGCAATTAAATTACCACTCGCGACTCTCGCCAGTTTCCAGTTTGGACTGAAATTACGAATAAATCGTTTGAATGAATGGATACCACATTATATTAGATACATCATTCAAACTATAATAGTTTTACTTAGCGCGTCCTTTCAGAGTTTAATGAAAAGATTTCCAATATTACTATTAACTATCTAATACTTATCTGTGCGTTCTTCTTTTCATCAACTGTCCAAGTAAATCATCGCTCTAGTATTCCATGTACAGTATAACACTATTTGGCAATTTGCTAAATTGTTTTAGTCCACGTCAAAGTCGAAAAGGTATCAAGTTGGTACCAATTTTCGTTAATGATTGAAAGATTCTACTGGATTCATGCTAAGTCGTGCATCGCTAGTTCAGAGTAGTATATGCGCCAACTATGATAAGTAATGTTCCCTGTTATAGATGCTAATAACCAATCACATATCGTATTCTACATAATATTCTTGATGGTACTAATAAATAATAAAAATACAATAGTTCATTTCAAAAGCTTCAGATCAAATAGAGTAGATCAAAAAGATTATTGTGTTAGTAATATTTTTAGGAATTTTGTCTGTTTTCTATTGCAGTATCTTCGACTTCTTAATTTAAGTACATCAGTTTGTATTAAAATAAAAAAAAATCACGCTTTGAATTGAGAACCTCCTACGTTTTATTCGTCGGTTAAAAATTAAGTAGTTTTGAGATAATAATTAACAGCCTATTATGGTAATGGTAACTCAGATTTTATATAGATGTAGACTGTGGCTCTTTTAATAATATTCCCATCAAGATACATTATTACCAATATTTATAGATTAAGAGGAGGCTCCCTAAATTGTACGTTAGTTTCGATGACCATACTGCGTCAATTATATATCCAAGGAATATAAAACTTTAATATATGATTTTTCAGTCCTATTTCTTTCCGTTAATAAGACAGTTACACAATTGTGTCATTTTCCCTCGATACATTTTTATTCCGAAAACGATGTATTTTTGGTAGAATTTTTGCTGTTTCTAATAAATGGCTTGAGTTATATGTCTAAAATAAATATTCACAGTTAGTAAATATTGTTTATTATCCACTGCTAAGATATAAATTACCTAGATCAATTAAAACTCATAATATAAATTATAATAGATTTGCGACTTACGTCATTTACTTCTGTGCATTGATAAACGTCCGACGATGTGCGCAATATTCAACCTTATGTCATTTCTCATAGTGTGTTGAGTAGTGCACGGTAACTAATAATTAAAGCTATTTATCGTTAGTACAGCGCCGTGCTTCAAGGAAAGACTACGTGTTTTATGCCGCGCGAACGCTCTGCCCGAGTGTTGAATCAGTTTATTATATTTGACAAACTATGCGAAACAGACAATAAATAATTTGTGCAAAAAAGAAAGAAAGTGAATCGTTTCAAAAACTTTGCAATGATTATGAGAGAAGCAAAAGCGTAAGTATTTTGTTAGAATGTTATTTGTACATTTTGAAATTAAAAGTATTATTATATATAATATAACATATTTTAATAATATTATTTCTAAAATAGAATTTAACTATTTACATTATTACATACATAATAATGCCTCGGTCGCGTAGTTATATTTCGTACGCGGTATTGCTATGCTGAGGTCTCGGGTTCGATCCCCGGGTCGGGTCAAATGATATTGGGTTTTTCTATCATGAAATGCTCAGTATCGGTCCGGAGTTTGATCCCGAATTGTGCCCGGTATGGCGATAGGATCGCCCGCTGTCACATCATGGGATGGAAATACACTTTGCGAAATGTGGGTGCACTAGTTACATCTCTGCCTATCCCTTCGGGGATTACAGTCGTGAGTATGTATAAACAATCATTATAATGACTTATATACCCTATCTTTTTTAGAAAAATAAATAAAGAAAATCGAATGATGGTTATCCGGAACAAAGAGTCAGTGGAGTCGCCTCGGCAATTATTTGATTTAGTTTCTACTTTTGTGATGCATGAAGAGTGAGTTACTCTAACATTATATTATACTAATAATAAGATTATAAGCAAGTATGCATCTAATCGTCATGTATAATTACTAACTTGATATTGTAAGTAATATTTACTTTATCTTCTTCTTCACTAGGTGGTCGGTCCCTCGTATGCGAGAGACCAACTAGGTTGGTACCACCGCTTCGTTTATTTGTCCTACCACGTAGCAGTGTGTAAGTACTGTTGTGTTTCGGTTTGAAGCTAGTGACATTACTGGGCATTATGAGACTGCAAAATTTGTGTCTCGGAGTAAATATCGCAATCCAATATCACGCAGTGCGTTGTAATCTAAAGTTCTGTGTAATATTGTCTGTTTATGGTCAGATGTGGCGCTTACCATCAGGCTAGCAAAACGTTATTCATGCTAATAAAACAAACTATTACATATTTTATTGGCATTATTATATGATAATGGGTAATAACTACTAACTATGTATCATTTTTTACCCTATTATTTACATTAAATCTAATCTATGTTCTTTTTATTATCATGGAGAAACAAAATGACGATTATTTTGCTAAGTAAAGAACCATGCTGTAGACACTTTTGTGATTTATCTACAATCTGAATAAGCCGGCTCGACTGTTATTCATACTTAAGTGATCTCCACTCATTGATGATTTATTTACATAATTACCTAAATCATTGTTACATTATTATTTAATCTATTTACATAAATCACCAATGAGTGGAGATCACTTACCATCAGCTTACCTACTTTTTGTCCTAGCACGGCAAAATGACTGCGCTATACCTGATGGTAAGCGCAGTGTAGACCAAAAACTCCAGCGACCATCGATGAACAACGAGATTATCGGTGGTCACCAGAATCATGCCGGCCTAAAATAATGCTTCTTCACACTCCGGAAGAGGAAAGAGGCAAATCGAAGAGCCTGCGACAGGATAGGCGGATGGCTGATGAAGGCACAGGGATACAAGGATGTATCCCTATACCCGTCTCAACCAACCATCGAGTCATGTCGCAAACTCCTCGGGAGAACCAATTATACACTGGCTGATCCTGGAATGCGATCCACACAAGGTGTGTGGGATCATTATGACGGGTTCTTACACCGTGTGTATGGTTGTCGCTATCCGAGCGGTTAGGAATATCCTACCAATAGCCAATTCCTCAATTGATTACATAAATGGGTAAGGATGAAAATGATGATGATCCTGAGCTCTAACTTCTAGTGATGTTAAAAAATATGATTTGATTATATGATGATGATTGTTGATGATGTTTTTGCAGACTAAACTTGATAAACCTTGAATCTAGCGAGAACACTGAAAACATAACAGCTATTCATCGTGCATATATTTCGCCACCATCAACTCTCGGGGACAAACCTCCCATACGATGTCAAAGAGAACATTTCTCATAATATTTGTTCCATGAAAGCAAATATGACAATATATAGCCCTTACTTGATGCTACTGACATTGTATGGAACGTACTGTTATGTTGTTTAATTTACGATATTTTTTTTTATATAACAAAATGTATATTATTATGATGTCTTTCAGATTGATGTTGATCATGAAAAAATCCTTACGAGGTACAAAATATAAGGTGAAGATGTAAGATTTTGTTGTTTTATTTCGACCTTAAACCATTCTATAGACACATGAGTATCATCCTAATAAATAAATACACAGTATTTATTCCTTCTTTTTTGCACTTTTCGTTATTTCCTTTTGAATACACGTTCTAATGGGTAGACGTATCATCGACGTACAGTCATTTTTTGAAAAACAAAAGAAAATTAAACTATATTCTATTTTAAAGAAAATTCATTTATTTTTTGTTTTATATACACATGGTCTGGGTTCCCTGGGCCATTTTTCCACTTGATTACTATCAAGCTAATTTTCCGTGAGTAGCTTCGTTTCGATGAGACGCCCAATAATTCCCTATGCGAAAATTCTCTATTGTGATAGCTAACAGAGGTAGCAAGGATAGAATATTTCGATTTGATGATACCTAAAAATTTATAATTTTATTTGTAGGACAATATGACTGTTAAATTATATAAATATTAACTAAGTAAAAACAAAATAATCAGCTGGTTAGTAATCATACCTATTGGAAGGAGGGGCTTCCAATAGGTATCGCAAACGAGGTCATAAAAAATTATTACTAACCAGCTGATTTTTTTGTTTTTACTTAGTTCATATTTATATAATTTAACAGTCATATTGTCCTACAAATAAAATAAAAAAAATTTGAGTATCATCAAATCGAAATATTCTATCCTTGCTACCTCTGTTAGCTACCACAATAGAGAATTTTCGCATAGCGAATTGTTGGGCGTCTCATCGAAACGAAGCTACTCACGGAAAATTAGCTTGATAGTAATCAAGTGGATCAGCTGGCCCAGGGAACCCGGACCATGTGTATATAAAACAAAAAATAAATGAATTTTCTTTAAAATAGCACCAACACATTTGTTCAAACGAAAATATATTTTATTTAAATTTTGAAGAAGAAAAAAGAAAAAACACTCAAAAGGCGCAAATAACATTAATTTCTTTCATGAAACTACTAGAGTATGTTTTTGTAACCAGTCTACATTTAGCGGCATTATGCGTGAACATATAATAAACAAATATATTGTACTTTTTTTTTTATAGCATAGGCCGGCAAACGATCAAGTGTGTCACCTAATGGTAAGTGATCTCCACCGCCCAAGTACGCCCACCACCAGAAGAATGAATCATGGGCGCGTTGCCGACCTGAAAGGTAAGGGATAATTAGGGATAGGGAAGGGGAGGGGATTTGGGCTTCCGGATATCTCACTCACCATACGAAACGCAGCAGCAAGCCCCTACTTTACGTCGGTTTTCTGTGAGACAGTGGTAACGACCCGGTCGAGCCAGCCCATTCATGCTGTAGACAAAACTGTCTTCAGCGTGGCTCTACCACTCAAAATGTAATGTAAATGTATGTTCGCAATTCGTCTGTATATATATATATACCTCCTCTGTTTTTCCATTGGTTAAAAAATGTGAAAAAAGCATCAAAGATTCTAAGTTTGGAAATATGCATACAAACTGCGATAATCCTGTTCATATTTCCATTCAGTGGGTTTTCGTGTACAATACACGCACAAACATACAGACAAGATAATTAAAAATATATATTTCTGTAATCGAATATGTTTATCATTACTTTTTAAACATATCAAATGTACAGACACAGCTCTGATACAATTTTGTTATATTATATCAACAAAACATTTGTCTTTCAAAACAAAATATATTATTAAAAAAATATTTATGTACAGAAGTCTCCGTGTATTTATGCCCACTACTATAACGTCAAGCGACGCGCGAAACGACGCGTTGCGTACAAGTGCAGAGGGTAGCGGGGTGGATGGGCGGAGCTAACGCACGAAATATTTTAGGCAGCATGCTCTTAATCCAGCCTTACAATACGCCAGGTGTATATTCTGCAGCACTCATGTAGAGAACACGAACACCTATGCAGTGTTACACGCAGGGCGAGTAAAAATTAACACCACTAGAGTTCGAAGCAACACGCCGTGTGCTTGGAGTCGCGCTGGGTAGAACACGGCAGTCGCCACAATCCGCATGCTTGTATAGAACTCACGTACTGTATTATGTGCTCATCTCATATACGTCCGGTACACGCCAGGCGCGTTGTGATAATTATAAAAAAGGTTGCGATGCCACATGCCGGTCGCATTAAAAAAAATCTATCTATATATTTTTTTATAACATACGCCGACGAACGAGCAAGTGGGTCATCTGATGGTAAGTGATCTCCACCGCCCATGTACGCACACCACCAGAAGAATCATGGGCGCGTGGCGGACCTTAAAGGAAAGGGATAATTAGGCATTGGGAAGGGGAGGGGATTTGGGCTTCCGGATATCTCACTCACCGTACGAAACGCAGCAGCAAGCCGCTACTTTACGTCGTTTAAACAGTTACCACTGTCTCACAGGAGACAGTGGTAACGACCCGGTCGAGCCAGCCCATCCATGCTGTAGACAAAACTGTCTAAAGCGTGGCTCTACCACTCAAGACGAGAGTGTGGCGCAACTCTCTTGTTTTATTCTGCTCGGCACGACACACACACAGTGTGTTACTTACCACATACTTTAGCCTTCATATCAACACGCCCTGCGTGTGCCGCAGTATATCACGCCTAGCGTGTTGCGAGCCGCAACACAATATAATCGTTTATTGTATGCCCGCAGTCAAACTGTGAATCAATTTGTGAATCCTATTCGAATAAATCTTTCAATTGTTGTATTCGGAATTTATCTAGAATTGCACCTTACTGTAGTAAAATTTGTATTTATTAAATATATTTAAATGTATGCGATACTTTCATTTATAAGTACAGAACAAGAAAACCACAATTTATTTAAAGCATTTATTAATTTTAATTAGAGTAGTTAATGAATTATCATACTAGTGTAATGGTTTCATGAAGAAAATAATAACTTATTAAGAGGTTTTAAATGCATTATTAAAATTAAATCAATGCCACTGCAACATGTGTAGTAAGTAAAGTAAACTAAAGCAATAATGTTTCCAGATACATTCAAATCCCAAAAAAACTTAAATTATTATCCTTTGAGACTACTCATACCCGCTCTCATGATTTCATCAACTAAGAGGAGGTTGCTAGCAATTACGGAACATGAGTTGAGGATCTGCTTCTTAACAATGTAGTTGTCGTAAATCCCCATATCTACGGGTTTGATGGCTTCACCGGTGCTCAAGTCAAGACCGATAGCATCTGGGTTCAAACTGGCTTCTTCTTGCAGTTTTACAATTGTATCCTGAGCATCATAGCCAGAGTTAACAGCAAGTGTTTTTGGAACAACCAGCAATGCTTCAGCATACGCCTGGATACCTAGGCGAGATTTTCCTTTAACAGTATCCTTGTATTTGAGAAGTTCTAGATTAGCTTTAATCTCGAAAGCAGCCGCACCAGGGATTATACATTTATCTTCAATAGCGTTGTTGATTGCTCTCAGACCATCTCGGACAGCATCTTTGATTTGAATAAGAGTGTGCTTATTGGGGCCTTTGATAAGAATGGTGACAGACTGAGGATTCTTGCATTGCTCAACGAAAGTGAATTTGTCCTCACCCAGAATGTGTTCGTAAACAAGCCCGGCGTAACCCAAAACATCTTCAGTCAAGTCATCAACAGAATTGACAGCCATTCCGCCGCAGGCTAAAGCCAAACGTTCCATGTTACGCCTCTTAGCTCTGCGAAGTCCCATGATACCTTCTTTAGCAAAGGCATCCAATGACATAGGGTCAATACCTTTCTGGTTAATGACAACGAATGTCTTATTTGTGCCATCGCACACTTTTTTTTTAAAGGCAATGATCTGTGAACAACATCGAAAATATATTGCAATGCAATCAATGTTGTATACAGCATGCATCTTGTTTTTGGTCAAGGGTCTATAATATAGAGCAAATATAAGATTCTATATTATTATATTATTTTTATTATAGTTATTAAACTAGCTAAGTTTAACTATTTAGATCAGTGTTTCCCAACCTTTTTTAGGCCATGTCCCACCTTAATATTTTTTTTGTTAAATTTGTCACCGATATCTAGCGTTGCATTTAAATAACCTAAAGCGAAAGGGTTAAAGTCGTGTCGAGTCCATTTTTAAATTTCCCCCATTCACTATCAAATTGCCCCCCTGTGGGGCGTGGGCCCCATGTTGGGAAACACTGATTTAGATCAATATTATGCTGATTCATGGTTAAGTCGCCGAGGACAACTAACCTGGAGATCAATCCCAGCGACTCAAGTATTCAACATACGTTTGGTCGCCTCGAAAATAGTTTAACAAGTGAAATAGTCTACTGCTTTACAATTTTGTTTACTGCGCGAAATGCTAATCGCCCCAGCATTCGCCACTGCGCTAGAGGTTACTGAGCGACACTATAATTAGGTACGATCGAACATACCTTATGATCACCGATGACTGATCCACAGTGCGTAGTAGGGGGCTAACTACGATTCTTAAATCATAACTTACGAAAAAAATACATCTTACCTTTTTAACTCGTTGATCAATGAAGTCCCTCTCAGCAGCGACAAGCTTTTCCCTCTCTTCAGCAGATTTATAGAAGAAGCCTGAATTGACCTGTGTCTTTTCATATTCCAGCGACACATTGCAGGTCAGGATATACGCATTTTCAACGCGTTTGGGCATGTCAGGGTGACGCCCGCCGTGGTCCATAACCAACCCTGTGGATTATGGCAATAAATTCATCTTCAAATCCTATTAATATAATAAACGCGAAAGTTTGTAAGTATGGATGGATGTATGTTTGTTACTCTTTCACGTAAAAACTACTGAATGGATTTTAATCAAACTTTACAATAATATAGCTTATAAATCAGAATAAGACATAGGCTACTTTTATCCTGAAAAAAGCAGATCACGCGGGCGGAGCCGCGAGCAAAAGCTAGTCCTACTAATATTATAAACGCGAAAGTTTGTAAGTATGGATGGATGGATGTATGTTTGTTACTCTTTCACGTAAAAACTACTGGATGGATTTTAATGAAACTTTACAATAATATAGCTTATATATCAGAATAGGACATATTATGCTACTTTTTATCCCGAAAAAAGCAGATCACGCGGGCGGAGCCGCGAGCAAAAGCTAGTATACAATAAAATTATTATCATCTTCAATCATATGGTGTTCATAATACAATTTCTATACAAAAAACTATTTTATAGTATAATTTTTCAAAATAGCACTTGATAATTTGTCATTTTTTTCCTATTTTCTTAAATATTTGTTTGTTTGTGAATTTCGATGTTGATTTCTTGAATAAATCCGGACATCCGTATCCGTATTCGCGGATATCCGTATCAGTTTCTTTTTACCTATCATTAACGGATCTTTTATCTTAGTGAATTTCATTAAGTAGCAATGAAATGCTATAATGAAATATTTAAATATGCAGTATAGTAAATACATATCATCAGTTAAAGGCAAAAATACTAAAGCGGCAATAGTTGAACTTTACGGTAGATCATTTTAAATTTGTTTTGGTACAATTAAAAATCAAAATAATTATATTAGAAAAAAATATTATTCAATAAAATCGGTTTTACTGAAAATTATCTAGTAGGTAAATTTATATGAATTTTTATCGTTTTTACATCTTTAAAATACTCTACCGCAAAGTTCACGTATTGACGCTTTAGTATTTTTGCCTTTCCACTGATAATATAGTAATAACGCAAAACATCATCTGTCGGTCCAAGGTACGTAGTGACGCCGACTGAGTACGAAAATTGAGATCCGTATCCGTATTCGCGGATCTAGACTCTAATGATCCGTGGATATAAACAGGGTTATTTTTAAAACACTGACAACCTCGCAGTACTAGATTCCTAAGGTCATTTGCTACTACTTTTGTTCTACGACTTTTCATAATTTGTTAGATTTTATTCTCATACAAAAATAATTATGAATTTAATTTCCGTCTTGAATTTTACCTACGCACAGATTACGTAATACACGCGCGCGCGCGCGTCAGTTCAATAACCGGCCGGATCGATAATACCTACACGGAGACGTACGAACAAAAACACTACATAACAAAAACTTGTAAAATCATTTTTTTTCTTATGTATTGAGTTATGTCCAAACTCGTAGAACAAAAGTTGTTCCTTATGGGCTCAGCTATATGGCCCTGCGAGGTTGTCAGTGTTTTAAAAATAACCCTGTATATATTTTTAACAATCAGTCACATCTCTGGCCCTGAATTAGGACATAGACTTTTTATATCTCGGAAAAAGACATTCATGCGGGTGGGCATCCACAAGCAAAATTTAATACCTTTAATAAGTGAAGTGAAAAAATATCACATGATTAATACCTTTAATAAGTGAAGTCTCAGTGGCTGTTTTGTGTTTCATCTCCATAATTTCAACCATATGCAAGTCAACAGGCTTGTCATCTGTACGGATAGAGAGCACAGCATCTACACAAGCATCCGTCAGCACTTCTGCAATGCTGTGATGAACCTTAACAAATAAAATTTATTAAAATTAATTGGATGTAGTTATGCTTAAAAGGTTCCAAGTTCAAAATGAAATAAAGATTTTATTTTGTTAAATTCATCAAAATAAATTTAAGTGATTTAGAGTATATGTAAATTTTAAGGTATAGGTTAAATTAAAAGTATATTTAAAGTTTTTTTTTGTAACATTGGTTACAGTCTCATCTTGTTCGATTTTGCAATAATTTGTTTTTTATTTAAACCACTGAACTAAATTAATACGAAATGACAGAGTACTATATGTATGCTTGAAACATAAGTATAGAGCTAAACACAGTATACACCAAAATAAGAACGTAAGTAGGAAAGTAGGTAGATGAAAGGGGCAACATGTTGGACCCAAAGACAATCTCACCTACACATGGTACACTTTGCTAATTATTAACGGTGGAGGCAATGGCGAAACTTGGTATCCCATGACCGGTTGTGGGGAGTCAGACGGCGGGTCACCCCGTTAAATCCTCATAGAGGAAGGCAGACCCAGGCATTAAGCCAGAATAACGCCAGGCAGAAAGAAAGTAATTTGAAATAATTTATAGAATACACTTAAAGTAATTTATACCAAATGATTAAAAGTCTTATGACACAAATGGTTTTTTTTAAATATTCTGTACAACTAAAAAGTTATGATAATCAAGATAAGCTTTACTAACCTTTGTTTTGAGTGATGTACGTGCGACATCTAAGAGATTTTCTCTCTTCACCTCAATCGGTATTTTCATAGATTCCAACACTTCCAAAGCCTTCGCGCGGGCTGCGTCAAAACCCTCAGTAATAATCCTTGGATGTAAACCTACAAGAAATATAATTTTATACTACTCCCAGATATAAAGCATAGCTTATAGTAACCAACTGGCTAAATATGATTAATGATTGTTGTGAAAGTTGGCTTTAATTCGAATTATATTCTAATTTGAATTACGAGTTTGCTACTACTGAGCATTTTGTTTAACAATGAACCACAAGAAGCAGTGATAGTCCAGTGAGAAGTGGCACAGACACACTGTTGCGATGAAAATTGCATGTTAGAAATCAGCCCCAAAAGCATATATGTCTGATTTATAGATTACGTATGTATTAATTGTTAATTATTGGTTGCTTGTTGATGATGACTAATCTTTATTAAAATTTGGTGATAATACTATAAATGAGAGCAATGTATTTTTACCTTCACTGATATAGATGTCTGCTTGCTTGAGCAATTCTCCAATGAGGAGCACAGTGGAGGTAGTACCGTCACCAGTGGCGTCATCTTGTGCGGTGGATGCGCGAGCAATGAGGGAGGACGTAGGGTGTTGGATCTGCATCTCATGGAGCAGGACATTACCATCCTTGGTGATTTTAATGTCACCTGCACCTGAGACTAACCTGAAGAATAGAAATAATTCAACAAATTATTTTGTGATCCATTTTGAATGCAGGCAACCCTTCCCTAAGAAAGGGATTAGGTTATGCATAGCTGCTGGGGGTCCACTGGAACCAGCTAAATTTTAATATTTAATTGAATTTTTGGTCTATTAGAAAAAAAGTCTGAGACCCTCTGACCTAAACCCCAGGTTATCATTTTATTGCAGTCAGAGACTGGAATGCAAAATCTCTGCACTCGGGCTCTAGTCTTATAACCATATGCAGAAGAGAATTACAAGATATGTGATGACAAACACCATTTAACGTGGTGCTTGACAATCAGAAAGCTACGTCCACATATCATCATTCAAGCAAATAAAAATAAAACACTATAATGACAAAAATACGTAATCTTGGATTTCACCGCTAATGTATAGTCTCTAAGTCTGACAGAACGTGTGAATCATATGACTTTTAGACGGTCGTAAACCGGCATTATTTATTACAATATCGGCTTTTAATCGATGTAATTAGATTCATATTGGTGAAAATTGAGCTTTGAGTTATAAAACAAGAAAAACAAAGAAGTAATCTTAATAAACTTACATTTTCATGGTGCCCTTAGGCCCGAGGTTAGTTTTCATTACATCTTGTATACCTTTTGCGGCCGATATGTTTACCGCTAAGGCTTGAGCGGCTCTTGCGAATTCGGCTTTAGGATTTAATAAGCTAATTGCGGCCATATTAAATGGTAATTATTTATTAGATCGAAAATAAAACACGAGGAAATCGAAAACTTCGCAAGGACTCCGTCAGAGACAAATAAACTAGACTCAGTGTTGCCAGCAGAGACAAATAAACCAGAGACATTTTTTTTTTGTTTTATTTGTTCCTTACTGGAACCGGCTAAAGTCGTAGACCATGCTGCCAAGTCTTAAGTAACTTATATCTAATGTAAGAACGATGAAACACGGGTGCGGTCGATTTCAAGGTCTTGTCGGGGTTTGGGTGTTAACTCTCTGTAGGAATTCTCTCTCTCTGGGAATTCTGACAGTGCAGTTCATCGATTATTTTAATTTTTTTCATAAACTAGTTTAGAGTTGTGTTTGTTGTATAAAAGTTGTGTGGATTTATTCAATTAACATTGACGGTGATAAACAGTGTATGGAAACATTGAAATTAGTGAATTAAGCATCGTACTGAAAGGAGTTAACACCAAAACTCCGGCAAGACATTGAAATCGACCGCATCCGTATTTCATCGTTCTTGTAAAAATAACTTGAGAATAAATTATACTTGATATTGGCAAAATGCATAATAATGCGAAAGCCATAAATAAAAAAGGAGAACCAAAGTCAAGACAATTTAATTTTTGTTACTATCAAAATCGTTTTATTTCACACAATGCATTCTTTGTTTTTTACTTTCATAAAAACTAGAGCTATTTCCGTTGTATTACATGGTTGTTATTATAAAGTATTTTTTAAATCAATGTGTTAAAATGCACGCATCTTTTTTTATAAATTTGTTATTTCATTAATATTTTCATATGCATATAAAAATAGCAAGCAATATCTGTCAAACGTATCGCAGTACATATCTACTGTTTCCCACATATGGGGGACAAAAATAAAGTTCTATTTTAGTAGTTTGTATACTTGAGATGTAACCACGAGATTTTACTAGAAAGATCCGCATGTGATTCGATCGGATTATAAAAGAAACACCGGCGATATTGCAACTAGAAACAAGTCTCTGACACCAGCGGAACGATGGTTGTTCACAACGACGAAGCAGAAAGATTCAAAAATGAAGGCAACGAGTCTTTTAAGTCACAAAAATATGAAGAAGCGATAGCCCACTATACAAAGGCAATAAATCTTGCTGAAAAGGACAGTCGTGATTTAGCTACATACTTGAAAAATCGCGCTGCAGCTTACTTAAAAACAAGTGAGTTCGAGAAAGTTATTAAGGATTGTGATGAAGCTTTACTAATTGTACCCGAAGATCCTAAGGCTCTATTTCGACGTTCGCAAGCATTAGAAAATTTACAAAGGTTTGAAGAGGCTTACAGAGATGCAAAGGCTATATTCACAGTGGACCCAACCAATAAAGCTGTTCAGCCGATATTGTCACGGTTACATTCTGTAGTGCAGGAGAGAGCGCGTCAAAATGCACAAACCAGCAACAAAGTCGAACAGATGTTCAAACTCGCCTTTTCATTGGATGAAGAAACAGAAAAACGAGAGAAAGCCATGGCTAATTTGCTTGTTTTGGCCAAAGAAAACTCTGGTGCTGAAATAATGCTTAAAAATGGAATAGTACAAAAGATCCAGCAGTTACTTAAGGTGGAGAAAAATTGTGAAATATATGTGAACGCTATTAGGGTTATCAGTCAACTATGTAAGAGGAGTATTGAAAGAACTAAGTCAGTTCTCAAGGTGGCTGGTATTCCATGGGTATTGGAAATCATTGACAGTAATATTGTGGAAAGAGTTAATGCAGCCCAATATTGTCTTCAAGTAATACTGAACACCTTTTCTGGTATGGATACTAAAAAAGATACCAAACCAGATTCTAAGCTGTGTGAAGAGAACAAAAGTGAAATTGATACCATTCTTACTTGTCTTACTTATTCAATAACCAATAGAGTGATAACAGGCCATGCAAGAGATGCTATAATGGAACTTATTATGAGAAATTGCCACTACAGTGCCATTAACTGGGCTGAGAGATTTGTAGAAATCAAAGGCTTGATTCGATTATTGGAAGTCTGTAGTGAGTTAGAAGAATATAAGTATGAGTCTGCTATGAACATCACCATGTCTTCAAGCACAATTGCTGCAGCATGTCTTGCTAAAATTTATGAGAATATGTATTATGATGAAGCTAGAGAGAGATTTAACAATCAAGTGGATGAATTTGTTAAAGATAAACTGATGTCACCTGATCTAGAATCAAAAGTTAGAGTTACTGTGGCCATAACATCACTACTCAGAGGCCCTCTAGATGTTGGCAACTATGTAATTTCTAAAGAAGGTATAATAGAAATGATTTTAGTCATGGCTCAAACTGAAGACCAACTTCAGCAAAAAGTTGCTTGTGAATGCCTTATAGCAGCTGCTTCAAAGAAAGATAAAGCCAGAGCTATAATAACCAAAGGTGTTGACATCCTGAAAAAATTGTATATGTGTAAAGATGATGCAGTCAGGGTGAGGGCTTTAGTTGGCCTCTGTAAAGTTGGCAGTTTTGGGGGAGATGATGCTTCTATTCGTCCATTTGCAGAAGGCTCCACAAAAAAATTAGCTGAAGCATGCAGGAAGTTCTTAGTGAATCCTACCAAAGACAATGATGTCCGTAAGTGGGCAGCAGAAGGCTTATCATATCTTACTCTAGATGCAGATGTAAAAGAAAAATTAGTTGAGGATAAAGCTGCTATTCAAGCTCTCATTGAGCTGGCAAAAACAGGGGATCAGTCTTGTCTATATGGTGTAGTCACAACTCTGGTTAACTTATGCAATGCTTATGAAAAGCAGGAAGTTATGCCAGAAATGTTGGAACTGGCAAAGTTTGCAAAACATCACATACCAGAGCAACATGAGTTAGATGACCCAGATTTTGTTAACAAGAGGATTACAGTATTGACAAAAGCTGGTGTTACCACTGGCTTGGTGGCACTTGCTAAAACAGAAAGTCATAATTCAAGAGAATTGATTGCCAGAGTATTTAATGCTATATGCAGTTTGCAGGATTTGAGAGGAATTGTTGTTCAGCAGGGTGGTGCAAAAGTTTTACTACCAATGGCCTTAGAAGGTACAAATAATGGTAAGAAACAAGCAACCCAAGCCTTAGCCAGAATTGGTATAACAATCAACCCTGAGGTAGCTTTCCCAGGTCAGAGAAATTTGGAGGTGGTGAGACCGTTAATAGCACTACTACATCCAGATTGCACAGCTCTAGAAAACTTTGAAGCGCTCATGGCCCTTTGTAACTTAGCTGGAATGAATGAATCAACAAGGAACCGGATACTTAAAGAGGGTGGTTTATCCAAGATTGAACACTACATGTATGAAGATCATCTAATGCTTATGAGAGCCGCCACACAGTGCATTTGTAATTTAGTACAATCAGAAGATGTAATTAAGTCATATGAAGGAAATAATGAGAAAACAAAATATTTGTATTTGTTGTGTCAAGAGGAAGATGTGGACACAGTAATGGCTGCAGCAGGAGCTCTTTGTGTTTTGACATCAGTTAGCAAACCATGTTGTAGAAAATTATTAGATCTCAATAACTGGATAGAGTCCCTGAGATGTTTGTTGGCCAATCCAAATGATGAAATACAGTACAGAGGTGTCTACATGCTCTATAATATTATAAATGGTGACAAGGACATAGCTGCAAAAATATTTGAAACAGATGTTATGGAAATATTGATGGCTTTATCTAAATTAGAGGAACTGCCAAAGAAAAGGATTGTAGATTTTGCTCAGAAATGCTTAGATGCTGCGGAAGAGCTGGGGGTAATCAGGAAACCCAATGACCCACCAATTATTGATCCTTTTGCTGATGTTGAAAATCGCTGTGATGAAGAGGATGAAGAAGAAGATTAGATTCTTAATATTTGTATTTAAAAATCTGTTTTTATATGTAATTTGATTGTTATTAATATTAAACCTAATATTATCTACTAGGTGTTTACCACAAAATATTTGATTTTATACATATATTATTGGACTTTTAATAAAATAATCAATAGATTTATTGTTTCATTCATATTTTCTTTTTTCTATAAAATAAAATTTCGAGGCTTAGTTGTCTATATTGTTGCAGTTTTAAATGCCCTGGAATTTTTCAAATTTGCCGCGCCTCATTCCAATCTTTCCAATGGAATACCGCGTCCTTCCCCCACCGAAATTCCTCCCTTTCCCACCATTTTTAAGTAAAGGTCTTTTATAGTGTCGGTTTCGGAAAAAATATGTTTTAATCCCGTTAGCATTGTTAACAGTGTTAACGGTACTAAATAATTTAAAATATAGAATTTTGTAAATAATTCTATCATTATAAATTAATAAAAATAGTTCCAACTTATATTTAAAGAATCAAAATAATAATATAACGGTGTTCAGTATTAAAATCAGAACGTGACACACTAAAAACCTTTCAAAATGACAGCTTGATTTGGTTTGGTTTCCGCTACTGTGCTGTTGTGCTATTTTTCAGTTTTGGATAGGAATATCGCAAGAAAATGTCGATTTCTACGGCTACAGGTACGAATCTAGGTATAATGCACAGTTTTTATAATTAATTAGATATAAATATCTGCCGCTTACCATCAAACCTGGTGTAGTTGTGTTTTCGGAGAAATGCCATGGAATCCCATATGGCGGTCCACACTCCACATGATATAATGACGCTATTTGATAAATCAAACATTTTTTCAAAATGATCATGTCATAAACATGTTTAATAACGCTGTAAATGGCATATTTAACTAGTTGTTTTCTGATGGTAAGGTTACGGTGATTATCTGGATTTTACTGCAACTCTAGCGTACTCATAATTGCCGGACGCTTAAGAATAGTTGATCGGCTAACTATTGTGTAGTATATATGTATAAAACTCATTAAAACCTGGTATTTCGGTTAAAAACATGTATTTAATAGTGTGACATTATTACTTTCTTTTGCAGCAATAACGCGTCTATAACTTGGAAAAAAAATTGCGTCGTCAAGTGAACTTGGTCTCGCGCAATTTTATCGTTACTTACTGTTTTGATATTGTGGTGCAAAACCATATTGTATTTTTAATTGTCATTCACAACTAAACAATATAACTGCACTGTTATAAAATTTGATCAATCACATATATCTATTTTAATTATGTAATAATATCAATAAATAGGCCATATTAAAATAAAATCATCAAAAGTAAAACATGTAGTATTAATTTGTTTAGGATGGCATATATTTGTTCACATTTGATCTGTATGTAAGCACCTGAAACTGATTTGTACAGTTATATAGTTCAAAATGTTGTGTGAATTAACATAGATTTTTTTTGTCAATTTATCTAAACATAATGGTGAAAAGTGCATACTTATACTGCATACTTGAGAATATTCCATAAGATTTTGGGTGTGTGAAATCTGCCAACCCATATTAGGCTATTGTGGTGGACAAAAAAGCCTAACTACTTTCATTAGTAGAGGAGGCCTGTGCCCAGCAGTGCAATATCATAATGTAGGTCGGATATAAAAATTCTTATATGTCATTGGTTGGTTCACAGATGAACGTACCGAAGGTGATGATGACACATCTCAGGGCAGCCACCCAAAAGAGGACAGCAGTGAGTCTGAAAATGAAAATGAGCCACAGAACCAAAATGGAGGTTCACCAAGCCCAGAAGTTCATGAAATCACAAGTGATGATGAGGATGAGTGTATGGTGACTAATGAGGATGACTCTTCAAATTCAAGTACAGATAGCAATGATAGTTCAGAAGCTTCTCACCAAAGCAATAAAATGATGGAACCACAAGAAGAAAAGGCAGAAAAACAGTTGGAGAATGGTGGTGATGAATCTGATGTTGAAGAAGTGACAATGGAAGATCCACTAAATCAAACCTCAATGAAAAGCAAACCTATTGTTATAAGTGATACAAAAAGTCTGGCAGACCTAGCTTCAAAACAATCTAAATCAAACGGTGATCAAAACAAAGAGCCTACTGTTGTTATAATTGATACAAATTCTATTCTGTCTGGTAAAGGACCTTTGCCTGTTCAGAATAAACCCTCTACAACTAGTACCAGTTCCATAGATGCACATAATTTATGTCAAAGTATTGCAGCTCGTGGAACAACAATAACTCCGATTAGTAGTAAAAATACCTCATCTCAAAACAATACCCCTGCACCTCAACCCAATATATTACCTTCACTCACCGATGATATGTTTGTAGTAGAAGCTCCCTCATTTATTGTCCCTTATGTATATGAAAAACCTTCTGTAAAACCTTTTAGAGAGTTTGTGGATAAATTAGGTAAGGAATTAGAAGAACTAAAAATTAAAGAGGATCAAGAAAAACTTGAAAGAGAAAAAGAAAGAAAAGAGAGGGAGCAAAAGGAAAGGTTAGAGAGAGGTGAACCATTGGAAGAAGAAGAAGAACCTGAGAAAGAATTAAAGCCTGAAATTAAGAAAGCAGAGAAGCGGCAGAGGCGAAAAAAGAATGATGATGATGATGATTCCTGGGATGGAGAATCAACATCAGAATCTGATGAAGATGCCCTTTCAGATGATGAAGCTGTGATTATTAAAGCAAGGGATCATACCATTAACGAAATTAAGGATCCTATCACTTTAATCGCAAAAAGTCTCTCTGGTGGCAAACCAGACACCTATTTTGACTGTTCACTGGGGCAGTTCTTCATTAATATTGGACTTAATTTGGTACAAGAGTATGTACAAAGTGACTTGTTAAAGCAACAAAACCGAAAATTACATAAGGAAAAGAAGTCTGGCCGCAGCACTAAAGCTACTGAATCGGCCATTGCTTCACTCACACAAAACTTGGCATTCAGTAAGAAAACAAATTCCCCCTATGCACTTGTACAGAAGAAATGTGAATTTTGTAGTTTTAAGACAGAATCTATGTTAGTCATGTCTCATCACCTTGAGGCACCGCATATGAAAAATAATATTTATAAATGTAACACATGTGAGTTTGAAATTCGTAGCCCACATGATATATTGTTCCACATGGAAGCAGAACACAATATCAGAGGTAGACTAGAGAGAGCACCTGCTTACCAGCAATGTGCTAACTGTCACTTTGAGGACAATAGCAAGACAAAACTGGCGCGCCACTTAATAGCTTGCGCTAAGAAGTTTAAACCAGAGTTTAATTTAAGCCCTCCTCTTGAATGGGAGCCACCAGCAAAAATACCAAAGTTAACACGAGCACGCAACAACATTGTGAGTCCATATCAATCTAGTTTCAACCGGCCGCCAATCAGTATGAACAACATGGGTAGACCTCAGTTAAATATATCCAATGTGATGCCTAATATGTCGGGACTCGGCAGACCTCGCGGGCGTCCTCCAATCAGCGGTCCACCGCGCCCGGCAGCTGTTTCAGGCGTGCCCATCATACGTAGTGGAGTTATGATAATGCACAATGCACCCCCTGGCACCACAATAGCCAACTACCCGCTCATACATAATAGTCAAAGTAATACTCCAGCAACACCTAAAATATCCATCACACCTCTTCCTCGGGCACCACAACCGTCTTCTTCACACTCTTCCCAAAATTCCAAGGCTACATTCGTAATTTGTGAAATATGTGATGGGTATATTAAGGATTTGGAGCAACTGAGAAATCACATGCAATGGATTCACAAGGTGAAGATTCATCCCAAGATGATTTATAACAGGCCCCCTTTGAACTGTCAGAAGTGCCAATTTAGATTTTTCACTGATCAAGGTCTAGAACGGCACTTATTGGGATCTCATGGGTTGGTAACGAGTTCCATGCAGGAAGCGGCCAACAAGGGTAAGGACGCAGGCAGGTGTCCTGTGTGTGGTCGTGTGTACCAGTGGAAGCTATTGAACCACGTGTCACGGGACCACAACATGACGCTGAAGCCAGCGCACCTCTCGTACAAATGCACCGTGTGCACGGCCACCTTCGGCATGTACAAGCAGTTCGAAAACCACGTGTACTCGGCACACAGTGTGGTCGCCAAACGCGTCATGGACAAGAGCAAACCGAGCGCCCCAGCCGCTAAGTCCACCGACTCGGACCCGTTGCTGAAGCCTCTCAAGATTAGCGATGAGATAACTATAATACCACAGCCCGCCAAATCCGCATTGACAATTACTGCTAAAGGTAAATAACATTAACGTACGAGGAATGTGCGGACTTTAGTGGGCGCTATAGACGCGTCGCCCCGAGCCTGCTTTGCCAGTGATGCACACCCGCAACGTTAAAGCAGTATTGTGTAAATAAACCTAAGCCACACCGATCTTATTTAATATGTTAACATTGGAGAGACCGAGATATAGTAACAATTCTAGTAAATGAGCAGTGTGAATGTTATTTTTAATATAAACCATCTGGAAGTGTACCTAGCCTAAGTTGTAAATTTAGTGTATAAATTATCTGGTAGATAATCAACAAATTATGTACTCTGTGACACTCTTGCTTCTTTCCACTACATATAAATTGTTATTTGGAGTGCTGTGTGGTTTGTTTGAATGTCACAAATTAATTAGAAATCATCAAAGATCTGTATTGTGTCCGTTACTGTAAATTACATTAGTGGGTGAAAACCTCTGAAGTAAAATTAAACATTTTCCTCTACTTACCTAAATATTATATTTATTTGTCTTTTGTTGAAAATACAATTTAATACTTAACAAACCGCTTATTTAATGGTATTTGTTCACCTGATGTGTAGTAATCACACAATACAATTGGATATTTTTCCATGAACGAATGTATATCAAATATTAATTAGGATTAATTAGGTATTAAGGTTTAGAATAAGACAATGTAGACATAGCAATAATTTCACTATTGCAATAAACACTACCGTTTTTTTAATAACTACCGTATTTTCCCTCGTGGTCGCGACTTACGAGGGTCGTGTAATCCACGAGTCCCGACTGCAGAAATCCCAATAATGGAAACATCACCAGACTTATTTATTTCTGATCTCAGGTCAACACGTTAGAATGTTGATTTGGTAAAAGTTTACTAAATTGTTAACGTACTTATAGAACTGAAAATGATGTATTTTTTTTATTTAATAAAAAAGACCATTATAACTGTAAAATATATTTTATTTATCATCGTACGTAATATAGCCTTCGCTTCTGCCGGCCATTAATGTTGCAGTTATCCCAAATGTTACATTCAAATAAATAAATCTGTTAAAACAGTACTCCGTTAATTTAATATTGTTACAAGACTGTTGTAGATCATCATAACGCATTCGTATTTCCGAATTACAAATGATACTAGTGCAAGTTGATCTTGCACAGTGCACATGTTTGGTGCTTAGGTATCCAGTGTCTCACTCGAGGCCTTCGTCTCGGCAGTGCTTTTCGCTCCCGCTAGACTCGCTCCTTTTTTTTACCACAAAAAGCGAAATTTAAATCAGGAGTTTAAAACTAAACGTGGCCATGTAGGTAGCCTGCGGGAGTAAAGATCCAAATAGTATCCGAATATGGAACAAACTTGCAGTCAAAACGGACAATTAGTTGGGGCCTGTACTTCACGAGGTTATCTCGATCTCGACGTCAGAGCCCGTATTGATTGGCATGGCTGCGGCTAAGTGGCGGGAGGTCACAGACCTAATTTGCGACCGCAAGATACCTGCTAATAATAAAGTATACAACCTGAATTTCTTTCTGACGTTGCCTGCTCTTCGTAGTGTGATCACATCGTAATGGCGAGCGGACAAATTTTAAATGATATTTAACGTGCAAATATAAAGGAAAGACTAGAAGAGGGCGGAAGAGGAGAACATATTTATGCTGAACAAATAAATAATATCCAAAAAGAACAAGTCAGGCGTACCAGACTAAGCAAAATAAATGGATGAATGTGGAATAGTCCATCGGAAGAATCATTTGAGTCCTACCTGCTGGGTAAACTCTCCTCCCCTCCTTGCATTATCGCGATCTGCGATCTATCGAGTTAACAGTGTGCTAAAGAATTTATCCAGTTTTTTCCACTTAGTCTACAGCACTAAGCGAGCTAAATTGTGTGTAAATGCAGCAGTAGCCAAAGCAGGTGACGCAAATGGTACATACCGGGATCACATTGACAAACTGAAGATAATAGACGTACAACGCGCGCTTCATCAACTTAAACCAAAAAATCGTCGATGCCGGATGGTATACCACCATTTATCTTTTGGGATTCCCGTGTAGTCCTGGCTGCGTCATTGCCTCACATATATAACCTGTGTATAGAGACTGTAGAATTTCCTGAGGGTTGGAAATTAACTACGGTCGTTCTAGTACCCAAGGGTGAATCGACGGATAAGGTAGATGCAACTCTCTGACGCCCAGTATGAGTTGCGACCACGAGAAGCGCCACAAGTATCTGCTTAATTATATGGCAAATATAATACCTACAGTGGACAGTGGAGGACAAACCGATGCCGTTTACTTTGATCTCAAAAAAGCATTCGACCTAGTCGATAATGACGTGTTGCTTACAAAGTTAGCGGGAGTCGGTTTCACTCCGCATATGCTACGTTTCTTGCCAGTTACATGCGAGACAGACAACAGTATGTAGAAACAGGACACGTGTCGGAACCATATTTACATGATCTAGAGTAATTCACGGTATGAGACTATCACGCCCCCCGCCCGCCACTCTAACTCTTGTGCACCAGTATCAACAGTGGCATGCATTTTTTTGACACCGAGCAGTGAAGCTTGGCGAGCCTCTGGGAATGCCTAAATGTATATGTCCAGCAACGAAATTAATCAGATAGAAGGTTAGGGAGGAGTTGGAAATATTAATTGTCCACTTCCCTACATAGCAAAGCGGGAGACAAAATAATGAACTAAGGAGGCATTAACCTCAAGTGTAAGGACATTCACAACTGGAGAGGCCAGCTGTAAAGCACCATCAGGATATTTATATTAAGTGGGTCCCATCACGCGAGCTGTTAAACTTGTTTCCAATAATAAGTATGGCAAAACTGCCGGAAAGCACGGAAATTCTTCCTAGTCTCCACAAGATTCGTATAGTATACAACTCTAGATGTTATTTGCATACTGTCTAACATAATGTTGCACTCATGTTGCCAGAGACTACACTCCCAAAGAATATGATGTGCGGATTGTTCGTATCAGCAGTTAAGTGTAGAGCATGGGCAAGCAGGCGAATCAACCTACCTAAATGAAAACAGTTTGGACTTGCCATGACCAGTGAGAAATTGTGAAACACAATGATCAACTTCTAGCCAATATAGAAGTGAGTAATTATAATATAATATACCGTAAGTAATTCACGGTAGCAACCTGGGACCGTTGCAAATTTATAATAATGGTAAACGGCTTTCTAAGGATTATTGAAAACGCCAAGTGATTACTTTTTGCTGACGATCTGAAACTATCTCTTGTTATCCATACTACTGACTGTGAAATGTTGCAGAAGGTCATAGATAGAGTGGCAAAATGGTGTGAATATAATCGCTTAGAGTTCAACACCTCAAAATGTGTGACTATTACTTTGACTCGTTTACACAAGCCAATTTCATGAGATTACGAAATTGATGGGAAACCGAAGAAGAGAGTTACTACCGTTAGAGATTTGGAGGTAGCTCTTGAATGTTACTGATCTTTCACGATCATATCGTTACAATACGCCAAAAATAAAGTTCATGGTTTCACGAATATGAATGCTATAATAACTTTATATAATGCGGTTGTTTGAAGAATCCTTGAGTGTAACGCAGATATTTGGGTCCCTATCACATATGTAAGCTATTTACCAAGGTTCGAATTTTGTGTACTTGATTGGGCTGTTTTGAGTTTGCGCCAAAAACTAACCAATGATGTTTAGATAAATCGTTACTATGCGTTCGCGCTTACTTATGACGCCTCATAGTAACGTTTATGAATACAAGGTGACGGCCCCTGGACCCTGGTTGGTGGACGCTAGACAGATCGTATGAATAGATTGCGGCTGTGTGTACGTACTTAGAGATTGCAGATCGCAGCTGCGAGTGAAAAGCTTTAATCTACTCTTGACGTTAGTACCGCATTATAAAGTCTGCCGGACACTCGATAAAAGAGCGCATTCAAGATATATGATTTATATTATATGTCTAAAGTTACCAACAATGAAAGATCAATACTTCTGTGAGCTCTGTGCCATACGAATATTTCTCAATTTCTGTGTACCTATATGATGAACTATTTTTGTTAAGCACTAAAATGGACCAATCACGTAAATATGTGGCTCCTATGAGACATGTTAATAATAATAATCTAATATGTGAAACGTAAGTGGTTAGTGGGCAACGTGATGGGACCCTAAGGGAGCAAATGATCGTTGTTTAAAGCCCAGTGACACCTCTCCGCCCTTTAGCCACTCACCTGGTGTTGCTCTCTTGTCACTTTTTGTAGCGACTATTTTGGGGAGCCCATCTACCTGAGTTGGCGAGTCACCACCTGCCTATTTTATCCGTGTATTTACATAGGTCAGGCAGGTGCCATAGTCATTTCCATAGACCCAGTTACCCAATCCACTAACACCTCACCTCAATAACCAATTATAGATTTAAGTCGATCGTTACAATAGTCCTACACCGACCGGGGGCGGTCCTTGGGTAAACTTATATAGTGTATACAGGGATAGCCGTCGGGCGGTGTCTCATCACAATATTAAATTAAATTTGTCTAACGGGCCTCTACGTGTTGGCTTTGGCCCCACGCACGCCTACCAAAGGTCCAGGACTCTATAGTCCCGAGATATGGTAAGACATACATAATAATAATCTAATGTATAATGTATGCACACGTAAAACAATTAGTGAAGTGACGTTTCTTTAGCCGTAAAACCGTAAACCGTAAAGCCGTAAAACTTATACAGGCCCATAACAACGGCCACACCGGTGATTCATCGTTCTTATGAAGACTTGTCAATGGCGAAATGCATACTGATGCGATTTTCCGGAAAAAATCAACAGTTAATTGTTTATAAAAAATCGAAAATCAAAAAGTCCTTCGTTCAGACACTAGTTTTTATGTATTCCAAAAGCTGTATAAATTTTATTAAAACTTACTGAGTGGTTTTCGAGTTACAGTAGTCACCAGTTCAAAAACCATAGTATTGAGAAAAACGCATTTAAAGTTTTACAATCGATTTATGGAGTATGTACACCGAGTCATCTATTCCTGGGCCATATCAGTCAGTGTTATGTTTCAACTTTCAGTTTTTAGACGATGTATTCCGAACAATTTCATCACGTTCCGCCGTTTTTGGATTAAATACATTTTTTTCGTTTCGCTGAACGCAACTTACGGACATTTTGAGAACTCCGAGTTCTTTCGAAACTTTTTTCGAATCACGTCCCATGATAAATAACTCGAAAAGTATTTGTCGGATTAATTTCAAAATTTAGAGAATATTTTTAAGATTATACCATCGACATATAAAAAAAGGGGGACGCCACTTCCCATACATCGAAAGTGAAGTGACCTATAGTGTGCCAGAATTCTGTACGTATAGGGGCCACACGCACACACTCTCATCATAGTACACCATTTCCCGCCATTACGCTACACGACCACCTTGTGAAAAGTTCATTCCGACTAGTGTTAAAAAAAATATAATAATGCCGACATATGTTATAAAACACTGTAAAAATAATTCCACATCGAAAAAGAAATATCAAGGAATTACTTATCACAGGTAAGATACGAATTCATAATCACTTTTATAATGTTTTTGGTAAAAATATTTATGTAATATTCGGAACACAAAACGTCAACTACACGTGCATGTGTTGCCAGAAAATAAATGAGGTATTTTCCCCAAAGTGTGAGTATTCCGTTGTGATTAAGAACATTAGTTCAAACATTACTAACCGACTTTAAAACTGGAGGAGGTTGTCAATTAAGCTTATATTTTATCTTTAATGTATGGACATCAATTTCCCCATCAAATATGGACCGAATTTGAAATATGTTGATGTTCGATAAAATTTAGGTACTATGTAGTCTCCTATACTGTGTGGCGATTAAGTTATCCCATTAAATGATACCACGTCTTCTTCTTTAACCATACGCAAAAAATAAATTAAATACCTCCGATATCTTAGTCAAGGGACATTTTTTTCTGATTTAACATTTGAGAACATCATGTAAATGCGTAAGGATATCACCTGACAAATACTGCTGGGTCAATGACCCACGAGCGGCGAGCGGCGATGCGACGTGGACATGCGTGACATAAAGTACCTATCGCTGCGATTTCGCCTCTTTTACAGATCATTGAACTACTTTTTAACAAGGTGTTTTATTTCGTGGCAATTTTTAAATTATTTATTTTGTTTGAAAGTTGCATATTTTTATTTTTGGTCTAAATGTTTATTTTATTCTTTGAACAAACTTATATCGAGTAGTTTTAACCGCTGTATCATTTAATGTGATAACCAAATCGCCACCCGGTATACAGTGGTGTGTGTAGTGGTAGTTATATCAGGTCGAGTGTCTTCCCAAAACCGGTGACAACCGGGGTGCAGTGCCCCCCCCCCCCTCCGGTCCTAGCTACGCTACTGCATATATATTTTCTTACAATCTGATAACGGAATATGGAGTAAAGAAGATATTAACTCCTCAAACAAACAAATAAATTAAAAAATAACTCGCCGAATTGAGAACCTATTTTTTTTAAAGCTTAACCGGCTTCATATCATCGAGATTACTAAATCATAAAATATATCTTCAGAAACTCATTGATAAGTAAATAATAACATTAATTTCCTGAGGTGTTTTTGGATTCGTTAAAATTTGTGTTGTGCGGCAGCGGCACAAGCCCCTGACTTTTTTATTTTTCAGTACGTTTTGAACTGTGTTTTGTACAGTACTCTTTATTTAAAAATAATAATTATTATAAATAATAATTAAAAATAAAATAATAATTTCTTTAAAAGGATTTTTCACATTTTTAAATATTAGTCACAAAAAAAACAAAACATTTAAAAATATAAAAATCATAACCCTCCAATGACGAGGCCTATGACCCAAGCCACCGGCGGTTAGGACCTAAGAGAGAGAAACCTTCTCACAATGCGTGCTGTGTCTCTGTCTAATCTAAAGGGGCCTACATTTCCCGGCTGAAGATTTATACAAAGTATGTTGCATTTGCGAGATGGCAGCCAGGAGGCTCATAAAAGAAAACATTATAATTTCTAATGAAAAACAACATACGTACATAATATAAAAAATATTGGATTCTTTTATAGCGAATAATAATATTTTTTTTAATTTGGAACTAGAACACACTCTGGCAGGCGCGGAACATAAGATCAATTTAATTAAATGTATCTTACAAAATATTTGAGCATTCGTTTCCACCACATTTCTAAATTAGAAAGTATTGAACGGTCCGTGCAAAGTAAGAGGCATGTGTATAGAAATTTAAATCATTTTAAAGGCTTTTAACTTATTTTTTAATATACCTACCCCATTATTACACGAAACAATTAATTGTTTGTACTAAGTACTTAATTACCATGTACATACTTTATTCCAATAAACACGGGCCGAATATAATACCTCCTCTTAGGAGTTGGTTAAAACTGGGGAAAATTTTCATTTATCTGGTATCCCTCATCTTTCGCACACATATATCATAAACCTGCATCACTGACGATATTAGTAGCGTTCTATCCTCCTTTTTTTATATATCGATGGATTATACTTAAAGAAAATGTTAAAAAAAGCTATCTTTTAAAAATTCTGACTATCCCTAATCCCTTAAAGAATCTATAGTAAGATATATATCTTCCCAAACAAAATGTATAAAAACATTTATGTACCTAACAGGTTGGTAATCGTAGAATGATTTAGTTATTTAATGATTAAGTTACTGCCTCTATGTTGATAAAAAGAGGAGAAAGAGAAGTTCTTCTTCTTTTTCTTTTTTATTTATGACTTCGCATTATTATGCATTTTGCCAATGACAAGTATAATTTATTCTCAAGACTTCACAAGAACGATGAAATATCGGTGTGGACGTTTTCAAGGTCTATTTGGAGTTCTGGTGTGAATTCCCTCCAGTACGATGCTTAATTCACTTATTTCAAGTTTTCCATACACTGTTTATCGCCATTAATGTTTATTACACAAATCCACACCATTTTTATACAACAGACACAACTTTAAAGTAGTTTTTGAAATAAATTAAAATAAGCGATGACCGCACTGTCAGAATTCCCGCCAAAACTCCGAAAGGGAAGTTGATGATAAAGATGGGATAATACTGATATTTGTCGATATTAGCTAATATTATTATATTCCACATGTAATATTATAATATTTTCCCTGTTTTCCAATTACAGAGCATAATGCGACTCAGTGGCGCACAATGCCGTAGTGTGCTTAATGCTAATTGGAACGTGAATTAGTTTTCTAGTGCACCACCAGAGTGCGCTAAGTTCAGTGTTGAGAATAAAAATATAAATAGTCAATGTTTATACCTTCATCCATCCTTACATTTACTTTTTAACAGGATCTGAATTAACTTTTGCATATTTCGAAAACACTACGATAAGACGAAAGCTTAAAAAAAATTCTCAACAATAAACAATATTAATTACTAACGATAATATAAATAAAATTTCAATCAATGCCAACTTAAAGAAAAAACACTTGTTTATTTTCTGTTACTGAGATGGTATCGATTGCATGTATCACCCGAAAGCAGTACTTTTGAGAGTGCTTGATTGTGCGTAGCGTTGCTGTAGTTGAAACATTCAACGTTGAGCATTATGCCGCATAATGCGCTTTAGTGCTGTAATTGGAAAACAGGGTTTAAATATTGTAATCGGTGAATATAACTAATATCATATTCTCGTTTGTATCACCGCGTATTCGCTGAGTAATATCATCCGCCCGATATTTATGATATTTTTGCCAGGGCTGCTAGAATATACCATATAATTAGATACAAAAAATGTCTAATTGGGTCTTCACTTGTAAACTCTTTTTATTGTAGTATCTCGTATACAATTAAATATTTATGTAAAAACAATATCAAATAAAAGTTGTTGATAAAATCGTTAACTCTTTTAGTCTTTGTTTCAATTTTTACTATTGATTATATCCTGTTTGTCATTGTTGTATAATTCTGAACCCAAAAGTATAATAAAAAAAATAAGTAAATTATATCTGGCAGCCCTGGTTATTTCTTTTCATTTCATTTCTTCTCCTGGATTGGACGCAGCATCCACAACACAAGGTAAAATTTCAATAGTATATTTCTCATTTCTTCCCTTTATTTTTAAAATAATGTTTATTTTATCAAGAAAACATTATATTTATTCAGGTAAGAACCAAGATATATAATAATAACCTCAAAAGTGTTTAGAAACATGCCACGTGCCACTCTGTTCGTGGTATTGGGAATACTACTTTCTTTTAAACAAACTATTCACAAATAAATCTATATTACAACACGCCACGTTTTATAGGTACTTCCCGCTGATAAGATTATTTGGACAAGGCACAGGCTTATTCGGGTCTCCTTGTCGATAAGCAAGCGGGCGTTATGTAGAGATAATCATTTTGTATTGACTTAGATATGATAACTAATGATGACAAAAAACACGAGCCGAAATGTGTTTATATGATAAACACGTGATATCAAATGATAGGTCTGACTAATGTTAACTATCTTGATCTGTGATGTACATATTTTATTGTTTAATAATCTAATAACTGTTATTTTTTACAGATGACTGGCTATGAGGATCCTACCAAATTATTATAGGTACGCTTATGGTAAGATAATACTATGCTTCTTGGATATTTATTTACTCGAATGTTGTCATAGTTTCCAATGGAGAAGGCTGGATATTCTCCATGCTTCATTTTATAAACTTGTCTAAAACAATATACTATGGAAGGAAGGAGAAACTGATATGGGTGCCCTTTTGGATATTGAAATTAGCTACTGATACTTTCTATAAAATAGCACTAACTATGTACTGATAAAGTTTAGAGTGTTTTGTTTAGTCAGATTGCTATTAGCAGTAGATATGTCATTATTTTTGTATATTCATATTTGTAGATAAAGTAATAAATTTCAATCTAAAATGATGAGTATTTAAACGAGCCGTTTATGCTGTATGATAACAACATGATATTAAATGATAGGTCTGATTTATACTGAAGTCTACATTTGATGCAAATTTTTGTGTAGCTTTATTCTAATAGAGTATTGAACATGTTTCAGGTAATCTTGTAAGGTAAATAGGTAAGAAATTCTATTAAAATATAAATTGTTCAAAATAATAAAAGAAATATTTATATGAAAACATTGTTTTATTAATATTCTTAATATAAACAGGTCAGAATTTATTGTTATTTAACTCTATAAACATATATTACATATTTACACTTAAAATTTACAAGATTTATACTATCAGCCTTTAATTTTTTTAAATGAAATATACTAGGAATGAAACATATAGAAGAAAAATAAAGTTTGAATCCATCTAAGGTTAATTAATCTAAGGTTACAAGGAAACGTTTCTTGCAGGTGAATCAGATTTTAGCTTACTGCTCCTATCAAAAATATAATAATTTCTGTCAACCCTTACAACACTTGATTTATGAAAAAGTATAATGATGAATTCTTTCATCATATTATTGATGATGTAAAGGGTTTTGGATACATCTGAAATAATTATAAAACTATTGGGATAGTAGAATTATACACATTATTTTGTTTGTACCCTTATCCATATGGGTATTGTTGGTTAACCCTTATTGTAACATTATTCTCTAAGAATTAACCTTAGTCCTTACAGCCTTAACCTTAGTCCTTAGTTTAAACAGCGGCAGGTGGGTTCCTAGGATTTTGTTCAGTGACATTGGAGAGTTTGATTGTAATGTCTTGCAGCCCCATGTTGGATAGGACGAAAGTTTCGATGGTGGAAGCAGTGTTCGATGGCCGGTCGAATGGATAGCCCATTGGCCGTGCATCTGGGAACTTCCTGTCTTTCAAGCCACAGAAACTGGATGCTTCCACGCAGGTCAGTTCTTTCCCATCGGGCTGGTCAACCTACACAAAAAAGATTGGGTCAATTTAGCACGCTACATTCAATATACTCTATATAAGTGTTTAACATCAGCTGAGCTGCTTTTCTGGTTGTTCAAAAGAATTAAAAAAAAAAAACCTTATCCATATCGTAGTTGGACAGCATGACAAAGAGTTGATATGTGACGCCGGCCTCGGTTCCCTTGGGTACGAGCATGTGCTGTGGCCAGCCGCAGCCGCAGTAGTTGAATGCAGCGAGTTCGACTCTCTTGGGGTCTGATCCCTGGATCGACAGGTCGCGGAACGTTTGCTCGAATGGAATAGTCAAAGAAGATTCGGTGGATTGACGAGTAATCGTGTTCTCTCCAGCGCTTACTGTGGGAAAAGATTAAAAAAACATTAACACACAAAACATTATATGTTTCAGGAGCGGTAGGCAAATGTGTAACTAGCGTACCCACTTTGCCAATCAAATTTATCGTCCTTAGATGTGATATATGGCATGATTTATTCTGGCAGGAATTCCCATCCCGGGCAACTCACATGTGATTTTATTGCATTGAAAAACCAAATAAAATTGTGACATGCGATTTAACCCATGACCTCAGAATTTCTCAGGCACGCTGCTAATAAACTATCGAGGCGAACACTGTGGGAAAAGAGAATATAAATCTAATTGCATAATAATATTTCAATTAAGTACCACTACCTGTTAAAATTTTAAATAAGAGGTGCAGCGCGGTCCAATTTACAGGCCAGCAAGTTTAGTAGGTACTTAGATATTATCAATGGTTTAAATTCCTGCATGCGGTCATCGACTATTCTTAGGTTACAACTATAATTTATTTTGCAATAGTGATATACTTACAGGGAGTCACAAATCTATCCATCTCAACGAACATCTTGCGTTGATCGGACAGAGCCCAGGGCAGGTTGCGCTCGTCAGTTTTCGGTGCGATGAAGATACGCACGGTCGTGCGGCGAGCTGATCCGGTGTTGTTCGCCTTTATACTGGTTACATTACAGTTATATTATAGCATTCATTCAGATTGACAGTTTGATTGGTGTGGTTAGTGTCCGGTTGTATTTTAACTGGGTGTTCTGTATTTTTTTAACTTTTAAAACCGAGGACTGACTCAGAGACGTCGATTAATGTTTTCTGTCCTCAATAACAAGCATGAAACGTTTTCTGCACTCAGTAACGTAGCATAAAGCAGTAACTGCCTTGAGAGTGGAAATTTGAATTCTAAGAAATTACTTAGTTAGTATTAATTCTAAGTGCGGCATTAAAATAAGAAAAGTACCTATAGATTTTTTTTTTAGCTCTATATATTATATTCGTCCCACTGCTGGGCACGGGCTTCCTCTACTGAATGAGAGGGATAATTTAACTTTAACAACCTATACATAATTCAACTCATTCTTGCACGTCTTGCAACGTGTCCCTTATATGTTTTCAAGTTTTAAAGAACTATAGAGACAATTAATATGTGTTGCAGTGAATATTGACCCATGGGGTGATGCAGACGCAGAAATGTCCCATGAATAAAATCAAATGAAGTAGCTATAGGTATTTTTTATACATAAGTAGACATCGGATTATATGCATTTGCATGTTTGTATAAGCAAATGCATTTAACTTTATTTCTATAGCGTTATTGTATAATCTAATACTTTCTCGCTGATTGTATATAATTCGATAGGCAACGAGGTACATAGGAGTATCGTGTATCGGGAACCGTGTGTATCGTGTATGCGCCAAATTTCAAATTCTGCCCAGTAACATCTGTCTAACTTTGTAAACTGGTCAATTAATCTTAACATTCAATAATTCTTGTTGCCTATTATTTTATGTTTCCATTATACTATTGTAATAAAACTATTTTTGTCGATATTATGATGAAGGACCGAGTTGCAACATCCAAAAAAGCAAAACAAAACTCGTAGTCTTGTGTTAATGTTCGATCAACGTTACAAATGTTCTCTAGAATATCTAGATACCTATATGCCTGATAATGTCAATGGCAAATGTAATTATGTCACTAGAATTATGTGTGATTTTATAATGTTAATTCGCTACATATTTTTTGTTAGCATTTAGTACCATTGATTATTTATGTACAATTAGTACTCTTTATTTTAAAACGATTTTATCATATTTTTGAATATTAAAAATAAATAAATAAACCTTTTAATAATAATAAAATCTATCACCCTCTAATGGCCAGGCCAAGGACCCAAGCCACCGGCAGTTAGGCGGCCGCGCGGTGACCGCGTACTAACTGTTCAGTCATAGCAAATGTATGTTTTATTAACTAGGACTTAACGTTGAAATTCTTTGTGAGTAACTAACCGCGCGGCGACCGCGTGGTTGGAGCGTTGCGAAGAATTAAACATTATGGCTTAGTCAATAGAGTTTACATTAGTTTTTCGAGTGATTCGAGCGAGGCGCCCGCGCGGCCGCCGCGCGATCGCCGCGCGGCCGCAACGTGGTGGGATTCCGTGTCATATAAACGCGCCCTTAGGACCCTAGAGTGAGGTACCTTCTCACAATGCTTGCTGTGTTCAACGACACCGCCTTCTGAATCTGCCTCTTGGCCAAACGACCAATTGAGCGCATTTAGAGGTGTTGGTCGAGGCTCCTTGGTATCAACCCATTAGCAGTAACGACTATCGGGACCGTAATTGTTATTAATTATATTCAATTATAATAATTATAAAATTGACCACTTAATTATTATCAATTGATCATTATTAATATAATCGTTGATATTTTGTAACTGATTGAAAATAAACTAATAAGAAATTAAAACAAGCATTTTGGTAGTGCATATTTGACCATTTTATTAAAGCACATCGCATGCTTATTTTGGTATTTTGTTAATCCATTTAATCCGATGTCTATTTATTATCTTATCACGGATGTATTCCCGAAATGGTAAGTAGGGCTGCAATTAATTTACCCACAGTGCGCTGTGCTTATGTGTTGTGCTGTGCTATGTGATAGGAAGCGAGTTAACACAATGTGCCTGATGATTTATAAACAGCAAACTTACACATAACGGAACGGTCTGTGGTTCAGGTGAGTGAATCTCGCATACACTGGGCCGCGGTCAGAGAAATCTAGACCTTTAGATAGATCCACATCGCTCTGCATCCAGAATGTGTTCAGGGTGTTCGGTGCACCGCCACTGGTCTCCACGGCTACAGATGTCACTTGGACACCAGGATTCTCCAGCTACAAACAGTAATACGGTGCCGGATTCTATCTTGTAACACTTGTAATATTCAATACGGTTTAGGCAGTGGTGGACTAAGTTCGTAGGAGCCCAGAGGCCCGGGGCGCACAACTATTTTAGGCCCCTGGAACTGCTTAATACGTAATTAATATTGATTTGGGTGTCACCCCAAGAATGAAAACTTTAAAATATTATTTTTAAAGTATTATAACCGATTTAAAAAAAAGAGGAGGTTCCCAATTTTTTAGTAATTTTTTCGTCGGGTGACACCCGAGATGGACTGGCCAGCTAGCTACGCTACTGATAATGGTGTATTTTAAAGGTGAAAATGGGTTGGGCGGTTATCAAAAATCCAGCCACCCTCGATATCGGGCCGGTGGCCGGATATACGACCAAACATTGCCATGAAACTTGTCATATGGTGCTGCCACACCGGTGTTAGAAAATGTTATATAACATTTTATAACAGCGGTGTGGCAGCATCATTTAGTAAACATTTCTTAACTATTTGTAACATTTTTTAACCGCGGGCGGCGGTACTTTTGAGAGCGGCGCCGTCAAAGAAGGGCCGATATCATGTTTTCAAATGTTATAAAATGTTAAAAAATGTTAGAAAATGTTTTTGTTAACATTTTATAACATCGGTGTGGCAGCACCAATACCAAATCTACCGTCAAATTATGATAAGAAGGCGGACGCTGCCCTTAAGTCGGGGTAACGTCAGGCAGAAAGAAAGAAAAAATGGGTTTGTCAACTCTTCACAGATTTCAATATGTGTACAATTTTAGGCTTTCACGATTTCTATATTAAATATTAATTTAGTTACGTTTTAGATTTACATTTCAGCCAACCCGTGACCACGGCCGATGCAACTCGTACGGGAAATAAATAAATAATAGGTATTCATTAGGTATTCAATAGGTATTAATTTGAAGGTTCAAATACTATGCGATTAAGACTCGTGACTATTATTTATTAAGATAAATAAATATTCCAATATGTGGATCGCGAGTTTGACTTTGCTTGTAGACTTCGAAGAGCTTGTCCCCATTCGAATTTCGACTGAGTGTCGGTTTTCTACCGCCGATTAAAGGAAGCTTCGTGGTAAACGTTTGGGAGCTTCCTACATGCTTTCGAAGTATTAGTATTTGCAAGCTCAATTAGACATTATTATTTAACATCCGCTACAATACTATTATTGGTCAATGCGTTACTTTATCATGTTTTACAGTTGAGCTACTATTTGTTTGAGGTAAAGAATCAATAAATAATTACCTGAGAACGAGTGTAAGGGCGGACATTAGGGGATTCCTTGAATCTCTGGAAGGTGTCGTCGACCCACGCGTGCATGCGATAGAAGAACGGATCGCGCATATTCGTTGCTTCATCAGCGATCACGCTGAAGTTTTCCTGTTGAATAAATATATAACACTCAAGCTTATCCCGCCCCCACAATACAATTATCTTGTGTTGTAGGTATTAAGAATTAAGAGCATCTCTCGGTCTCACAACGAAAGGCCCTCTTTTCCCAAACTTTTAAGAAATATTTGCGGATCTGTCATGGTGCGAGAATCGGACCCGCGAATTCTTACTGAGCCACAAAGGTATATGTCGAAATACAGGATATATTAAAGATATAATCGTACATTACTACATTACACATACACTATTTAATATATCCTGCAGAAAGACCACATTTTTGAAGGCATTTTACAAATTGTGGTGGTAATTGTGGGTGCGTTGTCGATAGTATACAACATGTACAACGTATATCTAGGTATCGATCAAATAAAATTAAATAAAATAATAAATAGGTACTACATTAAGTGATTATTTTTAGATAACTGTAATGTGGGCTGTGCCGACATATCCTCTTTCGATCGAAAAATCTCTGTAGGTATATATTATTGCTCAAAGGTGTTTTTTGTCAGAACACCACTTCCAGAATGTTTCGTCCAGTTTAAAGATTCAAGCAACATTTTAAAGCCTATGTTTGCTTGTATGTATTGACAAAATTGGTTAAATGTTATAGGTTTTGCTCAAAATATATAAAATAATAACAGTGCCATATGTTGACAGTTTAATTAAATAATTTGTTGTATTGTTATTTTACGATTACTTTATTATCTATATTTCGTAACTGACCATAGTTGTCAGGTGTGAAGTAATCGCACGGGTCACCCAGTCTTTTTAAAAACTTATCTATTTCTATTGTCGATGGGCCAATATTTTAAACAAATTCTATGATAAATAGTTACCCAAAGAGAGACACACTAAACTCTAAGTACTTACAAGGTATCGATGCTCAGGGTCGTGCATATACCCACTCAAATTGTGCAGGTTGTTGTGTACAGTGCCGTAGAATTCGCGGTTCGGAGACAAAATGCTCGCTTCTATAATATTGCCGAGGGTGTCTATGTCCAGCGGCTGAGTATCGCCATTTGGCTGTAAATAATAAAAATATACCAGTTAAATTTGATCGAGATGGGCACATCCGTGATGTGAAGGGATGTAATAATATCAGAGGGGAGTTAGTCATATTATTACCGATTTAGGCATGTACCTATGTTTCTGAGCTGAAATATTTTCGAAGAGTAGGTATACTCGGATAGTGATATAATAGAGGTGAAACTTACCAGCTTTACTCTACCGGTAGAAATAGCCTCTTCAATGTTCCTTCTGTACCGTTCCATGTCGTCAAGAGTAATAAAAATACCCTCTGCAGGTCGTTTCACGTCTTGCAAGCGCATACCAGATTGCCGTGGCGGCCAGCCTCGGGAGGAGGTCAAGCTGTCTAGTTTAGGGAAGTAGGCTTCGGCGATTGGCTCGCGCCAGTTGCTGAATTTCTGCACTCTTTTAAGCGAATTGCACAAACGCTCGCAGTTGTATCTGGCAATAACTTGCTGATGCATGTAGAAGAAAAGCTCTCCGCGACGATCTTTGGCTACAATTTTAATGTCGCTAGCCGTGAACGGGTAAACGAGATGCCAGTGCCAGTGATGCAGGTTGATTCCAATATCTTCACGCCAGTACGCTAGACGATGTTCTTCTTCCAAATCTGTAGCAGTGTAGTCTCGTGGAATAGTAATAGGAGTGCGCTGAAAATATTTAATTTTATTATATGGGTATGTACATAAGTACGTATATATCTACATATTATCTTTGTATCGTTTTGTACTTTCGGAATATTTGAACTCTGAAGTAGACATAAATTACTTGAGTATCGCGTAATTTGCTCGCATATTGTGTGGCTCGCATTACATCTACTGCAAGGCCTAATGTGGTTTATAACCATTACGAATAATCTTAAATATTCTAATCAATACGGCACACCTACTATTGCATGCTCATGTGTTATCGCTGGACCCAACTGATTTTTTCGCACAATCTAATGAATATTACGTTCGTTTGAGTTTGAAGTTTAAGGTTGGCGATACTGGTTTTCATACAGAACCAGATTTTAGTCTGGTGGCCCTGGGGTTACCCCATAGCTCAGAGCAAGTATTGGGGGGTCAGGGCCATCTGAATGCTTTTTTACACACGCATAACTACATATACAGTGACATACCTGCTATTGTGTATTTAAATAAATATAACACCCAGCATTCACACACATCCTTGTGTATGGATAACAGGAACTACAAGAGAAGTTCGTTCTCTCAACACCCAGATCCAAAAAAAATATTTGTGGAACACACAAATACTTGTCTCGATGCGGGAATTAAACCCGCGACCTCACATTTCACAGTCGGCTACTAGTCCCTGCGCCCCGGAGTCTGTCAAGTGTCAGTGTTGCCAAGGCAATGAAGCAAGAAATGGCTATAGACTTTATAAAAAGGGCTAAATTGTCTTTATTTTTCTACCTTTTAAAGTAACCAAAAAATATGAATCCTCTTTTGAGGTTGGGGGTTTTAAAACATACCACCCATAAACACCATAAGAAGTTATCACTTCAATGAATAATAAATAAATTCACCCAACAGTTATACACATAGTCCTGACCTCACACTAGGTTAACCTGTGTCGTGAGTATCAGGATGTAACATATTAATTACGTTACAGGAAAAATTTTGCGGCTTTGGTGAAATTTCTACTGGTCACACTTTTAATTGTCAGGGGATATGTGCGAAATTTAAAACGTGAATACTGGCAACATTGTTTTGCTCACTTTCCTGCTCTGCTTTCCTGTCCAGACTTGTGCAGTCATGGTGGTGCTCTTGTTTTAATTGAGTAAAAAGATAGCCATCATGGCTAAATTAAGGTTTTTATGGCCATATTTTGTTTCTAAATGGTCGCAACTCTAAGGCGAGCCATATATTTTGGATGATTAAATTATCCGTTGTCGATATCGGTGGCGACGAAAAAGTAATATAAAAAAAAAAAATGTTATTATAAGTTGGGTGGATAAAGTGGTTTATTAGCTAAACAACCCTATCACTACCCTTAAAGTATTCAAAGTTAAGCTCGGGCGCCAGGTGACCCTTTAGAAACAAAATATGGCCATAAAGACCTTAACTTAGCCCTGATGGCTATCTTTTTAATAAATTAAAACAAGAGCACCACCATGACTTTTCGTAGTCCACCGCGCGTATACCTATATTTTAAATGAAAAATAAAAAATAAACCTGTTTTTTTACTTTGAAATCGTAGCAATGTTATTTTGTTCGATATTTAAATCGTGACTTTAAAAGATGGAACATTTCCTAAATAACCCAGGAGTAGTTGTGATACGTGCCAAACCTGAAGGACAGCGTAAAACTTTCAAACCAAATATTCGTTCTGTAACTAAGATTCCAGATGAGTTATTAAACAATCCATTATTAAATAGAGCATGTGAGGCATTACCTCAAAATTATAATTTTGAAATACACAAGACGATATGGAGAATCCGTTCGCTAGGTACAAAAAGAGTAGCATTGCAGATGCCTGAAGGTAAATAATACCACAAATATATTTTCAGATGACCTTGTTATGTTGCGTAGCAAACTTAATTTTTATTATTATTGGTATTACTAACTAATGTGTTGACCAACTACAGTCCATAAATAAAATTAATTAATAGGGATTTATTATTTTGTTTTAGGTCTAACCATGTTTGCGACGACGTTGTGTGATATAATAGAAACATTTACTGATGCTGATACTGTGATAATGGGTGATGTGACGTATGGAGCATGTTGTATTGATGACTTCACAGCTATAGCTCTTGGTGTTGACCTGCTTGTGCACTATGGACATTCATGTCTCATACCCATTGACCAAACTAGCAACATCAAGGTATTATACATATTTGTCGACATCAAAATTGATCCTTCACACTTTGTAGACACAATTAAATTGAATTTCCCAAAGAAGACAAGCATAGCGTTAGTTAGTACAATACAATTTGTAACAACACTTCATTCTGTGGCAAAGAATCTTCGCTCTGAAGACTATGTGGTGATAGTGCCTCAGTGTAAGCCACTGTCCCCTGGAGAAATCCTAGGATGTACAGCTCCCAAGGTGATTTCGGATGTTATTAAGTACCTTGGAGATGGCAGATTTCACTTGGAAGCAATAATGATTAGCAACCCAAATATACCTGCCTATAAATATGATCCCTATGAAAAGGAATTCACATCAGAACAATATGAGCATAATCTCATGAATGTAAATAGGCATAATCAAGTCAAAACAGCAGAAGCAGCTAAAACGTTTGGTCTCATATTAGGAACTTTAGGAAGGCAGGGGAGCACAAAAGTGTTAGGTAATTTAGAAAAACAAATACATAATTCGGATAAGAAATGTGTTAAGATCCTTTTATCAGAAATATTTCCTAGTAAATTAGCATTATTTGATTTGGATGCATTTGTCCAAATTGCCTGTCCCAGACTCTCTATCGATTGGGGAACAGCATTCCCTAAACCCCTTCTCACACCCTATGAATTCTCTGTTGCACTTAGTAATAGTAAATGGTTAAAAGAAGATGGGACCTATCCTATGGATTTCTATTCAAATGATAGTCTTGGTCCTTGGACTCCGAATTATAAACCTGTGTTTTGTTCTGGCACTAATAAAAAATGTGATAATTGCTGTCAAGGGAAGGGGAAATAGTTACTTACCGGAATATTTGATGGAATGACTGCTGCAGCTTCACGGGCCTGGGTGAACACTTGCGAATCCAAAAACTTGGCGGGGAAAACCTCAGCAAAATTACTTATTGCCACTTTCCTTGTGTCACGCCTGAAAAAGATCAGAAAGCATAAAAAAGGAATAGATTATATCATTGGTGAAGTTCTAACACTGTGAAAGTCAGAAATTCCTACTGTACTAGGGACAAAATAAAAGTAGAGTGTAAAGTAAGTGTGTGTGAGTGTATGTAACAATGAAATAAATATTTTTTATTTTTTCAAATCTTATGTGGTTATTTTAATAAATATCTAATAACTAAAGTATCATATTTATTTATTCGGTTCAAAAGTTACATGGTAAGAAACAAGTAATTACATTCTATTTTTATAGTAAAAGAATACACTTGCAATAAAATAATACATTAAATTTTACAACAATATAAGAAATATTAATCGAAGAGACCGCCCCGGACCGTACCTGGTGCAAAAGTGCCCATTATACTTGCAACATTGCCACGTTGTATTGAAAGTGATATATGTTGCACCAGGTACGATTCAGCGCGAGAATCCTCACCATTCCTTCTCAGGCGTCGCCCCAGTTCTCGGATAAAATCCTTGGCCTCTGCGCACCACACCCCACTAACCTCTACCGCGAAGGGAACGAAAAAATATGATCGTTCGAGCATGGAGTATTTTTTTTTATTTTAATATCTAATTATTGTCAATAAATATAATATTTTTTGTCTTTGTTGCATTTAAAGTTTAAACTTTAACAGATTATTTTATACCCTGTGAGAATTTACTGTCACACTTGAGAAACTTTATTGACAATATTCATTGGGAACAATAAAATTACTGCTTTATATGCTGTCATGAAAACAATAATATTTTGTTAATTGTATATACATTCTAAATTTGATAACACTTTTTTTCACAAAACTTATAACATCAAAGAAACCTGCACTATGCACTAATCATTTAAAATCTGGCAAATTGTTTAAATGATTATAGGGTGTTTTAAATGTACATTATCATTTTTAAACTAAAATACACCTCAATAATTAAGGGTAATTACTGGAAAATATAATTATTTAATATAAATAGTAGTGTAACATACCTGTGCATCAATGAAACAGAAAAGCAGTAATTGAATAGCTGCGGGTTGAGATTTGCTCGTGCAAACACACATGTGGATAGGAAGTCCTGTAGTTGGTTCTCAGGTACATCTGACAAAGTATAATTATGATATGGCAGTGGTATTTAACTTATTATGTTAATAAATAGGTTTCATCTTATATTACAGTGTTTTATTTCTGCTGACAATTACTATAATCCTTCAATTACAGTAAGTACCTGGGCGACCGAGCTCTGCTCGGGTGAAAAAAAAAAAAAAAAGTGTGCGTCCCGGGACGCTCGACAGAAGTGATAACTTAAACTAATGTGGGTTAAAGTGAGAGCGGAGGAGCCTGCCCACTGCTACCGTATGCGTGAGAGAAGGGGAAGCCAGACAAAGTGGCGCCGTAAAGCGTTACGTTACGGCGCCACTCTGTCTGGCTCCCTTAACGCGTTACGTTACGAAGTCTGGTCAGAGCCCTGTGAAAGTCGTGTCAGAGTCGTGTCAAAGTCGTGTCCAAGCCGACTGGTCATTGTGTGGCGACACCTGGGACTTCGAAATTATCGATATTCCAGGGAGGTCGGCTAACGCTGGCTGGTCGATGGACCGCTCACGTTACGGAACGTTTCGGTTCACCGTCCCATGAGAAGTTATCACTTCAAAAAAGTAGTATTATTATTCGCCAATAGATGTCAGGAATTAAGTCTAACCTCAAATCAAACACTCATTGACTTTGTGTTACTAAAAAACGCCATCTGCTGTTGTGCTCACAAAAAGTAGTATTATTATTCGCCAATAGATGTCAGGAAGAGTCATATTTTTCTTCCAAGTTTATGTTTAAGTTGATAAAACACGAATAAAATGACATTTTCTAAAAATGATTCCTAGCTAGATCGATTTATCGCCCCCGAAACCCTCTATATACTAAATTTCATGAAAATAGTTGGAGCCGATTCCGAGATTCCAATTATATATATATATACAAGAATTGCTCGTTTAAAGATATAAGATAAGATAATAATGTTGGGTGTCCAGCTCACATTTGTGGCAACATTTCACAACGGAAGTAACCAGGCGACGTGCCTATCGCTATATCGCATAACGAACGCGAATTCCAATCCTCATGATCCTACGAATCGAAAACTCAAGAAGTTTTTGATATTGACACAATATGTTGGCAGCGATATTAGTTTATATGAGACCCATGTTTAATATAAAACAAAATTGTTAAACTAGTCTTACTCATAAGTATATCAATGACTTCATTAGCCATTTCCTGGTGTGTGGGCAGGAAAAGGGAGAAATCAGCATCAGGCGGTAGTTGCGAAGATTTGGTGAACTGTGGAACCTGGGCGAGATCCTTCAATGGGATCTTTCGAGACACCTCGTCTTCATCACCAAATCGATTATTCAGCGCGATGCCATTGTTAGCGTATTCTGGAGGCTACATCAAATAAATTTATTAACACAAGACTATGTAATCAAAAAATCAATATACTTAAATAATTTACTAGCTTTTATGCTCGCGGCTCCGCCCCCGGGAATGTCTTTCCTGGATGACATTTCTTTTTCCGGGATAAAAATACCCTATGTCTTTCTCCAACATATAGCCTTACCAAATTTCATTAAAATCCGTTCAGCCATTTAGCCCCGAAAACGTCACAGACACACATACAACGGACAAACGTTTGTGTGATCCACAAAATTGTTTCGGATCGAGGCGTTTCCTCCCAGAGAGGCTGATGTCAGGCAGGCGGACGATCGTAAAAACTACAAGCGGAATCTTATTGTAACATGTGAGATAAAAGATTCCCATGCTTGAGATCCTATAATTATGCTGCTATAATAATAACAGCATACTTTGATTTCTTATGTTTACGCGAATATTATTCATTGATTAATTATTAATTTAAACGGATTTTATCGCGGTTTTTTATTAATTTTGATCCTGAGATTTCGAAAGCTTTTCAGCCTTCGTGGTCACGGGGTGGACTGTTAAATTAGTTTAATTTCAATGAGCATAGTATGAGTGTAAAAATGCCAATTTGAAAAACAATTAAAACGCTACCTTAAATCATTTCACATACTAATAAGCTAGGCCCTAGATTAATAAAATAAAAACGAATTACGGAGAGCAGCACGAGGCGGCGCGCTATTAACACGCTTTTATTTTTCGTTAAACTTCATAATAAAAGTCCACCACTTGACCCCCGGAGGGATAGGCAGAGGTGCAACTACTGCTAAATCCACATTTCGCCGAGCTTATTTCAGTTCTATGATATGACCGCAAATTCCAATCGCGGACAACTCCTGTGTAGTTTTTCGAATCGAAAACTCCAATACATATGGTGATTGCGACTGGACTAATATTTAGTTAAATTGTTCTATAGATATTAGCAGTCGTAACACAAGTGTCTTCTGCAGCTCCACCCTTCGGAGCTGACTCTATAATAGTTTTTTATTATTAAGTTAAATGATCATCACTTACCAGAAACTGTTCAGTCAGCTGGAAAAGAACCTTTTCCTCGCCCTTAGTGTTAATCATAGGTTCTCCTGGACGATCGTACAGGTAAGCCAAACTTTCCAATACATTAGCCATGATAGCTACAAATTGAAATTAACAAAATATAACGATATTTTTATACACACTTCACAGGAACTGTGAAGTGGGAATGCTATGAATGTTATGCCATGCCCTTTTATACTGGTTTCTAAATGAGTATGGAGTGCAAACTTATTTTGAATGTTGAGTGCAAAACCACAACATGGAAACTGATAACTATTTACACGGCTGCTTTATCAAAACCATAACCGAACGTAATCATGTTTTTTATTTGTGTTTATCAAATGTTAGGGAAGATCTATGTAGGTGTTGTGGGACGGTAAGTCAGTCGTAGTACCATAAGGTACTAGGTGGACCTGTAGCGTGGGTATAAACCCAGTGATCCAATGATTGGGCAACAGAACCCTGAAAATGACCGACAGATACTTAATAATAAAATAGCTTTATATGTTTAAATCTATCTTTATCGAGAGCGAGTTTGCTATTCGGCGAACATTTTTAGGTTGAGTAGGTACACACTTATAGGTGGCCTCATGTATGACAGTTTCCGCGGCGCAGTAGGCTAGTAGCGGTGCGGTGCTTGGCAGTAAAATGGGAGGTTCGATTCCCGCATTTTACTAAAAATACTTATATATGTGGAGTACTGTTCGCACCTTTGGGACGGTTCCGCCCAATACTTACTCGATGCCTTGGACGGATTGCAGCGTCGGGCTGTCCGCATTGTAAATGATGCAGACGTTACAAGACACTTAGAACCGCTACAATAAGCTGTAGAATAGTAATATTGGGTCCTTTAAACGGAGTGTGAAGAAGCAGTTAGGCAGGCCGGCATGATCGTGCCGACCAACGATAGATACACTGTTTGTCTTTGGTCGACACTATTCCTGGATTGCGCTACACTTACCATCAGGTGTGGCGTAGTCATTTTGCCGAGCCAGGATAAAAAAAAACATTAATTTCCGCACATTTTTCATTCTTAGTATAAATAAATACACCCAACAATCACATACATAGTCCTGACCCCACAGTAAGATACGAGTCTTGTGTCGTGGATATCAGGAACTACGAGAGACTTTCGGTCTCACAACACCCAGACCCCGAAACAAGTATTTGTGGATCACACAAACATTTGTCTCGGTGCGGGGATCGAACCCGCGGCCTCTCGCTTCACAGCCGGTTACTCGCCCGCTGCGCCACGGAGGCTGTTAATACTTACTTTTGACGAATACAGAGTAGGTCCGTTAGACGGCTTTCTCAACGATAATAACCCCCGACCTTGACACCCCTGTATTCATAAACGTTACTATGAGACCACATAATGAGCGCAAAGCAATGGTGACGAATTGTTTAGTTTTTGGCGCTTAATCAAATTAGACCAATCATGAACATAGAATTCGACCCTTGGCAAAGAACGTACATTATGCGTTGTTTGTGAATTCGGTTACGAGTCAATCGGTCTTAGTATAGTAGGTAGGTACTACAATTAAAATTACAGGCTGCGGCAATCTTCGTTATTTACGCATTATTGAGTATATGAAATTTTGAAATTTTCAATCATTTTTGGTTAGCCATATATGAGAAGAGTAAGCACTAAGTACTTAATATAATGAACTTTTTTGGTTATCTTAGCTCGGCAGTGACTACGCCATACCTGATGGTAAGTGTAGCGCAATCAAAGACTAGTGTCGACCAACGACAGACGGTCTATCGTAGGTCGGAAAAATTATGGCGGCCTGCCTAATTGCTTCTTCACACTCCGTTTCAAGAACCCCATATTATAGGAAGTAAAGAACACGTGTGCAGGCAAACTATTCCGTAGCTTAATGGTCCGGCAGAAGTAAGATTGGCGATCATTTAGTTAATTAGATTAGATTAGGCGTTCGCATTTCCGAAACAGACGAACATTGGCGAAGCACATAGCTTCAATCGTAGGTACTATAATGAACTGGCGCGCTCTATACTGCATCACTTTCCAATAGAAAAATGTAAAGGATTGTTCCAATAAAACATGAGTTCCAAATCAGATTTAATATCATCACTGACTAGTTTCACATTCATATTGTCTAACATATATTTTTAATTATTAACATTATCTGACCACATCCAGGTCATAAGAGTCACAATCAGTTATTTACATTTGTGGGAAAATATTTCAATACAACAGAATTGTCTATCTAATATAGTTATATTAAACTACTATCTTTCCCACTGTGAATTCCGTCTTGATCATGCAGATAGCTTCAAACAGAAAAAAATCACAGCAAAAGTTGATAAGGTTTAAAAATATCGATTTTTAAAAGTCTATAATTAAATAGGCGGAAACAAGCGCTTGTAAAAATCAAACTCGTGTAAATTTTGTTCTTTGGGACCCTAGAGTAGAGTTTCTAAAAGTTTGCTGCGATTGGTCTATGGATGTAGCCTTTTATGGTCAATTGCGCATTGGTTCGCGGAGGAAGCCTTATATGACTACACACTATAACTTAATAATTACCATCCGGCAGTTCATGAAAATGAACAGCATGCGCTATTTCGATCGCGCCGCCCACCATCCGAATCCGCTCGTCCGACGAGCCTCAATATACACTCCCTTTGACCGTGCAAAGTGGAGACGTCCGCGTAGCGTCCTCACTGACCCCGACGATGCGACCACTCTGGCCATCCGAAGGAGAGAGGAATTCAATAAAAAACACTGCACACAACCGACTTACCGTCCTCGCCGCCGAGGACCGCGCCGCGTTCCCCGCAACGCCCCCGACCCTAGTACCGGCCCGCGAGCCGATGTTAATGATGATGATAATCATCAAGTAGAGTCCTAAAAAATAGTCCCCTAAACCCCAATCGCAGATGTCTCTGCCCTCTCCGGTGACCGTCCTGAGCCGAGGTTCGTACCCCAAAGGGGGTGCCCTTAGCGGTGGTCACCTAGTCAAGGGCTGAGAGCGCCTGAAAGCGCTCGCCCGAAAGTCCGGTGAAGCTGTATACAGCCGACTAGTGTCAGGCTTACAGCAATCCCAACACACAAAAAAAAAAAAAAAAAAACTTAATAATTGTATTCTGTGTTATGCCTTTGATCTAATAAAAATAAAATCTGGCAACATAATTCCATCCGACCATTCCATGTTGCTATTCGAGTTTTGGCAGGAATACTGATGGTGCAATCGATCGACCCCTTATTTTAATAGTTTCATAAACTAGTTTACCTATAGTGGAATTTGTTGTTTAAACGTAATGTGAGTTTATGTAATGAACATCAATATTGATGATAGTATGAAACATTAATTTATGTGAATTTGGAGTGATTTTATGGGGGTGAGTTCATCGATTTTGTTCATTCGATCGAGTGGAAAAAACGTCTATGAAGCGTCGTACTGGAAGAAATTCACATCAAAACTTATACAGGCCCATAACAACGGCCACACCGGTGATTCATCCTTCTTATGAAGACTTGTCAATGGCGAAATGCATACTGATGCGATTTTCCGGAAAAAATCAACAGTTAATTGTTTATAAAAAATCGAAATTAAAAAAATCCTTCGTTCAGACACTAGTTTTTATGTATTCCAAAAGCTGTATAAATTTCATTAAAACTTACTGAGTGGTTTTCGAGTTACAGTGGTCACCAGTTCAAAAACCATAGTTTTGAGAAAAACGCATTTAAAGTTTTACAATCGATTTATGGAGTATGTAGGGTAGACCGGGGACAATCGTAGCATTTTTAGGTTAGCGTTAAATTTTGAGTTTATTATTAATATTGTGTCAAAAGTGACAATAACCATTGATACTTAGTTTATTCGGCTATAAGTTAACATCATCTTTAGACGTCTAGAAACAATACAATCATAGATATTAAGCATTAAAGCGGATTGAGAGAACTGGTACAAATATCCCCGCCAGTGGGTTAATTGTACCAGCGATGTAATTAAATAAAATTCAGTGTTATCATTCCAAAAATATAATTCTCTAAATGCTAATATCTCATCTCAACAGAATAGCTTGTAATCTAATGACAAACAGAATACAGTAAACTTCGTTAGGTTAATCAACATAAAAATTAAAAACATAAAACAATAGTTTTCTCTCCCTAAACGATAATAACTAAGTTAAAGATTACAAGAAAGTATTCTTATAAGTCCTTATAAGGATTGACCATCATATTTATGATGTCGTATACTTATAATTAGTCAAAAACAACGAAAATCACAAATCAAAATGTTGTATGGTAAAGCATTTGGAACGATTGTCCCCATGGTACAATTGTCCCTTGCATACTTAATTTTATCATTTTTTATTAGATATTATTTATAGCTACCCAGTCTAGCAGAATTATATCCCATCGATACCAAAGCTCCGGGTGTGAAATTTACTCTTTTCTTTTTATATCTTTCTTTTTATATCTAATTAGAGAAACATGGCACAACCTAAACATAGACCTAAACGATTTTCCGATTTGGATTTCCTAATATGCTTGTTCGTAGAAAAGTATCTTTCAACGTTCTAATAGTCTTTCTTATTCTATAACGCGGCATCTGTTAAAAAATAAATGTTATGAATAACAATGGATAGCATAGTTCAGCATTTTTTTTATTCAAGTTTTAACTTGAACAATTCTTAAGACGACATGATATACCCAAACCGAAAGCAACCAAAAAAATTTCGTTCCAAAAAATTCCAAACCACTCCTATGAAAGACACGTATTCCGATTTGTAAAAAAAAAGACTATTATCGCTGAATTGCGTCTCTTAATACTGCAGTTCCCAATTGTTAACAATAAGTACAGTTACACATATTTAATCCTCATGATTTTTATCTTCTAAATTCTAACTGCTGGTGGTAGGATATTTATATCCGCCCAAATAGCGACCACCGTACACATTAAAACATTTAACATGGTGTTAAAACCTGCCATAGTGACCCACACACCTTGTGTAGATCGCGTTTCAGGATAAGCCAGTGTATATCCGGTTCTCCCGAGGGGCTTGCGACAGGACGTGATGATTGGTTGGGGCGGTTAGCGGTACATACTTGTACCCCTGTGCCTGTCTCGGTCATCCGCTTATCCTGTCGCATGCCTCTCGATTTGTTTCTACCCTCTTCGGAGTGTGAAGAAACATTTATGCAGGCCGGCTTGATTTTGGTGACCGCCGATAAACTCATTATTGTCGGTTCTCGCTGGTCTTTTTGGAATGCGCTGCGCTTACCATTAGTGCAATCACTTTGTCCGCCATTAAAACTTCAGGTACATGTAGGTCGCCTCAAATATTTTGTTGAGGCATCAATGGATCCTACTTAATATATAAACGTTTTAAATAACGTATAAACTCCTTTTTTATAAAGTGCCTTTAGAAACTCATAATATTATTATGTAGTTACATATCTTAATACTGCCCTTAAAGGTCTGATAATGAATGATGTTAATCTGATGATGAATTTTAGAATGAACAGTTAGAGAATGACGGTAAAACTGAGCTCACCGAATACTTAGGGCGCATTTATATGACAAGGAATCCTATCGCGTTGCGGCCGCGCGGCGGCCGCGCGGCCGCCGCACTCGAATCACTCGAAAAACTAATGTAAACTCTATTGACTAAGCCATAATGTTTAATACTTCGCAAAGCTCCAACCACGCGGCGACTGCGCGATCGTGTAACGGGAGCGCGGCCGCCGCGCGGCGGCCGCGCGGTTGGTTACTCACTAAGAATTTCAACGTTAAGAGGCTACAGCGAAAATAATCCGTAGTTTGGTGGGCGGGGCTTGCACCCGCTCGCGGGGAGCTGCGAAGGCATAGCACGCGCTCGGGCGACAAGCCGCGCTCGTTTGTCGTCGGGCGTTCGACTCGTATTACAAAGCTGTACACTCTGCACAAAGTGATATAAGTCTAAAAGCATATTTTTTCGGTCTAGTCGGTATTCCTGTATCTAATATAGAACGGAAAATAAAATTCGTTCGCAATGATATAAGGACCACCTTTGGTCAATTTTTATAAAAAAATTGTGTATGCTGATATTACTTTAGGAATATTAAATTGAACTAAGGCCTTATTTTAAAGCAAATATGTTTAATTTGTTATATCTCAATTTGTAACATTGTATGTGTGTACTTACAATTAATTACGTCAGATTTGTGCGCAATAATACAATTAAAGCAAAGCAAAATGGTGATATTGAAGTTTTTTTAACTTGACACAGTAAAGTGACTTGGTATTAAGTACAGTCCAGTTCAAATATATTTGCGACCAACGAGATTAATTTTGTTAATCATCGGCATTATGTGGGCCCGAAGCTACTGGATATACAGTGGCTAGTCCCGAAGTGTGACATGTCTGATTAGACCACTATGGTGAGTTTTTCGCCATGTGTACGGTTTTCGCTATTCAATCGATACCCAAATGTATCGGTTACCCTCTCACCAGTGACACCAGCAGTTCTGCCTGGGTTGATCTTAGACTAGTACTTACGAATGTTTCCACTTCACCGTATCTTAAATATCCTTTTTATAAAGACAATTGACTCTCATAGCTTTCTCTAGTATATCAACACATCGATTTTTTGGCCATCGGCACGAACGTACCTTTGGTACGATTTAGCATGGGTGTTTGTGACCCACGTACTTTTGTGATTCTCTAAAACATAAAAATATTACCTTAAGCGACCTTACTGGAGTTTACCTGGCACGTTATGGACACGTACTCCCGTAGGCCATAAATTTGGTTTCCACCACATTTCTGTCCGCCATTTTCAAGTGTTTAGTGCACCCGATCCTAAAAAAGGCAACCGCTAGGATCCGTCCAATTACAGGCCTATAACCATCGCCTCCTTGTTCTTTACGATAATGGAATTATCAACTGTCAGCACCTGCTGTACCTAGAGGAGCACCGATTGATTAGCGACCGCCAGTACGTCTTTCGTCGGAGTCGCTCGCTGGTAATCTTCTAATTTACCTGACATATAGATGGACAGAAGCAACTGAGACCAAGGGGGAGGCGCTTGCAGCCAATTGGGGCTTAGCGAAGACCTTTTATCGGGTATGGCACAAAGCACTTCCTTAAAGCTACCTTCCTTTGGGCTTCCAGAGAAATTATGCAACTGGATCACTAACATTTAAAAAATCGTATAGATAGAAGCGTGTATACCTCACGTTACGGATAGATGTTCAAAAATCAATCACCATCTATTAACTTTTTTTTAATAGATTGAGAGATAATCGCTTTCAAAGGTATAAAAAGTGTAATATTAATCCAACAAAATGTGTTCATAAGATATTTTTTTTTATCCGATCACGGCAAAGTGACTAAGCTATATCTGATGGGAAGCGCAGTCCAGTCCAAAAAACCAGCGACCATCGACATACAATAAGTTTATGGGTGGTAATGCTTCTTCATACTCTAAAGAGGGAAGAAGCAAATCGAGGACCCTGCGACAGGACAGGCGGATGACCAATGCAGGCACAGGGATACAATGTTGGACCCTTATACGCACCTCAAACAACTATCAACTCGTGTCGCAAGCCTCTCGGTAGAACTGGATATACACTGGCTGATCCTGGAACACGATCCACACAAGGTGTGAGTCGCTATGGCAGGTTTTAACACTACGTGTACGGTGGTCGCTATCCGGGCGGATATGGATATCCTACCACCAGTATAATAGTTTCCACTTTTGTATATACATTTATTCTTTACTATGGAATCCTAAGTTTGTCATATGTAAGTAAAACACACACTTCGTTGGTTTTGAAGGATAATGGAATGACAGACAAAATTTTGTCATTTTCATACATTTGAAATGAAAATGAAATAGTCAGGTATCCGTATCAGTCATAGTCCTGTCACAGTCCGGTCAAAGTCCGGTCAACTCCAGTTAAAGTCCGGTCGAATTCCGTTCAAAGTCCTGTCATAGTTCTGTCAAAGTCCGGTCAAAGTCCAGTCACAGTCCGGTCAAAGCAGACTGGTCACCGTGTGACACCACCTTAGGCTTCGAAAATTCTCAAAGATCCAGTGAGATCGGCTAACGCTGGCTGGTCAACTGGCCCGCGTGACGTCTCATGGAATGTTCTCCAATATTCTCGAACCTTCCGTTGATCGATGGACCGCTGGTGTTACGGAACGCATCGGTTCACACTCCCATAAGAAGTTATCACTTCAAAAATGAAAATTAGTTTGCCACCAACAAAACAAGAATTGTAGCAACAAATTAAAAGAACTGCATTCATTTGTAATGTATGGTGTAATGTACACATGCCCCACGGAAAAATTGCCAGAAAATTTCAGATAGACAATAATTGATGACAAATATAATATTCATATATTATTGGTTTGATGGCCCCCTAAGTCCATGTTTTGAATAATTATCGTCTGACATACAAGGTACCCTATTAAAAATATTGTTGGAACGAAGTTCCTTACGGCAGGCTTGGAGGGGATAGGGATTTTGCTGCGTGACCGAACTGAAAAAAATGCGATAGTAAAAGCGTAAGAAAACAGCGTAAGAAAAAAGCGTTAAAAGCGCTGCATAACCAGCCAGCGTTAGTTCCTTTTTGCCTGCACCAAAATTGTGTGCGAATTTCAGCTCAATCAGTTTTTAAAATTAAATTCATTCAGACAGTTATACTTGAAGTATTTTTATATCTCCTTCGATTTTTAAAAGATTACGCTAGCTCGTTATTATTTATAATTACATAAGTTGATAAAAAATGCTATACAATGGCTTTACCGCGGCAGTCTCCGAGTGCTACACGTCTTTTTTTTATTTTGTTATTTTAGTTGATAATTTGTATTTTTTACAATTTGTGTCGATTCTACATTAGCCGAAGGAACTTCGTTCCTACCTGGTGTCCCACGACACACACCAATTTTTATTTATTGATTGATTATACAGGGTTATTTTTAAAACACCAGCAACCTCGCAGGGGTAGGTTCCTAAGGTTATAAGCTACTACTTTTGTTCTACGACTTTTGATAATTTGTTAGATTTTATTTTCATACAAAAATAAGTATTCATTTAATTTCTGTCTTGAATGTTACAACGCGCATCGCAGATTACGTAAACAAACACGCGAAGCGTGGGGAACCGGGCTAGCGCATTTGACCTTGAATTCCCGAGCAGCTGACCGGCGCCTTTGATGTCGTGCGCGCAAGCCGCGCCGCGCCGCAGTCTACGAAGAAAAACACAACACAACAAAAACTTGTAAAATCATTTTTTTAAAAATATATTGAGTTATATCCAAACTCGTAAAACAAAAGTTGTTCCGTATGGGGTCAGCTATCTGGTCCTGCGAGGTTACTGGTGTTTTAAAATTAACCATGTATTCATTATTATATAGTTTACTTAATTTTTTCATGTTATTACAAAGTCAGATATGACGAATGAGGAAAATGAAATAGATGAAGATGACAGCTATGTTAGAAGCGTAGATAATGAAGATTTATCAGATGAATCCGATGAAAATTTTTTTTTTTTAATATGCAAATACACAATTTTTTTAGAATCATCAAATCGACATATTTTATCCTTGATACCTCCGTTAGCTACCACAATCAAGAATTTTCGCACAGGAAATTGTTGGGCGTCTCATTGAAACGAAGCTACTCACGGAAAATTAGCTTGATAGTAATCAAGTGCAAAAATGGACCCGGGATCCCTGACTAAAACTTATATTACTTTAAACCTGGAAATATTTCTATTTTATGTAATATAACTAAATATGAATCCATTAACACTGAGTGAATTAATGGGTGTTAATTGATACAAGTTAGATTTTTTTAACTCATCCAAAATACATAATATCCATCAAATCTTAATATTTTCTAAACAGACTTACTTCCAGCATTTTAATTATTTTAACTCCAACCCTATCAGATAGAAGTTTTAAAAAAACTTGTGCCATTTAACACATGCATTTATCATTATACACATATTAACTACTATAACATATGGCTAATGATATAAATTTAGTTTCTTTTTATTATCTCATATTATTGTTGTTACTATAAACAAAAATCATAGTACATTTATGTTAATAGCAAGTAATCCCAATCCATCAAAGTTAAAACATCCTGAGAATAGAATAGAGTAAAAAAAAGTTGTCGAATTTTTAAAATAGCATCATATCATTAAATAGTTTTTTCTCAAAATTCGGTTTTCAGACTTGTATCACTTTTCACAGATGGTACAGAAATATACGCATATTAGGACGAAAAAATATTTATTATGTACTTACACTGTGACATTACGCTCATCATCTATGGATACTCATTTATGTTAAATGAGTCTATTGTAGAGCAAGAGCCCGTGAGTGCCAGACCTTCGTATTTTAATAAAAGCTGAAAATTTTTCTATGTGTGTCCCTAGTAATGGTAAGAATGGTCCCCACCCATGAAGCTGAGGCAGCGGTGGCTTTGGCAGGTAACAGGTGACAAAGGTGTATAAAATTCCATCTCAAATTTATCATAAAATAAAACTTAATTTTTTTATATTTGATTCATAATAATATCAAAACTCGCGTTGCTCATTGCCAGACAGTTAGTATGGTTGCAACCCTCTGCCGGACACCCTTAAACTTTTATAATTTATAATTATACTTACGTTATATTATAAAACCTAAATTTTATATATAATTTTTTGGGGGCCTATTAATCTATGTTTACATAATTGCCGGACAGTTTCGACGGTTCTATCATCTTGCCAGACGCATTCAAAGTCAAAGTTTCGGGGGGCAAGGAGCGTATACAGTAACTAGCGCGAGTGAGACAGAGCGCTTGGTCTATTGCGGCCCTTCACTGCGCATCAGCTGTTGCTTATTGTAACTATCTGGTGAACGGCTATGCTCATAATAAATGTATTATTTTTCTGTGCAGTTTATAAAATAAATGTGATCAGTTGTAATAAAGTGCTATTATGAGTGACGAAAAAATAGTTTGGTTTGTTTGTAAGAAAAATTATGAACATATAATAATATTTTCTGAAGAAACTTTAAAAAAATGGCAGACTATTCTTAAATTACGAAAAATACATAACACAATGGCATGGCATATGGCAAATCTATACTTATAAAATTACATGTCCTGACTGACTGACTGATTCATCATCGCCGAGCGCAAACTATCAAGGCTACAAGCATGAAATTCGGACTGTATATTCATTTTATGATGTAGGCACCCACTAAGAAGGGATTTTAGAAAATTCCACCCCAAAGGGGTCAAAATAGAGGATGATAATATGTATGAAAGTCCGTCATTTTGAAAGTTACATAAACAAAATTTTGTATTTCGGTTATTGACGTAAAACAAATAAATACGTGTTTCAGGAATTTTGGAAATTTTAGTTAATAAGAGATGAAAAGGGGGGTAAAAGTTAATGCGAAAGTGAGTTTGTTTGTTACGCTTTCACGCCTAAATCACTGAACCAATTTTGATGAATTTATCTACAGGGATAGATGGGACCCTGGAGACGGTTACAGGCTACTTTTATCCCGGAAAATGCTGTTCACGCGGGCGGAGCCGCGAGCAAAAGCTAGTACATAACATAGTACAATTCATTGGCTTTACAATTTTGATAGAATTGAAAATAATAAACTTCGTAAAAATGAAAAATAATATAAATAAAATTATTAGAGTTTCGATATGATTGAAGTTGTATTAGAACAATTTTACTGAGTATCGTTTTAAATATTTGTTATTCAAACTGTAAAAAATTATTTAATGAAATTTCTTGATTAAGAAAAAAATAAACTGCACAATTTGAACTTGATAACAGTGGATGCGCAGTGAAGGGCCCAATAGACCAAGCTCTCTGTCTCAATCGCACTAGTTACTGTATACGCTCCTTGCTCCCCGAAACTTTGACTTTGAATGCGTCTGGCAAGATGATAGAACCGTCGAAACTGTCCGGCAATTATGTAAACATAGATTAATAGGCCCCCAAAAAATTATATATAAAATTTAGGTTTTATAATATAAAGTAAGTATAATTATAAATTATAATAGTTTAAGGGTGTCCGGCAGAGGGTTGCAACCATACTAACTGTCTGGCAATGAGCAACGCGAGTTTTGATATTATTATGAATAAAAATATTAAAAAATTCAGTTTTATATTATGATAAATTTGAGATGGAATTTTATACACCTTTGTTACCTGTTAACTGCCAAAGCCACCGCTGCCTCGGCTTCATGGGTGGGGATCATTCTTACCTGTACTAGGGACACACATAGAAAAATTTTCAGCTTTTATTAAAATACGAAGGTCTGGCACTCACGGGCTCTTGGGCTATTGATGGAAGTGGCTTGGTTGAAGATATTATGAGATCTAACAAGTGAAAATAATATAATGTATGCGTACATCCTATAACTATTTGCATTATTAAATATAAATTGACTTTGAGGGTAAATAAAATCATATTAATGCATGAAATCACGAAAATCCGATCTGCAAAAAAACGGCATAGGTCCGTCCACGATAAGGCGCTCCCGCCGACTGATCTATTGAGGGAATGAAAGTGACGCAATTACTTTTGAAATGCAAAATAAGAGATGGCTATATTGAGTGTACTTTCAGAATAAAACAACGTATGTGCCAAAACGATTTTTCTTGTTTTCTAATAAAACTCATTATTAAATCTAAAACTGCTTTGACCAAACTTTCATACGATAATTCTCCATGTTTTAAAGTAAATTTAATTGTCTTATTCATGAGGGTTACGCTTCGGCAGCCAAAAACGTAAAAAAATAGATACAACTTTGCGATTTTTTTCTATCGAGAAAATTTCATTGAATCGTGTATTCCTTTTGAACAATCCTAGAGCAGAAAGTCAAAAAACGTATACCAAAATATTAAATCTCTATTCCACGTACACAATTATATACACGAGATAGAAATGTCCCATTTTTTTCAATGTAGGGCCTTAAGTCCTAGTTAATAAGACATACATTTGCTATGACTGAAAAATTTCGAAATTTTTCGCGTCGTCTAAACGCAGCCTTATATGATGAAATTAGACCTTTTGAGGTCTAAAAAGGTCTACTTTTTTTTAGTACCCATCCTTGACAAGCATATAAAACACATATAAAACATTTTAGGTTTTATTTTGATTCTATTTTATACAATTTTTTGGTTTATTACTTTTACCCTTAACAGTAAACATTCACAAAATGTATGAAATCTGTCGCATCCTCTTTACAGTCTCAAGAGTTCAAATCTGTATTTTATTCCTATGACAGCTACCATTCTTTGGAAATGAAAATGAAGAATTCGACGAAAGTCGTGAGTAATACATAACCTTTTTTACTAGGTTTCGTTTTAATCTATGAGTATTCTAGATCCTAGAAAAATCTTTAATTTTTTTGGTTTTATTTTTATGTTAATGGACATAAGAATTGGTACTACCACATCAAAAAGAAATAGAAAGAAGAAGAAAGAAATAAATCTATAACGTACAAAACAAATGCTATACATTCATTCTTTTCATTCGTAGTTTCGGTCGTTATAATATCAGAATTCTCACAGTAGCTTGTCCTGCTGTTGTCTATAGTGGGTTACACACACATTTTGTGTTATTAGACTATGATGACTATATCCCGAATGATTTACGTGAACATATGTTTTGGTGAAAAATGTCTATTTTAATATTTATAAATAAATAAATAAATACACCCAACAGTCATACACATAGTCCTGACCCCACACTAGGTTTACCTGTATCGTGGGTACTACTGTGGGAACTGCGAGGGACTTGTGGTCCCACAACATCCAGACCCGAAACAAATCTGTGGATCACACAAACATTTGTCTCAGTGTGGGAATCAAGCCCGCGGCCTCTCGCTTCACAGCCGGCTATTCGTGCACAGCGAAACGGAGGCTGTGTGTGTGTCTATGAATCCGAATAAATCGAACGATTTCGAACTTGAAATATAGACTTCGGTTCTGAGGAACCCTGTGTCGTGGAGAAAAAATAGTTGGTTCCGTAAAGTCATTACGAACAAGTCTTCACATAAAATTCTTAGAAATTATAATATTTATTTAAACTTAGTCGTGTAGTATTTTAAAGTATAAATACATTTCCTTATTTATTTATTTATTAAGCATTGTACACAAGGTATACAGGTGGACTTTAATGCCTTAGGCATTATTTCTTTCCCTACGTTTTTTACGTATTCTTAGAACTCGTAGCAGCATTCTTCGAATTAAAGTCATCTTCTAGTAAATTCAGCCCATGTCAAATTCTAATACGAATAGATAGGTAATATGACAGGTATTGCTTAATACGAGTATAAACAGAAAAAGTGATGTTGAATTCCTACATCTCAATGACATAACTCGAAAAATCTGGACCGGTGTGTAGAACGCCATATTATAATTCTATTCGCTTTGTATATTAAATCATCTCTGAACGTGGAGGCAGATATGAGTCTAGAGATATTGATATTCAATGAGATTGCACCAGAACGCATTAACGCATATGTATGTAAACATACGTACTTCTCGCATGCAAGAAATAGATTTTTTGCTTTTTTTTTTTTGGAAAGCAAAAAATAAAAATGGTTCAAGTATATTTATATCCTAAAACTTCGATTCACATTACGCATTTCAGCATTTTGCGCTTGTGAAGATTTTAAATATAATAACTCTTGATAAAACTACTACCCTCCTATAAGTACCCTCAATTTATAAATATTTTAAGTATTCAACGTCTATGTAGGTAAATTTACTTAGTTTAATATGTTTCTAGTGTAAGTGAATATTATTCTTTGGTGAGAAATAAATATCTTAAACCTAAAACTACTACCATAGTTTTGGTACCATCACAGCCATGGTTTTGTTTTTAAATCTCATGTATTGGCAATACATTATACTTCCCTCGGATCAATATTTAATTTCAGAGACTTCCAGCATATTATCCGGGAAGCGTTCACCAGACTACAAGTCTCTCCTGCAACCTTGGATGTAATGATGGCATCTTTGTCAAATAGTACCTACATTACCAAAATACACAGCTATGGTGAAATAATCTCGATTTTATGGAAATATCCATATTTAATGTATAATTTTTTTATCAGGATGTCTTGAATACCCATCGTTCTGTTTTGCCCTTTATTTCTATAAATAAAACGAAATAGTAGAAAACGAACGACAACAAAGATTTTTATCAAGGGATTTAATTTTATTTATTTTATTTCAAATTTTAATCATTATTTCCAGTGTACCACAGTACATGAACCCAAATATCGTGTTAGATGGATTAACTTTTTTCAGACAACATTCCTGCGTTTACAGAGACTTTGTTATTTTATAAGAGTAAGACTGACTCTAATAGGATTGCTAACGGTGGTACTATATACATCATCATCATCATCATCATCAGCCACAAGACGTCCACTGCTGAACATAGGCCTCTCCCAAAGATTTCCAGACCGACCTGTTGGAAGCGGCCTGCATCCAGCGACTTCCTGCGATCTTTATCAGGTCGTCTGTCTACCTTGTAGGTGAACGTCCAACGCTGCGCTTGCCAGTACGTGGCCTCCATTCCAGAACCTTTCTGTCCCATCGGTTATCGGTTCTGCGAGCTATGTGGCCTGCCCACTGCCACTTGAGCTTGCTAATCCGCTGAGCTATGTCGGTGACTTTCGTTCTTCTACGGATCTCCTCATTTCTGATTTGATCACGTAGAGAAACACCGAGCATAGCTCTCTCCATAGCTCGCTGAGTGACTGTGAGCCGTCTTATACGGCCCATATTTAGAGGCCACGTCTCAGTGCCGTATGTCATCACTGGTAACACACATTGATTGAAGACTTTAGTCTTCAGGCACTGAAGGTATTTTGGACGAGAAGACCTTGCCAAGTTTCCCGAACGCTGCCCAGCCGAGCTGGATTCGACGATATACTATATACAAACTTATTTAATTCTAAATTTTGGATCATTTTTTGTTTCTCATGCGGTATTGTCGCAAATGATTGGTCGATGGATAACAAACTCTCGGCGCTAGTAGCGGCTGCACAATAAGCTAGCACCCGCGTCAGTGTCGAGGTTATTAAACGGACTGCTGGGTGGACGGATCAGTCCACTGTATTTAAGACCTATTATAAAAGACCAACTCTAAAACATGATTCAAATTTCGCAAATGCCTTATATTTCCCCATATAAGCAAAGTTAATAGCTAATAATTTGAATGAGTAATCAAAAACAACGTAATTTTGAGTTGAACTAGAGTAAATTATCTACCTAACTAATTAAGATATTGAATCATAATTTATTCTATATGTTTTACTTATTTCTACAACATTGAGAATGCTCTAAACATCTACAAGTATATATAATTAATATAAATCTCGGAAGACGAAGACAGAACAATTGAATGATCAAACGAACTTACCTGAAGTGAAGTTCGATCCTAAATTGTTCTGTCTTCGTCGAAGAGATTTAAGGTCCCTCCCAACCCTAGTCTGAAGAACTTTTTCTCCCCCAGGCTCAATGTTGTATCCTCGTTATATAAGTGGTGACCATATCTCTCTAAACTAGAATGAGGTTATTACCGCCGTGTGGGTAGCCTGTCGTCTTTTTATTTTTATTTTTAGGGTTCTAAACTATGTGCGGGTGGATAGAAGCGTAGCCGAGCTACTACAAGTATATATAATTAATATAAATCTCTTCGACGAAGACAGAACAATTTAGGATCGAACTTCACTTCAGGTAAGTTCGTTTGATCATTCAATTAAATCGTATTTTAATGATGGTTGGGTGTAGTGTTTTTGGGTGTAAAAGCCGTAGCGAGCAAAAAAATCCTGGTGTCATATTTCACATGTAAGTACCTTATAAAATCTGTTTCTGGGAATTAAAATAGTTTCAGATTGTTGTATTGGCGAGTATTTTGCACAAGATTTTGGTAAAATTGTTACGTAAATCCTATTTTAATGTATAAATCTAACTTTATAACCTAAAAATAGTGTTGCCGGTTACTAAAGCTAAATGCCGATAAATTTTTATTTTAGTAGATAGAAATTATATTATATAATATTAATATTATATCATACCTATTGGAAGGAGGGGCTTCCAATAGGTATCGATAACGAGGTCATAAGAATGATTACTAACCAGCTGATTTTTTTGTATTTACTTAGTTAATATTTATATAATTTAACTGTCATATTGTCCTACAAATAAAATAATAATTTTTTGAGTATCATCAAATCGAAATATTCTATCCTTGCTACCTCTGTTAGCTACCACAATAGAGGATTTTCACATAGGGATTAGTTGGTCGTCTCATCGAAACGAAGCTACTCACGGAAAATGAGCTTGATAGTAGTCAAGTGGATCAGCTACCCGAGGGCTCCCTGTCCATTATATTTTTTCACGTAAGAACCAAGATATATATGTGAGGGATTTATTGATTTGTTGCGATCAACGCCATCTGTTAAGCCGGACTCGTTTTATTTGGAGGTGCAGGCAACGCCATCTCTGTCGTCAGGCTATATCATTTAGAACGAATGTTGTGAACTATTTAAATACTTCATTCACAAACGAATGAATGACCTTTCCTAAAGTCAGTAGTTCGGACCTCGCGAGAGTGAATAACAGCGACACTTCGTGTTCGGTTCCCGACGGCACCACTACGTGCACTGACTTATAAAACAAAATACATCATGGCAGACAGCGGCGACGAAAACCGTAATTCATCTCCGACAGCAGCGGTGGGATCGGAACAACACAACTCCAACGACAACCTTCCGAATATTCCATCAGACATGTGGGCATCATTTTTCCGTGGCATGGCAGAAAGCTTTCGAACCGGTGAAACCAAAAATACTACACAGATGTCTAAAAAAATGAAGCCGAGTGAAGTTTACATACCCTCTTTCGATCCTGATGATTGCGAATTCACGGCAGCACAGTGGTGTGAAGAGTTAGACCACCATCGGACTCAGAACGCCTGGACTGATTACGAGACAAGGAATGCTGCGTTTACACACCTACGCGGACGTGCTCGTAAGTGGGCATCAAAATCCTATCCTCTCTGCAAGACCTGGGCCGAAGCGAAGGAACGTCTGACAAGCCAGTTTGCCGCTACGAAGAGGTTCCAAGACCTTTTTCGGGACATGGTGAAGTATACGAGCGACGAGGCTGCTACGTACGTGGAATACTCCACAAACTAACTGGCGATGATCGACAGGCTAGAATCGGGCTGGAGCGAGGCGAATAAAATAGAAGTTGTCATCTCAGGTATCGTCGATAACCAGGTACGTTCTGATTTGTTAAAAAATACGCCTACGGACTTTGTGGCTCTTGACAGACACCTTGGTACCTACCCTAGCATAAAAATTCAAAGCGGTCAAGCTCATTTAACTTTGTGTCAGAACAAAAAAGGCAAAGGGTAGACTCATCCGACCGTAGCCACGTTGTGTGTCACAACTGTGGGAAAACTGGACATTATAAGCGGAATTGTAAATCTAAAGCTCAGGCGCAGACCTCCACTAGTGAGGAAACGGCTCAACAAGCGCTGAAGCTTAATTCCGAGAAAAATATTCAGTGTAGTTATTGCCACAAAGTAGGACACACAGAGCAAGTCTGTTTTACAAAACAAAAGGACGCTAGGAATAAACAAATAACAAAATCTGTCAACGTATGCTTACAATCTGTGGCTCCGGTTATTTAAATAAACATAGACGGATTTAAATTACAGGCTCTTATAAACAGCGGTTCTGATTGTTCTCACCTTCGTAAACATATTGCCGATGAAATAAACGGTACCCGACACTTTGAAGTTACGCGGCTTATGGGTATTGGCTCTGCCTCTACCTATTCATTGTCCCGTATAACACTACCTATTCGCATCAAAGACGTATACGTAGAGGTGAGCTTCGTTATTGTCAATTCTCTTGTTATACCTCATGACGTCATAATAGGGCGCGATGTTTTTTTTTACTCGGGCTGGGTTGACCCTAGTAATGAATAAAAGTGGTGTTCACGTCATTCGCGAAGTCCATGTGGAAACTTATGCCTTGCAAAGTACCGATATGGCGAAACTCGACACCGATTTGACGGACGCCGTGGACATTACTCATTTGCGGTCAATTATTGAGAGCGTCATCCTTATCGTTTAGCTCCTGCTGAACGTGAGGCTATGAAAGAAATTATTGCTGACTTACAGTGCAAAAACATAACTCGCGAAAGCTTTTCACGTTTTTCAAGCTTAGCAATTTTAGTAGAAAAGAAGAATGGTTCTGACAGGCTCTGTATTGACTACCGGGAGGTTAATTCAAATACGGTTCGCGATAATTATCCACTGCCGTTAATTTTAACAGCACAGTTGGACACTCTGGGGCAATCTTCCGTGTTCACTACGGTTGATATGGCGTCTGGGTTTTACCAGATCCCCATGTCCGAGAAATCTGAATCGATCGAAAAAACTGTGTTTGTGACGCCGGACGGCGCATATGAGTTTATTAAAATGCAGTTCGGGCTTTGTTTGTTCCGAAATTCGAAATTTTTAACGGTAATGGCGCCTTTGTACCAATTGACGCAAAATGATGCTAAATGGGTCTGGCTAGACGACCACCCCAGAAATAATACAAAGATTTCACTACGATTTCAAACATTTGGGTTGGGATAAAACTCTTACGAGAACATTTTTGGTTCCCTAATATGGCGACTTCCGTAAGAACTTACGTAGACCGGTGCTTACCATATAAAATAAATAAAGGCCCTTCAGGCGCAAGACAGTCGACTCTTAAACCCTACTGAAAAAGCCGCCAAACCTATACACACGCTACACATTGATACGAGTTGTAAACTCACTGGCGGTCGTAGTACAAAAGCGTATGCGATAGTAATTATTGACGCACTCATAAAATACTGCCACTTAACCTCCGTGAAAGACTTGACAGCGAAATCCACTTGTAACGCGCTGCGCTCTTTTGTATTTTTTATTTGGAACGCCAAAGAGAGTAATAGCCGATCAAGGTACCACTTGAGATTCAATTGGCTATTAACTGTACTTTGTCAAAAGTCCTTTGTAGATGCTAATGGGTTGTAATAAAAACCCGCCGCGGATCAATGCATTAGTCTAGGAATAAGAGAAACTCGATCTCTTTGAAATTAGGGAACAGGCTAAGGTCAGAATGGACGAGCAGGCACGTCTCGACAAAGCCCGGTTTGATAAGGGCAAGGCAAAGGTGCGTCCATTTGAACCCTAGAGCAAACACAAAGCTAGGTGAGAATTTTTCTAATCCGTGTAAAATTATTGAAGTTTGTGACAACGACAGGTACAAAGTGGAGCCAATATCCGGAGAACGTGTTCAGTACGTTTGTCATGAAAAGTTACGTAAATATCCTTCGAACTTACCTGAGTTATCCGATGAACTAGATGACGCTTCTAATATCACATCTGGTGTGAAGTGCTAAATCATTTTAATAGACCTTTCTTCAATCTGTTATCATTATCTGATTGTAATAAGTAGAATTTAATGGATGTTAAACGCATATCCTTCAACTATTCCGTTAATTATTTTCGTGTTCTATCGTTTATGATTTTAAATGACTTTTTATTTTTTTATTATTATTTTGTTGTTTTCTCATTAAGGTATTTTATTTTCACTAATTAATAATATTAGCTATTGTCGATTACAAACTCCTTTTTTTTCCCTTATTCCCCAACCCCTACTGAAATAATTACTTGACATACTGAACTTTATTGGAAGCTCCGCGCTTCATGTAATGACGTACATTGGAAGCTCCGCGCTTCATGTAATGATGTACATTGGAAGCTCCGCGCTTCATTTAACGATGTATATTGGAAGCTCCGTGCTTCATGAATTGGCGTACATTGGAAGCTCCGCGCTTCATGAATTGGCGAACATTGGAAGCTCCGCGCTTCATGAATTGGCGTACATTGGAAGCTCCGCGCTTCATGAATTGGCGTAGATTGGAAGCTCCGCGCTTCATGTATTGGTGTACACTGGAAGCTCCGCGCTTCATGTATTGGTGTACACTGGAAGCTCCGCGCTTCATGTATTGCTGCTTAATGGAAGCTCCGCGCTTCATGTATTGCTGCTTAATGGAAGCTCCGCGCTTCGTGTATTCCTGCCTATTGGAAGCTCCGCGCTTCGTGTATTCCTGCCTATTGGAAGCTCCGCGCTTCATGTATTCTCGCACATTGGAAGCTCAGCGCTTCGTGTGGTTCAGTGCACATCAACGGCTGCAACCGGAGTGGAGGTTGCGCGAGAGCGCGCCACCTGTCAGAATGGCCGTGTGAGGGATTTATTGATTTGTTGCGATCAACGCCATCTGTTAAGCCGGACTCGTTTTACTTGGAGGTGCAGGCAACGCCATCTCTGTCGTCAGGCTATATCATTTAGAACGAATGTTGTGAACTATTTAAATACTTCATTCACAAACGAATGAATGACCTTTCCTAAAGTTAGTAGTTCGGACCTCGCGAGAGTGAATGACAGCGACACTTCGTGTTCGGTTCCCGACGGCACCAATAATGTACTCTGTGGGCACCACTACGTGCACTGACTTATAAAACAAAATACATCATGGCAGACAGCGGCGACGAAAACCGTAATTCATCTCCGACATATAATAATAACCTCAAAAGTGTTTAGAAATATGCCACGTGCCACTCTGCTCGTGGTACTGGGAATACTATTTTCTTTTAAACAAACTATTCACAAATAAATCTATATTACAACACGCCACGTTTTATAGGTACTTCCCGCTGATAAGATTATTTGGACAAGGCACAGGCTTATTCGGGTCTCCTTGTCGATAAGCAAGCGGCCGTTATATAGAGATAATCATTTTGTATTGACTTAGATATGATAACTAATGATGACAAACACGAGCCGAAATGTGTTTATATGATAAACACGTGATATCAAATGATAGGTCTGACTAATGTTAACTATCTTGATCTGTGATGTACATATTTTATTGTTTAATAATCTAATAACTGTTATTTTATACAGATGACTGGCAATGAGGATCCTACCAACTTATTATAGGTATGCTTTAAGATAATACTACTATGCTTCTTGGAAATTTATTTATTCGAATGTTGTCATGGTTTCCAATGGGGAAGGCTGGATATTCTCCATGCTTCATTTTATAAACTTGTCTAAAACAATATACATACTATGGAAGGAAGGAGAAACTGAAATGGGTTCCCTTTTGGATATTAAAATTAGCTACTGATACTTTCTATAAAATAGCACTAACTATGTACTGATAAAGTTTAGAGTGTTTTGTTTAGTCAGATTGCTATTAGCAGTAGATATGTCATTATTTTTGTATATTCATATTTGTAGATAAAGTAATAAATTTCAATCTAAAATGATGAGTATTTAAACGAGCCGTTTATGTTGTATGATAACAATATGATATTAAATGATAGGTCTGATTTATACTGAAGTCTACATATGATGCAAATTTTTGTGTAGCTTATTTCTACTAAAATATTGAACATGTTTCAGGTAATCTTTTAAGGTGACTAGGTAAGAAATTCTATTAAAATATAAATTGTTCAAATTAATAAAAGAAATATTTATATGAAAACATTGTTTTATTAATATTGCTAACACATTCTTAATATAAACAGGTCAGAATTTATTGCTATTTAACTCTATAAACATTTATTACATATTTACACTTAAAATTTATAAGATTTATACTATCAGCCTTTCATTTTTTAAATGAAATATACTAAGAATAAAACATATGGAAACATTAAAGTTTGAATCCATCTAAGGTTAATTCTACTGTTACAAGGAAACGTTTCTTGCAGGTGAATCAGATTTTAGCTTACTGCTCCTATCAAAAATATAATAATTTGAGAGATGGATAGTGAAATTCTGTCAACCCTTACGACACTTGATTTATGAAAAAGGATATTGATTAATTCTTTCATCATATTATTGATGATGTAAAGGGTTTTTGGATACATCTGAAATAATTATAAAACTATTGCGATAGTAGAATTATACACATTATTTTGTTTGTACCCCTATCCATATGGGTATTGTTGGTTAACCCTTATTGTAACATTATTCTCTAAGAATTAACCTTAGTCCTTACAGCCTTAACCTTAGTCCTTAGTTTAAACAGCGGCAGGTGGGTTCCTAGGATTTTGTTCAGTGACATTGGAGAGTTTGATTGTAATGTCTTGCAGCCCCATGTTGGATAGGACGAAAGTTTCGATGGTGGAAGCAGTGTTCGATGGCCGGTCGAATGGATAGCCCATTGGCCGTGCATCTGGGAACTTCCTGTCTTTCAAGCCACAGAAACTGGATGCTTCCACGCAGGTCAGTTCTTTCCCATCGGGCTGGTCAACCTACACAAAAAAGATTGGGTCAATTTAGCATGCTACATTCAATATACTCTATATAAATGTTTAACATCAGCTGAGCTGCTTTTCTGGTTGTTCAAAAGAATTAAAAAAATACCTTATCCATATCGTAGTTGGACAGCATGACAAAGAGTTGATATGTGACGCCGGCCTCGGTTCCCTTGGGTACGAGCATGTGCTGTGGCCAGCCGCAGCCGCAGTAGTTGAATGCAGCGAGTTCTACTCTCTTGGGGTCTGAACCCTGGATCGACAGGTCGCGGAACGTTTGCTCGAATGGAATAGTCAAAGAAGATTCGGTGGATTGACGAGTAATCGTGTTCTCTCCAGCACTTACTGTGGGAAAAGATTAAAAAAACATTAACACACAAAACATTATATTATGTTTCAGGAGCGGTAGGCAAATGTGTAAATAGCGCACCCACTTTGCCAATCAAATTTATCATCCTTAGATGTGATATATGGCATGATTTATTCTGGCAGGAATTCCCATCCCGGGCAACTCACATGTGATTTTATTGCATTGAAAACCAAATAAAATTGTGACATGCGATTGAACTCATGAACCTCAGAGTTTCTCAGCCTAAGCACGCTGCTAATAAACTATCGAGGCGAACACTGTGGGAAAAGAGAATATAAATCTAATTGTATATTTCAATTACCACTACCTACCTATTTAAATTTTAAATAAGAGGTGCAGCGCGGTCCAAAGTTACTGGCCAGCAAGTTTAGTAGCTACTTAGATATTATCAATTGTTTAAATTCCTGTATGCGGTCATCGACTATTCTTAGGTTACAACTATAATTTATTTTGCAATAGTGATATACTTACAGGGAGTCACAAATCTATCCATCTCAACGAACATCTTGCGTTGATCGGACAGAGCCCAGGGCAGGTTGCGCTCGTCAGTTTTCGGTGCGATGAAGATGCGCACGGTGGTGCGGCGAGCTGACCCGGTGTTGTTCGCCTTTATACTGGTTACATTAGAGTTATATTATAGCATTCATTCAGATTGACATTGAACTGACGCGCGCGCCCGCGTGTATTACGTAATCTGCGATGCGCGCAGAGCGTAGGTAAAATTCAAGACGGAAATTAAATTCATACTTATTTTTGTATGAGAATAAAATCTAACAAATTATGAAAAGTCGTAGAACAAAAGTAGTAGCAAATGACCTTAGGAATCTAGTCCTGCGAGGTTGTCAGTGTTTTAAAAATAACCCTGTATAAGTAGACACCGGATTATATGCATTTGCATGTTTGTATAATGTAACGTTGTACGTCTCCATGTATCAATTTCTAGTAACAAGCCATATCACAAGCAAAAGTGATATTCATATTACTAAAAGAAAAAACATAATAACTATAAAATTCTATTAATTGTATTTTTTACGCGGTGCACATCGGTGCTCTCGTGGAATAATAATTTACCGTTATACGGCTGGTCACGACGGCGCGTCGACCGAGCCTAGTTAACTCGCCCATTTTTTTTTGACCGGCGGCGCTCCAGGCGTGAAGTCGACAAGCAAAGTTCCACTAGAGACTGTGTGCCCGTTGATACGTTTTGTCCCTTTTACCATTAACGTTGTAATCCGGACGATTCTTGCGTGTAATCATATTACACGCAGTAGTAAGTTAATTATTAGTGAAGCACCCCCATTGGGGTGCGAGGAATACATTTACGAAGTCCATACTTGCGAGGTTATACTTGCGAGGTTCATACTTGCGAGGTTTATACTTGCGAGTTTATACTTGCGAGGTTCATACTTGCGAGGTCTACAATTGGAAGTCGACGTTGCAACGTATATATATATTTGCAACGGGTCTTGTCGACGGTCATCGGCCAAGATCACCGCTGCGTTACCAGTCCGCGGGTTGCAGTCCACGTGGCCGCCTTCGGCCGCCGTGCCCGCAAGCTGGGCCCGGACTCCTTCGCCTGACCCAAGGACGGTACTCGAACGCGGCAAAGAACCAGACGGCCAGAACCTACCCCCTTGTATTATTTTAAAAAAAATATATAATTTTTATATTGTGGACGTGGGAAGTTTCATTTGTGCCCGTACGCGGCACACCACCAAACCCAATCGTCACAATAAGCAAATGCATTTAACTTTATTCCTATAGCGTTATTGTATAATCTAATACTTTCTCGCCGATTGTATATAATTCGATAGACAACGAGGTACACAGGAGTATCGTTTATCGGGAACAGTGACGAACTGCATGCAGCCTGCGCCAAATTTCAAATTCTGCCCAGTAACGTCTGTCTGACTTAGTTTTTTCTTTAACTGGTGAATTAGATGCATTCAATAATTCTAGAAGCATTAATATTTTATGTATCCATTATTGTAACTTATGTTTTTTTGTCAAACAAAAAAAGCAAAAAAAAACTTGTAGTCTAGTGTTAATAGACCGATGATTATCCGGTATGATATATACCATAGTAATGTATATATTTTTTTACACCATCAGACAGTAGAGAATTCAATGAACAAGAAACCAACAGACTTTTCTAAAACAGCTCATATTTTGACGTGAGAATTTTCGTTTGAAAATTAGGCTGCTTTTTCGATATCAAGTCAAAATAAGGTGCAAAAATAAATATTTTAAATCAAAAAAATTACAGTGTATTTGGGATACAAAAAGGTAAGTTTTCACCAAATTTCGTGAAAAAAAAATGATTTATTATAATAGATAAAAATAAAGACAAAAAACTTGGTTATTTGAATTTTTCACATATATTTTGAGGTTATGTGAAGAAAGTGTGTATACAAAAGTTGTAGATCTTTTTATTACCTACAACTTTGCGATTTAACTTTTTTCCATAGGACTTGTAGTTTTTCCGGAAATCGAGATAAACCGTTTTTTACACTTAAAAGCCCCCCCCCCCCTTCCCACTTCCCGACCTCAGATCGCCCGTAATTTATTTTTCCTATCAATTTTGTTGTATTCTTTTCCTTTTACAATGGGTTTCATTCTACTATAATTTATTTATGTTTCAAAATGGATAATCATCGGTCTATAATGTTCGATCAACTTTGCAAATTTACTCTAGAAAATCTAGGACCCAAGCCACCGGCAGTTAGGACCCTAGAGTGAGGTACCTTCTCTCTATTGGCCAAACGACCAATTGAGCGCATTTAGAGGTGTTGGTCGAGGCTCTTTGGTATCAACCCATTAGCAGTAACGACTATCGGGACCATAATTAATTATATTAAATTATATAATGATTATTAAATTGACCACTTAATTATTATCAATTGATCATTATTAACATAATCGTTGATATTTTGTAACTGATTGAAAATAAACTAATACGAAATTAAAACAAGCATTTTGGTAGTGCATATTTGACCATTTTATTAAAGCACATCGCTTGCTTATTTTGGTATTTTGTTAATCCATATAATCCGATGTCTATTTATTATCTTATCACGGATGTATTCCCGAAATGGTAAGTAGGGCTGCAATAAATGTACCCACAGTGCGCTGTGCTTATGTGTTGTCCTGTGCTATGTGATAGGAAGCGAGTTAACACAATGTGCCTGATGATTTATAAACAGCAAACTTACACATAACGGAACGGTCTGTGGTTCAGGTGAGTGTATCTCGCATACACTGGGCCGCGGTCAGAGAAATCTAGACCTTTAGATAGATCCACATCGCTCTGCATCCAGAATGTGTTCAGGGTGTTCGGTGCACCGCCACTGGTCTCCACGGCTACAGATGTCACTTGGACACCAGGATTCTCCAGCTACAAACAATAATACGGTGCCGGACTCTATCTTTAACACTTGTAATATTCAATACGGTTTAGGCAGTGGTGGACTAAGTTCGTAGGAGCCCAGAGGCCCGGGGCGCACAACTATTTTAGGCCCCTGGAACTGCTTAATACGTAATTAATATTGATTTGAATGTCACCCCAAGAATGAAAATTTTTAAAAATTATTTTTAAAGTATTATAACCGATTTAAAAAAAGAGGAGGTTCCCAATTTTTGAGTAGTTTTTTCGTCGGGTGACACCCGGGATGGACTGGCCAGCTAGCTACGCTACCGATAATTAAGACACGTTTAAATAAATAAATATTGCAATATGTGGATCGCGAGTTTGACTTGGCTTGTGTAGACTTCGAAGGGCTTGTCCCCATTCGAATTTCGACTGAGTGTAGGTTTTCTACCGCCGATTAAAGGAAGCTCGTGGTAAGCGCTTGGGAGCTGCCTACATGCTTGCGAAGTATTAGCAAGCGGTTTGACGAAGTATATAGACGTAGTATAACGTGTTCATTTGCAAGCCCAATTAGACATTATTTTTTAACATCCGCTACAATACTATTATTGGTAAATGCGTTACTTTATTATTTTTTTACAGTTTAGCTACTATTCGTTTGAGGTAAAGAATCAATAAATAATTACCTGAGAACGAGTGTAAGGGCGGACATTAGGGGATTCCTTGAATCTCTGGAAGGTGTCGTCGATCCACGCGTGCACGCGGTAGAAGAACGGATCGCGCATCGTCGTTGCTTCATCAGCGATCACGCCGAAGTTTTCCTGTTTAATAAATATATAACACTCAAACTTATCCCGCCCCCACAGTAGAATACAATTATCTTGTGTTGTAGGTATTAAGAATTAAGAGCATCTCTCGGTCTCGGCCCTCTTTTCCCAAACTTTTAGGAAATATTTGCGGATCGCTCATCTGTCATGGTGCGAGAATCGGCCCCGCGACTTCTTACTGAGCCACAAAGGTATATGTCGAAATACAGGATATATTAAAGATATAATCGTACAGATATTCTTTATGTAGGTACCTAATAGGTACACTATTTAATATATCCTGCAGAAAGACCACATATTTGAAGGCATTTTACAAATTGTGGTGGTAATTGTGGGTGCGTTGTCGATAGTATACAACATGTACAACGTATATCTAGGTATCGATCAAATAAAATTAAATAAAATAATAAATAGGTACTACATTAAGTGATTATTTTTAGATAACTGTAATGTGGGTTGTGCCGACATATCCTCTTTCGATCGAAAAATCTCTGTATATATTATAGCTCAAAGGTGTTTTTTGTCGGAACACCACTTCCAGAATGTTTCGTCCAGTTTAAAGATTCAAGCAACATTTTAAAGCCTATGTTTGCTTGTATTGACAAAAAATGTTTAAATGTTATAGGTTTTGCTCAAAATATATGAAATAATAACAGTGCCATATGTTGACAGTTTAATTAAATAATTTGTTGTATTGTTATTTTACGATTACTTTATTGTATTTCGTAACTGACCATATGGTCAGGTGTGAAGTAATCGCACGGGTCACCCAGTCTTTTTAAAAACTTTCTATTTCTATTGTCGATGGGCCAATATTTTGTACAAATTCTATGATAAATACTTACCCAAAGAGAGATGTAAACACTAAGTACTTACAAGGTATCGATGCTCAGGGTCGTGCATATACGCACTCAAACTGTGCATGTTGTTGTGTACAGTGCCGTAAAATTCGCGGTTCGGAGACAAAATGCTCGCTTCTAAAATATTGCCGAGGGTATCTATGTCCAGCGGCTGAGTATTGCCATTTGGCTGTAAATAATAAAAATATACCAGTTAAATTTGATCGAGATGGGCACATCCGTGATGTGAAGGGATGTAATAATATCAGAGGGGAGTTAGTCATATTATTACCGATTTAGGCATGTACCTATGTTTCTGAGCTGAAGCATTTTCGAAGAGTAGGTATACTCGGATAGTGATATAATAGAGGTGAAACTTACCAGCTTTACTCTACCGGTAGAAATAGCCTCTTCAATGTTCCTTCTGTACCGTTCCATGTCGTCAAGAGTAATAAAAAGACCCTCTGCAGGTCGTTTCACGTCTTGCCAGCGCATACCAGATTGCCGTGGCGGCCAGCCTCGGGAGGAGGTCAAGCTGTCTAGTTTAGGGAAGTAGGCTTCGGGGATTGGCTCGCGCCAGTTGCTGAATTTCTGCACTCTTTTAAGCGAATTGCACAAACGCTCGCAGTTGTATCTGGCAATAATTTGCTGATGCATGTAGAAGAAAAGCTCTCCGCGACGGTCTTTGGCTACAATTTTAATGTCGCTAGCCGTGAACGGGTAAACGAGATGCCAGTGCCAGTGATGCAAGTTGATTCCAATATCTTCACGCCAGTACGCTAGACGATGTTCTTCTTCCAAATCTGTAGCAGTGTAGTCTCGTGGAATAGTAATAGGAGTGCGCTGAAAATATTTAATTTCATTATGTGGGTATGTACATAAGTACGTATATATATCTATATATTATCTTTGTATCGTTTTGTACTTTCGGAATATTTGAACTCTGAAGTAGACACAAATTACTTGAGTATCGCGTAATTTGCTCGCATATTGTGTGGCTCGCATTACATCTACTGCAAGGCCTAATGTGGTTTATAACCATTACGAATAATCTTAAATATTCTAATCAATACGGCACACCTACTATTGCATGCTCATGTGTTATCGCTGGACCCAACTGATTTTTTCGCACAATCTAATGAATATTACGTTCGTTTGAGTTTGAAGTTGGAGGTTGGCGATACTGGTTTTCATAGAGAACCAGATTTTGTGGGAGGATACTTGTATCCGACCGGATAGCGCTACCACCGTACACTGGTGCTAAAACCTGCCATAGTGGCCCACCTTGTGTGGGTCGCGTTCCAGGGTCAGCCGGTGTATATCCGGTTCTCCCCAGGGGGCTTGCCCCCTGATCCTAACCCTTTCCATCCCTTTTTCCTTCCCCTCCCCTTTGGCCCTTTGGCAGGCCGGCATGATCTTGCCGACCTACGATGGACACATTATTTGTCGTTGGTCGACACTATTCTTGGATTGCGCTACACTTACCATCAGGTGTAGCGTAGTCACTTTGCCGAGCCGGATAAAAAAAAAAATAGTCTGGTGGCCCTGGGGTTACCCCATAGCTCAGAGCAAGTATTGGGGGGTCAGGGCCATCTGAATGCAATATAACACCCAGCATTCACACACATCCGTTGTGTATGGATAACAGGAACTACAAGAGACGTTCGTTCTCTCAACACCCAGATCCAAAAAAAAATATTTGTGGAACACACAAATACTTGTCTCGATGCGGGGATCAAACCCGCGACCTCACATTTCACAGACGGCTACTAGTCCCTGCGCCCCGGAGTCTGTCAAGTGTCAGTGTTGCCAAGGCAATGGAGCAAGAAATGGCTATAGACTTTATAAAACGGGCTAAAATGTCTTTATTTTTCTACCTTTTAAAGTAACCAAAAAATATAAATCCTCTTTTGAGGATGGGGGTTATAAAACATAGCACCCATAAACACCATAAGAAGTTATCACTTCAATGAATAATAAATAAATTATAAATTCACCCAACAGTCATACACATAGTCCTGACCTCACACTAGGTTAACCTGTGTCGTGAGTATCAGGAACTAAGACTTGCGGTCTCACCACACCAAAGCCCGAAATATACATTCGTGGATCACAAACATTTGTGTCGGTGCGGGAATCGAACCCACGTCCTCTCGCTTCGCAGCCGGTTACTCGCCTACAAAAAAAAGTATTTTTAGCGTAATTTATTCTCAATTTTAAAGTCATATTTGACGACCGAACACGAAGGGTCATTGTCTGGCCGGCCGTAAGTACTTTAGTAGATGTTTAAATGTGTGTTTGGAGTTTTGGCGGGAATTCTGACAGTGCAGTTTATCGCTTATTTTAATTTATTTCATAAACTAGTTTAGAGTTGTGTTTGTTGTATAAAAGTGGTATGGATTTGTTCAATAAACATTGACGGTGATGAACAGTGTATGGAAACATTGAAATAAGTGAATTAAGAATCGTACTGAAAGGAGTTAACACCAAAACTCCGACAAGGCCTTGAAATCGACCGCACCCGTGTTTCATCGTTCTTGTAAAAATAACTTGAAAATGAATTGTACTTGACACTGGCTAAATGCATAGTACTGCAAGAGCCATAAATAAAATAAAAAAATGTGTGTTTACGAGTACTTTATTGTAGACGAGCGAAACATTGACGTGAATGGAATTAATTTCATTTTGGTGTAGTATAATAGTAACAAGTCAATACATAAAAGTGGCTAAAATTGTCCCTAAAATATTTAGCTAAGAATAATGGACATAAATGGCCCACTTGGCAACACTGTGTCAAGATAGGTTAGGTCTTGGCCCAACTTCTGTCAAAAATACTATGTTCCTTTAAACGCAAATTCATTTATTTTCAATATTTTAGCGACATATTTTGCACTTATAGAATTAGATTACAAAACACAAAAATTAAGAGTCCATGAAAATTGTCCAATATTATTTAATTTCAAATGTTATGTAAATGTCATACAGTATTAAAGACATAGTATGTATGTATGTACATACATATTATTATTATGATTACAGTCAACCTGGGTAAGTTTGGCTCACTTTAGAGGTAATTTATAGTAGTACGGATTCACTTTTATTGTTATTTGTCATAAATGAGTGTTTCTAGTGGGATATTGACCTCTATAATCTAAATTCCTGTGTTATTTATCAAAACGATAAATAAAAGACCCTTAAATTACCAAAAATTTGGTGAGCCAAAGTTACACTGACATTTGGGTAACATTAATAAGTATGAGGAGTTGATGAAGAAAATCTCTAATTTATGTAGTTTTTTTTACTCCTCGGTAAGATTAGCTTGTCATATTGATAAAAAAATACATTTCGTTTAAATCACTATCTCCTTTTTAGTGGCAACGTAGGGTTGCCATATTAATACAATATTATACTGCCTGGTTTATCTAAATCAACTTCTATTTTATGGACCTCTTAAATCAAGTTATTATTGTATTAATCAGGTTTTGATGTACTTATAATTATTGAGCAATGCCTAAAATAATAAAACAAACTCAATCACATATAAAAAAGAAACATAATATCGGCTTTCAATTCCCCCATACCATGTATAGAAATTGATCATGAATCGCATAAGAATCGCCTCGTTTTGTGATTTTAGATCCTCCAAATCGACTAACTATATTTTGGGGGTGACAATTAAATATGTCAAGCTTTGATGGCCACTTCCACCCTTCAAAACTTTTTTGCATAATTGAAATTTTCACGCATTGTCTGTCCTCGCCCCGAGCTAATGTTACCCCAAATGGTCTGAAAATGAAACGGCTCGAAGATTAATTAAAGATTTTTTAAATAATCTATCAATATCGCGGGATATTTCAGTGTTATTACATAAAAAACATATGATTCTTCAACATAAACCTGAACTCGCCTTCTGTAGTTCCTCTGTAGTAATTGCTATACACAACTTTTTAGCAAGTATATTTCTAACTCTGTTTACCACCCAAATTTTGAATGGTGAGAAAAAAATATGTATTTGATAAATATCAATTGTCACTGCAGGTTTCGTTTAAAAACACTTTTTACTTTCATAAATTAAACAACTTATTATTATACAGTGTATCAGTAAGAAGAGAAAAAATTAAACGTTCAAATACAAGTTAGTGAGTCAATGTTACATTGAAAGCTTAAGTTACCCAGGTTGACTGTATCCTATAACATTTCAATAATTTACAACATTCCTAAACATTTACGTAAACAGAAACGCAAGAAACTTGCGAAAAGTCACGTAGTCCACCGCGCGTATACCTATATTTTAAATGAAAAATAAAAAATAAACCTGTTTTGAAATCGTAGCAATGTTATTTTGTTCGATATTTAAATCGTGACTTTAAAACATGGAAGATTTCCTAAATAACCCAGGAGTAGTTGTGATACGTGCCAAACCTGAAGGACAGCGTAAAACTTTCAAACCAAATATTCGTTCTGTAACTAAGATTCCAGATGAGTTATTAAACAATCCATTATTAAATAGAGCATGTGAGGCATTACCTCAAAATTATAATTTTGAAATACACAAGACGATATGGAGAATCCGTTCGCTAGGTACAAAAAGAGTAGCATTGCAGATGCCTGAAGGTAAATAATACCACAAATATATTTTCAGATGACCTTGTTATGTTGCGTAGCAAACTTATTTTTTTATTATTATTGGTATTACTAACTAATGTGTTGACCAACTACAGTCCATAAATAAAATTAATTAATAGGGATTTATTATTTTGTTTTAGGTCTAACCATGTTTGCGACGACGTTGTGTGATATAATAGAAACATTTACTGATGCTGATACTGTGATAATGGGTGATGTGACGTATGGAGCATGTTGTATTGATGACTTCACAGCTATAGCTCTTGGTGTTGACCTGCTTGTGCACTATGGACATTCATGTCTCATACCCATTGACCAAACTAGCAACATCAAGGTATTATACATATTTGTCGACATCAAAATTGATCCTTCACACTTTGTAGACACAATTAAATTGAATTTCCCAAAGAAGACAAGCATAGCGTTAGTTAGTACAATACAATTCGTAACAACACTTCATTCTGTGGCAAAGAATCTTCGCTCTGAAGACTATGTGGTGATAGTGCCTCAGTGTAAGCCACTGTCACCTGGAGAAATCCTAGGATGTACAGCTCCCAAGGTGATTTCGGATGTTATTATTTACCTTGGAGATGGCAGATTTCACTTGGAAGCAATAATGATTAGCAACCCAAATATACCTGCCTATAAATATGATCCATATGAAAAGAAATTCACATCAGAACAATATGAGCATAATCTCATGAAGGTAAATAGGCATAATCAAGTCAAAACAGCAGAAACAGCTAGAACCTTTGGTCTCATATTAGGAACTTTAGGAAGGCAGGGAAGCACAAAAGTGTTAGGTAATTTAGAAAAACAAATACATAATTCAGATAAGAAATGTGTTAAGATCCTATTATCAGAAATATTTCCTAGTAAATTAGCATTATTTGATTTGGATGCATTTGTCCAAATTGCCTGTCCCAGACTGTCTATCGATTGGGGAACAGCATTCCCTAAACCCCTTCTCACACCCTATGAATTCTCTGTGGCACTTAGTAATAGTAAATGGTTAAAAGAAGATGGGACCTATCCTATGGATTTCTATTCAAATGATAGTCTTGGTCCTTGGACTCCGAATTATAAACCTGTGTTTTGTTCTGGCACTGATAAAAAATGTGACAATTGCTGTCAAGGGAAGGGGAAATAGTTACTTACCGGAATAGTTGATGGAATGACTGCTGCAACTTCACGGGCCTGGGTGAACACTTGCGAATCCAAAAACTTAGCGGGGAAAACCTCAGCAAAATTAGTTATTGCCACTTTCCTTGTGTCACGCCTGAAAAACATCAGAAAGCATAAAAAAGGAATAGATTATATCATTGGTGAAGTTCTAACACTGTGAAAGTCAGAAATTCCTACTGTACTAGGGAGAAAATAAAAGTAGAGTGTAAAGTAAGTGTGTGTGTGTAACAATAAAATAAATATTTATATTATATATTTTTTATTTTTTCAAATCTTATGTGGTTATTTTAATAAATATCTAATTATTGTCAATAAATATAAATATTTTTTGTCTTTGTTGCATTTAAAGTTTAAACTTTAACAGATTATTTTATAACCTGTATGAATTTACTGTCACACTTGAGAAACTTCATTGACAATATTCATTGGGAACAATAAAATTACTGCTTTATATGCTGTCATGAAAACAATAATATTTTGTTAATTGTATATACATTTTAAATTTGATAACACTTTTTTTCACAAAACTTATAACATCAAAGAAACCTGCACTATGCACTAATCATTTAAAATCTGGCAAATTGTTTAAATGATTATAGGGTGTTTTAAATGTACATTATCATTTTTAAACTAAAATACACCTCAATAATTAAGGGTAATTACTTGAAAATATAATTATATAATATAAATAGTAGTGTAACATACCTGTGCATCAATGAAACAGAAAAGCAGTAGTTGAATAGCTGCGGGTTGAGATTTGCTCGTGCAAACACACATGTGGATAGGAAGTCCTGTAGTTGGTTCTCAGGTACATCTGACAAAGTATAATCATGATATGGCAGTGGTATTTAACTTATTATGTTAATAAATAGGTTTTATTTTATATTACAGTGTTTTATTTAACTGCTGACAATTACTATAATCCTTCAATTACAGTAATAATAATGTTGGGTGTCCAGCTCACATTTGTGGCAACATTTCACAATGGAAGTAACCAGGCGACGTGCCTATCGCTATATCGCATAACGAACGCGAATTCCAATCCTCATGATCCTACGAATCGAAAACTCAAGAAGTTTTTGATATCGACACATGTTGGCAGCGATATTTGTTTATATGAGACCCATGTTTAATATAAAACAAAATTGTTAAACTAGTCTTACTCATAAGTATATCAATGACTTCATTAGCCATTTCCTGGTGTGTGGGCAGGAAAAGGGAGAAATCAGCATCAGGCGGTAGTTGCGAAGATTTGGTGAACTGAGGAACCTGGGTGAGATCCTTCAATGGGATCTTTTGAGACACCTCGTCTTCATCACCAAATCGATTATTCAGCGCGATGCCATTGGTAGCGTATTCTGGAGGCTACATCAAATAAATTAAAATTCAATAAAATAAAATCAATATACTTAATATAATTTACTAGCTTTTTGTACGCGGCTCCACCTCCGGGAATGTCTTTCCTGGACGACATTTCTTTTTCCGGGATAAAAATAATCTTTCCCTAACATAAGTATGACATTACCAAATTTCATTAAAATATGTTTAGCCCTGAAAACGTCACAGACAGACATACAGAGTTACTTTCGCTTCTATAAGTATGGTCCCACTTAAAGTTATTATTTAGCAATAAATAAAAGATAAAAATGGTTATTGTGTCAACCTTAGGACATCAGACACAAAATTGCCGACATTTTTGTAGGCCTTTATAAGATTTATAATTCTTTGGTACATTATTTTGATGTATCTTTCTCTTCTCTCATAATTTATTCTGTTCTCAGCATGCAGATTAAAAACAATTGATTTTTTATAGTGTTTATAAAGCTTAATATGTAAGTGATAAACATTTTGACGCACTGTTTAAGTGGCCGGCTGTGAAGCCTGAGGCGGCGGATTCGATTCCCGCACCGAGACAAATGTTTGTGTAATCCACAAATTGTTTCGGATCTAGGTGTTTCTTCCCCAGAGGTGTTGATGTCAGGCAGGCGGCCGATCGTAAAAACTACAAGCCGAATCTTATTGTAACATGTGTGGTAAAAGTTTCCCGTGCTTGAGATCCTATAATTATGCTGCTATAATAATAACAGCATAGTTTGATTTCTTATGTTTACGCGAATATTACTCATTGATTATTAATTTAAACGGATTTTATCGCGGTTTTTTATTAATTGTGATCCCGACGTTTCGAAAGCTTTTCAGCCTTCGTGGTCACGGGGTGGACTGTCCACCGTATCACCAAAAAATCCGTTTAAATTAGTTTTATTTCAATGAGCATAGTATGAGTGTAAAAATGCCAAATTGAAAAACAATTAAAAAGCTACCTTAAATCATTTCAAATACAAATAAGCTAGGCCCTAGATTAATAAAATAAAAACGAATTACGGAGAGCAGCACGGGGCGGCGCGCCATTTTTCGTTAAACTACATAACAAAAGTCCACCACTTGACCCCCGGAGGGATAGGCAGAGGTGCAACTACTGCTAAATCCACATTTCACCGAGTTTATTTTAGTTTTATGATATGACCTCAAATTCCAATCGCGGACAACTCCTGTGTAATTTTTCGAATCGAAAACTCCAATACATATTGTGATTGCGACTGGACTAATATTTAGTTAAATTGTTCTATAGATATTAGCAGTCGTAACACAAGCGTGTTCTGCAGCTCCAGTCTTCGGAGCTGACTCTATAATAGTTTTTTATTATTAAGTTAAATGATTATCACTTACCAGAAACTGTTCAGTCAGCTGGAAAAGAACCTTTTCCTCGCCCTTAGTGTTAATCATAGGTTCTCCTGGACGATCGTACAGGTAAGCCAAACTTTCCAATACATTAGCCATGATAGCTACAAATTGAAATTAATAAAATATAACGATATTTTTATACACACTTCACAGGAACTGTGAAGTGGGAATGCTACGAATGTTATGCCATGCCCTTTTATACTGGTTTCTAAACGAGTAAGGAGTGCAAACTTATTTTGAACGTTGAGTGCAAAACCACAACATGGAAATTGATAACTATTTACACGGCTGCGTTATCAAAACCATAACCGAACGTAATCATATTTTTTATTTGTGTTTATCAAATGTTAGGGAAGATCTAGGTGTTGTGGGACGGTAAGTCACTCGTAGTACCATAAGGTACTAGGTGGACCTGTAGCGTGGGTATAAACCCAGTGATCCAATGATTGGGCAACAGAACCCTAAAAGTGACCGACAGATACTTAATATAGCTTTATATGTTTAAATTTATCTTTATCGAGAGCGAGTTTGCCATTCGGCGAACATTTTTAGTTTGAGTAGGTACACACTAGGTGGCCTCATGTATGACAGTTTCCGCGGCTCAGTAGGCTAGTAGCGGTGCGGTGCTTGGCAGTAAAATGGGAGGTTCAATTCCCACATTTTACTAAAAATACTTATATCATTAATTTCCGCACATTTTTCATTCTTAGTATAAATAAATACACCCAACAGTCACATACATAGTCCTGACCCCACAGTAAGATACGAGTCTTGTGTCAGCAGGAACTACGAGAGACTTTCGGTCTCACAACACCCAGATCCCGAAACGAATATTTGTGGATCACACAAACATTTGTCTCGGTGCGGGGATCGAACCCGCGGCCTCTCGCTTCACAGCCGGTTACTCGCCCGCTGCGCCACGGAGGCTGTTAATACTTACTTTTGACGAATACAGAATTAATATAAGTACAGATTACGGGAGAGTTATCACATGTTTAGGTCCAAGTGAGCAACGAACCTTATATCCTTTTTAGCTACTGAACGTTTTTAAGAAATGTTAAATCGCATGAAGAATTTATATTACTGAACATGTTTAGTGACTAAATACAATTGGAGATTGTTGTGCAATCCGGCTTAAGAGTCAAGACTATACTACTGAGTATACTAGGTCCGGTAGCCGACTTTCTCAACGATAATAACCCCCGACCTTGACACCCCTGTATTCATAAACGTTACTATGAGACCACATAATGAGCGCAAAGCAATGGTGACGAATTGGTTAGTTTTTGGCGCTTAATCAAATTAGACCAATCATGAACATAGAATTCGACCCTTGGCAAAGAACTTACATTATGCGTTGTTTGAGAATTCGGTTACGAGTCAATCGGTCTTAGTATAGTAGGTAGGTACTACAATTAAAATTACATGCTGCGGCTAATCTTCGTTATTGACGCATTATTGAGTATATGAAATCTATGTCCAATCATTCTTGGTTAGCCATATATGAGAAGAGTAAGCACTAAGTACTTAATATAATGAACTTTTTTGGTTATCTTAGCTTGGCAGTGACTACGCCATACCTAAGTGTAGCGCAATCAAAGACTAGTGTCGCTCAACGACAGACGGTCTATCGTAGGTCGGAAAAATTATGGTGGCCTGCCTAATTGCTTCTTCACACTCCGTTTCAAGAACCCCATATTATAGGAAGTAAAGATCATGTGTGCAGGCAAACTATTCCGTAGCTTAATGGTCCGGCAGAAGTAAGGTTGTCGATCATTTAGTTAATTAGATCGTCAGGCGTTCGCATTTCCGAAACAGACGAACATTGGCGAAGCACATAGTTTCAATCGTGCTGTAATCAACTGGCGCTCTCTATACTGCATCACTTTCCAATAGAAAAATGTAAAGGATTGTTCCAAAAAAACATGACAAACGCCAAAGAAATCAGCTTTAATATCATCACTGACTAGTTTCACATTCATATATTTTAACATATATTTTTTAATTATTAACGTTATCTGACCACATCCAGGTCGAGTCACATTGAGTTATTTACATTTGTGGGAAAATATTTCAATACAACAGAATTGTCTATCTAATATAACTACACTATAATAATTTAATACAAAATTCACTGAAGTTACCAGTGTCCAGTTTCGGTAATAAAATACATAAGAATGTAATTCTCGAAAGGTAGCATTAAATAATATACCATTTATAAGTATACTGTTACATAATAATTATTATGATATGAATTTCATATTGTTGTTAATTGTACTACACAGATAAATATTTGTAAATAGAGCCACCCATTTTTGAAATAAAGGCAATTATTTAGGACACTATTTTTTTGAATATCCTAAAAATGTAACATATCATGTAATTTATTTTTCTTTTAAAAATTTACAAATTATTTCAAGGAATTTTTCTGGTTTCTGGCTGTGTACCCAGTGTCCGGCACCCTCAACAAACACCAAGTCTGCTAAAGGAAAGTATTCTTGAATTTCACGAAGGTCATCCTTTCTGTAATTTAATGTCTTTGTTAAAAACAATTGCTAATATACCCAAAAATGTATTCTTAATGTTACAATTACAAACATTGCCAAGATTAAAGTTATGTGCTCCAGATATCTGTAAATTTTATCCAAGAGGAAAATAAGCATATATACATATACATAGTCTCTTTTTTGATGATCATGAAAAACAAACCTACTTACCCTATATAGTCAGAAAGAGATCCACCTACAAATAATGTTGGGCCACAATACTGCAGTCCTCTCAGATTGGATGGGAAGGAAGAGATGTGAGATTGGAAATTATCTTTCAATGCTGGTATATTAACTCTCCAAGTGTAAGTCCCTGTATTTGTTTGTACTAAGTTTGTTATTAGGAAATTTCTTAAATTAACATCTGGTGTAAATCCTTTGAGTTGTTCATCGACAAGCTTTCTTGCTTTGGACATTGCAATACCTGGTCTGATTGACACTGACGACATAGCATCAAAGAGACTAGCCATGGAGAAAATTTGTGGGCTTGTTCTCACAGGCGATATATCCACTACTATAAGGCTTGACACTAAGTCAGACTGAAATAGAAACATATTGAGAATTATTATTATTTAGTATCTTGATAATAGGTTCCTAAAAATAAGTTTTCACATTCTAAATATTTGTAGTGTGGCAATATACGTACAACTTACACATAGCAGTGACAACACCATGGCTGTACGTCCACCCATGCTGTGGCCTAATAGCGACACCTTCGACAGTTCTAGCTTTTTTAGTAACTTCATAACATCGTGGGCCATGTGTACATAAGTGTGCTGCGAGGAATGTCTGCTGTCGCCATGGTTACGAGCATCCACGCTTATCACTTTCCTCCCAGTCGTCCTGTGGATAGCTTTACTCATACTGTTCCAGTTATTTTTGGAGCCTAACAAACCATGCAAAATCACGAGCGGAGTCTGCGACGAACTCTCATTGTCAGACGTGCTTTCGTAAGAGGCGTAAGCCAAATCGACAGTTTCAGCATTGTCTGATGTTGATCCAAAGTATCTTTGTATATTGGGCGCCAACATCCGGGAGCTAATATTGGTTAAATATTTTTTGGAATTTATTCTATTGAGAAACATTTTTATTTTGACGATCGCGTAATATTTTGTTTAATTTTTGGAGCTTATGAAAACAAATGTCAAAATGTTAAATTGTCAAAATTGACAAGTGAAAACCAATGTGAAATTCAATGACCAAAGAACCTTAAGTAGGACTGTTGATAAAATATCGATATATCGAAATATCGATATTTATTACTAATATTTTTTGGACGATATATCGATAGTTCGATATTGAAATGTCGATATCGATGGTCGATATTTTTTTAAAATAAATTTTTATTTTTAATTTTTTTCCGTAATTTATTTAATCGTCTGGACATGATGGAAAGATTCCTAAAATTGTCTTCAATTGTCGCAAAAGTATTGGCATCCAGAACTAAGAATAATGTACCTGATATGGTAGCTACTTCGCAATTGACGATTTTGCGCGATTTAGTAACGCTTCTTAATCCATTTAAAACAGTAACAGAAGATTTGAGTGCCGAGAAATATGCCACAGCTAGTTTAGTTATACCAATCACGAATTTTTTAAAACAAGAAATCGAACAAACTAAAACATCAACTGCTATTGGAGCGTCAGTACAAAATGATTTATTAAATGGTATTCAAAGTAGATTAGTGCCTTTACAAGATAACCCTTTTTTGGCCAAAGCAACTATCTTAGATCCCCGCTTCAAAAAATTACATTTCATGTCAGCATTGGTTGGTGCTAATGTATTATCTGATCTATCAAAATAAATATTTGCAGAGCACAAAATAAGAGGAAATCGTTCACCTACAGTAGGCGCTTCTCCACGTGGAGAAAAAGAAATAACTTCATCATTATGGGATCGACATGAAGAAATGCTCTTGAAAAATATGGCCAATGCCAATGAAGTTTCTGGCAGAAGTTTTGGTACAATACCTGCTGAATTAAAGCAGTATTTAGATCAGACAAATATTTCAAGGTCATCAAACGCCCTGAAATTTTGGATTGATAGTAGGCATTTTATTCCCATCCTATCAGAAATAGCACTTAAATATTTAATTTCTTCTGCTACATCTGTAGCATCTGAACGAGTTGCTTCTACAATCAATCTTTTAGTGCCTAACAATCGCAGTATCCAAACAGCTGAACATATAAAACAAAGAGTATTTTTAAAAACTCTTACTGAAAAATATTGGTGTACATATGTAATTGTCTTATTTAAATTTAAAAAATAATTACTAAGAACTATAACCTACTACTTATGTACATTCATAATTTAATTTGTTTAATAAATCTACTAGACTATAAATTGTGTACTCATTTTTGAGCTGACTTACGATTTTTTTTAAAATAAAGCCGATATATCGAAATATCGATATTTTTTTTCGATATATCGAACTCCGTTATTGATATATTTTAAAATATCGATATATCGAAAATCCGATATTTTAAAAAAATATCAACAGTCCTAATCTTAAGCCTGCAATCATAGATAATACACTATATATCTAAGCAATGCAATTAGCAATACATGTTGGACGAGCTTAGGCCAACACGAAAGTAGGCAAATTAATACAAGGCAAGCGCTAGTGCCTAGACGTTCGGCTACTTTATCGAAAACCAATGCAAATGGCCAATATAGGCGAGTTTGGAAGAGATGCCCACACGTTGGGCGCTGACAATTTGACAGCCTCCGTGGCGCAGTGGGCGAGTAGCCGGCTGTGAAGCGAGAGGCCGCGGGTTCGATGCCCGCACCGGGACAAATGTTTGTGTGAACCACAAATATTTATTTCGGGGTCTGGGTGTTGTGAGACCAAGTCTCTCGTAGTTGCTGATACCCACGACACAAGACTCGTATCTTACTGTGGGGTTTGGACTATGTGAGTGACTGTTGGGTATATTTATTTATTGTGCATTGAAACAATATGGACGACGTAGAAGTTAATGAGCGCCTATAATTATTATGTCAGTGCATACATGTTGCACGTGTACCTACGACGGACGCCAGCCGCGTAATGGCGCGCGCGACAAACATGTGAACGCTATTGGCCAAGCGCACGCGAGCGCCTTTGATTTGTGCAGAAAAACCGACACCGCTTCGAAGTAAGGCAAATGGTCGCGAGCGACTGCAAGTTGTGACAAGCTACGCCAAATGAGTTCTATACATGTTGGCGCTTACCTTTACACGGCAATAGGCGAGCGACACCGAGCGACGCGACGGCAAGACAATTCAAATTAACTGTCTATACGTTGGTATTGGCCATCACTCGGCAACGCTCGTCCAACATGTATTGCAGGCTTTAGATAAGGACTTGGCGAACTATGGAAAAAAACGTGTATTATTTATAACTATATATGGCGACTTGGTGTAGTGCTGCCCGTAACCTATTTGATATATTTATCGATATGCGATTATGCAGATTAATATAAATTAACAAAGTAATAATTGAAATTCAAACGGTATATACTGAGTTTAAGCATTTCTTTCAATAATTTGTATAAACACTTAGAATTTAATATAAAAATCTCTTCTGTCTAAGCTTTTATAGGTATTTATTTTGATGAACCTAGCTAGCTATTGTAGCTGTCTTTAGATAAGCGCTTTTGTTAAAAATGGGATGGGCGCTTGGTGCCCCGGAATTCCGAACGGAGAGTGGAATATATTTTTATCCATCCAATTATATTTAGCCATGTGTTCTTTTTGCTTAAATTGCTAGGCAATATAAAAAAAGTTAATTCATGTTCTTATACCGTACATAATTTTGATTTATCGATATAAATAATAAATGATAGGACAATACTATCTACATGTAAACAATGAGATGTTTTCACACTTATTTTAAATCGAGAGTTCTAATAAATATAACCACATGAAATTAATGATGAATTCCGTTATGTTATTTACATTACACATATAGTCTTTTAAATAAGATGGGACTTCGAAATTATCGATGTTCCAGGGAGGTCAGCTAACGCTGGCTGGTCGATGAACCGCTCGCGTTACGGAACGTTTCGGTTCACCCTCCCATAAGAAGTTATCACTTCAATAAAACACCGTGTTTCTGTTATAATCATAAAAATATTTTAACATTAAAGAAGTCTTTCCACACAATGACAGATTTTGACCTTTTCCATGTAAACAAATCTTATAACAGAAAATGGCGAATCCGGAAGCATAGTAATTTTGAAGTATATGTGTATAGATAATGTGGACAGTATGCTACAAGCCAAAATATATTTTTCCTTTTTTACGTACCTACATAATTATAAATTATCTTGAAAGTGATAGCACTATATACAAAATCGAAATATATCATATTTGTATAACTATATATCCTATATATGTAAACGTAGCAAGTCCTTATCTAAGATTTCTTGGTCATTGGTGAAAACTGTCGGCAAACAGATTCTGATTTTTACTTTCAGATGTAGGGCAACACTACAAAAGCCATCTAAATTATAGATTGTAACTAACTACCCCTGTTTTCCAATTACAGCACAAGAGCGCATTATGCGGCATAATGCTCAACGTTGAATGTTTCAACTACAGCAACGCTACGCACAATCAAGCACTCTCAAAAGTACTGCTTTCGGGTGATACATGCAATCGATACCAACTCGGGAGTTTTGGCGGGAATTCTGACAGTGCAGTTCATCGCTTATTTTAATTTATTTCGTAAACTAGTTTAGAGTTGTGTTTGTTGCATAAAAGTGATGTGGATTTGTTCAATAAACATTGACGGTGATGAACAGTATATGGAAACATTGAAATAAGTGAATTAAGAATCGTACTGAAAGGAGTTAACACCATAACTCCGACAAGACCTTGAAATCGTCCGCACCCGTGTTTCAAAGTTCTTGTAAAAATACTTGAAAATAAATTATACTTGACACTGGCTAAATGCATAATACTGCGAAAGCCATTAATAAAAAAGAAAGAAAGAAAGATACCAATTATGCTCTGTAATTGGAAAACAGGGATTATAACTGGGTTTTGGTGGGAATTCTGACAGTGCAGTTTATCGCTTATTTTAATTTATTTCATAAACTTGTTTAGAGTTGTGTTTGTTGTATGAAAGTGGTGTGGATTTGTTCAATAAACATTGACGGTGATGAACAGTGTATGGAAACATTGAAATAAGTGAATTAAGTATCGTACTTAAAGGAGTTAACACCAAAACTCCGACAAGACCTTGAAATCGACCGCACCCGTGTTTCATCGTTTTTGTAAAAATAACTTGAGAATGAATCGTACTTGACACTGGCTAAATGCATAGTACTGCAAGAGCCATAAATAAAAAAATAAAATAAAACTATTTGTCTCTGATTATAACAGTGGTAGAGCCACACTGTAGACAGTTTTGTCTACACCATGAGTGTACCTGCTCCACCGGGTTGTTACAGTGGTTGAGACAATGATCTTACAGAAAATCGAGTTTAAGTAGCTTGCTGTTGGGTTTCATACCTACGGTAAGTGAAAGGCCCATATCCCTCTCCCCTTCCCAATTCCTTATTTACCCCTTTCTTTTATGGTCGGCATATCATCCATGATTCCTCAGATATTGTGGATGTTCATTGGCGGTAGATATTTGGCATGTGTCCCACTTGCTAGTTTGTGTACCTCTGCTATAAACAAACGAATAATAGTACAAATTGGAAATCGACCAATGACGTTTGACGACAACCCGACGCCATCTGGCCTAGTCGCACTGTAAGTGCCTATCATAAGACAGTCCGCGGCCGCCGTAATGGCTGGCACTCTGCCCTGGGACTTGGAAGTCAGTTTCCTGTCGTCGTACAAATTAAATACATAAATATTTGTGACATTTATTATTTCATCAAAAACTGAGTTACCAAATTATGAAAAGCACTAGGATCTTCAGCGTGCACGTTATGTCCAACACCAGGAACATATTTCAATTCAGCTAATGGAAAATATCCTTTAATACCAATCAGGTCATCAGGCCTATGAAAACAAAATGATCACAGATGTAATATGTATATATATGTTATATATATGTCAAGATAGCGTTGGCGGTCTTGACAGATTTTTTTATAACTTAAATCTATAAGTTACGTTATCCAAAATCTATTGCAGAATTTTATTAAGCCGTCCATAAAGAATAATTTATAAGCCATTTAAATCTGACGAGGCAAATGGTTATTTACATGCGACCGACTAAGTTACACATGGGTAAATGAAATGTATACTTACGGAATATAATTAGATTTGTCACCACCAATGAATAAAGTAGGGCCAGGATATTTTTTCCTAGCCACTTCAGTGGGGAATGATGCAATCGCAGGAAAGAATTTCTTCAAAGTATCAAGATTGCACATCCAACCTATAGTTTTGTCCGGCCTTGTGCCAATGTTCATGAGAATAAAGCCGAGCCCCTCTTCGCGATCAACCAATCCTGACGCCATTATTTTATTCTTCGCTGCAATTCTAGCGTTGCCGACGTTGTTAATGCGACTGAAGTCGACAGTTTTCATGACCTCGATGAGTTGTGGAAAGAAATCGTTTAAAAGTCCAGCTGTGGATACCGGGGATATATCCACAACAACCATACTCGCTACTTTTGAAGGCTATAAACAATATGATAAAGGTATAAAACTGATAAACTAAGTTATCTGTGAATAACACAATAATGTTAAACACTCTTAACATTATTATTATACATATTGAGTAATAGCGTTTCTACGTGAGAATATATATCTAAAGACAGCTTCTGTAGCGCGGTGGACGAGTAGCCGGTTGTGAAACGATGCCATGGGGCGTGGGTTCAATTCCGGCACCGAGATTTTTTTTTTTTTATTTGATTGAATGACAAGACAAGCAAGGCGCTCGCCTGATGGTATGCGCCACGCCTGCCTATAAACAGTAGTAAGATCAAAATAAGATACCCTTGCCTCATAGTTTGGAATATATATAGCCTGAACATAAAGAATTGATAAAAAGGCGCTTTTTACTCGAGGTTATCGCCTCTGCACCAGGGCGTCATCTAGAATGGTTACTCCGTTTGCTAAACGATCGGGTAAGACTTACACAATAACATGCTATTACTTGTCGACATAAATTAACAAAGCGCGGTAAATTAATCATACCTCGTTCAAAGCCAGAACCATCGCCGTCCTGCCGCCCATACTGTGTCCAACAACAGCAGCCTTGCTTATCGACAAATTATTCATCAGTTGCGATACATCTGATGCGAGATCGAGATACGTGTGGGAACTATGATGGGGACTTTCACCGTGATTCCGCGCATCGACAGCCACTACCGTCATTTTAGTACTGGAAAGGATCTTTTTACACATGCTCTCCCAGTTTTTCTTAGACCCCAGCAAGCCATGGAGGACAATCACCGGAACATTACCTCCAATAAAACTTTCTCCATGCACTTTGTGAGCTAAATCAACAGCTGATCTTGTAACAACATGGTTTGTGAACGGAAATTTATAACGTGTGTGCTTAATTAATAAGAAAATCTTCATTTCAACATATTTGTAATGACGTTGTTGACAAATAGGAAATATTACCCAATTTTTAGATTCTGGAATTACTTGTAACCAAAGAGTATTGATATTAGGTAATGGCCTCATTGGTCTAGTAGCATCACACTTAGGCTGATAACCGTAATTCTGGGTTCACATCATAATAATGTACTCTGTGGTTCACATTCTAGGTCGGTCATTTATAATTTGTGTTGTTTCGAATAGAAAAATCACAATTGACAAGCCAGGCACTTGCGGCGTTTAAGCAAATATCCGTCATCAATCATGATGAATTATCATCTTGGAGAATACAACTACTAAGAATTATGTACTTATTGGTTGCTAATATTTGATACTGTATAATATCCTACATAATGTCCCATGGATGTTTTTAAATTTATTTTCCATAATGTGCACCTGACATATGGCAGTAGTATAGGACTGTGCGTTTCTATATGCACGTCTGTTTCCCGCATTCCGTTCCAGCAATGGGCTATCCAAATAGTATATCACGAACACTGAACCGAATGAATCCCTATTTATCATATAAATGCAAACACACAAAAAAAAATTCAACCCACATGAAGTAAAAAATAATATATTCATTTTATTCTGCTAAATTCATTACATAACTTAGTCAATAAGTAGGTAATTGAAAGTACTATTTTGCATAATCGTTTTGTTTTTTTTTACTAGCCCTGTATTATATACGTCCCACAGCTGGGCACGGGCCTCCTCTACTGAATGAGAGGGATTAGGCCTTAGTCCACCACGCTGGCCTAATGCGGGTTGGCAGACTTCACATACCTTCGAAAAATCTTATCAAGCTCTCAGGTATGCAGGTTTCCTCACGATGTTTTCTTCACCGTTAAAACAAGCGATAATCAACAATTAATATACACGTAACTTAGAAAAGTCAGTGGTGGTGGTGGTGGTGGTACTTAGAAAACCAGCGACCTTTGTCTCGACAGTCCATACCGTTCCCCGCTGAGCTATCGCTGCATAATCGTACATGGGGAATAATTTCTTTATGATTATTAAAATAATTACCAAATTTAACCTACTTAAATCTTAAGGGAGCCTAATATTCTCAGAGATGAAGTTCGAGCCGCAATAAAACACCTTAAGAATGGCAAAGCTACAGGGAGCGACTCAATTCCGATTGAAACCATTAAGGCATTGGGCGAGTATGGCGTTGACATTTTCCAAACCCTCTGTGAAAAAGTTTGGCAAACAGGAACTTGGCCAAAAGAATGGGCTCATACCGTCTTTGTCCCTCTGCATAAAAAAGGTTCAACAAAAAAGTGCAGTAACTACCGTCTCATTGCGTTGATATCTCATGCGAGTAAGATTTTACTCCATGTCCTTAATGAGCGTCTCAAGGCTTTCTTGTCTAAAGAGATTGGTCCCGAACAGGCTGGATTCGTAAAAGGCAAAGGTACTAGAGAACAAATCCTGACAGTCCGACAAATAGTCGAAAAAGCTCGTGAATTCAACAAGCCAACCTTCATCTGCTTTGTCGATTTCTCGAAAGCTTTTGACTCAGTCAAGTGGCCAAAACTTTGGCAGACCCTTCTGGAGATGGGCTCTCCGAAACACCTCGTCCACCTACTTAGACGCCTGTACGAAGACGGAACAGCTGCCGTAAGAACAGATGATGTATACTCTAGTAATTTTCAGCCTACTGCAGGAGTTCGTCAAGGTTGCATTATCTCACCGCTTCTCTTCAATACATATACTGAGCTAATAATGAGAATTGCCCTCGAAAATTGGACGGACGGTGTTGCGATTGGAGGAATGAGAATCTCGAACCTACGTTATGCAGATGATACCACCTTGTTTGCGACCAGTATACATCATTTGGAAGGTCTTCTATGTAAGCTGGAAACCACCAGTCTCGAGTTCGGACTAAAGATAAATCGGAGCAAAACTAAAATCATGATTGTGGATCGTCTCAATAATAATTCGCCAGAGGTCACACGAATAGCGAACTGTGACGTTGTCCAGTCATATGTCTATCTTGGGGCGCTAATCACAAACAATGGTGGATGTATGGATGAGATCAAACGCCGCATGGCAATATCTAGATCTGCGATGGACAAATTAAAAAAGATCTGGGGAAACCGTAATATTACGAAGGCCACCAAAACCCGCCTCGTCAGAGCGCTAATATTCCCCATATTTTTATACGCCGCGGAGACGTGGACCCTCCGAGAAAGCGAGAAGAAGAAGATAGACGCTCTTGAGATGTGGTGCTGGAGAAGAATGTTTGGAGTCTCATGGACAGAGTTTCGCACCAATCAGTCCATACTCCAAGAACTCGGCATCAAGCAGCGGCTGTCTTCTATAGTGCAATCTCGCATCCTCACGTTTTTCGGACATGTATCGCGGCGTGGAGAAATGTCCATCGAACGCCTTGTGGTGCAAGGGAAAGTCGAGGGCACACGGCCGCGAGGGAGAACACAGATGCGCTGGACGGACCAATTCAAAGCAGTACTGGATGGATCACTATACACGTGCACCAGGAAAGCAGCCATCAGAGAGGAGTGGCGCAGGATTGTCAAGCGAGCCACAAACCCTGACGTGACGACCACGACCACTCTGCCAAGAGTGTAACGGCTAAGAAGAAGAAATCTTATGACTTCAGCAAAATAAGATCAATATAATATCAATGTTTACTTGATATGGGTTGAAATATTATTGCGTATTTGCATCCATATGTCCTACGCAAGGATGCCAACCAAGTCTTCGCGGTGGCCATCCTTCCCTCGTCCTGAGACGAGAAAGATCTTATGTTGCTGAAAACCTTTTGACATCCCTGTCAAATCAATTCCAGTTTCTGAAACGTTGCTTAGTGAAAAAAATATTTTTCTCTGATCTAATTTGTAAACAATCGCTTGTTACGAATTGACACAATATTTGATGAAAGAATTACCTATCTATGAATCTTTCGGAAACCAAAAATAGTGTTTCACATACGGATTTTCGTTTTTAGTTTGAAAGCCATGTTAACTAACAGGTGTGTCAAATCAAAAGCGTTGACCACGCTTCTAGCAACTCAATTTTGATTTACTTGATTAGTTAATTTTTACATTGATCAGCCTTTCAGAAACCAAGGTGAGGCCCCAGATATTCATATTGATTCCTTGCTAGTTAACTTTTCACTAGTTAGCGGTTGTTGCTGCTAATGCCATTATACCAAGGAGGTGATATCATTATGTCTTCTAATAATACGCAGACCATAACATAACAAAAGCTCAGGCCTTTATTTTCGGAGAGGTGATACCCACGATACAGGTTGTACATTGTGTGGAGCCAGGACTATGTGTGTGACTATTGGGCGTATAATATTCATATATTCATTAGTAATTAACATGATAATGTAAAATGGTAATTAGTTAACTAAGTAAATTGTTTTTATGTTATAGATTTAAAATAAATACAGTATGTTTTTCACATAAAATAAAATTTTAATGTTCGAGTTGAGTTTTTCCGATGTTAAACGTTTAGGCCGACCTGCACAACGATCCATAAATCGTATACAGGGTTAATTTTAAAACACCAGCAACCTCGCAGGACCAGATAGCTGACCTCATACGGAACAACTTTTGTTCTACGAGTTTGGATATAACTCAATATATTTAAAAAAAAATGATTTTACAAGTTTTTGTTGTGTCGTGTTTTTCTTCGTAGACTGCGGCGCGGCGTGGCGTGCGCGCACGACATCAAAGCCGGCCGTCAGCTGCTCGAGCTTCGCGTATTTGTTTACGCAATCTGCGATGCGCGTTGTTAATATTCAAGACGGAAATTAAATGAATACTTATTTTTGTATGAAAATAAAATCTAACAAATTATCAAAAGTCGTAGAACAAACGTAGTAGCTTATAACCTTAGGAATCTACCCCTGCGAGGTTGCTGGTGTTTTAAAAATAACCCTGTATATCTCGTTAATCGTTTACCAATCAGTGAGTGCACCTGGCTGAGTGACAAAATTATAACTTCCGTAAATTAAACCAGAGCGACCCCAATTCTATGTCAACATTATATTTAGTGGCGTGTTTTCAGGAAAGATATGGTTAACTGAGATTCTTCACACATGTCTACAATAATATTATTAACCAATATAACATATCTACATACATACGCACTCACGCCTGTAATCCTCGAAGGGGTAGGCAGAGGTGTAACCAGTACTTAAACCCACATTTCGCCCAGATTATTTCCGTCCCATGATGTGATAGTGGGCTTATCGCCATACAGAGTACAATTCCAGACTCCGGGCAGACTTAGCATTTCATGATAGAAAAACCCAATACCACTTTTACCCAACCCCGTAATCGAACCTGAGACCTCAGCACAGCAGTTGCGTAAGCATTTCAACTGCGACACTGAGGCACCGTTTTATAATATTTTAAAACTTTGATATTCTTACTATATTGCACAACCACGGAAATAATATAAGAATTAATACTTACATGCACTTAGATAATTGTAATTTTTCACACGTGAGTTAAATTTACAACCGACATGGCAATGTATTACCTATGTCAAGAACAATTGTTTATTAAGACTCTATTTATGTTTATAAATTGCAATGAGTCTTAATTTTTATTAAGAATGTTGTAAAAATAATACGTCCAGTTTTTTTTTATTTATCACAAGGATTATTTTGGTTTAAGATTCATTTGAATGGATATGTCAACTAGTAAGTTGCTTCAAAAATTATAAATTTGCTGGTCGGAGGATATTCGTATCCGCCCGGATAGCGATCACCGTACACATGGTGTTAAAACCGGCCATAAGGACCCACACACCTTGTGTGAATCGCGTTTCAGGATAAGCCAATGTATATCCGGTTCTCCCAAGGAGCTTGCGATATAACTCGGTGATGGGTTTGGGTGGGTATAGGGGTAGATCCTGTATCCTTGTGCCTGCATCGGTTATCTGCCTGTCGTGTCGCAGGCCCTTCGATTTGCTCATTCTCTCTTGGAATGTGAAGAAGCATCTATACAGGCCGGCATGATTCTGGTGACCATCGATAAACTCAATGTTTGTCGATGGTCGCTGGTTGTTTTCGACTGCGCTGCGCTTACCATCAGGTGTAGTGCACTCACTTTGCCATGCTCGGATAACATAAAATGATTATATTTGAATAAACTACAACCACTTCTGAATGTTACTGTGGGAAAAGACTTGACAAGACATCATTATATTTTATTTATTTTATTGGAACGAAGTTCCTTACGGCAGGCTTGGAGGGGATAGGGATTTCGCTGCGTGACCGAACTGAAAAAAATGTGATAGTAAAACCGTAAGAAAAATGCGTGGAAAAAATGCGTGGAAAAAATGCGTGGGAAAGAATGCGTGGAAAAAATGCGTGGAATAAAACCGTTAAATGAGACTTTTTTTAAACTTAATTTGATATCTAGCACACAAAGTTAAAGTCGAAATTCCGTTAATAAAACAGATAGATAACTTATGACATTTGGAAATGTAGACGCGGTTTGAAATTTGAATTTGAATTTTTGATTATAGAACACGGCTGTCCACCGTTTAGTAGCCAGTCTAAGTCTAAATTAATAAGTTTTTATTTATAATTACATAAGTTGATAAAAAATGCTATACAATAGCTTTACCGCGGCAGTCTCCGAGTGCTACACGTCTTTTTTTTATTTCTATTTTTCTATTCTATTTCTATGTAGGGGAAAGGTGTACAAGATGATCCCTTAAGGTAAGATGATCACTTTCAATTGCGACTAAAGTGTAAATGCTATCTAGTCATATTCTTCGAAAATGTGTGGCCCCCGGCCATCCCCCGCGTTAGTCCATTCGTGATGGCGAAGCGACCGACGCACTTGTTTTGATGGGAAAATATTAAAATTGTGGGCTGTTGATCTAAGGTAACGCTGACTTTAAACTCATGTAAGTCTTATTGTATACTGTCAGTTACAGTCATTGTTGTGCTTGTAGCTTCCTAATATGATCAATTTAGTTTTTTTGATAGTATGGTAACAGTAGAATACTTAGAGGTTATGTTACAGAGTAATAAATGAAAAACTTAAGGTTGGGGCAAGATGATCACCTTTTAAGTGTACAAGATGGTCCCTAGGGATCATCTAGAAGAATCGCTTTCTATTCGAATTCCTTTGTCATCGTTGCCATCTACAAGTTATGCGTTGAACCGAAATGATTCACCGTCACTCCTTGACAAAAGTAATTTTGTAAATTTTGTTGTTTCACCGGCCAAGATAAAACCTTACCCAAAAATTGTAGGCAAAAGGAGCAACATAAAGAGAAAAAAGGTGGATACGTCAATTTTAACCAGCACACCATACAAAAAATACTTAGAAGAAGAAACAAGCAAAAAACTGGAAAAGAAAATAGGAAGTTACGAAAAGAGCACACAGTCAAAAAATATATAACTAAAAATAAACAGAAAGGGAAGGGAGTAGGAAAAGGAGTATCAAATAAAAAGAAAAAAACTTTGTATGTCTCAGAGTCCGAATCATCTGACAATAATACCTGCCAATAATACCTACAATAATACCTGAATGCCTTTTCTGCACGGAAACATTTTCCAAAGATAAGATGGGTGAAGGATGGATAAAATGTCAAAAATGGGAACATGAAGCTTGTGCAGGGATAAGTAGTGATGATCCCGATGAATTTATTTGTGATATGTGTATCATGTTGCCGGCTAAAAAGCGTTTAGAATTCTAAAAACAGATTAAGTCAGCTTATTGACTTTTTTAATTCGTACGTTTTTTTTTTTTTTTATAACATAGGCCGGCAAACGAGCAAGTGGGTCACCTGATGGTAAGTGATCTCCACCGCTCATGTACGCCCACCACCAGAAGAGTCATGGGCGCGTTGCCGACCTTAAAGGAAAGGGATAATTAGGGATTGGGAAGGGGAGGGGATTTGGGCTTCCGGTTATCTCACTCACCGTACGAAACGCAGCAGCAAGCCGCTACTTTACGTCGGCTTTCTGTGAGACAGTGGTAACGATCCGGTCGAGCCAGCCCATTCATGCTGTAGACAAAACTGTCTACAGCGTGGCTCTACCACTCAAAAAAAGTATACCACGTTACGAAGCTTTTATATTGTTGATTTTGACTAACAGTGTTAATTATTGTCAAGAAGATTCTAATCTATTCTAATTGTTCTACTTAGGAATGATTTTTCAATCGCCTATCAAAAGAATAACTGTCGTGAATTTTGATTGAAGAATCAGCCCGTAACTATGTAATGTATGATTTTTGATTTCACAAATTATATTATGTGATTTAAAAATGACTATAGAATACTTAAATTATGTAATAAGTATGTTGTTTATTGATGATGGTCCGAGGATCATCTTGTCCATATCGTAGGGATCATCTTGAACACCGGGGTGTACAAGATGATCCTTTCGCAAGGTTTTAAAAAACGATTTTTTTTATTTCAATTTTAATTAATTAAATGATTTAACATACGCCCAAAGTAAGACAGATAAATATGCTAGTAGTAAACGCTTTCAGATCATAATTATGTTAAATATCTTTGATATTACGAGCGTTTTCCGTTAAGGGAATCATCTCGTACACCTTTCCCCTAATTTTATGTTGTCAAACAAAAATAAAGAGACATATTTTGTTATTTTAGTTGATAATTTGTATTTTTTACAATTTGTGTCGATTCTACATTAGCCGAAGGAACTTCGTTCCTACCTGGTGTCCTACGACACACACCATTTTTTTTTATTAGGTACATTTACATATTACAGACTAGACGGTATTAGATCATGTTTATATAAAAACTATTTAAGTCTGAAGTCCACTTACAACTATACACAGCGATTTATTTTATAAAATTATTTTATTTAAATGAAAAACCGTTGTATTAAAATTTTGAAGGGATATTTTGAAAGAAGCAAAACCAATGTTAAAGATGTCATAGTCATTTAGAGTGGTAGAGCCACGCTGTAGTCAGTTTTGTCTACAGCACGAATGGGGCGGACTGACCGGGTTGTTACCACTGTCTCACAGAAAACCGACGCAAAGTAGCGGCTTGCTGCTGCTTTTCGTACTCTTCCCTTTCCCACTCCCTAATTATCCCTTTCCTTTAAAGTCGGCAACGCGCCCATGATTCTTCTGGTATTGTGGGCGTACATGGGCGGTGGAGATCACTTACCATCAGGTGACCCACTTGCTCGTGAAAAAAAACTGTTCGTAGGCGTCAATTCATAGGCAAAGAATTAGATTCGGAAGCAAAAAAACACAAAAAGCAGCCAAAAATAATACTTTGCTTTAAGTAATCCTCTAACAATCGCATAGTTGTCCAATAATTGTTACAATATATTTCGTGGTTTATCAAATTAGACTATTAAACCTATTTACTAATATATTATATTATATATAATAAAAACATATATAAATAAATGCATCCAACAGTCACACACATAGTCCTGAACCCACAGTAAGATACCAGTTTTGTGTCGTGAGCATCTGGAACTACGAGAGACTTTCCGTCTCACAATCCAGACCCCAAGTGTGTCTGAATTTGCAAAATTGTGTGCAGTTTGATTCAACTTGAGAGATAGGATAGTTTATATCTGAATTTATAGTCGCAATACTTTTTTATTGCAAATTATTTGTTTATTATATGACAAAAAGTTATAATTATCTGTGAGTTCCATAAGATTCTAACAGATGGCGGTGTAAAGTAATTTATCGGCTGGATTGAGTAAGTATCCAATAGATGGCTCATACTGTATTGAATAGTTTACTACAATATAATTTACATAATATATATTTTTTTATTTGATTGAATGACGAGACGAGCAAGGCGCTCTCCTGATGGTAAGCGCCACGCCTGCTCATAAACAGAAACAACACTACACAGAACGTTGAATTACAAAGCACTGCATGGCACCGAACTGCGCTCGTCAACCCGAGACATAAGATGTTAAGTCTCATAATGCCCAGTAATTTCAATGGCTTCAAAGTCCTTCAAACGGAAACACAACAGTGCTTACACACTGTTGCTTGGCGTCAGAAATAGTCAAAGCGGTGGTACCAACCCAGACGGCCTCTCGCATACGAGATACCTACCACCTTGTAAAATACGTTAGCCACAGCAACGCGCGGCCGTGTCTGCTAAATAAATTATATTAGATTATATTAGAATAATAAATTATATCTATTAGATCATCTAATATAATAAATTATATTAAATGTCCAAAAGGGCAAAATTTGCATACATTGCACTTCCTATACTTATGAGACATGAAGTATATGATTGTTTTTTTATAAGTATATTTTAGTTTTGACCTTTAAAACTAGATATTTATTCATATTTAGCCCGTTTGACATCAGCACCACTTAAGGCATTTCCTCTAAATGCTTTAAGGTACTTATGCAAATTTAATTAATCAAATCTTCAAAAGAAAATTAAATTTTATAAATCCGACCAACAGTTAATAGGTTTGAAGGCATTCAAATCTGATGGAAGGGGTACTTGTCAAATAACAAACGACGAGAACTCTGACGTCACCGTGCAAAATGGCGATTACAGTGCACGTGTGCGAGATAGAAGTCCCCACTACGCGCCCACCTTTACTCATAACTACCAAAATTTAGATTCCTTATTGTAAGCTAAATTTTTATTTTGTTTTAACAAAAGGGTTTCATTTTCGTACAATTGTCTGTTGCATTTAAAATCTTTACACAGTATAATGCAGTCGCTTCCGCTGTCTGTTCTCTTAGATCGTTTAATCTAATCAACGGATTTTAATGCAGTTTTCAGCTATAGATAGAGTGATTCATGAGGAAGGTTTATATGTACATATATCACTCTATGACCCATGGGAGCAGGGAGTAACATGCAGGTGAAACCGCGAGGGAATTTCAATTTACGTCGGTTGTCTAATTTATGTCTACGAACAATTATAATTGATTTTATGAAATCTTTAATAGACATTTCTTCCTTAATAATTTGCCTATACAAAACATTTATCAGTTCCTTTTTCTATACAGGGTTATTTTTAAAACACTGACAACCTCGCAGGGCTGTATAGCTGACCCCATACGGAACAACTTTTGTTCTACGAGTTTGGATATAACTCAATATATTTAAAAAAAAAAGAGTTTACAAGTTTTTGTTGTGTCGTGTTTTTCTTCGTAGACAGCGGCGCGGTGCGGCGTGCGCGCGCGACATCAAAGGGCGGTCAGCTGCTCAGCGGTCAAGGCCATAGGCGCTAGCCCGACCTTCCCCTCGCTTCGCGTGTTTGTTTACGTAATCTGCGATGCGCGTTTAAACATTCAAGACGGAAATTAAATGAATTATTTTTGTATGAAAATAAAATCTAACAAATTATGAAAAGTCGTAGAACAAAAGTAGTAGCAAATGACCTTAGGAATCTACTCCTGCGAGGTTGTCAGTGTTTTAAAAATAACCCTGTATATGTCTGATGCTGATTAATGCACTTATATAATAGCAAAATAATTATGCATGCAATACGTTTTAATCACAAGGTCAAAAATGCATTAATAAAATGCGCTCTTTTTTAGATACTTATAATTTATTTGTCTTCCGCAATCAATGAAAGAATATAATAATTATTAGATTGGACATGACTGACTGAGTCGTGCTGTTGTATTGCGTACGCGATACAAATGCGGTGCTGAGGTCTCGGGTTCGATCCTCGGGTCGGGTAAATGATATTGGGTTTTTCTATTACGAAATGCCCAGTATCAGTCTGGAATCTGGAGTTGTGCCCGGTATGGCGATAGGCTCGCCCCCTATCACATCATGGGACGGAAATAAGCTCGGCGAAATGTGGATGTACTGGTTACACCTCTACCTTTGGGGGATTACAGGCATGAGAGCGTATGTGTACATATAAACAAGTGTAAAATATATATGTAATTAATGTGATGCGCATCTACCGAGCATATGTACAAAACAGTTTTTATTGATTTATTCTTTGTACCTCTATTGATGAAAATAATTATAAATCGAGAGACAAGTATCGTAGGTACTATGCGTGCCAAATAAGAATAGGATCGCGTTTGCTGCCAACTTCACACGATAGCTGTCAAAGTAGTACTGCTAGCAAAAAAAGGGCAAAAAAGAAATTTCACATATTTTTTATTGTTCATAGATATAGATTTAATTATTGTATAATCATTATATTCATTTAATAAATACTATTCTTGAATTTTAGTAATGGATAATTTTGGATAAATTAATTATGGAACTGTATGGAAAGAGTTTAAAAAATGAACAAATACACAGTTAATGCTACTATCACCCTAATATGACGCAATTTTGTGACGCTATTGAGAAGCTACCAGTGTGCCGTTAGCTACGCTTTCGTGTATACGCGCGTGTGTCTTATATCTGTTGCCTACTGGACTTCCTTGTTGTTGTTATTTTTATAAATATGCTTTTTCTTTGAAATCCTATTAATTTATAATTAATTTGGCGTGAAATGTATTAGAAATACCAAAAAAAAGCGTACATTAAACATTTAAACTGAATATATTGTTTTTGCACACCATACACTTTGGTAATGAAGTTTGCGCGTATTGCTGAACAAAATGGCGTCTTGACAGTCCTATTCTTATTTGGCACGCATAGTAACTACGTAATGAAATACTTAGTTGTTCCCGTTCCATGTATTCACAAACATATTATTATGGAAATTACCCCTGTTTATTCACTAAACACTGTCATTAGAAGTCCATTGTCCTTCTTTTTTAAATAAGATTGGTTTATCGAACGTTTTTACAGTATATTTACGTATTATTCATAGAAAGAATACTGGAAAAATACACCTAGAATCAGCTATAATATGCAGGACTACTAGCTGTAGGCAAAAGCTACTGTAAATTCTCATAAAGTTTTTTATATGCAGAAACATTCACTGAGTAATGAGTATATCTCATATTATATCTTTTGTCTTTCTTTCTGTCTGACGCAGGCGTGATCCCAGCTTATAGGTTCGGCTTCCTGACAGTATACACTCAAGTCACAATATTATTTTAGTTCTTTTATACGAACTGTAGTCCATTTATCTTACAAAATTGTTGGAGAAAACGGAGAAAACTCAATGGACTTAGACGCTAACGAGCCTAAACTTAGACAAAGCGATGGTACCAACCAAGACAGCCTCTCGCATACGAGGGACCTACCACCTTGTAAGTAATAGTCAATGTAGACGCAAACTTTTAAAGATCACCGGGTGATAAGACCGCCAACTATACTTTTCATTTTAACAGGCTTTTATTAGCTTCATACGTATGTTAGTATGTAACGGAATCTTTGAACATGATTGTGACGTCATTCAAAACGTCGGATTAAGTCGAAATTTGGCATACTTATCAAGGACCGATGACAATGCAATATTAAAAAAAAACTATTGTAAATTGTGATGTGTGTAAAGTTTACCTTATGCGTCAATAGATGGCGCCAGCGTAGATTTAGATCGCGCTATGGTTTACTATTCTGTTAACAAACTCTTTTGGTATTCGGGTTCGTGGTATACAATAAAATTGTATCCACTTGTCTGGATCTCTCTGGATCTCCGCTAATTATAGGGTATAATATCGAACTTTGTATTGTCAGTTTGATTAATTATCATAATAAATAATTATGTTCTGAACATTACATCAATACATGTCTTATTTGTGAAGAACCTCAACCGACTACAATATATTTATGTTTTTTCTAAAAAAAATAAAAATATTTCATCTATTTTGCACCTGAGAAAATCCAAAATATTTGGATTTATTAATAACTTAATTATTATATATGTTATATTATAAAAACGGTCAGTGCGGCGAATAAAAGCTAGTAAAATATAATGATACCTACAATTTAAAACCTTTACTACAAAGTTAAACAATGACCCGTGATAACCAAGCTATATCGCCACGTAATGCTTCCACTGTTTTACTATTGTCTTTATTAAGTACTATGTTCTGCTCGCGGCTCTGCCCCTGTGACACCTATTCTATTTCTGGGACAGTATTTAACTACGAGCTTTTGTTTACGGCTGTGCACGCGTGTATAACTTTTTGCAAGCTTAAAAGTAACCTACTTTTAATCATGGCTTGATCTAGGCCATGTTTTTTCTACCTTTGTGCCAAACACTTAAAAATCATAATCATAACAATAAAAATCCTTTAGATTGCAAAGGCATGATTGATTATGATGAACAGATATCCAAATTCACAAACATCCAAACTTTCACACTTATATTATTATAGGATATGTTTACGCAGCGATAGCTTAGCTGGGAGTGGCACGAGCTGTCGAGACGAAAGTCGCAGGTTCAAAGCCAGCCGCAAGACCACCTCTGACTTTTCTAAGTCGTGTGTACGCTGGCTTTAGCTGTGAAGGAAATATCGTGAGGACACCTGCATACCTGTGAAGTTCTCCACAAGAGTTTCGAAGGTATAAGAATTAACTCACATTAAAGGCCAGCGTGGTGGTTTAAGGCCTTGCCCCTCTCATTCAGTATAGGAGGCCTGTGCGCAGCAAAGGGACGTATATAATATAGAGTTAGTATTATTATATATTTTTTTAAGTTTACTGGTTTTTGCCTTAAAAGAATATTGAAATCTACGTCGAAGTCCTGTCAGCAGTTTTCACGTGATGAATGAACAAATTAACAGATTACAGTAGATTATACTGTTTTAATATATGTATGTATAGATGTTCGACGATGAGGATGCATAATCATTGTGGCGCGTCGGTGTATTTTAATATTAATTATTCGTGCGTTGTAATACTATAATGTAATGTAGGTATACATGTTACTCGGTATTATAATTTGAGAACCCCTAATATATGTTTTGTGTCACTCTGTGATACTCTATCTCATGTCTTTAAATAAAAAATATTATCTTAATAAGGTCGGTGAAAAAGATTCTTCGTATTTTATATCTAAAGTCAAAGTTCAATCTTCACATTTAATTATAGTTGATATTGTGTGCAGTTTTGATATTTAACTTGCTGCCACCGTGTAAGTGTGCAGCAGGTGTACTCGCTGTAGAAATATTGATATTTGTGGTAAAAAATTGCGCCAAATAGTTTTGTCAGACCTATCTTGATGTTAACCTTACACTGTCTTAAGAGTTTTGAAGAGAACCAAACAAGAGGAAAACTGAGGGCACAAAGTCAAGGTGGACACATAAACACTTCCCAGCCAACCTCTTTTAATTTTTGCTGCGTGGCTAAAGTTATGTGTGGTCTGGCGATACGGCGGCCGTTTTTCTTAATTCTTGCTTTAATCTTATCAGCTGCTGATGTTGGCAGTAGAGATCCGATTCGAATGGCCGGCGCGGCGGTAAAAGTCTTTAATGAACGATGCCCTTTCAGTACCATCATATGGTGCTGCCACACCGATGTTATAAAATGTTAACAAACATTTTCTAACATTAAAATTGTTACCTTTTGTTAAGAATTGTTAGATGTTTTAAGTGCTCCCACACCGACGAAAAATGTTTGCAAACATTTTCTAACATTTTTTAACATTTTCTAACATTTGAAAACATGACATCGGCCCTTCTTCTTTGACGGCTTCTTTGATGGCGCCGCTCTCAAAAGTACCGCCGCCCGCTGTTAAAGAATGTTCAAAAATGTTACAAAATGTTACAAATTGTTAAGAAATGTTTACTAAATGGTGCTGCCACACCGCTGTTATAAAATGTTATACAACATTTGTTAACAAACATTTTCTAACATTTTATCACAATGTTAGATAATGTTAATAAATGTTTAATGTTATAAAATGTTATATAACATTTTATAACACCGGTGTGGCAGCACCATTACACACAAGGGTTATTTCCTCAAAAAGTCAATCCAGGAATTCCTGTACATTACAGTCAAACAATTCTGGAAAATCAATTACATTTTGATTTAAAATTGTATCTTGTATCGGCATTTCGTGGCCAGCCATGAGAAGAAATGCCAAAAAAAACTCATGGGCTATGGCCTCTTTTAATGTCCGGTCATTAGTATACATCGTAGACTAGTCATCATTTATCACCGTAATATATTTCAACTTTATTTTACCTCTCATATATTGTTGTCCTTAAACGTATTGGTAAGAAGTGAAAATTGTATCTATAGTTCGGCGAGCTTATTAAATACATAATTAAATTAAAATATTAAAAAATTATGTGTTAGGTGACGACCCTATCGCAATATCAGACACAAATGCCAACATTGCGCAATTTATGTGTGATTCTTCGAATCGAAAAGTAAAGTATTTATTCATTTCACTATGATAATTACCTATATGATGCAGATAAGTATTGCATGTTCTTACAAACGCATAATAATTTAAAATAATTTTCGATGCTAAGAGGCGACGTTAAGTTGTGTAGGTACAGAAATAGTGGATATTGAAAAGCCTTCACTAGGTGGTAGGTCCCCGAATTCGCGAGGCCGTCTGGGTTGGTACCACCGCCTTGTCTGTTTCTGCCAAGCAGCAGTGTGTAAGCACTGTTGTGTTTTGGTTTGAAGAGATTGAAGCCAGTTAGATTACTAGGCATTATGTGACATAACAAACTTTTGTCTTGGGGTAACGAGCGCAGTCCAGTACCATGCAGTGCTTGGTAAATCATACAAAGTTCTGCGTGGTGTAGCTTTTGTTTATGTGCAGGCGTTACGCTTACCATCAGACGAGCGAGTTGCTCGTTTCGTCATTCGTGAGTTTTTATATAAGGTTTATATATGGTCTCGGCATCGTAAAGAGGAAGTAAATACCTACAAAGCCACACCTTTGTCTCATATTAATAAAAATATAAGCTAATTTGCGTAAGCAACGACAACAACGTTTTTTTGGTAGGTTTGTTTCCTAAGATCTCCTACTGAGTACATTGTGCAATATAGCTATGAACGAAATTTGTATAAATTCATAATAAACATTTCTTGGTCAATACAGAAATGTAAGTCGCAAGTAAATAAATATTGAAAGCGGGCATTTAAATGAATTCGTTTAAGTAAAGTCATTCACGACGGAGTCCAAGAGGTAGGTATGCATTGGGCCACGGTTGGTGGTGGCTTACGGTCTTTATCGAACCGCTCAATCTTGCAATAATCACGACCGGAGTAACACGCCTGAACAGGTATTGTGTAACAATAATTATGTTCATCGTGTATTTTATTTGTTTTATATTTTACAATTTTTTTTTAATGTTCGAACAGTGTGATTGACTAGGGAATATATTGAGGAGTGCATATTTTTTAAATTAAGCCACTATTTAACCTAAAGTGCGGTGTAATAAATAAACTATGATATGTATTATTTGTAATGTATGATTTTGTTTTACTTTATACTCTGTTCGGACGTAAGTTATTTGCTATCCTTTATTCAATTAATCGATTATTCTATAAATATACTATAAATAAACTGCTATGTTTAATAATGAGTTTAATGTGCTTAATCACTATGATAAAAATTCCTATTAAATTAGGTAACCCATAACGCAATTCTAAAATTAAACATTCGAGATCCTCGTATCTATCAAAATTGTATGGATGGCCCGTTACAAAATAAGTAGTCGTTAAATACATAATGGGCGTTGCGTAGCGGTTCAGACTTCAGTATTTGGGTGAAAAATAGGTATAATGTCGTGGTTTCATAGGTAATGTGTTGTGACAAGACATTGTGTACATACTAAATACATTTTGGACATATAAAAAGAGTCAGGTCGTTATAGTAATATTGTGATCATATGGCAGTTTTATTATCAATTTTCCAACATATAAAGTTAATTCACGAAGTCACGAAAAGTCTCCCGAAAATTGAAGTGTAACAAAATATTTCATGTAAACATGTGGATAGTAGAAGCTACCAGCAATCTCTTACTTACCATAGGTTTCCGAAATATTTTTTTTGTATGTATAACCACGCAAAAGAATATATTATTTCAAAGTTGATTCCATTAAAATTTTAAGAACAAATCCACCACTAACTATATGTAATTAGGGATGAAAGATTAAAACTTTGATTTCTATGCTCCGATTTTGATGACTCTTTCCCTAAAAGTAAAAAAAACATTTTTTACCAAAAATATAACTAGCTCAAAAAACTAAGAGGCTAAAAAAATAATTTTCAATTGGGGCTTTGTTGCAGAAAGAGAGGTGTTTAGTTTTTGGGTCAGTTATTCTGTTTATTTATGTTTTACATGACATGTTTTGTTAATAAAAATTGGGTCATTTTGATTACATGCTTGATACTTTGCAAAGCAAAGTGATTGATTTGTGTAGAAAATCAATGCAAAATCAATCCCCATTTTTTTTAAATTAAAATATAAATTCCTGTCAATGAATATTTTTAGGTGGTAGCGTATAGTGTAAAAACATTAAAAATATTAAGTTTTACGAATTTTAAGAGGAGTTTAAGGAATTAGATGATTTCGTTTGGTGGTAATTCAAAATTGGCCTTTGTTTTAGGAGGCGCAGGCAAGATGGGCACTTTAATAAATAATTTAACGAATTATTACACGTTTTTGAATGAAGATTTGGCAGGTGAGTACTTTGTCATTTACAATGTCAACTACTTTTAATTATGAATTGATTTATTATTATAAAGTCACCTCATTAGTTGAGTGGTATTGAAGTTCGATTTTGCAACTAATGAGATTGGTGACCATGGTAATGGATTCGAACGTCAAATCTTTTTATCAATATATGTGAATTTGATTAACATAAAATATACACACACGTGCAAGCACACATAGACACAAAGATGCGCGCACGCGCTCGCATAAAATGGGCTAAAATTGGGTTGTCTCTATCGCATCATGGGCGGGAATAACTTTGGAAAACTGTGGCCGAGGGTGCACTAATCGCAACTCTATCTGAAGAAAAATATAAAAATCGTTAATAAGCCAATTTCGAACAAGTACTAGTAAATACCATATACTTGTTCAAAGAAAACGGCAAGCTATCGGTTTATACGGTATTTTGTGCTATGGTGGCTGATTCGTACCGCATACAAACTGTCTACAGCGCTCAACATCTAATGTCTCGGGATGATTATTAGCTCAGTGTTGGCCTTTTTCTGTAATTCAAAGTTCTGATTGGTATTTCTATTTATGGGCAGAAGTTGGTGTTTATCATTAGGCAAAATACCTACAATGTGAAATAACTCAAGGGCTGAAGTTAGCCGTTTTATCCGCCCTTTACGCCTCCTGCTATGCTTTAGTTTCAGAAAACTATAGCCACAACGGTGCTCGTGACTGACTTCAGGTTGGCAAAGGTATTTTGCACGAATAAAACATGTATCGTCAAAAACAAAAAAAAAAACATTTTTGTGATCTACATCGCATATTATGTATTCTAAGCAATGGGTTTGTACAACATATATGCGCGTATTATTCAGTGCGTACGATTTTATATTATCAAAATTTTTGTTTAAATTTTCTATTCGATTAATTAAATAAATACAAACAACAGTCGTACATAGTCCTGACTCTACATTAGGTTAACCTGTATTGGGCGTAATAGGAACTACGAGGACTTATGATTCCACATCACCCAGACCTGAAGCGACTATTTGGGGATCACAGTAACATTTGTCTAGGTGCGAGAGTTGAACCCACGGCCTCACGCTCCGTAACCGGTTACTCGTCCACTGCTGCGTCACGGAAGCTGAAAAAAACATAATTAGAGTTTCCCGTGATTAGAATTTGCGCCCGGTATTGCAATAGACTCGACCCCACTACATCATTTGATCAAATGATGTAGTCATTTGCTGGTGGTAGTATATTCATATCCGCCCCGATAGCGACCACCGTACACATGGTGTTATAACCTGCCATAGTAATCCACGCCAAGCGTCCAAGCACGCCTTATGTGGATCGCCTTCTAGGATCAGCCAGTATATATCTGGTTCTCCCGAGGGGCTTGCGACATCGGTCATCCGCCTGTCCTGTCGCAGGCCCCTCGATTTGTTTCTTCCCTCTCCGAAGAGGGAAGAAGCATTTATACAGGCCGGCATGACTCTGGTGACCACCGATGAACTCATTGTATGTCGGTGGTCGCTAGTTTTTTGGATTGCATCACGCTTACCATCAGGTGTAGTGCAGTCACATTGCCGTGCTCAGATAAAATATAAAACCATGGAACGGAAATGTTATTTATTACAAATAAACATTTTTAATGTTCCGTTACAACAGAACCGTCTTACTAGCCGTCTGTCTGTCGGTCTGTTTTACCTTCTGATCCGTAATAGTTCGCTAACTAAAATTTCGTAATATATTTTTTTTTTATGGTAGTTATACGGACAAATATGAATAAAGTAAAAATGTAAGCGGGTTAGTACAGAATCCTCGATGCGGGAGTCCGACTCTCAATTATCCCTTTTTGATATTCATAAATCGATTACAGTAACTCTCACATCATCAGAGATCTCGATTAGTCCTTTTAATCAGAGCCGATATCATAGAGCTACTTCTTTAGAACTGTGCAATCACAAAATAGACAGATGCCGAAGTACCTAGTACCTGTCCTTGCGGATGTATTTCTAGTCAATCTGGAATTGCAGCGTCGTTCTTCTATGTATTACTTAACGAGAGAAAATATGGACAATAGTTTTCTTACGTCGCGGCAGCTATTAACAATCAATCGACTTTTCAAAACAAAAGTGTTCCGAAAATTACAATGATCTACTAAACGAATGGCAATGGCGATGGGATAATATTTCTATGAGACGGCATTTACATCGGTACTTTTATTTCTTTTTTCACTTTAATTTTCCACAGGCCATGGCAACATGATTCGCCTGCGTGCCTATGATTTCCACCTAACTGCCGGTACAAACAATCCGCACATCATATTCTTTATGCAACATTATGTTACGACAGTATGTATAACAACATCTGGGAGTTGTATACTTTAAGGATCTTGTGGAGACTATGAAGGATTTCTGTGCTCTCAGGCATTTTTGTTATGCCTATTATTGGAATTAAGTTTAAGAGCTCGCATGATAGGACCCGGTGCTCTACATCTGGCTTCTCCATTTGTAAATGTCCTTTTGACTGAGGTTATGACCTCTTTAGTTCATTATTTTGTCTCTCGCTTTGCTATGGAGGGAAGTGGACAATTAATATTTCTAACTCCTCCCCAATCTTCCATCTGATTAATTTCGTTGCAGGACAAAGACAATTTCGCATTCCCAGATACTTTTTTATAGCAAAGGCCGACAAATGAGCAAGTGGCATACCTGTTGATAAGTGATCTCCGCAGCCCATGTGCGCCCACAATACCAGAGGAGTCATGGGCTCGTTGCCAACCTTAAAGGAAGGGGTCAGGGGATAATTATTTTTTTATGCCGATCGTCGAGGGATGCAATGTCTCTTGACGGTCAACATTATATTTGGAATGCACTGTACTTAACATCAAGCCGGAATTTAAAAAAATATATATTATTCATTGAATGACTAAATTAAATTACTAATTGCGATTTAAATTTATAAACAGTTTATAAGCGCCCCATTTATCGACTATTCCTAGTGGTTATATCCTCCGTCCGTTACCTACTGTATAAGTACTAGTTAATTATTCATTTAATGGGTAAATAACACTTATGTAATAATTTTACAAAGGATTGTTTGCAAACATGTATTACATTCTGCTTGTAAAAAATAATAAATATATATTTTCTCGACAGAAACACTACCAATAATTTTAACAATATACGTATCAAATAGCGGAAGCTCGTCGCGATTGTATTATCGAGTTGGAATTTATATACCAAGCTGTACTTAACACTGAATATTTTACAAATAAAATAAGGTTTAACAACACTTTAAAACCGACTTGAAAAAAATAATACTGAAAAGTCTAAAATAACAATTTCTATTGATCTCTTTGGAGTCGGTACCCATGTCGCTGCCGGTCAACTGAAATGGCACCTTGTCCAAAGATAACAGCTAAAGAATTTGTTATTTTTTACTTTTCAGTGTTATTTTTTCTAAGTCGGTTTTTAAGTTTTGTTATAACGGTTCCTTAAGAAAATATCCTCTATACATATTATTAGACATCTTTATTCTTTTTGAAGTAACATAAAAAACTAGGATCACGCAGAAGGGTTTTACAATGGGCGATATTATCGCCAATGGTAATTATTTCCAGACAACCTTAAAATGTTTTATCTCGTCGCGAGAAATGGACCCCTCTACCAGAACAAATGTACCTACCCTATATTTTAACCGGGTCATGGTCTATCTATACACCCGATTTCATTTCTATCTGGCATATTTTGTCAAAAAGCATCATGCATTTTTTAAACTTATTGCAAAATCGAACGATATGATGCGAACGCTTAAGAAAAAAAAACTAATTTGATATAGGTAATTAAGTGATATACTTGTGTAAACTGCAGTATAAAAGTGCTTTGTGTAATGTATGCACAAACATTGTGAATAACTTTTCTCGGGTCAAAGTTTATTACTACCTTTACATACCGATAGTTAATATGTGGAATATTTTATGTTAATAGCTAGAAATTAAGTAGCCAATCTAAATTTAAATAAAAATTAAAAGCTGTTCGTTTTCTATCACAAAATGCTCAGTATCGGTCCAGAATGTGGAATTGTGCAGGGTATGGCGATAGGCTCGACTCCTATCACATTATGGGAATTACGCTCGGTGAAATGTGGGTTATTTGTTTACACCTCTGCCCACCCCTTCGCGGATTAACGTATGTAAGTAGCTGATGAGCTTCCGTTTTCTGATAATAGTCCCCTTTCAATGTCACGTTAGCTGAATATACGCAAAATGCCTTATCGTCTCGTAGAGAATTGTAAAAATTCTGAATAAAATTAAGTATTACCTAATACATTATCCGTCCCGAATCTAAGTTCGATTTTCCTTACCTGACGAGGACCTGGCTTGGAATGTAAACAAACGTCTTACATAAAACGTGAAACTAAATTTGTATTTAAATTGCTTTTTATAATAGATTAATTTCGTATTCGATCAATCGCTGCCAGTTATAACTCATAATATACCATTAATCAGTTATTATTGGGTTATTTCAACCAAGGTAAACTACTGTTATTATATGCTATTTTTCCTAACTTGTATTTATTAAGCAGACGTCTTTAAAAATGCACCAAATGTTGAAAATATAATACTACAAAGCAAACAAACATAATATGTTGGCAGCGATTGATCGAATACGAAATTAATCTATTCTCCACCCTCATTAGGCCAGCGTAGCCTAATCGCTCTCTTCAGTAGAGGATGCACGTTATTTCTGCCTGGGGTTATCCCAGCTTAATGCCAAGGTCCGCCTTCCTCCACCATGATTTGCGCGTTAGATTTGTGATTACGTGGGGCAACCCGCCGTTTGTGGCCATTATATTGTCTGTCCGTTAATCAGCAAAGTGTGCCACGAGCAGGTGAGGTTGACTTTGGGTGTAAGACTTTAGTGACCCACTTACACTCTGTAACAGTCAGTACCTATATTAATATATATACCTATAAGTTAATATTTTAATATTATAGTGAGAATATTTTTTAACGAAACTTGCACTCAACAAGTACCTATTACCTATTCGGGTAGTTTTAAAATATGGTATTTACATAACGTTTCGTGTATAAATTATGAATTTGCTGTTCATGACCTCAATCAATTAAAACCCATATGGGGTAAAACGATTGTTGACTAGTTGGAACGAAGTTCCTTACGGCAGGCTTGGAGGGGATAGGGATTTCGCTGCGTGACCGAACTGAAAAAAATGTGATAGTAAAACCGTAAGAAAAATGCGTGGAAAAAATGCGTGGAATAAAAGCGTTAAATGAGACGTGCGCAGGCGCGACAGTCAATGTGTCAATTTTAATGTCAGTCATTTCTATGTAATTTTATGTTGTCAAACAAAAGTAAAGAGACATATTTAAAATGAAATTCATTCAGCCAGTTATAATTGCAGGGTTATTTTTAAAACACCAGCAACCTCGCAGGGGTAGATACCTAAGGTTATAAGCTACTACTTTTGTTCTACGACTTTTGATAATTTGTTAGATTTTATTTTCATACAAAAATAAGTATTCATTTAATTTCCGTCTTAAATGTTACCTACACGCATCGCAGATTACGTAAGCAAACACGCGAAGCGTGGGGAACGGGGCTAGCGTTGAAGGTCATCGCCCGACCCAGCTGAGCGGCGCCTTTGAGTCGCGCTCGCACGCCGAACGCTACGAAGAAAAATACGAAACAACAAAAACTTGTAAAAACATTTTTTTTTAAATATATTGAGTTATATACAAACTCGTAGAACAAAAGTTGTTCCGTATCGGGTCAGCTATCTGGTCCTGCGAGGTTGCTGGTGTTTTAAAATTAACCCTGTATAAAAATACTCCTTCGATTTTTAAAAGATTACGCTAGCTCGTTATTATTTATAATTACATAAGTTGATAAAAAATGCTATACAATAGCTTTACCGCGGCAGTCTCCGAGCGCCACACGTCTTTTTTTTATTTTCTATTTTTCTATTCTATTTCTATGTAATTTTATGTTGTCAAACAAAAATAAAGAGACATATTTTGTTATTTTAGTTGATAATTTGAATTTTTTGCAATTTGTGTCGATTGTACATTAGCCGAAGGAACTTCGTTCCTACCTGGTGCCCACGACACACACCAATTTTTTTTGCTTGCATTTCACCCCGTGTTAATATCAATTTATCGAGATAAAAATTATCTTACGTCCTAATCTAGGACATGGTCTATCTTTGTGCAAAATTTCATACAAATCTGTTGAGCCGTTAAAAAATACTTACACAAACTCACAAACGTCCATACTTTCACATATTTAAAATATAATCGTTCATCCACAGATCCTCGGACGAACAGTTTCCCGCTTGTGTCGAGTCCTGTGCCGATCATAATAATCATGTACATGTACCACCGATTCGTTAAATCCTGGGGTCCCGCCTTCATGGCCAGCCGGCCGCCCTATAACTTGAAAAACGTTATTATCGTATACAATATCGTACAGATATACTTGTCTCTCAATTTAACTGTTGAGGTAAGTGAAATAATTCTTACTTTGTGGAAGGGTAAACAAAGAGTAGTTTTATGAGTGGTAGAGCCACGCTGTAGACAGTTTTGTCTACAGCATGATTGGGCCGGCTCAACCGGGTCATTACCACTGTCTTACAGAAAACCAACGTAAAGTAGCGGCTTGCTGCTGCGTTTCGTACGGTGAGTGAGATATCCGGAGGCCCAAATACCCCTCCTCTTCCCAATCCCTAATTATCCCTTTCCTTTAAGGTCGGTAACGCGCTCATAATTCTTCTGATATTGTGGGCATACATGGGCAGTGGAGGTCACTTACCATCAGGTGACCCACTTGCTCGTTTGCCGAACTTTGCCATAAAAAAAAACCGCCTTTAGTAGCTCGTTCAGACGTGTCGCGTTTCAGGACCAGCCAGCGTCGTATTTATTAACTTCATGACGGAAAAATTTTCTGCCGACGCAACCGTTGAGGGACGCAATGGCTCTTCACGGTTGAAATTATATTTCGACTGCACTGTACTTAAAATCAGGTACAACTGTAGTCACCGCCGTGTCATGATAAAAAACACGGCGTCGTGGATGAATGAGAAGCAACGATAGCTCAGCGGGGACTGTTGAGTTGAAAGTGGCAAGTTCGAAACCACCCCCAAAAGCATACACTTCTAACTTTTCTTAGTTACGTGCATTGATATTTTTTTGTATATCAATGGTTACGTGTGTATTCATTGTTAATTATCGCTTGCTATAAAGGTGAAGGAAACATCATGACGAAACTTGTATAACTGAGAAAACCTTCATAAGGTTTTCGAAGATATGTGAAGTCTACAAACCACTCTCATTAGTAGAGTAGGCCCGTGGCCCTAATATATGGCTCGTACTATTATCAGAATTAATGAATAAAGGTACAGCCTTGAGAACTATAATGGATGAAGCGCCGCATGATTTTATATTCAGTTATGAAAGCTAATATTACAAATTGTGAATATGCTCGGAAATAATAATTAACTTACCATGTCAAGGCAAAGGAAATATTTTAGCAGGCCTGATAGCGTAATTATGTAAATGAAACGTGAAATGTATTTATTACTTTATAATATGAAATGATATATGAAGTAGCAGCGATAGCTCAGCGGGAAGTGGTATGGACTGTCGAGACGAAAGTCGCAGGTTCGAAACCAGCTCCAAGAGCATACACCACTGACTTTTCTAAGTTACGTGTATATTAATTGTTAATTATCGCTTAACGGTGAAGGAAACATCCTGAGGTAACCTGCATAACTGAGAACTCGATAAGATTGTTGAAGGTATGTGAAGTCTGCCAACCCGCATTAGGCCAACGTAGTGGACTAAGGCTTAATCCCTCTCATTCAGTAGAGGAGGCCTGTGTCCAGTAGTGGGACGTGTATAATACAGGGTTAGTAAAAAAATATGAAATAATAATGCAGTTTTTACTGAGTCCTAGTGCGTTGTTGGTACGGACGTACTGCTAATACTTATTGATGGCTGAAAGAAGCGCGGGATTCTACATCAATCATCAATACAATGACATACCGAGTATAAAACGAAGGCGCTATCTGCGTCTATATGCCCGCTGCTATGACCGATAATATATCATAGCTATATCAGCAAAAAGAACTTAGGGCCTGTTTTTTTTTTGTATTTTGCTGTCTTTACGTAACGTAACGCTTACCAACTTGGAAATTGTGAAAGAGAGGCCGCTTATTTTACAATGTCCAAATAAACGTCTCTCCAATAATATGTAAGTTACCAAAATACATTAATGAGTATCATGCTGTCAATATAATGGAGCACTTGGTCTGGCGGTTAAAAAAAAAAGCACATTGTGAAACAGATCCTAAAATGTTAATATACGTACATGGAAATATTCTTCAATGTTATTTTGTCTATTCTCGGCTGCTAACACTGGTTGATCGAATATTCGAGGGTTTCGTGTTTTAGCGAGAATTCTGACAAATGGCGAGAGGCCGTGTCGTCTACACCGTTTTATCTCTCTGCCGGCCGCAAAACACACTGTTTATGTGTTCCAGTTTGAAGCATATTGAATTCTGTAAAAGTACTGGGCGTTAGGAGGCCGAAAATAACAATATGTTATTTGTTAAGTGTACACATAAGTACAATGTCATGCACTATGCAGTACCTACCTACTTCGTGATTCAAACGTTTTTAGGTTTTATTTAAATTTAAAACTTGGTCAATTAATTGTGAAAGAATAATATTGCAATACAAATGAGTATGAATATTTAAAGTGATCTCATTATTTATTTATTATCAAAACATGTTCTTGATTACATTAAGTTCCGATTTTCGAATGTTGCAGTTGTGATATTACGAAAACTTGTGCCGTTTTTAACTTATTCTATACCAACTAAAAATATCTTGATTTTCGACCTTCACTGCAGACATAGTGTGGATATCAGTATTATTTTTCATCATAAAATATATAACTTCCATATTTCAATAGAAACACGTAGTTGTGAAATTTGAATGACCCCACAAATAGACACAATAATATTTATATAATTATTTTTATTATGTAGTTTGTCACAACGTCCCGACACTGTTTTTTAAAATAGTATTTGTGGTCGTACAAATGATATAAATGATAAGAGTTTGTAGCTGTGTGGGGAACGAACCAGCATAGTGGCCTCTTGTTTTACATTCAGTTACGCGCCCATTGGATCGTGGTTCGATCACAGTCAGACTGGCGAAATTATGCTAATGATTCGCTTTTTCCCGCTAGGAAAATACCGTTTACGGATACCTTCTCAACCCTGGGGAAGGAGGGATGGTTATACGGGCCTTCTTTCTTTACTAGCCTTCTGACTCTATAGTCTTTACCGAGTGACCGTTGGATAAAGTCCCTAAATATAGCTCTACGTTGAGACGCCGACTAAAAAGCTTATAGTATGCAAGTGGGACTGTCCCAGAGGATCTTAGGCAAACGTTGGAGTCGGATTGCTGCCGGAACCAATAAATATGCTGCCGGAATTAAATAATAACGATAATATTTCATTTCTTATATTTTAATTGTTGTGCATGAACCCACGAAGGTTTCGGGTTGGTACGACCAATTTTCGACAGATGGCGCCACTGCCATTACAATGAATATCATAACATAGGCTACTTTTATCCCGGAAAAAGCAGATCACGCGGGCGGAGCCGCGAGGGACAGCTAGTAGTTTTATAAAAGCTTTATGTCCTACCGAGTCCCATGCGCGCGATGCCGCGGGAAAAACATCTAGTATTTTATTAGTTTATGTTTGTTCACAGTGTATAACCAGGCTGTATATGTCGGGCTATTACAGTTTATGGTGTCAGAAAATTATCTACGAGGACACGCCACTTGAGAGGGTAGTCGTCGGCAAAGTGTGGCTCTACTACATGATCAAGATCATGGATTTGATGGACACGGTAAGATATTTAAGTTACTGTCTCAATAAATATATTTCATTAACCGCCGATAAAAATATGGGTGTTAAAATTTGATACCTTTGTCTATTTCTGAGTGTTTCTGTTGACTGTTGTTGCGTCGTGTCGCTTAAACTAATGGACTGATTTGAATACGATGTTTTTGCTTGAAAGCTGGTTAAATCGAGATGTTTTAAACAATCGTTTTAAACAATCGAGGTGCATAATGTAGGCGAGTTCTCAAGTTTTTAAAATATTGTAAAAATGTGGCGTGTAGCGTCTTGAAGCGTAATAAATGAACGGGGCAACTACAGCGTGTAATATAAGACTACACGCTTCTAGTTGCCACGGAAAAGCTGGATTTTGTGAAGAAGGCACGCCTACAATATTTAATGTGTAAAAAATCATGTATACTAGATATATTTGTCGTGGATAACGATATCATTTTTAAAAAAAGGCACTCAATTGATTTCTGTAGTGATAGGGCAAACGCCGATTAATTGTAAATTGTTGGTACCGCCAATGATATTGTTTATTTGAGGGTGATTCAAATAGTTTGTCAGTTGATTTCACTGTCGTACTGGGGGTGGGGAAACTCAATATAAGCAGTGCCCCCGCGTATAGAAAGAGAGTCTGTGTCTAACTGTGACGGGAGTCTGTGTCTAGCTGTGACCGAGGACAGAAGTTCGCCCAATGTTACTCACAAGTAAGTGTGGTTATGGTTATTATGTGTGGATTATAATTGTGTGTAAATTATCACTGTGTGTGACTGTGTGTGAATAGTCACTGTGTACGTTGTGTGAGGTAAGGGCCGGCTATGGGGATGGAGGAGGTCGGGTACACATAATAATCATGATGATGTGAGTTTGAACAATTTTGTGTTGATATTATTGGACTTGTGCCGGTCGATTATGGAGAGGTGTAAACGGCCTCTCATAGATACGAGTAAATGAGTTCTATATTCCCTCAGAGAGAGATCTTTCTTCTTTTCTTTTCCACGACATCAGAAGTGGGATTGGCCCCACAGCCTATCCATTAAACTTCGACTGTGTACCAGTCATTTAGTGAGCCTGTTCTAATTTTGTTGGATTTTTGTTAAAACAAAAATCGCGAGTAATATTGTCATGTGGTGAGTTTGTTAGAGATCACGATGATCCATGGGCAGCAGTCGTGCCATTCAGTGTATTCATTGCTGAACTTGATGGTGTTCAGGAATGTAAATGGATAATTATCTGCCCGATATTTATTAACAATTCCATGTCTCGATATTTTGAAAGTTACTTTACATATTGTGTTCAAGCCCAAAGACAGAATGGTGGGGATGATTGTGTCCACACCTACAAAGTTATTAATCGTGTACCAATTGTTGTAAGAGCTTATCTACGACTATAATGGACGAGTTCTACTGATGTGGCGCCGGTGCTGGCATTGAGTGCAAGATATTGGTGCGCTGGAGTTCCCGATCGTTGAACCATAACGCGGTACCCATAGTATGGCGGTTTACGCGTACTTACAAAGCATTTTTGCGGGATGACTGTTATCAAACGCATTTACGAGTATTGAGTTATACGCCGAGGATTTGGTGAGATCTTTCCATTTTATGTATACCGCGTAAATAATTTGAAGTACGAACCTAAGATGTGCTGACACATCGCTGTAGCGATAGCCTACCGAAATCAAAATGGTTTTCACTAACGAGCAAAGCTGTGTACTGTGTTCACTAAATACCTAGTGCAGGGAATTTATTTCATTGCATTTTACATCAATCCATCCTGATATGATTGTCGTTATAGATGTGAACGACAATTTCTTTTTGATTTAATAGAGGGATAATGACCCGATGTTTCGTAAAATAAAAGTTTAAAGTATCTCATAGTTCCTGATACCTGCGACGCAAGTCTCGTGTCTGATTATGTGTGACTGTTGAGTGTATTATTGACATCACTTGCGATCGTTATGCGGAACTGTTGAACTCGAAACAGTTTTTCAACTTTTTAACTAAATGCCTTTCGGGTCCCTGTCTTGGCAGACTTATTTCCCAATACGAATCAGGCTTCTACCTGGCACACTTTAGTGTGGAGAGAATTTTGAGAAACTTATAATCGTGATAATCACCTGCCTTCTCGTTTTGGTTTTTGTTTTCAGGAGCAGTGGTGACAAGTAACGCTGACCGACGCTTATTGAGAGGCGCGTGGCGGTTTTCCGCTTCACGGGTGTTGGTCGACCATCACTGGCTCACGTGGTTGCTGAAACAGGATGTTTGTGCGTGCATAAATAAGTGTGCGCAAGGTGAAGTATCAAGTACCCGAGCCGGGGATGTTGAGTTTGGTTGCTCAACCACATTATAGAGTGTTAAGATAAGTGGGTGGTAAACTTACGTGGGAAACGTTAAAAATGAAAGATATCCTTAAAGATGTTTTTAGTACTCGTGGCGATCAATCGGACCTAGCTCTCTGGTGGCTGGGACAGAGACATTGAATGGACACTATGGCCCGGTTACACGATTCGAATGGGTTTGATTAGGGAGTACACTCTTAAAATCAAGGTTTGTTGGTGACAGCCGTACGTCTTCCCCTTAAAGGTACCTTCCGTACTGGCGGCGTAGGCTAGGAGTGTTCCCGAGTCACTAGGTGATTCGGATGACATGTAATATTTAGTGTCATATGGCACTGTATGGGGAGTGATGGAAGTTTATTACTTACAAGACCCTTGTCTGTGGGCGCTTAAATACAAGCTTGCGCCTATAGTACAGTTTGTCACTTCATTTGGTACAGGTCTTTTTTTGAAAAGATAAGAAATTATGCTTCAGACACACACGAACCTGTAATAACCGTTTCTAATGTTCTCCTTGTGTGTTTTAGAGCATTGTAATAACCGTTTTTAATGTTCTCCTTGTGTGTTTTTACATGTTCAAACGGATTGCCGAACGATGAGCCTGGTGCTGACGATGATGAAGAGGTCTGCCCGGAATTGCGGAATGATTGCCCGGTCGCAGGGCGTGCAGCCTGCTGAAGACATCTAAAGACTGATGAGTATCAATGTGAACTAAATTCTCTTTTATGTTATTCCTGAGAGTAAAATTCATTTTGAAGCCCAAAATACAAGGGACTATTAAAAATTGTAAAGTTGCTTGATGGTGATAGTTACCTATTGAAATCTTTGACTAAAAATCGAACGTATAAGTACGTCCATGATTGCGTACGAAGGATTCCTCTAAGTGATGTACAAGTTGAATTAGATTTACCGGATGTAGAAAATGGTGAGGAGGGTGCCTCCACCAGCAAGTAGAACACATACGATAGCTAGGTCGCACTGCACGCACTAGTCTGTAGTCGTAACTGTAACTCTTGGTAGTTATTCAGGGGGCGATGGGCAGCTAGTGGTGTGGCGAGGACCCGGGTCTCGAAAGAGACTATTGTGTGGTCATGTATTGACCTGGGAGTCTGGGACTCTAGTTGGTCGTATCACATGAGGTGATGACGATATGGGTGACAATAGTGAATTGTCACTAGCTGCTGGGGCAGCCGGGCTATCGATGTATGTGATCTATTGCGTTGATAATGTGATGAATTGAGATTTGATAATTATGAGACATAGAGGAACCTTTCGTGTTTAGCTTAGACTATTTTGAATGGGTGACAATGGTGAATTGTCACTAGCTGCTGGGGCAGCCGGGCTATTGATGTGTGACCTATTGCGTTTATGATGTAATGAATTGAGATTCGATAATTATGAGACTCAGAGGAACCTTTCGTGTTTACCTTTTGTGTTTGACTATTTTGAAGTTTATTTGATTATAAAAACGTACTTGTAGTTGTGTAATGTAACGGCATGGTCAGGTTGGCCGAGCGTACACGGACGCTTTTAAGTTGGTTATTTTGTTACACATACTGGAATCCACGAGGACGTGTAACATGTCAGGCTGGCCGTGTCGTGGATAACGATATCATTTTTAAAAAAAGGCACTCAATTGATTTCTGTAGTGATAGGGCAAACGCCGATTAATTGTAAATTGTTGGTACCGCCAATGATATTGTTTATTTGAGGGTGATTCAAATAGTTTGTCAGTTGATTTCACTGTCGTACTGGGGGTGGGGAAACTCAATATAAGCAGTGCCCCCGCGTATAGAAAGAGAGTCTGTGTCTAACTGTGACGGGAGTCTGTGTCTAGCTGTGACCGAGGACAGAAGTTCGCCCAATGTTACTCACAAGTAAGTGTGGTTATGGTTATTATGTGTGGATTATAATTGTGTGTAAATTATCACTGTGTGTGACTGTGTGTGAATAGTCACTGTGTACGTTGTGTGAGGTAAGGGCCGGCTATGGGGATGGAGGAGGTCGGGTACACATAATAATCATGATGATGTGAGTTTGAACAATTTTGTGTTGATATTATTGGACTTGTGCCGGTCGATTATGGAGAGGTGTAAACGGCCTCTCATAGATACGAGTAAATGAGTTCTATATTCCCTCAGAGAGAGATCTTTCTTCTTTTCTTTTCCACGACATATTTTTAAAAAACTGTTATGACAAGATTTCTTTTTATAAATCGCATATGTATGTATTTTGATTATGACAAACTTATTTTATAAGTCAGCGATTTTTACCAGAGTTTTTAAGTGTATACAATTTTTAAATAAAGGTATGTGCATTTTTAGGTGTTACCAAAAACACTCTGAAAAATAGTATCAGAGGCACGAGAGTGGGGCATAGAGCCCCACGATACAAAAAAAAAAAAAAAAAAAATGTAGGCGACATGATATTTTAAATGACGCAAAATTTGAATATCATTGAGAGGTTAAGAAGTATTTAGGAAGTCGCTGGATGCAGGCCGCTTCCAACAGGTCGGTCTGGAAATCTTTGGGGGAGGCCTATGTTCAGCAGTGGACGTCTTGTGGCTGATGATGATGATGATGATGAAACTTTTGAATTTGTTTTCAGGTGTTCTTCGTATTACGGAAGAAGTCGTCTCACGTGTCATTCCTTCACGTTTACCATCACTTGGGAATGTGCGCACTGGGCTACGTAGGCACAAAATATGTACCAGGTATGTAGTAAACAAACTATTTACTTAGATAAAAATTAGTGGGCCGCGACATTGGTCTAGTATCACCGGACTGAGAAACCGCAAGGTCTTGAGTTCCAGTCCCATGTCTGGCAATCACAATTTATGTTTGAGTTTTTAGGTTGGAAAAATCACACATGAATTATGTTAGCCGAGGTTGGAATTTATGGCCTGTATGGCGATGGGCCCATATCACATTATTCCCATAATTAATAATACTACCAATGTGGCGGTCCACTAGTTTTTATCTAAGGTGGAACTAAGCTAGGTGAACCGTCGGCGTACTAGTAACATATCCGTCTAACCCTTCAGCGATACAGGCGTGAACCTATGTATGTGTTATAAATATAAGTGTTTGTTCCTAACGCGTACCTTCATTATCAGATAGCGATGAATTTTTACTGTGTTGTGTGCACGAGTATGGAGGTTTGTGTGAAAAAATTTAAAAAGAAAACAAAAGAAAGCTTCTGTGTCCTAATAAGTGTATATGTACTAAGAAAGCGGCATTACAACAAGCACCGAGCAAGGCGAGTTTCAAATAAACTACATTTACGACCAACAATAAATACCTAAGTAATATTGTCTTTATTTCATCCGAGCACGGCAAAGTGACTGTACTACATCCGATGGTAAGCGCAGTCCAAAACAGCCAGTAACCACCGATAAACAATGAGTTTAGCGGTGGTCACCAGAATCATGCCGGCCTGTATAAATGCTTCTTCACACTCCGAAAAGGGAAGAAGCAAATTGATGGGCCAGACAAACAAAATTCGAACAGCAGATTACTGTTTTCTACAGATGATCTACATATATCTTTTTTGTTTTATCTGGGTTTTTGGAGAAATTTGTTTAATTTTATGGAAAGAACACATCCTTCGTTCACTTCCTTCGTATTACAAAACAGTAAATATTAGCTGAATGCAATAAACTAATAAAACAAGTGCCTACAATGAGTAGGTATATGTAATGTTATGAAAGATGTAGCGTAATCACTGTAGGTGTTCAGAAATAGGCCGATTGGCATTATACACTGCGTGGCGAGGGAAATTTCGTCGCTATTCCAAGGATTTTTGTAACATCCTGCCAAATTGTAGTGAATGACGCATACCTCGGCCCCCAGTTACCACTACCAGTCTATCTTCTAATTGCAAAACAAACAAACTTTGGTTATATCAGAAGCTAATTTCATATTTGTTTTTAGTTCTTAGTTTTGTCAAAAAGTTTTATTTATTCATAAAATTAAACTTTATAAATAAAATAAAACATATAAATTATGTTTTATTTTATTTATAAAGTTTAATTTTACTGGATAGTGATAGGACAGTACCTCCGTGAAGCAGTGAGCGAATACAGCCGGCTGTGAAGCGAGAGCTCGTGATTTCGATTCCCGCACCGAGACAAATGTTTGTTTCGGCTACGGTTGTTTTTTTTTTTCACCCAGAGAGGTTGACGTCATAAAGGCCGTCAGAGATTATGTCTTAAAATCTACAATCCAAATCTTTCTTTAACATGTATTAAAAAGCATGTCGCGCCAACCCCACTGTGGATGGAAGAAGAAGACTGGACCAGAAGTTTTTTCATTCATTCCAGATTTTTCCCATAGGGGAGCATATATTTTTCTCCATATTTAAACGCACCAAGTATTGATGATGATTATGTATTTCAATTAAGTCAGTATTTAAACCTATCAACGTGCACAAATTAATATCCTATAAACTATGAAGTACCTACATTTATATTTGAATTTCAGGTGGTCACGGCATAATGCTGGGCTTCATCAACTCGATAGTCCACGCGGTGATGTACAGCTACTATCTCATCTCAATAGTGCGGCCGCAGTGGGTCCGCCAGTGGTGGAAAAAATACATTACACAACTACAGATCGTAAGTACTGTACACTACCATCCTCCTACTAATGTGAAAGTTTTTTTTGTAGGAGAGGCAAAGAACAGGTGTGTCACCTGATGGTAAGCGAACTCCACAACCCATAAACATCCACAGTACCTGAGGAATTACGGACGCGTTACCGACATTAAAGGAAAGTCATGATGGGAAGTGGAGGGGCATTTAGGCCTCCGGATGTCTCACTCATCGTACGAAACGCTAGAGCCAGCTGCTACTTCACGTCGGTTTTCTGTGAGACAGGTGTAAACAACCGTACGTATTATGAAACGTTATTTTGATTTTGGAACGGATTCAAAGAGGCGCCAATGCCAAACTTTTGGTTCGAAAAAAATCCAAGGGTGTTGTAGACCGTAGGTGCCACCAACCTTTAGGTAGGTTATGATGTATGCTGCGAGTCCGGATAATTTGCTTGAAAGTATTAATGGCATAACTTCCCGAATTGATTGCCACACTGAACTCTACAGTGCCTAATCACCGAACAAACATATACATAATTACATAACTTGATTGTAGTTTCACAAGACATATCAATATTTGAATATCAAATGGGATAATATAGGTACATTATTTTGCGAAGTTGCCAATATTAAGGTCAAAATAGTTGCCTAATAATTCTTGACTGAAGAACAATATAGGGACCTAGAGTTACGCAAAAAGGAACCAACCCACAACCAGTTCAAATGGAGATACTGATTTTGTTTTATTAAATTCAATAATTTGATTTCGTAGTTTTTTGGAAAATCGGGCTTGAAATATATTCCACGTACGATTTTGCAAAAAAAATACGGTATTCAAATCAATTTAATTAATGAATTTAGCAAAACAAATTCAGTATCAGTATTTGAACTGGTTGTGGGTTGGTTCCTTTTTGCGTAACTACGTCCAGTTTTATTTTAATGAAATATAATTTCGAAATATGAGTATTTTATCCATAAATTAATTTCGTCATAAATTATCATAATTTCTACCTCAAGACAAGCTACACACAAGATAAATAAATATTTGAATACCGTTATAATAAATTTGCGACATTTGCATAGAATTTATTTATTTATTTGCACTTCATATACAGAATATGTATGTAGGTCGACTTAATGCCAGAGGCATTCTCTACCAGTCAACCTTAGGATGGTGCAGAGATAGACAAGGTATATCAATCAAGTTTAAACAAAGAATATTACAAAATATAGCGAAATACATATAATTTGAATGGTAGAGCCACACTGTAGACAGTTTTGTCTACAGCATTAATGGGCCGGCTCGACCGGGTCGTTACCACGGTCTCACAGAAAACCGACGTAAAGTAGCGGCTTGATGCTGCGTTTCGTACGGTGAGTGAGATATCCGGAGGCCCAAATACCCCTCGCCTTCCCAATCCCTAATTATCCCTTTCCTTTAAGGTCGGCAACGCGCCCATGACTCTTCTGGTGGTGGGCGTACATGGGCGGTGGAGATCACTTACCATCAGGTGACCCACGTGCTCGTTTGCCGGCCTATGCTATTAAAAAAAAAATAATAATAATAATTTACATTTACTAGACAATGATCCATTGGATATCATGGTATAGTGAGTTAGTAGGTAAAGAGAGAAAATAGAAGAAAATAAAAGTTTAAAGGTCCTTGGTACTATTTTTAATAACACTACACATATAACGTCATGCAAAGAGTGCAAAGCATAGATTAGGTTATTTTTAGAGAAAATAATAAATGGAAAGATTTGTTCAATACTCAATAAGGGATAATGTGGGAGGTCGCGTCGTAGACAGGGAGACGGTGGCGTGAAACGGTTCAGGGTGCGACTCTTGAGAAGAGATGCGTCAGTCAGTCACTAACTCTCCTAATAGATCACGCTGAGTACCGAATTTGAATATCTACTACACTATACTTGATGGTAAGTGTAACGCAATCGAATAATAGTCGAGCAACGACAGACAATATATGTATCGTAGGTAGGCAGAATTATGCCGGCCTGCCTAATTGCTTCTTCACAATTCATTTGAAGGATCACATGTTGTAGGTAACACGCGTGGCGGCAAACTATTCTACATGCTTATCGAGTTCCGGCAGAAGTGAAATTTTGCGAAGTTCTTAGTTCGAACCAATATCGAGAATACCGTGAAGTTGTAGTTCCAAGCCAGTAAGCGTGGTTGATGATGTGATAAGGTCAAATAATTATTCAAAGCATTCACCGTGATACAGATGATAAAACTATCAAAGCGAGGCGATGTCCCTTAGCAGCTGTAACAGTTCTATATTCGTTGTAACGTCTGCATCATTCACAACGTGGACATCCCATAGCTTCAATCCGTACAAGACATCGCGAGCAAGTATTTGTGCAGAACCACACCCGGCCGTGTCTGCGCCTTGTATAAGCGTTAAATCTGACCAGGTGTAAAAACCTACTCACCATATTCAGGATTTCGACCCTACGTGATGTGGCGGATATTACGCCCTCGATGTGGTTCCTTGGATTCAGACCCCAGTAAATATCCAAACCAAATAAAACATGAGTCGAATTTAGAACCTATTCCTTTTTTTAAGTCGGTTAATAACAATAATACCTATTCGAACGATCATACATCAACATTACAAACAACTTACAACTTACAAATCAACATTATATAAATTACGGTGTTCCATCCCTATTGCGTTTTTAATATTTGTGGACCGATTTTGTTGAAAAAGCAGCTTGCTCTACAACGGAAAATGAAGTATCTACGCTACACGAGTGTAGATATTAAAAGATAAAAATAGAGGCTACTTTGGATTTTTTTCTATCGTGAATATTTGTCGTAATCGTATTTTCTACTAGACATAATTTTAATTATATGTTCAACTAACATATATCTGAAAATCAAACTCTTCTCTGGTTTTCTGTGAGACAGTGGTAACGACCCGGTCGAGCCGGCCCATTCATGCTGTAGACAAAACTATCTACAGCGTGGCTCCACCACTCGAAATACCTAAATGTATGACATTAACAACGTTTGTTACAGTTGCAGTTCCTGCTTCTGATCTTACATTTCGGACACGTGCTGTTTGAACCGTCGTGTGAATATCCGAAATGGGTCTCCTTCATGTTTCTACCGCATAACATATTCATATTATTCTTATTTTCTGACTTTTATATTAAGGAATATATTTTAAAGAAGAACAAGAGTAAATAGATTAATAATTGTAAAGAGTGATTGATATCTTAATATAATATAATAATTAAGGATATTATAATTATCTACATACTGTATTTTATTTCTTTTTCCTTTCTACCTTTTCTCCATTATCTGTCACAGACCACTTAGCCTGTGCTAATTCCGGGACAATAAAACAAAACTGTATTTTGAACCGGATAACAGCGTAAACACCTACTTAAACAATTTAAGATCTATCCGGGACAAAATAAGCGCTGACAAAATTACTATAGCAGGGTACGTCAACGCCAACAGTCCATGGTGGGGAAGTATCGTTGAGGACGTGCGAGGTACAGCAGTTGTGGAATCTTTCGCGGAGCTAGACTTCCAAATCCTCCACAGTGAACATCCCCACCTTCCTAGAAACACTGATAAGAGCTGTGTGCGGTGATCACTAAAACTTTAAAAGTGCTCGGCCTGACAATAAATGAAAATGTAAACTTTAATACATTAGTCTTACACCTAACATTGATAGAAGGTCTTAGTATTTTTTTTGTTATTAAAGTTATCTAGTTATTGTTTTCATAGCGTGAATGTAATAATAGCCTGAATCCTGCGGTGAGCCTCAAGGTAAGCGCTACGTTTGCCCATAAACAGAAGCAACACCACACAACACCTTGAATTATAAAGCACTATAGTCGGCATAGCATTGGACTGCGCTCGTCATCCCGAGACATGAGTTGTTACTTGTTAGGTCTCATACTACTCAGTAAAATTATAGTCGCTAGTCGCTAGTTTTGCTCTGGTAATACCCACTAGAAACGAATTATAGTCAAGTGACAGCCGAACCCATAATCATTTTGAACTCTCTGACTTCTAAAATCCTAGTATTATCTGGAAAACAATACGATACCATACGAAACAATACAATACAAAAACTGTTTACTGTATATCTAATAACAACTTTAATAATTAAACATAGAAGTAAATTACTTGGTTTTATAATAGGCGGTCTCATCTCTAAAAGCGATCTCTGCTAGACAACCCTTGCAGTAATACAGTTTTACATATTATTAAGATTAGATTTCAATCTTGATCTATGACATCCATGATATATTGAATATTAATATTAACTAGCAGACCCGGCCACGCGTTGCTGTGGCTAAGGTATATGTTAAATTATACTGTAGTAAACTATTTAATACACTGTCCGCCATATATTGGGTACTCAATCCAGCCAATAAATTACCTTACACCGCCATCTATTAGAATCTTATGGAACCCACAGATAATTATAACAATTACAAATTATAAGTCTTTGTCATATAATAAATAAATAATTTGCAATAAATAAATATTGCGACTATGAGTGGAGATATAAACTATCCTATCTCTCAAGTTGGATCACACTTTTGCGCACAGTTTGAAAATTTTTATTAAAATCGGTTCAGTAGTTAAGGAGTTCATCACAGACAAACAACGTGGCACGAATTTTTTATATATAAAGATTTACTGACAAAAATAAACAATCGATTCATAAATGATTTTTCACATCCCTATAACCAATAATTTAATTTTAATTGTTTAAAGCTGGCATTAATAGCTGTTTTTCAATAATCAATTACACCGTTGTGTTATTTTTTTGACAGCTGTTATTGTAAACTGGTGTGATTTATTCCGTTATTGTATAATTTGCTGTTTTGTATCGTTTGTAAGTGTAACATAATATGATAATGAATAATATTGATAATCTGTATAGACAGTTCATTTTATACCATAACGTAACAATCAATATTAGTTTTAAAAACAAATCAATTACAATATAGAACTGTTGTCAAAACTAAATAGCAAGTTATTGAGCGTGACCTTGACTCAGCAACGTGCTTTAAGTCTTTTCTCTTTCACTTCTATTCGTTTTTGTATAATGCTTGCTTCCTCGCACGGTACGATGATGCAAACGACGCAATGTGCCATGTCGAACAATGGATAATCGACAACATGATTATGACATTTCCAGTAATGTGTTTGTACATTATTCAAGAAATGCATTACAGTATCGGTTATTAAAATAATGACCATACGTAACTGTAAAGCTGTAAGTACCTAAAAACTGTGTAACCGTGAAATTTATTTGTTACTATAAAACCATCAGAATTCGTTACTGTCGTATCAGTACGTTACTTACGAGTACTTTAGTAACGACTTTTAATAGAATCGAGCACGAGCATGAAGCATCGAGTCGACAACGAATATATTTGGTTTTCTTGTTGCTACAACTCTATTTGATTGTCATTTTATGACAAATTCGACTTTAATTCTGTGAAGCGTGCTGTTTATTTTTTGTATTTTGGAAGTTTTTATTGTAAAAGCCATACATTTTATTAATGAAATGTCGGGTGACGATAAGTCCCCAAGACCAGGGGTGGCAGCATTAGAAAATATGAAATTATTAAAATCTGAGAGCAGTATATTCAAAGTTCCCAAGGTACCAAAAAAGAAAACAGTAAAAAAGACAAATGTTTTAGACGAAGAACTGTACGTGGAGGTATGTATGTTAAATTAATACTCATGCCATACTTAAACTTTCTTTCGGGTATTAATGACTTTTATTTCATTTCTAAAGGGCATAGCAAAGATAATACAAAGAGACTTCTTCCCAGACTTGGAGAAACTGAAGGCGCAAAATGATTTTCTGGAGGCCACAGAGAACAAGGATTATGAAAGACTTCGTGAAATCACAAGAAAATATAGTGGCCAAAGACCACCAACAGATCCTTGTAAGTTGTTTTGTTATGAATCATCATGCCAGTTGGTTTGAGCTATGAAAACTGCTATAGCACTATTTTGACGGCATCCAAGAGCTTGTATGTGGCTAACATAACCTGTCTTCTTTAAAAAGATCAGTGTGTATTAGGGCCATGTGAGCACTCTGTCTTCTTAATAGTGGTTGACCGACTAATACATAATTTTATTGTATGTATGTAATGCAATTAATAATATAAAAAAAAAAATATAGGGCCCAAGCAAAAATGTAATTCCCTTATTGTTCAGTAACTGTGTAACATACATAGTGCACAAATGACACATGAAATATACTGAAATATTTATTATATATTAACAAATCATGTTACAGACAACAGTCCAGCAACATTTGACACTCCAGGAGTGGATCGTCCGTTCACGCCATTAGCGTCTACAGTGAGAGAGGAGAGGCCAGAGTCGGTCTCTATCAGCGACAAAGAGAAACCAAAGGATATTACTGACAACCATTCATTGGGTATGTTAATTAAACACCTTTATGTTATAACAGAGGGCAGCAAACAAGCAATTTGCTCACCTGATGGTAAGTGATAGACAGTGGGTCTATAAAATAACCTACAATATCAATGAACTAAAAGCCAAATCTTTCTGTAACATTTGGTCGAAAAGTTAACTGTGCAGACCACACTGCAAGTGTGAAAAGGACAGGTGGAAGGAAGGAAGGAATATGTATTGTAAAAGATAAATTATAGTTGATATATATGTATTTGTTGAATATTAGAAATAATATCAAAGACTTTGTGTCTTGTTTTGTTTTACTCAGTTCTGTCTATATTTTCTTGTTTTGTACGTGATTTAGTGCTCTGTTTTAATAACAATATATCTTTAATAAACTGTTTTTAATTTATCGTAATTTTCAATAAATTCCTTCACAGATTCATTTCTGGCCAGTCACACAAGTGAAGACAATGCAAGCTATAATCGAGTGATATCCCTGGAGGACAAGAAACGCGCCACAAAGCTGGCGCCGCAGCTGCAGGCGGAGGTGACGTCAGCAGCGCTCGTCACCGCGGCTATGGCAGTGCCTTCCATCGAACAACAGGCAGACCAGACCGAACGGCCGCATGAGGTACTTAAATGATGGATGGCACCATCATCAGTTTAAATTCAGCAGGATTATGTAGACTTGACATTACTGTATTGTTTACTGTATTGATTTTGGTTGTAAGGCATTGTATAAAAAATAATCAACATTACAACATATCTGCCCTCAGGCCCTTCTATGAAGTGCTTACTAAATTACTTGCATGCATTGACCACAGCTGGACACATGGGCGTACAAGGCGCGTAACTACATAATGTACGTGCCGGATGGGGCGGAGTCCCAGCGGCCGCCGCCCAAGCCCGAGCTAGTGCACCGGAACACGAGGCTCACAGCACAGCCTTTCGACCATGCCAAGAATAAAGAAACCATCAGTGCTATCGCGAAGACTCAGGTGAATTTTTGGTGTTACGCAGTCAATTAGGTCAAGACCGCCCGCGGGATCGTACTTCTGCTACGATCTGACTCAGGCATTTTCCATGGATGTACTCCTTCAAAACGTGACTAAACCGCCCTAAACAATCTTTGTTATTAAATTATAATAAAATACACCCATCAGTCACACATATAGTCCTGAGCCCAGACTAGGTTAAACCTGTGTCATGGAAAATCAGGAACTAGAAGGGACTTGCGGTCCCACAACAACCAAATTTGAAACAAAATTTCGTGGATGAAACAAACATTTTTATCGGTGCGCGAATCGGAGAGATGGATTTGAGTGGGCCGGCACGACCGGGTCGTTACCACTGTCTGACAGAAAACCGACGTAAAGTAGCGGCTTGCTGCTGCGTTTCGTACGGTGAGTGAGATATCCGGAGGCCCAAATCGCCCTCGGCTTCCCTCCCTAATTATCCCTTTCCTTTAGAGTTGGCAACGCGCTCATGATTCTTCTGCTGGTGGGCGTACATGGGTGGTGGAGATCACTTACCATCAGGTGACCCACTTGCTCGTTTGCCGGCCTATGCTATAAAAAAAGAAAAACCCACGGCTTCTTGCGCCGTGGCCCCACTGCGCCACGGAGGCTGATGACTTAGTTTCGTGTCCAGGATGCAAGTGTATCTGGTAAGATCGGCGTGGACGGCGTGAGCGTGACGTGCGAGAAGGGCGGCGGCGGCGGCGGCGCGTACTCGTACGTGTGCACTCCGTCGCCGCGGCCGGGGGACGGCGCGGACCACTCGCCGCTCATGACCTGGGGCGAGATCGAGGGCACGCCGTTCAGGCTGGACGGCGGCGATACACCACTGCCGGCGTATGTACTATCTTTATATGTGAAAATTTCGTGTCACGTTGTTTGTCCGCGATGTACTCTTAAAGTACTGGACCGATTTTAATCAAATTTTGCAAACTGTGCGCGTGTTGATCCAACTTGAGAGATAGGATAGTTTATATCTCAATTTATAGTGGCATTTTTTTTTTCTATTGCAAAATATCTGTGAGTTCCATAAGATTCTAACAGATGGCGGTGTACGGTAATTTATCGGTTGGATTGAATAAGTATCCGATAGATGGTGCATACTGTATTGAATAGTTTTCTACAACATAATTTAACATATACCTTAGCCACAGCAACGCGTAGCCATGTCTGCTTATATGTTACTATGTCCGAAGCGCAACTCGCTGCTGTATGTTTTGTATTTTTAACCGACTTCAAAAAAGGATGAGGTTCTCAATTCAGCGAGCTTTTAATTTTTTTGATTTTTTTATGTATGTTACATTGATTTCTCCGCCAATTGTGGTCCGAATTTGATGAAAAAAAAATTAACCTATATAACCTGTTTAGCGGATATCAGGAAACATGAGGGACTTGCGGTCCCACCACACCCAAACAAGAATGAAATGAGTTGATGTTGTATTGTGTATTGTGTAGTGTGGGCGGCGGAGCGGCGTATCGCATGTTGGAGGGCGGCGTCCGCGAGCGTATCGGGCTGCAGCTCGCCGACCGCGCCGCGCGACGACGGCGACCCACCACGCCGAGGCAAACACCACCCACGCCCAGGTAACATACATCACACACCTGCACACTGTACCGTATTCCACCACGCCGAGACACGCGCCACCCACGCCCAGGTAACATACATCACACACCTGCACACTGTACCGTATTCCACCACGCCGAGGCACGCGCCACCCACGCCCAGGTAACATATATTACACTGGACCATATTCCACCACGCCGAGGCAAACACCACCCACGCCCAGGTAACATACATCACACACCTGCACACTGTACCGTATTCCACCACGCCGAGGCACGCGCCACCCACCCCCAGGTAACATACATTACACTGTACCATATTCCACCACGCCGAGGCAAACACCACCCACGCCCAGGTAACATACATCACACACCTGCACACTGTACCGTATTCCACCACGCCGAGACACGCGCCACCCACGCCCAGGTAACATACATCACACACCTGCACACTGTACCGTATTCCACCACGCCGAGGCACGCGCCACCCACGCCCAGGTAACATACATCACACACCTGCACACTGTACCGTATTCCACCACGCCGAGGCACGCGCCACCCACGCCCAGGTAACATACATCACACACCTGCACACTGTACCGTATTCCACCACGCCGAGGCACGCGCCACCCACGCCCAGGTAACATATATTACACTGGACCATATTCCACCACGCCGAGGCACGCACCACCCACGCCCAGGTAACATACATTACACTGGACCATATTACAACCCGGTGTCCCCTGTCTTATTTTCAATTGTAAACATAATTTTGCTTGCCTCAATAGGAGACAATTGCCCCTATTGCCCTCCCGTGGATCTGCGCAGGGTGTTGATATATACCTATTGAGTAATACCTACCTATATACCTATATATATATATATATATATAGGTAGGTATTACTCAATAGGTATTGAGTAATAAATCGTCGCCTTAGAGTGAAATCTCGCGAATACAATTTGGGATTCTTTTGTTTGGTTACATTATTGGACAGAAAAGCACGTGACACACTTCTTAGTTTCATATAAGAACATATTAGCAACCCATAATTCCATTTATGATGGTTAATGATAACTTAAAAATACACTTATTTGTATCTGCTGTGATAGTAACATTTTACAAGGGGCAGCATTTTCTTCCTTCTGTAAAGGTATATTTTTCGTAGATACGAGGTTTCCACGTAACGCAACGAAAAGCGTATCCGCAACTCTTGAAGCAGTGCATATTTTTATAGTTTCAGATCCAACACAGAAAGGTTAGCGAGTATGTCGCCCGCTGCAAGAAAACTTGCAGCGAAACATTTGCTATCCCCACGTTTGAAGCTCACAACCGGGAATATGGGGATCTTATCACGGTCGCCGACACCGAAGCGAACTCCGAAACAAGCCAGGCCGTTGGTTGCAACACCGAATATCAAGAAGACACCGCAGCGACCGCCAGATGAACCCAAAACACCTGGCACTGCGACAGAAAACAACAATCTGACAGACAACTTGCTGCAAATAAACGTGTCTAAACGGACCAGGTTAAAAGCGCAAGATTTTTTTTAAACGTTTGGATGTATTTTATAATTTATATGAATAAATTTAATTTAAGTGGTTCTGTTTTCGTGTTTTTTTTTCTTTAAAAAAAGGGGTATTTAAGTCTGACCCCCTTCGTCTGTCTGTGGCATTGTACCGCCTATTGGGACTTTGCGTGTTTAAAGAAATCTGTGTAACTGTTTAAAAGATACAGATCTTTTTGTGTCTTGTCAAGTGATTTGAATCTTGTTTGGACAATATATATTTATTTCTATAAAGTTTACAATCTGGGTTTGCAGCTAGATTTCAATAGTCAGGGATTCGCTAAGGGATTTTCCAAAGTGTCACCAGAGCCTATAATCGACGCTTAAAAGGCAAAAATATCTACATTTTGTATATCGACATTGAGTAAACTTTACAGAAGAGCGATTTAAAGATCAAATTGTTAGAAAAAAAAACATAAAAGTTATCAAGCGCCGTTATGTATTTTTCTTTTTTATCTTGGCACGGCAAAATAATTACACTGGACCTGATGTTAAGTATAGTGCAGTCCAATTATAATATCGACGGTCAGCAGAATTATGCCGGCCTGAATTTACTGGATATATACTGACGAACCCCGGAACACGACTCGCCATGTTTAGGCGGGGGTTTGCTATGATGGGGTTTCCACTAGTGATGTGTACCGGTTCTTAAAAAACCGGATAATTACCGGTTAGGGTGAGTACCGGAGCCTTAACTTAACTTACTTAATATTAATTTATTAAACCATTTTTGTATTAACAATTTTTAACAATTTAACAATTTAACAATTTATTTATTTATTTATTGCACGAAAAAACAACACGAATTACATAAACTAGACATATGTTAACAAACATTGGCATATCTGAAAAGAGCATTACAATATTAACAGGGGTCCCCAAACTAGGTCAATGCCTGTATCTTGGGGTACCTAAAGAGAGTTGCGAGTAGCCGAAAATGCTCAAAATACAGGTACAGTTTTAAATCTAAAATTAAACAAAATAATAGTAAACAATTAAACATTAATTCTAAAATCAAACTAAGTCTTACTATGTACTAGTGTTTCTGAAGGTAAGGAGATTAGAAAGATAATTAAAAAAGAAAAATAATGATAACAAAATTAATAAATTAAAACTAAATACTGTTTAAAATACTTTAGTGATTGTATAATAGAGAGATCATTTCCATTTTTAACTGCAATGGTGCGCCTCAGGGACAGAAGGGTTGTGTTAGAAATTTTTAAGTTTAACACTCTAAGTAGTTTATGCATGAGGAGTCACCAGAGGCCAAAAAAAATCCTAATCGGTGCCTAATCGGTGTTTCTCTTAACTACCGGTTATTTGATTGGTAAAAATGTCTGAACGAATTATTAAGTCGCGGTTACAGATGTATCTTTGTTCGATACTACTCTTATGAATATCCTAAACGAATAATAATAATCTCATCTCATCTTACTTTCTATATATATAAAAGAAAGTGGTGTTAGTTACACCACTTATAACTCAAGAACGGATGAACGGATTTAGCAGAAAATTGTTGGAGAGGTAGCTTAGAACCAGGAGACGGACATAGGATAATTTTTATCCCGTTCGACCGCGTTTCAATCAAGTCACTATAAAACGTCGTATAACAAAAACACATCTGACATGACACAAAAGGCAAATGACAGTGGAATAACAAAACTTAAATGATAGCTAAACGTAATTTTGTCTTTGGTTAAGTATGGTACAAAATTTGTCAATTATTAAAATTATAGCTAAACGTAATTGATAATATTATCAGTAATTTGTTTTCTCTTTGAATCATCATTAACAATGCCGCGACCAAGACAATCAAATCTTTCCCGACAAAACTATGCATTTGATCATGTGATGATCTTTAGCAAAGTTGTTGTGCATGAGCCCACGAACGTTTCTGAGAGGGTTCGATCAATTTTCGACACATGGCGTCACTGTTAGGCTACGGAAAAAGCAGATCACGCGGGCGGAGCCGCGAGGGACAGCTAGTATACTATAAATATAGTTATATAGTTTGCTTTTACCTAGTAGGTTAGATATTTTCTATTCGATTTTTTTAATAAAGTGAATTCATATTTCAGAAAGCATTGTTTTTTTTTCTCTTAAACTATATTGATTTAAATTATTTTGACTATCCGGAGTAGAGCGATAGCTCAGCGGGGAGTGGTATGGACTGTCGAGACGAAAGTCGCAGGTTCGAAACCAGCCCCAAGAGCATACACCACTGACTTTTCTAAGTCACGTGTATATTAATTGTTAATTATCGCTAGCTTTAACGGTGAAGTAAACATCGTGAGGAAACCTGCATACCTGAGAACTCGTAAGATTTTTCGAAGGTATGTGAAGTCTGCCAAACCGCATTAGGCCAGCGTGGTGGACTAAGGCCTAATCCCTCTCATTCAGTAGAGGAGGCCCGTGCCCAGCAGTGGGACGTATATAATATATATTACAGGGCTAGTAAAAAAAACCGGAGTATAACCGGAGAATCTCCGGTTATTCAATATAATCTCCGCATAATCTCCGGAGGATAAAATTGGCTCCGGTACACACCTCTAGTTTCCACCACGTGTACGGTGGTCGCTATCTAGCCAAGTATACAAATATAAGGCACCTTATAATACCGTCCCACCAGTATTGGATCTGGCTAAATAGCATATTATGTACAATACGCACAAAATCGCACTCTACACCGTCTGTCACTTTAACTTCTGAAAACAGCCGCGACCCCTATCGCATATTGTTGGTATGGCGATAACTATCCAGGGCCTAGGCGGGTGCGAGGACATGCTTAAGGTACAATCGCATCTAAAAGGTTGTTTTTTTTTGTTTTGTTCAGGATCTATATGGGCCGCTTTCAAAGAAAACAATAGTTAATAGAAATTCATATAATTGGTTTTATAACAAAGTAATAAAACTAGCGTTTTTATATCTTAATACTTCGAAATACATACTATTTATATAACACTAATAACGTGATCGTCACCTTAAAAAAATAGTCTATTGATCCTTTTCGCCCTTTTAAAATACCCTAAGACCGTTACAGTGAACTAAAAAAACGCCCATAGAAAGAACAACGACGTAATGGCGTTTTATTAATTATTCAGGAGAACGTTTTTTCAAAGTTTGTAATGGAAAATATAAATGTATTTTCAATTATTTTGATAATATCTTTCAATACTAACTTAAAGTAACATAACTGAATAATTAATTAAATGTAATTACGTCATTGTTCTTTTGAATGAGAGAAAAGAGTAAAAAAGTTACAGTTATAAGTTACTCTTTATAACTATGTACCTTTATTATTTTACTAGTTTTAAACAACTAAACTACAATGAATAAATAATACTCGGTCACTTCACCTTTATGTTTCTTTATAAAGAATTTACACTATACAGTAAAATGGAGTGAATAGGGCTGCATGGTTGAATAGGAACAGAATGGTTTAGCTTGTTCACACATATAAAATGAGATAAACTATAATTAACAATACAACTTCTATGTATTTTGGATAAAAAATAAGCTTGAGGTAACATTTTAATAATAATAATCTCAATATAAATTTTGTCCCGATACATTCTCGCATTTCTATTCACCCCATTTTATTGTAAATATAATTTAAAATCCGTAAAAAGTCTATTTGAAATATCACATAATTTTAACTGTACAGGCTTAAAAAACTATGTATCCCGTAATAAGAAACAACCATATATCCCCGTGACTGCATCTTTAATGTAAAGCATGCTATTGTATATTTTATTCATTCTATGAGTACCTATTAAACATTTTTAAAGTTAATTTCTAGACATTTACTACATTAGATAACCCAAACTATTTTACGTATTTTTTTACATAAGCAGCTTGCATTCTGGGGGCTTGTTAAATATCTAAAGTAGTGGCAAGGTACGAAGGCATTTTAGACATATTCGTTAATATGTATTGTAAATTACGTATGAAATAGCCATTCTTCATTGTTGTAGAAACTTAGTGACGTACAAATGGAGCTGTAATTGAACTACCTACAGTGTTTTACAAAAATTGTTGTTATTTGCCCCAAGTGCCGTGGTAGCATGCCGCTACTGTATATCAATCTTAACACATCTAGTGTAACGACATCAACAAAATGGTACCTAGTGGTACTCTTTAAACGACTTCAAAAATTGAAGTTATCAATTCAGTTGTTCTTTTGATTTTTTATGTACATATGTGCATCGAATAAATTTGGTTAAAAGGGGAATGCCCATAAAATGCCTGGAAATGGACAGAAACTTCAAATAGTCATATAATCTATTTAGATTAAAATAAGAATAGTTGTATTATTCTCAAGTTTTACACACTAGGGGGAATGTATTATAATTATTATTATAGTATTTAATTTGATTGTCGTAAATGTACATGAATGTCGAATTTGACATTCGTAAATACAAATCGTATTTGACAGATAGTTTTTCTGTTTAAGTTATTCGTAAGTACCAAACTTTTTACTTCCGATTCGACGTCCGCTCCAATATAATACCTCATTGTTTTATCTATGAGTTATGATGTATCCTTAACCTATTTAAATTACCGATATTTGCACTTGTCAGATCCCATATATTTCAACACGTGAAATATATTTTTGGCAAAATGTTTTTAACCAGCTTCCTCCAAGTTTTTGGATAGACATTTTAATTGTAATAGATTTACTTTGATTTTAACTACAAATTGGTGTATAATTCATTTTTGTTCATCTTAGGCATTTTTTTGTATGGGAGATGGGCATTCCCCTTTGATGACTGCGTACCGAGTAAAAAAATGAACCTCGACTAACAGCATACTTGTCACGATTATGTTATTGTTTTGTATATGTTATGGTTGTGTTGGAGCTTCGTAGTTACCATAGCTACATCCACCTACCATTAAAAATAAAATAAATTAGGTATCTTTGGAGTTGGTGCAATGTCGTTTAATTGGCAGCAGCATAGCCACCAATTAATTACAAGGAGACCTCTAGAAAGTGACATTGTTTACTATTCCGAGTTATTCTTTTTCATGAACTCTTTACGTATTGTTGAAACTTATTTTTTACATGAAACTCACTTATGGTTTCGCCAGACAGCGGACGGGACGGGACGGCAACGCGACGCTGACGGGACATGCAGCAGTTGTAATGCATTAGTCAATATAGAAAATGTCACACAGACCCGTCGCGCTCGACGCGACGCGACGCTCGATTATCTATACAAAGTCCCGTCAGCGTCGCGTTGCCGTCCCGCCCCGTCCGCTGTTTGACGAGACCATTATTGTCTCAAATTGTTAAGATGTATGGATGTTCCAACCACCGGTTAATTTTAAAGTTATTGTAACAATCAATACTTGATAACATCTACAATCTTAACACTGATAGTCGTGAAACAAATTATAACCTATAAGACTTGTTTTCCCCAGATATATGGACATGTACCCTGTCCTTAAGCCACTAGCAAACATCAATAAATTGTATTTAATTCGCAAGTATTACAAGTTCTAATCTATTTGCCTAAATTGGCTGTCACGACTGATTAAACCAATTTATCAATAATTTTTTTGCCATTATTATCTATCATTTTATCGGATATTTTATTGTTTTTTTTTTGCATTACCTGATACAACATGATATATTATTATAATAAGCCGAGTATATTTATTTATTTTATATTTGTTACACCTCGTCAAATTAATACCTACACGTGCTAGCCCATCTCATGAAAACAGATTATTATTTAGCCTTTACTATAATCAAATCTGTTCTAGGAATGTTACCAAATATCTACCCTCTTTTCAATAATTATTTGTATAATAAATATTATTGTAGGTACCTATAATACCAGTTGATGTCCAATTTAATTAGCCACCAGTTAACTCATTATTTAAAACAAGATAATATATTTTTCCTTATTGAAATGTTTATTTATTAAAATATTGTAGGTATTCAAATATCCAATAAATATAAATATCCAATTTCAATATATCTGTATTTAAAATGTTCTGTTTATGGGCAGGCGTGTCGCTTACCATCAGACGAGCGCCTTGCGTCTCGTCATTCAATCACATAAAAAAAAAGAAAAACCAAAGCTTTTCTGTCGCCACCGGATTAAACAAACCATTTTTCTTTTTAGGTTTTGGTCCAAGTCAACATTCGTCACTACGAATTTTAAAAAAGCATATTATATCTACATAATAAAACTCGCTAATTTGAGAACCTTTTTTGAAGTCAGTAAAAAAATTGAAGTCCATTACTTTTGAGGTCTACTTCTAAGTAGGTACTGTCAAAGTAAAAATCTTTGAAGTCCGTTCGTTACACATCCACTTGACAAGAGTAAACTACTTTTAGTTGTATATAGTTTAGTTCGCGACAACAAAAGTTTATTTTTTTACATAAATATTAATTTATTACCTACTCTTTTACATTTCATTTCCTGAAAAATACACATTTTGCTATAATTATCATATATAATACCCATTATAATTAATACTATTTGGAATTACTATAATACTTTGTAAACACTGGAATATTATAATAACCCAAATCAACTTCATTTAGAAAAAATAACATTTAAAAAATAGGCCAATAACGTACAAAACTACGCACAGTAAATTCATGAATACGACCTTTAGTGAATTTCGTTTTACTGAGACGTATTTCAACAATCTATTAAAATGTGCTACTTAGCGACGGACTTTATTTATAAAGGTTCCATGGTCAATTAAGTATCGCAAAAATTACCAAATTATACTTAACCATTCCATGTACCACGGCATGGGTTCCCTTGGCTTATAATAATCAGCGTTTGTCACCGGCTTGGTATCGTCGGTGGGGTCATCAACAAACATTTTCACCAACGAAGCTTTTATTCCAAACCTGAAGAAAGCTAGGTATGGGAAGTATCTCATCAGGTAAAGACTGAATTTAAAATTTATATTGAAGTACAGCCGGCCGAGGTATGATGAATAAAGGTTCAGGTACAGATTGTGAAGCGCAAGCTTGTACCTTGACTTCAATGTAAGCCGTTTGTACGCGGGAGTCGTCTCGATGATGTCATAATCGTTGTAGTACATGATTCTCGGTGGTCTGGTGGGGAGACCATCGAGTGCTGACTTTGAAATTAATTCTGACGAATCGATACCTGGAAACAAAGAGAATTAGTTTGGTCAATTCGCAAATGAATGGCACTTATCACGAGGCGAGCGCCTTGCGCGTGTCGTCATTCAATCAAATAATTAAAAAAAAATGCCACACCAGGATAAAAATCACCACCTGCCATTTGACTAATTTGATCAAATCGTCTATTTTAGACCTTGAAAATGTAGATAATAAATTGAATTTCACAATCACTTACCAGTAGTTAATGGTTTCCCATTTAAATGTTTCTTCAACCTCTCCTGCAGTTCTATTCTTTCTTTCTCTGTGTAAATGTAGCCGGGGACTTTGGCGAGGTATCTGCACCAATAGAGGTTCGCCTCTACGTCCACAGTGGGGTTCACTGACCACATGCCGTCGAGCATGACGCGTGCCATGTGTTCGAAGTATTCTGGAACATTCTCTAGACACGGCGTAAACACCTTGTCCATGAGGATTTGTAACACTTCGCGCGTTTCATCTATCGTGTTCCGGCATATATTGTATCTGTAACAAATGTGGGAACAATACTTAAGGTAGAAAGAACGATCCTGATTGTCCCAAGTATGGTAGAAATGAAATTAAATGAAATAGTTTATTAACCATGTAGGCAATTAAAACGCACGCACACATACACACAGACACGCACACACTTAATTCCATTTTTTTATTTGCCTGAATGACCATACGAGCTGGTCACTCGCCTGATGAGAAACGTCACGTTTGCCCATAAACAGAATCAACACCACATAGAACTTTGAATTATAAAGCGCTACATGGTGCTGGACTACATTCAACACCCCGATGAGATTTAACATACTGTTGCTTATGTCCCACAGCACGCTGAAGTTCTTTCAATTTGAACGTGTAATAGGTTAGAACGTTTTTTTCATATCTAGCTATGTCAAACTTTAAGTCAGTTGAGTCTAGACTCCACAACAATAACAAATAATTAAATGTTTACAAATACTCGATCGCCTGTGCCTACTCCCTTTGCATGTGAAGGTGTGAGTGTGTGTATGTAGTAAATATACCTGAGTACATATCACCCTTATATGTGGTAACTAACCTGTCCTGAAGACCAATCATGTGTCCAATAACTCGCCAAAAGTGGTTGAACGCGTCCCAATCGCCTTCTTGTAGCTGTCTGACACTGAAAAATTCTGGCCTCAATATTGCAAAGCCGACGAAGCCAAACTGGGTGAGAGCCACGTCCCTTTGAGACACTATGCCATTTCCTTTAGCTTTAGATGATATGGTGGCCCGTGCGTGTCTACTCCGAACGGTGTAGAGGGATCTCCACGACCTAGGAATAAACAAAAAATAAGTTATAGTAACGAGTTTTAAACGAGGGAAAAAACGGATTAGGTTCTCAATTCGACGCGTACAGTTTTATTGTTTAGCTCAAAGTTGGAACATTTTTTTTAAGAAGAGATTCCACTTCCAAGGGGTATCGCTGAGTATCGATGATTCATGTACTAAAAATATTAGAATAAAAAACTCTTTAACAAGAATGAAATCGACTCGGAGAATAAACATGAGCCAAAATGGTTATTTTTATTTTTTACATTTTTTGGTGTCGGTTTTATTTTTGTTATTCATAATAGCTAATGCAATTAGATTCGCCATCTTTATTTCCGTCACACTTACGTCGTTGTCTACGGGTATTTTTGTCACAAGGTCCATCCAAATGGACAAATTTAAAAGAAACAAATCTGTATAAGTTATTTCTCAAAGGTGTTTTTTACCGGAACGCCTTCATAACTTCCATAATTCTAAATCAAAATTAATGATTCAAACACCATTTTAAAGCTTATATTTGCAATACGAAAATAGATAAAGATACGCACTCACGCTTGTTATCCCCAAAGGGGTAGGCAGAGTTGTAACCTTTACACCCACATTTCGCCTAGCGTATTTCTGGCCCATAATGTGATAGGGGGCGAGCCTATCGCCATACCGGGCACAATTCCAGACACCGGGCTGATACTGAGCATTTCGTGATATAAAATCACTTTACATATTTCTACTTTAATAATCTACGTAACTGACCACTATCGGTGCGAAGTTTCGCACGAGTCACCTAGTTTTACATATATTTTAATATTCGATTTTGAATGATAATAGAATTATCAGTAGATAATTAAATAAATCGACTTATAAAACTGTCACCCAAAACAACGTTTTCGACTGAGAACACAAACAACGAAGTAATATCGTATTGACGTCATAGGGTTTTATAGTATTAAATCTAGATAATGGCTAATTAGTCTTATTGATCAATAAATTATACTTAGTATAAGTTAGTACAATTAGTTCGCTGGTGGTAGGATTGATATCCGCCCGGATAGCGACCACCGTACTCAAGGTGTTAAAACCTGCCATAGTGATCCACACGCTTTGTGTGGATCGCGTTCCAAGATCAGCCAGTGTATATCCGGTTCTTCCGAGGGGCTTGCGACATGACTTGGTGGTTGATTGGGGCGGGTATAGTCCTTGTATCCCTGTGCCTGCATCGGTCATCCGCCTGTCCTGTCGCAGGCCCATCGATTTGCTTCTTCCCTCCCCGGAGAGGGAAGAAGCATTTATTCAGGCCGGCATCTCTGGTGACCACCGATAAACTCATTATTTGTTGGTAGTCGCTGGTTTTTTGGATTTCACTACGCTTACCATCAGGTAGTCAGTCACTTTGCCGTGCTCCGATAAAAAAACAGAAAGTATAGACTATTCCAGTGCTCGTCAACCTCGAGCCGCATGTTTGTTTTATCCCCTTCAGACCCACCGTACCCCTGGCCGTATATCTGGCATCCATCTGCCGAATTCTACAACACTTTGGTTAGGGTAAATTCAAAATTGATTTGTGGCGTTGTATGAAACCAGTACAGCGGGACTAGACAAACACACCTTTCTGTGAGCATTAACGCCAGCGGAAATTTAAATTTGTATGCAAATGACACTTGCTTGAGAAAAGTCACATGACTGCTGCTACACTTGGTAGACAAGTCGTCAATTCCGCTTGCGGAAAGGAACGTTATAGATATCTCTGATACTCTGGATCTATATAATTACTTTAGACTTCCCATCACTCGGATATCATACTACTACCCAAATATACAAATTGTTTCACTTGTTCCACTCTCTCGTCTTCTGTACTAATGCTACAATCAGTAGCATCCTCTCCTCTTTCTATCACCATATTTTTTTTTCCGTCTTACCTACTTTAGTCACATTAATTTTCATACCTTGGTTAAATGTATCAGCTCACAGGGACATTGTAATAATTTTACTAATGATATATGTAAAGCTGTAAACCCTGAACTTAGAAAATAGACATATAGAGACACCCCTCTCCCGGGGCCAGGCGCCTCAAGCAACCGCGGCCGCTTCGCTCCCCATATGGTAGTGCCAGTCCTATTATGTAACTCTATTAGAAAGATAATGTATTTATATGTATAATGTAAGTGATGCCGCGTAACGGAAAAATATAACTTTACATAATATGATAACTTGTGTGACAAGACACGTTAGACAAGATGAATAAACTTAGGAAGATTACTATACATACTTATTTAGGTATTATTTATCGTGCAAATCACAATGACGTAGATTTATTATCAAATGATTTTTATTGGCACAAACACCTAAAAGTTTTAGTTAGATTTTATATCTAATCTACTTATATTTACGAACAAAGTCAATATTTCTAAATGACAGCTGCGTAATTAATTTATTTAACACCCTGAACGAAAGAATATTATAAAAAAAATATGTTGCTAGTTTTAACTTAAAAATAATACGCCAGTGATATTTTGAAATGTTTTAACGACATAGTTCGCAACTACGTAACACAAGTAACATACAGGTGTGAAATACGACTCTGTTTAATGCTATCAGCAACTATGATGTTCTTGTATGTTTTTCTTGGCTTCTTTAGCAATTTTATGCAAGATGTATGAAATTATTAGGTTTTTTCCATAGTGGGAGCTTTCGGCCACGGCGAGTTACTTTTGGAGAGTTAGTTTTCCATGAATACGAGCAGTTTTAATATCAGGTAGACGAAAAAATATGTAATTTCATTCTAGTCAGAGGATGTTTAAAATAGGTATTTGTAAGGATTTTATTTGAAGCCCTGACTATTTCAGTACTATGGTTGTTTGAAAGACCTATTTGTTTTATTTGAGAAATAATTTGCATCCGCAGACTTAAGTTTAATTGCAAAGTTGCGAAGTTTAATTCAATATACGATATTCATTAAAATTTCTTAAAAATTCAAAAAACGATTCAACCACTTTTTTCCGCTAACACTGGCGTGTAGGTTAAAGCGATAAATCTTTCTTTGGTCGACTGTTCTACACGAATATAAAAAAATAAATTTATTTACATACATATTAAGCTCTACTTAGCCCAAACAAAGCCAGTAGCTAGGTAATATGGAAAACTATACGTGTATGAAATTAATATAATAGTACATATTATTTCTATGTACATACCTATGCCATAATTAAATGGCTACAGTATGATTCCATAAAGAAACCAGGTTTAGATGTTTAGTTTTTTGCCTAGTGAGTCGGTAATAATAAAGCGAAAAATAGAATTGAAAACTGTGAGAAGCGAGGTTTTTATAATGCATATTAATTATTCATAAAATAAGACATTTAAATATATTTTTAAAAACCAAACCTCGTGATTGCAATGCAATCCCATTGAAATAGTTTATACCCTACTTAATAGATAATATGCTAAGGATTAGATTGAAGTGATAAAAATGGATTTATATTAACTTGAAGAACATGTGAATAAGTTTAAATAAAACATACTTAATAAAATATGTTTGTACTCAACATTGATACGATAAAAACCTAATATTATTTTTAGCTCTTTAGTTTTTTTTGGGTGGAACAGTTTTCCCTCCCAACAAATAATCGTTGCTCTAATTTTGCAATTTTTTTGCCAAAATATAAGTACTCCATTTTAAAAGTGAATACATTTTACACTTTAAAAAAATACTTACAACGAACCAGGCTTCAATTCATTCTCGAACCAGGCGATGGTGTGCAGCGTTGTGGAGAGGTATCGACGGTAGGCAGTGAACGGCGAACTGGAACGGCGCGATCCTACAAGCACGCGCAGTATCGATGGCACAGCAAACACCGCCACCAAGCCCATCAGCATCGACGTCGTCAACGCGAAGCAGTTCTCGTCGAAGAACTTGCGCGCTCTGCCACAAATGGTTATACCTACATCAGTGATTCCATTTAGCCTCACTCTAGTTTCTACCATGAGTTCTGTGTTAAGTAACACAGAACGAGATAAATAAATAGAATCCAGATGTTTATAACAAATTGAGAGATTTCAGCCTCTCATTATGTTAGAAGGGCAGAAAAATATTAGGTATAAAGGGCTGACAATTTTAAGGGGTTCGAACAATGTAAAACATAAGACCGGACCATATTGTACTGAATTTTGTACTGATTGTATTTTTAGAGAATGTTCATGATAAACATTGCATGTTAACGTTATAGATAGACTACTTGTTATACCTAATTCTACTAATTTCTATTGAGCGGGTATGTTTGCAAACAATTTCCTAAAAATACGCATGAAAAGCTCTTTAGCGGATTTAACATCATCGCAATTGGTAATAACCAATCAAAGCTTGCAAGATTATTTTTAATGGAATCAACGTCCCTTTTTATCACAAAACGATCCAGTCTGGATTGCTTAGATTTATTTAAGCTAATTTCCAGTCATTGGATAGTCATCAGCGACATCGAAGTGACCCACAGTGGTCAGTGGTGCTTGATGACAGTTAATATTCTTGACATAAATGAGGTCAAGGCATAGTTAATACCTAATTAGCTGTGTAAAGACTGGAAGCATTCCGTGTTCAGCCATGAAATTCTAGACTATATCTCCAGGTATCCATTATATCCACATTCATCTCACCGACAAGTAAAAAGGGCAGTTCGTGTAGTTCACTCACATAGCCATCAAGTAAGTAAAAAAGTATCAATGTTCCTAAAAGACGGTAGCGATATATTATTAATGACCCCAGAATATTGATGACTTTAGGAATATGTATCGCTAGACTGTCCTCATTAATTGATGGTTTCAAGACGTCCAATTAATGAGCTCCAAACATATGGCATGTACACAACGACTTCACTATTCTGATTGAGATATTTATTGGTTCTAAATACACCTTATGTGGATCGCGTTCCAGGATCAGCTAGTGTATATCCGGCTCTCCCGAGGGGCTTGCGATATGACTAGGGGTACATCCTTGTATTACTGTGCCTGCATCGGTCATCCGCCTGACCTGTCGCAGGTTCCTCGACTGGCTTCTTTCCTCTCCTAAGAGGGAAGAAGCATTTATACTGGTGACCACCGATAAACCAATTGTTTGTTGGTGGTCGCTGGTTTTTTGGATTGCACTACGCTTACCATCAGGTGTAGTGCAGTCACTTTGCCGTGCTCGGATAAAAAAATAATAATAAGTGTAACATCGACTTAATACTGACTTGTTGAACTTTTTCTCGTCGTACCATTCCGGCAGTTCCATAACCAACTCATCGGGCTTTACTCTGTCTGATGGCTCCTCGTGAGCCTCCTTACTTAGGAGTTGCTCCACAAACTCCTTCGCTGTAAACAAAAATAATATAGATTTTATGCAACTTAAAAAATTTCAATATTTATATATCTTTATCATTATCACAAAATTGTTTTGTAACTTGTTTCATATATAATGATTTATTCCGTTTACGTGAATGTTAATCGTTGAAATAAAACTAACTTAAACGGATTTTATCGCGGTTTTTTATTTTAATTTGGATCCCGACGTTTCGGAAGCTTTTCAGCCTTCATGGTCCACCCCGTGACCATTTTTTTATAAATGTTTTTTTCCTTAAATAAGTGTACCTACTTATTTAGATTTGCAACTAATTTCCTAACAATTTTATTACGATATCGCGACAACTGTACGCATATTTCCATCTGTCTCACTAGGACTAGTGAGACAGATGGAAATATGCGTATTTGTATTGTTCCGTGATTAGCCTATCTACCAAATAAAAAAACCTGACTTTTCACAAGCCCGCGCGTTTCTATCACATGAAATTTAATTATGTATATTATTTCGTCAAATTATAGTACATTTTGTCCACCTGCCCTTTATCCCACCCGCAATGGGGTCGGCGCAAGATGCTTTTTTAACTCAAGTTACAGAAAGATTTGGCTTATAGTTTTTACGACTGGCTACCTGCCTGACGTCAACCCAGACCCGGGGAGAAAACACACCCAGACCCGTAACAAATATTAGTGCTGGCATAGGTACGGTACTTGTTGGGTGTTTTCTCCCCGGAAGGGTTGACGTCAGATAGGTGCAAAACAGATATAATTCCAATATTAATAATTGCAAACTTAGTGGATTTGTTTTTGGTCCAGTTACTATATTCTGGAAAAAATAGATATATTCGCAATCACGCCTGTAATCCCCGAAGGGCTAGGCAGAGTAACCAGTACAATCACATTTCGCCGAGAGTATATCCCTCCCATGATGTGATAGGGGAGCCTATCGCCATACCTGGCACAATTCTAGACTCCTGAGCAATTCAATTCTTTTAAACCCAATATCACTTTAGCCCGACTCGGGGATCGAACCCGAACCTTCAGCATAGCAGTCGTACCGCGTGCGTAATACAATAGCGCCGCCGCGCCGAGGCAGTCTGGAAAAATATAATACCTATAAATTGATAATTTTCTGCCTCTTATCTTATTTTTGCGCGAGCGATTAAAGACGACCGTGTTTAATCTACTTTTTGATGTTTTAACCATTAAAATCTATATTCATTTTGGTTGTATTTTATTATTGTATTATTTTTGCATCTCACTAATCAATTAAATTAGTTATTATTATGACATACATTTGATTTACGTTTATTATTAAGGTCATGTTTAGTAGTTACATCTATTTCCATGGATAAGATTCCTAACATTGTCTACATTGCCTATCCTCTAGATCAGTGTTTCCCAACGTGGGGTCCACGCCCCACAGGGGGGCAAGACAATTTGATAGTTAAGGGGGGCAATTTAAAAATGGACTCGACACGACTTTAACCCTTTCGCTTTGGGTTATTTAAATGCAATGCTAGATATCGGTGACAAATTTAACAAAAAAATGTTAAGGTGGGGGGCATGGCCTAAAAAAGGTTGGGAAACACTGGACTAGATATTGCTTAGTATTATAATAACCCTTGGTCATAACCACACGTTGAATGTGTATTAAATCTCCAAATGAACAAGAAGAGTGATGAACAAGCAATTCTTCGAAACCTAATGTGGCTGGAACTGCATAACAGAATTAATTATTCTTTATTACATCAATGTATTGTTGTCTTTATTATCGTTATATTAGCCATTTTTTTTTTTTTTTTTTAGCTTAGGCCGGCAAACGAGCAAGTGGGTCACCTGATGGTAAGCGATCTCCATCGCCCATGTACGCCCACCACCAGAAGAATAATGGGCGCGTTGCCGATCTTAAAGGAAAGGGATAATTAGGGATTGGGAAGGGGAGGGGATTTGGGCTTCCGGATATCTCACTGACCGTACGAAACGCAGCAGCAAGCCGCTACTTTACGTCGGTTTTCTGTGAGACAGTGGTAACGATCCGGTCGAGCCAGCCCATTCATGCTGTAGACAAAACTGCCTACAGCGTGGCTCTACCACTCAAATTTATGGCTAGATACACGACTCAAAATACAATAAGTTAAAATAATCATGCTTTTTATCATAATTTAGTGATTAATATGCGGAAGCTTCATAAGCAATATTGTAATCTAATTATGAACTTCAAAACTGTATAATTTGTCTTATAAATTAGTAAAATAATAAAATTTAATTAAACATTTTACCAAAAATATCACATTTTTGGGAAGTTAGTTATAAAATTTTACGCTGTTACTCTTGATATAACTTTTTCGTCTTAACTGTCCCAAAGACGGGTTTGTTTTAGTTTCTAGTGGGCACAATTCTTATAAAATTCGCTTAAGTTTTTGCAAACATATACATAATATTTTGATAAATTTAATCATACAGAACAGTCAGTATAATACTGTCCTTGAATAGGGATCGTAAATAATCAAGGCTACCCAAGTCGCATATGGCACGGACTAGACTTTTTAACACGTATATATACAAACACATTATGCACAATGCATAAATAGCAAGACGTGCAAGAATGCGTTTAAACGTCTTGTTATAGGTATATTGTATTTTGTACCTTTTATTTATAAAAATAGGTAAAGATTCTTTCATCTACAAAATCTTTAAGCCTATAAGAATGCCATCAACATTATACGTTCAAAGACCACCTGCTGAACGTTTTTTTCCAAAACTATCATAATGGTGAACAATACAGCACTGCAACCACTATCGGTGCTCCCGATAACGAAATTTATAAACATTTTAGAACATTTAGATTCTAAACTTCATTTCTACTGATGAAACAACCTCAGCAGGTCATTTCCGCGGAATGAAGTTCCCATTATTTTGTTTATTTTTGTATACTTTGCGGCCGTCTTCTTCCGAATGGGTAAGGATTTCTATAACATTATTTTTCTAAAACAAAATATTACTTTAGATTTTTTGGTTTATTTGATTTTTAATACATGATATAAAATATGTGATATTTTATTTAGGTCGCGGAATGGATGACCCCTATTCAAGATCAATTGTAAGTACCTATACGTTTATACCTTAGTAATAATATTCATATCATAATTAGTTAAGAATCCTTTTTCAACGGAATTCTTGGATACATTTACTTGATTAGTAAACGCATAGTACAATTTGTCCCAACGTTTATTGAAATCAGTCAGAAAATAAACAAGGTTCATATACATTTATGTAGTAATTCCATAGGGATAATACAGTAGGTAATCATATCAATGCACATATTATACAAACTCGGCGATGAATAATAAGCTGCTTATTATTTTAGTGATAATGTTGCTCGAAGGACTAATCCCGGCGCAGGCTTGAAAAGATTTAACGATGAAGATCTCCGTATGGTGCCCGTGATAGGACAGTCACGTGAAATTCCATCGTCAAAAAACGATTTCATCTATAGAGTAACAGACAACGATGTCATAAATTCAAATCTGAAAATTAAATTAGAAAATACGCTGCTGAACGCAAAGACACTGGCTAAAACATTGCACGAACAAATAACTGCTGTCAGTTTTTGGGAGAATTCGTTAAAGGAAGCTATTGTTAATGGCAGGTAAGGTTTGATCTACAGTCCGTTACTATGCAATGTAACTAAATTGGATCATTAATTCAACTTATCATCAGCTCGTTTACCGCTCACAGTTATAAAAAACTAAGACATTTACAAAATTGTTTATGCCAGTAATACATTAAAAAAAAAAATATAGGTACATACTTCAGTCCCCTACTAAATTCGGTGTTGGCAATAAGTTAAGTAAAGTAAAGTTGGGTTAGTAATGAATGTATATTGATCAAGTATTTTACATCGTTTAGGTCAGGTACCACAGCCGTAACTGTGACAGCAATGGGCCAAACTCCGCGTTCATACATCATCAGAGACAATATGTGGACATTGTGCAATGGCATCCTCCAGTATCCATCTACGGGCCAGTCGACCAACCTATTCAACGAACTGCTGGCCGCACCTAGGTGCATAGGACAGGAGGTAAAGAATAGTCCTGTTAACTGCTTTTATCTTACCTACTATCCTACTCCTACTAATATTATAAATGTGAAATTTTGGATGTTAATACATTACGACTGAACGGATTTAAATGAAATTTGACACACAGGTAGACCATGACTGGAATTGAGACGTAATTGAGAGTGAGACATTAATTTGGAAAAAACGTTCGGGACGACCGTTTGCTTGTTATACTTAGTACCGAATTACGAGACTAGAAAGCCGCTCGCCTGATGGTAAGCAACACGACTGCCCATGAAAAGTTACAACGCAACCTAGAGCTTTGAATTATAAAGTACTGCGTGGCACTGCACTGCACTGATAATTAATTACAGCAGCTACAATGTACTTGAAACCTGACCACAACAGTGTTTGCACACTGCTGCTTGGCGGCAGAAATAGACAAGGCAGTGGTACTTACCCAGGCGGACTTTCGCATACAAGAGTCCTACCACCTAGTGAAGTTCCGGGCAAATGCTAGTGCGGTGGCATAATTGTATTGGCATACGCGGTACGGTTGCTGTGCTGAGGTCTCAGGTTCGTTCCCGGATCGGATAAAAGTGACGGATTTTTCTATCACGAAACGCTTAGTATCAGCCCGGAGTCTGGAATTGTGCCGGTATTGCGATAGGCCCCTATCACATCATGGGACGGAGATATGCTCGGCGAAATGTGGGTGTACCGGTTTAACCTCTGCCTACCCCTACGAGGATTAAAGGCGTGGGTGCGCATGTATGTACTATCTATATTTATGTTGATTCAAATCAAATTATTTATTGAATCATTAAAATGTTAAACAACATTTAGATTCAGGGAATTTTTAACTCTACCGCCAGTTCGGAATGTTAATAATAATAAAATTATTTATTGAGAGTAAAAAAATTAAATACAGTGTCTTATACCCACCAAACTGTTGTTTCGTTAAAGCAGATTATTTATAGGCAAGCTTTTGTACTAATAATAACCACATTGATTCACGAACTGACACTCCTTGATAGTTGATACAGTACATCTACATCACACCAAGTGTATGGAACGGTACATACGGAAGTTCCTAATAAAGCGTGCGAATGCAGCTCCAATCAATTTATTATCATAATATATTGACACACATTCTGTGCGAAGATGATGCGATGTATAAGTATATTCTGTTGTGAATTATTCAAACGGAATACGTGTCATTTGTTATTATTAGGTATCTATATTTAAATTATCATTTCGTCTCTCTTAACAACACATTAGAGTTACCAGCTTTTATTAATTACTAGGTTTTATTCATTAATTAATTATTAAAGAAAATTATATAGGTAATACATTTAGTTACAATGACATGATTAACACATAGAGACACCACCTAGACATGTCAAATCTTATGCAGATATAATTATTTTTAAAAAAATGCAAACTTTGCAGTAGAGACGGGATTAACTAAGTTTGACGTTTTTACATAAAATAGTAAACGCTATATAGACTGTCCTGATATTCTAAGTAGATTCTCTTTTAAAGTACCTGCTAAAGTTCCTAGATATCCACGTCCTTTATTCTACTGTCGCTATAACAGGACTAACTTGGGAAAACATTCACCTGTACCGCGACTATCTAATCTGTATAACCAACTGGCTAAAAAAATTATAGCCTCGACATAATATTTAATGACTCTCTCTCTTACTCTCTCTCGTATTTTCAAAAAGAATTATAGAAAGTCTAACTAAAAAAAATAGAAAATAAATTTGAGAAAAACAATGTATTTTATTGTAAAAAAAAGCGTGGGGTGCTTTTTAAGATACTATCTAAATGATAATCCTTCTTCTCATATCTGTCAATACAATAAAATTAAATATAACTATTGACACCATGCACCCCACGCTTTTTTTACAATAAAATACTTGTATTGACAGATATGAGTAGAAGGATTATCATTTAGATAGTATCTTAAAAAGCACCCCACGCTTTTTTTTTACAATAAAATACATTGTTTTCCTCAAATTTATTTTCTATTTTTTTTAGTTAGACTTTCTATAAAAGCGTGTTTTTAGTTTTTTTAAACTATTATTTATTTTTCATTTTTTAGTTAAAATAAAAATATATTGTAGCAGAGAGTATAATTTTAATTTTAAACCCGAATATCAAAAAAGCGCCATCTATTGACGCTCTTAGGTACTACGATATCCCTATAATTAACGAAGATCCAGAAAGTACAAGTTTAATTCCTAACCCGAATATCAAGAATTAATTAAATTATTATTATTATTATTTTATTTTTATTTTTTTTTATTTATTTTTTTATCAAATTAGTGTATTGTCGTCGGTCCTCGATAAATCTACAAAGTTTGAACGAAATCTGGTCGTTTAAAGTGGGTCAAAATCGCGCCCAAAGGAGTCGGTTACAAACATACAAACATACAGGTGAAGTTAAAAAAAAGCGTGTAAAATACGGAAGACTACTGTTGATGTCGCGACCTAACTCTAAAATCAAAATTTTATTTCAAATTTTAAAAAAGGAAAATGAAAAAATATTTATTCAAAAATTACAAATGTTTTACTTTTAACATAAGTATACTTAATATTATGGTTCGAGAAACATTGTTACATTTGTAATTTCAGTGATTTATACAGTGTTTTTATATGCGGTCCCCTCACTAGGCAAGCCTGTATCGAGGGGTCCCAGGTTAGAATCTAAAATTCTAATTAATATTGTATTTGACATGATTAAAATATACATCTTATTACCGCTTTATAATATTTCATTGTTTATTGCGTGCTCACGTACTGCGTTCATGTTGTGTTTGCCAGTTCTCGGTAATGGTTGGATTTGCTGTTTGTTTGTTGAACCTTCCATCTTGTAGTGTAATTAGAGACGTTTATGTAATGTATCCTGTATTATACTTGGCACATGCTGTGGTTACTAGTTCTAGAGTTGCAATCACATTACTTATTACAAACATTACAAGGCCGCTTCATAATAATATGTACTATTTTAAAACTAACATTGTATTATGCGTTCTCGTAAATGGCAGTTTTAATGGACTTTAAGCGGTAGAGCAAGGTTGTAGACTGTTTTGTCTACAGCATGAATGGGCCGGCTAAACCGGGTTGTTACCATTGTCTCACAGAAAAGCGACGTAAATTGGCAGCTGGCTGTTGCGTTCCTTACGGTGAGTGAGATATCCCGAGGCTAAATCCCCTCCCTTTCCGATTCCTCTGATTACCCCTTTCCTTTAAGGCCGACAACGCATCCATAATTCCCTGGGTATTAGGGGTGTTCACGGGCGGTGGAGATCACTTACCATCAGGTGACCCACTAACTCGTTTACCGGCCTCTGTTTAAAAAAAACCTTTAAAAAAGGAAGTTATCAGTTACATTCTAGTATATTGTGTTATTTTACAATAAACTAGTATGCTGGTGGGAGGATACTTGTATCCGACCAGGTAGCGACCATCGTACAATGGTGCTTAAACCTGCCATAGTGGCCCACCTTATGTGGGTCGCGTTCCAGGGTCAGCCAGTATATATCCGGTTCTCCCCAGGGGGCTTACCTCCTGATCCTAACCCTTTTCCCATCCCTTTTTCCTTCCCCTCCCCCTTGGCCCTTTGGCAGGCCGGCATGATCTTGCCGACCTACGATGGACACATTGTTTATCGTTGGTCGACACTATTCTTGGATTGCGCTACACTTACCATCAGGTGTAGCGTAGTTACTTTGCCGAGGCAGGACAAAAATATTTAAAAAAAACAAAAAACTCTCCATGAAAATGCATCGTTACTGCGTCGAAGTCAGTCGGTTCAGTAATTTTAGTTCCTATAAATTGTTTAGATCTGCAAAAGCAAGTAGTTACTCGTTTCGTGTAACTTATTATTTTCAATTTTTTTTAAATAGGACTTTTGTACTTTGCGATTATTTTAGTCCCAAAAGTTGTTATGTTTTGAGAGGAACTGTTCATAGATCATATTTGAAACGTAGTGAAAAAATATAGTACGCAATGTATACTTAATAACGTATCTCGAGAAAAAACTATTTAATGAAACTTGTTCGGCGGCTGCAAAAAAGTTCGTTTGCGAACAAAGGTCCCAAATTTTTTCATCATGTTTTTTTTTTGTTCAAATATATATTTAACCCAGCCAAAAAAGATAGATGTTATAAGTTTGCTCCTGTGTTTTCACACTGCTTATGGCACTCTAGCCAGAAAAATATATTATCTATTTAGTGGCGAATAATAATAAGCACAGAGGCCCTTTTTAGAAGGCTTATTAGGCCTCAGTTTGAACTATCGCTTGGCGTCTATACACACCAGTGTGCCGATAGCCCAGTTATAGAAACTTGTCGGGGTCGCATATTTGGAGAGGTATTATTATTAAAATTTGGATTTGGTAGAGAAAGTGCTGCTTTGATGGTAACTATGATGAGGTCGTAGGATCTGTCAACATGTTTGGTGCTCTTTTATATGTCTGTGGGTATGTATGTGTGTATCTATATGTCGTAGCGCCTTAAGGAATGGACCGATATAATTTTTTTTGTGGTTTGAGACAGTGTTTTCGGGCAAGTGAGTCACACATAGGCGTGAGTCATATGTAGGTATATAATAGCCACCGGTAATTGATCACTACCGCCCATGATCAATACCAGAGGAATTATTTTTTATTTTTGAGTGGTAGAGCCACTCTGTAGACTGCTTTGTCTACAGCATGAATGGGCTGGCTCGACCGGCCCCCCGACCGCCTATTCAAAGCGATAGCGATAGCGATAGCAATGCGCGATAGCGATGACAATGTATTGTCTTAATTACTTAAAAATTACTGTCTGTTTACTGTCAAATGTATGGATAAATCATTCGGTCAATTTTTAAGTAATTAAGATCGTTAATTTTTAAGTAATTAAGACAATACATTGTCATCGCTATCGCGCATTGCTATCGCTATCGCTATCGCTTTGAATAGGCGGTCGGGGGGCGGGTCGTTACCACTGTCTCACAGAAAACCGACGTAAAGTAGCGGCTTGCTGCTGCGTTTCGTACAGTGAGTGAGATATCCGGAAGCCCAAATCCCCTCCCCTTCCCAATCTCTAAATCCCTTCCCTTTAAGGTCGGCAACGCGCCCATGATTCTTCAGGTTGTGAAAAATTATCGATGCGTATCCGGCCTTTGAGAAAAGAATAGGCTATATAGATATAATATAGGCTTCATGAAGGTTCCTAAGTCGTATCTGCCTGTAAATACTGCAGGTGAAACCTTATTCCTCAAGGTTTCTCGCTGTACGTGGAAGTCATTTAAAATCATTTTAAGGAAGTCGACTCATTTAAAGGGTACACATGTTTTTAACGACTTAAAAGTAAGGTTCCGTATTTGACGAGTATGTATGTAAAGTTCGCGAGTTTGCCAAGGATGAATGAATCGCTTTTAGTGATTATTTCACTAACGTAATCTACATACTATTAGGAAGATTTTATTGACGTAAGGATATTTTAATAATAAATAGAATGAAGCACTCATAGGTGACCCAGTCGCTCTCACTAGTTGGTAAACGATTAAGGAGTTTTCCATCTCTTGGTCTATGGATGGGTGACTGCTTAGTGGTATTTCAACTGAGCGTCTCCGTGCTTCGGAAGACACGTAAAAACTCGGTCCCGGCTGTTACCAACTGCCAGCAATGATAAGCCAAGTAGGAGACCTTAAAGATGACTTATGGCCTGTTTCACAATATTTGAGTAAAATTTAACCATCCAGTTATTTTTGAAAGTACAAAGTATACCAGTACATACATAATCAGAGTGTAACTTGTATTTGTACGTGTCATATTTTATTCTGTAAACTAGCGTTTACTCAAAGGTAGTTAAATAGGCGCTTAACAGTAACACTATAATCTAAACTCTATTAACGATTACTGAGGAAGTAGAAATTCTTATTCACATCACTATTTTTGTATTACAATTTCTAATTGTATGACATAAGTTGGAGACGATTGACATAATACCGACACACGACCTACCACCGCGGTGTAAAAGTGGTGAATATGGCGATCGATTGACGAGGCAAACAGCAGGCTTACGAGGCGCCCTAATAAAACCCCCATCATCAATAGAAAAATATCTATAATGTCTGAATGACTGAAGAGATTTTCTTGATAACATCTCGTTAAACCAGCTTTAAGGAAGTCGCTGGATGCAGGCCGCTTCCAACAGGTCGGTCTGGAAATCTTTGGGAGAAACCTATGTTCAGCAGTGGACGTCCTGTGGCTGATGATGAAACCAGCTTTCAATTAAGAAAAACTATACACAAATCGGTACATTCGTTAAGGCGCTACAATACCATAGACAGATACCCAAAGGGGTCAAACTTTCCTCCCCTTCTTTGCCTGGGGTTAAAAACTGCAACTTTACAGTGGTACATGATAGTTTTCATGTAAAGATCATTCTGTTTTAGACATAGCATCAAAGGGCCTTACTTATAAACTTTTTTAGCACTGCTTAGTTAAAACACTATTGTCATCTCTTTCTAGCCTCTTTATAAGTCGCGTTGACGTAGAAAGACAAGAGCGTATTTAGCTAAGCAATGCTTACGTAAAGTTTATAAGTAAGGCTATATGTATTATGTAGGTATAAGTGCCACAGCTACCTTGACATTTGTTTAGATAACAAAAAATATTTTTGTGTCGCATTTTTGTACAATATTTTTCGCTGATTCAAATACAAACGTTCGAATATATTTGTGATTATAGAACTTATTTTCAATCTGCCACTTTACGTCGACTTTCTGTGAAACAATGGTACTATCCCGGTTTTGCCAAATATAGATGTAAAACCGATTTAAAACTTTAAATAAAATGTTGCCGTTTTAAACCCAAACAAAAAATCGTTTTAAACCGTTGAAAACTCATCTACAAAAATTAAAAGAACTGTGTTTTACACTTCATTATGGGCATTTTTTTGTCACCTGACGTCATGTTTCGTTTTAATTAGTTCATAGAAAATCAATAGGAAGTACCTACCTTCATTTTTATTACGTTTATGTATGTGCATGTGTGTGTAGGGTAGGCGACCTAGCAATGTTGCGTCGACTTACGATGACGACGTCAACGGGAGTGCGAGAGTTTGAGTTTGGTTGTAAATCGAATCAAATTGGTCATTTATATCGTTTGAAAACAATGAAAAAAAAACTTTATTTACCAACAGAGTTTTTAACTTATCAATACAGTTTTATATCTAGATAGGTTATACCTACTCTTGGTCGCACGGACCAACTACAACTAAACCCACTAAGTATATCAATACCAGTTTATCACACATTTAAAAATCTTTCACAGTTTACTCCGTTATACCCCTACCTTGGTAAAATTGCTAAGGCATTTGATAGGGTCTGGCACCGTGGTCTTCTCTCCAAGCTTCCGGCATATGGGCTCCCCGACAACCTGTGCACGTGGATCTCCGGCTTTCTGCATGAGCGCAGAATGCGTGTCCTTGTCGAAGGACATGCTTCACGGCTCATGTCAGTTAATGCCGGAGTCCCACAAGGCTCTGTGCTTTCGCCCACCTTGTTTATTCTGCATATCAATGATATGTTACCACTCGGTAACATTCATTGCTATGCAGATGACAGCACAGTGCATGGGCGTTACTGCAGTAAGCCTCCAGGTAGCCGAGAAGTCACTGAGAGGGAGCGAAAGAATCTCGTCATTGAGCTTAATCGGACCTTGGATCTCATTTCGGAATGGGGTGCAAGGAATCTAGTTGAGTTCAATGCCAAGAAAACACAGGTGTGCGCGTTCACGTGCAAGAAATCCCCGTTCTCTCTCCTCCCCAATCTTCGGGGTATCTCGCTCGCAATGCGGAATAGCCTTAATATCCTAGGTATGGATATTTGCTGCAATCTGAATCCAAGGAACCACATCGAGGGAGTAATATCCGCCACTTCACGCAGGGTCGGAATCCTGAACAGGGTGCGACGGTTTTTTACTCCCGGTCAGCTTTACCGCTTATACAAAGCGCAAGCGCGGCCGGGTGTGGAGTACTGTTCGCACCTTTGGGACGGTTCCGCCCATTACTTACTCGATGCCTTGGACGGATTGCAGCGTCGGGCTGTCCGCATTGTAAATGATGCAGACGTTACAAGACACTTAGAACCGCTACAATTGCGGAGGGACATTGCCTCACTGAGCGTCTTGTACCGTCTGTATCACGGTGAATGCTCCGAAGAATTGTTTAACCTTATCCCATCCTCACCTTTCCTTAACAGAACCACGCGTGGTGGCTTGCGTTACCACAGCTTCGTGGTCTCCTCCATCTCGGCTCGAACTAAAAAGTTCGCAAATTCTTACTTCTGCCGGACCATTAAGCTGTGGAATAGTTTGCCGGCACACGTGTTCCCTCCTTCCTATAATATTGGGTCCTTTAAACGGAGTGTGAAGAAGCAGTTAGGCAGGCCGGCATGATCGTGCACCAAAGATAGACACACTGTTTGTCTTTGGTCGACACTTTTCCTGGATTGCGCTACACTTACCATCAGGTGTGGCGTAGTCATTTTGCCGAGCCAGGATAAAAAAAAAAAAAAAAAAACAAGAAAATTGTTTATTTCGGTTTTGAACGGTTTTTTCGTTTTAAACGGATTGATATATTTAGTTTTAAACCGGCCTTACACATATAGTGCCAACCCATTAATTCTGCAGAAAAATCTGTCGACACCATTGGGCTCTATCACTTGTAAAGTAAAGCAAAGTGGTAGTCATGTAATAAATCCCTATTAAAATGGAAAGAATTCCTCGTATGACACGTGCGAGAATATCACAGAAAACTGTTATTTAATTTACCGTCTTATCTTATGATTATTTTTTTCAAGTTGCATGACGCGGCCTCGTAGATGACGATGTTCTGCTGAATTTTTGCTTCTATCGTGCGATAAACTCTCCATCAAAATGAGCCTTAAACACTATACGACTATATTGTTCATAAATTATTAATATTGGAATAATGAATCGAAACAAATGCGTAATTAATCGTGTATAGAAGGTCGTGCATAATTGGTAGATATTTCTGCATTATGATTATACAGTTTCTAAAACCAAATTGCAAGTAACCCAGAATGTATCCGGTGCAACAAGATTTTATTCAATCAAAACAATGCGTTTGTGTTACATAATTATTTGGTTTCCATCGGTATTTATTTATAATTTATTTTAAAGTTAAGTTATTTTACTGTGATCGACGTAGATTTATTTCTGGGCTGAATTAAGATAAAATACTGGTTCAAATGCTGGCTCTACATTGTAACAGAAAACAAATGATAACGGGGAAACATCCAAGATTAAACTGTCTAAACTATATGTTTAGGTAAATGTGGGCTTATTAAAGCTAATTTTTATATCATTTTTCTTGGCAGATATCATCCAAGCGAGACCCTTGCGTATTTAGCTCAGTAATTAAATACGAGATTATACCGACGCAGCGACGGCTAGAGTACGTCGAAGACGATTACCTGTGCCTGAAGACAACGTTTAACAACACACTGGAGCAGTACATGAGCGTCACAAAACGTCTCATTAACGAAACTTGCAAAAATGGTAAATAAAAAAAACAAGTCATTATTATTCACATTTGCTTAGACTAATTTTGTATCGAATATGTCGGATGACAAAGAACAGTGAAGCTGTATGTCCTACAAAATAAAATTGTCCGATTGTATTGTAAGAAAATTAGAAAATTCCTAGCTACATATTTTGAAATTTTAATTAGTGAGAACACAGATATAGCTTTTATTAAACAAACAGTCACACATACATAGCCTGCCTGACCCCACAGTAAGATACGAGTCTTATTACTCACTGAATTTTCGGAATGACCAAAATATTTAATATCCACAATGAACAATTTGTATTAAGATGTATTACCAGGCAGTTAAATAAATAACTACTAAAAAAGAAAAAAGTTCACTAATAAAAAATATTAATTGGTTTTTCAGGTGTAATACGTAGTCTTGCCGACAACATAATGGAATGTGGACTAAGAGTTATGGCTGAATACACCTTCTTCCCTCATCGGAGCTCTACATCATCAGAATTACCTCTCGAATACTGTACGGAGAAAGATGGTTCATGTAAACTGATAATCGCGTGGCACATCTCTAACACAACTGTGGAAAATTTCGAATTTCTCAAAAACGAGCAGATCTTCAAAAAGTTTTTTATTAAATCTGGAACTTATATAGAACATTTATAAATCAAAAATATGTATTTTTTTATCTGACTGAATGTTGTTTTTTAAATGCTTTATTTTGAAATTTATTTCCAATGAGCAGGTCAGGCAAAAAACAAAGAACAAATCCAAAACATTTCAAAAACGAAACAGAACCGCGGCTTGTTGGCTTCTCTGCTGCGTATCTTCGTATTGTCCACCAACAATAAAACAGAATAATAGATAAAAGGTGACTGGTGGGCATAATAATTTGCTCTTATTGTATGTTAAATGTCAATGACAGTACACAGGACAAATAAACTGTAGATTCGAGTTAAACTTATACACGGTTCGATTTTACTTGTGCAACTGCTAAATCGCCTGCGATGTCAATTGACAATTGAATCGAATTGATCTTGATTAAACAAAAAAACAACGGGTTGCACTCCGGGAGTGCCGGCAGAAGTGAAAACTTGAACATGCATGCAATGCATTTTTGAATATTTTGGAATGGTTAGGGAATAATTTCGCACGAATTGCTTTATTTATGAGTATAAAAGTCCTATCATTTATGAGGTTAAATACAATATTCATTTATTGTGCTTTCGTACACAAAAATGACAATTTATAATACATAACAAAGTCCGGTCAAAGTCCTGTCAAAGTCCGGTCAAAGTCTGGTCAAAGTACACACTATCGTACACAAAAATGACAATGTAGGAGAGAGGAGGAGCCTGCCTACGCTACGCCTCAGCTCGCGTTGCGTTACGAATCGGTTTACCCTCCCATAAGAAGTTATCACTTTAAAAACCATACAGCTTTTGGTGAAAATAGCGCTATAGTTCAGGCGAGTCGCCTTCCGGGGATAGCTAGTGTATATTTAGTAACTTCAGACCGGCATCTGCCGATGCAATACTTCTTGACGGCTGGCATTATATTTAGACTGCATCGTATTTAACACCGGAACTAGTGTAGGCTACACAGCTTAGACAAAAGAAACTCCTTTTTGAATTCGATTGATACATAAATTCAAATTCTAAAATTTAACATGAAATGGTAAATATCTTCGAAAATTCTTGCTTGTTATTCTGATAGAATCCGACCGTGTTGGCACATTATAAAAAGTGGTTAATCTGGTTATGAAATATGATGCAATCGTAGAACACTGGTACAAAATTAGTTAATGTCTGATTTTTAAATATTTGATCAACTTTTAAGGTCCATTATATAAAACGATACGAAGCAAAGAAGTTCGAAAACCTCGATCTCTAATGTATAGTATATCCATTACAATAATACTGTGACTAAAATAAAGCATTTGGTAAAAACTTGTTTATGAAGGGGAATAGGTTTTATTATTGCCACATATTTTATTACTAAAACAACAATGTTTTAGGGAAGGACAATAAATAGGGAAAAATCATATACGTTCATGCTTACAAATTAATCTTTGTGATAGTAATTTACATCAAAAATATAATAATGGCTTTTCTATTACTTTACTCTATGTATGTTCCAAACTTCGTTGCTCCGTTTCAGATTTATAGAATAGGCGTCCGGATGTTTCCCATGGAATAAAATTATTCCAATATGAACTCAGTACATTCACAGACCTAGTTATTTTTTTTCCTATCTTGGCCGTTATCGTAGAAAATTCCCAAAAAACTTCTCTAAATAGCTGAAGCAAAAATAAATTGTATTTTTTTTTAATATTAAATCCTAAGCAATGATAATAAAACAGATATCCTGTATCTACTAGGTACTGTTTGGATATTCCGCTATCAGTCTCGGTTAAAAAAAACACTAAATATATTAGATATAGATATTCACTTCTCATTCAAATCAAGAAGATCCATTTGAGTTCTATTCAAATGACATACTTTTTTATATCCATGGGTATATTTTAGAAGATCACCACTCTGTGGGGAATGATGGACATCTTGTTAGTTACTGACTATAAAATCAGGTGGATTTTTAATGTGCGTGGAGGACATACCTATCCGTCATTCAAGCTTAGACCATTCAATGGCGCGATCAATAGTACTAAAAAAATCTATCAGTTTTCAAGGGGTACGAGATAATTTTATATTGAAAATCTGCATACTGACTAACAATATTTTGTATAGTTACGATAGTACACATAAATAATCTACAATCTTCACTTGTTCATTTTCGCACACTTATCTTGCAAATAAATCAACATACAAAAATTCAGAGCTTAATGGTGCTGCCACACCGATGTTATAAAATGTTAACAAAAACATTTTCTAACATTTTCTAACATTTTTTAACATTTTCTAACATTTTATAACATTTGAAAACATGACATCGGCCCTTCTTTGACGGCTTCTTTGACGGCGCCGCTCTCAAAAGTACCGCCGCCCGCGGTTATAAAATGTTAAGAAATGTTACAAATTGTTAAGAAATGTTTACTAAATGATGCTGCCACACCGGTGTTATAAAATGTTATATAACATTTTCTAACACCGGTGTGGCAGCACCATAATACAGTTAATAGGGAATTATTACATATCTAAGGTGATAACTGTCGATAGTACCGTTATCGACAGTATCACCTTACATAATAATTATGCAAAAATAATTACATACATTAATTGGCAAAACATTGTTACCTAAGCGGTCATGTGAAGAATATTTCTGTTTCGGGGTCTGGGTGTTGTGAGACCAAAAGTCTCTCGTAGTTCCCGATACCCACGACACAAGACTCGTATCTTACTGTGGGGTCAGGGCTATGTGTGTGACTGTTGGGTGTTATTTATTTATTTATTTTATAACGTTAGGGGTTAGGGATTAATATCTGATTTTTAAATGAACTAATTTCGTGTCAATGTATCTAATGTATTTCTTTCATTTCTTTAGAATTTCATTGTTTTTTTCCTGATATTAATATTGCATAAACGTAAAGATTATGTAATGTTTACAATACTATACTATACTACTATAGTAAGCACTTACACCTATAATGGAATTGTTAAAATAAACTAGATTTTTAAGGAATCATCACTACTAAAATAATATATTTTTATCTATATTGAATTAGTGGCTAGATAGTTACATTTGTTGACAATCAAAACTGGTCTTTTATGTAATATTACCGGTAACGCAGCTTGACGGTCCGCCGCGGTATTGGGGTGAAACCTGAACCGCGTAAAAAATAAACGACAAACTTACGTCCGGTCAACTGCTCATGTTTCCGTATACTCACTACACAAAAATCCATATATAAACTTGTTCTCGTTTTTACAAACAACAAAAAATGCATATTGACTTGGCATGAAAATTCCAATACAATAACACCGCGACGAGTGTGCCGTTATCCGTATCCGTAGTGGGCAGAATTACATTGCATCTAAACTCTATGCAACATTTTTTTAACAAAATCTGTAATTAAATAAATTTTAACAAAACTTACAATCAGCGGTTTTCCGCTGATTGTTTTGACTTTTGTCAATACAAAAATTTATTAAAATTATTAAATTTATTTATTTTAATTTTTTTTTTATTTCTAGTGGTCTTTTTGGAGTCGGTACAATTTCCGATTTTTTTCTAGTAAAACTCAATCCATAATTGACGGAGAAATCGTTTTGTAATAAAACGAGAAAAGCGTCGAATTAACAACCTCCTGTTCTTGAAGTCGGTTAAAACATTAAAAATATAAAGTTTTCATTTCCCCAAATCCGCCCAGGTTCCAGGCTCCAGCCGTGCTGGCTACACTACTTATTACTGTGATCTGCAGCAATCTAAAGCCGAATTTTTCGTTCCATGGAATTTTATTAGATTGATGATATTTTAATAAATAACTGAATTCGCGGGCAATCAATTCTAAAATATGCATATTGTAGTCTCGTGGGAAATGCATACTCATGATATAAGACTCACACACTCCTCATGAGACTACATAGATTATTTCGTATACCACTAATATTATCTTTATTGCAACTCATGTATTTTACACTCATTTTCATTTAAAATGGCACTAAATGGACCAAAAATACTTACATAAATATATTATATAAATATAATTTCATCTTTTTAGAGATTACATGTATAATTAGATGTAGTATGTAAGTCATAATTTCGTTGGCTTCAATGTCCTTCAAACCGAAACACAGCAGTGCTTACACACTGTTGCTTGGCGGCAGAAATAGACATAGCGGTGCTACCAACCCAGACGGCCTCTCGCATACGAGGGACCTACCACCTTGTAAACTTAAGTATTTTTCATGGTTCATATGCTCTTTCAATAACTTTACAACTCTGCACGAATCTCGTACCAATTATACAAAAATAATATGGTACATACATAATATGCATAGCAACTTACGTTTCAAATCCATATTTGCACTGTAACTGTCCAAGGAATAAATAATTATTGTAGTTTATTTAAATAAAAAGTGAAAACTGTTATTCAGAACAAGCAGCGAAACTTTCTCTCACATTAGGCCACATTCAAACGACACGTCCACCTCATTTGATTTCTGACAAATTACTGAACAGTGAACACTAGAGGTGAGTAAAAAATAACGTCACGGTGAAAAGTCATTGCGATCTGCCATAAAGAAATGTCACTATGACTCGGCACGTAGGAACTCCGTTCCAAAATCATTTTGGTTTTGTTATGTATGACACAAACAAACGGAGGAAGACGCGACCGCAGTCATATCGTGTCACCTGCGTTCTTTCGTGCAAGAGCAACTCGCTCTGTGCGAGTGAATGAATGGAGTGACATTTCCTGCGTTTTTGGCCTAATCTCTTCACTTGCAATCTGCTTACACAGCGTATTAACTAGTAGAACTGTGTTGTGTCTGTTTCGTCAAGTAAGTAATAAATAGTAAGTGACAAACAAATTGACCAAACGGGGCGTAGTGGGGGAATCAAGATCACTGTTCAAGTTGTTTGCCTCACGTTCCTTAATCATACTAAGAACCCTATCGTACCAAATCGTATGTATATCGTGATGCGAGTGATCGTCGTGACAAGGTCACGGTGAATAATGACTGTGATTTTTTTTGGCCCTGGAACGAATCACTGCGATTGTAAAATAACGCTTTTCCCCATCTCTACTGAACACTGGACAGTGAACCAGTAGGTAAAGTAAAAGTCCTCTGTGCAGCAAAGAGTGAACCAGTTGTGTTGTTTTGAGACAGCCACCAAACCGTAAACGTATTCTTCAATGCCTCGTCTACAACATCGCAACAACGGATGATAAATATTGCCATTAATTTTGAAACTGCCTCGAAAAATTTGACAATTTATGTCATCGTTATTAGTTTGATTTTAATATTGAAAAACTGTCTTAAAAAATATTACGTTAGAAAAACTACGCGAGCCCTCACAAAGCTCAGCTTTTTGCTGGTGTAATTTACATCGATTTTGTAACATAACTGTAATTTGTTTATATAACTAACTTTATGCAGTATCCTCTATAGTCTTTATTAATTATTGGGTTCACAATTTCACATCACTAACTCTTTAATGGAAAAGGGCGGGAAACGTTCGACTTGCAAGGCGCGCTTTTTTGATCTCTCACTTTAAAATTTAATTTTATTAGCTTAATCATAGTGATCAGTGATATATAAACTGTTTCTAGATATATATTTAGTTTAAGTATTCAATTTATTCTTTATTTTCTAACGTTTTCATCACTTCTGGCTATCTGGTAAGTTCTTTTACTTTACTTACCGGAAGATGGCTGAGCCCCCCGATCCTGGGGGGACAGTCCCTCCGGTGGGCTGTAATATAACTATTAACACTAGTTATAATGAATCGGAATCAGGAATGGACACGGACGGTTCGCTTTCGCAACGTCCACTTAAGCGAAGTCGATTGAATAAAATTTGTAAACGATGTAATAAGCGCAGAAGGACACATGGTTCGGACGATAGTAAATCTATTTCCTGTCACTGCAATAACTCTGATCTTACTGAGCAATCTGACACTCAAATAAATTCAAAAAACCCAGTTATTCCGACTACTTTGAATCCGAGTACTGATAAAGCAAATCCCCAACATACACATGCCCCTGTTGGGAGACAATTTTATGAATGTACGGATAGCGCGCCATATGTAATACATATAGAAAGAATACAGTCATCCCCCAATGACGGCTCCACACTCCACCCTTTAACTTTTGGCAAATTCCTTAAAAAACATGATTTTAAAAATATTATAAACGGCAGTATAAAACGAATTGGTAGAAATAAAATTTCAATGGCATTTTCAAAATCTTCTGACGCAAACAGTTTTATTGTACACAACAGCTTATCATTACAAAATCTTAAAGCCTATATTCCAACATTTAATATTACACGAATGGGACTGGTACGGGGAGTTCCTGTAGAATGGTCACCAGAAGAAGTTTTAGATAATGTTACAGTGCCTATAGGTTGTGGTAAAATTATAAAAATGAGACGATTAAACTATAAAGTTTTAGTGGAAGGTTCCCCAACGTGGAAACCATCCCAAACAATTGTAATGACATTTGACGGACAAGTGTTACCCAAACGTATATTTATGTGCTACAATGCTCTTCCTGTTGAATTATATGTTTACCCAACTGTCCAATGCTTTGCATGTTGTCGCTTTGGCCACACAAAGGTGCAATGTAGGTCGAAACCCCGATGTTTTAAATGTGGTCAAGGGCATACAGGAGATTCTTGCAATGTGGTTGAAGATTGTGGCTCATGCTGCTTATGTTCTGGTAATCATTTTGCTATTAGTAAATGCTGCCCTGAATTTAATAGACAAAAAGATATCAAGCTGTATATGGCAGAGAATTGCATTTCTTACGCTGAAGCTGCAAAAAATTTCCCACCTGTTAACAGATCTTTTGCTGATGTACTAATAAATAAACCACTGCATGAGCAGCCTTTAGAATTTAAACAGCCTAACAATAAATCTACATCTCATAAAAAAACAATATTTTTAAAGCCACGCTCACCTCCTAAGCATACAAGTGGTTATAATCAAGATGTTCATAAAGAATTAATTAAGGATTACAATATGCCATCCCAGTCATCTAATGGTTGTGCTTTACAGCTACCACTACAGCAACAGGAACAATCATTATCCAACATTGTTCTAGCACTTATAAATTATCTATCTCAATATATAATAGAACCGTCCAACGTTGCCCCAGAAATAGTAAACTCTCTCATCTCTCAAAACAATGGACCAGTTGATTCAATGGAATTGCCGCAGTGTAGTCAGCAAAAAAAGTGACTTAGCTTATTTAGTTAATAAATACAAACCTTTTGTGATAACACTTACTGAAACATGGCTCAAACCTCAATATAATTTTAAAATTCCTAATTATATATGTATTAGAGAAGACAGATCAGATGGGTATGGTGGAGTTGCCATACTTATTGAAAAATCACAGTCATTCTCTCGTATAAGTCTCCCTCAACACAGTGATGATTATTCAATTATAGCAGCCCTTATTAACAATATAAGTTTTATATCTATCTATATTCCTCGCCCTTCTTCTCACATCTTCAATGAAATCAGCAACATTCTTTCTTCTTTACCTCGGCCATATATATTGCTAGGGGATTTCAATTCACATCACAGATCATGGGGCAGTTCCATCTCTAACTCCAATGGAGAAGCTGGTTTGGAACTCATAGATACTCATAATCTTTGCATCTTAAATACCGGTAGTGCAACTCGACGAACTGGTCTTGATGGAATCATAAGTGCCATTGATTTGTCCATATGCTCCCCAAATTTAGCTTCCACTTTATGCTGGAATACATTGGATTCTACCTTTGGAAGTGATCATTTCCCAATTTTAATTAAGTTTCCCCAGAAATACCAGAAAATCCCACGAAAAGGCCCAAGGATAAAGTACAGGTTGAATGATGGAGATTGGAATAATTTTAAATCAATAGTTGAAAATAGTGTATCATCTCTTCCAAATGTCTCATTAAATGATCCGTGTATTTGTGCAGATGCTTTATGTACATTACTAAATGAAGCAGCTGATAAAGTGTTCCCTGGAAAAAAAACACCGAAAAATAACATACCGTCTCCACCTTGGTGGGACAAGGAGTGTACAGATGCCATTAAAAACAGAAAGGCAGCAGAAATTAGATATAAAAATGATATGACTGATGAGAATTTTAATATTCTGGAAAAAATCATGAATGATACACGTAACTTGTTAAAGAATAAAAAATTTGAAGGTTGGAGAAAATTCTGTGCTTCAATCTCCCCTGACATTCCGTTCTCTGAAGTTTGGAATCGTATAAAAAGATTCCGATCGTCTTTTGTACCAAGCACTTCCATAATGCCTCCTTCTTTGTCTGAAAAGTTTATAGACCATCTAGCTCCTCCAACAGTTTTACAAGAAGAAATAATAACTCCCTTCCCCGAGTACATTCCTTACATGACATCACTTGATAGTTTGTTTACACTAACCGAATTAAAATATGTCGTGAATAGTGTTACAGATTCAGCCCCAGGAGAAGACGGTATTCCCTATTCTTTTTTTTCTAATTTAGGAGATGAAGCGTTAAATTATTATTTGAAAATAATAAATCAAATAATTGAAACAGGCTATATACCTCCGAGTTGGAAACGACAATTAGTGTTGCCAATATTGAAGCCACATAAAGACCCCAACGACTATTTGTCATATCGTCCCATAGCCTTATCACCTGTAATTATTAAAATAGTCGAACATTTAGTCAAAAATAAATTGGAATGGTTTCTTGAAAATAATAATATTTTATCAAATACCCAATATGGTTTTCGAAAAGGCAGAAGCACAATAGACAGTCTTAGCATATTCACAACCGATATCCGCATATCCTTATCTCGAAATCATTCCACCATGGCAGCATTCTTAGACATTTCATCAGCATATGACAACGTTGTGATTCCAATTCTTAGAAATAAATTAGTTAAATTAAAATTTCCCTTTTTATTAACACGTTTCATAATAAACATGTTATCAGAAAGAACTATAATATTAGATACAGAATCCAAGCCGTCAAGATATATTTGGAAGGGACTTCCTCAGGGGTCGGTGCTGAGCCCCATATTGTATAATGTATATACCTATGATTTAGATTCAAGTCTACACAACTCAATTTCTATTTTACAGTATGCAGATGATTTACTTTTATATTGTTCTGATCATTCTGTTGTTAACTTAGTTCAAAATCTGTCCAATTCACTCACTAATCTTAATAAGTGGCTGGATAACCACGGATTACAATTATCTACATCTAAAAGTAATGTTATGTTATTTTCAAGACAAAAAATCGTATCGCCCATTTTAATAAAATACAATGAAGCAATAATTCCGTTTAAAAACTCTGTAAAATTCTTAGGTCTTATATTAGACTCTAAAATGACAGCTACAGCTCATTTTGATTATATTTCCGATAAGTGCGAAAAAATTGTTAATATGATTAGATGTCTCTCTGGTGTATGGTGGGGAGCCCATCCCTCTTCCTTGAAATTAATTTATAATGGGCTAATTAGATCGATACTGGACTATGGGACCTTTTTGTTGGAGCCATGCAACTTATCTGGTCTTAGAAAAATGGATAAAATCCAATCAAAAGCTTTACGGTTAATTACTGGTGCAATGAAATCTAGTCCCTTAAATGCACTGGGTGTTGAATGTGTTGAGCCTCCCTTACATCTACGGCGTCAATATTTATCCGATAGGTTTTTATTTAGAGTAATGCAATTCTCAAACCATCCCTTGCATTTTAAACTTCTCACATTGACAAACGAATTATCTTCCTCGTCTTACTGGCTCCATAAATCTACCCCATGTCTTGTTTTAAGCTACAATAAATATAAATCATTAAGTGCCCCTGCTTATAGCTCGCATCTTCTTCCTTTGTTTAAACATGATTATTGCACATTGATAACAACTCCAAATATACTTGATATTGGTATTAATAAGAAAGATCCTAACGGAAACGTAAAATTCAATGATATTGTTAATACCAAGTGGCCTGACTGGCATCAAATATACAGTGATTCCTCGAAAAGTGGCTCATCAACCGTGGGGGTAGGAGTGTATCACCGGCAGTATAACATAGTGCAAAAAATTAAACTTCCTCTGGAAACTTCTGTGTTTACAGGGGAATGTTATGGAATTCTGAAATGTTTAGAATATGTTCTTATTACGAAACTTAAAAAAGTGTTAATTATTTCAGACAGCATGAGTGCCCTTCAGGCATTGGCAAAAAATCCTTTTAAGTCGAGTAGTAACACCATTATTAGTGACTGTAGAAGTATGCTTTATAAATGTTTAAATAATAAAGTTGACATAATTTTTCTCCGAATCCCCAGCCATACAGGAATTTATGGTAATGAAAAAGCTGACCAACTCGCTAAACAGGCTATTTCATGTGGTGACATGTACCCATATAGAAATGTTTACCATGATCTATTAGCACTACCTAAACTTTATCTTTTGGAGTCTTGGAATAATTTTTGGTCAACCGATAGTCAGTATAAGGGAAAGTTGTATCATTCTATTCAACCAAATATTCCAAACAAGCCTTGGTTCTGCAAAATGGACTTCTGTAAAAGAACGACTACTATTTTGATTCGTATGCGTTTAGGACATGTTTGCACCCCACATCATCTTGCTAGGTTTGGCATTGTACAATCAGAGTTATGCGAGTGCGGTGAGGATGTCGGAGATATAAATCATATATTTCTGTCTTGTCCTAGAAACCATACCTTGTCCTTATTCCATCAACTTAAATTGCTTAAAATTCCATTTCCTACATCTATTCCTACTCTCTTAAGCTCTAACGATTATCTTGTTTATAAAACATTAAGTAGATTTATAATTGAAAATAATATAAAAATTTAATTTATTTATTTATTTCCTTCTTTTTTCCTACCTTTCACTTATATTACTGATCCTTTACAAATTCCTAAGATTTCCGTTTTAAAACACATAATTCCTGTCGTTTCCCTAACTTGACATTGGCATAATGTATAATTACAATTGCCATAAAAAAAAAAAAAAAAAAAACTCTTTAATGTTTTATGTCAATTGTCACTGTCAAAATTGGGTAAAGAAATATTGTGAAAATACGCAGCGAGATACTTATTTCTGAAAATAAACTTTAGCAAACTATGAAACAATTTAATTACGTGCAAAATTAATAAACCCGTGAAGAGTAGTTGTAAATAGTCAAAATGAAATGCCACATACCAGGAGCTAATGTTAAAGGTAGGTACAGTAATTAAAAACATTGTTATCAAGTATTGATGTATGCATTACTAACACTTTTCTTTAGTTCTAGGCAGGACCGTACACGCTTTAGCAAGATTTGGAGATGAATTATACCTGGAATCATTGCCAGACTGTATACTCTTGCGGACGCTGAATGCCGCCGAATCCGCGTACGCTATGGTCAAATTCAATAAGAACTTCTTTTCTTATTTTAATTACAACTACTACTCAACAGAAGACAATGAAGGACTAAAATGTAAAATATCTATGAAGTCGGCAATAAATATTTTCAAATCGCCGGCACACATGGACAAACAGGTTGAAAATTTGGAAATAAAACTTGATACGGAATCCTGTAAACTAATATTTCAATTGAAATGCAAGCATGGTATTGTAAAAACACATTATGTCTCAATATTGGACTGCAAGGCAATGCAGGCAGTGTATACCAAAGACTCTGTACCAAACAGGTAGGTTCCAACTTAAACTAATACATTTTTTCAAGATCTTTATATTGAAAATTACTTTTTAAAATAATAGATTCTGTGAAAACACACCTATAGTATGTATCTTAGGTGCTGTGATACTAAGATGTTTGTGTATAAAAATAAAAAAAATATGTATAATTACATTTGCACTCACATCTGTAATCTCTCAAAGGGTAGGTAGAAATGTTACTAATACAACCACATTTGCCGAAAATATCTTCATCCCATAATGTGATAGGGGCCGAGCCTATTGCTATACCAAGCACAAATTGTATCTCTGTTATCACCAGGACCACCACCAGTCTTCATTTTCAAAAGCGTTTACCTTACACCTGGTATATACTGCTTTCTTTTTAAATCATATTGTCTAATTATAAAAAGCTATAGCTCAGCGAGGATTGGTATGGACTGTCGAGACAAAAGTCACAGGTTCGAAACCAGGGTTCGAGGATATATATCAATGGATATATATCATGATATATATCCGATATATATCAAGCCGGGTTTGACGATATATATCAATATTTTTTTTATATCATATTGCAATACAAAAATGGTTTAAAAAATTAATGTTATTAAGTAATTTTTAGAGTTTGTTACTGTATTTCTACTTCCCAAATATAGATGGCGTGGGAGTAGTGTTAAAACATACTCTCTAATGGTAAGTTCTAATCCATAAATGGCAACACTTCTGCCCTAAAAGAAGATTTTATGGTTTTTAGTTGATTTTGCCTTATCCAAACACGAGTTTATTATTTTATAATTTTAGTCTGTGTATGTAACACATATGCAAACAGTATTCATAAATAATACAATAAAATAATAATATGGCTTTCATACAAAATGGATATATATCAAACTTGATATATATCGGATATATATCATAAATATCCGATATTTTGATATTTATAATAAATATCGGATATTTTCGAACCCTGTTCGAAACTGGCCCCAAGAGCATGCACCTCTGATTGTTCTAAATTAAGTTTATATAAATTGGCAATTATCGCTTGCTTTAATAGTGAAGGAAACACACCTGAGAACTCTTATAAGATTTTTGAAGGTATGTGAAGTCTGCCAATGAACATTAGGCCAGTGTGGTGAACTAAAGCCTAACCCCTCTCATTCAGTAGAGGAGGCCCATGGCCAACAGTGGGACGTGTATAATACAGGACTAGTATTATTATTAATTATAAGAAAGTGAGCACCTGAAATTATTTCAGCTAGGCCCTCTATAACCACTTGCACGTCCAAGGATACTTTTCTAGCCAAAAAAAAAGGTGGGTTGTACGTCCAAGGATACTTTTGTAGCCATAGCGACATATTTTATATAACCGTCGTTATTAACAAATTGCAGGTAGTTTTTGCGTCTTTCATTTGTTTATTAGATAGCTGACGAATTAGTTTACAACAACAATCATGAGATGGTAGTGTAAGAAGCCTCGAAGAATAGTTTCTTAGGTCGGACGTACAAGTGGATAATCATTGATATCTTTTTAAATATTACATTAAATTGGTTTATGGTATTGTTTGCTAGATGTGGAAGTGCATTCGCACAGTTTGACTTGTGTGTCTATTAGACTTCTATCTAGATAGTTATCATTTAAGATATTTCTAGTTGAGTGACCATCAACCACATTCAAGTTTCAAGGTCATGTGCTTTATCGAATGAAAAAATAAAATTTATAATTATATTTTCATTCAGATTCATTAACATGTGTTTGAAGATTCATTAAGAATGATTATGGATATAACTTCGACATTTCTCTTTGATTAATGTTGCAGAATAACATCAGCACAAAGGATTCTATCAGATGCACTCAGCAACTTTCAAAGTTCAGATGATCAAGTAACTCTAGAAGTATCATCACAATCACTAATAATGCGTAATTACATTGACAACAGTGTAGATTTGACTAAAATTATACGCACTCAAATAAGTTTGAAACCAGCAGAGTTTGATAGTTATGCAATAGAGGCTGAAACAACAATTACATTTACCTTAAAAGAATTCAGGGCCTTGTTAGTCTTCGCTGAAACTTTGAACTTACCTCTCCAGTTACATTTTGAAACAACAGGTAGACCAGTTGTATTTATTGTTCACAATGGTTCTACATTTGAAGCTCATTTTGTTCTCGCCACGTCAAAGTCTGATAATGCATCACAAACCACATCAACACAACATACAAATGTTGAGAGAAATAAAAGAAAAGAATCAAACAGTATTCTGTGTTCAGCAAAGAAGAAAATCCATTTGGATGTGGACATATCTAAATGTCTGGATGAAGATTCTCATTTGTTCAACTTCATTGACATACCTGACGAGATTTTACACCACAAAACTGTTGCAAATGGTGATTTAGTAAATACAGAAAACCTTAGTATTAATGGAACTTTAGCAGAGCCAATGGATTGTGATAACATTCCAGCTTCACCTACAGCAAAGAATATGATCAAGTCTGTATTCAAGAGATGCTTTGAAAGCACATTTGATCCAAGAAGGTTGCATGGCGCCATTCTAGCTGAAAATTCCGACAGCGAGTAATTTATCACGCATTACCAGTGGATGAATTAAATTGTACATAATTATTTTTATTTAAAAGAGTTAACCAAACGTTATATGTTTTTTCACTGTCACATTAATCCCTTACACAATCTTTACTATATTTTTCTACTGGGTTAATCATAATAACCAGTTTTCAATCTTCAGTCATTTCTTTTTTCAATGGAATGAAAACGGATTTAATATTATATTCTAAGAGGCGATAAAATGAAATAGCATCATCACTGCATTATGATTTTATAGCAAAAAATATACATACACAGGCAAAAGTATTTAATATTTATACACACGTCGTATAAATTAATGTTCGATGATATTATCCAATCATTGGGGGTTCACCAGCAATCAGTACACATTATAACTACATGCCATGATGTTCAGTAACAATAACCTAATTTTTTTTTGTTTATGAGAATAAGCGTAATCGTATAATTATAATAAATATATTAGACAAAAATAAAGCAACTATCCAAAGTTGAACCTAAATGTGAACAAGTTTACAAATCAGTGATTGCTATAAACCTGCAAACAATATTGATTGCAACATATTGTATTCATACCTTAAGTGCATAGAGGACAAGGTGTAATCGATACAAGGATAAGTTTACAAAAACTTGTATTTATTCAGTAAAAATTATAATTAGGTATTATTAAATTTACTACTAAAATTAGCACTAGAATTAAATCATCTTGCTGAGAAGCAACATCATTAATTTTACAAGGTACCAATTACAAAATGATGCACTTGGGTAACTAACAGTTTACATGCAATAGATACAAAGGTTTTGTAAACACCTTTTACAATTTTTTTTTTACTTTCACTTGCATGTTTATCTTATACAGCACAGCAGTGAATAATAAAAATATTATAAATATGTTGTTTTTACTTCAGATTTGGCTTCTACAATACAGAGATCAAAGTTATAATCGTACAAGGATGTAAAAAGAACAAAATGCAGATTTGTTTTTCTATAAAAATTACCATACACATTTCATCATTATAACAATAGCTAGCTAACATGTCTTAAAAAAGATGAAAAAAGACCTTGAATTCTATTTAAATTTATTATTTATAAAATACGGCAGCGACACCATTTAATTACAATAAGTATTTATTTTAATCAATTTGAATATTGTCTCTCGCCCGGATAGTGGGGCTCGCACTATGATCACGCCAGGGGCCTGCTCTTAACTTCCTAACCACATCACCACACACTCACTATCCAAATAAATCAATTAAAAAGGGCACTGTTATTTAGGAACAATCCTCTTGGCTCTTTCTCACACACTGTGCTACTTTCCTTTTAAACTCCGAATATGATTCTCTCCATTCTTTCTGTAAAAAGAAATAGAATGAGCGCACACATCTACTACTGAGCGTTAGTGCAGGTCCATGCGAGGTGTAGGAGCTTGCTGCTAGGTTATATGGTACTCCTTTCTCATATGCGGTCTATATTAATATTGTGTTACAATGCCCCTTTTTCAACTGTAATCATTATGTTCTAAAATGCCCTCTCACTCCTAAAAGCAATCTTCTTGACTTTTCCTAACACATCTGGCAACTTTCTTTTTGAAATCCGAATATCGCTCTCTCCATTCCTTCTGTGAATGCAAACAACAGTACAATAAGTTCATGAAAAACGTGAAAACAAGTACATACATATTATTATAGAAGCAAACCAAACCATTTTAGTGATTTTTATTGAAAGTCCATACCCAAAAGTATCCTAGTACCTAAGAGTCGCTTAACTTTGTGCAGTATAATTGACTTCACAATTTATGCTTGAGCCCAGACTTTGAGTTGCGGGAGTCATCATAGAACTCATATTACGTTTTTGTGTGGCCAAACCACAATAATGGATGAAACCGAAGGCAGCTTTTACAAACATTTATAGAACGCGACTTTATTAACGCGGGATATTACTCCTGTCTGGGTTCAGCCTTAAATTATTTGTTATAAAACAATGATATTCAAGCCTAAATTAATTACATTCGTCTTATATTAACAATTGTAAAAAAATTAAATAACGTAAAATAAAATATAATTATATAAATTGAATCCATCCGAAAACACATTCTATATGTAATGATTTTCATAGATTTGTAATTCTTCTCAACACAATATTTTCACCCACTCTATGTTTTAATTCCGGTTCCATACATTCTATTTTAAGCAAAACTAATCAATTTGCGTATTTCCTTGTTTGAGGGCCTATTTCACAATGTGTTTGTTAAATTTGAACCACAACATAATAGATAGCTAATTTAGGAAATACGATTCTTCAGGTAAACTTAAAAAGTAATAACTTTGTATTTTGCCATCTTATGTTTTATTTTATACTAGCTTTTCCTCGCGGCTCCGCCCGAGTGATCTGCTTTTTCCGGGATAAAAGTAGCCTATGTTACTTCTAATACCTCCAAGAATATGTGTAGTATAGTTTCATGATGATTGGTCAAGTAATTTTCGCGTGAAAGCGGAACAAACAAACTTACATCACATTTATAATAGTACTAGCTTTTGCTCGCGGCTCCGCCCGCGTGATCTGCTTTTTCATGGGATAAAAAGTAGCCTATGTCTTATTCTGATGTATATGCTATATTATTGTAAAATCCATTCAGTATTTTTTACGTGAAAGAGTAACAAACATACATCCATCCATCCATACTTACAAACTTTCGCGTTTATAATATTAGTAGGATAGTATGTGATGTAAAGATTAGTTCGATATTGTGAAACAAGAGCTAAAATCTGTAATTACTATGACGAATAATACTACTGATATATTACTTATTGTATGTTACACCTTGATGCATAGTGTACCATATACATAGTATGATGCATGATTTTTAATTTATCCATAGATAATGCATAATATAGTAGATGAAACTACATATATGTTGAGTTACATAGAAACCAAGCATGCATTTTTTTTACATAACATGACGTGACGACGTCATAGGCATAGGCTAATAGTGCGCGTTGCGCTAAACTTTACACTTAATTGAAGCTTGCGAAGGAAGTATAGTTGCAATGAAGTTGTCTATATTAGATCCATGACTTTCTCCAATATCAATCTTTTTGACATATAGCAGTTAATATAATCATTACTTGTAATTAAGTGTGAGTAAATGTTACGTACCGCAGCATCAACATTAGCGGGGCTCTCGTCATTGGGATCAGCTAGCATGGAGATGACACTAATAAGTATTGTCTCCACTGTGTGCACGGGCAACCATCGCTCCGACGCTTTCTCGTATCCCCATTTGTCGTCACCAGGTTCATGCAATATTGATATGCAAACATCACCATTCTTTTCAACTGAAATTTTTAAATTTTTCACTTCAGATTTTACGAAATTGCTCCAAAACCTCTCCTAACAACGATGGGGTCTTGCTCATAAGCATCGGACGGTATGTTTAAAGTTATGCACCTGACAATTTTTGCATATTTCACAAGTATTGCTGGTGGGAGAATACTTGTATCCAACCAGATAGCGACCACCATACACTGGTGCTAAAACCTGCCATAGTTCCAGGGTCAGCCAGTGTATATCCGGATCTTCCCAGGGGGCTTGCCCCCTGATCCTAACCCTTTTCCCATCCCTCTTTCCTTCCCCTCCCCCTTGGCCCTTTGGCAGGCCGGCATGATCTTGCCGACTTACTTAATGCCTACTTAATCCAGGGTTCGAGGATATATATCAATGGATATATATCAAGATATATATCCGATATATATCCAATATATATCAAGCTGGGTTCGACAATATATATCAATATTCTTTTTTATAATATATTGCAATACAAAAATGGTTTAAAAAATTAATGTTATTAAGTAATTTTTAGAGTTTGTTACTGTATTTCTACTTCCCAAATATAGATGGCGTGGGAGTAGTGTTAAAACATACTCCCTAGTGGTAAGTTCTGATCCATAAATGGCAACACTTCTGTCCTAAAAGAAGAATTTATGGTTTTTAGTTGATTTTGTCTTATCCAAAAACGAGTTTTCTTTTTTATAATTTTAGTATGTGTATTTAACGCATATGCAAACAGTATTCATAAATAAAACAATAAAATAATAATATGGCTTTCATACAAAATTGATATATATCAAACTTGATATATATCGGATATATATCATAAATATCCGATATTATTATATTTATAATAAATATCGGATATTTTCGAACCCTGACTTAATCATAATTTACAAAATATGTAACTTTCATTTTAGTACCATATTGCTCTTGAATACACATTTGTTTATATAAAATATAACCAAGAGCAGAATGATGATGCATCAAAGTATTAGCAAAAATCCACACCAATACAATTTTGCATATTCCAACAATAATTATCTTATGACAATGCAAAATTTTACATGAAAATAGTTTGTAAAAAATAAATTAAAATGCGCATTGCACAATTTTGTGTCATTTTGACTAAAAAAGTATTCTTAGTAACACGGATGGAAAAAAAGTCACAGGAAGTGCATGATGCATTTTTTTTTAATTCCCTCTGTTATATTTGTCATCATTTTTTTCCGGTTTCATCATTTCATTTTTATTTCAGAATATCTTGCATTAATTTATATAATAGAATTTAATAATTGTGATCTCCAACACTGTTCTAGCCAAAAGAAGTCCCACGGTAGTTCAGACTGTAGATAACCTTGCCAGATACTGCATGATATGTTGCCCTTCCATCACATTTTCTATAAAAACGAGTCACTTCAACACCTATCGAGCACATCAGCAAGCTCTCGGCATTGAATTTATTGTTCAATCAACTTATACTACATATAGAAGGTTTTCACATACTACTTACTATTTGGATGCCATATTTCAGTGACAAATTTCATCCGTGGTGGCCTTAATGGGTATTCCTTTGGAAAATGTAAATGTGCTTTGAAGAATCCACCCTCACTGAAAATATTTAGATACAACATTAGTAAATATCACTATTCTAATGTTTGTCATTAAGGCACATATTTTTACAACATATCTTGGCAACTATTAATCAATTTTATAGAACTTAGATTACAGGTATGTTATAGACAAATGTAATATAAAATGTTTATTTTTTTATATTAACAAGTTTACAAACTATATAATGAAACCATGTGTTTGGACTTACTATAACGTATCTGGAGGTCCGATGATGAGCACTTCCCATCTGTAAATGTCATTGTCGTCTATCAATCCAGCAGAAAACCCTTCTACTGGATTTTTGTTCAGTTCTGAAAGTGAAAATCTCCAAATTGACAAAAAGGCAATGTGTTTTACTTTGCAAATATAGCAAGTTTGTGCACAATATTTGTAAGAAACGTGAGCGTTTGCCAACTTTCAACCGTAAATACACATAGTTTACTCTTTGACTTTGGCACGAATAGCTGTCAGGGCAACGAATATTGATTTTATTACGAACGGCCCGACCATTCTTTAAATTAGTTAAAATTAAAACAGTTTATGTAGAAAGGTCTAAATTTACAGCTTTTTGTAATAACAAAGATAGCCAAAATACGACCGCTGAGGTCAATGATTGCTGGGACAAGTCGTCTCACAATCGCACAGTGACTAGCACAAATTCTACTAGAGATAAACCAACACTTACCAGCTAGTTGCTTTTTTAATAAAAGCGAAGACTGTGGCTCTGACATTAATTACAATTGTGAAATTTACCCTGATGACACGAAACAAATGATTTTTTCGACAAAAGATGGCTGGCTGAGTTTTGAGCAGGTTGTGAAACATATGAGTTGCTGCTTGTTTCCGGTGGCAGATGTTGCCACACGCATTTAATTTCTACCACAAAATATTGACATGCTAAGGAATTTAGTTAGTGTAGGAATATGCCTATTTATAATAGTGACTATGAAGTTAATATAAGTATTTCAGAGATTTCGCCATATAATTCAAATTACCCGTTTCAAACTAAAACTTAGTAGAAGGAAAACTTAAATGTTTTTATGTATTCCATTTAAAATGCATCTATTTAAGGGTACGATTAAAAGCAAGACATATATCGCTAAAAATATCTTATTTTGTTCAAATCATAATAAACAAAAACGCCAGCGGCAAAGTAAAGTTACAAATCGCAATACAATGTGTATTACAATATTCTTACAATCTACAAAACACTAACTACTGAAGATATGGCGTGTTATTTTAAACGTATTCATACGTGATTTCAAATCCTAAATTACCCAAAATCAAAACTTTATTCATCATGTAGGCTAAGACGGCGCTTATGACAGGTTAAGTACAGAACATTTGTCATACCCAGCAATAGATCAAGAGAAAACTTTTGAGGAATCACGATAAGATTTGGCTTTATATTTTTTCTGACTAAAGTTCTATTTATACTTGTCTTGCCGACTCAATTTATATTTCGGATGGAGCGAGATCTCCATATGGTCTCTTACCTCATCTCTTGATTCTTGATTGTGAACTTATATCTCCGCACTTAGCCCGTAAAATATCGGGTTATTGTGCATGTTCTTATCTCATATTATTTAGTTGCCGACGCCGGTTAAATAAATTCACCAAACAATCACACACATAGTCCTGACCCCACAGTAAGATTACAAGTCTCGTGTTGTGGGTATCAGAAACTACGAAGAATTACGGTCCCATCCAGACCCGAATTAAATATCTCTGGATCACACAAACATTTCTCTCGGTGCTGAGATCGAACCCGTGGCCGCTCCTTACACAGCCGACCTCCTTACCCCACCCGCTGCGCTACGGAAGCTACATTTAGGAAAATTAAATTTTGTGCTCTCTGAATACTTTACTGCTTTAATTGTAGAATCGTATAACTAAGTCTTAGTACTGCACATCAAAGATTTGATTTCATCAAGTTGTTTTGTTGTTACTGACGTGACATATTATTTAGTTACAATTCACAATGAAGTCGGCGCAACGTGCTTTTTTCATGTTACACAAAAATTTTCATCGAAGTTTATACGACCGGCCGTCGCCTGACGTCAACCCCTCTAGTAGATCTCAATAGATAGTATTAACATAAAATGTATTATTACTAAAATGTAGTTTACTGTATTACGAGATTGGCAACATATCACGGATACGTGCAACGCCATCTTTTGAAAAATAAACATACTCGATTACCACAACAAGATGCAGCTATTCTGGTAATCAACTGCGATGCTATCTGAATAATGGAACTAATGATAGAATCCTACTAAAAATAAAATAAATAATAAAATATTTGGTTCGATGCTACGAATAGTATTTTCGGAATCTTGTGAATCACGTTAAACTCAGACAGAAAACTCCAAGAATTTTCAAAATATTATTACATATAATATCTTATATTACAGTGATCTAAAATGAATCAAGTTAATATGTGTATAAGATTTAATTACAAAAAAATATTTCGACAAAATGGTACTAATTCAAACACTCAGCTCTGTTTCTTTTTTAACTTTTTTTCTTGCGGTTCCGCATTTCCGTTCATATGCTTGATTTTCCTTTTCTTATTGGTTTTATTTTTATTTGAATGAGTAGACTGCACATGGTTGTTATTGTTTACTTTGACTGTTCCTTTACACGATCCCACAATACTCAATAAAGATTTGAAGCATAAATCTGTTTTTACAAGAGAACTTTCATGAAATTTGTTTATTGTGTCTATGAGTTTTTTCAACAAATTGAAGAAATTATTCTTCACTGCTATCTCTTTTCCACCAGACAAGGTATCAGTCAGTGTTTTCTCAAATTGTGCTTCCAAGTTGGACAATTTGCTGAATTCATTATCGGATGTAGGCTTAGTTCTCTTCAAAGTACGGTAGAATCCAGACATTAGTTCTATACCTTCGTTACGGCGAAACTGTCTGATGTCGTTGTTAAAAATATTTTCTATTAAAACAGGAACCAAATCGTAAGTCCCTTCCCATTCTGATTGCAAAACATTGTGAAAGAAGATAATCGGCAACATGCAGTTCCTGTTTTTAAAGTATCCCTGAAGAGCGTCTTTGAATATTTCCACGAGAGGAGACACCTGCTTCTTTTTTGACGTTTTTTGTGCAGTAATTTTTTGGGAACAGTGTATTATGAATATCGCAAAATAGGTGATAACATCACCTAACGCCTGATACAAAAAATGTGATCTCTCCCCTTTGTCAATCGTTGATTTTAAATAATCACACAATATATCCATAGTTACATCATCAGCTGAAGAAAACTTCTTGATTTTAGTTAGATTTTTTATAGTTTTTCGTACTCTATTCTCTAGTTCGCTGAACTGGCTATCTTGAATGCAAGATTCTAAACATCTCGTAAGTGGCGTTATCAGTCCTAAGCAAATATCCATTGCAGGATCCTTTTCTAAATAAATATCAATTAAGTCAAGAACACGGATTCTGAAATCAGATAATGCCTTTCTGTCTTTACGATCTTTTTTTGTTTTTTTGCCTTTGTCTTGGTGAAATTGTCGGAAAGCTTCTGCTAGTGCTTCATCGAGTTTTTTGCCTTCTTCCTCATCAATCATATCAGCGTCAATGCTTTCTGTATCGGAAGTGTTTCCGGCGGCGCCTAAAGCTTTTTGCACTGCTAGTCGTAGTTGTTCTGGTGTTCTCATTTCTTCATCACCATCCTCATCTTCCATGTTACTATCACTTGCGTTACCATTTTTATCATCTTCATCATCATCATCTTCGTCGTCACTGTCATCCGCATTCTCGTCACTGCCTTTGCTCTCGCCATCAGATTCTTCTCCATCTGACTCACTATCTTGTGATAATGGGTTTGATTCATTTTCTGGGTCCAGCACTGATACTATCTGACCCATAGATGATGGCGTTAGATATTCCCACAGAAGCCTAAAAACGCATTGTACTACAGATCGCAACACACTTGATTCAACTGATAAGATTGATAGCAGAACTTCAACTAAAACTTCAATCCATTCTGGTTCAACTGTGAGATCACCTTCTTTTGCTGGTTTTTGCTTCTGTTTCTTTCCTTTCTTGTAGTGTTCATAACAACTTTTGAGTTCCTTTATTGAACTTCTAGCTATCTTTACATGAGTAGGCTCTGAGAATAAAAATAATCCGAGTTGATACAGCAGTATCAAGAATACTTTGTCAATTTTAGATTTTGATTCATTCTTTTCAATTTTTTGACATACTTCCATCAGCATTTGCCAACACACCATGTTTTCTTCTGGGAATTGCTTTTCCAGCTTGGCACGGACTTGATCTTTCTCCAGTATAGTGCATATAAAACTGTTCAGTGATGATAAAACACTTACAAGATGATCAACATTAGAGAAACGAGATGTGAAGCATCGGTAAAAGCTTGATTTTATTGCACCTGAAAAGAACAAATAACCAGCTATCAGATCAGTCAAATGGTCACAAAAATTTATAAAAGTAAATAAAATAGATTTATTATAAGGGCTTTGGCTAGTGAAGCAATTATTTTATTATCGATAAAGATTTTTCTCTGTGTGAAGTAGATATTATAAATTATGGGTTTGATTTCATATCGAGTAGCCTGAATTTGAGTAAGTATAGATATGCGGGGGTTAAAGGGGTTTGTACTAAGCGGTTAAACATAATTTTTGCTGCAAGAGACGCGCCAAAATATCTTGAGTTGTCAAAGTAGAATAATAGAAAAACTATGCATCTCCGGTGGGGTTGAGGGTTCGATGCAACCCCTCCCCCTCCTATCTTGGTACGAAGGCGACTTAATATGATATATTTACCTAAATTATACTTTCAGATAATTTTTTACTACATAAATTAAACAAATCAAATTTTCATTCTAATCAAGTTAAATTGTGATGTATATCGCACATACCTGACAAATCACCACTGACAGTAACACTCTCATCATCACTAATTTTAAAAAAACCAAAGCACATTAGCAGTTTCATGTATGTCAACTTAAACTGCACATCATCTTTAACTGCCTCATGACTGACTAAATGTGACAGCAGTTCCGCTGCCTTCACTCTTTCATTATTGTACCAGTTTCTTTCAACACCATCTTTGATAAACTTCTTTGTGGTATTCAACAAGACTCCTTTAAAAAGTTTGGCCATTTTTTTCACTCCATCTTTATCTAAGTCAGCTATAGCAGATCTCACTACACTTGATCCAGTTATTTCAGAGAAATTTATTTCACCTGGGTTAAAGAGTAATTTCTTGAGTACTTCAACTCGAGTTTGATTATTAACTTTTTCAGATTTAAGTGCTTTAGTTAATGCATTGAGAAGATCCTTTTGCTTTTTTATCATAATTTTGTTGTCATCTTCATTGTCTCTTTTGCTTCTAATTTTACTTGCAGTCTGAAGGCCTTTGAACCAGTCCATGAAAAGTTTGAAGAAGTTCCTGCTAATAAGTTCCGGTAGAACATCAACATTGTCTTGTAGGTTATTTAATATTGAAGTCAATATATTAACAGATGCAAGTTCTCGATTTCTGTTATGTTTCACCAATTGACTATCTATCCCTGAGGTCCAAAATAATTGGAGGTGTGGTGAATTTGCTATCTTAATACCAATTTCCTTGTAGATTGGATGACTCAGTGAATTATATTCCACACCAGCCTTGAAAAAAAGGAAACAATGTCTTAATAATAAACACAGTGCAGTCTATCAAGTGCCCTACAAATCATACTACTAAAATAGCTTGGTTGAAAGTTGCATAAATAAGGTGTCATTGATGAGTCATTTTGCTCCTGCATAATTAATAAGTGACAACTTAAAATGTCTACATAAAAACATAATTAAACTCACGCCTGTTTCCCATAGGAGTAGGCAGAGACAATGGATTTCCACTTGCTATTATCCTAAGATACCTTCTTATCATCACTCACTCTCATTAAATACTTCATGCATGCACTTAAATGTGTAATTTTACACAAATTGTGAATGCCAATTTGAAGTTTGAATTCTGGATTTCAGTCTTTTCACAGTCTTAGTATGCTGGCATTAACACAATGTGATGATATTACTCAAAGGAAAAAATATTTCACTATTATAATTATCTTACCAAAAGTTTCTCACAGATAGAGTGAATACTATCATCAGAAAGCAGCTCAGCGACACCAATCAGTTTCCTTAGTTTCACCTTTGCTGGGAATTTATCATTTACAACCATAAGGAAGTACAGGGAATCGAGACTCTGATCTTTTATATCCTTCTTAAATTCTTCCTTTATGTGTGGCCAAATTATGGCTACAAATTGATCTTGATCCAACTAGAAAAAATATATTGCAATAGAATTTATTACTAAATTATTAAATACATATACAATATATTTTTCAAACTAATTAATATTCTATTGTTAGTTATTTTAAGTGAAAACATAACTAGTAATCAATACCTAAATGTAATCTACCTCTTTTTACATGTTTCTGCTGCACTGAGTTCTAGAAGGTTACAAATAAATTACAATCATGTGTAAATTGTTTCTGTAGTTTAAATTGTAACAATATTCCTCCAGCAACATGTGGGATTTTCGAAAAGCTAGCATATAGAAGAATGAAATAATTAGTTTTTTCTTACTTGTCCTACACTACAAGTCATCAAACAGGTTAAATTCTTGTAAACATAAAATCTATGAGCAAGTTAAATAGATTGTTTTTAAGTGATCTTATAAATTTTAAAGTTTAAACATAATTTCTTGAATAAAAAGTGGTATGTAAGTTTAAGACTAAAGGGACACGGCAGATCCACGAATTATTAAATGACGACATGTAAGGAACAATCCATTATAAGCTAGATGATGGTGGTAGGATATTCATATCCGACCACAGTTCATATGATGTTAAAACCTGCCACAGTGATCCACACACTTTATGTGGATTGGGTTCTAGTATCAGCTAGTGTATATCCTGTTGTCTCAAGGGGCTTGCGACATGACTTGATGGTTGATTGGAGCAGATCTAGAGGTACATCCTAGTGTCACTGTGCCTGCATCGGTCATCTGCCTGTCCTGTCTCAGGCCCCTCGATTTGCTTCTTTCCTCTCCGAAGATGAAGAGACAGCGTGAGTTCGTTTCCCACACCAAGACTGATGACTGATGAAGATTGGTTTTGGGCACACCCATAGGTGTGGCACTGCAAGTCCTTCGTAGTTCCTGATACCCACTATACAGGTTTAACCTAATGTGAGGTCAGGACTATGTGTGTGACTGTTGGGTGTATTTATTATTTTATATGCTAACACACAGACATATAGCAAGATATGTACCAAAGAACTGAAATATCTATACTTGCCTTTACAGTAAAATCAAGGAGAATAAGATGTGCAATAGTACTAAGGTAGGACTTTTTTTTACTGGCTGATATCAACAACCTGATTACTTCTCCTTGCTCTTCACTGGTACTTTTTAGTATAAGATTTGATCTGAACAGTGCTCCACATATTAAAATCTGCCCAAGGGCCACATCACCTACTTCCTGGAATAATTATAAAGTTAAAATCAATCGCTGAATTATTGATACTGACATAATAGTTGGCTATTAATATTTAGCCCCTGACGTAAATAGGTTTACATAATGATTTCTTACGTTTACGCGAATGTTACTCATTGAAATAAAACTAATTTAAACGGATTTTATCGCGGTTTTGTATTAATTTTGATCCCGACGTTTCGAAGACTTTTCAGCCTTCGTGGTCACGGGGAGGACTGAGGTGTAGGTTGTCCAAAATTGTTAATGTTACAGTATCTACCTTCAATTTACAATTATAAAAATCTTTATGGTTTGGTCCGATCTACGCAGAAGGAGCTCACAGTGTCTTGAGGTCTGGCAGTTGGTCTTTTGGGCTCCGATTTAATTAAATGTATAATCGGATCCCAGGCTTGTGCTAGCTTCCAACCATCTTCTCTATTGAAATTCGGATGTTTTTTAATTTCAATAGCCTCACGAATCATCCTAGGTAGGAATCGGTGTTCTTTGGCAAGGATTTGTGGTCTGTCAAATCGAAGATAATGTTTGGAGCCTTCCTCTGAATGTTCAGCAACTGCAGACTTCGTAGAGCGTCGGTGTTTAACATCAGCTATATGTTCTTTTACGCGGGTCCCTATACTTCTTTTTGTTTGACCTATATAAGAGAGTCCACAGTCACAATCGATTTTATATATGCCCTGTTCCTGTAGAGGTATATGACACTTGACCGGTGGTAAAAATTGACTAATCTTCTTGGGCGGCTTGAAATAAGTTTTAATAGAAGCACGCTTCAGCACATAGCCAATCTTGTCGGTGACTCCTCTATCGCAAAGTGACCCATACAGATAAATACCTGAATGGTCAATCTCACCACCATCCGAAACAGTTAGCTACCGTGGGCAAATCTTTGTTTCAGAGAGCACAAGGAATCTGTGACGAGGAACATCTGGCTGCCGAGCTGCAACATGTCAAGCGAGTACTGCGAGACAACAAGCTCCAAATACCACGCCGCCGTCACAGAAACCGAGTGAAACCAGCCACAGTTGAACGTGTCCCTGTTGTATTACCATATGTTAGAGGAGTCACCGACAAGATTGGCTATGTGCTGAAGCGTGCTTCTATTAAAACTTATTTCAAGCCGCCCAAGAAGATTAGTCAATTTTTACCACCGGTCAAGTGTCATATACCTCTACAGGAACAGGGCATATATAAAATCGATTGTGACTGTGGACTCTCTTATATAGGTCAAACAAAAAGAAGTATAGGGACCCGCGTAAAAGAACATATAGCTGATGTTAAACACCGACGCTCTACGAAGTCTGCAGTTGCTGAACATTCAGAGGAAGGCTCCAAACATTATCTTCGATTTGACAGACCACAAATCCTTGCCAAAGAACACCGATTCCTACCTAGGATGATTCGTGAGGCTATTGAAATTAAAAAACATCCGAATTTCAATAGAGAAGATGGTTGGAAGCTAGCACAAGCCTGGGATCCGATTATACATTTAATTAAATCGGAGCCCAAAAGACCAACTGCCAGACCTCAAGACACTGTGAGCTCCTTCTGCGTAGATCGGACCAAACCATAAAGATTTTTATAATTGTAAATTGAAGGTAGATACTGTAACATTAACAATTTTGGACAACCTACACCTCAGTCCTCCCCGTGACCACGAAGGCTGAAAAGTCTTCGAAACGTCGGGATCAAAATTAATACAAAACCGCGATAAAATCCGTTTAAATTAGTTTTATTTCAATGAGTAAATAGGTTTTATTTTATTGACTTATTTGTCTTGCACCTGTGTCATGGCTACCAAATGAATAGACCAATTTAAATATGTTTTTGATAATAGGGATTTTTTTAAAGATATCTATGATTTAATAATGTTAAATTTATTTTTAGTAATTGCTATTATTTCTCAAACATATAATTATGGTGTAAACTTTCTAACAATCCTCAAGGAACTGAAGTTAAGTTTTTTAGTATCATTTCAAATATTAATGTGCATGAATAATGATAATTACTTTGTTATAAAGAGAGAGAGAGAGAGAGAGAGAGACTGTTGAGCTATAAAGAATTCATCAAAGTACAGTAATACCCCGACTTGTTTTACGTACGTTGTGTTTTATTGATAACCTTAAATTATGTCACTCAAAAGTGCATGCAAAGTTGTACCCCGACTTACGCGAATTCGACTTACACGGTTATAGCTCGGTCCCACCTATCGCATAAGTCCGGTGTATTACTGTATAGGTTTTGAGGCAAACTGACCAAATCAAGATATAAATGTGATTATGGGACTGTAATTAATGTCGCAACTACGAATGCACGATGATGAAGGGCTAATATTGTCTTTAGTATTGTTACATTAGTTTATGAGCATGTTTTTCACGGAGTAACTGACATTGATTTGATGTCCAAATATCACATATTATTTATTTTAAAAGGAAAGTTACAAAAAAAATTATATTACCAAGTGCATTGTTTTATTCATAATACTAATGTTTATGTTTTTTGCTATAAGGAAGGACATACAGAGTATTTACTTAGGACAAAAGAAAAAAAACTTACACTTTTACATGATCCATTTGCATGTAACTCTTTCTTTATTAATTCCAGTAGCTGACTGGTTGTCAGCTGATCAAATTTCTTTAGAACAGCTACTAACGTAGCGAAATATCCAGCTCTTACTTCGGGCAGATTCGCGCCTAAGCTTCGTACTAACCGTTTCAGCACATATTGGGTATTTTTTTCACTCTAAACAGGATAAAAATACATTCAATACATGTAATTAAAGAATAGAAGTTCAACTTTATTTATTTTAATGATGAAATAAATAAGTATCGAAACTAACCTCATTGCTTTGTAACTGTGATAGTATTTTCGCTCCTCCTAGAAGTTTGGAGTCATCTTTTGGAGCTTTTAATAAATCAAATGCATCTAATATTGATGGAGTTACTTTAACATCCTTCTGGGGCTTGGTTTTGTCGTCATCGTCTTTCATTTTTATTCTTATTCGATGTCACAACAATCAAAATCCACATGGGATTGGGAATATATTTCCATGTGAATTCCATACTAGAGGTGGTCATTAGTTTAACTAGGGATGAAACCAATATATTAGTCTTCGTTAAAATATTAGTAATATTCAATGTATTCAGGTATCAGTAATCCGACAAATCTTGATATCCTAATATTTAATATTCACTATAAACTAAAGTAACCTTGGCGTAAATAAAACAGAAAGAGTGTGCACAATAAGCATTAAAATCCGTCCATATTTTTTGTAAAAAGAGAGGCACCCAAGTTAGTATCTTGTCTCTTTTTAATATAGGGAAAGATTTAGTGTTAACACTAAATTTCAAAATTAAATAAACATTGCAAGACATGACTCATATTAATAAACTTTATAATGCTTAGTTAAAATTGAACGACATACTTTTGGAACATTATTTATATAAAAATAAATATAATAAATATTTGAGTACTTGCGTTTATTCGTAAAACCGGACAATGTTCTTTCCTTAAAATTTTGAGTCACCGAGTCTGATATAAGTGGCAACATTGTTTAGTAACTTCATATCGAAATATGTAGGGTGACCATGTTTTTCTGTTTAATGGACAACTGTGCACTAAAAAGAGACTGGAAAAAACGTTCTAAATCCGTTGTGGCAGCTTAATAAATGATACTGCAGTTTTTCTTTGCTTTTATTACACAATTAACTACTTTCATCATATATACCAGATATAACTAGCTATTGTGTAATCGTACTTTTATTTATTAAAATCATTATGTGTGCAATTGCCTATAACAATAAATCAGTTTTTATTTGTGCGATGTTTGTTTCCTAAATGCCATTTAACCTGTAAACTGTTGAAGCATGTACCATTATTAATAAAGTGTCGATAAAAATTCATGGTGTTGCATTATTGCCAAATAATAAACATACTGCTCGAGATATAAGTGTATAAGAGCTATCAGCATATAACATTTTTCATAAAACTAATTGCTCACCAAGCTAGTTCACTGCGACTGCGTGTTGGTGTGTTTATAATTCTAACTTTAGTAGTTTTTGAGAATTCGTGATTAACCAGATTGAATGAGTGAGTGATATTTCGCTATAATATTTGTATATAGATCGATTAGTTCTGCCACTTTTTACAATTAGCCTAGCAAGTAAATAATTATAAGGAACCTAACGTATTTTTTAAATTTCAAATTATAATTTTGCCATAATACAAAATAATATTCAAAATATCGTAAAGCATAGACACCCTACTAGAAAGAGAAGAAATACTAACTTACGTTCCTTTCCCTCTTTTCAAGGTCACAGATTTTGGACTGTTTTTTCTCTATGGACTGCGCATTTCCTTTTCATTACCTATTACTCCAAGATATTTCATTCCACAGAGTATATTTAAGGGACCTTTCCAGGTTCCACAGATAATATATTTTCATAAAACGTCAAGAAACAAAAATAAAGTATATTCAGTTTATACATTCGTTTTTAAATAATTGTCATATTAGTAAATATTTAATATGGACATACCATATCCTGAGTTATCAGCACGTTAAATAAAATAGAAGAAAAATACATATTCAGTGTTGATATATCTGATTTTTTTATTTAATGGCCGCTTCTAGAAACTGATGCGCGCGCATTCAGTGTTCCATGTTTCTAAACATGGCAGGTCGCAGTGGTTTTGACGATGTTAATTCCAGGTATTTCTTTTAAAACACAGTTCTGATCTTGATTGATTACATTTATTATAGCGCGCCTAACATTTTAGTGGCTAAATTTATTTTTTTATTTTTATTTTACGGATTAATTGCGAATGAACTTTCATGTTTTTGCCTTGCGATAACATTGAATGAAAATGATTTTTTTACGCACGCCAGTGAATTTGTTTCAATTTCTTGGTCTCTGTTGGAAAATTTCCACCACTTACAACTGTTTTGGTCAACATTTAGTATGTTTTTATAGTTTTATAGGTTATAATTATACGTACAATTATACGGGTGATTGCAGAGACTTCGGTGGCGGTAGACGGACAGCCGGAAGCCGTCCGCTCCCTTCTGAGCCTCCTTACAAGGCTTATGTCGGGAACTTACCCTCCGGCCTTATTCAAGGCGATATAAACAGAATTTTCCCTGTAAGTGCAAATTCCTTGACTTGTCACCCTTGTTGTTTATGTACTTGAAAATATTTGGCGGTACTTGATTTATTATTACGCGTTAATTAATCTCAATCGAAATATTTGGTTTGTTTGACGTTATAAGCTTCCTATTATGTCATCCTAGGTCATGTTATGATCACATTACATCATTGTAAGACACACAAGGTGTTTTTAATAACATTTCATCTACAACACTACACATTGTAAGGGTACATTTAATAACTGTTAACAGAGTTTTACGAAACAGTTATGAGACTTGTGCTATTTTGTAAATGTGAGAAAAAGAACTCATATTATCCGTACACATATTTCAACAAAAATACTTGCCTAATATGGGTTATGTAGAAAAATATCCCTTGTTGAATCATTATTCTTGAAAACTCTGTTTTAATGAATATGTCAGGTGTTAGAGTGTCTAGGTGTCTAGGCTTGAGAGTCTAAGTATAAGTGATCAATTTTTATGAAATCTCTACTTAATTAACATTTTATGAGTTCAATAAATATTTTGGTCCCTTTTATTGTATGAAACATACTGATTCCTTATTATAATAATATATAGTCAATATGTGTGTGACTGTCATTTTATTTTTCAAACATCATGTCATAAATATGTGAGGGAATCATTACTTTAATTAGTAATGAAGTTCACATTATATAACAGTACCTGGACGACCAAGCTTCACTCGGTGTTTTTAAACTACGGAGAAGATACTTATTGCATTTGCTTATTATTGTTGGAAAACAGTGAAAAACATTATAGCTGCCTTAAATAAATAGTACAATACTTTTGGTAAGGTGAAACAGTACCCCAAAAATATATGAGATGGAGTTGACATCTATCAATCCTTAATATTTTTATTCTCTCTTTTTCGCGTTTATTCAGGCAAGACACTGAGAGATAGATAAATTTGAAAAGAAAAATCCTTATTAATACAACATTTTCAAGCTAGCATGGCAGTACCTAAAAAAATACGAGATGGCGCTATATTATCGTAATAGAAAAATCATTTTTTTATGGAATATCGTGTTTCTCAGGAAAAATGCTTATACAGATAACCTTGGAAAGGAAATCCTTATCTTAGTACAAAATTTCATCCAAATTGTTAAAGCCATTTCCTAGATACATGAAATATACAATTGTTGCTTGTGTTTAAATATATATGATGCTACAGTTGATTTTATTTATTACTTCCCAGCTAATTGTATACCATGCCATTCTATTGCTAATAATTTTTGAATTTATTTATTACAGGATCTATCTATAAAAAATGTACGATTGGTTATGGATAAAGAAACAGATAAATTCAAAGGCTTTTGTTATGTGGAATTTGAATGTCTTGAAGATTTGATAAAGGCAATTGAATTGAATGGAGTTATTAATGTAGATGGAAATTTAATCAAAATTGATGTTGCAGAAGAAAAAAGAAATGACAGGTTTGTTTATTTTCATTAGTTTCTATTACTTAGTTAGAGCACCTTTGAGAAAAGATTGTATTTGTGTTTATGGTGGGGATGTGTGTGAGTAACACACATATATGATCAGCTCACATAAGTGGGTCCATTTCACCTTTAATCCCAGGAGAAAATATAATCCTACTACTATCTAGATTTGAGTTCATTTTTAGTTTATGTTATCAACCAGTTGTATTTTATTCTTTATAAAGGTCAGAGGAGAGTTACATTATTGGCCATAATTATTTGATTTGGTGGAAGGAGTAAAATGTACCATGAACATGCCCCTAATGGTATTGAATTTATCAAAATCTAACTATTTGTCTATGATTTCTGGGACTTGTGGTGTTAGAATAGCCCTATGTTTCGACAAATTTTCATTTATAAGCGTCGGCCGACCCTTTTTAACACGCTTTTATTTTTTAATAATGATACACTGAGTATGCTTTCAGTGTACAATATTATCAAATAATTCCAATATCCCCTTGACCCCAAGTCAAAAGTCAGGATATTTGATGAGATTGTATGAGAGACCTACCACCTAGGTGTGAACTATTATAACATCTGCTTGGCTGTAACCTTTTTATTGCCGATTACCATGACCAGTGGTTCGCCGTCAGGCAGGCCACATGCCCATTTGACTATAGGTAATCTCCCAACGTATGTTACAGTAGAGGCGGATTCGACCGCGGCCGACGAGACGGCGGAGGTGGCCGCGAGGGCGGTCGCGGGGGCGGCGGCGGCGGTGGGGGCGGCGGCTTCAGGAGGGACGGGGGGCGCGGTACGTACGACCAGTTCGACGCGCTCGACCGCCGCGCGCCGCGCCATCAGGGTGGAGGGTTCACACACGGTAACATCGCGCGAAACTAACGCTCCAACCATGCTTCGCTTCACACTTTAAATGGATGTGTCACCTTAACGCAGTGCAGACGGACCCCGTGGTAGTCTACTTGATAACAATTGACATTCAATCTTATTCGCTTAGCCTATACATGGATGATATTAGTACGAAAAAGCCACCAAGCGACTCAAATCAGCCTTTATTTTCTCACCTGTATGGTTAAGACATATGGTTGAGCTTAAATTGTTATCAAATCAAGTTAAACAAACAAAATATTATTATGTATGTACTTTACTTGGCACACAGAAAAACGTAAGACAAGATGAATATGCACCGCCTCTTCAATGTATTTTTGGTATAAAATATATTACAGTAAGGTTGCAAATCACTCGCATGGAGGCGCGACTCTTCGTCGCCCGCGCCCATCAATTTGCAATCTTATAGTATTGTGTTTTTTATGAAGATACTTTGCAGGAGCGCTGCATTACGTTCTCTCTCCGTCTTACGTCTTTACTATTTGGTTTGTGCAATCTAATGCAGTCGTTAAAAAGTAGTTGACAGGATTATAAAATACTCTTTAATATGTTGTTCATTTCCTCCACTTTCCCCCGGTGGGGAGGTAGCGATAAAATGCTTTCCCCACGACAAAAAAAAGGAGATGTTCTTTTCCTAGAACTTTTCAACTATTGTTCCCATTTTCATTGTATAGGACCTTGATATTTAGCGTCAGTGGCTAGAGACTATCCCGCCCACACACCCGCCACTGTAACTCCTGTGCACCAGGATCAACAGTGGCACGCATTTTTGTCGACACCGAGCAGTGAAGCTCGGCGAATCCCTGGGAATACCTAAATGTCTTTGTCACGCAACGAAATTAATCAGATAGAAGGTTAGGGGGGAGTTGGAAATATTAATTGTCCACTTCCCTCCATAGCAAAGCGGGAGATAAAATAATAAATTATAATATAGCCTCAGTGGCCAGTGATATCTTTTCTAGTTTTTACCCATAATTGATTTTAGAGTAGGTCACAAGTTACACATCCAGTTTTGGTGTACTAATTTGCTTTCTGTGCATATATTAACTATGACCGTTGTGACAATTCGGCACACTAGTTTTTTTTATATAATTTTCGGTCCTGGAATCAAATAATAACTTAACATAATATTACGATTCAGGTGTGTTATTGGAATACGAAAGCTGTTTTCATTACTAGATACTAATAAATTAGTATTAAAAACAGCGGCCATACTAGGCGAAATGTTTCTCCGAATTGTGACGACGAGTACCATAATTGCATGCTTTTACATGACAGTATTTATCAATACACTATGCAGACATTGTAAACTAACCAAAATGATATTGGTATGACTTACTGAGGATTTATATTTAAAGAATACATGACACACAGTCGAAGTCCACATAGAATAAAACTTTGTCTATAAAATATATTGTATCGCTTTATTAGTCTACTGGTTAAGGTAGTTGAGTGTAAGTTGAGTGGTAAGTGTATGGAGTGTAAGTGGACCACTAATATCTTGGGCCCAAAGCAAACCTTACCTACATATGGTACATGTCAATAGCTAAACTTACTTATAGCTAAACGTGGGTGCAGCACTTGCTGCTTCTCTATATAACCCTTTGGGGATAGAGGCGTGGGCTAATGTATTTGTTCTATAAAAAATAATCATTATATTGTGTTATTGTAAAGTATTTGTGAACAGTGAACACTGTCTGCAAGTTGTAATGAAAAATACCATATCCATATGTTTTTATATAATCATTGTATTCGATTTTGTGTGCAAACAAATTACTAATTTATATTGAAATTTAAAGGGGTTTTTACATAAGCATGCTATGAAATGCTGAAAGAATTGATTTAAATCAATTCTTTAATCATTGACTAAACTCAAGTGTAATTTTTAAAGGTGTCTAATTTCGGTCTACGAGCAATAAATTAGGGAGGCCTCTGGGTGTGTGTGTGTGTTTTTTTTTATTGACTAGGCCGGCGAACGAGCAAGTGGGTCACTTAATGGTATAATTAAGGGAGTACCGATCTATCTATAACATGCATTATAAATTAGGGAACATGTTGACTTGGCAACAATCGGAGTAATTACAAAAGACCTTACATTTTTGTTGTTTTCATAGAATTTTGGCATTCATTCAAAACACTAGGTATGTGTTCAAACGTAACGCCACATTGTGTAATTTTATTTTTAAATATATTTGGTAATACTTTCATCAGCTTGGTAATCTGGTTTATTTAATATTGTATGTTCAATCAGTCATATTTCATTTATATATTTTTTTACATTTATTTTAATATTTATTGAAGGTGAGTTATGAGATGTATTGATGTGATTTGTTTTTTATTAGACTGAATGACGAAACAAGCAGGTCGTTCGCCTGGTGGTAACCGCCACGTCTGCTCATGAACCGACACATCACCACACAGAAGCTTGGATTCCAAAGCACTGCATGGCGCTGCACTGCGTTCGTCACATCGAGACATAGTTGTTAAGTCACATAGTGCCCAGTAATTGCACTGTCCATTGCCCAGTGCTTACACTTAAATACTGCCTGTCAGGAGAAATAGATAAAGCGGTAGTACCAATCCAGACGGCCTCTCGCATACGAGTCTCTCCACTTAGTGGCGTGTACTTATTTTATTTCTTTATAGCGTAATTGTAGACTGGAATTCCGTCCTATGTGCACGCGGGACAAGACCCCACTGCCCCTGATGTAGCTCTAATATGCTGAAACCTAATGTCTGTATTTAAACCCTAAAGTCGAGCTTTTTTAATAACGCATGCTACGGTCTATATAAAAGTAACATAGAACTAAGGATCTTGTCAGAAAGTTTCCTAGAATGCCTGCATTGTCCAAATTAACCTACTAAAGATTATTCGCACTTTACAGAAAAGGGTTTAATTAATTATATTTGTCTCATAATATGACTACAAATTCTGATGGCAATGAACATATTCTGCAACAAATGTGACTGAATATTATATTTCGCTGCATTATTTTATTTGACTATACATTTTGGGTAGGCAGCTATTATTTGATGAAGGACTTATGTCTGAGTCTAAATCCGAGTTTTCGGTAGTTGTAGGAGATAGTTTATGGACCAGAGGGTGTCATAGGCTACTTTTATATCGAAGATATAACGAGGAAGACATCCAAGCGGGCAAAAGCTAGTCTATAAACGTACTATAGTATTAAAAAACGAGTCTGAACTGCGCATATTACTATTAAGCGATTAAAATCCTTTTTTAATGTTATAATATCCATCCATCCATCCATCCATCAGCCTGAATTCGTCCACTGCTGGACAGATCTTTCCAAGATCGCGCCACCCTTGACGGTCCTCCGCCTTCCTCATCGCTTGGATAGGCGTGGTCTCCACTCTAACAATGTTATAATATGTATACTACAAATGACGAAAGCGTAAAAACATTTTGCTTATAAATATGTTTAATTTGTAACGGTGTGCAGAGCGCGAGCGCGAGCGAGGTGGAGGCGGTGCGGGCGGCGGGGGCGGCGGTGGCGGCGGCGGGGAGCGGTGGGGCGACCGCGACGGCGGCGGCGGCGGCGGCGGGCGCGCCTCCCGCGGCACCTCCGAGGAGCCGCGCGGCGCCGGCGAGTGGGGCCGCATGGGACGCTCCGGCTCCAACGCGCCCGCTCCACGGCGACGCGGCAACTTCGAGGACATGCCGCCCGCGCGCCCAGGTTAAACACGTTTTTTTTTATTTGTTCCACACTGGAACCGGCTAAGGTCGAAGACCATGCTGCCAAGTCTTCAGTCATTTAAATTCATAAGTAAATTATAGTTTACATTGTTTTTTTATCGCAAAAATTCGTGTCAGGTTATTTGCCCGCGATGAACTCCTAAACCACTGAACCGATTTTAATCAAATTTTGCACACAGTTTGATCCAACTTGAGAGATAGGATAGTTAATATCTCAATTTGTAGTCGCAATATTTTTTTATTGCAAATAATTTGTTTCAAAGGGTTATAATTATCTGTGAGTTCCATAAGATTCTAACAGATGGCGGTGTAAGGTAATTTTTCGGCTGGATTGAGTATGTATCCAATAGATGGCGCATCCTATATTGAATAGTTTACTACAATATAATTTAACATATACCCTAGCCACAGCAACACGTGGCCGGGTCTGCTAGTAAAATATATAATGCATTTTGATTTTAATAGAGCTTCACTCTCAGTGGTTCACATACTATAATACGTATCATTTATCAAAGCAAATAATATTTGCTTGCTATATTATATTACTCAATATATTTTTATATGTACAATTTAGTCATAAATGATGTTTGACCGCAGACACTTCGGGTAGACCAAAGCTGGTTCTGGAGCCTCGCACAGTGAAGGAGCCCGTGAACTCGCTGGCGTCGACCAGTCAGGCCTCCTCGATATTTGGCGGGGCGCGGCCGCGAGAAGAAAGACTCAAAGAGTTGGCGGGCGAATAGATGCCGCATCCACTTCACTCACATCCTCTTACAGTTCTATCCCGGTTCCGTGTGTATATGTATCGTCCCGACCCCGCATTGTGTGCTCCGATATTTCAAAGTGCATACTGAAATTGTATATGAACACGATTTTGTTAGGTTATGAGGTTGTAAATCATTTTTAACATGTATTTTGTTAGCTTTATTATGAGTATCTATGAGCTTTTAATTGTGTCGCCGCTCGCCGCTCGTTTTCGAGCGCGTCTGTCAGCGCGTCGCTTGGTTTACTCGGAGTATTTAAACTGCTAGTGTTTGTTTTGTCTATCTCAAAGTTTGGGCTTGTGTGTTCGTAAAATATCTGCTCGCATAATACTAATGAATGTTACGACATTAAACGCGTAAAGATAATATTTTTGGTTCATTATTTATGTATATTGTAAACATAATTATTTAATTTTACTGTATTATGTGGCGATATGCCTCATAACCAATTCTCTGTTGTATTTGTTTATCGTTTATTAATTTTTTAGTTCACTAGGTCTTGAAAATTAATCACTGAACGAGTAATTATGAACATAATTTAAGAGTTGATTATAAAGGTTATGTAATTATGGTGTCATTAATAAATTAACTTCCACATACTTGAATTTCTACTTTGTTAGATATTGTGTAATGTCACAACGTGGCAAATAAATAAAAAAAAATCGCAAAATTGTAACAGAACATAGAAAAACAAATAAAAAGTGAATTCTTTGTAACCGAGGGTTTATCTGAAGCTACAATCACCTTCGTCTTCCTTTCCAATGATTAAAATAATCCTTATAACAATCAACGAAAATGAACTTTTTTTAGAGAAGAAACTGGCAACCGAGCAATTAGGTCACTTGATGGTAGGTGGTCTCCACCGCCCACAACAACAAAGGGTTTTTGTTTTAGGCTCCATGGCCACTAAAATAACGAGACTGAAAAACTTTGATTATGACATGCACAACAAACTGAACACAACACGTTTGTGACAGACACAATTATCGGCGATTTTAGAACCGCCATGAACATAACTCTCAGAGAGCCGTTTCAGACGTGTACTTTGTATCTGCTATTACTAAAATATATCTACTGAGTAGACATAGAATTATATGCATTAACAAAATTGCAAAGTATGTATGCAATAGTTTCTAATAAAATGGTCAAATATGCACTAAATATTCATCAAAATGCGCATTGACGCACTAACGCCTGAAATCCCCGAATGCAGAGGTATAACGCGCGACATTTCCGTTATAGGGGGTGAGCCTATTGGAATTTCGTGATAGAAAAACCCAATATTACTTTAGCCAACCCGGAGATCGAACCTGAGACCTCAGCAGTCGTACCACGTTTGCCATACATACATCTAAGGCACCGAGTCAATCTGCTTAAAAAGCTTATTATCAAAAGGCTTGTTTTAATTTCTATTGTTGTTAATTTTTCAATCCAATAATTTCAAGGAATATAATAATAATTGCACAGATTGCTCACACAGAAATGAAATGTAGCAAATTAGATTTTCTAGAACAAATTTGCTATGTTGGTGGAACATCAAGATTAACCGGCTTTCATTTTTTAACCAACTTCAAAAAAGGAGGAGGTTCTCAATTCGACTTTTTTTCTTTATTATATTACAGTTCGATTGACATAATATCTATAAAAATAGTTTTAGACAATAATCACAATGGCTACATAAAATAAAAATTAAAACTACAAATATTGCTTCTAGAGTTATTGCATGTGCCTAAATGACCAGTTTAAAAAAAAATAGTGAAGGTTAGGCAGACATTACTGACAAAATTTTAAATTTGGCGCATGCTACAGCTTGTCACTGGTCCTGCTAAATGATATAGCCAAGTGTACCTTGCTACCCATTGAATTATGCATGTTATGTGAGAGAATATTAGAATATGCAATAATACTATAAATATAGAGATATATGTAAATATAAAGTTATAATCCAATGTCTAATAATTATATGCATTTTTATAGTAACAAAAACTTTAATATGCTGTACCACAAAGTTCAAATATTGGCACTTTAGCGATTTTACATTACTAAGTATGTAAGTACATTATATTCATATGTCAAGGTCATCATCTGGATCTTCTTCATCCCAGTCATCAACAGCGTCAGGTTCATAAAACACTTTACTCTCTCCTTCATTTATTTTACTCATATAAGGAAGCTTTAAGTTATATTTCTGTAGTTTTTCAGTCTGCTCCACTTCTATCTTGAATGTAGAAAGTGTTCCTGGTGATGGTTTCTCTGGTGTTTCTTCTTTTTTCTCTTCTTTTACTACTGGAATGGATTTCAACTGTTTATTGTTAACGTCATATGATAACAACTCTTCAGTTTTAACAATTTTACTATTCTTTTTGATCTTGATCCACACTTTGTATGGATTTTTGTCGTCGTACGAAACTATAGCTTTTGCCAGATGGTTTAAATGAATACGTAATTTGGATGCATGAGTTAAACAATCCTTGTGTAGAATAACAATAAGCTTATGTACGTTATTGTCTCCCTTTAGCTTTTCTAAGCATTGCAAACACTCATTCCAACCCAAACATAACGACATTTGATTTATAGAATCTATTATTACTGTACATTTTGAACGTGTGTAGTTTGAAAACATTTCTGGTTTGAACTCTTCATAACAATTAAGTTCAGAAAGATTTATAACGTTCCTCCATGCCGTAGCAAGGTGTTCATATGAAAACAAGTTTATTACACCATCGTCGTTTTGTATAAGGTCTAAAATTAAAGGCACATTGTTTTTGTTGATATCTTCTTCTATGAGTATAAACGGTGCCGACCTTAACTTGTAGAGCGACATTGCAATGTTTTAATTAAGATCTTAAAGTGTATAGTTGTTATTTCCACCATAGAATATATTGTTTTGATAATATTGCAATTTTTATTTTATAATAAACCAATGATTTTCAAAGCAGTGTCAAACTCCGGTAGGAATTATTCTGTGACAGAGACAAATAAACTAGTACTGTGATCTTAAATGTCAAAGCAGGGTTAGATTTAGGTACGTTGAAAAAGATAGTACAAAAAAATGAAAAGGATAGTATTTATAACAAAATAATAGTACACTTTCATTTTTTTTTTAATTTAACTTATTATGTAGTCATTAAAATCAACACCAGGTATGGCAAAATATACTCCTCTTCTAAGTTTATCAGTTCTTGAATATTACTACATATTAGCTAGATCTTCATCCTTGGCATTTAATCTCATCAAAATATCCTCTGTAGGAATAAAATCAGTACAATTCCCACTTTTGCTACCGCTTTTGATAGCGTCACAAGACAATAATATAGCGTCTATGGATTGTGTTGCCAGTTTGTTTCGTATTTCTTGGTAAGGTTCACTTTACTGAATATTCGCAGTCGGCATTTGAATGTGGAAGTATTAAACAATCTAGGACATCATCACATAATCGGGGAATCCCCAGCCATCGACACAGAAAACATCGCAAGATCAGAATTCGGTCGGATACACGCACCGTCGAAATATTCATATGGCGTAAAACTAAGCATTCGGGAAAAAACTTTAAATTATAGTACTTTAGCGTACTATCCTTAGATGTGGATAGTATACAGGGTTATTTTTAAAACACCAGCAACCTCGCAGGGGTAGATACCTAAGGTTATAAGCTACTACTTTTGTTCTACGACTTTTGATAATTTGTTAGATTTTATTTTCATACAAAAATAAGTATTCATTTAATTTCCGTCTTGAATTTTACCTACACGCATCGCAGATTACGTAAGCAAACACGCGAAGCGTGGGGAACCGAGCTAGCGTTGAAGGTCATCGCCCGAGCCAGCTGAGCGGCTTCTTTGAGTCGCGCGCGCACGCCGAACGCTACGAAAAAAAATACGACACAACAAAAACTTGTAAAATCATTTTTTTTTAAATATATTGAGTTATATACAAACTCGTAGAACAAAAGTTGTTCCGTATGGGGTCAGCTATCTGGTCCTGCGAGGTTGCTGGTGTTTTAAAATTAACCCTGTATAGTACAATGGGTGAAATTATAGTACAAATACTATAATTATAGTACAAAATCCAACCCTGTGTCAAAGCAACACGTTGAGGTTGACGTATTAACTCCATGTCACAATCAGCATCGAGACAGGTATCGTACCAGCACCGTAAAATTATCGTATCATGGGCCATAATTATCGTACCTTTTACAAAAAAATATATTAATAATATTATATAACACGCAGAAGTTAACTAGGCACCTCGGTGTAATGACGTCATAGGAATGTACTAACTGCATAAAAAATTCAAGTACCCTTATAAGACCCATCGATACAAGTTATTGTGACTGCGAATGTGGATGGGCACGTTTTCAAGCGAAGTTCACGGGCGCGGGTTCGCGTGCGTACCTACTAAATTGGTTACTAAAACTATGTTTTGTCTCATTCTCACTCTGACAGATGACAAATGTGTGACTGACGCTAAACATATAATAATTAATCAATAGATACCTATTCAGCGTTTATCAATAAGGGGGTTAAATGTAGGTATATTTTTTGGTAACAGTTCTATAATATCCATAAAAATAACAATAATAACAACGAAAAATACGAAGGAGGCACGTGCGTAACGGTAGTATTTAATGTACTGACCGTAATAACGCGTCGACGGCGAGAGCGGTAGGCGGTGGGGTGTGGTGGGAGGGGACGCGCATTCCACTGAGGTGCCAAGTTGATTTCTGTGTGTTATACATAATATCAATATACTTGCAAATGCTTATACTACTCGTAAGTTGCACTCACTCATCAGAGTACTCAATATATACTTATAGAACGGACATTCACTTATATGCAGTGCTTCAGAACGTTAAATTCAAAAGAATATCTCTATATCCGGAAATGTCGGCAGATTCGTAACCAAAATAGGTATAAAAAATAATATTAAATAAAAATTATTTAAACTAATTTGGTTAAGGTCGAATATCAGTTCCGAGGGAGATTGCGGCCCCCTTTTGCAGAGCCACCGTGGAGGAGTGGCATGCCAGGCTGGAAAGCTCGAGTGCTGGTGTGAGAACCGTCGCGGCAGTGCATTTTGTTCTTGTCACTCTTAGGACAGTCTTCGGAGCAGACTTCTCGCTGCCGACCGTGGTCGCTGCCATGGCGAGAGATAGTCTCCTTCTGTAAGTGAATCATCAGACGAGCAAGGCGCTTGCCTGATGGTAAGCGCTACGCCTGCCCATAAACAGAAGCAACAACACACAGAACTTTGTATCACAAAGTACTCCATGGCACTGAACTGTGCTTGTCATCCCGAGATATAAGATGTTAAGTCTCATAATGCCAAGTAATTTCACTGGCTTCAATGTCCTTCAAACTGAAACAACAGTGCTCACACACTGTTGCTTGGCGCTAGAAATAGATAAAGCGGTGATATCAACCCTGACGGCCTCTAGCATATGAGGGACCTACCACCTTGTGAAAGACCTCACCTTATCTCGAGATGGCCGGCAGCATGGGTCATCGTATCGAAAGACTTCGTTATTGTTAGATACTTTTATGTTTTTGAAGTGATAACTTCTTATGGGAGGGTGAACCGAAACGTTCCGTAACGCGAGCGGTCCATCGACCAGCCAGCGTTAGCCGACCTCCCTGGAACATCGATAATTTCAGGTGGCGTCACACAGTGACCAGTCGGCTTAGACCGGACTTTCACAGGACTTTGATCGGACTTAGACAAGAATTTGACCAGACTTTGACAGGACTTCAACCGGACTTTGACCGGATTTTAATCGGACTTTGACAGGTGTTTGACAGAACTTTGAACGGACATAGATAGGACTTTGACCAGGCTTTGATCGGACTTTGACAGGACCATAACCGGACTTTGATATGACTTTGACTGGACTTTGACCGGACTTCGACCGAACTTTGACCGGGCTTTGACAGGACTTTGCATGGACTATGACGGGACTGGAGTGCAGTGCAGTACAATCCAATGAAGTGATAACTTCTTATGGGAGGGTAAACCTCTTCGTAACGTAACGCGTTACGGCGCCACTGTGTCTGGCTTCCCTTTCTCTTACGCATACGGTAGCAGTAGGCGGGCTCCTCCACTCTCACTTTAACCCACATTAGTTTAAGTTATCACTTCTGTCGAGCGTCCCGAGACGCACACTTTTATTTTCTTAATGTAGTGTTGTTGGGTGTGGAATAAAGAAAACCAGGAATCGACCAAATATTTCTTTACACCGATACGTTCTATATTGCTTATTTAATTTCACCAGTTTCTGCTTCATCGTACCCTAATCTCTATTGATCCCATGACCATAAAGTTTGACGATCACTGTCATATTGATAGAGTTCAGCTGACTTGTATCAACTGTCAACACAAAACAATGATTTTAGTGGAGTTGAAATCGTGATAGGAAGTAAAATTATTTTTTTAAGATGTTTCGCCGTATTCTGCCTGCCCAAATTAAAGTTTTCAGTCGACAAATTGTGTACGTGCCTAAACATAAACCTGCAGATCACAAAGATTTAGAAATACTTAAACATTTTTTGGTTAAACACGATAAAATTCTTATTTTGACTGGAGCTGGTATATCTACGGAATCTGGTAAGATGTAACATATTTTTAGCAACGTATATTATTAGCTCTAACTGATAGCAGTAATGTAAATAGACTGTAGGACCAAAGTCCAGTAATGATAATAGTGACTATTTAGGAGAAATATTTTTCCTTTTATTTCTCTAAGATGTGGAATGTATAATAATATCTGTAATTTAGGAATACCTGACTACAGATCGGAGGAGGTTGGTCTTTACGCGAGGAGCAATCACAAACCGATCCAGTACCAGGAATTTGTTAAGTATCCCAAAGTGAGACAAAGGTATTGGGCACGTAACTTCATTGGGTGGCCGAGATTTAGTAGTGTTCTACCGAATGATACTCACTTATCTATCAGGGAATTAGAGAAGGTATATGTATGACATTTTTTCTATTAGCAATGTCCTTTAAATAATATCAAACTAATATATTATTATTATTTTTTTTATAGCGTAGGCCGGCAAACGAGCAAGTGGGTCACCTGATGGTAAGTGATCTCCACCGCCCATGTACGCCCACCACCAGAAGAATAATGGGTGCGTTGCCGACCTTAAAGGGATAATTAGGAATTGGGAAGGGGAGGGGATTTGGGCTTCTGGATATCTCACTCACCATACGAAACGCAGCAGCAAGCCGCTACTTTACGTCGGTTTTCTGTGAGACAGTGGTAACAACCCGGTCGAGCCAGCCCATTCATGCTGTAGACAAAACTGTCTACAGTGTGGCTCTACCACTCAGCTATTACTATTATACTATACTATTTTTATAAATCACCCATTTGCTGGTGGGTAGGTACTTGAAACATATATGTACCTAGCTGTATAATAATCTTCATACACAAGCTGTTAAAACCCACTATAATGGTTTGCTCGATTCATATTCTGAGGTTAATCAGTATAATTATTCTAGTAACTTCAGGATGGTATAAGATATTGAAGATGGTATCTATGGATGGTCATAGCATATAATATAAATTGGTCATTATTATATTTTGACTGCACTGAACTTACCACCAGGTGCAGTGTAGTCATTTTGGGAAGCTAGGAAAATAAATGTACTTAATTATTTTGTAAAAGAGCAACTGAGCAAGTGAGGATTTTTATCTAATTGCATATTGTTTAAGCCCAGCAATAGCTGAGTGGTACAGATGTTTGAGACTAACATTCCAGCATGTACCTCTGACTCCAATTGTATGTGTATCAATTGCAAATTATCGCTTGCTTTAAACAGTAAAGGCAACATCTTGAGGAATCTGCATAGCTGAGAAGTTCAAGTTAAGAGACCTATGCAGCAGTGAGCAGTGTGGGCTGGAATTTCTATTATTTTTTGTTTGGGATGGAAATATATTTTTAGGCAGGTAAAGTGACATCCATAGTGACACAAAATGTAGACAGATTGCATCACAAAGCTGGATCTAAGAATGTTATAGAACTCCATGGGACTGCCCATATTGTGAAATGTTTAAAATGTCCATATGAAATAGGTAGACATGAGTTACAAGAAGAATTAGTTAAGAACAATCCAGGAATGGAGAGCAATTTTACCATGATTCGACCTGATGGGGATGTTGATCTTTCTCAGGTGAGATAATAAAATATTAAATCTTCTATTCTTCTTCTTCCATCTGCCCTTATCCCACTTAAAATGCGGTCGGCGCAACTTGCTTCTTTTAAAACCATTTACAGAGAGATTTGGCTTATAGGTTTTACAACCGGCCTGATGCCGCCTTGCCTGATGTCAACTCCACTGGAGAGAAAGCACACCCACAGCTAAAACAAATATTTGTGGATTACACAAACATTTGTCTCGGTACGGGTGTCACACTCTCCATATTCACTATTCATATTGTATTAATATTTGGCTATTAACCCACTATGCTGCACCACAGATGCTGTGTTCTTTTCTTGCTTCTGAATATTTCGAAAATTATTGAATATTGTTGAAATCAGTGGTGTTTTAATTTTATTAAGTGTAGCAACCCATTTGCATTAATGTTATGGGCCGGGGAGTTTTGTCGGGAATCCTGATAGTGTGGCTGATCTCTTGTTTAATTAATTCTAGGGTTGTGTTTGGTGTATAAAAGTGGTGTGGATGTGTGCAGTGAACATTAATGGTGGTGAACAGTGTATGGTGGCAACACTGAAATAAATTAATTTAGGTGATTTTTGACTAAGAGTATTGATCGAGCTTGTGCGATCTATTTGCTTGGAAGAAGTCATACGAGAAGAATCCTACTGAAACGAATACACCCAAAATCCAGCCACATCTTGAAATCAACCACACCTATGAATCTCGCCCTAATTCTAATTATCCTAGTTTAGTGCTTTTACTGGACACTGGTCCACTTTCCAACTTAAATGCTTCCGACTTTGTCAGATTTTAAGCATCCTCCATATGAGTAGTATAATTACTCATCTCACTCGTTTTTTTTTTCAGGCACAAGTAGACAATTTCAAGGTACCATTCTGTCCCAACTGTGAGGGTCCTTTAAAACCTGACATCATATTTTTCGGAGACAATGTGCCAAAGCAACGAGTAGAACTTGTCAGAAATCAAGTAAGCGAAAGTGATGCTGTATTTGTATTGGGGTCAAGTCTCACAGTTTATTCAAGTTATAGAATAATTCTGCAAGCCAGAGATGAGAATAAACAAATAGCAATTTTAAATATTGGGCCAACAAGAGCAGATGACATAGTCAATATTAAAGTATCGACGAAATGTGGTGACATATTACGTGAATTGTGTAATGCAATACAATAATAGTTGATGTATTAATTGTTAGTTTAAGCAAAAATGCTACCTCTGTTAAGTTTAGAAATTTGATTTTAATAAATAAACAAACCACAATGGCATTTCATTTTAATTATTGTAAAAAAAGGAGTGAAGATACAAAAGTGTTTTCTAACAAGGAACAGAAAGTGATAATTCATTTAGGTTTGAACAATGAATATAGTACGAGATGAGGTAAATAAATAAATAACACAGGCTTATTGATTACTTGGTACATCCTAATTGACTATACTAGTCGTGTTCCCTCCGGCGGGGAATACTATTTAGATGTGGCTGTACCAGATGTGTAACAAATGAGATCATATTTATTACAATTTTACTAGTCAATATTATTTGGAAAAATGCTCATTTTTATTTGACATATCTCAATATTATATGAAAATAATTTCAATTGCTAATAATACAGTTCCACACTGCAATTAACGATTACTACTCTTAGGTATGTCATTTATTAAACAGTTGTGCATTGGCTTAAATATAAGGCTGAAACATACGATGGCGCACGGCTACATCACTTGCTAATTGAATAAATCGTAATGTTCGACTACGTATTCGAGTGTCATGTGCCCTTCATACATTTATTGGCAGAACGACTTATGACAATATTGTGACCGTGACCATCCTCAATCTCGTCTTAAAACTTATTAATGATTACATAATAATTATTTACTAATCTTAAAACAGTTACATAAGTTACGGCAGTGTTCGAGTGACAATGTTGCATGGGCTCTGGCGTTTTCATCTATAATGTACGTGAACACATAAAAACAGACGCGTCACTTTTTTGCGTCAATTTTTTGCTATCTTGTCAGTCCGTTAAAAATTCAATAAACTATTGTAATATTACATGTCTATAAAAGGGAATATTATAGTACTAATGCAGTAAGCAGTGTAAGTACATCAATATGATAATTTCAGTTGTCAAAAATGAACTTAACAAACTAGTTATGAAATATACCACAATGGGCAGTCACAATTCCTTGAATTTTTGGTGATATTATTTTGTATAAATTATTTAAAGTTCTGACAATACCTCGTATTGTTTATGGAGCTTCAATAACATTGAATAGAATTTATCTATGTCATAAAACGTAGAAGCTGGTACATATCATGACCACGTCTGTTTTTATCCAACATTCAACCTTATCCTATTGTACATCAGATATTCGCAGTTCCATCTTTAAGATAAGAGTGTTTAGGCACTGCAACCGAGTCGAATCCGAGAAATTTTGATGCTAGTACCGTAGTAGGTACTATTTATATGACGGGTCGAGCACTGGACCCGAATAACTTTTTTTGAAGGTTAGAATATCCCAGTTCGGATCTTAATATTGTTTTCAGATCGGATGCAGTACTTAAACACTCTTAGACCACACAGCTCAGGGAGACCGCATTACCGACACACAATTCCTATTATAATTTTTATTGAGGTCAATTTAAAAAAGTAACGCTTACATTCAGATCATGCTGCATCTGAAAGGTGTGAAATTATTTGGGCAGTAGATTTGAAAGTGCCCTGAATCTGCCTGAACGACCCTGTATGGCCTAAGATGGCCCTGCGTATTCGACAACTGTATCAATTATAACATTATTTCCATACACCATCTAATGAAATTTAACAATTTGTGTTCCTTATATCAGTGGTACATTTTTCTATTCTACACATTTCTAGTGTAAAATCCGGAAGAATGAATACTTAATTACAAAATGCCTAAGGTTATTAGTTCACTAAATCAAGTGTCAAACCTATTTAGAACGGAAATTAGTTTGTACTAAATTTGATTTAATGTTTATGTTTTATTATGAAGCCTTTTTCACGCCGCAAACCTTGGTCGCAAAATTAAGAATATTATTAATTCTTAAAAATAACCGACGTAACTAACGCAAGTGGTGACCAGATACCTTCATTCACATTACTTAGAAATGGAGTGAGCTACATAATTTAAAAAACGGTGAGTAGAAAGTATTTAAGTTTAGCTTAACCATCTCAATTATATAAAGTACAGTCTCAAAAATAAAGTACAGTACGCTTATATACGCTTCAGCAATCTTCGTATTTTACAAATTAATCCGAATATTCGAACAATGTATGGCCGTCTGAGTGTTTTCCGTCATTCAAGAGAAAAATAAGTACATAATCTGATTAGATCAATATCATCAAGTATTCATATTTCCGAAATAGACGGAGATTGCCGAGGCGCATAATTTTACTATAACTGTAATGCGCACGAAGGCCTGGCAACAAAAACATTACATTTTGATCTTAAAACAAAACACAATCAACTCGCTACACTTATAACCAGTCTTAAAATCACAATAAAATTATTTCCACATTGAAATATTTTGTCACTACTAATTAAACATCCGTAATACTAGACGCGTCGCTGGTTCATGTCAATTGTCTATTGTATGGAACATTATAAGAAGTAGTCCGCTTGAGGTTTCTTAGAGGGCACGCCTCTGGACTCCTGCGGTGCAGCTTCGAATATTGTAAACTCGCGCTGCAGATTCTCATTTAATTCTAATATCGCTGCTACGTTCCCGCATCTATAGCAAAAAATGTATGGTGCGGTCAAATAAGTAGAAAAAGTCAAGTATTACACGAGTCGAAAATAAGTTAGTAATTTGATTTATTAGAAATCTAATGGTCAGAACAATTTGTTGTGAGTGGCGCCGGAGGAGGCAAATTTCTATTGCGTATACATTAATGTTCGCATTCAAGTGCATGCATCAACCCTATCATTATATAACACCAACCTGTAACAGTAGTTGGGCGCCGACCACACAGTGAGTACTGTCTCGTTGAAGTG